>CM077670.1:214117500-215355000 GCA_039707655.1 Elymus sibiricus
CAATATGCAACGAGTTGCATATTGACAAAACTCCACATTCCAATGATTAGTTCACTCTTGTTTATGCTACTCAACAATATTAAATGTTGTTAATCATGGCAAGAGGTGAAGAATAATTAAACTACCTATCTAGGCAATTTAAATGAGGCCGGAAACAACAAGAACAATTCCGGAAAATCCCCATATGTAATTTTTGAATTTGGTACTGTTCTTCCTAAAACACAATTTTAAATTTGTTAAACAGAAAAAGTAAGTGCACGATGTTAATATACGCGTTTTTCTGCTCCAATTACATATAAAGTTTATTTAATTCGGAGCTACATTTATTTAGTTATGAAATAAACCATTTTCACATGTCATTTATGCAAATTAATGCAAACAGCAATTTTAAACATTTTTAATATGAATGAAAGTTGGATATTGTGAAACTACACGAAATTCTAAGCATTTTACATATAAAGTTTGTTTAATTCCGATGCACGGTTTGTGAGATATTAAATGCATGAACATGAGGTATTTTTCTGAAAAACTGTAATGTCCTGGATATTTGATAAATTCGCAAAACAGAAAAAAAAAACTATGCTGGGTCGAAACTGACTGGCCCAACATGCATCAGCTCGGGCGCTGGATACTACCCAGCACTCACAGACGCTGGATAGGGGAAAGGGGTGGCCGGGTGCTCACCCATGGGCCTCGGCCCGGTCGGTGGCGTGGAAGCTGGGGAGGCCTGCTGGCACGAGGCAGGCAGAGGCTTGGGCCAAGGCGAGCTAGGTCTTGGCGCTCGTCCACGCTGGCGAGGGATCGGTCAACGTGGGGCGGTGCTCACCCTCGAACAGAGAAGTGCATGACAGGAACATGGCGGCGGCGGGCAAGCTCCTGTTCGAGCGCCTGAAGAAGATGGCGCGGCGGCGCAGATCAAAGACGGAGGAGGGCCGGCCTGGGCACGGCCGGAGTGGAGCTTGGCAGGGCTGGCCATGGCGATGAGCGGCGATGGGGTTCCCTGTAGAGAGAGACAGAGAATATGAGAGAGAGAGAGAGAGATAGAGAGAGAGAGAGAGATGGAGGGAAACAGGGGAAGGGTGAAGAAGGGCGAACGCCGCTGGTCTCACCGGCGGCTTTCCGGAGCGGCGTGGTGATGAGGACGTGGTTACCAGCGGTAGCGACGCAAGACTCTGCTTGCGGGCGTTCGGGGCCATCCACGGCGTCGAGTGCCTAGGAAAAGAGAGCGACGGCGGGGAGATTAGGGAGGAGGATAAGAAGGGAAGGAAGGAGGAGAAAGGCAGGGCGCGGGGCTGGTCCTGCTGGTGGTGCTCGATGGCAGAGGGAGCTCCGGTGGTGCTGCTGCTTGGGGCGGCGCGCGGGAAGCAGAGGAGGCCGCGGGCGCTGACTGCTGGTGGTGCACGGGAGGCTCGGGGCAGAACGCTAGTTGGTCGGGCATGCAAAACGCGAGAAGTGGTCGGAGACCGAGAGGATGTTGGATCAGTGGATGGATGGATCGAGCTGTGGTAGGCTGGGTTTGCAAAACGAGGAGGTGGGTGGAGGCTGCGAGATCCGGGACGATCCCGAGAAGGAGGAGACCAGGTGGATGGATAGGCTGTGGTGGGAGGCGATGCTTGGCTGCGGGTGAAGAGCAGTGGCGGCGGCCGAGAGGATTGATGGATGGGACAGCTAGGGGCTAGAGTTTGATCTGTTATATAGCAGGTGGAGGTGTTTGGGCAACCCTCCGATTTTAATCCGACGACTCCGGGACAACGGGCAGTCAAAAGAAGAAACCGAAGATGTTTGGGGTAGTCTGGGATTAATCCAGACCCATCGGTGACGACTCCCTAGTTCGGGTCCGGGGAAGGTTTCGGACAAGGTTGAGAGGGAATCTGTGCACTGTGTAGAGAGACTCTGGCTTAGGCAAGAGAGAAAATGGAGATCCAGGTTGCAAGTGTGACAGGTCTTGAAACGGTCAACGACGACAATGGGGAGAACAGGTAACTACGAACGGATGCAAGTTTTGAAAAAAATAATGACGGCAACGGAGTGCCGATGCAATGCGAATGATGCGATGATAAATACAACAAACAAATAATTAATGCGGTGATAATGAAATAAATGGAAGGCATCTGGAGCGTCGGTCTCGGGCTGTTACAAAACCACCCTGGGAAACGAGCTCTACAAGCTCGTGGATCTTCGCTGCCACCAGCTCCGGCGAGCAATTCCTCCGCCACCATATGTCCACGAGGACCCTTGTCCCTCTGTTTCTTTCTCCCTAGATGTACCGCATCTTCTGACTCCCTTAACTCATGCAGATCCATATGGGATCAAGGTCCCCGATGCCTCCCGCATCTCGCCGGCGCCGCCCGAGCTCCAGACCAGAGGACGCCATCGATGACGAGGAGGTCCATCCCGAGCTTGCCTTCAAACGCCGCACCTTGTCCAACCCTCCCCAGAGTCCTGAGATCACTAGGACGAGCACCACATCCACCTCCCGAAGCCACCGCCACCGTCTTCCTCAAGTCCGGCCACCTCTACCGCCTTCTCCAGTGAGCAACAACCCACACCGTCCGATCATAGATCTAGGGACTAGATTAGATCAGTTTTATTTTATTTTTATTCACCGAACCGTTTTTATTTAGTTATCGGCTGTCCGCCACCTAGCCATGCAGCGAACAGCTCGCAGCAAATAGAAGCTCGCCACGTATCCTTCCTCACCGCGTCGTCCGATAATTAGCGTTATCGCAAAAACGCTGCCATGGCAGAGTTTTTTAGATTCTGTCCAAATTTTGTTTTTATCATATCTTTAGATCTACAAAGCCAATTTCATTGATTCTTCTTCCTACTGGTTCGTATTGATGTCATCTATCCAGAAGAATCAACCAAAAATATTTTTGAAACCTTAAAATTTGAATTAGATCAGATTCATATTCAAACTAGTGTAGGGCATAACTTTTGATCTACAACTCCGTTTGATTTGATTCTTTTTGAAAATTAAAACTCTTAGCAAAATACTTTCTGTTAAATTAAAAGGTTTATAAATTTTCTTTTGTTAAAAATTTATTTTATGACCAGTAGCTTTATTTGATTTTATTTGGATTTTTCATAAGTGTTCTTTGAGTTTTCTTAGTAATTTCTTCATGTTTTCTTTATGCTTGGGGTGATTGCTTATGTATGTTATTGCTTGATTTCGATAGATTGTCCAGAGTGCAAATAGTAGAATTATCAGGATTTGTGAGTGCGACGAAACTTCATCAACAGTACCAGGCTAGTTACCTTATTGATCATGTTTTGTGAAGTACCCAATATTTTACTATGCATTAGTTCCACCACTATAAATTGCTTGCATGCATAGTTTTGGATTGGGCCATACTTGGTAGAATTTGAGGTAGGATCCTATTTGACCTTGACAACCCCGGGAAACTTTGATATTGTTGTAGATTGCTTAGCCCTGCAAATTTTCGACAGGGTGATGTGTGAATCATGCAAGATGTGAGATAATAGTAATCAGGATTCCTACGAAGAATTTAAATCGATCAGCTGGGTGGAATGCATGGGTACCTGGAGAAGCCAGGATTTACCCGAGTGTCCTGGAGTAACCAGGGGATCACTCTGAGTATCCCGGAGGACCCGGTGATCACTCTTTTCTTTCCATCCAGGCTCAAAGGTATCAAGATGGACTTTGTGACTAGAAGCTTCCGTGTGCAGCCACAAGCCATTATGGGCTCTGGCATAGCGAAGTATGTTGTGTGAGACCTTTCCAGGGGAGACAGCAGAGTGGTGGAGTGTAGGTGAACCGGTCTACCCAGGGTTAGGAGGATCACTTCAGAAAAATTGTGTCTCGATCATCCGGTTCTCAAACACCAGGCATTGCGAGGACTACAATGGAGGAGATCGAGTCTTGTGGGGAAAAGTGTGCAGACCTCTGCAGAGTGTAAACCTAATCAATTAGCCTTGTCCCCAGTTATGGACAATTTGAGCTACTAGAAGTGAAGTTTTCGACTGATCTCATCACGGTAATGAATTTGGGATAATGATGACCTTGGGGATATGATTTGAGTTGGAGGAACCAATATCAACATTTCAAATGATTCTTTTGCAGTAATAATGCTGAATAAATTTGAAACAGGATAAAATTACCTTTTATGCAAAACCCCTGAAGCTTGGAGGCTTTCCACTCAACCATATTGCATATAGACATAGCAACTGTTATTATTATTCCCGAGATTCTTGCCAGTACATTCAACGTACTGACCTACACGGCTGCAACTTATCATGTTGCAGAAATTACAGACGATGAGTTAAGGTACGAGATAGGGTTATGATGTCTACACTCAACTTTGCCGTTGGTGTTGATGGGACTCCACAATCTTTGTTGTTATTTCTACTGTGTGTACTATAAGGTAATAATATTTACGTTACTTTATAACTTGTGATTTTCTACTATTTCATCAAGTACTGTGTGTGCTAGCCACTGATCCAGGGATAGCACATTAAGCATAGGAGACTTGGATCCTCATCGGAACCGGGTCACTACACAGAGGCTTGCGGCAGCGATAAAATTGTTTCGGGTCTCGCTTTGGGGGTTTCTGGATTTTAGGGAATTTATTGCGCTAGAATTAAGTCAGGGGGACCTCCGAGGGGCCCACAAGCTCAGGTGGCGTGCCCCCCTGGGGCGTGCCGTGTGAGCTTGTGGCTCTCCCATAGATCTTTTGGCCTCCCCCCGAAGCTTTTGGTGTCTCTTCAGGTCCAGAAATGTAGCGACCCGACCCAAATGGATCGGAGCCTCTCTGCATACTGTGCTAGTCCCTGGATCGACTTGCTAGCACACACAGTACTCGATGAAATATAACAGAGTTCAATCACACACTTATTACATTGAAGTCCTCCAAAGGAATATTTATTACAATAATATGGCTGAAGGCCATCTAAATAAAAATAACTGCGGAAGCATCGAAGGTAAATGAGTCCATCCAACTCCACCGTAGATGCTGGGTGCGGACAACGACCGATCGCACCTTACTCCTCGTCAAAAAACTCTACAAGATGAGACATTGTAGTCGTGTAGGTCAGCACATGGAATATGCTGGCAATGTCACACGATAGAATAATGACGAAAATTTCTATCTCTATATGCAATTTGGCTGGTGGAGGCTCTAAGTATAATTTTGCATAAAGCTAGTTTTGTCCTATATCGAATTGATTAAATTATTACCAGAAAGTTTATGCCATTATAGAGATGGTTCCTAACCCAATTCATTTATTTATTATGATGATGAGATCACTAAATAATTTCACTTCTAGACGCTCAAATTGTCCATAACCAAGGACACGACTAATCGATTAGTTTTTACACTTTGCGGAGGTTTGCGCACTTTTCCCCACAAGACTCGATCACCTCTTGTAGTCCTCGCACTGCCTGGTGTTTGAGAACTGGAAAAACCGAGACATAGTCTTTCAGAGAGCATCCCTTAACCTGGTAGTGCCCGTCCCAACTATAACCCACTACCTCTCGTCGCATTACCTGGCAAGAGTCACTACAAACAATACAAAAAAAGACACATCCGTGACATTATGGCCCGAACGAAAACTTTTTCTGTCAAGGTTGTGACACTTCTATGACAATAATTGTGACAAAAACACGTATCATCATAGATGTGGTGGGCTCCTACTTCTATGACAAAAAATGATGACAGAAAATGGGCTTTTCGTCCTGGGCGGGCCGGAGACGCACCCGCATGAAATTCTTTGGGCCGTCCATGACTTAAAAAATCATGGTAAAAGTGAGGCCGAGGAAATTTTTGGGGAATTCCTGGTTATGGTGGGTGATCAGGGCCCAGCGATGCATTGTGGTTTGCTCGTTTCTCTCGTACGCGCACGTGTGTGCGAGGCGTTCGCTAACTGAACCCGAGCGAGGCATTCGCTTACTGAACCCGAGTGATCGCACTAGCTATGTACTGAAGTTGATCGATCCCTTCGCTGCTAACTGAACCCGAGAGATTCCTTTGCTGCTAACTGAACCCGAGCGATTCCTTCGCTGCTAACTGAAGCCGGTCGAGCCCCCGTACGTGCGAGACAAAGCCGGTTGGGTTGCCTCTCGATGAACAGTGCCCGTTGTTGTCGCATGCGCGATAACGAGTCAAGATGCATCGATCGAGCCCCTTGCGTGAGACGTGGTGAGTTGACCTAGCCGGTTGGTTGGCTGTGGATGAACAGTTCCCATTGCTGCCGCCCGCTCGTACGCCCCACCCCAGCCGGTGGGTTGGCTGTGGATGAACAGTACCCTGGCCGTGTGAAGGTGGTTGGCGCTGGATGAACAGGACCCCGAGGAGAGGCCGCCACACCCCAGCCGGTTGGGGGTGGATGAACAGGACCCCGTGGAGGCTGGATGAACAGTAGCCGATGGAGGCTGGAGGAAGTCGACGGTGGATGAACAGTAGCTGGTGGAGGCTGGAGGAGGTCGACCATGGATGAACAGTAGCCCGTGGAGTCCCGTTTTGCGGTACGCCACACCCCTCCCGATGAATGGGACCCCCGTTTCGACAGTAAGCAGTTGGGGAGAAGTCCGTTTCCTCCGTTTTGCGGTACGCCAGAGCACTCCCAATCAATAGGACCCTGTTTCGACCATAGGCGCTCGAAGAGAAGTCTGTTTCCTCCGTTTTGCGGTACGCCAGACCCCTAGCCGATGAACAGGACCCCGTTTCGACCGTAGGCGGTCGAACAGAAGGCCGTTTCCTCCGTTTTGCGATACGCCAGACCCTGAGTTGATGAACAGGATCCCGTTTCGGCTGTTCCGTCCAAGCCGGTTGGCTCCCGATGAACAGGACGCATTCCGACCCAGTCGCTTGGCTCCCGATGAACACAACGATGTTTCCTCCGTTCCGACCCAGCCGGTTGGTTGCCGATGAACAGGAGGCCGTTGCTACCATCCGTTGCCTCTCCATGTACACGAGCCCTAGCCGTACGTATGCGCGAGTACGCGTTCGAGACCCCGCCCGTATGTGCGTACGTGGCCGTATTCTTTGCCGTGTGGTTGTACGTACGTGTACATGATTTAGACGGGATTATCTGAACTGCCACATCGGGGGCTCTACTACGACACGTGCCGCTACTTACTCAGCCACGGTTCATCCTGGCAGAGAGACCAATCGACCAGTATGTACGTACACGTTCGCGACCAGACAGACAACACTACGTACGCTTCGAGCTAGTGGGTCCTAGCTGTCAGTGGATAAGGAGGCACTTCCTTGCGTGCAAAGATATAGCTGGTGGGTCCCAGCTGTAAGGGGGAGGAATCATTTTTTGCGCGTAATAAGGAGGCACTTCCTTGCGTGCGAAGATGTAGCTGGTGGGTCCAGCTGTCAGCCTCACCAAGCACAGTCCTCTTCCGATGGTTGTCGTTCATTGACCACGTTGACTACGCCGCGCCGAAAGCACCAAGTCGGTGGACGATGGCGAGGCCTCGGAAGGGAACGACGCGGAGCCAGGACAGACGCGGCAGTGGATGCCCACGCGGATGGGAGTATGAGGGTTGACTAGTTCGGCTGCGGTGTGAGGCTGCCATCGCCAGAGAATAACAGGGGATGTGAGTGAGTAGAGGGAAGGCCTGGACGGCGGTGGGAGTAGAGTGGGCGTTGAGGCCTGCGCAGCAGCACAGCCGGCCACGGGAGGCAGGAGCAGGCGGTCCCGCCGGCGCTGGTTTGGGTGGATGGAGCAAGAAGATCAGAGATTGAAGAAGTAGCACGGTCGTTGGATTAGCATCCAACGGTCACCGCTGCAAGAATCGTTTGTTGACTACAAGTTGACAAAGCCCTGCGTACGCGTCAACTTAGTAGGCCCACAAGTCAGGATAACATCTGTGGCGAACAACATATAGCCCATTTGCTATTTTCCTAAATTACAGACTATTTGCTAATTATTACGTAATTTATTGCAGCCCATATTATATTTTTAGAATACCTTACCATTTTCTCGCAAGGACAGGATTAAAAATTTCAGCGATATTTCATTGAAATTGCCGAACTATTTCTAATCCCGAAATTTCGAGCCCATTGAAATATCAAAAAATAAAAGAAAATCCGCAATTTGAAACTAATTGCCCATTTTCTTTGTTTTTATACATATACAGCCCATTTCATATTACTTATAAGATTTACAGCCCTTTTTGTCTGGCAGGCCGAATGTATCCCTCGTCATCTTGAAAGATTTGCAGCCCATCAGGACGGAGAAAAAGAAATCGGCCTGTGTAGGCTATTCTATGAAAAAAAGAGGTGGGCTAGTCATTTTCACCGAGAAAAAAAATAGCTGGGCTCGTCATGTTGTAAACATAAAATAAAAGCCTGGGCTAGACGGGCCACAGACACCGCACAACCCAGTAGATAACCTACTCCGTCTCAACAACAACAACAACAATCTGCTCGAGCAACTGGGTCCCACGTGTCAACCACTCCATGTGCAATTCTCTCATTTATTGACTACGTTGACAATGTCGTAGGTCCCAGATGTCAGCAAACCATTAGGAGGAAGCATTTTTTTCATCTAATAAGGAGGAGCTTCCTTGCGTGTGAAGATGTAGCTGGTGGATCCCAGCTGTCAGGGAGTGGAATCATTTTTCTTCCGCGTAATAAGGAGGCAGTTCCTTGCGTACGACCATGGACCTCGTGGGTCCCAGTTATCCGCATGTCCATGTACACTCCTCTTCCGATGGCTATCGTTCATTGACCATGTTTACCACGCCGTGCCGAGAGCACCAAGGCGGTGGACGACGGCGAGGCCTAGGGAGGGAACGACCCGGAGTCGGGGAAGACTGGGTAGTGGATGCCCACGCGGAAGGGAATACGAGGGTTTATTAGCTCGGCTGTGGTGTGAAGCTGCCGTCGCCGGAGAATAACAGGAGGTGTGGGTCAGTAGAGGGATGGCCTGGCTAGTGATGGGAGTAGGATGGGACGGTGAGGCCTGTGCGGCAGCACAGCCTGCCACAGAAGGCGGGAGCAGGCAGTCACGCCGTCGTTGGTTTGGGCGGCTAGAGCAGGAAGATCAGAGATTGAAGAAGCACGCCGACCGTTGGATTGACATCTAACGGTCTCACTCTGCTAGAGTCGATTTCTTGACTAAGTTGACATAGCCCTGTGTACGCGTCAACTTAGTATGCCCACAAGTCATCCTCCAAATCTGGTGGGACCCTGCTAGCAGGGGGAGGAATTATTTTTCTTGCGCGTAATGAGGAGGCACTTCCTTGAAAAAGATGCAACTGGTGGGTCCCAGCTGTCAGGCGGACGAAACTTTTTTTCACGTAATAAGGAGGCACTTCCTTGCGTGCGAAGATATCGTTGGTGGGTCCAACCTGTCAGGGGAAAGAATCATTTTTTTCGCGTAATAAGGAGGCACTTGCTTGCGTGCGGCCATGGACCATGTGGGGCCCTACTGTCAATCTCTCCGCCTACATCCCTCTTCCGATGACTGTCGTTTGTTGACCACGTTTTTTTTGAAGCTCTGGACAGTGGGGCAGCCCCCACTGACTTTTAAATTAAAATAAAGTCACCGAGTACAAGTATAATTACATGGGAGAGAAAAAAAGGGGGGAGGCAAAGTCTAGCTAGAATGAGTGTGTAAAACAAGTATAACACTATACAGAGGACACGAATTGCAAAATGAAGGGCTCTAGGCTCTCTTTGGTTCTGTGTCTCGTCATCCTAAAATCAGACTTGAATCTTTGCAACCAGCCCACCTCTGTTGGCATGATCCCTCTGAAATGTTTGTTGTTTCACTCCTTCCATATGCTCCATGCGGCCACCACAAAAATTTCCATGAACATAGGTTTTGTCCATCTGTGTTTTGCCTCATGTAGTAGCTGCAGCCTATCTCCACTACTAGGCCAGTGAAACCCCAGCTTCGCCCAGCAGGCCGCGCTAAAAGGGCATCCAAAGAACAAATGTTCAACTGTTTCCTCGGGAGGGTCCACACATAGCAAACATGCGTAGTTGTTGTCCTGGATCAGCATGTTCCTTCTCTTTAGCATATTACGTGTGTTGAGTCTGTCAGCCAACAACAGCCAGGCGAACATCTTCCATTTGTTCATGCATCTTGACCTCCAAATCCACTCAAAGGCCTCATCCACAACCATGTCCCTGAAGCAATGCAGGTAAAACTTGCTGGAAACAAACTTGTCAAACCCCCAGGAGCATATCCAATGATCTTTAGCCCCGTCGACCAGTTCGGTTGAAGCTATGCTGGACTGCAGCTCGGATAGCTCCCCCCTGGCTTGAGTAGTGAGTGGCAGATAAAAGCTCTGACCCAGCGTGTTGGAGGTTAGCAGCCTCTGAACAGAGACGTCCTCATCCCTGGCGAAGGAGAAGAGGCGAGGGTGACTGTCGGAGAGGATATCATCATGCCAAAGATCCTTCCAAAATAAAACTATGCTACCATCGCCAACCTCCACTCTAGTAACTCCTCTGTAGATCGGGGAGAGCTGCATGACGTCACGCCACCAAAACGAACCACACGGGTCGGCCGCGTGCAGCACTACACCCTCATAATACACTGACCAAATCAGCTTTACCCAAGGCACATCCATGCGATTGTAGAATTTGTGTAGCTGCTTGAGGAGTAGCCCCTGGTTCTGCACTCGTAGATCGATGATACCCAAGCCCCCTTTATTTTTTGGCCGGCAAACCAAGTTCCACGCAGCGAGAGGGTTTGTTTTGGTGCCATCTTTAGATTTTTTGGTCCAAAGGCAGTACCTCCGCAATTTGTCCAGATGCTCTAGGATCTTTGGAGAAATTCTAATGGAACACATGGCATAAATCGCCAGGGAAGTAATCACTGAATTCACCAAGGTCAATTTCGAGCCATAGTCCAGCAATGAGGTAGCAGTGGAGAGTCTCCTTTCCACTGATGCTACCAGGGGCATAAGGTCGAGCATCGTCGGCCTGGTAGTGCCCATAGGCAGCCCGAGGTATGTGAACGGCATGCTCCCAATCACACACCCAAAGACCCCTGCCAACTGCGCGGTTCGGTCTGCAGCAGTGTTGACCGAGATCAAGGTTGATTTCTGAAAATTGATATGAAGCCCCACTGACACGGCATAGTCTTGCAGAATCTGTTTCATGTGTTCGGCCTGTTCCAAGTCCGCGGGCATGATGAGGATCGTGTCGTCTGCGTATTGGATGACGGGGTAGTCATCATACGGTACCGGGATGGGCAGTTGGATGCGGCCGGCTCTGTATGCATCGTTGATGGCTGCCTGCAACAGGTCCGCGGCCAACACGAAGATGAGTGGCGACAGGGGGTCACCCTGATGCACGCCTCGTTTGCAAAAGAACTGTCTCCCCGGGGCGCCGTTGAGGAGTACAGAAGATTTTGCAATTGAGAATAAGCAGTCAATCCAGCCCAGCCATTTATCATCAAATCCCATGCACCTCATTATCTCCATCATTGGCTTGTGCTCGATAGTGTCTAATGCTTTTGCAAAATCCAATTTCAGCACAATGATCTCCCGCCCGGATGCTTGGCACTGGCGTTTGAATTCGAAGGCCTATGCAAGGTAATCCTGGATCGATCGGCCCCTAAGAAACCCATATTGGTTGCGGTGTATAATACGGAGGATCACTTTCTGTAGGCGGTTAGCTAGGATTTTAGTCAACAGTTTGAGACAGCAATTTAACAAGGTTATCGGCCGGTAGTCATTAGCTGTTTCAGGCGATTGGATTTTTGGAATGAGAGTGATGAATCCTGTATTCAAACTTTCAATATCCAGCTTGCCGTCATGGAAGTCAAAGCACAATTTGTAGAAATCTTCCCTTATGATATGCCAACATGACTTGAGTAAGCTCCCGCTGAAGCCATCCGGGCCAGGCGCCCGATCGGACGACATTTCTTTGACCACTTGATCTATTTCTGCACGCATGAAAGGGACTGAGAGGACCTCCAGTCCCTCAATCTTCTTTATAATATCCGGCAGGTTGAAGCGCATATTGGTCTATTCGGAGCGACCCAACCTATCTTTGTAGGTTTGGAAAAGGACCGCTTCTTTACCCACATGATCGTGGATCACCGAGTCATCTGGGAGCCGGAGGGAGGCGATGGAGTTCCTGCGATATCTCTCAGTCGCCACCCTGTGAAAAAACTTTGTATTGCCATCGCCATATTTGAAGTATCTGATTGTACACCGTTTTTTCCAGTACAGCCGCTTATAATTCAGCAGTGTGAGGAGATGTTCTTTAAGAATCCTCCTAAAGTTTACCTCAGGCACCATGAGAAACCTCCTGTCCTCGAGCCCGTCAATTTCCAGGAGTATTTTATTGCAATTATCTATCATCACGGACAGCCGGGAATTTTCTTTGCTCCAGTGCTTTAGTGCATATCGAAGATTTTTCAGTTTCTTACACAGAACGGCGGCTGAGTTTGGGGTGTAACAGTATTTGTTCCAAGATTGCTGGACCACCTCATAGAAACCAGGATGCTTGGTCCAGAAATCCTCAAAGCGAGAGATTTTGGACTTTGGGATTTTAGTCTGGATACTCACATAGCATGGAACATGGTCAGACGTGGGTTTACCAAGAGGCATGACTACCGTGTTTGGATAGTTTGCAGACCAATTAACCGATGTGAAATGCCAATCCAATTGTTCTAGCAGCGGGTCGGTTTGCATGTTACTCCAAGTGTACGATCTCCCTTTGAGGGGAAGTTCCACCAGAGACTGTCTACGGATAAATTCATTGAAGATGAGCATATCATTAGCATCACCACCACTTCTACTGCGATTGTCAGGTGCACGGATGTAGTTAAAGTCGCCTACCAGTAGCCAGTCTTCCCCATTGGGAATCTCAAGGTCAAAGAGCCACGAGGTAAACAGAGCTCTGTTGGGGCCTGTGCAGGGTCCATAAACGTTTACTAGCGTCCAAGAATTATTAGATTGGGTGGATGTGAATTTGACGCCGAGGGCAAAAGATTCAGAGAAAACCTGAACACCAGTGAAGACCGAGCTCATCCAAGCAGTAATCAGACCCCCAGAATTGCCATTAGAGGGCACAAATTCGAACTTATCAAACTTCTTAGGACAGAATAGTTTAACAAAAGAAACATCAAAGGAAGCACGCTTAGTTTCTTGAAAGCAAACTATGGAACAACCACTAATATCTATCGCATTACGGATGGCTAGCTGCTACTTATCGGAATTGATGCCGCAAACATTCCAGCAGAGCACATTCCAATGTTTACTTGATGACATGGGGCTTAAGGCAGGTCCGGGTCTTCAGTCTTAAGGCTTGCAAGAAGCTTCTGAGGGCTGAGATCAGCAGCAGGTATACCACATAGATTTGTGCCAACATACTGGATTGTTTGAATGGGTGTTGGGGGCGGCAGCTCATTAATAGGGACTGTGTCTTCAGGCAGCTGAGCAGGGACACATGGATCGGTCGCCTTGGATGTACAGGTGATAGCAGGCACTTTCCTAGGCTTGACCTTGGACAGTACCTGTTTTGCATCAGTGATCTTTGGCACCCTGAAACCGTCGTACCTCGTAGATCGAGTATTGCGTCTGAGCTGGGCTGTGTCAACCGGTGCCTTTTCATACATGACCAACTTCTGAATGTGTTTGTTCTGTGGCGCAGCAGTGTGAGTTTCAGAGCAAGTCTGTTTTCCAAAGTCCTCTGTCTCCAAGGCCAGAGTTAGAACATGCACCGGTCCAGGAGTAGTAGCGGGAGAGTGACAGTTTGAATTATTCATCCTCTCCATTGTGGCAGTATGGGTTGTGTTCTGGAGGCCCTGTGGGCCTTCGTGCATAATCATCAGCCAAACAACATTTCCTTCCCCAATACTGTTAGGGACTGTAAGCACCGTAGCAAATTTTGACCAGATGTCAAGTGGTATCATAATCCCCTATGTGAGGTTGAGATAAAGATAGGGCTCGGGCCCAATAGGAGCAGCGACGATAGCATATGCTTGCATGACAGAATCTACCACAGAGTTGAAAAGAGCTAGCAGGTTCAGTGGCAGCTGAGTGGTAAAACTATAGTTCTCATCAGGACCACTGATGAAACGAGTGAACCAGCCAAAGGAGATAGTCCACAGAAAGTTTAGAAAGTCCTCTTCCTCCTGAATTGACTTTGTCCGAGTCACACCTCTGGCACTATTCTCTCTGGGCGACCCGGGTGGCAGATTGGGCGAATGGTGTGAGGCCTGGAGCAGAATCGTTGGACCAGTACTGTTTGTGGCATGGGACCCAATCACCGATTCTTTCTGTTTGGGGCGCCATATCAACTTGTGCTTTGGTAGGAGAAGATTATGTTGGTGGCGAGCAGGCAATCTTTTGGGTATGGAATCAACAGTGATCTGAACTTGCCTTTCCGGCTTCCTCTGACGCCAAAACACTCTGATTGTACTTTCATAATCGCATTCCCTACAATTGTGACCAAGAAAATGGCATCGCGAGCACCATAACTGAGCCGGACAAAGATTTCTCTGATGGGCCTCACTGTTGCAAATGGAACAGGTGTGGATTTGCCATCCCAATCGAGGTTGAGCGCAACAACAGCTCGCTCAAAATTCCTACAATCGGGGCAGACCCTGGCAGTGCAATTATCCAAGAGGTGGCCAATAGCGAAGCATCATGTGCAACGACCAAGTATAGCATGGATAGCCTCCAAAGATGGCAACTCATTTAAATTAAGGATACGCTTGATATCAGCCTCCTCATAATTGGCTTGACGTAAATCCAGGATACTGTATAAATCATTGTGAGGAATGTTCTGCCAAATATGATTGCGTTGTTCCTTACCTAGGAAAGTGGTGACCTTAGAGCGTTGATTAGCCGAAGAAATGGCAATTTCCAAACTACCAAATAGTAACGTACTTGGCAAAGAAACCACGGAAGATATCGGGTTATCTTTTGATGAAGCCTGATGATAGACAAGTGCAGGGATATGTTCATCCATGACATTGTTAAACGAGTCCATGAGATTACCAGACACTTGTTTAAATAAACCAAATTTCGCCAGTTCACGGGCTGATGAATTATCCTTCGTTGCGCTGGTCTCAAGAAATTTAAGATTTGAACGGATCATCGTAGGTGACCTCATAGATAATTCAGAAATCTCATGATTAGCACTCCACCCAATAGATCCATCAGAGGCAAATTCCAGGGGTGCTTAAATAGACTGAAATGACAAATAAAGTCTGGCCAAACTCTATCCCATAGGGCATAGATAAAATGACCCACTTTATTCGAAGCCACTGAGAACCGAAAATTCCGATCACCAATATGTGTAACATTGAAACCCAAAGCAATTCCACCAATGCAGCATTGTAATGCCAGAGCAACCGAAGAACACGAGAGGGGAAAGGTGACCACCAAGAAAAATTCCTTGGAGGAAGGGCTAGGAGAAAAATGAACCGTGGATCTGAAGCGTCTACGAACCTGGTCCTCGACCGCGAGGCCGGGGTTGAAGTCCCAGTGTAGTAGCCCTTCCATGGAAGACTAGGAGGATCCATGGCCGCCGGTTGAGGGGTGGGATGTGGGAGGAGGCATGGCTGCCGGCCACCAAGAAAAATACCAAAAGTACCCCCTGTTTGTTGACCACGTTGACCACGCCGCGCCGAGAGCACCAATGCGGTGGACGACGGTGAGGCCTAGGAACGGAACGACCCAGAGCCGGCGAAGACACAGCAATGGATGCCCACGCGAAGGGGGGTACGAGCGTTGACTGGTTCGGCTGCGGGGTGAGGTTGCCATTGCCAGAAAATAATAGGAGGTGCGGGTGGGTAGATGGATGGCCTGGCCAGCAGTGGGAATAGGGTGGGCTGGTGAGGCCTGCGCGGCATCACAGCCGGCCACAGGAGGAGGGAGCATGCAGTAAAGCCAGCGCTGGTTTGGGCGGCTAGAGCAGGAAGATCAGAGACTGAAGAAGCACGACGGCCATTGGATGGACATCCAACAGTCACTGCTGCTAGAATCGTTTGTTGACTATAAGTTGACAAAGCCTTACATAGGCGTCAACTTAGTCGGCCAACAAGTCAGCCTCGAAATCTGTGGCGTGTATAGCCCATTTGCTATTATTTTTACAATTTAAAGCCCATTTGCTAATTCATATGGAATTTATTACAGCCCATTTGCCATTTTTAGAATTGCTGCCCATTTTTTGGTCAGGACCAGGGTTAAAAAATTGCTAAAAATATGCGAAAATTTTCGAAATTTCGCATATTTTTGCTGGGGTCCGAACTATTTTTAATCCCAAAATTAGGAGCGAGATTAAAACTAATTTAAAAAATGATAAAATACAATGAAATATAAAATCTCAATGAATAAAAAAAAACAAAATATGAAACTAATTGCCTATTTGCTGTGTTTTTTTTACATTTGCAGCCCATTTCATATTAATTTTATGATTTACTGCCCATTTTCTAGCCAGGCCGAATGCATCCCTCCTCGTCTTGAAAGATTTGCAGCCCAGCAAGTCACAGAAAACAAATAGGCCTAGGTTGGGTATTCTTCAAAAAAATGGTGGGCTACCCATTTTCCCAAAGAAAAAACAGCTAGCCTGGTCATGTTGTTAGAGGGGCCACAGACCCCGCACAACCCAGTTTATACGCTACTCTGTCTGAACAACCAAAAAAACTGCTCGAGTTGCTGGATCCTGGGTGTCAGCCACTCCTTGTGCAATTCTGTCGTTAATTGACTATACGTTGACAATGATGTCGGTCCCAGATATCAGCAAGGTGGATATGAGTAAAAAAATGAGGGGTGGATCTGAGTAGTAAGGAGGCACTTGCTTGCGTTCGGCAGTGGACCTGGTGGGTGCCTACTGTCATACTCTCAAGTACAGTCCTCCCCCGATTCACCATGTTGACCATGTTGACAAGGCCGGATGGCAGTGCCGCGGCGAGCGCACCAAGGCGGAGGACGACGGCGAGGCCTCAGACAGGAATGAACAGGAGCCGGGGAAGATGTGGTAGTGTGGTCGTAGGCGGCGGGGAGTACGAGGGTTGACTGGTTCTGGTGCGGGGTGGGCTGCCATTACCGGAGAAGAATAGGATATGTGGGGGAGTAGAGGGATGGCCTAGCCAGCATTTCATGGTATGACAGGGCGGCGATCCGGGCACGGCACCGCAACCAGCCATGGAAGGCGGGAACAGGTCGTCCCGCCGACGCTGGTTTGGTTTTGGCGCCTGGATCGGTCAGACCCAAAAACTCAACATGCTCGATAATAAGAGTTAGTTTTATATGGCTACAACTTATTGTAAAATGAAGCCGAGCACTTTTTTTTCTTTAGGTGTGAAGCCGAGCACATTCAGAAGCCCTGGGATAAAGTGGGGTCGCCACATGTGTTGGGCTGGGTTGGGCATTCTTATCAAAAAATAATGTTGGGCTGGAACTTTTTATCATAAAAAAACTCGTCTTGTCAAAAAACTTGTGGTACTTGGGATTCGAACAGGAGACCTGGGCAGCACAATCCATAAAACATACAAATGCAACGGAAAAAAATTGTGATTTTTATTACAACCTGCCGCTAATAATTGTAAGATGTTGACCATGTTGACTACGAATTGCATCGGCTTCAACCTGGTGGGTACCAAATAACATTCCGCTGGTTGCACGAAGAAAAGGGTGTGAGAAAAAATACTGGTCGCTATCTTTGCCTAAGAATAATATCGATTGAATGTAAAGATACTCTCGTAGGAAAATAATATCCTCCAGTTAAAAATCATACTTTTCAAATCGTAAATTTAAACAATCTATGCATGAACATTTAGCTTTATTTATTTATTTAGGGGAGCATGAGCATGTAGCTGGGCCGGATTCATGTTAGAGCCTCCCTCCCAGTTAATTATGGGCTCTTCTATTGGGCCTAAATCACTAGGCCGCATGTCCTCGACAAGTGGAAGATTTGTTCCCTAGAAAAAATAGTATGTGCTACGTACGGGGCACTAAAGGAACGGAGCGTGCAATGACTTCCAAAACATTGTTTTTATCATTCTAACGCCACTATTTATTCAACCAACAGACAAAATATATTACTCATTGTACATTGAAAACACCAGCAGCATCCATGGCTCTATATTGTTTTAGTAAAGGGGGTTTGCCGCCAATTTTCCGTTAATAGAAACCACTAGAGGTTCACAGGAAACTAGAGCCCTACAAAGGAGCCTTTGGATTGAAGATACCACCAGGGGTGGGGGCAACAAAAGTAGTAAACAGGCCAGAAGAGTAAAGATGCAGCTCTCTCTTCCAACCAAACATCAGCCAACATTACAGAAGGGCTACCAAAAAAACCAAGTGTATGCATCAAACTTAATAAAGATCCTACTGCACTAAGTGTATGCATCTAACTAACTGGCTCAGTTAGACATTACTATTTATTAAGCTGTGGAGATTGGCTGAAGGCTTGAACCAGATGGGTGCCTGACGGGGGAAATTCCAGCTAGCAGATCGAAGTCTGATACATGCGACCCTCTCTCCTACTTTGGGCTGCAGAGCGTGGCGGCACATATCAGGGTATGGTGCATGGAGAGAAGCATGGTATGCTGTGTACACACAGTTTTGCCTGATGAACGGAACCGCGCTGCCATCAGGATCCTTGACGTTGGTGATCTCCTGGTTAATCGGATAATTCAGTCCAAGAAACAGAGAGCGTGTGCCGAGGCTACTTACCGGCCTCCAGTCAAAAATTCCTGAAGCCCAAAGAAGCTGGGATCCTGCTCAAAGACCATGCAGTGACTGTGATTGTATTCCACGAAACAACACGTCCGGTACGTGCGAATGATCATCAATCGTTCGCCGTCGTCTGATCGAGCCAGGAACCACCTACAACTGCCATGCCGCTTTTCTTTGAAAGGTTCTGGGATTAGGAAGGGTAGGGACACCAGGCGGCCTACAACAACATATCAAGGTGGAGTCAAATAAAAAAGGGCTGGTGCTGTAAATCTAAGTACAGCATGTTCAGAGCATGAATATTTTTTCAGTAAATGTTGACAGTAATATAAGCATGGGAAGGATGATTTGATTTCACCAAAATTCTACTACATCTGATCACCAATGTGGGACGTTTTGGCAGTTCGAATTAAACTGTCAAAACATCCATGTTACTGAACAGAGGGTGTATTTGACAGCGTGTTGTTAATTTCTAACAACAATGTCATGGTTCTAACTCTTCTCAAACTATACTTTGACAATAGGAAGCAAGCCATCATGATATCATAGGAAATTAGGAGTAACATACTGTTGTAACAGCCATTTGTAGCGATGACTGGAGTAGGCCAGCAATATGTCCAGCCATAGAAGGAGTCCATAGCGTAAATGAAGCCCTTATGTTCAATGGCATCAGAGAGCCATGGAGGATGTATGATCCTGCGATGGACGTGGAGATTTATCCACTTACCGCAGTGACCTATCAGATAGGCGAGACCGCGGTTGAAGAACGCAATTAGCCTGAAGTCTTTATAATTCGCAGATCTTGTGGGCACTTGGCAGATTACAACCTTGAGCAAATCAAACTTGGTATCATGTTGGCTACTGTAAGATTCCGAGTATTCTGGGCCACGGTGCCAAAGCAGTGTAGTGTTAATCGAAGGAAGGGGTATCAACCGTCGGGTGTAGACCTCCACGAGCATCCACCTGTCGCGTCCGTTGACGAGAACCATCCAAGACGTGTTCATGCCGACCCAGTACATACCGTTAATGTAGTTGAGGGTGACGGGGATCGGATCTCAGTCGAGGGGGTTGATGCTCGCCACCCTAGGATCCTTAAGCTGTGTGACACGCCATTTCTGAAGATCAGGTGGCATCAGCAAGCAGGGAGCTGGCTTAAAAAGCTCTGGCCTGAGGGCTTTCAGTAAGCGGTACAGCCCCGACGAGCACGCGGCGAGTGGCATGGTACTGAGATTGTCCACACGCGAAACAATGAGTTCCATTACCTCTATGGGGAGCGAATTCCAGCCACTCTTTTGGTGGATGCTGCTCGGTTCTGCCATTGTTAGTGCTTGGGTTTCGGAAGAGGGGGGAGGCGCCTAGCGGGGATGGAAGATTGGACGATTATGTGCTGGCGAGGATGGAGAAGCGAATATGTGATGCGGGAAGTGGACAGGTGATGATGACAATGTAACAGCAGCACGCCGCTTAACTTATGAGACACATCCCAGCAGTGTGGGGTCATATCGATGCCAGACAACTTGACTGATTACAGTACTACTAAAATATATACTCCTATAAACTACAGTACCTACTATAGTGGAGTAGGACTCTGCTCTACCTGAGTAGTAGTATAGTAAATAGTACAAATTCAATGCTCGAGCATGGAACTACTACGAACCACCATCGGTGCTAACGCCAATCTCCATCAAACGTTCGCTGGGAGACATGGTGGTTGCAAACGCACGCATCGCAGTTACATGTGTAAAGGGTGGCAGTTTTGTCAAATACCATGGGCATAAAAAAAGGCCACCGTCGGATGGAAATCTGGCGGTTACGTGGGCATTCGCCAGGATTGGGCTCGTGGCGAACGTTCGCCAGGTATCATTACTAAAAAAAGGTTAAAACAGCAGGGGCTAGAACTTGCACCGGGTGACCACTACCATTTTAGTACTACGTATGATCTATCGCTTTGTGTGCTACTCCTGCGCTCCATGCGGTGGGCGTGACGTCCCCTACAACCACTCCCGTTTCATGGACGGCCTGGTCGATGCCTGCAAGGTGCCCTGCGTCTACAAGAGTTTTGGCTGCGAGAGGTCCGTCGCCTACCACTCGGTGGCGGACCATAGGTCCAGATGCGCGCACGCGCCCTGCTACTGCTATGAGTGCACGCCGCCGTTTGAGGGCTCGCCGGCGAGCCTCGTGCATCACCTCACGGCACCGTCTGGCAAACACTCCTGGCCCGCGACGAACATCAAGTACGAGACGTGCTACCCTTTCGCCGTTCTGGAGTCGCTGGAGGATCACCGCTACCTGCTTGTCGCGGAAGAGGGTGGCAGCGTCTTCCTCTTGGCCGTGGGCACCGGCAGGGCCCGCGCAGGCCGCCGCCCCATCTCTGTCATGTGTGTTAGGGGCAACGCCGCCGATGCCGACACGAGGCCGCTGTATAGGTGCATGCTCACTGTTGATGCCCCTCCGGCGTACGAGGGCGACCTCGGCGGCTCCCTCAGGATGAATGAGACTATGGCGAGCTGCTCCGTTCCCCGCAAGGTGGACATGGAACAGGGTTGGATTCATGCGCATGTCAACCCCAACATGCTGCACGGGGACTCCAAGGAGAGGTTCACCTGGGCATATGCATTACCAAGTTAGTAAATGTTCATCATTAGTCTTCGCTCAATGGAAGCAGCTGTCTAAGCATGTGGACACCGACGCTCTCATCAGTTTCATTACCAAGATCCGTACGTCTGCCCTTAGCCTTCGTCCTGCAGCCCATGAGAGCCAGCTCCCTCGAGTGTGATTGCTGCTGCTTTATCTTTGTTCGTTTCGTTGGGCCTGCGTGCCTTTTGCCTGCTTGGCTGTATTAAACCTTCCTTGTTGATGTACTGTTCATGTTGCTACTCTGTGATTTGGCTGGTTGGGCGGGTGATCTGCCTTTTTCTAAAAAAATCGACCACTTCCTGGATCCTCTTTGATCATCGGAACCGGTTTCTCGACTCACAGCCATCATAATTTGCATTTGAATGCACTTTCCAGTAATATTATTTTTGCCAGGGCATATACCATAGTACACTATTTTTTAACCCAAATCCAACATCGAAGTTTCTTTTGAATTGTTTAGATTGCTTACCACATGTGTCACGTGGTTCTGACGTCGAACTTATATTGGAGTACTATTTCCCTACGAGTTAAATTTACGGTAAAAAATATTAGTCAAAAAGTCAAAATACGAGAGGTGCTAGTAAACTAGGACGGAAGTAGGAGTAGTACCAGAGTAGAGGGCGGCGCTGCAGGGGAGTCTCACCCCGCTCGTGGCGCGGCAGTAAAGCCGTCATATCACAAAACCCCACCACTCCCAGTAATAAGTGGCCTGGTAAAATGAACGGACAAGCAACCATCATATCACTCCCGTCTTTATTGCATTTCATCTCTCTGCAGTCCGGTTCATCTCTCCACATTTACAGTCGATCCTAAAGCGGCATGCTGTACTAGTACTCAAGTTGGAATACAATTGCACGGCACAACTTCGTAGGAAAAATACGACCGAGGGTGTACGAAGCGATTTGGGAGTAGTAGTAGTAGTACTTGCAAAAAATATATAGTGCGTTTAGATTTTTTGAAAAGATGAACTTTACAAACTTTGACCAAGTTTATATAGAAAACTACTTGTATCTATAATAGTGAATATATAAATTATGAAACTATGTGTTGTGATGAATCTAATGAAATATGTTTTGCATTCTAGATGCAAATATTTTTCTCCAAAAACTAGGTCAAATTTAGTGAAGTTTGACTTTTCAAAAAGTCTATATGCACTACATTATGGAACGGAGGGTAGTAGGACACTCGTAGGAGTACGTGCTACTAGTACGTACGTCCCTCCCCGGTGCAGAGGGCATAGATCGAATGGCTGATATGTGGGATTCGCTTGAATAGTAGCTGCTGCATCTGTACTGTTCTGGAACAATCACAAGGGCACTTGTCCGAAAATTTTGCATACCTCCCGACCAGTGAGATATAACTACTACGATTGAGAAAAATCTACAAAGAGAAGGAAGTAAACAATCAAATGAGAATGAGTCCCACCATTTATAGCTCATCAGAAAACAATCAATGGAGTTTTCACTTCTCATTCTTGCATTTTTTTTGCATTGAATCATTTCACAAGGTTGTCTGCTATTTTACTACTTTTACCAAAACCGCATCGTAATGTTCAAACGTGCATTCGCACGTGTGTATACATATATACTAGTTATCCTAGTGCATAAGCCTAGATATAGAGAGAGACGTGTACTGCGATATATAGTGTTGAACTTCGTGCTATGTACGTACTCTACTTACAAAAAGTAACAAGCGTACGGATACAAAAGGTTTTCAAACTTGTTCTTTTTATACATAATTAATTAAGGACGCTAATAAGTCCCTAGCGTTCGGGATTTATCATTTCCATCCCAATACCATAAAAAACTACGAGTACTCCTACCTACTAAAGGGATCACCTTACGACAATAAATTATTCCTAATAAAAGCCACGAAGCTCGCAGGAGCGCTTGCGGTGCGCCACGAGTGCCCTGGTGCGCGGCCGTTTCCCAGCGCGGCGAGACAACGCCTCTTCCTCGGCCTCGCAAGTCGTGAGGTGCTGATTTGCAGCTTGCCGGTGGGCGAGCACGATCTCACCGGTCTGGTGATCCGGCGCTGATAGGTCTCCATCGTATCTATAATTTTTGATTGTTTCATGCCAATATTCTACAACTTTCATATACTTTTGGCAACATTTTATATTATTTTTAGGACTAACATATTGATCCAGTGTCAGTTCCTATTTTCTGCTTGTTTTTTGTTTCACAGAAAATCCATATCAAACAAAGTCCAAACGCGATAAAGTTTTATGGAGAATTATTTTGGAATATATGTGATTTTTGGGAGGTGGAATCAACGCAAACGGAGGCCCACACCCTCCACAAGGCATCTTAGTGCGACCCCCCACCCCTAGCCGCGTGGTGCTGCCTTGTGGGCACACCGTAAGTCGGTTGGGGTCCTTCTTTGGCCGCCAGGAAGCTTATATCGAGAGAAAAAATGTGTTAAAATTTCAGCCCGATCGGAGTTACGGATCTCCAGATATTTAAGAAACGGTGAAAGGCCAGAAAATAGGAACGCGAAACAGAAGAGAAACAGAGAGAGAGATCCAATATCGGAGGGGCTCCTCCCCTCTGGGAGCCATGGCAGCCATGGACCAGAGGGTAAACTCTACTCCCATCTAGGGGGGAGACCAAGCAAGAAGAAGAAGGAGGGGGGCTCTCTCCCCCTCTCTCCCGATGGCGCCGGAACGCCGTCGGGGCAATCATCGTGACGGCGATATACACCAACAACTTCGCCGCTGTCAACACCAACTCTCTCCCCCTCTATGCAGCGGTGTTACACCTCTTCTCCCCACTGTAATCTCTACTTAAACATGGTGCTTAACACTATATATTATTATCCAATGATATGTGGCAATCCTATGATGTTTGAGTAGATTCGTTTTGTCCTATGGGTTGATTGATGATCGTGATTGGTTTGAGTTGTATGTTTTATTTTGGTGCTGTCCTATGGTGCCCTCCATGTCACGCAAGCGTGAGGGATTCCCACTGTAGGGTTTGCAATACATTCATAATTCTCTTATAGTGGGCGGCTAGAGTGACAGAAGCTTACACCCGAGTAAGGGGGTTGTTGCGTATGGGAGTAAAGAGGACTTGTTACTTAATGCTATGGTTGGGTTTTACCTTAATGATCGTTGGTAGTTGCGGATGCTTGCTAGAGTTCCAATCATAAGTGCATATGATCCATGTACGAAAAGTATGTTAGCTCATGCCTCTCCCTCATATAAAATTGCAATAATGATTACCGGTCTAGTTATCGATTGCCTAGGGACAAATCCTTCTCTTGTGTTACAAAAGCTTTCTACTAAACAACTAGCTTTTATTATCTTGCAAATTACTCATAGTTTTATTCTCGCTAAGTACTCCTAGTTTTATTTTTGCAAAGTAGTTCTAGCATTACACCTACAAAGTACTTCTAGTTTTATTCTTGTTCTAGGTAAAGCGAACATTTAGTGTGCGTAGAGTTGTATCGGTGGTCGATAGAACTTGAAGGGAATATTGATTCTACCTTTAGCTTCTCGTTGGGTTCGACACTCTTATTTATCGAGAAAGGCTACCACTGATCCCCTATACTTGTGGGTTATCAAGACCTTTTTCTGGCGCCGTTGCCGGGGAGCAATAGCGTGGGGTTGATATTCTCGTGTGTGCTTGTTTGCTTTATCACTAAGTACTTTTTATTTTGTGCTCTTGTTTTCTATCTTTAGTTATGGGTAGGAAATGTAAAATACCAAAAAAATTAGTTGTACTTGCTAAACCAATGGTTGAAGAACCACCCAAAATTTATCATACTGCTGAAGCTTTCTACTTGGATCATCTTCGATCCCTTTGTGCTCGTGCTGAAAACCCAACTAGCTTAGTTGAGGGAAAATCATTATATGAGCATGCTTATTTTGTGCAACACCGCTTGTCTTAAAAAGGGAAACTCTTATGGCATCATATTAATACTTTGAATTGCTATGCTTGGAATTTATGTGAAATACATGATTTTATTTGTTGTTCTGAAGACCCTAAAAAACACCTTCAGTACCATTGTGAGTTTAAGGATAATGGAATCTTATCTTCTTATGCCAGAGCTGTTTATAGTTACCATGATATTGAACAAATAGAAGAATTTGTTGCTTTTAAGGGTGCATATGAAATTGCTTCTTTGATTGAAAAGTGTGATGCTACTCTTTACA
Organism: Elymus sibiricus; assembly: GCA_039707655.1. Classification (NCBI taxonomy): domain Eukaryota; kingdom Viridiplantae; phylum Streptophyta; class Magnoliopsida; order Poales; family Poaceae; genus Elymus; species Elymus sibiricus. Next base: position 214,142,922 of record CM077670.1, read on the forward strand.
AATCTGAAAATTTTGCCATACTTAAATATTGCTATGAAAACTATGCTTCTAATGCTTATGTGAAAGAATATATTGAGGACACCTCCGCTGTCCAAGAAGAGACTAATATTTTGCAGGAATCTATGGAAGAAGAAATTGATGACACTATGAGCTCATTAGATGAAAAAGATGATGAGGAGAACGAAGAACAAAAGTAGGAAGAGCGGATTAGCTACCCGTGCCCACCTTCTAATGAGAGTAACTCTTCAACTCATACATTGTTTAATTTCCCTTCGTGCTTACCGAAAGATGAATGCTATGATGATTGCTATGATCCCTTTGATTCGTTTGAAATATCCCTTTTTGATGAAATTGATGCTTGCTATGCTTGTGGCCATGATGCCAATTTGAATGACGCTTATGGATATGAACTTGCTATAGTTCCTTATGTTAAGAATGAAATTGTTGCTATTGCACCCACACATGATAGTCCTATTATCCTTTTGAATTCTCCCAACTACACTATATCGGAGAAGTTTGCACTTATTAAGGATTATATTGATGGGTTGCGTTTTACCATTGCACATGATGATTTTGATGGATATAATATGCATGTGATTGCTGCTCCTACTTGCAATTATTATGAGAGAGGAACTACATATCCGCCTCTCTATGTTTCCAATACGATAAAATTGCAAGAAACTGTTTATACTATGCATTGGCCTTTACTTGATGTGCATGAATTGTTCTTTTATGACATGCCATGAGAGTTAGACTTCATCATTGCATGATATATGTTGCTTTGTGCTCACTACTAAATTATAAATCATTGTTAATTAAAATTGGCTTTGATATACCTTGGGATCCGGGTGGATCGATTACTTGAGCACATTATGCCAAGCTTAATGGCTTTAAAGAAAGCGCTGCCTGGGAGACAACCCGGAAGTTTTAGAGAGTCATTTTATTCTGTTGTGTTCTTTTAAAAGGTCTAAAAACAAAAAAAAATATAGAAGGGAACCTAAAAACTTTTTCAAAAAGAGAAGCGATTGGAAGGTTATGCATTCGAGAAGTGAGGGTCGACCTTGAACACTTGTGTTCATGCTCATGGAAACATTGTAGAATTTTTCATGGAAGTTTCTCACAAAAATAATTATCCCCTTGTACAAATCCATTGTATTATAAAAATAATGTGCCAAGATTTACCTTTAGGATGTTTAAATTGCTTGTTTGGTGTGTGCTGTGAAAAAACAGAAACTTTTGCTGTAGTGCTTGAATTTTGTTACTTTACTGGAATGTGCAAAAATTCTGAAAATTTTACACAGTACTGCTATGCAAATTTTTTAGTTTTTCCTAATTTTCAGAATTTTTGGAGTTACAGAAGTATATGTTTCATTTGCATCTTTACAGACTGTCCTGTTTTCACAGATTGCTGTTATAGTTTCTTTATTTGCGTATGTTTGAAATCTTGTTGAGCCCCATTGACTTGGGAGCCATAGAATTGTGATAGCATACAGTGGGTAATGTTTTATTATAATTATACAATAATGTTATAGCAGGACATGATGGGATTTGATGTTATATGTACTAACCCCTCTAATAAAAAGTTCGGTTAAGTTTTGTGTGGATGAAGTGTTCGAAGATCGAGGAGGTATCGATATGAGGAGAATAAGGAGAGGCAAGAGCTCAAGTTTGGGGATGCCCAAGGCACCCCAAGTAAATATTCAAGGAGACTCAAGCGTCGAAGCTTGGGGATGCCCCGGAAGGCATCCCATCTTTCTTCGACAACTATCGGTATGTCTCGGTTTTTGTTTTGTTCACAGGATATGCGTAAATTCTTGGAGCGTCGTGTGCTTTTTCTTTTTCTTTTAATAATGCACCATGCTGGTATGAGATAGTCCTTGGTTGATTTATAGAATGCTTCATGCACTTCACTTATATCTTTTGAGTATGGCTTTATAGAATGCTTCATGTGCTTCACTTATATCATTTGAAGTTTGGATGCCTGTTTCTCTACATATAGAAAACCGTTATTTATAGAATGCTCTTTTGCTTCACTTATATTTATTAGAGTGTGGTCTTTTGTAGAAAGAATTAAACTCTCATGCTTCACTTATATCTATTTAGAGAGTCAACAGGAATTGGTCATTCACATGGTTAGTCATAAAATCCTACATAAAACTTGTAGATCACTGAATATGATATGTTTGATTCCTTACAATAGTTTTGTGATATTAAGATGGTAATATGTGGGTGGTACTAGTAGATAATTGTGGTTTAGTAAGAATATTGGTGTTAAGGTTTGTGATTCTCGAAGCATGCACGTATGGTCTGTCGTTATGCTAAGAAGTTGGAGCATGATTTATTCTTGATTGTCTTCCTTTGTGTGGCGGTCGGGGGCACGCGATGGTTAACTCCTACCAACCTCCCACCTAGGGCCATGCGTAGTAGTACTTTGCTTCGAGGGCTAATAAACTTTCGCAATAAGTATGTGAGTTCTTTATGACTAATGTGAGTACATGGATTATACGCACTCTCACCCTTCCGCAATTTGCTAGCCTCTTCGGTACCGTGCATTGCCCTTTCTCACCTCGAGAGTTGGAGCAAACGTCGCCGGTGCATCCAAACCCCGTGATATGATATGCTCTATCACACATGAGCCTCCTAATATCTTCCTCAAAACAGCCACCATACCTACCTATCATGGCATTTCCATAGCCATTCCGAGATATATTGCCATGCAACTTCCACCGTTCTTTTTATATGACACACATCGTCATTGTCATATTGCTTTGCATGATCATATAGCTAACATAGTATTTGTGGCTCAGCCACCGTTCATCATTTTTCATACATGTTACGCTAGATCATTGCACATCCTGGTACACTGCCAGAGGCATTCATATAGAGTCATATTTGTTCTAGTATCAAGTTGTAATTTTGAGTTGTAAGTAAATAAAAGTGTGATGATCATCATTATTAGAGCATTGTCCCAGTGAGGAAAGGATGATGGAGACCATGATTCCCCCACAAGTCGGGATGAGATTCCGGACGAAAAATAAATTAAAAAAAAAGAGGCCAAAAAAAAAGAGCCCACAAAAAAATAAGAGGAGAAAACAAAAAAAATGAAAAAAATGAGAGAAAAAGAGAGAAGGGGCAATGTTACTATCCTTTTACCACACTTGTGCTTCAGAGTAGCACCATGTTTTTCATATAGAGAGTCTCCTATGTTGTCACTTTCATATACTAGTGGGAATTTTTCATTATTGAACTTGGCTTGTATATTCCGATGATGGGCTTCCTCAAATGCCCGAGGTCTTCATGAGCAAGCAAGTTGGATGCACACCCACTTAGTTTTCAGTTTGAGCTTTCATACACTTATAGCTCTTAGTGCATCCGTTGCATGGCAATCCCTACTCCTCGCATTGATATCGATTGATGGGCATCTCCATAGCCCGTTGATCCGCCTAGTTGATGTCAGACTTTCTCCCTTTTTGACTTCTCCTTATTGATCCCTATCACCGCATTCTATTCCACCTATAGTGCTATGTCCATGGCTCGCGCTCATCTATTGCGTGGGGGTTGAAAAAGCTGAAGCGCGTTAAAAAGTATGAACCAATTGCTTGGCTAAAATCGGGGTTGTACATGATTTATATTTTGTGTTAAGAAGATGGAGCATGACAAGGCTATATGATTTTGTAGGGATAGCGTTCTTTAGCATTTTTATTCTGAAAGGCATGATTGTTTGTTGGTATGCCTGAGTATTGATGTCTTTATATCAAATTATACACTATTGCTTTGAATCACTCGTGTCTTAATATTCATGCCCTGATTAGATTATATGATCAAGATTATGCTAGGTAGCATTCCACATCAAAAAATTATCTTTTTATCATTTACCTACTCGAGGACAAGCAGGAATTAAGCTTGGGGATGCTGATACGTCTCCGTCGTATCTATAATTTTTGATTGTTTCATGCCAATATTCTACAACTTTCATATACTTTTGGCAACATTTTATATTATTTTTAGGACTAACATATTGATCCAGTGCCCAGTGCCAGTTCCTGTTTTCTGCTTGTTTTTTGTTTCAAAGAAAATCCATATCAAACAAAGTCCAAACATGATAAAATTTTACGGAGAATTATTTTGGAATATATGTGATTTTTGGGAGGTGGAATCAACGCAAACGGAGGCCCACAGTCTCCACAAGGCATCTTGGCGCGACCCCCCCCCCAAGCCGCGTGGTGTTGCCTTGTGGGCACACCATAAGTCGGTTGGGGTCCTTCTTCGGCCGCAAGGAAGCTTATATCGAGAAAAAAATCGTGTTAAAATTTCAGCCCGATCGGAGTTACGGATCTCCGGATATTTAAGAAACGGTGAAAGGCCAGAAAAGAGGAACGCGAAACAGAAGAGAAACAGAGAGAGAGATCCAATCTCGGAGGGGCTCCTCCCCTCCGGGAGCCATGGCGGCCATGGACCAGAGGGGAAACTCTCCTCCCATCTAGGGGGGAGACCAAGCAAGAAGAACAAGGAGGGGGGCTCTCTCCCCCTCTCTCCCGGTGGCACCGGAACACCGTCGGGGCAATCATCGTGACGGCGATCTACACCAACAACTTCGCCGCCATCAACACCAACTCTCTCCCCCTCTATGCAGCGGTGTAACACCTCTTCTCCCCGCTGTAATCTCTACTTAAACATGGTGTTTAACGCTATATATTGTTATCCAATGATATGTGGCAATCCTATGATGTTTGAGTAGATTCGTTTTGTCCTATGGGTTGATTGATGATCGTGATTGGTTTGAGTTGTATGTTTTATTTTGGTGTTGTCCTATGGTGCCCTCCGTGTCGCGCAAGCGTGAGGGATTCCCGCTGTAGGGTTTGCAATACATTCATAATTCTCTTATAGTGGGTGGCTAGAGTGACAGAAGCTTACACCCGAGTAAGGGGGTTGTTGCGTATGGGAGTAAAGAGGACTTGTTACTTAATGCTATGGTTGGGTTTTACCTTAATGATCTTTGGTAGTTGCGGATGCTTGCTAGAGTTCCAATCATAAGTGCATATGATCCAAGTATGGAAAGTATGTTAGCTCATGCCTCTCCCTCATATAAAATTGCAATAATGATTACCGGTCTAGTTATCGATTGCCTAGGGACAAATCCTTCTCTTGTGTTACAAAAGCTTTCTACTAAACAACTAGTTTTTATTATCTTGCAAATTACTCGTAGTTTTATTCTTGCTAAGTACTCCTAGTTTTATTTTTGCAAAGTAGTTCTAGCATTACACCTACAAAGTACTTCTAGTTTTATTCTTGTTCTAGGTAAAGCGAACGTTTAGTGTGCGTAGAGTTGTATCGGTGGTCGATAGAACTTGAAGGGAATATTGATTCTACCTTTAGCTCCTTGTTGGGTTTGACACTCTTATTTATCGAGAAAGGCTACAACTGATCCCGTATATTTGTGGGTTATCAGGCGCCAACAGGTACTCCTCCTCGCTGGAAGTGTGCACCCGTTCGATGTACCGCCAAGCGTAGATGAGGCGCATCGACCTGACTGCACTCAGGGCTTTGGCACGGGCGTCCTCCGCCACCCACACGGCCCTCGCACGAGCCTTCTGCCAAAGAGCGAATTGCCTGACTCTCTCGGAGGCGACATAGGCCTGCCAGGCAGCATCCCTCGTGGCGCGCTTCTCTTCCTCGGCCTTCTTCTCCGCCTTTCTTTTGGCGCGCTCCGCCGGAGGCAAAGCCTCCCACAAGGCGACCTCCATTTCTTTCCATAGCTCCTCCAAGCTGGGTGGCTCGGGGGCCGGCGCGACGTCCTCCTCGTAGCGGGGCGCCGACGCATCCTCCGATGCGCGTGGTGGCAAGACTGGGAACGCCGACGCGTCCACCTCAACGCGTCGCGGCGACGGTGAGGAGCGAAACGCGGACACGTCATCCTCGACTCGTGGCAGCGAGGAGCGAAACGCCGACGCGTCCTCCTCGAATCATGGCGGCGAGGAATAGAACGCCGGCGTGTGGCCCTCCACGCGGGGCAGCGAGGGGCGCCTAGGGCTAGGGAGGGGCGATGCCATGGTGGTCGACGGGTCCGTAATTGAGAGGGAGGGCGAGAAGATGAATGTGAGCGTTCTTCGGAATGCCGTGGGAGGCGCATTATTTATAGCGAGCAATGGTACACCTACATAGATAGGTTGCATGATTAACGTAACAGCTAGGTGGGCATTTTTGTTGTTGGAGGAAATTAAGGAGGAGGTGGGGGGCACCGAGCTGAATTCAGGGGGAGAGGTGGAGGTATTGTTGGTCATAACGGCTTAGGGTTTAGGTGATCTATGATTTATTAGGCAGGAGGAGATTGGACGAGCACGGGAGGGAGAGTCAACAATCGGCTATATGAATTTGCCATGTCACTTATAGCCAACCTTATAGCCCACTCATGCAATGGTTAGTCATACTAGTATGCTATAGCATTAATATATGGCCCACATGTTTCTCTCACAAAGTGTGTTGGAGCTCATGCTACAGTCGGCTGTAAGTTTGTAGCCCGCTTCTCTTCTCTCTCCTCTTCTCTCTCATCCAACTCAGCAAAAATATATTATTTAAAGTCTTACAGCCCGCCTACATCACCTTATTGTACTTGCTCTCATGCATGCAGATTGTTTTCACAAGGGGAGGATAGGTGGGACTGCGGGAGGGAGAAGGAGAGTCATGCAGCAGATTGTTTTCACACATGGAGAGGAAAAGATTTGGAGGCGAACGGGTTTCCTGGTAGGCCGAATGAGAAAAATGAATCGAGAGGGAGGTGGGCGCATGAGGCGGTTGAGTTAAATTAGGCGCAGTTTAATTACTACTGTACATCGCAGCTAATACTTTAAGATTTTCTAAATTCTCTAAGAGTAAGTACAATAATAAGCTTATAGCCCGCTTACATGGCACTTTTGCCTATGTGGAGTAGAGAGAAATGGAAAAATGGTGGGATTGGGCTCTCATGCAAGAGCCTAGCTATATGCGTACTCCTTGGCAAATGCAAGAAATACGAAGAACGAGATAAAGAGAAGGTAAAAAAAACAGTACTCTTATAGCCAATCTTATAGCTAACCTTGTCGTATGAGTGACTATAAGTGATGAGTATATATGACATGGCAACATCATATAGCCTAACGCACCCGGACGGAGGAAGTAGCACTCTGGTCTCGTGTGTAAGGCTCACTAGGAATCGCATCGTGACCAAGGTGGATGACTACTGGCTAGTAGCGATTACTCGTCTCGTTCCTTTCCTCCAATCAAGATCCTGTTTGGTTAATTAAATAGAGTTGGTTTCCCATGATATGCATGCATGCAATTGTATTCTCACGGTGCGGTCAATGCAGCCCCCTCATGAAGACCAATGGAATTCCCACCCGCTGGCATGCTAGTCATTTCCACCAATGGAAAAAAGGAGAAAGGACCGGTAGAGAGCAATTAGCATGAGTAATTAGCATTAGGAGATGAGCCTCACAAGGAGGGTAAAATCAGAAAAAAAAATTGCTCGTTTATAGCCGTCCGAAGTCTCAAAGGGCACGACTGCGCGAGCGAGGCGACGGTCGTGGGAGGCGCGACGCTTGACGGAATTAAGTCAAAGTTGCATGCACACGCCGGCATGGCGTGCAAACACGCAGATCCTATACTGTCAGCCCTACGAAGTTGGTCTAGTAGACATGACATCTAGCGGGTCCCCCATAGTACTAGAGAACTCTTTGGGGGCATGCAGCCGTTTATCCACCGGGCAAGCCACTATCCCACGCCGTTCGCATGCCCTACTCAGCATTTTTACAATCGGAAAACCGCTAGCAGTTTGCTCCTACTCGTCCCTGTCCTTTAACATTATAGCAGTTCGCTCCCACTCGTCCCGTCCTTTCACATTACAGCAGTTCCACTTCTCCTGGCCCTCCTCCAAACTCCATGGCCTCCCAAATCTCCATGATCGGCGGTGAGTACAAGGTTAAAACCATCACCGGCGATGAGTTCGACGTCATCTACACCCGTTCTTCCGCGACGGTGCAAGGATGCCTTGGTCGCTTCCAACGCATGTTCGCAAATTCAAATGATGAGTGGGTCGCTGGGCTAGATGTTGAGTACACCACAGTCTTGGATAAAGAGAGGTTTCTAAAGGAGGAAGAGAAGAAGAAGCCCGCCGTGATCCAGGTTTGCGTACATAACTTGTGCTTGGTGTACCGCATATGCCATGCCGATGTTAGGTGCCAGAATTTTGAAGAATTCCTCAAGGACGAAAGAGTCAAATTCGTTACTGTAGACTTTAACAACGACAAGGAAGTCCTGGGTCGGATAGGCCTCGTTGTACACCAGCCCTTCGACCTCTAGAAGAAAGGCCTGGTGTCCTCCTCTCAGCCTTCAATGCTGACCCTGGCAGAAGCCATGATTGATCCTTTGTACGGTAAACTGAAGAAACCTCACTATAGGTTTCATTATTCATGGGAGTGGAAGAATATAGATGAAGCTCACATCGGGTACGCAGCAGTGGATGCCTACCTTTGTTTAAATATCTACAAGGGTTGGATGAAGAGGCGGAGCGTAGTGTCCGGTTCAAGTAAGGAAGTATCAGCGAAGAGGAAGAGGAACAAGGACGAAGTCGAGGACGTGGACGAGGACTCTGAGTAAGGTGGCAATGTCGTTGCTCATGCTGGTTCTAGTGCAGTGTCAACCGGATTAGTTGCTTAGTTTTATTTCAGGGTGCTTAGTTTTATTTTAGTGTGCTTAGTTTTATTCTAGGGGTGTGTTGTGTTGAGCCCCCAGCAGAACTATGTTATGTTCTTTCTCGTTACTTGAACTCTTTACTACGTACTAGTATTTCTTACAGTTCGAGTTGTAGATGGTACTACTACTCGTTTCTTCCCCTTCCTACTGTACTTAATACTACTAAGTACTAGTAGTATTATTTCCATCCGTCTAACTAGTTGGTACTATTTGTCTGTACTACTCATTTCTTACACAACAGCTATAGCAATTTGGGTCAGTCGATTTGTGAAAGAAGAAGTTCACCGGAGGGAAGGAAGAAGACGGCAGAGATGCTACCCCGATATCTATATTATGGTGGCAGGGTGCCCATGATCTATCTTATGAGTGTTGGGTGTGGGATGCAGTTCATCAGAAAAAAATGGATCGTGCCCGGGGTTAGACGGATGGCAAGAGGGGAGCACGGTGGTGGGAGGCGGTTGAGGGGAGGGCGGGGCGGCGGCAGCAGGCGGTTAGGCCTGTGGCGGCTTGATGTTTGAGAGAGAAGATGAAGAGTGCATCATTTTCGGCGGTTGAAGAAGCCCTTCTAGCCGTCCATGTTGCATCCGATGGCTCACAAGAGTCGACTGACCCAAATTGTTCCTTCAAATTGGAGGATCCACATGGCGTTCAAGGTCTTGAGGGTAGATTCCACGTCCGCACCCGGTTTGCGGCCTCGGCGTGGACACGACCGGCTCTTGCCACGATAGCCACCAAGCGGGCCTCCTCCACGTGGGCGGAGACCACAATGACCCGCTAGCCCCTCCTCCTCGCCGGCGTGCTGGAGCATGCGCTCGTCCTCCTCCTCTTCGTACGTTGCGGGCATAGACGTAGCTCCAGCTGCTCGCGTCATTGGCAGCGCGGCGGCATCACCCGAAGGGACTGTAAACGACATGAGCAGGCGAGCCTGCGACTTCATGGCACCGGGATGGCGGGGACACGGCGGTGATGGGCGAGAAATGGTCGGCCGGAGCAGTACCACATTAATTAGCACAACATCGATACGGAATCCTCTGCAAGCACGTGCACCGCGGCCGCGCGGTCGATCGAACGGTGTGTCACGGTGTCACGCTCGAAGGACATCGACCAAACCTTTGTGTGTGTGTGTGAAAACAATCCCCGAATATCACGCTGCACTTTTTGCTGGAAAAGTTCTTCATGCTACAATATTTTCATATATTTGAATTTAGCTTCAGTTCGTGCTTATTTGGATTTGGACGTTTTAGCACCATAATAGTATTTTTTTGAGAGAGATTCTGTGGGTGTGACGGAGTGAGAACGTGTGTATGTGTCTATATGTGTGTTGTGGCGAAAGGGCATGTGGAGACGGTGTGTGTGTGATATAGAGAGGTGTGAATGTGCAAATGATCGTGTATGAGTGAGACATAGAGAGATGCCGAGATATGGTATGCGTGAGAGAACGGTCTTGTATTTGTGTTTCACACCCTCACCCAGCCCCTGCTCGCCTCAAGGCCCCTATCTCTCTCTCTCTCTCTCTCTCTCTCTCTCACACACACACACACACACACAGTCTCTCCCCAAAAACCCTATTTAGCATGTACCTCTCCGTCACATACACCCTATACCACGCACACACATTTATCTCTCGTTGTGTCTCTTTACCTCACAAACATACTCCCCATAGTCCTCTCTTCGTATCCCGCACACGGTCTCTCTATATTGCTTAAAAACTCACGCACACGATGTATCCATCTCGCACCATTAGCCTCTCTCGCCTGCACACTATGCACACACATTCTCTCGCCTGCACACATATATGTCAGCCTCCCATATGCCATGAAACAGCCTCTAACCACCCTTACCTAGCAAACCGTTGTTTGGCTATGTTACCGCTTGCTCAGCCCCTTTCTTATAGCGTTGCTAGTTGCAGGTGCAGTTACAGGTTGTTCCATGTTGGGACATGGATATCATGGGATATCACAATATCTCTTATTTAATTAATGCATCTATATACTTGGTTTTGGGTGGAAGGCTCGGCCTTTTGCCTGGTGTTTTGTTCCACTCATGCCGCCCTAGTTTCCGTAATACCGGTGTTATGATCCTTGATTAGCGTTCCTAACATGCTCAGGAGTATGGGACCCTCTTGACAGTTCGCTTTGAATAACCGCTTCCAGCAAGGCCCAACTTTGGTTTTAACATTTGCCAACATAATAATACTGAATTAAATAATTAATTTGCATAGGGAGTTAGCGCTACCCGAGGATTCTTAATTCAACATAATACAGGTGGGCCAGTGCCGATGGTGTTGGTCCAAAACAGAGTCATTTGCGGCTTCCCCCGGGGAAACTCGGGTCTCAGTTGCTGTATGCTGTGCTCATCCGGTCGTGGCCTGAGACGAGATACGCGCGGCTACTATCAGGGTGTCGGCACGCCGGGAGGTCTTGCTGGACTTGCGTTACCATTGTCGAAATGTCTTGTGCACCGGGATTCCGAGGATACTTCGGACTGACTCGAGGTTGATCGGGTTTTCTTGAGGTTGAGGTCTTCCACCGCAGCTTGTGTTGGTTTGTGATGGACCAGGTTGGAACACCCCTGCAGGGTTAAATCTTACGTGAAGCCATGCCCGCGGTTATATGTGGCAACTTGGATATTTATAACCTCCGGTTGTAGAGAACTTGACACTAATTCTAATTAAAATACACCAACCGCGTGCGTAACCGTGATCGTCTCTTTTCGAGAGAGTTCGGGAAGAGAACATGGTGGGGTTATGTTTGACTCGTAAGTAGGTGTTCAGGATCACTTCTTGATCATTATTAGTTTGCGACCGTTATGCGTAGTTTACTCTTCTTATTCTTGTACTCGTAAGTTAGCCACCATATAATGCTTAGTGCTTGCCGCAACCTCACCACCTTACCCTTCCATACCCATTAAGCTTTGATAGTCTTGCTACCCATGGTTATGGGATTGCTGGGTCCTCGTGGCTCACAGATTACTACAACAACAGATGCAGGTACAGGTAATGCGATGATCTAACGTGAGAGCGATGCGCATTTGCTTTTGGAGTTCTTCTTCTGCTTCTTCCTCTTCGTCGATCTTGGGATAGGTTCCTGGTCGGCAGCCTGGGCTAGCAGGGTGGATGTCGTTCGTGTTTTTCGTTTGTTTTCATCCGTAGTCGGATTCTGCTCTTCTATATGGTGTTTGCTATGTATTGATGTATTCATGTGATGACTATATGTATTTGTATGTATCCCCATCTATTATGTACATGGTATGATGTAATGATATCCACCTTGCAAGCATCTTCGATATGCGCTTATATCCCTGATGGGGCCTCGGAGTCCCTCGAGGATAGGATTGCATATTGGGCGTGACAAGTTGGTATCAGAGCCTCTACCGACCATAGGAGCCCCCTTGATTGATCGAACCGTTGGCGAGTATAGAAGAAAAACAATTTTGAGTCTAGCTATATATCAGAGAGTAGGAATTCTTTTTACTCCTTATCCCCTTCGTCGCTCTGGTGAGGAATTGTGACGTAGGTGTTTTGATTCTACTACTCTTCTCACTCAAATTTTTTTTAGGGTCACGCGGGTATTTTGGAATCGTTATGATATCGCTGTGACGGGAATTCTGTCTTGGTGCCTCCTGACCGTATGGATTGGACCCGGGGAGTTGAGCTCCAAGGTGTTCTTGTCACATTCGCTATCGTTTCAGTTCCTGAATACCAGAGGTCGCCGACATCGAAACGCTTCTATACTTTTTGTGGTGGCAAATAGTGTCGTGACTTTTCCCCAGTACTGGAGGAGATAGCTCGGATGATCCACTGTGACTAGTATCGTTGTGTTTTCGAAGGTCTGAGGTAGACGAATTTGCGAAGTTTCTCGGTTGTGTGTTAAGGGTTGCGGATGCAGTTGCAGCTGATTAGGTTGTTGTTTGCTATGAGTAGGTTCCTGGACCCGCAACCTGATCGCATAACCAAGAAGTTTCGGGAGTTCTTAGGTGGGAATTCAAGTAGTTACCTAGGATATCTTTCCGACAGATGCATGATATGAGATTGGAGTTCGACGTCTAGTGGTCCGCCTGTACACGGTCGTTTTTACAGTGGTCTCGTGGTGTCTTAAAGAGCCCTTGTAGATTTGCGACGGCTCGGGGATGCTTCGTATGTCAAGGGCAACAATGTACTTGATGGTCACTGTACGATCGAGCCCGTGTGGGCCCCACCACGAAAATTTCGGACGAAATCTCTATCATATGTTTGTTCCGGCTTATTCTCCAAGCCAAATCCTTTGTTTTGTTTTTGTTGTGGTATTTGAGTTGCTTCGAAGTCAAGTGTGGATTCCATACATTTCCTAAGCGGGGTTCTCATATTTCTATGGGATTGGTAATCCTTCATGTAAATTCTTTTCACCCGGTGTGCTTCTCTTCAGTTAATCCGATCATTTCAATATTTGCAAGATCAATTCTCAGTTTTCTCAACGGTGTTCGTTTCACCCGTCCCAAGTTGTCTTTCTTTTTCCCACCCTCCCACCCTTTTTCTTCGCGGAGTAAAAATTCCCAAATCAAGTATCCATTGTATTCGTGAGAAGTCTTTCCATTCTTTTCCTTCAATATTCTTAACCGGTGATTCTCATGAAGATGCTCAGGAGCTACAAGTTCATCATTCTTCGTTCTCGTTTCTTCTCCGGTGGATGTAATTCAAGCTTTCGGTGTTGATCATTTTCCTTTCATCGATTCAAATATTTCTCATGTTGGAAATTCTTACCCATGCCGGTGCACCTCTTAATCGCCATCTCTCTCTATTTCATTTGTTCTGGAGTGCCAAAATTATCTCAGAAGATTCATGTTTCCATTCAAGATCCGTTCGAGCTAGTTCGAGGTTGTTACCTCATCCAATCCATTTAAATCTTTTTGGTGCATTTTCTCTCTTTCAAGCAATCGTTCTAACGGTGTTTCTTTTGAGTGGGCCCATAACCCACAGGTCTTTTCCCAGGATCTTACCTGACTCTTCTAGTTTTCCCGGAGTTATTCTCAAATTATTTCAAAGTTTGACGTAAGAATGGATTCTCATCAGTCAATTTCCTCCTCCAAGATCGCTTTCAAATTCTTTTCATCTTTGGCTCAACCTTTCTATTATTCATTGTTCCGGAGTGTCTCAACAATTTTGGTGGTGTTCCTCCTCGTCATTCTCAGCGTTGAAGACCGAAGAAGAGTTTCTCTTAAATCATATCCGTTCTCTTGAAGATCCGTGGTTCTAGCTTCATGCTATCCTCCCAAATTGTTTCGATCGTGAGAAATTCTTTTCATACCCATCCGAAGCATTTCATGAGTCCTTTCCATTCTCCGGAGGCCGTCATGGTAGAAGAATTTTTCATTCTCAATGTTCATTTCTCGTTCTCTAATTCTTCCGGTGAATCGTTCAAGTATTCTCTAGTCAGCTCGTGATATATTCGTTCTCTTGTATTTAAATTCACTCAAGTATCTTCGTGCGTTTTCTAATTCTTCCTGGTGATTCGTTCTCTTTTTCTTCGTTCGTTTTCAATTCTTATGGTGGTTCGTTCAAGATTCCTCTTCCTTTGTTATCATATCAATTCATTTGTTCTTTCCAAAATCCTACCGGTGGTTCGTTGAAGACCTTCCCAAGTTTGTGCTATATCTCTTTTCAATCTTTTCAAGAAGAATAAGTGGCATGCCAATCCGTTGCTTGTCATCAATTTAAGTTGATGAAGGATAAGCATGGCATAATTCTTATTCTTGTTTCATCGAGGTGATTTAATTCTTTCTTCCGGAGTTCATTCATGATACCGAATTCTCGGTTCTAAGTACTTCATCTTTTCTTCCGGAGTTTCAAGCTCTCTCAATTATCTCGTCGAGAACCTTCATCTAAATCATTGCAAGGCTTTAATCTTATTCTTTTCAACCTTCATTTCTTTGTTAGCATCCTTTCATTTCCGGAGTTCTTCCAGGAGGTTCTTCATGGTGGTTCGTTAAGGATTTAATTCATTCTCGAAGTGTTCTTCAAGATTCTTGTTGGAGCTCAAGTATTCCTCGCCTTGCATTTCAGAGTGCAAATCCCTTCTACCTTGTCTTTGAGGTGGTGTTATGTCTTTCTTGACAATTCCCTTCGTGTTTCATGATTCACAAGTTGTCAGGAATGAGATATTTAAACCCATCATTTTTCTCTTCGTTCAGGAATGAGTTATCTTGGGTTATATTTCACCTAAAGCATTTTCCTAAGGATTGTTGCTATTTGTGGTGCTTATCAATGATCCAAGTTTCTCCTTCTCTTCTCGATGAAAGAGCTTTTCATCTCTTCAAGATCTCAAGCAATCAATTGTTTCCGTTAGTGGCAGAAATTCACCTCAAGCGTTGGGATATTTTCCATAAGCCCACAACAAGCTTATTCTTTTCGTTGTTGATTTTCCAACAACTCCGTTCAATCCTTCTTTGTAAGGATGTTTTTCAAATTCAATTGTGGTAGAGGTTGTCATTTTCTTCCCCGTTCTTTTCTTTCCAACGATCTAGCTTCCATTCTTTCGTTCCGGAGGCATTGTGATGTTTCTCTCTTCGACCCATTATCTCGTTTCGGCAAGATCATGTTCTTTCCTTGCTTATCCATTTTACCGGAGTGTTGTGCCCTCTTTTCAAGTCCTTTTCTTCTTATCAAGCGTTGCTTCTCTTTTCTACCGGAGTGCTGCCCAAATTCTTTTTTGTTATCATTCCTTATCTATCTCGTTTCAACCAGAGTGGTTTCGAATTCTTGCTTGTTCCTCAAGCCATTCTTCAACTCTTTGCAACCTCTCAAGGTTCTTTGGTTTCACTCGTTTGTCAAAGAAGCAACTTTATTTTACCTCTTCCTTTTTCCTCTTCCTCTTCTCATGCTAAGATCTCGGGGCGAGATCTCTTGTAAGTGGGGGAGTGTTGTGACACCCCGAGACCGATTCCTTCCGTAATTATTATTATTTTATTGTTTGAGCTATTTTTTTTTTGCATTGCATCATGTCATCATGCCTTCATGTCATTAAATTTTTGCAACTCAAATAAATAAATTGCATGGATTTTCGATCCATTTAAATCGAGGGAATTCACATGGTGTTTTCTCTTTATAATGTATCCTCCCAATATTTTAGGGAGCTGCTATTAAATATTCCACTATTTTGGAATCACCCATAAACACACTTGCAATTAAATTCTCATGTCTTTTCTGCTTCAAGTTTAACATCCAAACCTTGCCAATAATTGTTTCTCCATTTATCGAGGTTCCTCCAAAATCCTCAACATTTTTGAAACCTTCTGAACAGCCACTTCCTATTCAACCATTTGAATGAAATTCAAATGCATTTGAATTCAACTCTTCCATATTGGGTGAAACTTCTTTTGTTGGGCTAAGTATAAATCTTAGGCTCTACATTAAAAGTTTCAACATTTTTCATGCACCCTAGCCATTTCTTTTCATCCTTCTCTTTCCTTCTTCTTCTTTCTAATTTCTATAAAGGAATTTAAGAGAAGATATAGGAAGAGAAAGGGAGCAGCCCAGCCAAGAACTCCAGCCGGCCCAAGGCCAACCAGAGGCCCAACCCAGCCTCCTCCCGATCGCCTCCCTGCTCGCTCCCTCTCCTCGATCCCCTCCTCCCACCTCGCGCCGCCAGGAGGAGGCACCAGCACACGGCCTCCCACTCGACCCCGCCGCCAGCGAGACTAGCGCCGCCCCTCCCGGACTCCTTCCTCTCCTCCACGCCGGCGAGCACCGCCACCTCCAGCCGCCAGCGCCTCCCCGCAGCCGCTGCTTCGACGCATTGGCCTCCTTGCCTCGCTCGCCGGCGAGCCCCTTCTCCGGTGCCTCCTGCTTCCCCTCTCCCTGCTCCACCTCGCCACTGCCTGCTCGCTGTCAGGGCCGCGTGCCTCCTCGCCGCTCCCTTGACCTCCGCTGCCGCCTGCAACAACGCGCCTGCGCGTGCTGTCCAACATCGCGTCGCCGCCTTGATCCGTCACCACCCACAAGCCCAGCACCCCCTGCCCGAGGGCATGGTCAGCCGCCTCCACGACCTTGCCTCCGACTCGAGCCTCTGCTGCCACCTCCACGCCGGCCACCTCCTGCATCATCTTGACCATCGTGTGCACCCGTGCCCAGCACCACCCTGGCCTTTGTGCAGCTGTCGAGATCCGTTCCTTGCACCACACCATTTCTCGTGCACCTCTCTTGCCCCGTTGTCGTTGGACGAGAAGACCATCAAGAACACCATGTTGTACGACTACAGGGGTATGGCCACAGCCGGCCACTTCCGGATGGATTTCGCCAAGTTCGACTACCGTCGCCGAGAACGATGCCTCCCCGAGGAACCCCGTGTTTGACTGCACAACGAGCTCAAGTACCACTACGATCCGTGTACGACTACGTGGATTCACCAAGTACCCGGAACCACCGACGGCTCTAGAAGATCCCGTGGACATCAAGTTCCTCTACAAAACGTGTTCCACTACCTCCACTATGTCCCGTGTACGACCACACCGCACCGAACTCGATCCGGTCCGAAAACGCACGCTTCGGAGGTATAACCGCCGAGACTACCGCTCGTGGACGAATGCATGTGTTGTATCAGATGCTCGTGTTTGCACCGTGTCCGAATTATCTCGTGCACGTTCCTCGTTTGCCATGCCACCGACACATGGGAACCCGGTAACCGGGATCACCCCACCATCTCTTGCATGTTCCGTACATCTGCACACTTGCTCTTTTGCACCGGTGTCTCAATGAGTTGCCGGATCTTCGGAATGTTGCCATGGCACCATTTCCATTTTCGCCGTTGTGGCACCCATATCTTTCCATCATGGCGACCAAATGCTCCATATCATTTATGCCATCATTTTCATAAAATTTGCATCAACTTGAAATGCCATCCTCATGCATATAATAACTCACAAACCGTGCATCGGATTAAAATGACTCATATATGTAAAATGCTTAGAATTTCATGTAGTTTAATAATTTGAAACTTTCATCCATGTTTAAAATTGTTGTTTGCATTAATTTGCATAAATGACATGCTAAAATGATTTATTTCATAACTAAATAATCGTAGCTCCAAATTAAATGAACTTTATATGTAAGTTGACTAGAAAAATGTGTAGATTAACATGGTGCACTTACTTTTGCTTTTTAACAATATTAAAATTGTGTTTTAGACAGAACAGTACCAAATTCGAAAATTGCATATGGAGATTTTTCGGAATTGTTCTTGTTGTTTCTGGCCTCATTTAAATTGCCTAGATATGTAGTTTAATTATGCTTCACCTGTTGCCATGTTTAACAACATTTAATCTTGTCATTGTACATAAACGGGAGTGAACTAAAGAATTGTTGTGAAGTTCCGTCAATATGCAACTCGTTGCATATTGAGCTTCACTTAATGTGTAGTATTTGGTTGTTGCATTTTGCCATGCCATGCATCTTTAAACTTGACATGCATCATATGTGGTTGTGCATCATGTCATGATTATGCTTGTGTGTTTACCATGTTGTTTGCTTCTTTCCGGTTGTGCTTCTTCTCAATAGTTCCGGTTTCGTTGCGATTGTGAGGATTCGTTCGACTACATTGGTTCGTCTTCTTCATGGACTCGTTCTTCTTCCGAGTGGGATTTCAGGCAAGATGATCATGAACTTGGATATCTTTACTATCTTTGCTTGCTAGTTGTCTCGTTGCTATCGCTATGTCGCGCTTCCTACCACATATATGTCAGCCTCCCATATGCCATGAAACAGCCTCTAACCACCCTTACCCAGCAAACCGTTGTTTGGTTATGTTATCGCTTGCTCAGCCCCTTTCTTATAGTGTTTCTAGTTGCAGGTTGTTCCATGTTGGGACATGGATATCATGGGATATCACAATATCTCTTATTTAATTAATGCATCTATATACTTGGTTTTGAGTGGAAGGCTCGGCCTTTTGCCTGGTGTTTTGTTCCACTCATGCCGCCCTAGTTTCCGTAATACCGGTGTTATGATCCTTGATTAGCGTTCCTAACATGCTCAGGGGTATGTGACCCTCTTGACAGTTCGCTTTGAATAACCGCTTCCAGCAAGGCCCAACTTTGGTTTTTAACATTTGCCAACATAATAATACTGAATTAAATAATTAATTTGCATAGGGAGTTAGCGCTACCCGAGGATTCTTAATTCAACATAATACAGGTGGGCCAGTGCCGATGGTGTTGGTCCAAAACAGAGTCGTTTGCGGCTTCCCCTGGGGAAACTCAGGTCTCATCCGGTCGTGGCCTGAGACGAGATACGCGCGGCTACTATCAGGGTGTCGACACACCGGGAGGTCTTGCTGGACTTGCGTTACCATTGTCGAAATGTCTTGTGCACCAGGATTCCGAGGATACTTCGGGCTGACTCAAGGTTGATCGGGTTTTCTTGAGGTTGAGGTCTTCCACCGCAGCTTGTGTTGGTTTGTGATGGACCAGGTTGGAACACCCCTGCAGGGTTAAATCTTACGCGAAGCCGTGCTTGCGGTTATGTGGCGACTTGGATATTTATAACCTCCGGTTGTAGAGAACTTGACACTAATTCTAATTAAAATACACCAACCGCGTGCATAACCGTGATCGTCTCTTTTCGAGGGAGTTCGGGAAGAGAACACGGTGGGGTTATGTTTGACTCGTAAGTAGGTGTTCAGGATCACTTCTTGATCATTATTAGTTTGCGACCGTTATGCGTAGTTTACTCTTCTTATTCTTGTACTCGTAAGTTAGCCACCATATAATGCTTAGTGCTTGCCGCAACCTCACCACCTTACCCTTCCATACCCATTAAGCTTTGATAGTCTTGCTACCCATGGTTATGGGATTGTTGGGTCCTCGTGGCTCACAGATTACTACAACAACAGATGCAGGTACAGGTAATGCGATGATCTGACATGAGAGCGATGCGCATTTGCTTTTGGAGTTCTTCTTCTGCTTCTTCCTCTTCGTCGATCTTGGGATAGGTTCCTGGTCGGCAGCCTGGGCTAGCAGGGTGGATGTCGTTCGTGTTTTTCGTTTGTTTTCATCCGTAGTCGGATTCTGCTCTTCTGTATGGTGTTTGTTATGTATTGATGTATTCATGTGATGACTATATGTATTTGTATGTATCCCCATCTATTATGTACATGGTACGATGTAATGATATCCACCTTGCAAGCGTCTTCGATATGCGCTTCTATCCCTGGTGGGGCCTCGGAGTCCCTCGAGGATAGGATCGCATATTGGGCGTGACATGTCGGCAGCCGTTGGGGACGTCGAGGGCGAGTGGAGCGAGCTTGTTGAGGCTTCGGTGGCCGGCGCGCTCCGGCAAGAGCTTGCGAGCTCGAGGCGGCATCTGTTGATGAAGAGGAGGGGCAAGAGCGGGTCAAAATGAAGCGTGACGGCGAGGGAAGCCAATGAACAGAGGGAGGGGTCTTGGAGAAACTCACCGGCATCGGAATCGAGCGGCGAAGAGCTTTGGCTCTGGCGAGATTGGATTCGCTCATGCGTGCTCTCGAGGGTGTTTTGGGTGCTGGGAGTAGGCGGAAACGAATGAGGGGATGATCGGTTATTTATAGGACATAGGCTTGGGGAAGGGGACGAGGTAGAGACAGGATTCCCTGAGGATTTGAACGCGGCTGACAGTGTCGTGCGCGAGCTAGACTTCGGCTGTTTTGTGCGGAGGAGGAAGAAGGGCGTGTGCCCCATCGGTCAGCGGCAGACGCGAGCGAGGGAGGGAGCGGGCGGCCGCTGTGTAGCACTTCGGCGCTGGGAGTGGGCCGTGGGCCAAAAGGCCGGTTGGCTGGCTGGATTTTTTTTCTTTTTGAAACAGTAACCTTATTCTATTTCTAATTCACAGGGAAAAAAACTAGTAAAAAAAAGGAAAAATTCCAGAAAATTCACATAAATATATGGGCTTATATAGTACCTTGTGAACTTTTTATTCTGGCCTAAATGCAAATTTGGAAAATAATCTTTTTGCTAGGCTATTAATTTGACAATAAAATAAATTGCAAGACACTCCAAATAAAATCAAGGTTAGGTTCAAATTCAATTTCCATCAATCTTGTGTCAAGAGGGGACAAAGCGGACCTTATGTCATGTCCTTGTGTATGCCTTGTCTAATCCTTGTATATCAACTCCTTGTTGGAATTTATTTGAATTATTTGGATTAATTATAATTATTTTGGGTTATTTGAATTAATTGGATTATTTGGATTTATTTGAATTAATTTGGATTAAAACTGGATTTATGCTAACTTACTGAATTATTCAGTCAAATAATCCTGGAATATTCAATTCATTTTCAGTTTTGACAGTATTGCATGATTAAAAATAAGAATTTGTCAAACCTGTCAAAATTCTTATGATATGATGTTGAGGCAAATTCAGGTCCTAAAATAAGCTAAACCTACCAAAGTTCACTAGATTCAGTCAAACCTACCAAACCTGCCAAAGTTCCTAAAACAAGCTAAACCTGCCAAAGTTCACTAGATTTAGTCAAGTTTCATTCAAAAACATAAGAATATGTTTTCTCTTTTTCTTATGATATGATGATGAGGCAAATCACTGGCAGACAACTGCCAAGAATGCGGTAATGGATTGCATTGCCGAATTCTCTGCATTCCAGAACTGTTGGGTACACAATGTACTCCATGATTCAGTAACCTGGTTAACTGAACTGAACTGAAACTAAATATGGACTAGAGTAAATAATCAGGTTAACTGAAGCATGTCATGTAGTTAGTTGGAGAAAGGGATAACTGCATATTAATAGCGAAGAAACCTGCTTATTTTGAGAAAATCAATAAAGGGGGTTGCTCTTCTGATGAAAATCAGCAAAGGAATGATTGGCTAAGAATATATACCACTAGGTTAACACTTCCTTGCTAAGTAATCTTGATCCGAGGACCATTTAAAATGACAAACTATTTTACTCCGCCTAAGAATACTGTTTACTCTGCCTAAGAATAACTCCCAACATTTCACAATAGATTTTTGGTCAAAGTAACATTTACATGCATCCACACATTTTTGGATAAAGATCAACACCATGTACACCATTCCATCCTAGACTAACCTAGAGCCTACAACTGAAATTTGCACTAACGCTACGCACAAGCAAATTCAAATTTCATATTCATTCCCTCTCTGTCTTTGTCAAATGCAGACATCTCCTTCCTCCAAATTCAGATTTCATATTCAGTGCCTCTCTATCTTCAGATGCAAATTCTCGCCGGATGAAAAGCCATCACAAGATTCATAACCAAGATGCAACTGTACAAGATGAAACTGTACCTGTTTATTCAGTGCGAACAGGGCCGCCGATGCCGACGATGAAGGTGTGGTCGACGAAGTGGTGGGAGTCGAGTGGCGGCGCACGCTTGGAGAAGTCCCCGACGGCACGCGCTTGGAGAAGACCGATTTTTGCCAATACCAATTTCTTGGTGTGGACTGTGGCATCGACCTGATGGCGTAGGAGCTCGGCAAATGTGGCTGCCGACTACTGTTGGGATCTACTGTATGGTGCGTCGACTGCAAATTAAAATTTCCTACCCGTAGAACATCCAGGAACATGCTAAGGGAGATGGATCACGGATCTTTACCACTAGACACGCAGTGCCGTGCAGTGGAAGTAGAGTTGGGGCAGCGCGTCTCCGGAGTCGTCTCATCCTCGTCGATCTCCCACGTAGCCGATCGGATCCCGCGAACAGGTTCGCCGGAGCGGCGCAAGTGCACCGCCTCTAACGGTATCCGCGCGTGCGGGAGGAACGCCGTGCGGCGGACTGCTAGGTCCGGTCACACAGTCGGCGGCGAGTGGAGGTGGCTAGTTGCAACACATGCAAAGCCCTAATAAGGGCACCGAAGCGATTAACTGAATGAGTGTGCCGCACCTCCACTATATATAGGCATCCATCGTGGGCTCAACACTTGGGCCCCGCATGGACCCTAAAGCCCAAAGTCTACTCGGTCACGATCCAAGTCCAGCTCGGATCACATCCGACTAGTCTCGGATCCGACCTCGTAGGTTCCTTCCCTTAAGCGCGCGACCCCTTAGGTTCAAGTCGGCTTGGTCGTAGGTCGGATCACCTCCGAGCTGCTCGGTTGGTAGCGGCCTCTAGCAAGGCGTGCCGCCACCAAGTAGACAATGAAGCTGGTTAGGCGAACATATACATCACACTTCTGTTCTCTTTGCCACACGATATATGTTGTCTGGCTCAAGGCGAGTCTGTCATCCTTATGCTAGCCCGACCTCTTTCTCGTTCCAGTGATGACGACCACAAATTGGATTATCTCATAATCCTTATCGCATGGCCATGCTTATCTTGGTCGGATCACACGAGGGGCCTAGAGTATATCTCTCCTGATTGGAGGGGCAAATCCCATCTTGCTCGACCATGTCTCGCATCATGGGTCTGGACAAGTCCGAAACCTACCTTTATAACTATCCTGTTACGGAGTAGAGTTTGGTCGGCCCAAAGCAGGTCTGTCAACATCCCGAGCACATGCGCTAGCTCAGGTCTTAGGACATAGAACGTATGTTGTACTAGAGACACACAGATGACATATCGCTGCGTCTCATAGTTGGGTCTGTCCGACTCGGACCTTATCTCTAGTCGGATCCGACCAGATCCTTCTGAGTTCATATTATCCGGCTAGCATCCAATGCTCCATGGCTAGTGAGACCGAGCCATCCGCCGTGTCATATGCTAGTCTAATCAACTGCGCGTCCACATAGCCCTTTCGACTAGGGACCTTTTAGGACAGACATCATACAATGCATAGTTCCACAAACAAGTCACGTACTTGTTGATACACATCATTGATAATGTCGAAGGACTATCTTTATTCATAAACACATAGGAAATATCATCATACATGATAGCCTCTAGGGCATCTCCAACAACTAAGGTGGGCGAAAGATGATGCGAGAGGGGCGGGGCGGGGCTACGGTGGAAAGGGAGGAGGTCGACGGCGGCTAGCCGGGGAGGAGGTGGTCGACGACGGGTAGACAAAACGAGGCGGCGACAAAAATCCAACCTTCAGATGGTCGGCGGAGGAACGAGGCAACGACGTGGGGAAGCAAGGCAGCAGCGGTGTGGGGCGGTGGGGGGTGGGTGGGGTGAGCAAGGCGGCGTCGGGCGTGAGACGGAGGAGGGAGCAAGGCAGCGCCGTCGTCGACGTGGGGTGTCGCCATTTGGGAAGAACAGAGCGAGGAAGGATAGGGTGGCGAGGAAGGATAGGGCGGCGAGGAAGGACTGCGGATTCTGTGGGGGAGAAAGGTAAGGACTAATTTGCAAAAGAATCGCTGCCACATTTTTTTTAGACGGAGGGAGTATTAAATTTTTTTGAGGGTGGACGGAGTATTATAAGTTGCAAAGTAGAGATATAGATTGAGGCCGACCAAGGGACGGCCGCGAGGCGAGGCGGCGACGAGAGAGGCGGGCTTCGCTCACCAGTCCGAGCCGCTCGCCATGGATCCCATCATGAAGCTCCTCGAGGACGACGAAGAGGTGCCTGGCCCAACACCGAACTCCTCCCACCTTCCTGCCATTTCTATCCAGTTATTGGGGGAAAGGAAGGGCTCAATGGCGGTTTCTTGTTGTTGGGGTTGCGCAGGATGAGAACATGCACTCGGGCGCTGACGTCGAGGCCTTCACGGCGGCGCTGAACCGCGAGGTGGAGGGCAGCGCCAGCAGCAGCAGCAGTGCCGCCGCCGCCGCCTCCTTCCAGCCGCTGGATCACGCCGCTGGTAAGCCCGATTTCCTGTTTTAGAATCGAATTCGGGCCCGCCCCGATTTCCCAAGAACCCGGTATCAGAATACGCGGTTCTTGCATTACAATTTTGATGAATAATGGAATCTAGAAACATAATGCGGAATGCAGCTCCTAAGTTGGTATTGCCGGTTTGCAGTTTTAGGTTTAGAGTACCCTAACACGGGGCTTTCGGACAAATGAACCAGTCATCAATGGACCGACTCTCCTCTATGAGGGAATGTTTGGAATCAATAGAGACGAATTTTGTTGAGCTGAGACTTTTTTATGGAGGAACCGGCAGGAGCGCTGCCTTATTTTTAGGAACCGGCATTGAGCTGAGACTAGGGTTTGTACTTGAAGCTTATCTATGCCATGGAGGAAAAAAAACTTAGGAAGTAAAATTTTGAATTACTGGAGATATGGGTGGTCTGTTATGAGGTCTCCTTGACTGCATGCATATACTAATGAAGAGTTGTTATTTAATTTGACAACTTACCTTGTTACTCCCTCCCTTCACAAATGTAAGAGGTTTTAGATATTTTAATATGGACTACATACGGACTGAAATGAGTGAACAAACACACTAACATGGTTCTACATACATCCGATTCACAAAAAAGCTACAACATATTATATTTGTGAACGTAGGGAGTATTATAGAGAAATGGTTATGTACTAATGTTAGTGCATGAATATACTCAAGCATATTGCAAGTCAATTAACTACTATGTTGTCAAATTAGAATGGTGTTCTCCTAAGTAGGTCTGGATTGAGAGAAATGTATTCAATGAGCATTAGGATACCAACGTACCATTCGATGTTCCTCAATAATTATTCAAATACTGTAGGGGCTGCTTTGATTCATAGGATTTTTACAGGATTTTCATAGGATTAAAATTTTTCCTATATGTGTTGTTTGATTTGTAGAATGCAATCCTTAGGAATCATTCCTATGGAACTTTCCCTAGTCTATTGCATAGGGAGTTTTGCATGAAGTCTGAGCTCTTGGAGAAGTCCCTATGCTTCCATCAAACACACACTTGTGCCAATTCCTTTGTTTTGCAATTCCATAGGATTCAAATGGGCAGGGCGTAGCGATCCTCCATTTTTCCTATCCTATGAATCAAAGGAGCACTAGATAGGGATATGTTGGCCAATAATGTTTACTGAGCTGCCTGTGTTTCTTGAACGGACATGAGTTGCAACTTAATTCAGGAATTGCGACGTGGTGGTAGTTTTAATAGTATTTTGTGTCGTCCTTTCGCTGTAATAGAATTTAAACAAGTGTACACCATCTAGGGCCTCCACAATGCGCTACTTCAGCTGTATGTAAACCTATTGCACCCAAGATTTGAAATAATGTGGAGAGAGGGTGAAGAGAGAGAAGAAAGTTGGATCTTGCATTAGACATAACCTTTTTGAGCAAACTAAGAAACTAGGTATGGGTTGATAAGTTTGTGCATAGTTTATCTGAATAAACCTAGTCGGAGCAAATATAGTTGCATAATTTAAAATTTTCTGGGTGTCTCTTAGATACACCCTACATATGACTGAAGTGGTAGTTCCCTAGCTTTTTGCATCATTTTAATGCCAAATGGAGCATTTTCTCCTTATGGATGGCTAGATACAAAACGTGGATATAATGTATTGTAGATGCCTGCCCATGCACTGGTCTTTTACTAGCAGTGAGGTTTTCAAACAAATATTTTTTGAAGTTTAAAATCAGTTTGGAGTTACTCAGTTAATAACAATGCATGGTGGTATTTTTCTTTGAGTATTTATTTTTCATGTTTGCTATGAAGAACTTGAACAAGAGTCAGCATCAATGGTGGTGCTCTAGAAGCACTTCCATTTTAATTTACTGAATTGGTGTCCAGTAACTTTTTAGCTGTATTTACAGTTTTACCCTGTCACTGTATTTGAACTGGAGTGAAGAAGCTTACTAAGTTGACGCAAAATTGCAGGTACATTACCTCAGAAAAGCAACCCAGTAGTAAACAACAGTTATGGACAGTGGCAAGGTTCAGTAAAGAATGACACTGGAAACCAGGAGAGCCAACAGCAGGAAGAAAAACATTTATATTGCAAAAAAGAGCAGTCATCCGGACCTGAAGCAATTCCCATAGGCGCTGATAACAAACAACTTCACTCTAATACTCAAATTGAATGTTTCCAGCTAAAGGTTAAGCGAGAGCCAGGAAACAATGCTCAACAAAGCACTGTTGGTCAGCAGCAGCCTATGCAACAAATAAAGAGTCAACAACCACCAGGCACAAACCAAACCAATAGTAGTCCAGCTATGGTGGGAAAACCTCCTGTTGTTACATTTCATATGCTAATCCCGATTTTGAGACGCTACCTTGACAAAGACAGGGATATACAAGTTCAGTCCATTTTTGCAAAGTTACGGGTTGGTATTTGTTACTCAGTCATGTTGAATTAGATAAACAACTGTTTCAAGAATTATTGTCATTGCATAACAGATTACCTAATTATTTTTTATTACTATTAAAGTTTAATTTTTTTCCGATAGAAAAATGAGGTCAGCAAAGAACATTTTTTAAAGGTTATTAGGACTATTGTTGGTGATAAGTTGCTCAAGCAAGCTGCTTCACAATATCAAATGCAGGTAACAAAGCTTTTCCATCTTATTGTGGTCCATTTGAAACATAACCTGATTCCACTTCATTTTGCTTAAGTTAGGTCAATCTATATATCTTTAAGCAGTCCCTATATTGTTATTCTTACTCTTATAAGCATATTCTTTTTCCTTTGATAGTTATTTTCGTCTTGTTTGGCTGCAGGCTGCTCAGGCACAACGGAATCCCCCGGCAAACCCAAGCAGTTATTCTATGTCAAGTCAAGTCCCAGGTCAGCAAAATGAGAGCCCAAGACCGCCTCAATTTCGACCGTCCTCATCAGGCCAAATGCAGAGTAACATGGGTTATGCAGCTTCAGAAGGCAACTTACAAAAGCCTAAT
The DNA here is from genome assembly GCA_039707655.1 of Elymus sibiricus. Classification (NCBI taxonomy): domain Eukaryota; kingdom Viridiplantae; phylum Streptophyta; class Magnoliopsida; order Poales; family Poaceae; genus Elymus; species Elymus sibiricus. The sequence goes on from CM077670.1 coordinate 214,170,362, forward strand.
GAAACTGGTAACATGTCAGATAGGAAAGGGTTGCAGATGCTACAAAGCCGTCCACCTAATATCCACTCAATCCCACTCCAAGCAACCCAGGATCATGTGCAGAGTCCGCAGACATTTTTGCCAGCCTTAGGGGCAAATAATATTCATTCTCGTCAATTTCCACAGTCAGTTGGAGGTCCAATTGCGCCACTTAGACCGCAGATGACAGATTCCAGTCAAAGAGGACAATCAGTCCAGGGAGGTGTTGCCAGTGTTCTTGGCAGTGTGGCCACACGGCCAGCATTGCAAAATAATCATCCTTCACAGCAACAACCAAACAAGGAGCAGAAAACTAATTCTTTCACTCCAACAGTACATATGAACAAAGAAACTGCTAACCAACCCTCTGAATCTGCACAGAGCTCTTTTGCCGCCTTGAATGCGAAACAAGTCAACCCAGGCCTTCTATCTTCAAAGGTTGGTGGTGTTTTGGAAAATCAATCATCTACGTTGGCCACTCCTAAATCTTTGACAACAACAAGCTCAAGTCAACCTCATCCATCTTATGGAACTCCAGCAGAACTTAACATGCAGGTATGCACCAGTATATTGTTCTTCGGATGTATGTTTTTTGTGTACTTGTTGCACTTTAATGTTACAGTGCCAATCATTTTATCTATTGCATTGAGTTGGGGTATACACCAAGTTATATGGGCCTATACAAGTTATACAACAGGTTCATTCAACTAATATCGCTTCTTTCCTATGTTGATCCTACTTTGAGCCTTTGTGAAGAATTGTGCAACTTGAGGCTCCAATGGGACATATTGAAGATTGATCCTTGCCTGCTGGCAGTGGGAACTTGGGAATGATGCCTCGACACCAATATGCTGGTTATTCATGCTTGAGTGGGTTGTTTGCAATCTGTGTATAGCAATAATGCTATCATGTAGAATAGATGCGTGTGCATCACATGAAACACCAAAATCAGCCAACAACCAACGAAACTAGAAAAACTTTATTACAGTAGTAGTACAAGATTGTCAGTATCACGATTGCGTTGTGGTTTTGTACTATCAGAGCTGGATGTCATGGACCGCAATATGGATTGGAATGTAATATCACAGCAGTATCATGGTCCATCTCTTAGAATCAGTAGGCCACGATTCTCAGGATAAACTATATCAGTATGTAAAATTCGGTATTACTTGATACAAATATATGTATTTTATTATAGCAGTAGGTTGCACTATATCTACTTAATTGAATACTGCGAATAAATGCATCTAATCTCATAAATTTGGTTCAAAATTTACAGTTTGTACTATAAACTTAAATATTTGAGTATGCAATTTACATTTTACTACATAAACTATGTTGGCTTCTTGAAGTCAAGATTCGATCCTGTCAAACAAAGTATGATCCTTCATAGTACCGTGATACTAACATAGCTGTTGCACAAAGGCTTTGCGATCATCTCTAGTGCATTAGCTTGCTGTCACCTTAATGGTCATTCTATATCAATATGCTGACTTATATGCCTGACAAAGGGAAGGGCTGGGGAGTGCCATCAAATAACTTAAATGGTCTCAACCACTTCGTAATAATTGAATACATGATGAAGTTACCTTATGAGGTCGAGCGCGTGATTGATCGTCACATATAAACAATATTGAGTCACAAGCCAAAAGCCAAAGCAAAAAGCCCATAAATAGGTGTTTTTTTGGCTTTATAAGCGAAAATGCCAAAGCCAAAAATAAGCCCAATCAGACACCACCAAAATATTGCTCGGGATGACTTTTGGCAAGAATGAGTTCATTGTTTCGCCAAAGGTGTTTGGATGCACCTGCTTTGTTAGAGAGCAGAGACCTTCAGTCGGAAAATTGGACCCACGTGCTGTGAAGTGTATCTTTATTGGATACTCATCTTGAAGAAACTTGCTACATTCTAAATGAAACAACCTTATTTTGAAGTGACAGGCAATATCCAGTTCAACCAATTATTAAATAGTCCCAGTGAACGGCGAACATTTGTGAGCATGGATGTGACATTTAGGGAGTCTGAGCCGTTCTATGGAGAGAAGGCGGATCTCAGCTTGTTGTTTGACTTGCACTCTCCCAGCATGGGTGATGCTAAGTCGAGTGGGGGAGAGTGAACCATTGGGACGAAGGAAGATGAACCATTGAGAGTTGTGGTTAGTTCAATTTCATGCCCTATGAGTGAAGCGAGATGGAGAAAGCCCAAAGAAGTAAATTTGATGTATACACGAGGAGATAACCTATGAGTGAGAAGAGATGGAGAAAGCCTAATGAGGAAGAAAATTTAAGAGTGCATACAAGGAGACAATTGCAACATGAACAACATGCTCCAGCAGTTGGCGAGGTCCTATTGCAAGGGCAGCAGTTTCAACAACAACGAACTTCAGTGCCTATTGAAGTTGACTCATCTGGGAGTGAGCCATGTGTCGGTAGATGATTCAACGAATTTGCCTATAGCCTTGAGGAAAAGACCATGAGCTAGGCCAGGAAGCCTCCAGAAAGGTACGTGTCAGGCTCCAACCCTATCTGAACTGAAGAACTGAACATTTCCACTGTTCCGCGTCTATTGCCGTTACCGGATCCGTCCTCTACCATCCGATGAAGATCCAGCGGCTCTCGTCCTGTCGTACAGTTTCACAACGACCAGATCCTCCGAGCCACTGATCTTCCATCCGACGGCTCGCGCTCGGAAGATGTCGCTGTTTACTTTTCGACAAACCTTTCCTCTGCTTTATTTGCTTTACTCGCTATTTAGACTCCATTTGGGATCGGTATTTAGACTCCGTTTGGGATCTTCCAGCTACTTTCACTCGCTATTTAGACTCCATTTGGGATCGGTGAGATCCATATCTTGTGTAAGGGGTTGTCCCCAAGGCCGCCGTGTTCTGGCTGGCTGTAAACCCTAGCTACTGTTCTTCCAGATTGAGCAATACAACCTCTTGAAGCGAGCTACTTTTCTGTGATTTGTGTTGTTATTCTGAATTTCCTTGACAGATCCATAGTCTAGTCCTGTCAATTGGTATCCGTAGCCAGCGCTCCTCGGCGGCGTTGAACTTGTGCCCGGCGAAGTTGGTGCGCCGTAAAATCCTTCCTGGAGCACGGGTTCCGACGGCAGTGAACTCCCGGAGGCGATTCGGTGGCGGTGAACATATGACTTATTATCGCCTGGGTATAGAGCCTTCATTGCTTCATTACAATCTTGTGGTAATCCCAAGGGATTGGAAAGCATCCTTGAGAAGAACAAGACATGGGATCTTTTCTCTCTTCCAGCAGGAAAAAAATCCAGTTACTTGCAAATGGCTGTATACCGTGAAGCAAACCCATGAAGGGAAAGTAGAACAGTACAAGGCGTGACTGGTGGCAATGGGTTACAGTCAAACCTATGGGATCGACTATGATGAGACCTTTGCACCCGTTGCAAAGATCGAGTACAATAAGAACTCTTATTTCTTGTGCTGCTAACTTTGGTTGGCCATTGCATCAATTGGATATCAAGAATGCATTCTTGCATGGAGATCTTCAAGAAGAGATTTTTATGGAGATTCCACCTGGCTTTAGTAGCCCGAACATTAAGGGAAAGGTGTGCAAATTGAAGAGGTCTTTGTATGGTCTCAAGCAGTCACCAAGGGTGTGGTTTGACAGGTTTTGGCGAGCCATGTGCAATATGGGTTACAAACAATGTAATGGAGATCATACAGTGTTTTATAGGCATTTCAAGAGTTATATTACCATCCTTGCAGTTTATGTGGATGCTATTGCTACCACATGAGATGATAATGTGGAGATAAGTCGACTGAAGGTGATGTTGAGCAAAGAATTTGAGGTTAAGGATTTGGGTCAACTCAAGTATTTTTTGGGTATTGAGATTGCGAGATCTCCTGAAGGAATAGTTCTCTCAATGAAAATATGTATTGGATCTTCTTAGTGAGACTGGTATGCTTGTGCGTCGAGCTGCTTCAACCCCTATTGAGTAAAACCACCAGCTGTGTGCCCACTCAGGAGATCCGGTCGATAGAGAGAGCTACCAGCGGCTTGTTGGTCGACTCATCCATTTGTGCCACACGATACTTGACATATCTTATGTTGTGAGTGTGGTGAGATGCTACATGCATGACCCAAGAAGTGGGCATTTAGAGGCAACACATAGAATTTTGCGCTATCTAGAAGGGAGTCCTGGAAGAGGTCTATGGTTCAAAGGCAATGGACATTTGAATGTAAAAGGATATTGTGATGCTGATTGGGCTAATTGCCTTGATGATAGAAGATCAACTTCTGGATATTGTGTTTTTTTTAATAGCAAACAGTATGGTGAAAACCCCACTGCAATTTTTATATTGTGTTTTTATTGAAGGCAACCTTGTGGCATGGAGGAACAAGAAGCAATCTGTTGTGTCTAGATCGACAGCCGAAGCAGAGTACATGGCCATGTCAGTAGGCCTTAGTGAGACGTTGTGGGTAAGAAATCTTTTGTTAGAGAGGGCCCTCTAAAGCTGTGGTGCGATAATAAATCGGCTATAAACATAGCCAACAACCCAGTCCAACATGATAGAACGAAGCATGTGGAGATTGGTGCTTCATTACTAAAGAGAAGTTAGATGAGGGTATAATAGAATCAAATCATGTAAGTTCAGGGAATCAAGTAGCAGATTGTCTAATCAAAGGGTTTAGGAGTTAAGGAATGTAATTTAGCCTGTAACAAGATGGGAATGATAGATATCTATCTCCCATCTTCAGAGGGAGTGTTGGCTGAGTGTGTGTGTGTATGGGTTTGGCCCAATGGCCTACCCTTGTGTACATCTATTTATACCTGTAGGCTGTATCTAGCAAGTGAGTGAGTATTCTAGAACTTTCCCCTCAAGACAACAAATAGAAAGGATTTTTTTCTTCTCATTATGTCATGAGCAAAGAGAGACAGGCCATACCAGTTATCAGGTCAATTTGCCCCCCTCCCACACCATTTTGCAATGAAGTCCAGATTTAGTACTTGTTGTGTCCTTGAGTGTATATGTCATAGCCATAAAAGAAATCGGTTGCTCATTTATTACCTATGTGTTTGTTGACCTCCATTTGTGCCAAAATTCATTTAAGTCGTTAAGAGCTTGGGCAAACCTTTTCCACTTATATATTCTAAGCCTACCAGGGTTTGGCCGGTCTATATACCTTGATGATGCACCTTGCAGACAATATGAGTTATAGGTCTCTAGCTATGATATTCATCTTCAACCCAGAACTTAAGAAATGTAGTGTATAACTGGAGTGAACCATACCACACATCGTCTTTTGTGCTTTCGCAGCATAGCACAAACAAGTTAGTGCTTTTCTTAATGGTGAGTTGCGCGAGGAGATCTATGTTAGGAATATGCAACTTGTATTCCCTGAGGGCCAATGGCCAATATACATGTACATGTGGTAAAATATGCAGGAAAACCCCTCATACAACGGGGTAAATATACAGTCTAGAATATAACTCTAACACCCCCCTCAAACTCCTGGTGGATAAACAACACTGAGTTTGGAGAGATAGAAGCCATGCCGCGCTCTAGTCTGGGCCTTCGTAAAGAAATCCGCCAACTGTAACTCGGAAGGCACATAGAAGAGCAATAACCTGATCCTGCACACCAGCGCGCACATAGAAAGCATCAACACCAATATGCTTGGTGAGCTCATGCTTCACAGGGTCGCGTGCAATGCTAATAGCACATGTACTGTCAGACAATAGCAGAGTAGGTGTAGTGACAGAAACACCAAAGTCCTGAAGTAACCACCGTAATCAAGTCACCTCTGCCGTCAAAAGAGCCATAGCTCGCAACTCGGCCTCTGCACTCGAACGAGAAACTGCAGTTTGTTTCTTCGTCTTCCAGGTAATGAGAGAACCACCAAGAAAAACACAGTAAGCAGAAAGTGAATGGCGATCTGAGGGATCACTAGCCCACGTAGCATCCGAATATGCTTGAAGCCGTAAGGAACTGGAGCGAGGAAAGAACAGACGGTGAGAGATCGTGCCCCGAAGATATCGGAGAATACGGAGGTGACTATAGTGAACCGAAGCGGGAGCAGAGACAAACTGACTCAGAATATGGACCGGATAAGAAATATCCGGACGGGTGACAACTAGATAGACAAGACTCCCAACAAGATGACGATAACGCGTCGGATCAGACAAGGGGTCACCATCAGTATCACTTAGGTGAACATTGAGCTCCATGGGAGTCCCAACAATGCGCTCATCAGTAAGAGTAGCACGAGCAAGAAGATCCTGGATATACTTTTCCTGGGAAATAAAAAAGCCATCAGAGGTAGAAGAGACCTCGATCCCAAGAAAGTAGCGAACATAAGAAACTGCTCACTAATACGGGCCATCACAAAGGCAATATACTCGGGGTCATCGCCAGTGATGATCATGTCATCGACATAGAGAAGAGTCCGACCACAAGCTGAAAGGTGGACAAACAGCGTTGGATCATGAGCACTCGCTGAAAAACCAACGACAGTAACCATAGAGGCAAAACGCTCAAACCAGGCGCGAGGGGTTTGCTTAAGGCCATAGAGAGAGCGACGAAGACGACAGACCATGCCATCAGGAACAGAATACCCAGGTGGTGGCTGCATGTATACCTCCTCACGCGGGTCACCATTAAAAAAAACATTCTTAACATCAAGCTGAGATACAGACCAGTGGCGAACAGAGGCCACAACAAGTGTACGAACATTGGTCATATGGGCCACAAGAGCAAAAGTCTCATCGTAATCACGACCATGCTCATGGTGAAAGCCACGAGCCACAAGACGAGCTTTGTAATGCTCAAGAGAACCATCGGAGCGAGTCTTAACCTTGTAGACCCACTTACAAGTGATGGGACGGACACGGGGAGGAAGAGAAACATGATCCCACGTACCGGTGCGCTCAAGAGCAGCAAGCTCCTTTGCCATTGCAAACTGCCATTCGGGATGAACAACAACTTCACAATAAGAAGTCGGCTCAAGAACAGCAGCGCCAGCGGTTGGAAAACCAAGGCGATCAACAGGCGGAAGCGGACGAGGACGCAAGCCATAAGTAGGCTGAGACGAGGAAGACGACATATCAGTAGACGCATCCACATTAAGCGGACGACGAGTATAATACTGAGGAAAAGATGGAAGAATACGAGGAGGAATCGCCGAGGTAGACTCAGGGGATGGAGACGAAGAAGCCACCGGGGATGAAGGTGCAGAATCCGATGACAGGCAAGGTGAGGAAACCATGGGAGATGGCGACGTCGAATCTGCAATAGGTGGAGAAATAGGGGTAGCAGGACAGATAGACAAGGGCTCAACGGGAGTGATAGGTGTGTCAGGAAAAGTGAGGAAAGAGATATCCTCCATTGAAAAGGTCGAGGAAGATGGACGCGGGTAGAAGGGATGAGACTCATCAAAAGTCACATCTCGAGAAATACGCATCCGACGACCGATAGGATCCCAACAACGATAGCCCTTATGCTCACTCAACGGACTGAGCGGTCAGTTTGGTGCAGTCACGAGGGGCAAGAAAAACATAGCAAACACAACCAAACAAACAAAGCGCCGAATAATCAGGAGAACGATCAAAGAGACGCTCGAAAGGAACACCACCCTGTAGAGCAGCGGATGGCTGAAGGTTGATGAGATAGGTGGAGGTGGAGACAACCTCAGAATGAGGTGGAAGAGAGGATGCGATCATCAACGCACGAGCCGTCTCAAGAAGGTGACGATGCTTTCGCTCAGCCACACCATTCTGAGCATGAGCACCAAGACGAGAGAACTGAGAAAGAGTCCCTTGCTCAGCAAAAACACCACGCAACATCTTGGAAATATACTCGCCAGCGGAGTCAGCATGAAATACACAAATAGGAGAAGAGAACCGAGTGTGAACCATGGCAGCAAAACGCTTATATATGGACAAAACCTCACTGCGATAAGTCATAAAATAAAGCCCAGTGTAACGAGAGAAATCATCTATGAAAATAATATAGTATCGATGGCCCCCTTTCGAAGCGAAGTGAGCCGGACCCATACATCGGAGGACTAAATCAAAAGGATGCTGACACTGACTCACTAGTAGGATAAGGTAACTGAATTTGTTTGCCAAGTCTACAACCCTGACACTCTAAAGAGACATCTCCTGAGACAGACCCCACAAGACCTCGTCGAACTAAAGACGACAAACGAGAACCACAAAGATGACCAAGTCGATGATGCCACTACTGGAAGGAGTCGGTAGCTGAAGCGACAGAAGCGGAGGGACTGGCGATAGTGGTGGCAGCGGAAGGAACATGAAGCCAGTCTAACTCCCAAAGACCCTGAGAGTCACGGCGGCGAGGGCCAGCCCCAACCAAAGTGTGCGTGCGACGATCCTGAACAGAACAAGAGTCAACGTCAAGGATGACGCGACAACCAGAATCAGTAAGTTGACCAGCACAAAACAGATTCATGGTAAGTCGAGGAACATGAGCAACATCAGGAACAGAATGAGTGGTAAGATTGCCTCGACTAGCAACAGAAAGGGGAGTACCATCAGCAGGGAGTACATGAACAGGAAAATCAAGAGATCTGTGTAGAGGGTGGTCGCTCAGCGCGGGAAGCATCAGTCACAGAGCCTGCAGTACTTGGCGAAGAACAACCTGAAGCGGCAAGCAGACGCTTAAGTCTCAGAATATCCTGCTCAGTCAACACGGTGGCTGAAGGTGTTGGAGTAGAAGTCCCTGAAGACGATGTTCGCGCCTTACGCATGTGCCGCTTCTCAAGGAAGCACTGAGACTCGAGATGACCATCCTGGTTGCAGTAGCCGCAGTGAGGACGAGAGCGGCCCTGACCGCCAGTAGGAGTGGGCAAGAGCGGCGGAGCACTGGAGCGGGAAGGAGTCGGTGCAGCAAGCGGCATAGCAGGAGCTCGAGCAGCGAGCACAGAGGGAACCTCAAGTAAACTAGCACCACGTAAGCGAGTCTCCTCGGCACGAATCTTAGAGAGCGCCTCCATGAGGGAAATACGGCCACGAGCAAACAACTAAGCACGCCGGGGCTCAAACTCCTTACGGAGCCGAGACAAGAACTCATAGACACGATGAAACTCCAAGTCAGCCCGCACAACCTGAGGCAGAACACTAGCAGTGAAAACAGCTGCGGCACGAGCATCATCATCAAGCCACTGAGTGTAAGCAGACAAAGCCTCATGATAAGTGTGAAGAGCATCCTCATAAGTCAAAACCTGCTCATCATAAGCATGAACGGCTACCTCATCAGCAAGCTTAGCTGCATCCTTCGGAGCCTGATTAGCATCCGCAGCTAGAACCGGTGGTGTCGGCGTAGTAGGAGCCACAAGAGGAACCGGACGCGGCGGTCAGGGGACCTCGCCAGAAAGAACGCCCCAGAGACGAATGCCACGCATATGAATGCGCATGAAGCCAACGAACTCGATGTAGTTGGTACCATCAAAGGTCATCGGATAACGAGGAACTGCAACATAGACAGATGATGTAGACATCATACCTGTTTTTTTCTTTTCTTTTTTTCTCTCTTTTTTTTACCGAAGGAGAGCCTTGGCGCAGCGGTAGAGCTGTTGCGTTGTGACCATGAGGTCACGGGTTCGAGTCCTGGAAACTGCCTCTTGCAGAAATGTAGGGAAAGGCTGCGTACTATAGACCCAAAGTGGTCGGACCCTTCCTCGGACCCTGCGCAAGCGGGAGCTACGTGCATCGGGCTGCCTTTTTTTTTTTTTTACCAATGAGCCGGATCAGAAAGACCCAAAACAGAAGCAGCAGCGCAACGCAGGTGAAGCGCTCGATCCCGATCGAATCATGCAGCGATGGAGAGATCCGTCGGGCGTCCAGGGAGCAGTGGCGGCCGGCGGGAATCAGCACGGGAGGCAGGTGTGCGTTGGTCGGCTTGTCATGAACGGACGCAGGAGGCCAAATCGGTGCGGGCGGCTTCGTCCAGGCGGCTGGCGTGGGCCACCGTTGTTGCGGGCGGGCTTGGTCAGGCAGCAGACGGAGGCTCGATCTGGAGGTGAACCGGGCTGGAGGTAGGAGATCGGAGGCAGGGCGGCTCCAGCAGCAACACGGGCACCCAATCTAGACGGGAGGTTGCCGAATCGAGCTGGAGCAGGATCCAAGGGCCGACGGCAGGAGATCAGAGGCAGGGTGGCTCGATGGTGGGTCTACTTCTGGAAGCGGAGAGCAGAAGCTGGCGGCTGAGTTGATCCGCACGAGGGCTATGTTGACCAGGGCAGCTGCAACCTGTAGATCGATGGGATCCGGCGGAAATAGAGATCGAGGGGAATCAACAACCGGCCGAGAGGATGATGGCGGTGTGAGAGATTGGATCGAGAGCACGACTTGCGCGTGCGAAAAAAAACCCTAAGGCTCTAATACCATGTTAAGAATATGCAACTTGTATTTCCTGAGAGCCAATGGCCAATATATATATACATGTACAGGTGGTAAAATATGCAGGAAAACACCTCATACAGGTGGTAAATATACATGCTAGAATATAACTCTTAACAGTCTACATGCAGACACACTTGGGTATTCTGTTCCTGATGGCATGGTATGCCGTCTTCGTCGCGCTCTATATGGCAAGCCTCTCGTGCTTGGTTTGAGTGCCTCTCCTAAGTGGTCACTGTTGCTATTTTTTTGGTTGAGTGATCATGATCCCGTGTTCTTGGCCCACCTTCTGTCACGCGGTCAGACTCTTCTAAGTGTCGATAACATAATCATCACTGGAGATGATTCTGAGTACATTGTCTTTGTGAAGGCTCGTCTTAATGAGCAGTTTCTTATGTCTGATCTTGGTCATCTTCGCTACTTCCTTGGGATTGAGATTTCTTTTACCTGGGATCTATCGCAAGAGAAGTACATTCAGGATCTTCCTGCTCGTGCTGCTCTTACCGATGAGCATACCGTTGAGACTCTGATCAAGCTCACTGTCCACCTCCGAGCTTCTGATGGTGAGGTGAGCCTTTGTCTGATCCAACGCGCTATCGTCATCTTGTTGGGCTTGTCTATCTAGCTATCACTTGTTTGGATATCTCTTATATCCTGCGTCGGTTCGTCTCTGCTCCCACCTCCGTTCACTACAGTCATCCACTTTGAGTTCTAGTTACCTTCATGGGACCATTTCTCGCTGTACTTCCGCGCTCAAGTTTGTTACAGCTTCATGCCTGTTCGGATGCTACTTCGGCTAGTGATCATTCGGATCGCCAGTCGCTTTCTGCTTACTATGTTCTTCTTGGTTCTCTCATTGCCTAGAAGACAAAGAAACCAACTGCAGTTTCCCGTTCGTGTGCAGAGGTTGAGTTGCGAGCTATGGCCCTTTTGACATCAGAGGTGACTTGGCTACGATGGTTGCCTGTGGATTTTGATGTTTCTGTCACTACACCAACTCCTTTTATGTCCGATAGTACAGGTGCTATTAGTATTGTGTGACCATATGAAGCATGAGCTCACCAAGCATATTGGTGTTGATTCTTCTTTCATGTGGTTATGTGTGGAGGATCAGGTGATTGCTCTACAGTATATGTGCCTTCCAATCTACAGTAAACAGTTTTTTCTTTAAGGTCGAGATTAGAACACAGCATCGTTTTTACCTCTCCAAACTCGGGGGCGGGGGGGGGGGGGGGGGGGGTTAATATTCCCGTTATATACGGTTTTCTGCATTATTTTACCATGCCTGTGCATATATATACTGGCCTATGGCCTCATTTGAATACCAAGTTGCATATTACACCCTGATATCCCCGTTATATATGGGGTTTTCTGCATATTTTAGCATGCCTGTATGTGCATATATATACTGGCCTATGGCCTCATGGGAATACCAAGTTGCATATTCCTAACAGATAACACCCTGTGAGATCCGGTTGCAGAAGTGTAATTTTCCTTTATTTGCGTGCACACAAAATGAACGCATTGCTGTCTGTTTTCTGTTTATTTCTTATCAATTTGACTAATTCTTGCACTCTACTCACGAAACGGTACGATTATTGCTGCTTGATTAGATTCAACCTAGTACTCAAGCACCTCCTTCTGGAGCAGCTTCCAAAACACCTCAAAAGAAGCCATCTGCTGGACAGAAGAAACCTTTGGAAGCAATTGGCTCATCCCCTCCACCATCTGGGTAATTGTTTTTTCAATGCCCATTATTATTCAATTTGATTGTACTTGCTCTTGGTTCCTGAGGCCTTTTTATATTGTGCCAGCAAAAAGCAGAAGGGATCTGGAGGCTTCCATGATCAAAGCATTGACCAGCTGAATGATGTTACTGCAGTTAGTGGTGTTAATCTGAGGGTATACATACTAACATTCTTTAACGTGCTTTTGTTCTTTTGTGTTGCTTTGTGCATACCTTGTAGTACCCATTATCAAATGAATTTTAATGCTGTAACTGTTACTTTCGCCAGGAAGAGGAGGAGCAACTTTTCTCTGCTCCTAAGGAAGAGAGTCGAGTTTCAGAAGCTGCTCGTAAAGTTGTACAACTGGAAGAAGAAAGGCTCATTCTACAGAAGGGGCCTCTGACAAAGAAATTAGCAGAGATCAGTTAATACCTTTATCATTCAAATGTTGTTAAATTGATAGAGGAACTCCGTGTTCTATTCTCTAATGTTATTGTTTTCGCAGTGAGAAAATATAATCTGAAGAGCATAGGATGTGACGTAGAGCGTTGTCTATCGATGGTGAGAGATTATATAGCAAGGCCCTTCCCAGATTTTGTTTATGCCTAATCTAACTTAAGCTTTCTCCAGTGCGTTGAGGAGCGGTTACGAGGATTCATAAGCAATACAATAAGGCTTTCAAAACAGGTTCAATTTGCTGGTCTGTGGTCTCATTGACATTTCATACGTAAAATGTAATCTGTGTATTTATTTATTTATTTTTAAAGAGGGTCGATGTTGAAAAATCAAGACATCATTATTATCCTTTATCTTCGGATGTTCGGAGTCATATACTGAGGGTGAACCGGGAAGCTAGAGAACAGTGGGACAGGAAGCTGGCGGCAGATGCCAACAGAATCAGGAAACAGAGTGATGTTAGTTCTGCAAGATGTTTCTGCTTGCATTTAATTTTATATTTACATATACATTCATAGAAGTATGCTTTTGTATGAAGGATTTTTATGAAGTGGATTTTAGTTTTTTCTGCATGGAATTTATTTAAGATCTTTAACAATTGTTTTACATGCTTATTAACACATTAATTGCCAATATAATGTATGTTATATCTTGTTTATAGCACATACTTTAGATGTTGGTGGTAATGTTGAATGTTTGAGAAGCTCGATAGAAAATCAAATTTGGAACTAATATGGACTATCTGAAAAAAGGCACGTGTTAGGTTTGAGAGTGCATGTGTGACTGGTTCACCAATTCAATCTCAGTTATTATTAGTTTTTTATTAGCTAGGAACATCAGTGAATTAGATGTCAGATCTATCCAATGTTTGTTGCATCAGTTAATGTGGGACATCTGTAGCAGTTATACAGAAATATGGCAGTACAATTTGTGTGTGCACTGCAAACTTTCAGTTTAATTAGTCAATAAGTGTTCGTTACATGGAAAGAATCAGGCATCCATTGTATAATTTCTGATAGTTTAGTAGGGGACTTACGGTGTTGTTTGACCGAATTCGTAACTGCAGGGAGATGACAATTCAGTTGTTTCTTCAGAAAAGGACAAGGCTGAGAGCCGTGGAACATCAAAGCATGCTAAGGTTAGTTCTTCCACTTTCAGGTCTCAGATGATTATTCTGTACATAGATATTACGTACTTGAGATGTGTATGATCTTATATGCATTTTAGACTTACAAGGAGGAAGATGATAAAATGAGAACAACAGCTGCAAATGCTGCTGTGCGAGTTGCAGCAGGGGGAGATGACATGCTTTCAAAGTGGCAATTGCTAGCTGAAAAAAATAAACTGAGAGGTGAAGGAGGCGATGGTTCTTCTGACTCACTGCCAGGTACCATGTCGCCTCACAAGCTTTCACCAAAAGCTGGAAAGGGCTCAAGAGAACAGCAGGAAATTGAAAAGCGAGGCTATTTTTCAATGCTTGGACCTGGTAAGCTCGTGATCCTTTGGCTGTTTATCAGCCGTAGGAGTTTGTCATTTAGCTTAGTCCAGGAAGTTCTTTTTCTTCTTCGAGAAAACGCGAAAGCTTTGCATCTCGATGTATTGAAAGGTAGAAATATTTGCTAATTTGGTGTTTGCTAGCGAGTCAGTTTTAATTGAGAAGTCTTGCTAGTGGTATTACTAGTCCCGAGTCCTATCAGGTACCTAACTGTTATTAGGTATACTAGATTAGTAAGGATCTATTGGTTAAATTAGGAAGTGTCTATCTTATCTATTAGAGTTGTGATCTTATAGGATTTGGTTAGTTGATTCGTCTATAAAAGAGGGATGTCATTCTTTTCCAAATGGAAGCAGTCGATCAATCAACCTTATCCGCACTTTCTCTATTCTCCGGTATGCTCCTGCCTTTCCTGATTGTCTCCTGCACAATTTCCTTCTCCTTCGTTCTGTATACCTACCCCCTACCCTGTCCTGACCCTATATCTCCTATTAACCTCTATTGCCAGCAGCCCCACCCACTTTTTTTTTTGTCTCCTATTAACCTCTATTACCACCCTTACCAGGACCTGTCATGACTTCTGATGGCACGAACAATATGACCATGGCACAACTTGGGGAGCAGATGTAGACTTTGACCGTTCACATAAATGTGGTTACTGACCAACTGGACGGTCTAGTCAAACAGGTCACTGCCATCAGTGGTTATTTCCCATGATAGCGCCACGGTTATGAGGGTGCCTCTAATGTGGCTAGGTTGTTGCGAACAATTCTTTTTTCTTCAACGCACCCTGGAGGAAGAGAAGGTTTGGCTGGCATCATACCACATTATTTTTCTCGAACACTAGCGAAACATGCATCATTTCATATTAGAAGAAATGCCAATGTGAGCAAACGATCAGAACCAGCCAACAGACCAAGCAAAAACAAACAAGAGAAGACACTGAAAAAAAAGAGAAGAGGAAAGAACTACATAGGAGTAACACCCCAGCCAAACCCATCGGTTCACCCACCAGTTCCCGGCCGTTGCGCCTGGAATTTAGACTGGCCCTAAAGACCAACACTAGTCTTTCGTGCGCACTTTGTCCTTACTCGTGCGCATCCGCGCATCCGGGATGAAACTTCCCAGTCGGTTACCCATCCTCAAATTGCTCCAAGCCAATCATGCTTAACGAGGTTCCTTTCGATGGGCTCTCGAAAAAGAAGGTGCACCTTATTGATATGAGTAGTCTATGATTCCTATTAAGCTAGGATATCACATACACCCCCCCTCAAAGGAACCGATGTCCTCGTCGGCCCAGTAGACTCGTTCCCTCTTGGCACGTCTGTGCGCTCCAGTGCCAACATCCACATGTGCCCCATATACGCATCACTGACCCGCACACGCCCGTGTAACTGCGAGGGTCGGCTCTGATACCAATTGTAACGCTCCGGCCAAACCCATCGGTTCACCCACCAGTTCTTGGCTGTTGCGCCTGGGATCTAGACTGACACCCATCCTCAAATTACTCCAAGCCAAGCACGCTTAACTTTGAGGTTCCTTTCGGATGGCCTCCCAGAAAAGAAGGTGCACCTTATTGATATGAGTAGTCTGTCATTCCTATTAAGCCGGGATGTCACAACAGGAAGGCTGAAAACCTAAGCTACAAATAAACAACATGATTTGGCCAACACCGTGTGAGTTGCACTTGTAGCATTGTCCGGTGATCATCGCCATCTTCAAGAGGTTGAAAGCCGCCTGCGCATTGTCGTTCCAAGCGAAGCACTTGGTGAGCAGCCGCGCCAACGACTTAGCGATGATGCCGTATTGCGGCACAAATTTCCTGTAGTAGCTGGTGAGGCTGAGGAACCCGTGTAGTCTAAGGGAGGTCTTGGGCACCAACCAAGCCTTCATCGCACTCGTCTTGCTTGTGTCAGTCGCTACGTCGTCCTTGGAAATGACATGCCCGAGATACTTGATGCGAGGTTGCGCGAAGGAGCACTTGCTCATCTTGGTGAAAAGTTGATGACGCCTCAGGAGCTCGAGAACTATGCGTAAGGTGCTTCTCGTGATCCTGGATGTTAGCACTGTAAACAAGGATATCATCGAGGAAGACGATGACAAACTTACAGATGTAAGCAGTGCAGATTGTGTTCATGAGGCATTGAAAAGTGGCCAGCGCATTGGTGAGGCCAATGGCATCACTCAGAAAGTGGAAATGGCCATTGTGTGTCTTGAATACCGTCTTCTCCTCATCCTTCGGTCTCACGCTATGGTAGCCGACGCGCAAATCAAGCTTGGAGAAGAATGCGGCGCCGACTAGCTCGTCAAGAAGCTTATTGACGATTGGCAGAGGGAACTTGTTCTTGACGTGATTGTGTTAGGGCAACGGTAGTCGACACAAAAACGCTAGCTCCCATCCTTCTTTACCAGGAGCACGGGCGTGGCGAACAGGCTCATGTTGTGCACATTGAGGCCGGCCATGAGCATATCACGCACCTGCCGTTCGATCTTATTTTTTTGTAGAGGTGAGTATCGATACAACCACGTGTTCACTGGCGATGACCTTGCTTCTAGAGTACTCCCTCCGTCCGGGTTTATTAGGCCTCACAGCATCACAAGCATGTCCGTTTTTATAAGGCCTCGCTTTGGAAAGGTGCAACCATGCAACCACTTCATTGGTTGCATTGAGAGCCATTGTTGTTGGTGCCATAGCTGGGGAATTAATACGTTGCATGCGTGCTTTTTCATTGGCTGCATGTGTCAGCTGGCATGTGAGAGAGTGCATTGGGAGTTGAATGGAAGAATAATGTGAGCAAATTACTATGTGCCTTGGTGCAAGAGAAGTGGTTTTTAGGTCTAATAAACCCGGACGGAGGAAGTAATAGCATGGTCGTATTGGCGCTGCGGCGACAGTTTGTGCGGCTCCACGAACACGTCTTCATACACGGTGAGCACTGCGTGGATCGTGGGCGGTGCCTCCATGTCATCGGTGTTCGCCGTGGTGGGTTGGGGATCCAACATCGCCACGGCCCAGATCTCGTTGGCATCATGCTAGCGCCATAGTATCTCAACATCC
Source organism: Elymus sibiricus (assembly GCA_039707655.1). Taxonomy (NCBI): domain Eukaryota; kingdom Viridiplantae; phylum Streptophyta; class Magnoliopsida; order Poales; family Poaceae; genus Elymus; species Elymus sibiricus. The sequence continues at coordinate 214,187,511 of CM077670.1, forward strand.
CGGGCTGTGATCTCCATGGTTGTGGATGGTCGAACACCTTGTAAGGTGATGGGTAAGCCGCGTTGGCCGAAGGGGATGTGCTTCTCTTCCCAATGACAATTCATGGGGCTGTATTGGTCTAGCCAGTCCATGCCCAAGACGCCATTGTAAGCCCCTAGATCGAGTACCCTCATGTTTGTGCTGAGAACGTGCCCCTGGGTGCACCACGTCAGGTTGGGGACGACCTGATCACACTTCAGTTTCTGGCCGTTCGCGAAGCGCATAGAGACCATTGGCATCAGTGCGGGTGAGGAATGAGGAGTTGATGAAGCTGTGGGTACTGTCGGAATCGAGCAGCAGGAGCATCATTTGGGTGCCCACCACGGCGAGGAGAGGCGAGTGGTGTTGGTGCGTCGGTTCTCGCGACGGTGTGCACTGACACATAACAACACTCTGGAGCAGGCCCCTCGGGCTCGTCATGCAACTCCAACGCGCGCATCGCATATTCCGAGAGGAACTCGCCAAATTCACCAAGTTGGATGGTGAGCAACTGTGCCGGTTGTTGCACGTGTGCTCACACATATATTTATCCCGGTAGCGAAAACACAGGCCATGTGTTCGGCAGTAGTCACGCAACCAGCGTTCCCGGCCAGAGTCATCCGTCACAGGGCGCGGTGTTGTAGCCGCGCGTGCCGAAACTGGTGCTGGCAAGGCTGGAGGGCGACCAGCCGGTGGTGTTCTGTAGCGTGGTCGGTTGAGCTCCAATCCGGGCGAAACTGTCTTTCGTGTGATGCTGTTGGGAGCCTGGTGCCGCACCGCCAACCGCTACTCATCTTTGAGCCCCAGGAGAAACTATGTAATTAGGAATTTTGGGCTCAAAGAAGCATCCATGGACAGGAGATGGTACATGTATGTCTCGAATCGATACTCTTTGACAGTTCTGTCTGAGAAAACTGAAGAAGCCGATGTATCTGCTTGTTCAAACTCTTCCACCACCGCCTCACTGATGTTCCAATGGAGCCCTTGGTGTGTCCGCTGGAACGCTCTGAGCCATAGCGATGCATGCCCCTCCATGTACAGTGCCGTCGACACCACCCAATTGTGCTATGGAATTTTGTAGAGCTCAAAATAGGCCAAACACCTGTCCAACCAAATCCTTGGGGCCTTGCCGTCGATTTTGGAAATCATGTTTCGGTGGCTTGGCATGGTAGTCGTCCCGCGGTGAGGGAGGACGAGGCTCCCACGTCGCTGTCGCTGGTGGTGTTGGTGTGTTCTGCATCGGCCCGAACCACGTGACCACTTGAGGAGAGGGAATCTGAATGGGCTCATGGGCGTCCGCTGCAGGTGGTGATGGAGGATCGGACTGGAGCGGCGACCCACGGTTGGTGAGACGCGTGGTAGATCCTGGGCTCACCGGATCCTGGAGCATGGGTGGCAACTCCTTGGGCTGTGGTTGACCCGGTGGGATCGTGGTTGAGGACGAACCTAGCTCGGCCGCCGCGCTTGGACTGGCGGCTTTGCGCGCGTCGTCGATGTCCGCCCGCGTCACCTCGATTTAGCGGCCGAGATTCTTCAACTTTTGCGAGACCTGCTCGTTGTAGGCGAGCTGCGCCTCGAAGCGCTAATCCGCGACCATCTTTTGCTCCTCCAGGCGTCGGATCACCGCCTCGAGCAACGACTTCAACTGGCCTTAGTTTTCTTCTATGGCCATGAGCACATGCTCTGCTTGCGCTGACGGCTTCGTCGGCAGCGCCGTTGCGTCTGCTTCGAGTAGATCCAACCCGGCGCAGGATTTTGCGCAGTTTCATCGAGGCGAAACCGCACCTTTTGTGCAGTTTCATCTCTTAGCACTTGTAATACCTCCTTAACATGTAACACATGCTCTTCAAAGGTTTTGCTAAATACAAGGATATCATCAAAATAGACAACACCACTATACCTATGAATTTTCTAAGCACATGATTCATCAATCGCATAAAGTTACTAGGAGCATTGATAAGCCAAAAGGCATGACTAACCACTCATATAGACCATATTTGGTTTTGAAAGCGGTTTTCCATTCATCTCCTATTTGCATACGAATTTGGTGATGGCCACTTTTAAGATCAATTTTAGAGAATATAGTAGCACCACTCAATTCATGTAGCAGATCATCGAGACGTGGTATAGGGTGTCGATATCTAACGGTGTTTATGGGACGACAATTAGAACACATTTGCCAAGTTCCATTCTTCTTAGGCACAATTATCACGGAACCGCATAAGGACTAAGGCTCTCGCGTACATACCCATTCACGAGGAGGTGTTGAACTTGTCGTTCGATTTCTTTGGTCTCCTCGGGCTTGACGTGGTAAGGAGGTCGGTTCGGTAGGGGCGCTGGGGATGAGGTCAATGCGGTGTTCGATACCTCGTAGAGGAGGTAGTCCCGGTGGTAACTCGAATGGAAAGGCATCCTCAAATTCCTGCAAAACATGGGATAAAGCAAGAGGAAGATATTGTGAAGTATTAGTCTGAATGATCTCATCTTTGTACTAGAGTACAAAGTGAAGAACATTTGATGGGTTTTCACTCGCATCCCTCAAATCTCTTTTGGTGGCTAATAGCACTAAGTCTTTTTGATCACTCATCATGGGGGCACTCTTATTTGGCTTGTGGCGCTAACTCACTTTATGGTGGCTCTCTTTCTCACTAGATAATCCATGATGGTTCAAAGCTTGTTGTTTGTCGGCGATGACTTGGCTTGGCGACATAGGATGAAGCACGCACTCCTTGCCCTTCCACTTGAAGCTATAATGGTTGGTGCGTCCATTATGTATCACTCCGCAGTCATATTGCCAAGGGCGGCCCAAGAGAAGGTGATACGGATATGCGGACAACGTCACACTCCAATGTGTCTTCATAGGCGTCTATCTTGAACGAGACTTCCACGGTGTGTTCCACTTGGATAGTGCCTGAGTCGCTCAACCATTGGACTTTGTATGGGCGAGGGTGCTTTTTCTTGACGAGGTGTAACTCGAAACAAAGCTCTTCGCTTGCCAAGTTGTGGCAACTTCCTCCATCTACTTTGATGGATCGTCCTTGAATGCCCGCTTTGGTGTGGAAAATGTGACAACGTTGGCCGACATCATTTTGTTGTTGAAGTGTTAAAATCTTGGAGACAACGAAAGCCAGGCTCGTATCATTGTCACAATAGACATAAGCATCTCCCGCTTCATTTCACTTGGCGGTGCATAGCCACATGTTTCAATGCTTCAAATTCGTCTTCACTCATGGAGTCATACTCGCCATCCACGTTCATGATCATGGTTCTTGTAGGACATTCGAAGGTCTTGTGGCCTCGTCCTTTGCAAGTGAAACATTGAATTTGGCTTGTCTTGGCGTTGGGGTCCGTTGGAGTTGTAGATGTAGAAGCGCATGGCTTGTAGGTGCTTGTAGTAGGAGGAGGACGACTTCATGATATCCTCGGCGACTTGGAGCTTGAAGGACCACCACTAGTGGGTGTATCTTGAGTGTAAGGCGCCGCACTTGGAGATGCTTGGGTAGTTGAGCCAAAGGGTCTTGAAGTGTATGACTAGTACTTGGAGTACTTGATATCATCTTGCACTTGGCGCTCCGCTTTTGTAGCTTGGTGTACTAGCTTGAGGAGGTTGGAGTATGGTTGAAAGTCGGCACTTATTGGGTGATTGAGGCCATTCAAGAATCTTGCAATAGTTTGCTCCTCGGCTTTCTTGACATTTGCTCTTATCTTTTCAATCTCCATCTCCTTATAGTATTATTCCACGGATTTATGCCTTGTTTGAGAATTTGGAGCTTTTTGAAGAGATCTCGAGTATAGTGTGTAGGCACAAATCTTGCTCTCATAACTTGCTTCGTGGTATCCCAAGTGGTGATAGGGGGTTCGCCTTGTTCTCTTTGGTCAATGACTTGCTCCCACCAAATGAGGACGTATTCATTGAACTCAAGAGAGGGCATTGCGATCTTCTGTGCTTCATCATAGTTATGTAGGCGGAAGATTTTGTCCACTTTGAGTGCCCATGTGAGGTATTCTTCTGGGCGGTGCCTCCAGAGAACTTTGGCATTGTAAAACTTTAGCTTGCTGAAGCGATTTTCATGTCCAAGATTGTTGCAAGGTTGGCGTTGCTTGTGACGTGGATGATGTCGAATGTCTTCATGCTCCCCAAGATTTGCGTCATGAGGACGACGAGGTGGAATAGCCATGCGCCTCAATTCATGTTCTTCCTCACGTCAAGCTTCTTCTTGTCGCTCTTCTCTTACCCTTCTATTGCGCTATTGGAGGTTATATTGAGCTTCACGGAGAGCTCGGTGCGCTTCATTTGCTTGCTCCACGCGGCGTTCTTCTTCTTGCCGGACAACATCTTGTTCATCAAGTTGTCGACGTCGGTCTTATTGTATTTGAGATCGTTCGTCATCTTGACGAATTTGGCGCTCGAAGGCAATCTTGCTCTTCACGATGACGTCGTTCATGCTTGAGGATGCGGTCTCGCAATCCATTGCCTCGGATAGGTATTGACGCAGGTTCTTGGCGGTCGTCTCGAAGATGAGGACAGTGCCGTAGCGTACTTGCGTCGGATGGAAGCTTAGAAGAATGGCTACTTGAGCGTCTTCTCCTTTATGAAGTCGAAGATGATGAAGACTTGCGGATGGCTATCATTGTTCGAAGTTCATCCATTTGCGTTGCCATCTTGGCGTTGAGATAGTCCCTGTTGCAATCTTTGGATTGTCGGATGTTGTTGGCGAGGTTCTCGATGCACGCATTCAAGGTGTCATTTGCATCATTCATAACGCGTTGAAATCCAAAGTGGTGTAGCTTAGTGACGTAGGCGTTCGTGTCTTCTTGGTCATCAAAGACCGGAGATGAAGTACCTTGCCTATCCATCACAAGACTTGAGCAAGTGTAAGTGGAAAATGAGAAGACAATACCAAAGTTACCTCTTCCCAAAGTTGAGAATGTATCTCGTATCGCTCAATGTGGAATGTGAAGATAGTGAAATTGGTACATGATCTTGTTACTCATACACAATAAAGCTTAGTGGCTTGGTGAGGATAAGTGGCACAAAATCATGCAATAGTTAGCCAAGATATTGAAAATGTTGAAAAAGATTCACAAATTTCAAATGTGATGCAAATAGATCAGTAGTAGGTGTTAAACACGGAACACACACATGGATAGATAGATGGGGTTTGTGCAACCAAGGAATGAGCAAAAATGATTTTCCATGACCAAGCTCGTGTTGCACAAATGCAAGAGAGACGCTAGCTCGATTGCTCTAATGGGCTAGATACGCACTTGTGCATGAACATATAGGAGCAAACTTGTCGTCTTTCTATCCCAAAATATGCCATTGTAAGTATGTATGATACCAAGATAATAACACAAGGTGGTGTATGTGAGATGCTCAAAGCTATTGCTTATAAGCTCTTTGTGTCTTTCTCTTTTGCTTAGAAGCTTGTTTTTTTATATGCTTCCTTTACCACTATGCTTGATGCTCGAGCCAATATGCAAGACAAGTACGTAAGATATGCACGGGAGTAACTTATGACACATAAGAAGATGCCAAGATATGGAAGATGGCGTATCACTATAGTGCACAAGTAATGTGGCCCGACAATACTCAAATCCCTAGTCTCAGTGGGTAAGGTACGCAAAAGGCTCGGGGCTATCAATGCAATGGCAAGGGAAGATAAGTGGTGACGGAATTGATACCTTCGTCAACACAATACCTTCGTCATGGTCGAAGAGGTAACCGGCCTTGCTTCCGGTTGTGGTGTCAAAGGGTGTAGTGGTCGTTGTCTTTGAAGAATTCGTTGGCGGTGAAGAATGGCGGTGATGTTGATGACGTAGCCGTCCCTAAGTAGCCGAAACACCTTAGGAAACGAAAACTGCAAGCTCAAAGAACCACAAACGAAATGGAAACGAAATTGCGGAAGATTTGGTGGATTTTTTGTTGAAGGGCTGGATGTCCGGTGGGACCGGATGTCCGTTAGAGTGGATCAAGAGGACACTCAAGAACACAAAGGGGGAATCACTCAATCAAGATCTAATTACACATCCACTATCAAGGCAAACACACAAGAGATCCACAAAGGTACATGAACAACAAAGGGAAAAGAGTAGCAATGGTAAATTCGTTCCAAATCCAAGAGGAGATGAGGTCTTGATGGGGGTAGTCTTCTCCAATCCACAAGAGGATGGGAGGTCTTGGAAATCATTTGGGATTCTTCTCCAAAGAAGGCCTTGATCTCCAATGGGGAGGGGGTAGATGAGCAAAGCTCTCACAATTTAGTCTAATATGCTTTGCTAACCCTAACTAGGAGGTAGGATATGAATATATATATAGTGCCAGGCGAGATAGGGTAGGTGGGAGAGAGAGAGATACAAGGCCACTTGGCTAGTTTTGCACGTAGGCAGCTACCTGATGTCCGGTCACTCGAGGTAGCACCGGATGTCCAGTCAGGCTGGCCCAGCTTCTGTTGCTCCTTCGCTGGATTTCCGGTATGCACCGGATGCCCGGTCGTGGAGCACGTCCTGACTTTGGATGCTCCTGGCCAACCCTCTTCGTGTGGTACGGATGTCCGGTGGATGCACCGGATGTCCGGTCACTGTAGTTTCTCAGCAGCTCCACTTGGTACTTCTTCCGGCCTGATTCCGTGCTAGCTTGGCCTTCGCTCTGAGCTTCTTCATGATTGTTTCCTTGGTACCCGAGTAGGCATAGGACTTCCGTTTGAGGTAGTAGCCATGTCTCACATGTAGGAAATGGTAGTTCAAGGAGTGACTTAACCTTATCTTCAATGGCACGTGCATGGGCTCTTGTCATCAGTCCACTTGGTGCGTGTTGGTGTAGAATCCATGGGGATGACCATTGGGTGCTCCGCACCAGTGAGACTCTGAAGGTGCAATGGTGACACACAATATCATGCAATAGTGAATCAAGATGTTGAAAATGTTGAGTAAGATCCAAAATGCAAATATGATACAAGTAGATCAAAGAGGAGAGATAGAGCAAGGTAGATACACACGCGGAAAGATAAGTGGGGTTTGTGCAAACAAGGAATGAGCATACAAGTTTTGCCTAGCAACAACTAAGCTCGTGTTGCACAACACTTGGAGAGACGCTAGTTTGATTGCTCTCGTGGGCTAGATTCGCACTTGTGCACCAAACTACAAGATCAAGCGTATCTTTTTCCTATCCCAAGTATGCTTGTCACAAATTTGTATGATGCTCAACTCTTTGATTATAAGCTTGTATCTTTTTCTTTCACTCTTTTTTTGCTATATCTTCTTTTACCAATTTCTCTAAGCCTTGACAAAATATGCAAGACAAGTATTTAAGATATGCACGGAGTAACTAGAGCACATGATATGATGCGATGTATCACTACGGTTAACAAGTTTACGAGGCTCGGCGATTCTCAAATAGCTAATCTCGATAGGTAATAAGGTAGTCACAAAGATTTGGTGGGGCTATCAAGTCAATGGCAAGGGAAGATAATGGTTGACGGAATGGATACCTTTGCCGAGGTCGAAGGGGAACCAGCCTTGCTTTCGGTTGTGTTGTCAAAGGGGGTAGTGGTTGTCGCTGACGCAATTGTTGGCGGCGGAGATGATGGTTGATGTAGATGGTGAAACAGTCCCTACAGCAGCCAAATCACCTTGGTAACGAGAACCGAAATGGAAGAACAACTCAAATTGCACAAGGCAAAACCAGGAAAAATTCAGCAGTTTTCAAAGGGAGGTCGGACGTCCGGGTAGCTAGCCAGATTCCGGGCTTTGGTCGGATGTCTGGGTTGGTGGCTGGACGACCGGGCAGGTCAACTCGGGTGTTCTTCAGGCGGAATTGGATCTTGAATTTGGGGAGGATGAACGAAATTTTTTGGAGGGACATCAGGGAAATTGGCTAAGGCAACGCAAAGGGAGGCTAGATCTACTAGTAGCACATCAAATCCATGGACCAAAACCAACAAAATCTCACAAGAACCAATAAATTGCAAGAAATTGAAGAGGCTATTTTTGTGGGGATTTTCAAATTCGGCAAGAACAAAACAAAATTAGGCTAGAAGGGTGAGGGGGAGAGGCTCCAAATTGTCCAAACAAAGCTCATGATACCAAATGATGTAGGACCAAGTCCCAATTTGTGCCCAATCTTGACAATTTGGAGGAGAGCAAGAGGAAGAACACAAATAACTCACGAAACACAAGAGGAAATCACTATATGAACTAGATCCACATCACACATGTGCTATCCAAGCATCCAAGCAAAGAGACACTACTAGATCCACAATCAACAAAAAGAACAAGTAGCTAGGTAAAGTTCTTCCCAAATCTCTAAGGAGAAGTGAGGTATTAAGAGATAGATCTTCCCCAATCCTATAGATTTGGAGGTCTTGGTAATCCCTTGAGATTCTTCTCCTAACGGAGGCCTTGATCTCCAAAGAGAAGGGGTAGATGAGCAAAGCTCTCAAGTAGTTCTAATATGCTTTGCTAACCCTAGAAAGTGAGAGGGGGCTGGTTTATATAGTCTAGGGACGAACTAGAGTAGGTGGGAGGGAGGGATACATGGCTTTTGGCCAAACAGCACGCAGGCTGGACGTCCGGGTTGGTGTGTGGACCTCCAGGCTCAGGCCGGACTGTCCGGGTTGTTAGCCGGACATCTGACGGCTGTAGCAGGCGCGGTTTCGGCTGGCATGTTCTTCAGGCGTGACACGTCCTCTAGGGGTCGGAAGTCTGGGCTCCAGGCCGAACTGTCCGGGCCAAAGGCCGGACGAAAAAATCAGAGAGCAGTTTCGTCCGGGTTAACGATTTTACTACTGATGTTGCGCGCCCGTCAAGCTGGACGTGTGGGTTGGTGACTGGACCGTCCGGTGTCACGTCGGACGTCCAGGTTGGTGGTCGGACTCCGGCTACTGTAGCTTCGACTGCCTTTCTTCCTTGTCTTCTTGATTCTCCTCCGCCAGGACTTGGCCTTCTTCCCTCACTTCTCCATGGTCGATTCTTGGTACCTGGGTATGCGTAGGGTCCCCGTTTGAGGTAGTAGCCATGTCTCATATGAATGCATAGGAAGTTCAAGAGGAGCGAATTCACCTTGGTTTCAATGGCATCGTGTGCGTCTGGGTGGTGTCCATGGGGGTGCTCCACACCAACCTCGCACTACTGGACTGTCGGCTTCAGGAAGACAATGGCATTGTCCACATAGAACATAGAAAGACACCGCGGGGGGGGGGGGGGGGGGGGGGGGGGGAGGGGCACCACGGGACCAAATCCCATGATGAGTAGCCATAGCAATCAACTTAATTAAGGACCTCCATGGCCATGACAGACAACATGGGGGACAAGGGGTACCCCTGCCCTGCCGCAGCATGTGGCGATGAGAAATGGGTTCGCCCGGCACGGAATTCACCAACACCCAAGTGCTTGCCATGGAGACAAGAGTCCAGATCATATTGCACCTGCGCACTGCAAAGCACAACACATAGCTAAAGCAAAAAAAAAAAAAAACCCAGGAAACCAAGTCAAAAGCATGGGCAACTTCCAACTTCCAACTCTAGGAGCACCACTTGTTGATTCGCAGCATGAATTGATTTGGCCATCATTTGAACCAACATGAAGTTGTCCTGGATTGATCCCCATTTGATAGAAGCACATTGATTGGTCGACACGATGGAAGGCAAAACGGAAGGCAAAACCGGGGCGAGGCAGAGGGAAAACTCCTAAGCAACCAACTTCGAGATGCTGTGGACTATACTTATTGGCCAGAATTCCTTGCTCCATGGCATGTTGGGGCGAGGCAGCAGGTTCGTTTGCCATGGAACGAATGGAGGGGAGTGAAAGGATCGGGCAGCTGGGGCCCAAACTGCAAGAGACTACTGTAGACCTACTACTGGCTGGAACGTGATAGAGGTGTGCTGACGTGGCCGTATTGCAAGGAGTGCCTGCATCTTGTTTTCGCCTCTCAAATGTGCAGCAACCACCTGGGGGAGCCCATTACTCTAAGCATGACGTGGACAGTGACCAGAAAAAAAATTCTTGGCACTGCTTTGTCGTGCAGGGAGGCTCACATTGCTGCAACAAGCACAGCTGTTCATGGCAGGATTGGTAGATCACATCGATGTTGAATTGTGGTATCTGCAGGACCTGCATTTGGCCATGAGTATGGCGCGGGCATACGAGGAGGCACCTAATACCACGAGCTGCCACCGAAGCACAAACCAATGATGAGCTGCAATGCAAGGACCAGGACCATAAACCAAAGGACGTATGAGTAGTACTCCTAATTGTGAAGGGTATGGTTTTGTTGAGGAATCGTACTATTAGTTCAGTTGGGATGTGGGTTCAGACTGCTACAACCTACGTTTGAGTATATATTCAACTCGTTGGTTGTCTGTTTCTTGTACATAGAAATGATGCCTATTTTGTCCTAGCTGTTCTCATTAGAAAATTCATTCTTGTTAAATTATTAAGAGTTTTATCTGTTAAGAGTGTCTTCTGGGATTGATTAGTTGATCATTTGTGGTGATTTTCTCTGTAAAAGAAATAGAAGAGCAATGCCAATCTCTTTCAAAGGGAAGCAACAAATCAGTCTTTTTTAGATCAAGCAACAGATCAGTTAATTATCCTCAAAAATGGATATAGGAATAAACCAGCCTCTGGGAGTTGAATAAAGGAAATAAATATTCCATGACTAGGCCTAACTGAGAGTATCTGCCATGCCTACACTTGTTTAACCCTGAGTATGTTGTGTTTTTTCATTAGGTGGCGTTAGAAGGTCAGCACACATGAAAGTGGCGCGTAGCATCACGGTGAAGGATGTGGTTGCGGCACTTGAGAGAGAGCATCAGATGTCAAAATCGTCTTTGCTATTCCGGTTACACGGGAGACAGCCGACAGAACCAGCTTCGAAATAGTAGTTGCCCAAATTGCAGTGTTCAGTTTTGTTATTGTTGCATGTTCATGTGTTCTCTTATCCAACTGGAGATGCATCTTCTCTGGGAGTAGAATGGCTGATATGGGAGCTCCATTTGTCAAGCAATAATCAATTTTGCAGGCAATTTAGAAACAATATCTCACCAACAAAATTTTCACAGGATCAGTATGCAGGCGTGCTTGTGCTTATTTCTTCTCCAGGTCTGTATAATCTTGTCCTACTCTTCAGTGTGTGGTAACTTCGGATCCACCATGCTTGGAATTCCCCATGCTTGCTGGTGGTATAGAAAGTGGTTTTCTCGGCGGAAACTCAATTTGGCTGCCGAGCTTACCTGCACCTGGAATCTGGATCGACTAGACCCATTGAGATTTGCGTCATGTACTGTATTCCATCGGGAACGACTAGGTGGGGGTTACCCCCTGACTGGGAGACCCAAGTGGGCACCTGGAAGGTTTTTTTTCATGGTTTTTTGGGTTTTATGTTTTTTTCTTTTTTCTTTTAATTTTTTTCCTGTTCTTTGGTTTTTCGTCTGTCAGGAGCATGAAGCACGGCGTGAAAAACGGTAGTGCTTCCACGTGAAGCGCATGTGTGCTTCTGCGTGAATCGGTGCTTCCACGTGAAGTTTTTCCGCGTGAATTGTTGTTTGGTTGCCTGCATGGCATAAAGAGCACTTTAGGGCTGGCTGTTTGGTTGCCTGCATATGTGCTTAAGGGCTGAGCAGATGCAAACCTCAGCTGTTTGGCTGCATACACGTTTGTGTTCTGCTCACCCCATTTAAATGTGGCGGCCTTACCACCACATTAGCAGCAAAACAGCAGGCACAGCTTAGAGCAGATAAAGAGGCAAACAATGACAACAAGCAGGTAAAACAACAGATAAAGAGGCAAACTAATATAATTACGAGCATAATTAAAGACAGCAGGGGCATCTCATGCCTCCTGCTTCACACCAGGGTGCCGATCCTGGCCAAAATGATTAAGTTCACAGCAAAAGTTCAAACCATCATCATCACCACAAAGTACTAGCAGTTCTATAATACGACTGGGTACTAAACTGACGATCTAGATAGCTTCGGAAAGTTTGTCGATGCAGCTATGCTTGCTGCAGCGCACCCTGCACGTGATCGAGCTGTCGTGGTTGTATATCTGCACCTTCAGGCCCAGGCCGGAGATCCGCACGACGACGAGGTCGCCAGGGACGATCCTGTGGCGCCGGCAGAAGTGTTGCCAGCCCCGGCCAAGCACCATCTGCCCCTCGAAGCTCTGGACTTGAACCCAGAACTCACACCACTTGTTGACCGACAGCCTGACGACGCGCGGGGGCTTGATCACCAGCCATTGCTTCATCACTTCCTGGAACTTGGGCGGGATGACGAGCATGGCTTGATCCTCCTCGTCCTTGATCTGGACGTAGAAACGCAGAGGCTCTCGGGACCCCTCCTTGTGGTCGGTCCTAGGAGATCGTCCCCTTGAACGTGGCCGGCTCATGAAGGCGACCCTGCCATGCAGGTCCACCCTCTTGAGCCAGCGGTTCGTGGGGATGAAGTCCACGGCGCCCTCGGCGCCAACCACCACCCTGTCCCACTCCGTCTTCATAACCTTGTTAGGTAAGATGACAAGGGTTAGTAACAGGGCATTGGGTTCAGACACTGATGAGTGGCACTTGCCGAAGAGCAAGTGTCACTGATGAGTGGCACTTGCTCATGGGCAACAACCACTGATCAGTGCAGTTTCCAAAATATGACGAGTGGCACTTGCCGAAGAGCAAGTGTCACTGATGAGTGACACTTGCTCATGGGCAACAACCACTGATCAGTGAACATCATGGCATGATCTAAAGCTAGCAGTGCAAGTTCCACATTTGGCAGCATGCTACATTGGTACTAGTACCTAAATGAGGAAGCATAATGGTCCTACAACATGTATGAGCATGCAAATTTGTCCTACCTACAATGAATGCCATGCACGTAATGAAATCATGCAACAAACCATGCCTAAGCCAGCACTGATCTAGCTTCAACATCTAACACAAACCCTACCTATGAACAACATGAACATGTAACTACCTATCATGCAAGAACCAATCTACCATGCCTATGAACTATGATGTAACTACCTATGAACCAATCTACCCCGCCTATGAACTATGATGTAACTACCTTTGAACTAGAACCAATCTACCCTGCCTACGAACATCATGAACATGAACACCAGGAACAACATGAACAGTAGCAACCAAGAAGGAATCGATTCGTTCGAATCCAATCGGATTGAATCGAATCGAATCCAATCGGATTGAATCGAATCGAATCCTTGTGCAGAAAACCCTAATCTACATGTACGAGCAGAGGGGAAATTAGTAACTTACCGGAGCGGGGGAGTTCGAGCGTACGCCGGCTGGGGAGAAAACCCCGGCGGGAAGGAGATGGCGAGCGAAGAGGAGGAGGAGGAGCCGGCAATGCCGACGTTCGTCGGCATTGCCCCGGTGCTCATGCCCACGCGGGAGGTCAAGGAAGCGGGCGCCGTCGTCCATGGCCCCGCCGCGCTGCCCGAAGCAAACCCTGGAATGGGGTTAAACCCTCCCCACCCACAGGGGTTCCGAGCAGCGGTGCGGTCGCCATCCCCTCCGGCGCCGCCATCGAACCCAGGACCACGAGATCCGGAGACGGCGGCGGAGCCGGAGCGGCCGACACCGCATTGACCGGACGAGGGGGCCTGCTGCAGATGGGCGGCGATGCGCGGAGGGCCGCCCTCAGGTCGATGCCCGAGTTCGCCAAGCCGGCAATCCACCTCTCGTGGATGCGGTTGCCGCCGACGTCGATGGGGTGAGGGGACGGCGCGGTGGCAGGCGAGCCATCGGAGGAGAGGAGAGCAACGGACGGCGAGGAGAGTAGGGGGAGAGTGGCGTGAATGGAGCGTGGGCGGTGACACGAGAGAGAGGGGAGTTATTGAGACGTCCCGTCCGTCTCCCGCGCTCCCCGAGGCATGCAGCCAAGAGCCACGCGTGGCTGCAGCGAGCCTGCCTACCGAGAAACTGCCGATTCGGCAGTAGCTCACGGGCCTGGGCCGGGACTGCTTTAAGTTCCGTGCGGCCCGAGATGTAGATGCAGCCTAGGCAACCAAACAGCCGGTTTTCTTCCCGCGTGGGCCTGATTGGACCTTATGCAGGCAACCAAACACGTCTTTAGTGATTCCGTGAAAAAGCAAAGTAGTGCTCCACCCGCGCGGGGAGTAGTTTATGAAGCACTGTTTAGTACTCCCTCCGTAAAGAAATATAAGAGCGTTTAGATCACTAAAGTAGTGATCTAAACACTCTTATATTTGTTTACAGAGGGAGTATGTATTGCGAGCATCGTTTAGTTCACAAGCACAAGTGCTACTAGCTAGAAGCACAAATTTGCTTGCAAAAATAGTTCGTCGAAACCTATTAACCTCGGATTTACTCTCTTTGTCCCATAATATAAATCTTATTACATCCAATATGTTGGATGTAATAAGATCTTAGATTATGGGACGGAGGGAGTAGTTCCATAGATCTCAATGCGAGGAACACAACAATTTGTAAATTTGACTTTCAGTTTAAGAGATATTTTTGTCTGAAAAAATGAATCTATGAAAAATAAGCACAAACCCACCCATGTGGGGAGAAATCCAACCATGCGACAAGTGTTGTATATGTAGTGAGTCACTTGTCACCACTAAAGGATGTGGGGGTGACCTTTGCAATGCAAAGGGTACTCCTTAATTGTGATTTTGTATTTCATCTGCATATTTCTCTCCTTGTTTTTTCGTAATTTGGTGCCAAAAATGAATCTACGAAAAAAGCACAAACTCACCCACACCACACATCTTCATCAATGGCTATTTAACAGTGCACTCACACCACACACATCTCCATCAATGGCTATTTAACAGTGCACTCACAACACACACATCTCCATCAATGGCTATTTAACAGTGCACTCCTGCTGACCGTGTCACTGAATGCTGGTGGTGAGCTCATCTTGTGCTAACTGTGTCACTGAATGCCGGTGGTGAGCTCATCTTGTGCTAACTATGTCACTGAATGCCTGTGGTGAGCTCGTCTTGGGCCAGTTCTTGCTTACTGAATCGTAGAGCCTGCACCCTTCTCTTGACAGCTCTATTCTCTTCCTTGCACTTCCTTCCACACTCGTTGATCATCGGGAATGTCGTGATAATACCATCCCTCTTAGTACACATCATGTACCCCTGTTGGTGCCTCCAGGTGCTGTCGACGGACCCCACAAAAAAAAGTGTTGTCGATGGATAGCATGTAACTCCTCCCAAGTGCGGAAGTTGTCAGGCATCCTGCTCCACTGGACCTACACTTGCGCGCCATCTTCTTTCCTCGCTGCACCGGACGTGCGGCGAACAACCGGTCCGGTATGGCTGTCCACTCAAGAAGAGCAAAAGCAGATAAGTAAGTGCTCACCTAGGTCGTCGGAGGAAGAGCTTTCTTCATTTGTTAAACATGGAAGAAGGGATGGACTTGGTTGCCCGCTGGTAGTTTGAGCTATGCAACAATGCCCACCCGCCAAAGCACTTCAAATTGTCCAAATAAAAGGAAACACGGCTTCTGTGATGATCATTGAGCAAGTGATGTCTTGATGTATGGTTGCAGTCGCAAGAACATTTTGTCACCCACCTCGAAGGTATGCTCAGATCAGTGACGGACGACGAATTTTCTCATGCGTTGCTGAGCGCGCAACTGTTGGAAAATCACCAGTTGCATCATGGAACGTTCAACTAACCATTTCCGTAGCTCTGGCTGAACCAATTCATCAGGAGATTGGATGCCAAAGTGTGTTGGTTTCTGCCCATACGTAACTACAAAAATGGTTTTGTCCAATCAGTCCGAGTGAAAGGACATGTTGTACCAAAATTCAGCTTGGGGAAACCATTGGGACCATTTCTTCGGATTAGCATGATCAAAACTATGCAAGAAGGTTTCCAAACCCTGATTGACTCGTTCTATTTGCCCATTCGACTGTTAGTGATACACGGAGCTGAGATTGAGAGTAGTGTATGCTATCTTGAACAATTGCTGCCACAGACGGCTAGTAAAGAATTTCTCTTGATCAGACAAATTGACTTGAGGCATCCCATGCAACTTGTAACTATTGTCGATGAAGGGTTGAGCTATCGACGTTGATGTAAAGGGGTGCTTTTACAGAAGGAATTCAGCATATTTGGAGAACTTATCCACCACCACTAAAATCGTGTAGAACTCTCAAGACAATGGTCATTTCTCGATGAAGTCCATGGTAATGGTGTGCCAGGCTTTAGGCCATACCGGCAGAGGTTGGAGCAAACCCGACGACTTCACTCACCTATTTCCTGTTGCAAGATTTGGCAGGTCTGTACAAAGCGGTGCACATCTTGGCGCATCCGAGACCACGAAAACAAGCTACACACTCTTTGGAGTGTGGCTTCCACCCCGAAATGGCCTCCAATTGCACTGTTATGTAGCGCATGGAAGACTGCATCATGTGCTTCCCGGTGACTGCCCAACCATATTTTTATCTGATGGTGGATCACTCCTCGAGCCAAAGTATTGCCTTCGTCGTTTGGGTTGTGCAACGACAATTCCTGCAACATCTTTTGTGCCTCTGGATCTTTCTCGTATCCTTCTACAACTGTCTCAAGCCAACGTAGTTGAACAACAATGACGCTGTGCAGTTGCTCCTCTTGCTCGCGTCGTGACAATGCGTCAGCAGCCGCATTTGTAAGCTCTATTTGTAAGTGATGTGATACTGAAACCCGAGCAGCCGAAAAAGCCTTTTGTTGCAATGGGGTGGCTCCACAATGGTCACTCAAATGCACAAAGCTGCGTTGATCCGTGCGGATCAAGAATTCACCAGCATGGAAATGCGATTTTCATTTATTCACAACCATTAAAATCGCCAAGAACTCCTTGTCGTTGGTGGATTACATTTTTTTCTTTCTTTGGACCCAACACTTTGGTCAGAAATGCTATCAGATGGCCCTGCTACATCAGCACAGCTCCTATGCCGTAGTCACAGGTGTCGGTTTCCAAGACGAACTACAACAAAAAATCTAGGAGGGCCGACATCGGCGCCTGGACCAATGCCTATTTCGGAGCAAGGAATGAATCATTCGTGGCTGTTGTCCATTGATACTACACATTCTTCTTCAGTAACTGTGTAAGAGGGGGTGACTAATGACCCCAAAATTCTGGATGAATTTTCTGTAATACCCAGCAAGCCCGAGAAAGCCTTGCAATTGTTTTTGCATTTTTGGGCACCGGTCACTATTGCACAATAGAAATTTTTGCTTGATCAGTAGACACACCATCTCCACTTACTATGTGTCCAAAATATTTTAGGGAATTTTTAGCAAAGAAGCATTTCGTGCGCTTCACATAGAGCTAATTAGCCACCAACAAATCGAACACTTGTGCCAGGTGCATGCAGTGATCTTCAAGGGTCTTTGAATAAACCAAAATATCGTCAACAAAGACCAAGACAAATTTTCGCAATAACGAGGAAAACACATTGTTCATTGTTGTTTGAAAGTTATTCAGTGCCGAAGTCAATCTGGATGCATAACACAGAAGTGATGGTGTCAATGGTGTGTGTGAAACGCCGTTTTTGGCTCACCTACCGGATCCATGCGTATCCGATTGTACCCTTCCCGCACATCCAATTTGGTGAAGAAAGCTGCCACAGACAATTCGTAGAGAAATTCATCGATGACAGGCATATGGTATTTATCCTTGATTGTCACCGCATTGAGGTGGCGGTAATGAACACAAAAATGCCATGATCCATCCTTTTTACGTACCAAGAGCACTGAAGCACCAAACGAACTATGGCTTAGTTGAATCATTCTGTGATGCAACATTTTTGGCAACATGCTTTTCCATCTCATCCTTTTGTTGTGGGGAAACACGATAGGGTTTCACGGAGATGGGTGATGCTCCTTCCATCAATGGAATGCGGTGATCACATGCACGCTTGGGTGGAAAATCATGGGGCTCACCAAAGCAAGCACCGTGTTGGGCTAACACACATTGTATTTCTTCTCGTATGGAAGTGTCGGCCTGCACGTGTTCAACAATGTTTAACTAAAGAATTTCAGCAACAACTCTCGTCTGAACTAGCTTGGCCAATTGCACGTTAGAATTTTCAGTGCATGCAGTCGGGTTATCTTTGATGCCCTTCATGGTAATGCAATGACCATTGTGTTGGAAACTGAAAATCTTCTTGGCCCAGTCAGTCCACATCGAACCCAAAGACTCAAGCTATTCCATCCTTAGTATCAGATGATAACAACCAAGTTGAAGCACTCGGGGTTCTGTCGTTGTAACATCCCAAATTTTCAGATTTGGAATGTTAACAAGATCATTCTTTTGCATCATGATTTATATGCATATTTTTTTAGAGTTTATGGAATATTCTAATGAGAGGGAATAAAAGGACTTTCTCGAATGTTCATTTGACTCTTATTTTGATTTTACAAATATTCAATCATTTTCAACTCAAGGAAAAATATTGAGAGAAGAAAGCATGACTTCTTCCTTGTTAAGTATAGTTGGAAAATGATAAGAATATTATTTGGAGTTTACAGGATTTATTTTGGGGATTATATAAATTCAGTTCTATTTTAGAGTTTATTATAAGTCTCCTATTTCATAAAACAATTTTCCAAAATTGTGTTAGAGATGCAACAAAATGTTCACTCTTTTCTATAATAGTAATAATATTTTAATGTACTACCTCCATCCTGGTTTATTGGTCCCCTTCATATTTTGAGCTAAATTTGGTCATAGGTTTAACTAACAACATGTTAGTGCATGCATTAACATTTTGTTAGTTAAATCTAAGGTCAAAGTTTGGCATAAAATATAAGGAGGACTAATAAACCAGGACGGAGGTAGTATGTTCTTATATTTTTAGGAAGTCGTTTGATATTTTATTTTAGTCAAACCAATTTCCTGTGTATTTTGCTGCTAGTTTTTACTGTTCATCTGGCCAACACAGTGCGCAAACCTAGCGCTCCCATTCTTATTTCTCACCGAGACGCGCGAGATAAGCCACGACAAGCCAGCCATGGCCAAGCAGCTAGCCCATCCCCTTCCTAATTCATTTCGGCCCAAGGCCCAGCAGAGTAGCTCCACCGCAGCCTTTTTTTTCTCTCTTCTCACCTCTCTGCCGCTGACACCTGGGGTCCTATAGTCATCCCCCGTCCGTGTTCCTCCTGGAGACCGAGCCTGATACCAAATTCTTCCCGATTCGCGTCGAATCCTTGCCTTCCAGCAAGCCTCTCACCTCATACATACTCGCCAACTCTTCGTCTCGCAATTTTACACAAACTCGCTATCTCCTGTGCCCTATATCGCCCGCCTGAACCCGCCGGAGTTCGCTGCTTGGAGCACCTCCGCCGGACGATTTGGTCGCCACCCGAGGGTACCTGCACCTCTCTTTCCCACTGTTCGTGTATCCTTGACCTCCTCTTTCTCCCTCGTCTTTTATCTCGCGCAAGGACTAGCAGTACGATGCACGCCACCTCGGCCCGAGGATTGCCGCCTCCGCCAGAGCTCCAGTCACTACAAAAAAAACACATCCGTGATGATACGTGTTTGTCATAGTAGGTCATGTTTTCTGTCATGCATGTACATCCGTGATAATTTTATGACATATTCAATATAGTCATACCTGTGCTGTCGTAGAAGTGTTCCATGACAATACTCAAATTATCATCACGGAAGTGTCCACTTGCATGACGACAAATAGCACGTCATGGAAGTGTTTTCGTCAAGGGTAACCGACACGTGACATCCACCGTAACGGGTCGCCGTTAAGCTATCTGATGAGGGTTTGGATCCGATAACCCATTAACAGCCTGGACCAATGGCGATTTTCCACGTGTAAAATTCTCATTCGCCAACGGAACCACGTGTCAGCTCGGCGTTACGACAGATGTCATCCATTCATTGGACGAGAAACGCCTATGGTACGTCGACACGTGGCATGGCCCAACAGTGGCCCATTCAGGTTAAACGGGCTGGCACAGCCAAAGGCCCACAAGATTTTGTCAGATACTAGTGGGCCGGACCGTTAACAGCATGCCATGTTTTGGGCCAAATTACGACACATATCAGATATGGCCCGTTAATAGTGCACTGTGTTTTGGGCCCACTGAAGGCCCGGATTGTATTACGACCTGTTAAAGGCCCATTGAACAGTTTGACCCAGTTCGGCCCGATGATTGTTTCGGCCTGTTAGCGGCCCTTCGTGCAATTGGGCCGTTTTCGGCCCGTTTTAACTTTTGGCCATTTAACGGCCCGTGCGACAATTGGGCCCATTTCTGGTACAAGTGACCTTCGACCTCTTAACGGCCCGTGCAACATTTGGGCCCATTTCTAGTACAAGTGACTTTCGGCCTCTTAACGACCCGTGGTCTTCGTGGATAAATTTCAGCCCACTCTGACTATCGGCCTGTTAAAGGTCCGTGATATAATTGGGCCTAATTATGCCCCGCTTTGCATCCGGCCTGCTTACAACCCATAATGTTATTGAGCCAACTAAGGCCTGAGATAAATTTTGGCCCGTTAATGGCCCATCATATAATTGGGCCAATCACATACCGAGGTATATTTCGGCCTGCTGTCGGCCCGTGAATTGTTCGGCACAATTCAGGCCCAATCTAATTTTCAGCCTATTAAAAGCCCATGGTATTTTCTGGCCCAACTAAGGCCCGCGGTTTACTCAGCCTGTTAAAGGCCCGAAACTACTTGGGCCCGGTTTACGTTCAGGCCCGCTAACGGCCCGAGATGATTGTGGGCCCACGTTTCGACCCATATATAGAGTTGCGGGCCGGCCCGTTTGCGTAGTCTAATTTTTTATATATATACCACTGACGGACCGATAACGTTTTGGCCCATTGATCTCCGTTGAAGCTTACGGCCTAGCGACGATAGCATATATAGTAAATAAATTACATCATAGTGACTAAGAATAAACCTAGACTATACAATAAAGAAATAACGGGATATTACATCCACTGGGCATCAAAGTTCGCCACCAGTGATAATAAAGCGCAACCAGACAGTGGATTACATACACTAGGCATCAAAGGTCGCCACCAGTGCAAATAAACGCGCCGACAAAATAATATACAGAACCGACAGCACTTCAACATAGTTAAGAAAGGTTAGCCCTGCACGGCAGCTGCAGTGCAAGCAGCTGAGCAAGCTGATGAGACTGCACTTGTTTGACGCTTATATCCTCCAACTCTAGCTACACAGCATCAATAGACGCACTATACTTCTCGTTGATCTTCCATAGAGATTGGAGTTCCAGTAGGAGTCGAGCTGAGCCACATCTTTCTGCTTGAAGTTGAGACAGAAGAAGTCAAACAGATTCAGGTGGTGACTTCATCGAGCTTGTGTCACTGCTATTAGCGAGTAACTTCAACACTACATCAAGACATGACTTTGGGGTTGTATTGCTATCTTCAAGATGTCTTGCCTTCTTCCCTGCAATATATGTTAGAGGGACAAGCAATGAGTTCGTCTCACTATCATTGTGGCAGTTTTCCTAGCGTCAGAGATATCACTCTGAAAGAGAAACAAGAAAACAGATAACAGGTTTTGCATGTATAAGCATCATTGCTGTCAATTCATCTCATTTCTTATTGGCAAATAAAGAGACACAGTTTAAAATAGCATTAGCACCATATGGCATTGTTCATAGTTAAGACATGGCAGGAAATGGCATTGTGCAGGAGTGGCCAGCTTCACCACACCACTGGATTACAGATCAAGAACACAAGCATACATGCAGTGCTAAAGAACGTATAAGCATCAATGGCCAGTGTGTTGTCAATTTATCCCATTTCAAATTGCCAAATAAAGAGACACGATTTAAATAACATTAACATAATATGGCATAGTTCATAGTTAAGACATAGCAGGATATGACATTGTGCCGGAGTGTGTAGTTTCACCACACCACTGGATTACAGATAAAAAACACAAGCATGCATGCACTCTAAAGAAGATCACTTGCTCTGTTTAGTTTAATTTACATGGTATGAATAAGGAACCTGGTTGTACAACTAAAAACTGAAACTGAGAAGGGCAAACTTATGTTTATGAACTTCTTCATAATAAACTTTAAACATGCAATCTGATGCAAACGCCAAAAATAAACAACAGTTGCAGTCATGCCTATCCAAGTATACACAACAAAGTTTGAAGGCTCGAGAAGGACAAACTTACGTTAGTAGTGAAGACCGACTCTATAAAGCCCTTGTCCATGCTGATGGGGGGGGGGGGGCAATTCAAGAAGTTTACCACATAATCTTCTTCGTAAGCATTGCCTTTATTCTACATTTTGTTCAGAGTAAATATAGATGTGATAATATCAGAACAAATGGAGAATATTTAAGCTAAGATACAGAGTGATGCTACATAATCAACTAGCTATAAATGTAAGTACAACAATACATGCAAAATGTACTGACAAGAGCAATGCAGAGGAAAACTTCTTTAGTAGCATTGGTTTTATTTAACATTTTGGTAAGAGTAAATATAGATCTGATAATGTGTAGAAAATGGAGGGCAAGGGAAAATAAGCTGCAGAGTGATGGTACATGAACAATTAGCTGTCAATATAAGTATAGTGATAAAGTACAACATGTACTTACAAGGACAATGCAGAGCTAAACTTCTTCATGAGCATTGGGTTTATTCTACATTAATGTAAGCATTAATATAGATCTAATAATTTGAAGCGAACAGTGGATAAGCAAGCTATCATGCACACAGATGTCACATAATCAACCAGGTATGAATGTAAGTACAACAATACAGGACAATAGGTACTAACAAGAGCAAAGTAGCGAGCATCATAGTTGCGATATCCTGTCGTCCATTTCAAACCGTTATTCTTCTTCGAGCAGTTTTCCTGCAAAAGAGATCGGTAAGGCACATGCAGAAATGTAAGAGTTCAAATTGTCATGTGATATCATAGACAGTACCTCATCCCAGGGACGAGACTAGTGCATAACAAGGTTTTTCCATTCAGTGTCTTGTAAATTTAGCACAGGAGACTTCACTGAAATTTCGTTTATAGACTTGACATCAAAGTGTGTTTTCCTCATGGTAACACCGATACTGCTGCAACGCGTCCTTGAAAAGCGCACGCAAGCTTTGTTTGTCATGACTAACCAGATTGACCCTCGCCTATTTAGAAGAATGTAATGTAAATCATTGATCTGTTCAATCAGCAGAAAACAAGACAGTAATCACCATGAATAATAGCACTTACACGTAAGTGGGATAGGAAGATGTGAAAATGGTGTTTGTCTTCACTATAATCTTCCCATCATGGGAAGATACGCACGTGGTTCCTAACAACATTGAAAGCATTGTCTATTAAACTGGTAATAACTGGAATGGGGTTCCAATCTGTGGGAATTGGTGCTCTCTGCAGTTGGAATAGGTCTTTGGCCTGTGGATTTGGTGTACTTTTTGCTGGACTGAGATTTTTCTGTGGTACGGCTGGTGCTATGGCAACTGAAATCAGCATACCTTTTGCTGGAGTGTTGTTCCTGTGTGGTGGGTCTAGTGGTATGGCCAGTGGAGTATGGGTACAGTCTGCTGAAGTCGGGGCTAGGTTTTGTGGTGCTCGTTCTATCGCCAATATAAGTGGGGTGCTATCTGATTTCTCCGGTACCACCAGCTTTTTCAAAGAATTTATTTGTACTCCTTCAGGTTCTGCAATCACCCTCTTCCTTTTGGGTGTCTGATACACAAGAACAACATTTGAATGGAAAAACATGGTATGATGACAGATGGAATAGGTATTGATAATGGATGGGCATGGCATCTTCATGAGTAAACTAAGCAGATGCCGGTGCAACGAAGTAGAAGAAATGCAAGACACCTTATGCAAGATACGTGCAACCAATAAAACCTTACCAAATTAGAACAGACACCTTGATGGGTGAATAGGATAGGTGATCTGCCTTTGACTCCACGAGCTCAGAATAGTCATTAGGATCATATTCTAAACACGAATTTGTAGGTGGGGAGCGTGTGGGTTTCATTCCATCCAGAATGAAACTCAATCCCTTGATACCAAGTTTGTTAGCCATTGCACCGTTCCGCAGTATTCTTCTGATGCACGCATTCTCATATTCATTGTGATCATGTTCAATATCTGATATGCATGAAAACATAAATAGTAGTGAGATTATCTTTGAAATGCATAGGATATTCTAATATAATAGCTAGGGGCTCCCTGTAAACCCATGTGTGCTATCTCTAGAATTCTGATGAGAGAGCCCATGTGTGCTGTAATTTGGTGCGTACATTAATATAATTTGGCACTACTACTCAAAAAAATAGGCTCCCTGTTTGGAGCTACAGAAGTAATTATAGTTGGCAGATGATAGGTTCAAAATATACTGTATACAAAGTTTATTGCCAAACCATGACGACGAGAGCGCACAGAGAAATAGTATTCCCTCATGTCTCTATATGTGGCGCACATGCATTTCAAAAATCACGTAGTAACATTAGCTGACCAATTAAATGTGTCTCTATTTTATTAGTATCTGTATCGTATCATATTCACATTTTGAATAACTAAGCTTTGGAATTATGAGTGCCATGTAGTTTAGCTTGAAGGATGGAGTGCTGCTAGTAAGACACAAAGCATCTAGGCAGATCATAATGTAGATAAAAGGGGGAAACCATAAGCATCATAAATAAATCGAGAAAGTGGAATTGGCTGGAAAATATGGGGTTGTATTGCCGCTACTAATCAGAAGCATTTCGATCCCCTACAGCCCAGCTCTATTCAACTGAAGGCGCACTACTGTTACTATCAGTCTAGTCTCTCAAAGGCCACACAGCTCCCAGCATTTCCTGGATATTATGGCAGACCAACTCGAAGTGTTGAAAGCATCTAGCAGGAGCTGCCCAATAGACCTGTCTACTGCAGATGTCCCTGCTCCCCTTCCTGACAAGGAACATACTGTACTTATTAAAGAATAGAAGTGGAACATGTTAAAGAATAGAAGAGGAAGCATATTATGGAGATTTTGCTTCTTTCTATACAATGTTCGTTGCCCACTCATGATGAACCAGAGCGCACAAGGAAATGCAATTCCCTGCTGTCTCTCTATATGTGGCCACGTGCATTTGGAAACTCAAGTGGGAACATTAGCTGACCAATTAAATGTGTGTCTGTTAACTAATATCAGTATCATATCACATTCTTATTTAAACAACTAAGCTTGGAATTATGAGTGGTGTGTTGTTTATCTTGAAGAGTGGAGTTCTGCTAGTACGACACAAAGCACCTACGCAGATCATAGTGTAAATAAAAGGGGAAAACCCTATGCATCACGAGTAAAATCGGGAAATTGAAACTAGCTGGAAAATATGGGCTTGTATTGCCGGTACGGCTAGAAAGGCTTTGGATCCCCTACAGGGGCAGCTCTCTTCAACTGAAGGCGCACTACTGTTACTATCATTCTAGACTCTCAAAGGCGACACAGCTCCCAACATTTCCTGGATATTATGGCAGACCAACTCGAAGAGTTGAAAGCATCGATCACAAGCGACCCAATAGACTTGTGGACTGCAAATGGCCCCGTTCCTCTTCCTGACAAGAAACATACTGTACTACTATACTTATTAAAGAAGAACAAATGAGGAACATGTTAAAGAAGAGCAAGTAGATTTTGGATAATACAATGTTCGTTGCCCACCCATGATGAACCAGAGTGCACAAAGAAATGCTTTTCGTAACTAAAGTAGGAACATTAGCTGGCCAATTAAATGTGTCTCTGTTTTAGTAATCACTACTGCAGGAGACCGCTAACGCGACACATGAATTAGAGACCCCGCGACCAAACTGTGTGCGATGCATGAATCGCAAACGGTGTCGTAATAAAACCATCGCCAATAAGATGAAATGTGTGCGATGCCGGAGACATCAAGCACGATTAAGATTAGAGACGCGTCTACGTGGCATACAGTTGATCCATACGAACTGTTTGCGATGAGCCAGAACAACAGAAACGGGCAGCCAGTTCGAGGTGTGTGCGATACACGGCATACAGTTCACTCGGATGAACTGTTTGCGATGATCCAGAAGAACATAAACGATTCGGCGTAACAAGATGTGTGATATTCGGCAGACAGGTCGGTAATCAGAATTGTGTGCGATAACTATAGACAGCGCATACAATCTTTTGTTGTGAATTGTGTGCTCGACAAGGCACACAATTCAAGAAACCAACTGTGGGCGATAATGTAAAAGATCTCTGTCGAAGACGTATTGCTAACCGTCTGCGATGAGATTGATAGAGGACACAGATTAATATGAGCGAACGGCAACATAGATATACAGTCTGCTTAATTTAGTCCTTCTTGTTGTTGTTGGATGGCCCCGCGACATCGTCTTGCGAGGACGCTTGTTGCCGCTGACCGTTGGCTTTTCATCGTCGCCGCCGTCGTCATCATCGTTGATGTCCTCGTCGTCGTCCTCCTCATCATCATCATCGTCATCATCTTCTTCGTCCTCCGACGGCTCCTCGTCTGTCTGGTCATCGTCCGACGACTCTGGCGGAGGCGTCCCTTCCATGATCCGGATAAAATCGAGGTTAGGACTCGACGCCGGACTCATGGAAGACGAGCAGGATGATTCCGAGGTTGACCTATCATCGGGCGCCAGACTGCTGGCGGAACTGTCATCCTCGATGTCGCTCGACATGGCTGCGGTACGTATACAAAGCGAGAGAAAGCGAGATTGCAGAGTGTGTGTAAGTGTGTGTAAGTGTGTAGCGCGGCCGGCCGGGACGATGAAGACGGTGGAGACTGAAGCGGGGTATGAAGAAAAGAGGAATGTCAATTGAAGCGGGGGATTGACGGTTTATGTTGGCGCCTTGGCAGGCAGTTAGAATCCTGATATAATCAACCGCAATTATTAGTACCCAGTCGCTCCAAATTCCCGCGGTGGCACAGTTCTCAATGTGACAGTTACACACACAGGTTGGAGCATCCAAATGTGAAACAAGCAGTTTTCATAGGACAGTTGTCAAGCAATAGATGAGCTCTGTTTATTGATGTAGCTAGTAATAATCAAACAAAACCCCTAATCATCATTGCAAACAGCGCATAGAAGATGGCTAATGCGACAACTACAACTACACATGCTAGTTCCTTCTTGTCTCTTGCTTTCATCTGTTGCCTGTGATTGAGTCTTTCTTGCTTCATCGTAGTAATTGTACACTCCAGATCAGTCAGTTTCTTCTTCAGCTTTACGTTATCTTCTGCGAGCTTGGTGATAACACTCCGAGCCCTGCCATGCCATTCATCATCCAACCAGTTAACAAAGGCACAAGCCTCATATCCCTGCCAATGTTAAATATTCAGGATGGGCGGGGGCATTAACTCAACTTAAATGATGAACTTAGCACTAACCTCTAAGGGGCAACTGAGAAACCGTCTGCCAATGTCAAATCCCTCAGTGCATACACGTCAAGCTGGAGTGTGTCCGTGCGCACAACTCAGCTTTTGGTACTTCTCGGTGGCGCAAAACTCAGAGTCGAACTCATGTTGCGGGAGTCTGGAGTCATACTCCGGATTCGGCGGTTGATCGCTTTCCTGGGTGGGGGGAGCGGGGGTCATTCAGGATGGATTGAGCAGGGAGCTACTTTAATTTGGACATGCTAAAAAGATCGGGATTGATTGGAACCTGACAAGACGATTCAGATCCGTAGTACACCGGCCTTCTGATGACCTTAGGCAAGCGCTCGGCGGTGACCGCCATCGTGGCGGCGCCGCCCATCGTGCTGCCGAGAGTGACGATACGAGCCGAAGCAGCTGCACCGAAACCATCAGCACCACTCGTCCGCATTCCCCCAATGTCAGCGCCACGCGAGGGAATTTGGGGACTATCTAGGGATTTGGGGGAAATGGGGAAACTGTGGGGATCTGACAACGGTCGGGAACTACTTATCACACTATGTTGTATACGACACACGGTTTGTACATATCGTTTGTGTTCGATATTACAACTTCACACACGATTTCCACACCAAACCGTGTGAGAAGACAAGGTGCGTGAGACATGGTTCCCCTGACATAACCGTATGTGATGTACTACCCAGTACATATGGGGATGCAATAATGGAGTTAATACTGTAAACAGCCGCTCTACGGATACCCGTCAAAAAATAAAAACAGCCGCTCTACAGATGGAGATGGGGGCGGCGGCCGAGGTAGCGGCTACCGGATAGGAGGTCAATCCTCGGTCGGTCGGCGGTGGCGGCGTGATAGGAGGTCAATCCTCGGTCGGTCGGCGGTGGCGGCGTGATAGGAGGTCAATCCTCGGTCGGCTGCGGGAGATAGGAGGAGCTCAATCCTCGAGGTCGGCGGCGGCGTGATTGGAGCACATCCCTCGCGGTCGAAGGCGGGATAGTGGTGCTCAAACTTCAGGCGGATGCCCCACTAAGCTTTGCTCCTCAACCCTGCTGTCCCGGCGTGCCGCGGCATCGCGCTTCTCTGTCTGCCGAGTGGAGGTCGCCGTGCGGCTAATTAATTAAGGTATTCTTTTCGTTGAGTGGCTTAATTAAGGTATTCAATTCATTAGGGTAGTATACTATAATCTGCGTGTAAATTGACTGGTCATTAATTTGTGTCATCGCACAGCTGGATAACAATATGGAGCGCCCTCCGTAAATTAAGAAAATAAAATCTTGTGATTTATGCACGCATCTTTGGGCATCAATTAATTCATTTATTAATCCTTTTTGGAATTACCCCTCGTGTGGTGCAGATGGAACGATCTGAATGGATGAAGGATCGAAGAAGCTCAAAGTTTGCGAGTGGCGTGACGGAGTTCATCACTTTGGCTGAAAGGACAAACAGGAGAGTCCGTAACGACTATTACATCATGTGTCCATGCAAGGATTGTACCAATACAGAGTCACATAAAGTTACAGATGTCGAGTACCACTTAGTCAAGCGGGGATTCATGGATGGATATACACGTCGGACTAGACACAGTGAAGAGCCGGTCATGGATGAAGGTAACCAGGGCGGCGAGATGCCAAACCCCGATCAGAGTCACATGGATGTTGAATCTAACATCGGGGCTCAGACGTCAAGCTACCAACGGAACAGAGACAAGCGAAAAACCCCACTGGAAAACCAAGACGGCGACCTTGATGGTATGCCAGATTTTACTGCTATGATTGCAGATTTCCAGGGCCCAAATAAAGATATGGTTGGGTACAAGGATCTGCCAACCATTGATGCGGACTCCAAGAAAGATTTGTATCCAGGTTGCAAAAAGAAATATTCCAAGTTGAGTGCCACACTGGCGCTTCTCAGATTTAAAGCAGAAAACGGTCTATCAAACAAGGGCTTCACAGAGTTGTTAGGTCTTTTCAAAGACATTCTTCCAGAAGATAATGTGCTCCCCAAAAGCACGAACGAAGCGAAGAAAGTTGTTTGCCCATTGGAACTTGAAGTCCAGAAGATACACACTTGTGTGAATGATTGTATGTTGTAACGCGGTCAGTACAAAGATTTGCGTGCATGTCGCATATGCAAGCATCCACAATACAAGCGCATGAGAGCAAAGGACAAGTACAAATTGGACGACGAGATCAAGACAGGAATCCCGTTCAAGGTTGTTTGGTACTTGCCTTTAATTCCAAGGTTGAAGCGTTTATTTGCAAACCCTAGAGAGGCAAAGAGGGTCCACAACATGGTTAAACAAATTGAAGTTGTGCTTGGCAAGGGACACGGTTCGTCGTCGAAAAAAACACCCAAGGGGCAGGTGTTTAAGAAGAAATCAGTGTTCTGGAAATTACCTTACTGGGAGATTCTAAGTGTGCGTCACTGCATCGATGTCATGCATGTAGATAAGAACGTATGTGAAAGTATCCTTGGTACTCTGCTCAAGATTAAAGGTAAAACAAAGGATGGTGACGGTGCACGACTCGATATGCTTGGTGATCAACCAAAACGCATGAATGAAGCAGAAGATGATGACAAATTCCTCAACGTTCGCCAGAGTTACAATTTCACTCCAAAAGAAGCAAAAGAGTTCTTCCACTATTTGTTGTCAGTTAAGACACCCTCTTCATACTCCGCAAACATCAAAAGTCTCGTGGATGTGAGCTCAGGTAAAATGAAGTTGGCACACATGAAGTCACATGATTGCCACGTAATGTTGACACAAATCCTCCCGGTGGCCATCAGGAATTTGATGGACACAGACATAAGAAACACACTCATTGATGTCTGTGATTTCTTCAACAAACTATGGTAGAAAGTGGTAGATCGTGAAGAGCTGGACTATATGCAAGAGGATATTGCAAGAATATTGTCCAACCTAGAGATGTTTTTCCCACCGTCATTCTTTGATGTCATGGTCCATCTCACTGTGCACCTTGTCGACGAGATAAAGTACTATGGTCCTGTGTTTCTTCGCAACATGTATCCCTTTGAGCGGTACATGGGAATATTGAAGCGCTATTGTCGGAACCGATGCCATCCAGAGGCAAGCATCCTATAAGGTTATACCGCGGATGAAGTGGTTGATTTTTGCACCGAATACATGAAACAAAGACCTATAGGTTTGCCCCCTCTCGCCATGAGGGAAGGCTGGCTGGTAAGCCGGTCCTTGCTGGCGCGCCACACGCTGCACCCGGAGATGAGACCGATCAAGCCCATTTGACGGTACTGCTTAACAGCCCAGTTCTCGCCGCTTATGTTGAAGAACACTTGGCAGAGATACGACGAAGCTTCTTACCCATGGTGCATCCATTAGATATCGTGATGAAGGCGCACAATAAGGACTACGTCAGATGGCTGAAGGATCATTTGTCACGCGGATCCATGGATGACATTGCAACGTGGTTGGCACAAAAGCCATCACCTACGGTATTGAGGTACCAAGCGTATGACATAAATGGCTACATGTTCTACACTGAGGAACGTGATAAGAAGACCTCATATCAGAACAGCTCTATTCGAATAGAATGCATAACTGTAGATGAAGATGATAAAAGGGTATACTATGGAACCATCGAAGAGATTTGGGAGCTTAATTATGTGGAAGTTAAGGTGGCATTATTCAGGTGCAAATGGGTCCCTCTTAGTCAGGTAAAGGTTGATGAATACAGGAAGACCTGTGTTAACATGACAAAGATGGCATATCACAAGGACCCGTTCATTCTTGCCAGCGATGCAACCCAGATTTTCTATGTGAAAGACCCCTTGCATAAGAACTGCCATGTAGTGATGCATGGGAAGAGGAGGGTACAGGGCGTCGAGGGTGTTGCTGATGAGGACGAGTACGATGAATTTGCTGAGTTGCCAGCCAAGGGATCACGCACCAAACATAAAGAGAGGTCAACCTAATGATCCCCGTTCTCCCATGTACATGGGAATTAATACGTAACACTGTTTATTATGTCTATTATGCAACTTAATTTGTTCAATTACAACTGTCGCATGTACTAAGTTGTGAGTTATGCCCGGCCTTCTGTTGATCTAAGAACGATTAATATGTTGACCTTGATATGTTGTCAGCACAGGAAGAGTTTGAACTATTTATGATTATATACCCTAGAGCTAGCACACTCAATTGATCTCAATCTAGTATATATGAACAGAACATATGCAATTTGGTTTGCAAATAGCACATGGTTCATTCACGAAAGCCGTGTGCCTACCAAACCGTGGCCGATGACCCCTACTGCGCGCGACGTGAGTCGTGCGTTCTGATTGGTCAGAACCCAAACCCCACGGATCGTACATCTGCACCGTTGGATGCACCCAGATCGAACAGCAATCCTCATTCCTTTCATCACCACATGCAGTTGCAGTTGGGATTTGATTTATATGCACTAAATGCCCGGTAAATGCAAAAAATGGCTTGAATATAGCAAAGGAGCCCCGAAATGCGCCAAAAAATCAAACCTAGGGTATAATAGTGATTGCGTACTGTGGAAAAAAAGTCGAGGCAAAATGATGAAGTCACTAGCAACTTGAGTTTGAATCGCCGCACCTCCTTTTGGAAACTATGATCCTTCTTTTGAGATGCTCCGGTTTCCAAGGAGCGATCATCCAAACTTGTGCCAAACTTTACAATTTTTTTTCCACGGGGTCTTGAGAGTACGCCATGGTGACACACCGATTTTCGTGATTTTCGGACTCCATCTGCGTTTCCTGTAATTAAAAGGCCAACAAGACCTACGCCGGTGGCCGCATCTCGCATCCGAAATGTTTGAAAATTCTTCCCATTCCTTGGACAATGAATGAAAACACGCAAAGTGACACACAAATGATTTTGTAGACCTGTTTGCCAACACCCACATGTAGTTGCGGTTGGGATTTGATTTATATGCACAAAATGCACGGTAAATGCAAAAAATGGCTTAAATATAGCAAACGAGACCCGAAATGCGCCAGAAAATCAATACTGGGGTGTAATGGTGATTGCGTACGGTGGAAAAAATTTCAAGGCGAAACGATGAAGTCACCGACGATTGGAGTCCGAATTGCCACGTCTCCTATTGGGAACTATGATCCTTCTTGTGAGATGCTCCGGTTTGCAAGGAGCGATCATCGTAACTTATGCCAAACTTTACCAAAAAATTTCCACTGGGTCTTGAGATCGCGCCACGGTGACACACCGATTTTCGTGATTTTCGAAGTCCATCCGCATTTCCTGTAATTAAATTACCAACAAGCCCTATGCCGGTGGCCGCATCTCGCGGCCGAAATGTTTGAAAATTCTTCCCGTTTCTCGGACAATGAATTAAAACTAGCAAAGCGACACAGAAATGATTTTTACACCTTCTTTGCTAACACCCACGTGTAGTTACAGTAGGGTTTTGATTTATATGCACTAAATGCATGGTAAATGCAAAAAATGGCTTAAATGTAGCAAACGAGACCTGAAATGCGCCAGGAAATCAAACCTAGGGTATGATGGTGATTGCGTACCATGGAAAAAAATTCGAGGCGAAACGTTGAACTCACGTCTTTATTTCAAAATTACCACGTCTTCATTTCAAAAGAAATTAAGCTGCTCCTTGATGTAAATGTTTTCCAATAGCACACAGTTCATTCACGAAAGCCGCCTGCCTACAAAACCGTGGCCGATGACCCCTACCTACTACGCGTGATGTGAGTCATGCGTTTTGATTGGCCAGAACCCAAACCCCACGGATCGTACGTCTGCACCATTGGATGCACCCAGATCGAACGGCAATCCTCACCCCTTTCATCACCACATGCAGTTGCAGTTGGGATTTGATTTATATGGACTAAATGCCCGGTAAATGTAAAAAATGCTTAAATATAGCAAAGGAGCCCCGAAATGCGCCAGAAAATCAAACCTAGGGTATAATAGTGATTGCGTACTGTGGATTTTTTTTTGAGGCGAAACGATGAAGCACCGGTGACTAGAGTTCGAATTGCCACGTCTCCTTTTGGAAACTATGATCCTTCTTGTGAGATGCTCCGGTTTACAAGGAGCGATCATCCAAACTTGTGCCAAAATTTACCAAAATTTTAGCACGGGGTCTTGAGAGCACGACATGGTGACACACCGATTTTTGTGAATTTCGGACTCTATCTGCATTTCATGTAATTAAAATGCCAACAAGACCTACGCCGGTGGCCGCATCTCGCATCCGAAATGTTTGAATTTTTTTCCAATTCCTTGGACAATGAATGAAAACACGCAAAGCGACACACAAATGATTTTGTAGACCTTCGTTGCCAACACCCACATGTAGTTGCGGTTGGGATTTGATTTATATACACAAAATGCACGGGAAATGCAAAAAAATGGCTTAAATATAGCAAACGAGACCCGAAATGCACCAGAAAATCAATACTGGGGTGTAATGGTGATTGTGTACCATGGAAAAATTTT
This sequence comes from Elymus sibiricus, assembly GCA_039707655.1. Classification (NCBI taxonomy): domain Eukaryota; kingdom Viridiplantae; phylum Streptophyta; class Magnoliopsida; order Poales; family Poaceae; genus Elymus; species Elymus sibiricus. The sequence goes on from CM077670.1 coordinate 214,221,395, forward strand.
CGAGGCGAAACGATGAAGTCACCGACGATTGGAGTCCAAATTGCCACGTCTCCTATTGGGAACTATGTTCCTTCTTGTGAGATGCTCCGGTTTGCAAGGAGCGATCATCGTAACTTGTGCCAAACTTTACCAAATTTTTTCCACTTGGTCTTGAGATCGCGCCACGGTGACACATCGATTTTCGTGATTTTCAAAGTCCATCCGCATTTCCTGTAATTAAATTACCAACAAGCCCTACACCGGTGGCCTCATCTCACGGCCGAAATGTTTGAAAATTCTTCCCGTTTCTCAGACAATGAATTAAAACTAGCAAAGCGACACAGAAATGATTTTTACACCTTCTTTGCTAACACCCACATGTAGTTGCAGTAGGGTTTTGATTTATATGCACTAAATGCATGGTAAATGCAAAAAATGGCTTAAATGTAGCAAACGAGACCTGAAATGCGCCAGGAAATCAAACCTAGGGTATGATGGTGATTGCGTACCATGGAAAAAAATTCGAGGCGAAACGTTGAACTCACGTCTTTATTTCAAAATTACCACGTCTTCATTTCAAAAGAAATTAAGCTGCTCCTTGATGTAAATGTTTTCCAATAGCACACAGTTCATTCACGAAAGCCGCCTGCCTACAAAACCGTGGCCGATGACCCCTACCTACTACGCGTGATGTGAGTCATGCGTTTTGATTGGCCAGAACCCAAACCCCACGGATCGTACGTCTGCACCATTGGATGCACCCAGATCGAACGGCAATCCTCACCCCTTTCATCACCACATGCAGTTGCAGTTGGGATTTGATTTATATGGACTAAATGCCCGGTAAATGTAAAAAATGCTTAAATATAGCAAAGGAGCCCCGAAATGCGCCAGAAAATCAAACCTAGGGTATAATAGTGATTGCGTACTGTGGAATTTTTTTTGAGGCGAAACGATGAAGCACCGGCGACTAGAGTTCGAATTGCCACGTCTCCTTTTGGAAACTATGATCCTTCTTGTGAGATGCTCCGGTTTACAAGGAGCGATCATCCAAACTTGTGCCAAAATTTACCAAAATTTTAGCACGGGGTCTTGAGAGCACGACATGGTGACACACCGATTTTCGTGAATTTCGGACTCTATCTGCATTTCATGTAATTAAAATGCCAACAAGACCTACGCCGGTGGCCGCATCTCGCATCCGAAATGTTTGAATTTTTTTCCAATTCCTTGGACAATGAATGAAAACACGCAAAGCGACACACAAATGATTTTGTAGACCTTCGTTGCCAACACCCACATGTAGTTGCGGTTGGGATTTGATTTATATACACAAAATGCACGGGAAATGCAAAAAAATGGCTTAAATATAGCAAACGAGACCCGAAATGCACCAGAAAATCAATACTGGGGTGTAATGGTGATTGTGTACCGTGGAAAAAATTTCGAGGCGAAACGATGAAGTCACCGACGATTGGAGTCCAAATTGCCACGTCTCCTATTGGGAACTATGTTCCTTCTTGTGAGATGCTCCGGTTTGCAAGGAGCGATCATCGTAACTTGTGCCAAACTTTACCAAATTTTTTCCACTTGGTCTTGAGATCGCGCCACGGTGACACATCGATTTTCGTGATTTTCAAAGTCCATCCGCATTTCCTGTAATTAAATTACCAACAAGCCCTACACCGGTGGCCTCATCTCACGGCCGAAATGTTTGAAAATTCTTCCCGTTTCTCAGACAATGAATTAAAACTAGCAAAGCGACACAGAAATGATTTTTACACCTTCTTTGCTAACACCCACATGTAGTTGCAGTAGGGTTTTGATTTATATGCACTAAATGCATGGTAAATGCAAAAAATGGCTTAAATGTAGCAAACGAGACCTGAAATGCTCCAGGAAATCAAACCTAGGGTATGATGGTGATTGCGTACCATGGAAAAAAATTCGAGGCGAAACGTTGAACTCACGTCTTTATTTCAAAATTACCACGTCTTCATTTCAAAAGAAATTAAGCTGCTCCTTGATGTAAATGTTTTCCAATAGCACACAGTTCATTCACGAAAGTCGCCTGCCTACAAAACCGTGGCCGATGACCCCTACCTACTACGCGTGATGTGAGTCATGCGTTTTGATTGGCCAGAACCCAAACCCCATGGATCGTACGTCTGCACCATTGGATGCACCCAGATCGAACGGCAATCCTCACCCCTTTCATCACCACATGCAGTTGCAGTTGGGATTTGATTTATATGGACTAAATGCCCGGTAAATGTAAAAAATGCTTAAATATAGCAAAGGAGCCCCGAAATGCGCCAGAAAATCAAACCTAGGGTATAATAGTGATTGCGTACTGTGGAATTTTTTTTGAGGCGAAACGATGAAGCACCGGTGACTAGAGTTCGAATTGCCACGTCTCCTTTTGGAAACTATGATCCTTCTTGTGAGATGCTCCGGTTTACAAGGAGCGATCATCCAAACTTGTGCCAAAATTTACCAAAATTTTAGCACGGGGTCTTGAGAGCACGACATGGTGACACACCGATTTTCGTGAATTTCGGACTCTATCTGCATTTCATGTAATTAAAATGCCAACAAGACCTACGCCGGTGGCCGCATCTCGCATCCGAAATGTTTGAATTTTTTTCCAATTCCTTGGACAATGAATGAAAACACGCAAAGCGACACACAAATGATTTTGTAGACCTTCGTTGCCAACACCCACATGTAGTTGCGGTTGGGATTTGATTTATATACACAAAATGCACGGGAAATGCAAAAAAATGGCTTAAATATAGCAAACGAGACCCGAAATGCACCAGAAAATCAATACTGGGGTGTAATGGTGATTGTGTACCGTGGAAAAAATTTCGAGGCGAAACGATGAAGTCACCGACGATTGGAGTCCAAATTGCCACGTCTCCTATTGGGAACTATGTTCCTTCTTGTGAGATGCTCCGGTTTGCAAGGAGCGATCATCGTAACTTGTGCCAAACTTTACCAAATTTTTTCCAGTTGGTCTTGAGATCGCGCCACGGTGACACATCGATTTTCGTGATTTTCAAAGTCCATCCGCATTTCCTGTAATTAAATTACCAACAAGCCCTACACCGGTGGCCTCATCTCACGGCCGAAATGTTTGAAAATTCTTCCCGTTTCTCAGACAATGAATTAAAACTAGCAAAGCGACACAGAAATGATTTTTACACCTTCTTTGCTAACACCCACATGTAGTTGCAGTAGGGTTTTGATTTATATGCACTAAATGCATGGTAAATGCAAAAAATGGCTTAAATATAGCAAACGAGACCTGAAATGCGCCAGAAAATCAAACCTAGGGTATGATGGTGATTGCGTACCGTGGAAAAAAATTCGAGGTGAAACGTTGAACTCACGTCTTCATTTCAAACGAAATTATGCTGTTTGTGCACACGGGCTCGTAGAGGCTTCCGTTTGCATAGGCCTTTCCGCGTCGCGACCGGTGCCTTTTTTTCACCGAAGCCGCCAACACCCCCCCACCGCCCGCCCCCGTTTCACTCAACAGTCCGCATATTCTGCCAAAACTCCATCGACAGCTCCCCCCTCCCCAGATCCACATCAGAACCCTTTCCGGCGCCGGCGTGCTCAACCCGGCCATGTGCTCGCTCTTCGGTGCCAACCCTACCTTCGCTGCCGTTCCCAACACGCGGCTGCCCGTTCCTCGCCGTCTTCGTTTGCTCGCCAGCAGCCCTCGAGCATATCCATCCTATAACCCTCGCCTCTCCTGCCGGGTTTGGAAAAAAACCTGTCAGCTACTGCTCTCCATCGTGGTGAGGCATATTTCCTCATGATCCCTCTTCCTATTTGGCTCTGTATGTTCCCAAATTGGCTATAAAATAACGGAGAGCGTATATATGTTCATTATCTACCTTCCTAACTAGTACATATAAGCTGTATTTGTTCCAATTAGTTATTGTCGATTTACAGATCGTGGGCGCCTGAGTCACACAAAATGAACAAATTAGCCGTACATTTTCCAAATTATTACATGACATGTCTAGATAGCTTCCTACCAAGTTGTTAGCTTTATGCTTATCCCCCTTTTCTGAATTTCGCATGTGTTCTCTGTAGATGCCGAGTAGCAGCGACATCACTCATGCTTCAGGCGATGTATCTTCATCTGAGTCCGACAACCCCAGGTCTCCAGAAGATGATCAGGGATCAAGTAATCTGGAACGGGATAGAGCTGCCACAATCACCCTTCCGGTCAGGACATGGAAGAACGCTCCAAGAAAGCCCACACACCAGCCTAAAGGTGTATATGAAGTAACCGGGATCGATTTAAAGTCTTGGGCTCCAACTAAACCAGATAAAGCACGCACGAGGTTCGGGAGCGTGTGTGGATTTGTTGGCAGGGCAAGGCTCAACATTAATCTGCCGGGGTTTCGGAAGGCTGACACAGAAACGCGGCATAGGATAGTCCGGGAGATCATGGATCACTTCAACATTCCAGAGCAGTGGAGAATGCAGCTGGAACACGCTGCACTAAAGAAGGCCAGGGATGCTTGGAGAAACTAAAAGCATGTGTTGTACAAGAAGTACTTGAGTGAAGGCAAGGACCCAATCCTCGCATACCCCCAAATTACAAAGGTAGACTGGGCATAATTCAAAAGGGTCAGGGCAACTACAGAGTTTACCGAGAAGAGTGCCAAGCAGTCGGAACTTCAGAAGAGGAACACACACCCTCACCGTATGGGTGTGGCAGGATACTACGACATGAAACCGATATGGGACCAAGAGGACAAAGAAGCAGTAGCTGTGGGTGGGAAACTGGCCTTTAGTGACATCAGGGGCGAACATGCTAGAGACTACTTGCGGGCACGTGCAAGGAGGCGTGACGACGGTTCTTATTACTTTGAAAACTCACATGATGAAGAACTGTATCGCGCGATGTTAAAGGCTTCCACCAGCAACCTTGGAAGGTTCTACATGAACTCAGGGCCATGTGACATTCTGTCCAATGCTCTGGCAACAAAAGAGCCCCCCGGCCGTGCAAGGGGTATAGGTGTCAATGTCCCGCACAAGAGGGCTTTCACACTCAGCAAAGAAGAGAAGCTCTCCATGAAAAAAGCGAGGAGTGAACAGAAGAAGAAAGAATTGTATGAAATGTTGAGGATGGACATGTATCCGAAAGTTCAAATGGAAATTGAGGAGTCAATGATGATACAGAAGACTCTAACACTGGGAGATAGCCAGCAGACGGGAGGGGAGGCGGGCATGGACGATGCTGCTTATTGCGCGACAACACCGCACAAGAGTAGCTGTGCATCAGCTGACCCCAGCGACACTGAGACTGTAGCTGCGCATGATGATACTATATCTAATCTATCTGGAATGAAAGACAGACTGAGGGGCGTACTTACACATTATGAAGGTACGTTAAAATGTGCAACAGCCTGGGTTTTGCCCCCCCACTCGGAAGGGGGCCTCTTGTTGGACAATGTGCCATTGAAGCCGGGCTGTGTGAAGTGCTACGTGACTGAAGTAGAGCCTAGATTCAATAAATTTCCCTGAAGAATGTCCTAGGGGACTGTGATGAGCAGAGGAACTTGGAAGAAACACTGTTAAATCATATCCAGTGGCCACGAAAGGAAATAGACTTCATAGATGGGATCCCTCAAGCCCCACCAAGAGCAATCAATGTCACCCTTCAACCGGTGACTCTCTCCTTGCCACAGCAGCTCTCGCGTGCTTCCCCCGAGGAACCTAATACTCGTAATCCGACGGCTGATGCATCAACCTGTGATCAGCCCGCCGGACTTCATGCCGTACATGCCATGTCACCGTTCGCTCCTGAGCAGCCAGTGCCAAGGCCTACAACTGCTGAAGACGCACCACCGGTTCAGATACCGGCCACTGAAGCAGCAGGGGAAGACACAGCGGCACCGCATGCTCAGCAGACCAACCCAGTGGAACGGACTGCTAAGCAGTCAGAAGGTCCGGAACCGCGTGCTCATCAGTCCGTCGGTTCGCAGCCGCATGATCAGCATACCGATGTGTCGGCACTGCCTACTCAGCAAACCAACGCGTTGGCACAGCCTCATCAGCACACCGACGCGTTGGCACCACCTGCGCAGAAGCCCGACATAGCTTCACCGCTTGGTCAGCAGTCCGATGCCTCTGCTCCTACAGCTCAGCAGTCCGTCACAGCAGCACCGCCAGCTCAGCAGTCCGGCGTAGCTAAATCGTCTGCTCAGCAGTCCGTCATATCTTCACCACCGGCTCAGCAGTCCGTCTATCAACCATCCAGACCTTGCACCAGAAGTGCTTCAAGTACCAAGAGGAAAGCGGGCACGACCGCACCCGCGAGGAATGCGAACGATAGCCTCTTACTAAAAGCACTCATCGCCCAGAACCAAATTACCAGCAAGTTGTTCGAATTGGAGAGTTATACTGGTTCTGACAGCTTGCCCGATGAAGAAGTCGAAAGGATACTTGCTAAAAATTAAGCAGACATACTTGCAGCACGCAAGTAAGTCCATGGCCAGCCATTTCTTGTTGACGAATACTTAGAGGAGTGCAGTTCGAATTGCCGCAAGTTACATAAATATTGCATGGATGAAATGTCAGCAGGTCATGTGGTTCTGCTAGTCCACTATGATAGGAATCATTTCCGTTACGATCGAGGATCCATCAGTGTGGAATTCGACGACTTTCATGTCTTCTTCAACTTCGATGTGCTCTCTATCACTCTTGTTAAATGCTTGATGTTGTAACTACTTCACAAACTCTGATCAACTTCTCCATACAAGGCTATAAACGAAAAAAGCTAACTGTATTGTATTCCTCTCAGGGGATTGATCACGCAAAGAAAAAAGGAGAGCGCGTATTTCATAGATCCTCAAGTAGCAAATGGCACATTATTACGTGGTCGGCCAAAAAATTGGGAGTGGGCCATTGGCAATGTCGCCAGTATCTTGTGTTGCACGTCCCATGCAGAACTCTTTCTCTGGGCATATCATGAAGGGTAAGTCAAATAAACAACCACGCATACATTGATCATCTTTCACATTTCGTCATAGTTGGTAAGTTCATGGTTTTCTTAATCTGTAGCATTCACTAGATCTTGGTAGTCATTGTTCCAAACCAGAACAGAGTTTACTACCTGGATTCTCTCAGAGAGTCAATAAAGCCGCAGGATCTGATGCATCTTCAGCAATTCATGGATAGGTATTGAATTCTATGATGTTGAAATTTGCATTCATATCTGGTTCAAGAACTGAGTATGTGGAAATTCATCTTCATTTGCAGTGTGTTGGCATCATGCATAACTAAAGAAGATAACCAGTTCGATAGTGCACTACCTCTGCAGCACGAGATCGTTTCTCCGGTAAGACACCGAAATCCGTTATTTTCGGAAAATGTATCCAAAGGTTTGCAAATACGTTTTCTTACGCTAGTATAATGTTCAAGTTTCAAAATAAACCTCTTTCTATTTCTCTCCAAAGAAAAAAATAAACATCTTACACCGGTTAGGTTGCTCCTAACAGGGCAAGTACATGACTAATTCTTAAAAAAAAATCAGTGTCCTCAGCAACAAGCAGGGACCAACCTTTGTGGGTACTATGTCTCCAGACACATGATCTCCATCTTCAAATCTACTGATTGCTGTGAGGATGCTCGCAAATTAGTACCAGTAAGTCTGTATCTTAATTAATATCTTCTACTCCACTCGTATGGCACATTCTGATCTAAAAATCCTGCATCTCATCTTTGAACCGATGACCCCTAAACCGCTCCCCGCCCGTGAATTGCTGGAGGTTAGGATATTTATCAGCAACTTCTTCCTGAATCACTACATCAAGCCCACTGGTGATAATGAAGATTTCAGCATGGTTGTTCCTGAAACAATGAGTAAACATTCAACACGAGTTACCCGCTAAACATATACGCATGGATGCATTGTTTTCCATGTCATGAGGTCTTCGTATTTCGTACACTATGATTATGTACTGCATTTGTCGATAAATCAGTGGAATTTAGCTAGCATTTGTTCAATTGCATATTGTTGCGAATTCTGATGAATGTTCTTCCTGTGGACACTATTTGTTCAGTTGCATATTGTGGTGAATTTGCTTTTTGCAGGGCAATTCAAATGCGATATTTTTGCTTTAACCTGGCCATTGATGCGCACACAGTTTGACTAAATGAGGGTGTGCGATCCAGAACGGAAAGCACACATCACTCATAGCGCAACCGTCGGTGATACGCAACAAATCGCAGACGATTTGCAGCACTTCTACGTGTGCGTAGGGGATCCTGAACCGTTTCTGATAGCACATTATCGCACACGAGAGCTTAGAGGAAACCGTGCCCAATGCTAAATGCAATCCCACTCGTAAATTGTTCAGGAAATGTGTGTGATGATGTCATGCATGGCAGACGATTGCCATATAATACTCGTGTGCGAAGGGCCACATATTGCGCACAGTTTCTATGATGGCCCGTGTGCCTTAGGTACTATTTCGCAAACGGTCCAATGTGAAACACCGTTTGGTTTCCCTGCGCAATTAGAAACGTTTGACTCGTGAGAGGCGTGGGCGATTGATCACCAATCCCACACGTGTGCCAGAATATAGTGTGTGTGATATGTTCCTGCATCGCATACGATTACATTTGGCAACGCGTCTGCATCAGCGCTCCCTATCCCCGACGGTTTCTGGGTCGTGTGGGAAGGACCCCCCATCGCACACACAGGCAAGGCGATGGTTTAAAACTCTATTGCGTAAAGGGTGTAAAAACCGTTTGTATAGCAGCTCGCTGTACCAGTGAATATCAGCATCATATCAGATTCGTATTCGAACAACTAAGCTTTGGAGCAGACTAGCACCTAGGATGATGGTAGTGAATATAAAAGGGGATAACCATAAGCATTGCGAGTATAGTGTTGACCGTGCCATGGCGGATCTGAAGGTGCAAACCAGACAAAGGCTACTTCGCAACCAATGTTTGCTTTCAACTAACAAGTAAGATTCTAAGTGATGGACAAGAAATCACAGTAAAGCAGTGGCGATCTATTTTTTTGCTGAGATAAATAACTTGAGCAGATATGAAAGAGTACCGCCTCTGTTGTGGCGCCGTGTAAGCATCTGCTGAGACATGGAGGGTGCTGCGGTTGCGATGGCTGTCGGTGGCGTGGAAGCAGATCTGGGAGAGCAGACGGTGGCGGCGGGGGATATGTCCCGGCACAGTGGACGAGACAGTCGTAGGCGCGGCCCCGGCATGGTGGACGACAGCGCAGATGAAGCGAGAGGACGCGATGCAAGGATCCTGGTCCGGAGTCGTGGATGAGAGACATTGATCTCTTGTAATGGACGACGACGTCGGGGTATCAGCTCCGGCATGGCGGAGGAGGACGGCGATGGATGGGGTGGTAGACAGAGGAGGCTGGGGTGGAAAGGGTGTTTTGGCGCCGAGAGAGGTAGGGAGAACCATGTCTTTGGGACGTGCTTGTCTCAGATGCGGGGAAAGTTACAAACTTAGCCCCCGTTTAAAATTTCAGAAATCAGAGCGATATTGGTCGGTTGGGGATAGGACGGTAATCTCGCATACCGTGAATATTTGCCGATAGCGATTTCGGCCGAGGAGAGTTTGTTTTGGCGCCCACTGTTGGCGCCCACCGTGTATGAATTGGGGTAAGAGGCGATTTCGGCCGAGGAGAGACTGTGTTTTGGCGCCCACCGTGTATGAATCAGGGTGAGAGGTGGTTATGTGACGTTTGAGTGAAATTACAAACCTACCCCTATCGAGACCTATAGAAATTAAGTCGATAGGCTTTGCGTGTCAGGGATAGGTAGTAATTTCCTTCTCCCAAAATTTCTTTTTGGGCGGTTACGACCAAGGAGGGACTGGGTGTTTCGCTGCTTCGTTCAAATTTTAGGAGAATAAGTTTCACGTTTACCATGCCAACTAAATTAGAATCCATTTTGTATTCTTTTTTTTTCTGGGCAGGATCCATTTTGTATTTGAATACAAATCTATATACATCATTTATATATATACTTTCAAAAGCACAACACCCTTTATATATAAATATGGTTTACAAATGCCATGATCTCAAATTCATAAGGTTGAATCCACCTTAAGTTGAATTCAAATATTTGAAACCACATATAATGTGTTTGACACGCAACATATAGTGTAATCCCATTTAGACATGAATTGCATAAGCCATGCATTGTCTCTAATTAAAAAAAATCTATGGATCACTAATATTGATAAATTAAATAACATTACATGTGTCCCCAAATTCAAATGAATATATACAGCCGGTCTATTCTGCCAATATTGGCAGAATAGTTATTCTGCCCACACTTCCGAACTGCACGCTCAACACGAGGGCACTACACTTTCTCAAGCAAGAGTACTGCAGTACCGAGGCAAGTGAACTTCCCTTCGTAAAAAACTGCACGCGGTGTTTTTCGGCACTGTTTTCTTTCCAGTTTTTTAACCGTTTGTCGGAAAGATGTGTATGATACGTCATTGGAAAGCTATGGATTAGGCGCAACTTCGCCATGTTGAATTTTTTTTCGAGATTCCTCGCGGTTTAAGAGCAGTTTCGAAAACGGTGGGCGCCCGACAAGTGGCAGCGAGCGTATTTTCGCGTTTTTTCGCAAACCGCTTGTCGGAATGAAGCAAATGATACGCCGTTGGAAATATACCATCGAGGCGCAACTTTTTCATATATATTACTTTCTCTAATTCCTTACGGTTTAAGAGCAGTTTCAAATTTACTAAATCGCGGAATTCTGTTTTTCGAATTTTTGAGGATTTTTCGGTACTGTTTTCACTCCAGTTTTTTAACCGTTTCTTGAAACGAGGTGTGTGACACGCCGTTGGAAAGCTACGGACGAGGCGCAACTTTCATATGTAGAAATCTTTTTGAGATTCCTTACGGTTTTAAATTAATTTTGAAAATGGTGCGGCGGACGACGAGTGGTAGCGGCTGTTTTTTGCGAATTTTTTACAAACCACTGGTCGGAATGATTCAAATGATACGCTGTTGGAAAGATATCGATGAGACGCAACTTTTTCATGTAGAACACTCTCTCTAATTCCTTATGGTTTAAGAGCAGTTTTAAAATTACCGAAATGCGGACACTCTGTTTTTCGCGACACAAAAATCGACGAGTGAACCGCATCAGATAGAAAACCGCACTGCTTCAGACCGAAAACCGCACTGCATCAGACGGGCAAACGAACTTCATGATTTCTTTTGTTGGACGTAAATTTTCTCAGGCAAGGAAGTGGAGCGCGCTTCACATCGGGCGTAAGTGAACCGCAACACTATCGAGAAGTGAACCGCGATACTTTTTTTGTCGTTTCCGTAACATATTTTCCACGCTTCATATTTTCGGAGTAAGTGAACCGCAACAGTACCGAAAGTGAACCGCCACAGTACCGAAAGTGAACCGCGAGTTTTTGCTGTCTTTTTTTCTAACTTTTTTTATAAACAAGAGTAGGCCACAAAGACAAAGCCAAGTGAACCACGACATGTATCAACGTGAACTACATAAATTCTTTTGTCATTTTTTAACTTGTTTTTTCTTATTTTTTAAATGCATCTAGACTACATGGTCATTTTTAGTGAGCTGCATTAGATTTTATTTTTTCCTAAATTTTTGTTTTAAGTAGTCTGGGCTGCATGAACGGGGCGAGTGGACTGCATTCAACATTTTTTTCCCACGGCCACACCAAGACACTTGGCCCATTCTTTTTTCCACAGTCAACTACAGAACAAAATTCAATGAGCTTCAAAAAAAAAATCTAATGAACTACAACAGTTGGCTGCACATCCAAAATTCAAAATCCAAAATCTGATGAGAGTAGTGAACCACATGAGGGGAAGTGAACCTCGGAGCAAATCAAAGTGAACCGCACTTTTTTGACATCATTTTTCTCGAGTGTTCATACTGCACTGCAGGAGATGAGAGTAGCAAACCGCAAGGATGAGAGTAGTGAACTTCATACTTTTTACATTTTTTTTTGTTTTACAGAGTGAACTAGAAATGAACTGCACTAGCAGAATAAGCATTAGATGCGGTTCAATATGAAACTGCACTAGCAGAATAATCACTGATTGTTGAAGCGAACTGCCGAAGGTTTTTTTTTTAAAAAAAAAAAGCAAATTCGACGTACTGAACCACATGGACACGCACACTGAACCGCATCTCATGCTTCAGAAGTTGCACCTCCGTGCTCGCCGGTTAATTAGAGAAAAGTGAACTGAATCGCAACTGGTCAGTAATCACCACCACTACTGCTACACATAATAGCAAAAAGAAAATATTCAGAAGAAAAATTGGGCAAGCTAGGCCGTGAATTGGGGTAGCATAAAAAAATTTGACCACAAGAAGCGGTCGTCACGGCGGCCTTAGGCTCGATGGCCTCTTCCATGCCACTGATGTACCGTCATGGTAGCCTTTGAACCACGCACCAGGATCTCCAGGGCTCCTTCCATGCCACTTATCTGAAGAAACAACACCAACACTTCACACACCACAACTGACCAAGAACAGAGACAGAGCACAAGGGAACGAGTGGCACACACCTCTTCTGCATCCAACCCTGACCAATGCACCGCTCCACCAGCATGTACGAACTGCACGACACACCAACACCATCTTCTGCACTCAAAATAAGAAGCATAATGTACTGAACATAGCCAAAATCAAAGATTGCGAAGGTGACGCATGAACTGCATTTACAATTTGTTCCTTTTTTAGTCTCATCTGGGGCGTGCAGTGCACTTGTTTCCTCTTTCTATTGCTGGTCCTTTTTTGTCTCTGCAAAAATAACAAAACTGAACCACAAGAAAACAATAGCTGATGGCAGTGCACTTTGAGTTTTTTTTACTGTACGCAGGCGACGCAGCAAAAAAAGGCAAGAACTCCAGCGGCAACTGAACTGCAGCACAGGGCCGTGATCCTTGGTGCTTATCACGGAAAGGTCGACGACCCACGGCGAAGCTAATGGAGCTGCTCACCGGCCATCAAGGTGGAGCACAGAGAGGAAGAAGTGAGGTGGCCACGGCCGACGCGTGTGGTGGCCATGGCCTCGGCCGTTGACCTCGCCGTCGATGGCGGGAAGGGGCGCACGGCCTGGGAGGGGGGAAGGTAAGGGAGGGGTTGCGCGGTGGCCGTGGATGTTGGCGGAGGTTGGAGACGACGCCCCGGTCTGCGTCTGGCCATGGACAGAGAGGAGGACCCCGGGGCTGTGCGAGGGTCAGGGATTTTGGGCCGTGGTCGGAGAGGAAGAAGCTCGGGCGAGATGCAGCGGGATGGGTGGGAGGAGGTGGAGGAACGGGGAGGAGAGAGTCGCCGGCGACCCCTGAGCTCACCGGCCCCCTCCAATCCTTGAAGCAAAGTTCCCCTTGACGCCCTCGGGAGGGCTAGGCGCATCCGTCGTCGAGAAGCCGTGGGAGGACGGCGACGGGGCGGATCCAACTGCCCTCAACCCGGTGGTTGGCAGGGACGGCGACGCGCGGGAGGACGCCGACGGGCCGATCCGGTGGCTGGCCTGCGTGGGAACAGGTGGGCCGGGGAGGGAAGGTGGCGCGGCGGCGCGGGGGAGGGGGGGGGGAGGGGGCGCGGCGCGCGGCGGGCTGGCCTTTTTCGCAAGCAGTTTGGTCGGTTTTAGTTTGTAGCTACGGGGAGTGTGTGTGTGTTTGGCAGAATAAGCGTTTTTTAGACAGAATAAGGTCTTAAGGGGTTGGTAGAATAGACCCTATATATGGAAAAAGAAAAGCAAACCTATGAAACTTCGCTCGGGCGGCTGCAATCATGAGCGCCCATTCATGTTGGGATCTGGTCCCTGCCCTTTACCTCTTTTGATTTCTTTGATATTGAGTGATTAAATGTTATTTCCTTATATAGACTAAACAGGACCACCTGCGCTCCAAACAGCCTAGTAGCGGCGGGTCATAGGCTGGCACACTGGCAGGTGGCCAGACTTGGGCCCAGCCTCGTTCGGCGTGGGAAAACTTTGTGCTCAGCTACTCGCTCAGTTCCCCTAAAAAAAGCTACTCGCTCGGTTCCAGCCTATTTTCGGGTGTAGCATAGCATCGTAGTCTGGTGGGCTGCTGTTGACGTTATAGTTTGGCCTTGGATTATGAAATGTCAGGCAGAGGTCGCCGTCTTCCTCTCCCTCCCGGTGCTGCTCCAGGTCAAGACGGCTTGCTTCCTGGACCCCTGTGTGCGCCACAGCTTTTTGGAAGGCAGTGTGACATCCTTGTTCATGGCGCGATCACTAGAAAGGATACCCGTGCTGGCGTCCGGGAACCGAGCATACAGCTGCATCATGCCCGCGCCCACGAGCAAGCACAACCTGCTCCTTACGCCTCAGCTACTGGTCTCTCCTCGTCGGAGTCAAATGATGCGAGCCACTTGCTTGGTGTCATTCTGCAAGCCACGGCAAGGCATCGACTGTGGCACTTCCAATATCCAGTCTGTTATTGCTCCTCCATCATGATTCTTCCGGTTGTTATGACTTATGAACCTTGCACCGCCTCCATGTGTACCCATATGTTGCAATGGACCATCACCACCAGAAGTTTGTGGCATTCCGCCACTCGCTGTCCCTGGACCGCTGCGTTAAAATCATTTCTGGGCCGATAGTGCGCAAGCGGGTTGCGAGGCAATAGTAAAACATATGCCACTTGACTCATCGGGAAAGCAAAGAAAAAATGGTGCACTGGACACGCCGCTTCCCTCGATTGATCAGGCATTTTCGTACATGTGTCATAGACATTTAGAGGCATCCAGCAATGTTGGATTTTGTATGGGAATTTTCGTCAGCAAGATGCAAGTATATGTTAGCTATTGAGTGTTGCAACTCTCTTGCGTGGTCTTGAAAAAAAGAGTGTAGCAACGATTTCTAGTCCTAGATAGTGTCGTCAGGCAGCGTGCCCACGACACTAGGTAGTCTATATGATGCAAGCATATGAGAATTCCTGCTTTGTATCCGTTGCTAGCTAATGTAGCGTGCCCACGAGGTGGAGCGCAGAAGTACGTACTATGCACCGTCGATTGTCTAGTGTCACCGCTAACCTTTTTTTTTTTCGAGAATGATGTCACCGCTAACCTGGTCGCCCCTCAGCATTAACTTGCGACAACACCGCTACCGGATCCGTCCTTATGCACATAGTGTAAACACCTGCACTACAAAGATCATTTGTACGTGGACCTTGTTGGTTAGGCCATGGCAGTCTCCTAATTGTCTCCATGGGGTATTCCTTAACGTGTATTACTCAACCCCAAGCCCTTTGACTGTCACGCGCATTTCTTGGTCTTGTGATACCCAGCATGTTTGAAGTCAACCCGTGCCCATCACACGACAATTCCCGCCACCCTTTTCACAGCTCCCAATGTGCATTACTGCCGCCACAGTCCGGTTTTTCGATTCCGTTTCCCATGCTTATTAGCACAGATAGAGCACACCACCATAGTACATTTAGGGACTAAAGTCCTATTTTAATCCCGAGTTCAAATGCACCCTGATGAACAGTAAAATAAAATAAAATCAAAAAAATCTGAAAATTTTATTGTAAACTTTTACAATTATTTTGTATGCTTGCAAAATTTTAGCGCGAGATGACATTCTTGGAAGTCGTGAAAAAAAACAAAATCGATGCTCCAAAAATGCTAGTTTTGAAAACATTTTGGAGTACTGATTTTTTTTGCCACGACTTCCACGAATGTCATCTCGCGCTAAAATTTTGCAAGCATACAAAACATTTGTCAAAGTTTACCACAAAACATTTCAGATTTTTTTGAATTTTTTTTACTATTTTTTCCGGTTTAACTATTCAGCAGGGTGCATTTGAACTCGAGATCAGACACTCCACGTCCATTCAGGGAAGGCATCTTAAAGCTTCACGCCTCAACTGCTCATTCATTCATACACAATTGGCATTTGTTTTTAGAAAAGAGGTTGTCGCCCGGCTTTAAATTAATGAATCCCTTACAACCGACAGAACAACACAACACCACAAACAAAAGCAAATAGAAGAAAAAGAGCGACAAGATACAAAGGTGCTGGGCAGCAACAACAACAAATCAACCCGGACCGTAGGCACCATCGACTGGAAACTTGGAGCATCGCCTGGAGTCAGAGGAGCTAGCCCTTCGTCATGATCGAGCAGCCGGAGCAAGGAACAGAGCCAACTCAAGAAGGACACTAGCCGCCAAAGGAGGTCATGCCATTTAGGCAGTGGAGACAAACAATTGTGTCATATTTTCATTGTACACCCATATGACAACACGCAAACTTCTACTCAATGGCATGAAAAACTCAGGGGGTAAAGGGCATAAGAAATCATGGCGACACGCTGAGGTTTACCAAATGGAAACGCCGATGTGGAAGTGAGGGCGGTGTGAGTGGGGAGGAACGGCGGACGATAGATAAATTACTATGAGCAAAGTAGACAAACACACACACACACACAGAGAGAGAGAGAGAGAGAGAGAGCAGACTTAGAGCCTCTACAATGACACCAAAATAGGCCCCTCAAACGCCCGTAGCTATGTACCTCAGATTCGGCCCCTCATATCCATGCAACACATGCAACGTATGAACTTAAATACATAGATCAACGAACTAGCAAGAAACCTACTTCAGTTCGGGCATAATTCACAGATAAGGATCACCAGCCAACCAAAATTGGCAGTTTCCATCGGCTGGACAATTTTTAAACATAAGAAGAAGAAACTAAATTAAACGGGGAAGGGCGGAGGAAATCACCATTTCCTCGCCGACCCCTTCCCCTTGCGGTCGGCGGTGCTGCTTTCACGCTCGGTGTAGGCATCGGCCGCCGAAGGGTCGTCGTCATCGTAGGAGCTGGTCGCTGACGTACGACGCTTCGTCTGAGGAGATCTGTCCAGCCAGCCTCCAAAGCAAGTGCTCCTGCTCCTCGGCTTGCCGCCTCGCCTTTGCCTTCGCCGTCACATGTGCTGCTGCCTCGCGCTCCGACAGCTCGATGGCGAGCCAAAGCGCTTTGGCATTCTTGCACCAGAGCCGCCGTGCATCCGACTCTGCCATCATGAGGGAGCGGTGGAGGACCGACGTGAGGAGCGCGTCCTCGGGATCCACCAACGCGCGTGCACTTGCCTGGCGCCTCGCCCGCCGCCGCCCACTCCCTCGCCCGTTGCCACTCGTGTCATGTGGCCCGCACCTCCGACTCGGGTGTCCTTGAGCAGCCCTGCACCGGCGAGGGCACGAGCAACCAACGGTGGTCGTGGGTGCCCTCCGGAGGTGGCTGAGAAGGGCGGGACAACATACCTAGAGTGGAGCGGAGCAGGCAGAGCTGCTGCCGGTGCTGTGCACCGAATGGGAGGGCCCGACAACCTCGCCCACATTGCGACGCCAGCGCAGTGCGATGCGGAGAGCGACCATATCCACGTCGGAGTCGTCGCTGCTAGAGCCTGAGCTGCTGCGGTCAGAATCCATAGATCTGATTGGGAAGAGGAGAGGACAGAGAGAGTGGAGTGGGCTGAGTTGACTAAGGTCTAGGGTTCGTCGGGCGTGGATATTTGTGGGGTCGCTGCAGGCCAGCGTGGGCCGGGCTGAGGTGGCGGGCGTGCCCGGGCCGCCTCATATCCACCCTACATTTGGGCTGGATATGAGGGGTGCCAGACAGTTCAGGCATTTGGGGCCAGTTTGGGGTGCCCAGGTGGTTTAGTTCTTTTACCGGTCAGTGAGGTCTGCCAGCCCAGGCGTTTGAGGTTGATTTGAGGCGCCCGAATGTATACATCTCCTTTCGGCGAAGCTTGGGTATAGTATCACCGCATCGTTTATATTACATGGGAACCTCCATTTTACATTGTGGGAACCTCTTGGGTGTGAACGAAAACTTTTCTACATATACATCTCCTTTCGGCGAAGCTTGGGTATAGTATCACGTGATCGTTTATATTACATGGGAACTTCCATTTTACATTGTCCGAACCTCTTGGGTGTGAACAAGAACTTTTCTATACGGTGGATGTTGCATCCACTGACGCTCTTCTACACCATGGAAGGTTCCAGATGATGATATTGTGTTGTAATGGCATGGCACCTTCTAATTGCCTCCATAAACCATTCACAACATATGAACGCACCATTGTATGTCTTCGCCAAAGGACGCATTGTGCGGTGATGCTATATATAGCTATCTAAATCTCTCTCCCTCTCTAGTATTTTTACATCTGATTTAACGCGCACGCATCATGAGAAACTTATGGAGAAGGTTCCCGCGTGCACAAAATGGTGCCGACAATACAAAACGAAGGTTCTTGTGCAACAACCACCTTATGGAGAGGATTCTCGTGCACAAAAAAAGTTGCCCTCCGGTTGGTATGCATGGTTCTAACAATGTAAAACGAAGGTTCTTGTGTAAGTGTTGCGGTGATGCTATATCGTAGTTAATTTTTGCTTCCTCCCTCTCTAGTCTTTTAACATATGATTTACCGCGCATGCATCGTGAGAAACTTATAGAGAAGGTTCCCACATGCACAAAATGGTGCCGACAATACAAATTGAAGGTTCTTGTGCAACAACCACCTTATGGAGAAGGTTCTCGTGCACACAAAAATTTGCCCTTCGGTTAGTATGCATGGTTCCGACAATGTAAAATGGAGTTTGTTGTGTAAGTAGGTTCTACTGCAACAACCAACTTATGGAGAAGGTGCTCGTGCACAAAAAAAGTTGCCCTTCGGTTGGTATGCATGGTTCCGACAATGTAAAACAGAGGTCCTTGTGTAAGTGTTGCGGTGATGCTATATCTAGCTAATTGTTTCTCCCTCCCTCTCAAGTCTTTAACATCTGATTTACCGTGCACGCATCGTTAGAAACTTATAGGGAAGGTTCCCCCGTGCACAAATGGTGCCAACAATACAAAACGGTGGTTCTTGTGCAACAACCACCTTATAGAGAAGGTTCTCGTGCACTCACTTCTAAGAGGGTGCCCTCGTGTGGGGGTATGCATGGTTCCCACAATGTAAAATGGGGGTTCTTGTGTAGTTGTTATAGAGGCGGTTATGTGAAATCTAATGATGCGGTGACATGTTGTGTATGGGTTGTGCAACCAATTAGAATCTGACATGGCATTACAACACAACGTCGTCCTCCGGTAATCTTGCATGGCGTGGAAATTTACCAATAGGTGCAACGTCATCGTTATATGGAAGGTTCATGTTCACATGTAAAAGGGGGTATGCATGGTCCCGACAATGTGAACCGGAGGTTTCTTGTGTAAGCGTTGAGGTGATGCTATATATATATATGCTTGAATGGAGGCCCTCGAGTAATCCATGGATCTTGCTAAAAGTTTCCCTCGGGTGGGTATGCATGGTTCTGACAATGTAAAATGGGGGTTCTTGTGTGAGAATCCAGCCAGTCCAGCTAGTCCCGATGGACCGGAGGATACACAATGCCATCTCCGAGGTCTACGACACTAATCTGCCCGGACGGACCCATGATGTCCGGGCCACCGCCATCAGCCACCGTACCTGCGAGAAGAGGGACCTCATCGGCCGCGGGCAGCACCTTGACTGGCCCACCATTGTCTACCCCCGAGGCGGAAGCTCTGACCCGTCCCAGGCCCAAATCTCATGCACCCGAGCACGGGCTCCTGCTCTTGGCCATCTCCGTTGCATGAACAACCCGCGTCGTCGGTGGCCCGGCACATGAAGAAGAGGGGCACCACAACCACACGCACCCCCTCCGCCCCCGAGCCGCAGTGGCTGACCAGCCGGCCGATGCATCCTCCTTGTGCCGGCCGTCGGTCCACCGGGGCAAGGGGAGATACTATCACCACATAGCCCTCCGCCCATCGGTGTTGTGCTGGAGCAACCAAGGCCGGCCAAAACCACGGACGACCTCGAACATCTTCTCAGCACCGTGCCCGTAACCCCTAGCCATATACATCGAGAATCCACCGCGTGCTGCTACTTGTAAACTGCGTTGGGATTTCCCCAAAGAGGAGGGGTGATGCAGAGTATTTCCCTCAGTGAGAACCAAGGTATCAATCCAGTAGGAGAACCACGCAGAACCTCGTGAACATCACCTACACACAAAAAAGCAAATACTTGCACCCAACGCGGGCAAGAGGGTTGTCAATCCCCTTGAACTCGTTATTTGCAAGGATTAATTCTGATAGTGATAGATAGATAAAATAAATTGCAAAATAAAATAAAGGAAATAAAATTGCAGCAAGGTATTTTTGGATTTTATATATGATAAAAGTAGACCCTGGGGCCATAGTTTTCACTAGAGGCTTCTCTCTTGAACGCATAGCATACGGTGGGTAAACAAATTACCGTTGGGCAATTAATAGAAAAGCGCATAGTTATGACGGATTCATGGCAATGATCATGTATATAGGCATCACGTCCGAGACAAGTAGACCGACTCCTGCCTGCATCTACTACTATTACTCCACCCATCGACCGCTATCCAGCATGCATCTAGGGTATTAAGTTAATAAAAATGGAGTAACGCCTTAAGCAAGATGACATGATGTAGACAAAGTAAACCCAATCAATATGAATAAACCCCATCGTTTTATCCTTTATGGCAACAATACAAATACGTGTCTTGTCCCCTACTTTGTCACTGGGATATAGAACACCACAAGATTGAACCCATTACAAAGCACCTCTCCCATTGCAAGATAAATCAATCTAGTTGGCCAAACCAAACGGATAGATCGGAGAGAAATACAAAGCTATAACAATCATGCATAAAACAAAATTCAGAAAAGACTCAAATATTTCTCATGAATAATCTGATCATAAACCCACAATTCATCGGATCCCAACAAACACACCGCAAAAGAAGATTACATCGAATGGAACTCTAAGGAGATCGAGGAGAACATTGTATTGAAGATCAAAGAGAGAGAAGAAGCCATCTAACTACTAGCTATGGACCCGTAGGTCTGTGGTAAACTACTCACACATCATCGGAGGGGCAGCAAGGTTGATGTAGAAGCCCTCCGTGATCGATTCCCCCTCCGGCAGGGTGCCGGAAAAGGCCTCCAGATGGGATCGTGGAAGAACAGAAGCTTGCGGCGGCGGAAAAGTTATTTCGTGGGGCTCTCTATTGGTTTCCCAATATTTGAGAATTTATAGAGGTGGAATTAGGTCAAAAGGAGCCATGAGGGGCCCACAAGGCAACAGGGCGCGCCCCCCTGGGGGCGCGTGGGGTTGCCTTGTGTCCTCCTCGTGAGGCTTCTGGCCTCCTTCCGAAGCTTCTAGGGTCTCTCTTGTCCAGAAAAAAATCGTCAAAAAGTTTCGTAGCGTTTGGACTTCGTTTGGTACTGATTTCCTGAAAAACCAAAAACAAGCAGAAAACAGCAACAGGCACTGGGCACTAGGTTAATAGGTTAGTCCCAAAAAATGATATAAAATAGCATATAATTGCATATAAAACATCCAAGATTGATATTATAATAGCATGGAACAATAAAAAATTACAGATACGTTGGAGACGTATCAGCATCCCCAAGCTTAATTTTTGCTCGTCCTCGAGTAGGTAAGTGATAAAAACAGAATTTTTGATGTGGAATGCTACCTAACATGTCTATCATGTAATCTCTTTTACGACATAAGTATTGTGAAGCGATGAATTAACAATATCAACATAATAATATCCATGAACATAAGAAGCATAATCATTAAACTTTCAAAATATACGATCCTTAACGAGTGTTATCCCTACTCACTTTCTCATATTGGCAATGGCATGACTCTATCTTCACCGGAAATATATAAATCATGAGCACCCCGGTGTTAAACCAGGCAATTGGATCGTACTTCTAACGCGCTTCAGCATTTTCAACTCCCACACAATACATGAGCGTGAGCCATGGACATAGCACTAGGTGGAATGGAATGCGGTGATAAGGATCAATAATGGTAAAAGGAGAAGAAGAAAGTCTCGCATCAACTCGGTGGATCAACGGGCTATGGAGATGCCCATCAATCGATATCAATGCGAGGAGTAGGGATTGCCATGCAACGGATGCACTAAGAGCTATACGTGTATGAAATCTCAAACTAAAACTAAGTGGGCGTGCATCCAACTTGCTTGCTCATGAAGACCTCGGACATTTGAGGAAGCCCATCATCGGAATATACAAGCCAAGTTCTATAATGAAAAATTCCCAGTAGTATATGAAAGTGACAACTCAGGAAACTCTCTATATGAAAAACATGGTGCTACTCTGAAGCACAAGTGTGGAAAAGGATAGTAACATTGCCCCTTCTCTCTTTTTCTCTCACTTTTTTTCTTCTTTTTTTGCTGGGCTCTTTTTGGCCTCTTTTTTTTTTAATATTTTTCGTCCGGAGCCTCATCCCGACTTGTGGGGGAATCACAGTCTCCATCATCCTTTCCTCACTGGGACAATGCTCTAATAATGATGATCGTCACACTTTTATTTACTTACAACTCAATATTACAACTCGATACTAGAACAATATGACTCTATATGAATGCCTCTGGCAGTGTACCAGGATGTGCAATGATCTAGCGTAACATGTATAGAAAATGATGAACGGTGGCTGAGCCACAAATACTATGTTAGCTATATGATCATGCAAAGCAATATGACAATGATGATGTGTGTCATATAAACGGAACGGTGGAAGTTGCATGGCAATATATCTCGGAATGGCTATGGAAATGCCATAATAGGTAGGTATGGTGGCTGTTTTGAGGAAGGTAAAAGGAGGCTTATGTGTGAAAGAGCGTATCATATCACGGGGTTTGGATGCACGGGCAAAGTTTGCACCAACTCTCGAGGTGAGAAAGGGCAAGGCATGGTACCGAAGAGGTTAGCAAATTGCGGAAAGATAGGAGTGCGTATAATCCATGGACTCACATTAGTCATAAAGAACTCACATACTTATTGTGAAATCCTATTAGCCCTCGAAGCAAAGTACTAACCGCATGCCCCTAGGAGGGAGGTTGGTAGGAGTTAACCATCGCGCGCCCCTGATCGTAACAGCACTCAAGGATTTCATTTCAGACCTATAAATGCTCGAACTTCCTCACCATGCCACGACCAATACTTAGATGAGTAGTTAATACAAACTTTAATACCAATATTTCTACTAACCAATGATCATGAACCTGTATCCTTTCACATTACGACATTAATAAAATTAACCATACACTTCGTATTTAGTGATCTACATGAAAGTTTTTATTATATCCCCCTTGAATACCTTATCATATCAGGACCATTCTTTTAACATGTGCAAATTGCCATTACTATTTATTAGACTCTCAAAAATATTTAAGTGAAGCATGAGAGTGCAACTATTTCTTTAAAATATAACCACCACCGTGCTCTAAAAGATATAAGTGAAGCACTAGAGCAACTGCCTAGCTCAAAAGATATAAGTGAAGCACATAGAGTGTTCTAATAAATCACGATAAATGTGTGTCCCTCTCAAAAAGGTGTGTTCAAAAGATGATTGTGGCAAACTAAAAAGCAAACAAAGACAAGAAAACTATGGTACAAGACGCTCAAAGTAAAACACATATCATGTGATGAATAAAAATATAGCTCCAAGTGATATACCGATAGATTGTAGACGAAAGAGGGGATGCCATCCGGGGCATCCCCAAGCTTAGACGCTTGGGTATTCCTTGAATATTACCTTGGGGTGCCTTGGGCATCCCCAAGCTTAGGGTCTTGCCGCTCCTTATTCCTTCATCCATCGTGATCTCACCCAAAACTTGAAAACTTCAGCACACAAAACTCAACAGAAACCTCGTGAGATCCGTTAGTATAACAAACAAATCTTAAACTTTAGGTACTGTTATAAATTGATTCATATTTAATTCTTGCATAATTCTACTATAATCTAACTTCTCCATGACTTATACCCCCCGATATAATCCATAGCATCATTAAAATAAGCGAACTATGCAATAGAAAAACAGAATCTGTCTAAAACAGAACAGTCTGTAGAGATCTATTTAAAAGCTATACTTCTGTAACTCCAAAAATTCTGAAAAATTAGGACAACGTAAACAATTCATATACCAATACTGTGTAAACATTTCAGATTTTCTGACATTCCAGTAGAGAGCCAAAAATCAAGAATTGGGCGCAAAACTTTCTGTTTTCCAAACAACATCAATTATACTATCATCCAAATCATCCTAAAGGCATTACTTGGCACAAACACTAATTAAAAGATAAAAACACAATCATAAACAGTAGCTATAATTGTGTAAACACACAAAATAGAAAATAAAAGCAAAATTTAAGATAACTATTGGGTTGCCTCCCAACAAGCTCTTTCTTTGTAGCCATTAAGATAGGCTTGAGATTTCAATGATGCTCATATGAAAGATAATAATTGAAACACAAAGAGAGAATCAAACATGTGAAAAACACATTTAAGTCTAACATACTTCCTATGCATAGGCATTTTATAGGAAAACAAATTATCGAGACAAGCAATATCTAGTATATGCAAATAGGAAGAATGAAGCATTAATAATTTCAGCACAAAGAGAGATAATTTATTAACATGAAAGTTTCTACAACCATATTTTACTCTCTCATAATAATTACATGTAGGATCATAATCAAATTCAACAATATAGTTATCATATAAAATATTTTCTTCATGATCCACATGCAAGTAAATCTTATAATCTTCCAAAATAGTGGGATTAACATTAACTAAAGTCATGACCTCTCCAAACCCACATTTATCAACAATTTCATAAGATGGAACACTCTCCGAATATGTGGGATTCTTTTTACCTAAAGTTGACACTCTTCCAAACCCACTTTCAATATTATTGTAAATATTATTATCAATAACATATTCATCATGAGGCTTAAATAAATTTTCAAGATCATAAGAAGCATTATCACCCCAATCATGATCATTGCAATAAGTAGTGGACATAACGAAATTATCATCCCCAAGCTTATAGCTTTGCATATCATTAGCACAATTGACATTAATAGAATTTATAATAGCATCACTACAATCATGCTTTTCATTCCAGGAGCTATCAAGTGTGGGTGCAATAGCAATAATTTCATTTATAACATAAGGAACTATAGCAAGTTCATCTCCATAAGCATAATTAATATTGGCATCATGGCCACAAGAATAACAGGCATCACGTTCATCAAGAGGGGATATTTCAATTGAATCAACGGGATCATGATTATCTTGCATATCATTATTTTCTTCAAAAGCAGTAGACATTCTCTCAATAAATTCATTAACATAGGCATTAGGAGCTTAGCTTTCATAGCAATATTTAAGTATAGAAGAATTTTCAGATTTGTAGAGAGTAGCATCATACTTTTCAATTAAAGGAGCAACTTCATAAGCACCCTTAAAAGCAACAAATTCTTCGATTTGTTTGATATCATAGTAACTATAAACAACCTTGGCATAAGAAGATAAGATTTCATTATCATTAAACTCACATACGTAGGGAAGGTGTTTTTTAGGGTCCTTAGAGTAACAGGTAAAATCATAAATTTCACATAGATTCCAAGCATAGCATAGAAAACAATTTATTTGATTCCATAAGAGTCTCCCTTTTTAAGACAAACGGTGACACACAAAATAAGCATGCTCATCTAATGATTTTCCCTCAACTAAACTAGTTGGGGTTTCAGCACGAGCAAAAATGGATTGAAGATGATCCAAGTAGAAAACTTTAAGTGGATCCATATGTCTATATTTTTATTTTCATTGAGTCACACAATTATAGCTAGCAAATAAAATATTTTTGTGTTTTTGTGTTTTTTATGAGAATTGGGGGAGATGAAAACGGGAGGCAAATGCAAATAAAAAGGCGAATAAAAAGAAGAGCAAGTAATTGATAGTTTGTGCGAAGGTACTTGATAGGATTTGATGATGTCTCCCCGGCAACGGTGCCAGAAATTCTTCCTGCTACTTGTAAACCGCGTTGGGATTTCCCCGAAGAGGAGGGGTGATGCAGCACAGTAGAGATAAGTATTTCCCTCAGTGAGAACCAAGGTATCAATCCAGTAGGAGAACCACGCAGAACCTCGTGAACAACACCTACACACACAAAAGCAAATACTTGCACCCAACACGGGCAAGAGGGTTGTCAATCCCCTTGAACTCGTTATTTGCAAGGATTAATTCTGATAGTGATAGATAGATAAAATAAATTACAAAATAAAATAAAGGAAACAAAATTGCAGCAAGGTATTTTTGGATTTTATATATGATAAAAGTAGACCCGGGGGCCATAGTTTTCACTAGAGGCTTCTCTCTTGAATGCATAGCATACGGTGGGTAAACAAATTACTGTTGGGCAATTGATAGAAAAGCGCGTAGTTTTGACGGATTCATGGCAATGATCATGTATATAGGCATCACGTTCGAGACAAGTAGACCAACTCCTGCCTGCATCTACTACTATTTCTCCACCCATCGACCGCTATCCAACATGCATCTAGGGTATTAAGTTAATAAAAACAGAGTAATGCCTTAAGCAATATGACATGATGTAGACAAAGTAAACCCAATCAATATGAATAAACCCCATCATTTTATCCTTAATGGCAACAATACAAATACCTGTCTTGTCCCCTACTCTGTCACTGGGATATAGAACACCACAAGATTGAACCCATTACAAAGCACCTCTCCCATTGCAAGATAAATCAATCTAGTTGGCCAAACCAGACTGTCGGGCCCGTGGAACCCAGGGTACCTCGGCCCGTCTGCCTGCGGCCTAGAGTGCAACGCTTGGCAATGGCCCAATAGGTGGCCTACCAGCGGGCGCCTCGAGCAAGACCCCTCATGAGGCCCCGGCCTCCTGAGGACCCCTCCCCGGGGAGCGGGCGAGCAAGACTCAACCACGACTTCACCGAGAGCCTCGCGAGGCCTTCTCGTGAGGCAGCCTCCCGAGGTTTCCTCCCGAGGCATCCTCCCGAAGATATGCAAGACAAGTCCTGTCCGGCTCGGTCGCGCGGTCTCGTGCCCATCACGTGGGTGACGCGCGTGGCGTCGAATGGCGGCAGAGGCCGCGCCAGCGGCGCGGATGGAGAGGATTTCCCCTTTTGTGCTAAGGGAGCAAGGCCAGCAGTCCGTTTCCCAAAGCAACCCCAAAGGTTGCCCGATCGGTGAAAGAAGACCAAGACGGTGGACGCGCAGGGCGGAGGTCACCACCGAGCCCACCGGCGCGTCATGGATAAGCGCTTTGCAGGCGAAGACCACCTTTTGTCAGGATAGACTGCGCCCTTGTCCCCCTTCAAAATTGCCGTTGTGTGGCAACCCTTCCCGCCAATGTTTTCGGGGGAAGAGGACCGAGGCAGATATAAAAGGATGGCAGGGTGCCGCTGTAGAGAGGATCCGAGACCGATTCCACCTTCTACCACCTTGTACGTCTGTACTCACCAGAGCAATCCCAACCAAGCAGGAGTAGGGTTTTACACCGCAAGGTGGCCCGAACCTGGGTAAACCACTGTGCCTCCGGCCCACTCTCACCGTAGCTTCGCCGTAGTTTAGCTGGGGAAGGGGACGAGGTTGTAGGAACGAGCTCACCCCAGTGTTCAAACCTTTGGGGTCCCCGGAGCCCGACTTCTGACATTTGGCGCACCAGGTAGGGGTGCGCTACAGTTCTTCCACTCCGTCCTCCACTCCACCAGCTTCATGGCCGACGCTCGCCGCGAACGCGACGAACGCAGGGCGGGTCGCGTTGCCCAGACGGAGCCGGTGGGACACGGCAACCGCCGCCGCGTCGAGGCCGCTGCCGCCACCGACCCTGCCACCCGGGAGCAGCAGGACTCCTCCCCGCACCCCTCTGTGCAGGCAGACGGCCGCACCGCCATGACGTCCTCCTCCCTCGCCCGCAGGGGGCCACCGAACGCGTAGGCCACGCTGCTCATGGCGCGCGAGCTGCTCCGCTACCGTCCAGCTGACACCGGCTACGACGCCTGGCTTGGTCGCATCACCGAGCTCGTCAACGCCGCCGGGGACGCTCCGGCGCCTTCCCACTCGCTCCGCGCTCCGCCGTCTTGTGCTGGGGACGTAGCGCATGGCGCTCCCCCGCCACCTCCTCTGCGCGACGAGCTCGCCGGCCACCAGCGCAACGCGTGGGTGCGTGAGCCATCCCGCGGCGCATCCTCACCGGTCTGAGACGAGGCTAGCTGCCAGATCATCCGCCGCGCGCCGCCTGATGCGCGTGTGCTCCTCGAGCAGCAGCGCCGGCGCCAAGACCGGACCGTCCAGGAGGTCGCGATGGCTGGGCGCCAGAACCACGCCGCCCTCGCCGGCGGTGTTCCCTCGAGCGGCGTGGGCTGCCGTGCCTTCACTCGCGAGCTGCGTCGGGTGGTGTGGCCCATGAAGTTCAAGCCGGACCTGCCTCCATGCTACGACGGCACCCCCAACCCCACAGAGTTCCTTTAGCTCTACACACTGAGCATCGAGGCAACAAACGGTGACGACAAGGTCATGGCGAATTGGTTCCCCATGGCCCTCAAAGACGGCCCGCGCTCTTGGCTCATGAACCTCCTTGAGGCATCCATCTCATCATGGGGCGAGCTCTGCGACTAGTTCGTCGCCAACTTCAAGGGCACGCACGACCGCTCCCTCACCATCAATGACCTGCGGCACGTGCGGCAGCGCCCGGACAAGACCCTCTGCAAGTACATCCAGCGCTTCAGCCAGGTGCGCAACAAGATTTCGCGTGCCTCCGACGCGGCCGTCATCTCCGCATTCTCCACGGGCGTCACGGACGTCAAGATGCGCGAGAAGTTAGCCATCAACGACGAGCTGGACTCGGTGCTTGAGCTGTTCGACCTCGCCGACAAGTGCGCCAAGGCTGAAGAAGGTCGCCTCTTCGTCCACAACGACCCTGATGCGGCGCCCGACGCCGCTACGGCCAAGAGAAAGGACGCCAAGCACAAGAGCCCTACCGTGCTTGCGGCGGAGCCCGAGCAGAAGCGTAGCCGTGACCGTAACGAGCCCAAAACAGATGACCGCCCTCTCTGCGCCTACCACAACTCGCGCTCCCACAGCACCGAAGATTGCCAGGAGCTCAAGCTGCTCCGTGATGAGCACTTGGGCCGCCGAGGCGACCGCAATGATCGCGGCGCCGGTCGCGGAGGTGGCCGCAGCGGCAACCGCTGGGACGGCCGCAGCGGCAACGGCAACTTCCGCCAAGGCTGGCGCGACCAGCCTCGTGAGGCCGCCTGGCGCGATCAACCTCGTGAGGCAAACCCTCAGGCCAACGCCGCTCTTCCGCCACTGCCGCTGCCACCCCGGAGGGACGATGTCAACCAGCCTGATGAGGGCGCTGGGGGCTACCAGGAGCCTCGCGCGATCGCCTGCATCCTCGGCGGAGCTCAGGCTCCTGCATCCAACCGCCACTTCAAGCAGTTCTCTCGCAAGGTGAATGCCGCCCTCCCAAAGCCAGAAGCCGCACGGCCCCTCAAGTGGTCGCAGTACGCCATCACCTTCGACTCCAAGGACCACCCCAAGTCCGCGGCCACCGCAGGCGCGCTCCCCATGCTGTGCACTCCCACCATCAGCAACGTCGCAGTCACCAAGACCCTCACCAACGAAGGTGCTGGTCTTAACGTGCTCTCCATCGAGACCTTCGAGCAGCTCCAGGTGCCTTATGAGCAGCTCATGCCGACGAGACCCTTCTCGGGCGTGACCGACGGCTCCACGCTGCCCCTGGGCCAGGTGCGCCTCCCCGTCACTTTCGGCACCCGCAAGAACTACCACAATGAGCTCATCGACTTCGACGTCGCCCACATCGGCCTGCCTTACAATGCCATCCTGGGCTACCCCGCGCTCGCCAAGTTCATGGCGGTGTCTCATCACACCTACAATGTTCTCAAGATGCCTGGCTGCAGCAGCATCATCACCGTCTCCTACGACGAGAAGGACGCGATCTGCTCCCTTGAGCACGCCTACAAGGCCGCCGCCACCGCCCATCCAGATGACGAGGACGCGGCCGAGCCTCCTGAGGCCGCGCCTGGAAAGAGGAAGCAGCTGTTCTCTTAGGACCACGCCGAGACGAAGAAGGTGTCGGTTGACGGCAGAGGCTCAGGCCCTGCCTTCACTATCGGCGCCGGCCTTCCTCCTGCATAGGAAGGCGCGCTCGTTGCCTTCCTTTGGGCAAACTCAGATGTTTTCGCCTGGAAAGCATCTGACTTGTCCGGTGTACCGAGGGAGGTGATCGAGCACCACTTAGCGGTGTGCCCCAACGCACACCCCATCAAGCAAAAAGCATGGCGCCAGGCGCCCGAAAAGCAAGAGTTCATCGTTCAGGAAGTGCACAAGCTGCAAGAAGCTGGAGTCATCCGTGAGGTGCGCCATCCCGAATGGCTCGCCAACCCAGTCATCGTCCCCAAGAAGGGCGGCAAGGAACGCATGTGCGTCGACTTCACGAGCCTCAACGAGGCCTGCCCTCAGGACCCCTTTCTGCTGCTGTGCGTCGGCCAGGGTATGGACTCCACCACCGGCTACGCCCACATGCCCTTCGGCCTGAGGAACGCCGGCGCCACCTTCCAGTGGCTGGTGCGCCTCGCGCCAGGTCTTCGAACTGGGAGGGACTCCACAAGCTCTCACCCATGTGGGAAGGCCCTTTCAGGGTTGCTCATGTCTCCAGGCCTGGCACCGCCCCGCTGGAGATGGAGGACGGAGTTCCTATGCCTAACGCCTAGAACATCCAACACCTCCGCAAGTTCTACCCGTGACCCTCACGCGTACGAACGAAATGGGGCTGTACACGCCCCGGAGAGTCTCAATGCGTTCACCTGACGGGCACGCGAGAGCTCCCGCCCACGCCCAAGTGGAAGCCCCATGCTCCGCGCTGGCGGAACGATCGAACCGCGATCATGCCCACACCCCGGTGGAAGCCCCATGCTCCGCGCTGGCGGAACAATCATCTGAGGGCGCCCCACAGGCTGCACCAACCTCAAGCTGACCCGTGCCGGACACGGCAGCTCATCTTTTTCTCTTTTGGGTGTGTAACTGAGGGCGTCCCATGGGCTGCACCAACCTCAAGCTGACCCATGCCAGACACGGCAGCCGCACCCTTTTTTTTGTTGTGTAATGGAATCCATTATCTTGCATCAGTAAAGCTTCAGTTTCCTTACATGGTGTATTTCCTCATGTCCTTGCCTCACGAGCCATGCGTGCTCACGGCCTCCCTCATGAGCCTCACGCGAGCGGGGGCTGGACACAGTGTCTGTGCTTGGGTCAGTCCCAGCAGCGCTGAAAAACCCAATCAACCGGGCTCTGGCTCGCGGGCTTGCTCCTGTGCACGCCACCCCACCAAGGTCCTTGGTGTCTTACCCCCTCGCTTGATGGGACACGGTGTCTATGCTCGGGTCAGTCCCAGCAGCGCTAAAAAATCCAAGCAACTGGGCTCTGGCTTGCGGGCCTGTTCCCGTGCACGCCACCCCACCAAGGTCCTTGGTGTCTTATCTCCTCGCGTAACGCCCATGAGTGAGCCGGCGAGCGTGCACTTCTCCCCTGTTGTGAGACTTTTCTGCATACAATTATCTCAGGAGCAGGTCACCTGGAAGGTCTTGCGAGCGACGCCTCGCGAGGTGATCCCATGGCAGGACACCCCTTTGAGCCTCGGGAAGCTTCGTAGGCCTTGCCTCGGGAGCCAGCCTGCGACGGCCGTCTCAGGAGGAGATCTCGCGAGCGAAAACCCCGCAAGGCACACCCTGCAAGCCGCGGCTCGCCCAATGCTACCCTCCGCAAAAGCTAAGTCCACTACCTTGCGAGCCACCCTCGCCATCTCTCAAGCTTCTCTTTCTAGCAACCTCACCGAGCGCTAGCGTTTCTCCTTCCGCGAGACGCTTGCACGTCAAAGGGGGGGGGGGGGCTCCCTGAGCATCGCGCCTCGGGAGCCCTTACTAGCTCCCGGTGCCCCTCACCTCCTGGCCTTGTCCAGGCATCACGACCTGACATACCAGTGATGGATGTAGCCCGCCCGGGGGCTGGGCCCTGATGACATAGAGTAGACAAGGCAAGCAAGAAGAGAAAACAAGCCTCAAGAGAAAGCTTCACGAGGGCACAAGCATACATCACAACAAGTCATAAAATACTTAAACACAAAGGCATTGTCTTTACGCCCCCACGGGGCCATATCGGTCCAGTGCAGGATGAGGAAGGAAAGGGGATCCTAAGAAGTCGCACCGTCGTCGTCGTCGTCCCCGCCGCTGTCGTCGCCGTCATCGTTACTGTCCCCGCCTCCGTCGGAGCCCCCGCTGCTGCCACAAGAGAACTTCCCAAGCAGCGCACCCACATGGCCTTCCACCGCCTTCGCGAGGCCATCATGGAGCTCCTTGGGGATGGGGGCTATTACCTTATCAAGATCAAAGTTGGGGTCGGCGTGAAGGAGGTGGTTGAAGACGCGAGTCGCTACCTGAGAAAAGAGGTCACGACATTCTTCCTCGAAGATGCCGTCTGCCTTCCTGGCCCCATCCTCGAGCCGCTCCACGAGCTTGGTGAAGAAACCAATGTAGTCGGCGTCGTGGGGCTCGCTGGGGGCTTCGAGCCTCTCCTTGCAGATGGAGCTCAGGGCGCTACGGGCTCGAAGCTGGAGGAGGTGGAGCGTCCTGGTGCGTTCGAGCTGCCGCTCCCGCTCCCGATCTGCCTCGCCCCCGGCCTGTTCGACGGCGCTGGTGGCGCCCCCCGCCTGGGGGCGAAGCGAGGCCAGCTCGGCTTTGGTGACGGCCTGGGCCTTCATCGCGGTCTCTCGGCGGGCCTCCGATTCAGCCAGCGGCTGGCAATTTCCTGCCGGAGCCCCTCGCGCTCCGTCTCAAAGTGGTCCTCTTGCCGCTTCAGCTCCTTGCCATGCTCCTCGGTGAACGCCTAGCGCTCCGCCGCTACCCTCGCGTCGGCGTCTTCCTGGGCCTTCTTCTCCTTAGCCTCCAGCTGGGCATTGGCTTCGTCCACACGCCTCGCGTGGGCATCCTGAGCGTCGGCCACCTGGCGTCCTAGCGTCTCCAGGCGCCCGCGCTCCATGGCCTGCTCGGTCGACATCCTCGCGAGGACCCCCTCACGAGTCGCAAGGTCTACCTCGCAGGCCGCAAGCTCCCCCTCACGGGTAATGACGGTGCTCTCCCACGCATGGAGCAGCTGCGCCTACGCGGCATGTTGATCCTAGAGTTCCTTCAGGCGGACCTCCGCCTCCTCGCGACGCTTGATGGCCGCTTCGGCCTCCTGGAGAGCGTTCGTACAGGCCCCCCTTGCCTCGACGGCATCCTTCTCGCCCTTTGCACAAGCGGCTTTGTTCTGGCGCTGGCCCATCTTGATAGCGACGCTAAGCCGGCGCCACCCTTCATTGAGCCCCAGGCGTTCCTCGGCGAGGCGCGCCTTCGCATCCTGGAAATCTGCCCCGAGCCGATCGAGCGTGGCTTTAGCGTCATGCAAGGCCCCGTGCCAGAGCAGGGGGCGGTTGCTCACGAGCGCCAGGGACCAGTCCAGGCCCGGCCCCTCGCTACCCTCCGTTGTCGTGGTCGGGGAGGCTGCGGCGTCGTTCACCAGGAGCGAGGGGCTCGTCGAGGTTTCCCCCGCGTTCGGCTGCGGCGGTGCGCCGCGGGGGCTCGCCATGCCTGTCATGGGAGCCTCGTGCGCGGGTGCGGCTTGAGAGCTTGCCGCGGCATGCCCCACGTCGTCCTCCTCCGCGTTAAGGGAGGCACCTAGCAGGGGAGTGGGCGCCTCGACCTCCTCCATCACCGCATCTTCTCTCGCGGCGGGGTTCGCGAGGGCCGCGCCACCACCTCCAAAGGCGGCAGCCTGATGCTCGCCCCTCTCTGTCTCAGGAGCCACGCCCGTGCGCGGCTCCGGAGAGATGGCCTGCTCTTCCTCAACCTCCGTGCGCTCCGTCTCGGCTTCGGGATGGCGGGCGGCTTCTCCATGCCCCCCGGCATACGCGGCGGGCCTCGGCGCCCCTTTGGGATGGGGGCCATCTTCATCGTCGTCATCCTCTTCTTCTTCTTCTTCTGGTCGCCGGCAGACCTCCTGTACGAACGGTGGCTCAGCCCCGGGCTCGGACTGGCAGGATGAACATGAAAGCCGGGAGAGACACGGGACTTACTCGTCGCTGGCGGTCCATTTCCTCTTCTTCTCCACGAGGGGCGGCTCATCGCCGCCACCCTCAAGTGTCGCCCCGGCTCCACCTTCTGGGCCCCCGGAGCGGGCCGCGGTGGACCCGGCCGCGTCGTCGCCCTCCTCGAGGGCCTAGGAAGTCTCGGCTCCCTCATGGGCCTCTGCCGCTGGGGGCTCGATCGCCTCCCGGCTGAGGTCGCCTCCGCCGTGGGCTGCGCGCTGTCGGCGTCATCGTCTTCGAGGTTGCAAAGGAGCTGACGGCGGGTGCGCGGCAGCGCCTGGTCGACGTCCTCCTCCATGGCCTCCCCAGAGTCCTCGTCGCCGCCGCTGTTTCTGGAGTCCAACACCACCACGAGAGGGTTCTCGCCGGGCCCGACGTGGCCCTCCGGCACGAGGCCCCACTGGTTAAATCAGGGCATCTCCGCGACCAGCTCTGCCATATCCTCGTAGCGGAACATCGGGAGCGCATCCTCGGGTGGGTCCGCTGCAGGGCTACTAAGCAGGGTCGCCAGGGCTCCGTCTAGCACATCCTGCTTCAGGCTGCCGCGATTCAGTCTCATGGAGTCCCTCGCACTAGTGAACTCCCACACAGGGCGCGAGTGCTGTTGGAGCGGCGCAATGCGCCACCGCAAGTACTCCCTGACGACCGTCGCCCCCGACAGCTCCGCGGCCCGGTGCGCGGCCATCCGCTCCAAGACAGGCTCCATCCTCAGGTCGGTGAGCTTCTCGTGCCCCCATCCGGAGTTCTTCTCGGCCGGGTCCATCGGGATCATCAGGAGCGGGCTGGTCTGGCACGCGCCCATATAGACCCAGCGCTGTCGGTAGCCCTCCACCTTCTTCGCGACCTTTAGGTTGATGAAGCTGCACTCCATCCCCTTGATGGCGAGAAACGAGGTGCATCCGGAGTGCTGGTTTGCCGCAGTCAGCCGCAGGCTGAAGAAATGGCAGAAGAGCGCCACCGAAGGCATCATGGCCATGAAAGCCTCGTAGTAAAAGGCGAACATGGCCAGGAGGAGGATGGAATTGGGTTGGAGATGGAGGGCTTGAATCCGATAATGGGAGAGGATGGCGTAGAAAAAGTCTGAGAAGGGCGGCACCAACCCGGCATAAATACTATGGAGGAAGAAGGGGTAGGCCGTCGCCCCTAGGTCGCGCCGCGCGCGTGAGCCCGGCCAGATCTTGGTCGCCTGCCCTTCATTCTGGTCACCGGCCACCAGCGGGAGCACCCTGTCTAGGCCCTCCCTGTCGAGGATGGTGGAGCGCTGCAGTGCCGCCCCGATAGCGTGCGTGCTTGGGGCCGGGGTCGCCGCCTTTCCCTTCTTGCCGGTGGGCGCCATCAAAGTGCAGCAAAGTCGCGAGTGGAAGCGGGGGAAGAGGCGGAGCTCGGAGATGGGGTCGTGAGGAGCTGTGCGTGAGAAGGAAGATGCAGGGAGACGACAATGCGTGAAGGAAGGCAATGATGGCCTCGCGCCGTGCGCGGGCAGGCTTTATGTCAGCGCGGGCAGTTACCAAGGCGTCGTGGGAGAAGTGGGGGCGTCCCCCATCACATCGTGCGCTACGCGTTGCGCCTAGCCCGCAGGCGGTTAGGTCCCGCGTCGTTTCACCCCCGAATAGGCGGGAACGTGCACGCCGCGGGCTCGGGGGCTACTGTCGGGCCCGTGGAACCCAGGGTACCTCGGCCCGTCTGCCTGCGGCCGAGAGTGCAACGCTTGGTAGTGGCCCAATAGGTGGCCGACCAGCGGGTGCCTCGAGCAAGACCCCTCATGAGGCCCCGGCCTCCTGAGGACCCCTCCCCAGGGAGCGGGCGAGCAAGACTCAGCCATGACTTCACCGAGAGCCTCGCGAGGCCTTCTCGCGAGGCGGCCTCCCGAGGTTGCCTCCCGAGGTTGCCTCCCGCGGCATCCTCCCGAAGATATGCAAGACAAGTCCTGTCCGGCTCGTTCGCGCGGTCTCGTGCCCATCACGTGGGTGACGTGCGCGGCGACGAATGGCGGCAGAGGCCGCGCCAGCGGGCGCGGATGGAGAGGATTTCCCCTTTTGTGCTAAGGGAGCAAGGCCAACAGTCCATTTCCCAAAGCAACCCCCAAAGGTTGCCCGATCGGTGAAAGAAGACCAAGACGGTGGACGCGCAGGGCGGAGGTCACCACAGAGCCCACCAGCGCGTCATGGATAAGCGCTTTGCAGGCGAAGACCACCTTTTGTCAGGATAGATTGCGCCCCTGTCCCCCTTCAAAATTGCCGTTGTGTGGCAACCCTTCCCGCCAATGTTTTCGGGGGAAGAGGACCGAGGTAGATATAAAAGGAGGGCAGGGTGCCGCTGTAGAGAGGATCCGAGACCGATTCCACCTTCTACCACCTTGTACGCCTGTACTCACCAGAGCAATCCCAACCAAGCAGGAGTAGGGTTTTACACTGCAAGGTGGCCCGAACTTGGGTAAACCGCTGTGCCTCCGGCCCGCTCTCTCCAGCGCGCTCTCGCTGTAGCTTCACCGTAGTTTAGCTGGGGAAGGGACGAGGTGGTAGGAACGAGCTCACCCCAGTGTTCGAACCTTTGGGTCCCCGGAGCCCGACTTCCGACACAGACGGATAGATCGGAGAGAAATACAAAGCTATAACAATCATGCATAAAAGAATTTAGAAAAGACTCAAATATTTCTCATGAATAATCTAATCATAAACCCACAATTCATCGGATCCCAACAAACACACCTCAAAAGAAGATTACATCGAATAGAACTCCAAGGAGATCGAGGAGAACATGGTATTGAAGATCAAAGAGAGAGAAGAAGCCATCTAGCTACTAGCTATGGACCCGTAGGTCTGTGGTAAACTACTCATACATCATCGGAGGGGCAGCAAGGTTGATGTAGAAGCCCTCCGTGATCGATATCCCCTCCGGCAGGGTGCCGGAAAAGGCCTCCAAATGGGATCATGGAAGAATAGAAGCTTGTGACAGCGGAAAAGTTATTTCGTGGGGCTCTCTGTTGGTTTCACAATATTTGAGAATTTATAGAGGTGGAATTGGGTCAAAAGGAGCGACGAGGGGCCCACAAGGTAACAGGGCGCGCCCCACTGGGGGCGCGTGGGGTTGCCTTGTGGCCTCCTTGTGAGGCTTCTGGCCTCCTCCCGAAGCTTCTATGGTCTCTCTTGTCCAGAAAAAAATCGTCAAAAAGTTTCGTAGCGTTTGGACTTCATTTGGTACTGATTTCCTGAAAAACCAAAAAAGCAGAAAACAGCAACTGACACTGGGACTAGGTTAATAGGTTAGTCCTAAAAAATGATATAAAATAGCATATAATTGCATATAAAACATCCAAGATTGATACTATAATTGTATGGAACAATAAAAAATTATAGATACGTTGGAGACGTATCACGCGCCCGCAGCACCCCCCTCCGCTGGCAGGCATCACCGCCTGGATGCAAGGCCATGCTCTCTGGCCCACGCCGCCCAAGCCAGCACTGCACCGCACATCAGACCTGCAGGGTCACCGTAGCCAGATCTAACGGCCGTCGTCCAAGCCGCCATTGACCCCGCGTTGCGAGCACCATCTGGGGCGAAGAAACGCCTCGCCCCCACCAACACGAGACGAGGGGCCTTATTTTATTTGCATGGCAGAAGTACTTGGGATGGACATGTCCCCTTATCTTGCGGGTGGCCTGGTGGATCGTTCATGGCGACCAGGGGATAAGGTTACATATAATTCAGGGCAATTCTCGGTTATCCGGCAGTAGTTTGCCCAACGGAGCCGCGACCAAGTGTTGCTTGTTAAAGACTTGCGCTTGAGAATCCCTAATTAATTTCTCGTCCATATCGGCCCTCCGGTTACTCATTTTCAATGCAAACCCCTAACCCCCCATTTAGAAACCCCCGTTGCCGCCTGAGCGAGCAGGGCGACCGGGGGGGGGGGGGCAAGTAATGCTTTGAATGTCCCGGCTCAAAATCATACTCCCTCCATCCGAGAAAAATACTTGTTGATCAAATGGATGTATCTACCACTAAAAAATGTTTAGATACATCTGTTTGAGCGATGAGTATTTGCGGACAGAGGACAGAGGTAGCACTATGTAGCACGGGTTGCGGCTTGTAAAAAAGGAAAATGAATCACCACGGAAGGGGACGTGTGTTGTCGTAAATGTAATAACTAAACAGAAGATGGGGATGGCATGGCACAAATAAAACAACCACGTATAATGTATCTCCTGTTTTGTCAGATAGCATTTGTCTTTTTTGATCCGAAAACCACTACGGTATGATTTTCAATTAATATAAACAGTATGGTACAAGAAGTGAGGAGTAAAATAACAAAAAAAAGGAACCAAGGGCTGACCATAAAAAGGTCATCCAATTCCTGCTCTAGGAAAAAAACCATGGAACTTAGAGATTATTATCTACCCACTGAAGGAAGGCCTCTGTAAATTTTGCTTTGATCTTGAAATGTAGTAGCATGGGGATTAAGACTGCGGGGGGTCCGACTGTATTTTACTGGGCAGAGGCTGCCTCAATTTGCTGCCGTCTAGAAAGTTGAAGCAGGTGCGGTCGCTGCGTAATCTTATCGCAAAATGCGTCATGACTTTGACTCGTGCTAGTGGCTGGCATCTAGTGTACTGGTCGTGTGCTTAATAAGAAACGCTGCGTGGTAAAAGAAGCAATTGGGCGTCGACCTTCATCTACCGCCCGTGTACTATAGACTAGTAAGCCAGTCCATGGCCTCCCCTAAAAAAACCAGTCCATGGCCGTCGGCGCGAGTTGTTGTCGGGCAGGCACCGCAAATTAATGCATGTTACTGATTACTACGTCCATGGGTAATCCATGATAGTGATCGCCAAAAAGGCGAGGGGATGCGCAGCAGGATCCGTGTGTATCCATCAGCGCGGATACTCGTGCTAGTGGCTGACTGATACGTCTCCAACATATCTATAATTTTTGATTGTTCCATGCTATTATAGTATCAATCTTGGATGTTTTATATGCAATTATATATCATTTTTTGGGACTAACCTATTAACCTAGTGCCCAGTGCCAGTTGCTATTTTTTGCTTGTTTTTGGTTTTTCAAAAAATCAGTACCAAACGAAGTCCAAATGCCACAAAACTTTTTTACAATTTTTTTCTTTACAAAAGAGACCCTCAAAGCTTCGGGAGGATGTCAGAAGCCTCACGAGGAGGCCACAAGGCAATAGGGTGCGGCCCCAGGGGGGCAGCCTGATGCCTTGTGGGCCCCTCGTGGCTCCTTTTGACCTAATTCCACTTCTATAAATTCTCAAATATTCGGAAACCAACAAAGAGCCAGACGAGAAAACCCTACCACCGCCGCAAGCCTCTGTTCTTCCGTGATCCCATCTGGAGGCCTTTTCCGGTACTCTGCCGGAGGGGGAATCGATCACGGAGGGCTTCTTCATCAACCTTGCTGCCCTTCCGCTGATGTGTGAGTAGTTTACCACAGACCTACGGGTCCATAGCTAGTAGCTATATGGTTTCTTCTCTCTCTTGGATCTTCAATACCATGTTCTCATCGATGTTCTTGGAGTTCTATCCGATATAATCTTCTTTTGCGGTGTGTTTGTTGGAATCCGATAAATTGTGGGTTTATGATCAGATTATTCATGAGAAATATTTGAGTCTTCTTTGAACTCTTTTATGCATGATTGTTATAGCTTTGAATTTCTCTCCGATCTATCCGTTTGGTTTGGCCAACTAGATTGATTTATCTTGCAGTGGGAGAGGTGCTTTGTGATGGGTTCAATCTTGCGGTGCTCAATCCCAGTGACAGAAAGGGACATGACACGTATTTGTATTGTTGCCATTAAGGATAAAAAGATGGGGTTTAATCATATTGCTTGAGTTTACTTTGTCTACATCATGTCATCTTGCTTAATGCGTTACTCTGTTTTATACTTAATACCCTAGATGCATGCTGGATAGCAGTCGATGTGTGGGGTAATAGTAGTAGATGCAGGTAGGAGTCGGTCTACTTGTCTCGGACGTGATGCCTATATACATGATTATTTCCTTGAATATCGTCATAACTATGCACTTTTCTATCAATTGCCCAACAGTAATTTGTTTACCCACCGTATGTTCTGTGCTCGAGAGAGAAGCCTCTAGTGAAAACTATGTCCCCCGGGTCTACTTTTACCATATATTAAAATCCAAAGATACCTTGCTGCAATTTATTTACTTTTATTTTATTTTGTAATTTACTTTTTATCTATCACTATCAGAATTAATCCTTGCAAATAACCGCTAAG
Organism: Elymus sibiricus; assembly: GCA_039707655.1. Classification (NCBI taxonomy): domain Eukaryota; kingdom Viridiplantae; phylum Streptophyta; class Magnoliopsida; order Poales; family Poaceae; genus Elymus; species Elymus sibiricus. The sequence continues at coordinate 214,261,749 of CM077670.1, forward strand.
GGGATTGACAACCCTCTTATTTGCGTTGGGTGCAAGTGTTTGCTTTTTTGTGCGTAGGTGCTGCTAACGAGGTTCTATGTGGTTCTCCTACTGGATTGATAACCTTGGTTCTTAACTGAGGGAAATACTTATCTCTACTATACTGCATCATCCTCTCTTCTTCAGGGAAATACCAACGTAGTTTACAAGTAGCACTGGCGTGTAGTGTTTTCAAGTGGCTGGTCCTCACGAGCATTCTCCATGATCTGCATACGGATACGGCTGAGACTCTTGCGATGGAGCATGGGTGCGCAGAAACCCGAACTAGTATTGCCAGGGTGATGTCGTCCGTGATCTGGCTCCAGGGGCCAGACGGCTTTGCTACATGTAGACTGGCGTTGGTATTTCCCCGAAGAGGAGAGGATGATGCAGTATAGTAGAGATAAGTGATTCCCTCAGTTAAGAACCAAGGTTATCAATCCAGTAGGAGAACCACACAGAACCTCATTAGCAGCACCTACGCACACAAAAGCAAACACTTGCACCCAACGCAAATAAGAGGGTTGTCAATCCTCTTAGCGGTTATTTGCAAGGATTAATTCTAATAGTGATAGATAGATAAAGTAAAAAACTAAATAAAATAAAAGTAAATAAATTGCAGCAAGGTATTTTTGGTTTCAATATATGATAAAAGTAGACCCGGGGACCATAGTTTTCACTAGAGGCTTCTCTCTCGAACACATAGCATACGGTGGGTAAACAAATTACAGTTGGGCAATTGATAGAAAAGCAAATAATTATGACGGATTCATGGCAATGATCATGTATATAGCCGTCATGTCCGAGACAAGTAGACCGACTCCTGCCTCCTTCTACTACTATTACTCCACCCATCGACCGCTATCCAAGATGCATCTAGGGTATTAAGTTAATAAAAACAGAGTAATGCCTTAAGCAAGATGACACGATGTAGACAAAGTAAACTCAAGCAATATGATTAAACCCCATCTTTTTATCCTTCATGGCAACAATACAAATATGTGTCATGTGCCTTTCTGTCACTGGGATTGAGCACCGCAAGATTGAACCCATCACAAAGCACCTCTCCCATTGCAAGATAAACCAATCTAGTTGGCCAAACCAAATCGATAGATCGGAGAGAAATACAAAGCTATAACAATCATGCATAAAAGATTTTAGAGAAGACTGAAATTTCTCATGAATAATCTGATCATAAACTCACAATTCATCGGATCCCAACAAACACACCGCAAAAGAAGATTATATCGGATAGAACTCCAAGAACAACGAGGAGAACATGGTATTGAAGATCAAAGAGAGAGAACAAGCCATCTAGCTACTAGCTATGGACCCGTAGGTCTGTGGTAAACTACTAACACATCATCGGAAGGCCAGCAAGGTTGATGTAGAAGCCCTCCGTGATCGATTCCCCCTCCAGCAGAGTACCGAAAAAGGCCTCCAGATGGGATCACGGAAGAACAAAGGCTTGCGGTGGTGTAAAAGTTATTCGGGGTGGCTCTCTGTTGGGTTCCGAATATTTGAGAATTTATAGAAGTGGAATTAGGTCAAAAGGAGCCACGAGGGCCCCACAAGGCATCAGGGCACCCCCCCCCCCGGGACCGCGCCCTATTGCCTTGTGGAGGCTTCATGAAGCTTCTGGCCTCCTCTCCAAGTCTCCAAGGTCTCTTTTGTCCATAAAAAATCTCCAAAAAGTTTCGTGGCATTTGGACTTCGTTTGGTACTGATTTCCTAAAAAACCAAAAACAAGCAGGAAACAGCAACTGGCACTGGGCACTATGTTAATAGGTTAGTCCCAAAAAATGATATATAAATGCATATAATTGCATATAAAAACATCCAAGATTGATACTATAGTAGCATGGAACAATAAAAAATTATAGATATGTTGGAGACGTATCAGATATGTACTCCACCTTTTACAACGGGATATAAATATTATAATGGTACATTTGCTTGTGATTTACCTGACCATATTAATGTCATTGTGTAAATATAAATTTGTCAATTCCTACTCATAATTTGTGTTAGATTTTGATGAGAAGTTTGCTAACTAAATTAAAGTGGAATTTGTCCATGTTATAAGTAAATGAAGGTGATTGATAATCATACAGGGAAGGTTGGACGAAAGGTGTGGTGGGAACCAATACTCCACCTAGAGCATGTGTGTGTGTCTAGTCGTATAGAGAGACGGTGTGTGTGTGAAAGAGAGAGAGAGAGAGAGAGAGAGAGAGAGAGAGAGTGAAATGGAGTCTTCGGTAGGGAAAGTAATAAAGTGTGTGTGGCTTCATCATAGAGAGGTGATGTGTATGGCAGAGGCCTCCAATTAGGGTGGGTGCGAGAGATAAGAGGCCCGGAGAGAGGGAAGAGAAGGCGTGTGCACGTGAGAGGGATGGACATCGAGATAATGCGTTTGTTCGAGAGACACCGAGAAAGAGTACTATCAATGGTGCATGTAGGTGGAAATTAAACGAAGGGATGGTCTTATTGATTTCAGCGATATAGAGGGAGGGAGTGAGAGAGAGAGATAGCTAGAGGGAGATAGATAAATGTGAGTGTGTGTTTTAGAGAAGAGACCCATCCAGACGGAAGTCATATGTGTACGAAAGAAGAGAGAGATTCGAGGCGGGTGGGGATGGGGGTGGGGGTAATTAACTACATATGGAGAGAGATGAGACCTAGAATGTGCATGTGCGAGAGGTATACATATATACGTGGATAAAGGGTGTGTGTGTCTGCGCGCGCATGATCGAGATAAAAGAGAGGAGACATAAGTCATAAGATCAAGGATGGGAGAGATGGATCGATATCACATTATGCATGCATGTGAGATATGGAGGGAAGAAGGCTCGATGATGGAGTGTGTGTTGTTGTCTTTAAGAGAGAGTGATGTGAGGTGGAGTATGCATATATGGCCAGCAGAGAGAGCGAGGCACAATGTGTGCACAAAAGAGATCCACGCATGCATGTGAGATGTGGAGGGAAGAAGGCTCGATGATGGAGCGTGTGTTTTTGTCTTTAAGAGAGAGTGACGTGAGTTGGAGTAAGCATATATGGCTAGCAGAGAGAGCGGACACAATGTGTGTGCAAAAGAGATTGACCTATAGATGCATGTAGAGAGAAAGAGATATAGTGTGTGTGATAGGAAGCGAGAGTGCATCCGAGAAAGAAGATTGATGGAGAAAGAGAGAGATAGAGAGAGGGAGATCGCTAGCAAGAGGGAGATCGGCTAGTGTGTGTGTTAGAGATAAGAGTCGAGTGGATCGGAATGGTGAGTCTGTGAGAGAGAGAGAGATAGAGAGAGGGTGCATGTGAGCAACATACAAGCGAATATTAGAGAGAATTGAGACCCCGAGAGACGTAGTTTGTGTTTGTGAGAGGGAAAGATATTTTAGAGGAAGAGTCGTAGCTAGAGAGACATAAGGAGCGCGAGATATCCCTAGGGAGAGAGGGTGTGTGTGAGCGTCATACATGGGAATAGTGGAGAGGAATGAGACCCCGGGAGACTAAGTTTGTGTTTGTGAGAGAGAAAGATATTTAAGATGGAGAGTCGTAGCTACAAAGACATAGGGAGCGCGAGACATCTCTAGAGAGAGAGAGGGTGTGTGTGAGCGGCATACAGGGGAATAGTAGAGAGAAATGAGACCCCGGGAGACAGAGTTTGTGTTTGTGGGAGAGAAAGAGATTTCAGAGGGAGAATCATAGTTAGAGAGACATAGTAGGGAGCGAGATATACCTAGAGAGAGATAAAGTGATGGTCGAGGGAGAGAGTACTGTTAGTGTGTGACGAAGAAAATATACTGCTATCCAGAGAGATATATAAACGGAGCACGAGAGATACCCGAGAGATAGTGAAGGTGTACGGGTATATATATATATATATATATATATATATATATATATAGAGAGAGAGAGAGAGAGAGAGAGAGAGAGGATGGATTTGCTATCCACACTAGCTCGGATGGTTGTTATCGGAACCGTTCGTTCGCTTTGGGATCCGCACTTTTAGGTGGATAAGGTTCCTATTTCATCAATTGCTGAATTTCGCCATGATTGAAGAGGAATGGTAAGCTGAACCTTTATGGAAGAGTACCCCGGAATGGCAACCTACAATCTGACTTTGCAGTCGTATTCAGAACAAAAGGTACCGTGACTTTCTCAATCGGTAGGGATTGATAGTATTGTCGGAAGTCGGGCTCCGGGGACCCAAAGGTTTGAACACTGGGGTGAGCTCGTTCTACCACTTCGTCTCCTACCACGGCTAAGTGACGGCAAGGCTACGGCGAGAGTGCGCTAGCGAGGGACGGACCATGGACTCAATGGTTTACCCAGGTTCGGGCCACCTTGCGTTGTAAGACTCTACTCCTGCTTGGTTGGTATTGCTCTGGTGCGAGAGAGAGAGTACAAGGTCGAGGGCGATGGGAACCGGAGTCCCCTCTACAATGGCTACTCTGCCCCCCTTATACCTGCATCGGTCCTCTTCCCCCTTGAAACTTAGGCGGGAAGGGCTGCCACACTTGGCGGGTTTTGAAAGGGGACAGGCGCTCAGGCTATCCTGACTAAAGGCGGTCTTCGCCTGCCAAAGCAAGATTCATGACGCGCCAGTGGGCTCGGTGATGACCTCCGCCCTGCGCACCCGCCGTCTTGGTCTTCCTTCGCCGATCGGGCAACCTTTGGGGTTGCTTTGGGGATTAGATATTTGGCCCTGCTCCCTTAACACAAAAGAGGAAACCATCTTCATCCGCACCTGCTGGCGCGGCCTCTGTCGCTGCTCGTCGCTGCGCGCGTCACCCACGTGATGGGCCCCAGACCGCGCGGCTCCGCTGAACGGCCTTTGTCTCGTGCGCCCTCGGGAGGGGGCCTTGGGAGGCCACCTCAGGAGGTCGCCTCGTGAGAGGACCTCACGAGGCCGCTGGTGGAGGTGCTGAGCCTCGCTCGCCCGCTCCCTGAGGAGGGGGCCTCGGGAGGCCAAGGCCTCATGAGGAGCCCTGGTGAGGTGCTTGGTGATGATGGCCTGCTGGGCCCACGCCAGGCGTTGCGCCCTGGGCCAAAGGCAGACGGGCCTGAATACCCCGGGTTCCATGGGCCCGACAAGTATCTACTTCCAGCAAACTTCTAAATGGGCTGCTTGTGGTCATTTACAAAAAGTTCTGCGCCGATGCTTGCTGGACGGGCATGTAAAAACTGCCATTTTCGTCTAGCCAAATGAACAAAGTTCAGCAGCGTCACTGAGTTGTGCTGGTCCAGCCATGTAAGACATGTCATTTTCCGTCTAGCATATTGAGTACGATTCTGTACCGTTCGGACTAGTAGACGACCTGGCGCGTGATGAAGTAGTTTTTGCAGACGAAAAGACCTGTGACATCGGGCGTCACCGAAGGATATACTAGTTGCGAATGGGTAGCGTTTCTAGACGCAAGTGTTTTCTTCTCCGCAGCTATACATACTTCGTCTTTCTCCCTCTGTCTTCAAGCTCTCTCCGGCAACATTCACTTTTTACTGTGCTCTTCGATTTGAAGAACAAAGCCTCACGTTCAAGGTTAGCACCCCCGAACTACCTTTTATTTTTGCATTAAACGGGGTTTTTCTAGATCTTATAATAGATCGAACGTATATACGGATACCAGCTCACTTTTTTGTTCATTTATATATCTATAAAAGTGTGTCGTATACTGTTCACAGTTAGACTTTGTCGATTAGTCCGTCTTACTGTGCATACATTTTTTGTAAGTGTATTCTAATTAGTGTGCAACTTTAAAATCCACCTAACCTTAGGGCATCTCCAATTACATTTCGGACATACTTCAACTACAAGCGGTGCTCGTCCGGCTCTGAAGGTATAATTAATTACCTAATCTTTGATCGCCGACACCTATTCTCCATGACTGGTCATGAGCACCGAGAACTAAAGCTTCGCCTTCTGCAGTTGCGCCTCGGCGCTCTCCAGCTCTGCCTCCGTAACCTCCGCCTGCGGAGCCCCGGGAACTGAAGTCGTCCGCCTCCACGTCGCCGCCAAGTGACTAATCGGGCGACGATGCTCAACCCACCAAGCTTGGCGTCGACGGGAGGGGAGGAGCGGTGGCCTTCTTGGGACCAAAGCGGTGGCGACCTATAGTGCACTACTCTTCCTCGCTGCTGGCAGCGCCCGCGGACGTGCCGGCTTCGTGGTCGTGGTGGCGGGGCACGGCCTCGGCGGGGCCAATGATGTCGTCCTCGTCGTCGATGTCGCCGAACACCTTGTCCGTCAGCTCGTTGCACTCCTTATAGGCGGCCGCCACCTCCGCCGCTCGCTGGCGGTACCGCCAGCGGGTGAGGTGGATCTCGCGGGTGGACTGGTAGGAGTTGAGCAGCGCCGCCTGCTCCACCGGGTTCATGTCTGGCACGATCGCCCTGCCGGCGGCGAGCTGCTCCTCCGCCCGCAGGTGCTCCTGGAGGAGTTGGTGGTTGTAGGCGGTGTCGGGTTGCGCCTCCCAGAACTGCTCCTCCCGCACCATGTCCATGTAATGGGCACGGGCCTCGCCGATGGTCATGGTGCAATGCACCGGCGAGGGTGTCGTGAACGAGAAGGGTGGCGCCGGCTCATTATCGGCGGTGTCCTCCATTGGGACATCACCGTCCTCCGGTTAACTGTCAGCTTGTCAGCCGGCAACAATGGCGTCCATTTCCTTCTTCTGCTCTAGCGTCAGCCCATCCCAGAGAACTTTGGCGCGGGAGGAATCCATGGTGGGAGTGTTGTGGAGAGGGATCGGAGGCGGATGACTGCGGCTATGACCGGGGCAGTAGTTTATATATCAATGGTGGGCGGCAGAGGGACGGACGGGTGGCGCCAGAGTAGCCACCTCGGCAACCACATGTCATTAATGCGGGCGGCAGACAGACGAACGAACGGACGTCGTGTCGTTTGAACGCGGAGCAATTGCGTGCACTTGGGCGGCGCTCTCTCGGCCGGCGCGCCGCTTCAATGCCGGCGCCACTGAGAGGTCGGGTCCGCTCTGGCTGGGCATGAATGCGGGCACTGACGCTCTGGAGCGGCGCTGACCGTTTCGGGCGGGAAGCGCGCGCGGGCGAGGGAGGGGTTTGGATGGGCCAGGGCGGTCAGAAGCGAGCGTGGCAGCGGTCTGGACGCCCATAAGCCCCCCCACATTTATCTTTGATTTATGGGAGAAAACACGTCCGGACCGTCCTGCTGATCGATACAGGCCCGCGTTGGATGGCTTCCGTGGTCCGGACTTATACGAATGGTTTGAGAGTCGGCGTTGGAGATGCCCTTATTTGATAGACGAAACAAGCTAACCATGTGTCTCTTTTTCGAATTGTTTGTTATAGGTCAAACAACACCATGAACAAGTTCTCGAAGCCTGATACGTCTCCAACGTATCTATAATTTTTGATTGTTCCATGCTATTATAGTATCAATCTTGGATGTTTTATATGCAATTATATATCATTTTTTGGCACTAACCTATTAACCTAGTGCCCAGTGCCAGTTGCTGTTTTTTGCTTGTTCTTGGTTTTTCAGGAAATCAGTACCAAACGAAGTCCAAATGCCACGAAACTTTTTGACGATTTTTTTGGACAAAAGAGACCCTGGAAGCTTTGGGAGGAAGCCACAAGGCAACAGGGCGCGGCCCCAGGGGGGCGTGCCCTGATGCCTTGTGGGCCCCTCGTGGTTCCTTTTGACCTAATTCCACTTCTATAAATTCTCAAATACTCGGAAACCATCAGAGACCCAGACGAGAAAACCCTACCACCGCCGCAAGCCTCTGTTCTTCCGCGATCCCATCTGGAGGCCTTCTCCGGTACTCTGCCGGAGGGGGAATCGATCACGGAGGGGTTCTACATCAACCCTGCTGCCCTTCCGATGATGTGTGAGTAGTTTACCACAGACCTACGAGTCCATAGCTAGTATCTAGATGGCTTCTTCTCTCTCTTTGATTTTCAATACCATGTTCTCCTCGATGTTCTTGGAGTTCTATCCGATGTAATCTTCTTTTGCGGTGTGTTTGTTGGGATCTGATGAATTGTTAGTTTATGATCAGATTATTCATGAGAAATATTTGAGTCTTCTCTGAACTCTTTTATGGATGATTTTTATAGCTTTGTATTTCTCTTCGATCTATCGATTTGGTTTGGCCAACTAGATTGGTTTATCTTGCAATGGGAGAGGTGCTTTGTGATGGGTTCAATCTTGCGGTGCTCAATCCCAGTGACAAAAAGGTACATGAGACGTATTTGTATTGTTGCCATTAAGGATAAAAAGTTGGGGTTTAATCATATTGGTTGAGTTTACTTTGTCTACATCATGTCATCTTGCTTAAGGCGTTACTCTGTTTTTATTAACTTAATACCCTAGATGCATGCTGGATAGCGGTCGATGGGTGGAGTAATAGTAGTAGATGTAGGCAGGAGTCAGTCTACTTGTCTCGGACGTGATGCCTATATACATGATCATTGCCATGAATCCATCATAATTATTTGCTTTTCTATCAATTGCCCAACAGAAATTTGTTTACCCACCGTATGTTATGTGTTCGAGAGAGAAGCCTCTAGTGAAAACTATGCCCCCCCGGGTCTACTTTTATCATATATTAAAATCCAAAAATACCTTGCTGCAATTTATTTAATTTTATTTTATTTAGTATTTTACTTTATCTATCTATCACTACCAGAATTAATCCTTGCAAATAACCGCTAAGAGGATTGACAACCCTCTTATTTGCTTTGGGTGCAAGTGTTTGCTTTTGTGTGTGTAGGTGCTGCTAACGAGGTTCTGTGTGGTTCTCCTACTGGATTGATAACCTTGGTTATTAACTGAGGGAAATACTTATCTCTACTATACTGCATCATCCTCTCCTCTTCGGGGAAATACCAACGCACACTGGTACAGCGAGCTACTATACAAACGGTTTTTAACCTCTTTCCGCGACAGAGTTTTAAACCGTTGCCTTGCCTGTGTGTGTGTGATAGGGGGGGTCTTCCCACACGACCCAGAAACCGTCCGCGATAGGGAGCATGCAAGCATACATTTTGCAGAACTAAGCGTATGCGATGCCCGCCTATTTCCCAAACGCTCCGTCCTTGCTACTCGTTTGTGCTCGCATTACCATCGCACTCGGTATTCTGTGCTGCAATGTTTGCGATGCTCACCCCATCACAAACAGTTCACAATTGTACACCGTGTGTGAAGCTTGAATATCCCTCACATTTGTATGGACATAAATGTTTGAGATGTATAAAATGTCCCAAACGATTCATCCGTATTACCCGTGTCGGATGAAGGCCTATCGCACGCGTTCTTCTATGTGAAAACGTTTATGATGCACACGACATCATAAATAGTTCATAATTGCCTAGCATGTGAGATAAGGCCACTTTCACAAACATTTATTAAGAAGGAACTGTGTGCGTTCTTGTTGTTAATCTCACACGTTTTTTCTTGTCTGATCGTGTGTGCAGTAGAGTTTCATCGCACACGTACTGATTTGAGAAACGTGTCTGATCTTGACATTTATCACAGACGTTTTGCTTTCGCAAACCGTGCGCAGTGTAGTGGCCTGCAGATCATAATATATCCCTAATTTAATCCCTGCATTTAAAATTCATAGAATTTGAATTTGAAACAGATTTTCAATATGAAAGTAGGCAATCACTTATTTCACATCGAACCATGTTTATTACAAATACAAGTTCAAGGACGAATGAATAATTCGATGCACAGGTACATGTACTGAAGAACTACAGAAGCAACAAGGAAAGAATGATGAACCACAGTTGTACTAAAGACTGTAAAGAGAGAGGTGGAAGACATTATGGTTGCCGGAGAAGGTGAAGCGGAATGCCCATATTGTGCCCTCCTCCATGCCTAATGCGCGCACGACTCTAGGCCAACCCCTTGTGATGGCCGCCCACCCATCCTTCACTGTCTTCATTAGGACTTCTCAATGCTCATTGTAGTCTCGATGAAATACTTTAACCTTCATTGCATGTCCACCAATCATGTACTTTGCGAGGTAATCTTGAGTAAACTGCTTTGGGAACCACTGCAAACGAAAAAGATTCAGACATTGTTGTCTAACAACTCATTATGGGCAGTAAAAAGAGAAGGCTACCGAGTTCGTAGTTACCATCCTACAGCTCACTGTTGTGTTGGATAGAGCATAGACAAATAATTTAATTGCCATCGGTCGTATCTTTTTGCTAATAATTCTTATCAGTTTCCTCACTTGATGTTGGTTCATGAATATCTCATTGCCCCATACGCAAAAAGGGTCGAGGCGTGGATCTTTGCCTAGGACATATGTACCTACAAGCAACAAGTCAATATTAGAAGCTAAAAAGTGTCCAGCCGTGGATTTGTATGCACTACATTATGGAACGGAGGCAGTATAAGCCGAGGGATGAAACTAACCTCAGTGGAAAATGCTGGCCACTCCCGTTGTTGTCTTGCGTAAGTACATGGAAAGGCGTGATAAGTACTACAAGCTTAACATCAACCAAATATAGCCATGGTAAACAACAACATCTCAAAATGACAGCTTGAATGTGTTGGTTTCAGCATGATGTTAAAGCAGATAAAAAATGGAAGGGAATGTTAACTACAACAGGCTTAACAGGGACCAAATATTGTAATTCAAACTGGTACTGTTGAAAATGATTAGAACATAGCTCATGCTTAAACATCACACTGCATAAATGTGTAAAACTGAAATAAAGGGCATGTGTTAACTTCACCAGGCATAACATGAACCAAATATAGCCGTTCAAACTAATATTGATGAAATCGAACTGCACAGTTCATACTTGCACATAATGAACATCACATTGTGAATAACTGAAATAAACAAGGCATATATGCTCACTATAACAACCTAATATAGCCATTGAAAACTGGACAGAGGCTCACTGTAACCAACCTAACAAGCAAATACAGATAAACAAGGCACCTGCTTGAAAACTGGACAAAAGCTAACTGCAACCAACCTAGCTAACAAGCAAATACAGATAAAAAAGGCATCTGCTTGAAAACTGGACAACGGCTCACTGCAACCAACCTAACAAGCAAATACAGATAAACAAGGCATCTGCTTGAAAACTGGACAAATGCTCACTGCAACCAACCTAACAACCAAATATAGATAAACATGGCATCTGCTTGAAAACTGGGCAAATGCTCACTGCAACCAACCTAACAACCAAATACAGATAAACAAGATATCTACTCACTATAAACAACCAAATATAGCCATTCATGAAACTGAAGTGGACAATTCATACTTAAACATCAGATAGCCATATTGAACATTACATTTTTGCATAACTGAAATAATTAAACACAACACAGTTAAAACATCGCATGGTAAAAGCTACTACAACAATGGGTAGGATTTGGCAAGCTAGAAAAAGTAAGATTTGCTTATAGGATATTGCCTCACTTGTCATGGACGCGATCCTTCCACTTGGAAGAGCACAGACCCAGGGTGCGATCCCTGATGTCGCAGATGGGCTGTCTCACCTTGGAAGAGCCGTAGTGGATGCCCTTCGCATGGTCATGGTCGATGAGATCTGACTTGGCAGCTAAGGATCCCAAGCCACCGCCGTAGAACGTGTCCTTCAGAAATGACATAATGGGCTCGATGGCGTACAAGGATCGCAAATCCTTGACCGTGAGGTGGAGGAGATAAGCGGTGGGGCCTTCGAAGAGATCGACGGCGGTTGAACCAGAGGCATTGGGGATGGACCACTTAACCTATGACATGGCCCGCGTTAAACCTTCACTGTCGATGAGCTTGATGTCGTAGCCAGCTGTCCTGAGATTCAGTAATACGTGAGCCCGCTGACGTGAAGCCTTTGCCCTGGCGACATAGTCATTGTCCTCGCCGGCTTCCGCGGCGAGGTGTTCCTCCGGGATTGATAGGTTAGCACGAACGGCGGCCACCCCGACATCGTCCGGCGAAGAGGCCATGATAGACCTCCTTTTGGCCGTACGCTCCTCGGGCTCCCCGAGATATGTGGTCGGGCTTAGGCTACGACTCTCTGGAGTAGGGGATGGGGATCGGGGGGGAGGGACACCGCATGCCTCATCTAAAAACTCAGGGCGGTGAGGGTATGAGAATCGGTGGGTAACCTGAACTTATCTAAGCTAGGAGGCACGGGCAGACCGGTAGGGGCGGCGGCGGCTTCGGCGGCGGCGGCGAGCTAGGGTTCGAGTGGGAGGGGGGGTGTAGAGTGTGGAGGGGGGACGGGGTTAGGGCGGGTGGTGTTCGAGGATATGCCGCGGCTACTGAAATTTTTAGTAATGGTGGGTGGAGATGGTGGTGGACGAGGGAGGGCGATGGTTCAAATGCCTCATCTACTAGAATTTTACTATGAGGTCGGTGGTGGAGGTGTGAGGGCGACGGTTGAAATACCGCGGCAACTAAAATTTGGGTAAAGGAAATGAAGCGGGGCGGGAGCAACCAGATCGCACGCGGTCCAAACATAATAATTGTGTATGATAACAAGGAAAAGCCGCTTTTTTGAGTCTAACTAGCTGGTTTATCGCACACGGTTCATCCTAATTTTCAGATGCATACGTGGAATTCTCATCCTAAATATCCTGTACACAGTACCCTTCACCCTTGCTGGCGCTTGCGAAGTCATGGCGATTTTACAGGGCATGAGCTTCGCACACGGTTAAGCCAGTGCACCCGTGTCCGTTGCGCGTACGTTCGCACACAGTTTTTCATCCGAGGCGTCTGCTATTTTATATAGCACCATTTGGCAACAAAAAATGCGAGAGAGGGTAAGAAGACAACCACAACAACATGTGGCCCAAATATATATGTATGAAAAGGGTGGTGTGTGATGTTCAAATTCCCAATGCACAACTTTAACGCGCGGGCCCACGGGTAGGCGCGTCGTCGAAGATCGGGTGAGAGGGGCCAGAAGACAACAACCACCTGGAAGTGGCCAAATATATGTAGGAATAAAGGGTGTGATGTTTAAATACACAATGCACAACTTTGATGTGGCACCTCCCTCGCAAACCGGAAAGCCCCCTTGGATATCTATAATGACGGGTTAAGGTTGTAGCTAGGTGCCTGCCCCACCCCCACTTCGTGTCGGTGGGACACATGCACGTACTCATACTTTGGTCGGACATGCATGCATGACCTACCATAAGACGGACCAAGTGAATCTATCTTGGCCAAACAACCACTGTTGTTGTCGGTCAAAAAGGGATATAATAGACGCTCGGGCCCATAGATTGGACCATCACCGTAAACCGCACGAGAGGGGCCACAAAACCAACACCACCTGCATGGGGTCCAAATTGATGTACGTTGGAAGGGTGATGTGTTTTAAATACCCATTAATGTAAAATTTTGATGTGGCGCTTACCCCACGAAATGGACAACCCCCATGAAAGGTAGGTAGTAATTAAGGACGACATCGACGTACGTAGTGTGTCGATCCAACCCACCATTTCGAGCGCATGGTAGGGAATCCTGAGAACGCATGAGCTCGAACTTTGCTCGGATATGTCACCATGACCCGCAGTAACACGAACCAGGAGGAATCCATTCATGACCAAACCACCTCTTTGTCGGCCAAAGGGATGATATATATAGACCAGGCCCACAGATAGGCGTGTCATTGAAAACCGCACATGGGAGATGGGGTCGATGAGAAGACCCTATACGTACCTTGCATGCGGCCCAAATATATGTATATATGGGTGGTGTGTGATGTGTTCAAATCCTCAATGCACAACTTCGATGGGGCACCAGCTGCATTACAAACCGAACACCGTACCCCGAGGAAGCCACGTTACGTATGATGTCGGTTCCCCAACTTTGAGCCGACAGGAGGGAATCGAACAAATGTTCCCCAACTAAATTTGGTCTGACATGTCGTGACCTATACCAAGAGGAAACCATCATGGTCAAACCCTTCTCGTACGTTGACAGGTCACTACAGACAAATTTTCAAAACAAGTACGTTATGGGTCAAAGGATAGAATGGGCCCACAGATCTCGAATGTGGTGGGTCAAAGGATAGAACATGGCGGGCCCACAGATCAATCTCGATCATTCTCTGATTTTTCAAAACAACAAATAACAAAACACATCATTCTCCAAATTTTCAAAACAAGTACGTTGTGGGTCAAAGGATAGAACGTGCGGGCCCACAGATCTCGAACGTTGTGTGTCAAAGGATAGAATGTGGCGGGCCCATAGATCAATCTCGATCAGTCTTTGATTTTTCAAAACAACAAATAACAAAAAACATCATTCTCCAAATTTTCAAAACAAGTATCTCAAGATTTAGTTAATCGATATGACATGTCGTCAAAGGATAGAACGTGCGGGCCCACAGATCTCGAACGTTGTGTGTCAAAGGATAGAACGTGGCGGGCCCACAGATCAATCTCGATCATTCTTTGATTTTTCAAAACAACAAATAACAAAAAACATCATTCTCCAAATTTTCAAAACAAGTATCTCAAGATTTATTTAATCGACATGACAGGTCACTACGGACACATTTAGATGCTAAATGTCTGTAATGACCGTATCATGGCGCTTAAATGAAGCTTGAGATATAACAACTTCCCACCCGGTCACCCATCCTTAGACTGCTCCAGCCCCAAGCTCGCTTAACTTGTGCGTTCTATTCGACTAGGCTAGAGGATGGGAAGCTGCCCCTTGCTGATAAGAGTTGCCTCCTCGTGTTTAAGGCGTTTACCGATGGTCAGCGCGTGGGACCTACTCCTTACTATCACACACGTTTGTGCTTTTATAAACTGTGTGCAATCTTTACATACCGGACGACTTCCATTCAAACTTACATTATTTTTTACTACTTAAAACCACTAGCCGAAAGAAGCAAAAGCTTTGCCTTTTCATTAATTAAGAACAACATAGTTGCCCAGTTAATTGTAGAAAACTGGGCTAAAACCGATACAAACAGGGCCTAAACCTACGGGAACTCTTGGCTGAGCATGAATTGGTACAGGCCTTCGTCCACGCGTCTGATACGCCCGTGGAACTGCTGTAATGCAATATCGATCTCCGCCCAGGATATTTCATCGGTGATGGTCGATTCCAAGCTGCGACGAGTATTTTGCTCTGCTTCGTCATTGGCGGCACCTGGGGGGCCGAGGAGGTTGAAGAGTCAATCGACCAGCCCGTCGGCGTCGTGGCGGCGGATTCTGGTAGTGCGAACTTCATCCGGCGCAATTATGGCGCTGACGGCGTCTGCCCATTCCTGGCGGGGAATCGGGATGCTTACCGGCCCTGGAAACGGCCTCTCGAGTGGTTGAGTCAACAGGATGCTTACATGGCTCTGCTCAGATAGTGCGGCGCACCACACCTGATGCGCGGGGGTGTTCTCCCACTCTTGCGCGGCAGCGCTTTGCCACTCTTGCTCCGCTCCGCTCCATGGGCGGCGACGAATACATGTGTAGACATTGGCCCGCTCAAGCACTGGGCGCGATGATACCGCTCACGCTCGTCGGCGCGTTGCCGCTCTTGCTCGGCGGCGCGCTGCCTCTCTTGCTCGGCGGCGCACGGCCGTTCTGGCTCTCCGGCCTGCTCCGGCTCGTTCTCCTCGTTGAGGAGGTTGATGACGGCGGTGGCGCTTCGCCGGATTGGCATGCTTGGAATGGTATACTGCGGTATGGCCGGTGTGTCGCCGCCTAGCCTTCTATGCCCACTCACACTGGCAGCGGGAAACCGATGGGGGGGGGGGGGAGTGGCGGGAAACCGATTTGGTGGGAGTGGCGGGAAACCGATTGGAGGAGTGGCGGGTAACGGTAGCGTGTTTGCATATATAACACAATTAATATGGAAAACTTGGGAAAGAAGGAAGCGCGAGCTAGAACGACGTGTGCGCACAGTGCTTACCCACGGGTGCCAGACGGTTGAACATAACTGCTTTAAATTATTCAGGGTTCGTTTGGCATTTTTTTATACATTATAATAGAGTTTTCCAAGCATTTAATGTGCAAAATTCAAATTTGAGCTACAAATACATGCTCCAGTGCACCAAAATGGGTTGAAAAAATCATATATGTGTCCTTGGGTGCATGTTTAGGTCCCATGCAAGGAATGGGGATGAATTACAAACATCTCGGCGTCCTGGCTCGGCCTCAAACATTGAGAATCTTGGTTTTTAAATCCCCATAAATCCAAAATTCACCTAAAATTCATGAAACTTTACATGGTGTCATGACATGGAACATATATGCCATGGTAAAAAAACTGACCAATTTGGGGCAAGTTTGGGTACAAGACTCTTACAAACCGGAGCTTCTCGCAAGAAGCCTCCGATAGGGAACGTGTCACCCTTGTGGGCGAAACGACAATCGCTGCCTCTTCTTGCCTTGTATTTTTTTTCTACGGGCAACATAGACCAATAGGAGATTTGTGCTGAAATATGGAATTATTCAGGGTTCGTTTGGCCTTTTTATACATTAATTGAGTTTTCTAGGCATTTAATGTCCATAATTCAAATTTGAACTACAAGCACATGATCCAGTGCACCAAAATGGCTTCAAAAACCATACATGTGTCCTTGGGTGGATGTTTGGGTCCCATGCAAGAAATGGGTATGAATTACAAACGTCCCGGTGTATTGGCTCGGCCTCAAACATTGAGAATATCGATTTCAAAATCCTGGTAAATCCAAAACTCACCCGAAATTCATGAAACTTGGCATCGTGTCATGACATGGCACATATATGCCATGGTAAAAAAAATTGTCCAATTTGGGGCAAGTTTTGTTACACGCCTCTTACAAACCGGAGCTTCTAGCAAGAAACCTCGTGGTTCCGATAGGGAACGTGTCACCCCTGTGGGTGAAACGACAATCGCTGCCTCTTCTCGCCTTGTATTTTTCTTCTAAAGGCAACATAGACCAACAGGGGATTCACGCTGAAATATTGAATTATTTAGGGTTCGTTTGGCCTTTTTATACATATATTAATTGAGTTTTCTAGGCACATAATTCAAATTTGAACTACAAGCACATGCTCCAGTGCACCAAAATGGCTTAAAAAACCATACATGTGTCGTTGGGTGTATGTTTAGGTCCCATGCAAGAAATGGGGATGAATTACAAACATCTCGGTGTACTTGCTCGGCCTCAAACATTGAGAATCTTGTTTTTTAAATCCCCGTAAATCAAAAACTCACCCGAAAATCGTGAAACTTGGCATCGTGTCATGACATGTCACATATATGCCGTGGTAATTTTTTTGTCCAATTTGGGGCAAGTTTTGGTACAAGCCTCTTACAAACCGGAGCTTCTATCAAGAAGCCTCATGGTTCCGATAGGGAACGTGTCACCCTTGTGGGCGAAACAACAATCGTCGCTGCCTCTTCTTGCCATGTATTTTTTCCTACAGGCAACGTGGACCAACAGGAGATTCGCGCTGAAATATGGAATTATTCAGGGTTCGTTTGGCCTTTTTATACATTAATTGAGTTTTCTAGGCATTTAATCCCCATAATTCAAATTTGAATTACAAGCACATGCTCTAGTGCACCAAAATGGCTTTAAATACCATACATGTGTCCTTGGGTGCATGTTTAGGTCCCATGCAAGAAATGGGAATGAATTACAGACATCTCGGCGTCCTGGCTCTGCTTCAAACATTGAGAATCTCGGTTTTTAAATCCCCGTAAATCCAAAACTCACCCGAAATTCATGAAACTTGGCATAGTGTCATTATATGGCACATATATGCCGTGGTAAAAAAATTGTCCAATTTGAGGCAAGGCACACACATTAATAGCTAACGTAGGCATTTTGGAACAAATAGATGACACGTTAATATCGCAAACGGTTGTATTGTTTGAACCATGGGCGTTCCACTAACCATTTACGCGCGGCCACGCGTCCCTCTTTTTATTGGAGAGTACTACCTCGGTCCTGGTTTATTGGTCCTCTTTGTATTTTGTGCAAAAATTTGACCATACTAGGTGGCTTGCGTGCAGCTGTTTGATTAGACGGGTCGAGTGCGAGAAGTCCGACGCGCAGGCTCGACGGGACGCGTGCGAGCAGTCCGCCATGCAGGCTCGACGGGACACGTGCAAGCTGTCCACCACGCAGGCTCGACGAGACCTGTGCGAGCTCTCTGCCGTGCAGGCTCACCGGGAAGCGAGCTCTTTGACCTCCAGCCGCCGCCTCGCTCCCAACTTCTCCATTAATGGCGACCGAGCAGGCTCACCGGGAAGCAAGCTCTTTGACCTCCAGCCACCGCCTCGCTCCCAACTTCTCCATTAATGGTGGCCGAGCCGCTGTTTAACATGCGGTTAATGCACCTGGACGGAAGGTGTTAGCTTGTGATCCCATGGCCCCGCTCAACGATAGCTAACATTGTTTTGTTCGTGCCTCACTGAGAATGTGAATTTTAGCCTATTTTCGACTCGTATACATGTACCTACGAGGTTACGAACGAAATAATATGACGACAAATTGACAATGGAAATGGATAATAATTGTCTTACATATCCCGGATAATTTCCAATTTAAAATACCACATGCGGCAACGCCCGAAAGAACAGGGGCAAGAGAAGAAGAAAAAAAAGAGGAAGAAGGAAGTCGCTTCTCTCTACTTCTCAATGGATCGCTTGGCGAGGAGTTCTTCCAGCTCCTTCTTCACATCCTCATGACTTTGCTTGACAACAGCCACAGATTCCTCCACCTGCAGCTCGCGCTCGATGCGGAGCTTCTTCAAGTCATCCCCAAGTTCATGGACGACGGCTGTCAGCGTGATCCGCGAGGCAACGCTCTTCTCATATAGCTTCCTCCAGCCGGCGGCCTCCTCCTTCTGCTTGTCGAGCTCCTCGTGGAGCTTTGCATTGTCACCCATGAGTTTCATGATGAGGCCGGTCGCCTTATCAACCGAGGCATCGCTAATCTTGAGCAGCTTCTTCAAGCCGGCGAGCAGCTCCTGCTGGTTAATTAGGCCAGCGAGAATGTCCTCATCACTGGCTAAGGACTTCAGCCCCGCCAGCTCGCGAGTTCGCCGAAGCGGCGAGTGCGCTTGTGAGAGCCCTCACCTGCCCGTGAGAGCTCGTTCGAGGGCCCTGCGGCATGGCAGGACATCTCTCTGCGGCTGCCGCATTGCGGCGGACCCCTCTAGTGCTTCCGCGGCCTTGGTCTTCGCTCCCTGGTTATATGTTGACCTAAAACTCCTCCTACCAGCCATGGCAGACCCAAGGAATGGCTTAAGAGGAAAGACCTGTTTTTTTGGTGATGAGGAGAGGAATGTGCAGTAATTTTCGAGTGGGTACTAGTTTTTATAGCCAGTGCTAAGTGGGAACACGTTTAGGTTTGATCGGTGTGAACAGATTTGCATTTACTCATTGCGTGGTAATTTGATAGGTGTGAACACATTTAGGTTTGATTGGTGTGTCAGTGTGTCCGATGGATGGGCCATCTCGCCTCCCACGCGTGCCAGACAGTTGACCAGAACTGCTATACGCAGGTGGTTGCTCGCCGTTTAGCCGGCCGCGGAGCGCTATGCTTGCGTCCCTTCGCACGCTCTGCTCGACGTTGAGGTGGCCACGGCGCGCTCTGCTCGCGTTCCTCCGCGCGCGCTCTTTCAGCGGTTGGGGCCGGCCCACGATCACGTTTTGGGCGCCATATGCATGTGGTTGCGTTCACGTGCGTCGCCACAATGTAGTTAATACGTGCGGCACGATGCAGTTACGCGCTGCAACAACTGCCATCCAGGCGCGCCGATACACCAGGCCGTTCGGCTTCCCCATTTATTCCCACGAACATTATAACCTTAGTCTCTTCAACCTTTCGATCGCGCCCCACAACACAACAAGCACACCCACGACGACACATAGAGAGAGAGAGGATATCCAGCGGTGCTCCAATGGAGTACGGCGTGCATCATGTGGACACCCACGTGAGGGAAAAGGAACTCACGGTGGTGTACACCATCGACCCGGTTGTGGTGGAGGACTCCATCAACACCATGGAGCAGTTGCTTGCTAAGGACGACAAGTACAAAGTGGTCGGCTTCGACCTCCAGTACACCGGCGGTCATCCCGGGGTTGATCAGGCGGTTGCCGTCGCCCAGTTGTGCGTGGGCCATCACGTCCTCGTCTACCACTACTGCCTGGCCATAGGTGCTTGCGAGCGTTTCACCAGGTTTGTCAAGAGCCCCGACTACAAGTTCGCTACGGGGACACCGTCAACGATGTAAAAGTGCTCCAGATTTCGGGCTTGGCCTGCCCAAAGCTTGTCGACATCCGTGGCCACTACAGGGTCTGGGGCAGCGCGAAGATGGACTCCCTAGTTGAACTCGCCGTGGCCATCATCGACCCCTAGTACGAAAACATGAAGGAAGGTTCCAAGAGAAATCCTGGATCCTGGCACAGTGCCTGGGTGCGGAGACTGGATGAACCTCGCCTCAAGTTTGCAGCCAAGAGCATGTACACATGCTACGAGATGCACAGGCGGATCATCGACATGCGGGAGTGCCTCCTTCCTGTAGACGACGAGGGATCGAGCCACCAGCAGAGCAACAGTGGCAAGCGTCACAAGAAGAAGTAGATGATGATTAGATATGATCGTTTATCCTAGATTATTATGCATGTAATTGTTTACTTTGGTGTGTGCAAATGTTATGTCTGTAGTCAGTTATGTAATTGGATGTTTAATTTGGTTATGCAATCATGTCCTTATAAGTATATATGTTGTTGTTCTATAGACAGAGAGCGTAGATGTTGTGCAGACTGAGCAAATCACATCGCACACGGATTAAACTAGCGAACCCGTCGGTGATGATTTCATCAATCGCTGACAATTTTTTACCAGCAAGCGTTTCCCACAACACACACGGGTTATTAGCAGGAATCGTCTGTGTTGTTATCGGTCTTCGCACACATTTCTGATTACTGACCTATTTGCCGCGTATCACACACATCTTGTTAAGTTGAACCATTTCTGTTGTGTTGGGTAATCGCAACCAGTTCATCCGAGTGAACCACATGCCATATATCGCATACACCTTGATCTGCCTGACCGTTTCTGTTGTGTTGGGTAATCAAAAATAGTTTATCCGAGTGAACTATGTGCCATGTATCACACACACCTCGAACGGGCTGCCCATTTCTGTTGTGTTGGGTAATCACAAATAGTTCATCCGAGTGAACTGTATGCCATGTATCGCACACACGACGAACTGGCTGACCGTATTTGTTGTTCTGGCTTATCGCAAACAGTTCGTATGGATCAACTATATGCCACGTATCGCACACGCGTCTCTAATCTGAATCGTTTTTGATATCTCCGGCATCTCTAACAGTTCATCTTATTGGGGACAGTTTTTTAGGACACCGTTTGCGATTGATGCATCGCACACAGTTTGGTCGCGTGGTCTCTGATTCATGTGTCGCGTTAGCGGTCGCCTGCAGTAGTGGCAGTCTACAAATAGCAGGAAGAATTTCTGGCGCCGTTGCCTGGGAGACATCACCAAAATTTATCAAGTACCTTCACACAAACTATCATTCACTTGCATTTATTTTATTTTGCCTTTTATTTTCATTTGCCACTTGTTTTCATCTCCCCCACTTCTAATTTTTTTTACAAAAACACAAAAATATTTTCGTTTGCTAGTTTGCTTGCCCAAGTTGCTATCATGTCTGAGTTTGTTATTGAAAAGAGTGAGGATGGTAAAATTCCTAAGATAGAAATTCCCGCAAATTTGGATGCTAAATTTTTTGTGATGGGAAGTGGGAATATTATTGGAAAGAGTATTATTCAAGAATTCTTTACTTGCACTTGAACTTTGGTTTGTAATAACATTCCCATTCTTAAGAGAACCAATAGTTATGCTGAGGCAATTTCTGCCCATGTTCTTAAACTTGAAAGAAGATTTATTCGTACTCACCCTACTTTGCAAAGATCATTCTATGAGTTACCTGTTATAAACAATCCTAAAGCTAAAAAGATAGCCATGCTTATCCTTATGAATGAGTTTGATTACATAGTTCGAGAGGCTAGAGAGATCTTTGATTATTATAATATGAGTCAAGAACATCCTGTGATAGATGAAATTTTATGTAATGAAGATTATATGTCTCATGATGATCACACTTTTGATGAGAATACTAAGAAAGAAGTTCCTCCATTACATATTATCCAACAAGTTTTCAATGGTATTAATAAGAAATATTCTTGGATCATGAAAGGGAACCAACAAGGATATGAGGAAGTTGCCTTAATAACCCTAAAATTTTGATTGATGATGTGTTCCCTATTGTTTTTGAAAAGCCTCTCGAAAATCACACACCTCAGGATAGCAAAACTAAGGATGACAATACTTGAAACTATGCATTATGCCTAGCTAGGGGCATAAAACAATAGCGCTTGTTGGGAGGCAACCCAATGAATAAAATACTTTTTTTGTTTTACTTTCTGTTTTTGTGTGTTTACACAATTATAACTCTGTTATGATTGTGTTTTTATCTTTTAATTAGTGTTTGTGCCAAGTAATGCCTTTGGGATGATTTGGAAGATAGTATGATTGATGCTGTTGGAAAACAGAAACTTTTGCGTCCAGTACTAGAATTTTGATTTTTGTTGGAGCGCGATAAAACACTGAATTTTTTACCTAGTATTGATATATGAATTTTCCACGTTGTCCTATGTTTTCAGAATTCTTGGAGTTACATAAGTATGACATTAATTCAGATCTTTACAGACTATTCTGTTTTAGATAGATTCTATTTTTTGTTGCATAGTTTGCTTATTTTGATGAATCTATGGATCGTATCGGGGGGTATGAGTCATGGAGAAGTTGGAGTACAATAGCATTATGCTAATATTAAATATGAATCACTTTACAACAGAACCTAAAGTTTAAGATTTATTTGTTATACTAACGGATCTCACGAGGTTTCTGTTGAGTTTTGTGTGCTGAACTTTTCAAGTTTTGGGTGAGACTATGATGGATAAAGGAATAAGGAGCAGCAAGAGCCTAAGATTGGGGATACCCAAGGCACCCCAAGGTAATATTCAAGGAATACTCAAGCGTCTAATCTTGGGAATGCCCCGGAAGGCATCCCCTCTTTCGTCTATAATCTATCGGTAACTCAGTTGGAGCTATATTTTTATTCATCACATGATATGTGTTTTACTTGGAGCGTCTTGTGCTATAGTTTGTTTGCTTTTGTTTGCTTTTTAGTTTGTCACAATCATCTTTGATGAACACACCTTTTTGAGGGGGACACACATTATTCATGATTTGTTAGAATACTCTATGTGCTTCACTTATATCTTTTGAGCTAGGCAGTTGCTCTAGTGCTTCACTTATATCTTTTAGAGCACGGTGGTGGATATATTTTAAAGAAATAGTTGCACTCTCATGCTTCACTTATATCCTTTTGAGAGTCTAATGAATAGCAATGGTAATATGCACGGGTTATGAATTTGGTCCTAATATTATAGGTATTCAAGAGGGATATAATAAAAACTTTCATGTAGATCACTGAATATGATAAGTTTGATTCCTTGCAATAGTTTTGCGATATTAAGATGGTAATATGTGGGAGGTGCTAGTAGATAATTGTGGTTTAGTAAGAATAATTGTGTTAAGGTTTGTGATTCCCGAAGCATGCACGTATGGTCTATCGTTATGCTAAGAAGTTGGAGCATGATTTATTATTGATTGTCTACCTTATGAGTGGGGGTCAGGGACGAGCGATGGTCTTTTCCTACCAATCAATCCCCCTAGGGGCATGCGTAGTAGTACTTTGCTTCGAGGGCTAATAAACTTTCGCAATAAGTATGTGAGTTCTTTAAGACTAATGTGAGTCCATGGATTATACGCACTCTCACCTTTCCGCAATTTGCTAGCCTCTTCGGTACCGTGCATTGCCCTTTCTCACATCGAGAGTTGGTGCAAACTTCGCCGGTGCATCCAAACCCCATGATATGATACACTCTATCACACATAAGCCTCCTTATATCTTCCTCAAAACAGCCACCATACCTACCTATCATGGCATTTCCAGAGCCATTCCAAGATATATTGCCATGCATCTTCCACCGTTCCGTTTTTATAACACACATCGTCATTGTCATATTGCTTTGCATGATCATATAGCTGACATAGTATTTGTGTCTCAGCCACCGTTTATCATTCCTTATACATGTTACGCTAGTATCATTGCACATCCTGGTACACCACCAGAGGCATTCATATAGAGTCATATTTTTGTTCTAGTTTTGAGTTGTAATTTTCTTTTGAGTTCTAAGTAAATAGAAGTATGATGATCATCATTATTAGAGCATTGTCCCAGTGAGGAAATAAAAAAAGAGGCCAAAAAGTGCCCACGAAAAAAAGAAAAAAAAGAAAAAAAAGAGAAAGAAAAAAAGAAAAAAGGGAAAAAAAAGAAAATGAGAGAAAAAGAGAGAAGGGGTAGTGTTACTATCCTTTTCCACACTTGTGCTTCAAAGTAGCACCATGTTTTTCATATAGAGAGTCTCCTAGTTTGTCACTTTCATATACTGGTGGGAATTTTTCATTATAGAACTTGGCTTGTATATTCCGATGATGGGCTTCCTCAAATGCCCGAGGTCTTCATGAGCAAGCAAGTTGGATGCACACCCACTTAGTTTTCATGTTGAGCTTTCATACACTTATAGCTCTTAGTGCATCCGTTGCATGGCAATCCCTACTCCTCGCATTGACATCAATTGATGGGCATCTCCATAGCCCGTTGATTAGCCGCGTCGATGTGAGACTATCTTCTTATTTTTGACTTCCCCTTATTAATCTCTACCACCACACTCTATTCCACCCATAGTGCTATATCCATGGCTTGCGCTCATGTATTGCGTGGGGGTTGAAAAAGATGAAGCGCTTAAAAAGTATGAACCAATTGCTCGGCTTGTCATCGGGGTAGTGCATGATAAATACTTTGTGTTAAGAAGATGGAGCATGACAGGATTATATGATTTTGTAGGGATAACTTTCTTTAGCATTTTTATTTTTGAAAGGCATGATTGTTTATTAGTATGCCTGAGTATTGATGTCTTTATATCAAATTATATACTATTGCTTTGAATCATTCGGATCTTATTATTCATACCGTAAGAGAGATTACATTTTGAAACATGTTAGGTAGCATTCCACATCAAAAATTCTGTTTTTATCATTTACCTACTCGAGGACGAGCATGAATTAAGCTTGGGGATGCTTGATACGTCTCCATAGTATCTATAATTGTTGATTGTTCCATGCTATTATAGTATCAATCTTGGATGTTTTTATACGCAATTATATATCATTTTTTGGGACTAACCTATTAGCCTAGTGCCCAGTGCCAGTTGCTGTTTTTTGCTTGTTTTTGGTTTTTCAGGAAATCAGTACCAAACGAAGTCCAAATGCCATGAAAATT
Source organism: Elymus sibiricus (assembly GCA_039707655.1). Taxonomy (NCBI): domain Eukaryota; kingdom Viridiplantae; phylum Streptophyta; class Magnoliopsida; order Poales; family Poaceae; genus Elymus; species Elymus sibiricus. Next base: position 214,287,179 of record CM077670.1, read on the forward strand.
TTTGACGATTTTTTTCTGGACAAAAGAGACCCTCGAGGAAGCCAGAAGGCAACAGGGCGCGGCCCCAGGGGGCACGCCCTGATGCCTTGTGGGCCCCTCCTGGCTCCTTTTGACCTAATTCCACTTCTATAAATTCTCAAATATTCGGAAACCATCAGAGAGCCAGACGAGAAAACCCTACCGCCGCCGCAAGCCTCTGTTCTTCCGCGATCCCATCTGGAGGCCTTTTACGGTACTCTACCGGAGGGGGAATCGATCACGGAGGGCTTCCACATCAACCTTGCTGCCCTTCCGATGATGTGTGAGTAGTTTACCATAGACCTACGTATCCATAGCTAGTAGCTAGATGGCTTCTTCTCTCTCTTTGATCTTCAATACCATGTTCTCCTCGATGTTCTTGGAGTTCTATCCGTTGTAATCTTCTTTTGCGGTGTGTTTGTTGGGATTCGATGAATTGTGAGTTTATGATCAGATTATTCATGAGAAATATCTGAGTCTTCTCTGAACTCTTTTATGCATGATTGTTATAGCTTTGTATTTCTCTCCGATCTATCGATTTGGTTTGGCCAACTAGATTGGTTTATCTTGCAATGGGAGAGGTGCTTTGTGATGGGTTCAATCTTGCGGTGCTCAATCCTAGTGACAGAAAGGGACATGACACGTAGTTGTATTGTTGCCATTAAGGATAAAAAGATGGGATTTAATCATATTGGTTGAGTTTACTTTGTCTACATCATGTCATCTTGCTTAAGGCGTTACTCTGTTTCATACTTAATACCCTAGATGCATGCTGGATAGCGGTCGATGGGTGGAGTAATAGTAGTAGATGCAGGCAGGTGTCGGGCTACTTGTCTCGGAAGTGATGCCTATATACATGATCATTGCCATGAATCCGTCATAATTATTGCTTTTCTATCAATTGCCCAACAGTAATTATTTACCCACCGTATATTCTGCGCTCGAGAGAGAAGCCTCTAGTGAAAACTATGGCCCCCGGGTCTATCTTTATCATATATTAAAACCCAAAAATACCTTGCTGCAATTTATTTACTTTTATTTTATTTTGCAATTTATATTTCTATCTATCACTATCAGAATTAATCCTTACAAGTAACCGCTAAGAGGATTGACAACCCTCTTATTTGCGTTGGGTGCAAGTGTTTGCTTTTTTGTGTGTAGGTGCTACTAAAGGATTTTGACTAGTTCTCCTACTGGATTGATAACCTTGGTTCTTAACTGAGGGAACTACTTATCTCTACTATACTGCATCATCCTCTCCTCTTCGGGGAAATACCAACGCAGTCTACAAGTAGCAGGAAGAATTTCTGGCGCCGTTACCGGGGAGACATCACCAAAATTATCAAGTACCTTCGCACAAACTATCTTCCACTTGCATTTATTTTATTTGCCTTTTTATTTGCATTTGCCTCTCGTTTTCATCTCCCCCACTTCTAATTTTTTTTGCAAAAACACAAAAATATTTCCGTTTGCTTGTTTGCTAGTTTGCTTGCTTCGTCGTGATGTCTCAAGAAAATACAAAATTGTGTGACTTTTCCAATACTAATAATAATGATTTTATTAGTACTCCCATTGCTCCTCCCGCCACTAGTGCAGAGTCATCTGACATTAATGCGGCTTTGCTTAATCTTGTTATGAAAGAACAATTTTCTGGTAGTCCTAATGAAGATGCTGCATCCCATCTAAATACTTTCGTTGAACTTTGTGATATGCAAAAGAAAAAAGATGTGGATAATGATATTGTTAAACTGAAATTATTTCCGTTCTCACTACGAGATCATGCTAAAACTTGGTTTTCATCCTTGCCAAGAAATAGTATTGATTCTTCGGATAAGTGTAAGGATGCTTTTATTGCCAAGTATTTTCCCCCCGCTAAGATTATTTCTTTAAGAAATCAAATTATGAATTTTAAGCAACTTGAACATGAGCATGTTGCACAATCTTGGGAGAGAATGAAATTAATGGTAAGAAATTGCCCAACACATGGTTTAAGCTTATGGATGATCATAAATTTTTTTATGCGGGGCTAAACTTCGTTTCTAGAAATTTGTTAGACTCTGCTGCAGGTGGTACTTTTATGGAAATTACATTGGGAGAAGCTACAAAAATCCTAGATAATATTATGACAAATTATTCTCAATGGCACACTGAAAGAACTCCAAGTGGTAAGAAGGTAAATTCTGTTGAAGAAATTAATACTTTGAGTGATAAGATGGATGCTCTTATGAAATTGCTTGCTAGTAAAAGTGCTCATATTGATCCTAATGATGTGTGTAGCGACCCGACCTGAAAACGGTCAAGTCTCTGTGTAACTATACCATCCCTAGATCATGCTGGCACCCACAGTACATTGATGAAAATATCAAAGTTCAATCACACCTGATTTATTAGATCGAATCTCATATAGAGTCTTTATTACATCAAAATAAATTCGGCCGAAGGCCAACTCATGAGATAAACTACTGCGAAAGCGTAGACGAAAAGTGAGTCCATCCGACTCCAAAGGGCAATCATCGAGCGTAGATCGTAGCCTCACTCCTGGTCGGAATAAACCTCTGCAAAATGAGACGTTGCAGCCGTGTAGGTCAGCATTTTGAATATGCCGGCAAGTCACAGAGTGAAAACAATAATAAAATGTTATCACTATATGCAATTTTGGCTGTGGGGCTCTAAGTTTAAGTTTTTACGAAAAGCAAATTTTTCCCTACAACAAAAAGGACTTGCTTGTAATTACTACAAAGTATTTGTTGTTAATGAGATGGTTCCGCCAACCAATGTCTCATACCCGAAATCATTATTAACCCAACAATTAATTAATTATGATTGGTGTTGAGAGTTCAGAATAAAGCCAATTCCAGAGGCTCAGATGTCCGTAACGGGGACACGGCTAATCGATTAGATTTCCACTCTGCAGAGTCTTGTGCACTTCACCCGCAAGAACCGTTCCCTCCTTTATGTCCTCGCACTGCATGGTGTTTGAAGACGGGATGAACGAAACATGGTCTTCCGTAGAGTTCCTCTGGGCCACTGCCGGTGCCCATCCATTTCCTACCGTTCTTCTACATCTGCTGGCACCGTCCGTCCAGAGTCATGCCTAGGGTCGACCAAGCCAGAGCCCATAGTGACTTGCGGCTGCACAGGTAAGCTTTTGGTCAAGGTATATCCATCCTTCTCTTCGTGGCTGGGTGAAGCTTTCCGCAAGATGTCATGGCACTTCTCCATGCATCCCTGGGTCAACCACTGGGTGCTCCAGGGTGCCCTTCCATCTGTCCTCCGCCCAGTAGTGAATTGAAGTCTGTCTTGAGATCTTGAAGTCTTGGGGTCGTAGTCATCAACTTAACTCTCACAACTCCCATGTAATTCACTCAACCAACCCCGTCTACGAAGCATAGCAAAAATAACTACAACGTTCCCGGGCATTGGTAACTTGGGGATTTGGGTTCAACCTACCACATGATACTACTCAAGAACATAACTCAAATTCACCTACTTGCATGCATGGTGGGGAAGATAACAACTAATGCAATAAAAATCATAGGTAATGAAATACATGATCAAATGGCTTGCCTTGGTGACGATCTTCAAACTCTAACGACTCGTAATAGCAAGCCTCACACTTCGGATAATCTATCGAAACAAACATTCACAACATAAGCAATTCATCATACAACTTAACACTATAACAGCAAGTAAAACTAATAATAACACAATCATTGAAACACACAAAGAAATCAAAAACAAAACCAAAGAAACACTAGGACTCAATGCAAAGCCCTACTACAAGTAAAACAAACAACAAATAAGTTTTCTGCCACTAATAAATTTTAACAGAAAGAAAAATAAAGTTTTTTTACTAAATAATAGAAAGAAAAACACCTACAAAATTCTATGCAAAAAGAATCAACTTAAAATTGTTTATAAAACTCCTTTTATGCTCAAAACAAGTTTTCTAGTAAGATAAAAGAAATAAAATACTTTTTTTTACAAACAGAGAGAGAAAAGTAAATAATAGAATTTTTTTTATATATACATATTATATATCAGAAAGATCAGAAAAATAAATCCTAAAAGATGGACTATTTTCCTGAGGCGAAATAAAAACTTTATAAAAAACATTTTTTCTGAAAAAACCAAATAAACTAAAATTTGAATTCCATTTCTTTTGGCATTATTTTCTTCTAACTTTTGGGGTGTCATGTTACCTCCTCTCATACTTTTTGATCAAAGTATTTTGTCAGGAATTTTTGAAATGAAATTCAAATGCCAGTTTGAAATGAATCCAAATTCAAACAGAACTCAAATGCCTCTGAATTTTCAAATGCCACTCAATTTCAATCAAAATGCAATAGATGCTTAGCTATAATTGTAAAACATTCCAAATTGAAAATTTGGGATGTTACAAACCAACCCACCTTAAGATGAATCTCGCCCTCGAGATTCGGGTTGGCTAGCAAATAGGTGTGGGTGGTCTCGACGAAGGTCTTCTTCTCGTTCCCAGGTGGCTTCCTCCTCGGAGTGGTGACTCCACAGAACTTTGCAAAACTTGATGATCTTGCCCGGGTAACTCTGTTGGCAGTCTCGAGAATCCTGATGGGTTTCTCCTCATAAGTCAGATCACTGTCAAGGTATATGGCCTCTAGGGGCACGGTGTCTCTCAAAGGAATATCAGCCGTCTCAGCATGGCATTTCTTCAGCTGGGAAACATGGAAGACATCATGAACTCCTGACAGTCCTTCCGGCAATTCCAGCTTGTATGCAACTTCTCCTCTGCGTTCAAGGATTTTGTATGGGCCTATGAATCTGGGTGCTAACTTTCCTTTAACACTGAACCTCTTGATTCCTCGAAGTGGAGACACGCAGAGATATGCTCGGTCTCCCACTTCGTACGTTACCTCCTTGCGTTTACTGTCAGCGTAGCTCTTCTATCTCGACTGAGCTATCTTGAGTCTGTCGCGGATCAACTTGACCTTCTCTTCAGAGTCTCTGATAAGATCGGGACCAAAGAGTTTTTGGTCTCCAACACCATCCCACACTAATGGTGTTCTGCACCTCCTTCCGTATAGAGCTTCAAAAGGGGCCATCTTCAAACTGGTTTGATAGCTGTTGTTGTAAGAGAACTCCGCGTAGGGCAAATTATCATCCCAGCTAGCTCCATAGTCTAGCGCACAAGCTCTCAACATGTCCTCCAGAATCTGGTTGACTCTCTCCGTCTGTCCATCTGTCTGTGGATGAAAAGTTGTACTGAACTCCAGCCTCGTACCCAAAGTTTCATGCAACTGATTCCAAAACTTTGAGGTAAATTGTGTTCCTCTATCTGACACGATACTCCTCGGAACTCCATGCAGACATACGATCCTGGTCATGTATATCTTGGCTAACTTAGCACTGGTATATGTGGTCTTCACTGGAATGAAGTGAGCTACCTTGGTCAAGCGATCAACCACTACCCAGATAGAATCATAACCTGAACGAGTCCTGGGTAATCCTGTTATAAAATCCGTTCCAAGTTTATCCCATTTTGGGTCTTCTCTGATTCTTTCGGTCAAGGTGGACTAAATCTCCAGTGTGGCAACATATCCTCTCGGAACTATCTCCAATCGGAGATCTCTGAGATCATCGGCTAACTCCTGGGGTAATCCTCCTGCTATGAGAGTATTCACGTAGCTATTACGGCTCAAGGCATCTGCTACAACATTTGCTTTCCCTGGGTGATAGTGTAATCTCATGTCATAATCCTTGATCAACTCTAGCCATCTCCTCTGTCTGAGGTTCAACTCCTTCTGCGTGAAAATGTACTTCAAGCTCTTATGATCCGTGTAAACATCACAACTGTTTCCGACAAGGAAATGTCTCCAGGTCTTGAGTGCGTGCACTACGGCTGCTAACTCCAAATCATGTGTGGCATAGTTCATCTCGTGAGGCCGTAGCTGTTTGGAGGTATAAGCTACAACCTTTCCTTCCTGCATGAGCACTCCTCCGAGCCCTTGACGAGAAGCGTCACAATACACCTGGTAATCCTTGCGTACGTTTGGCAAAATTAGCACTAGGGCTGTAACCAAGCATTTCTTCAGCTCCTGAAAAATGGCTTCACAATCCTCGGTCCAATTGTACTTTGTTTCCTTCTTCAACAGCTCAGTCATGGGTTTAGAAATCTTGGAGAAATTCTCAATAAACCTCCGATAATATCCGCCAAGTCCGAGAAAACTACGGATCTCCTTGACTGAGGTGGGTGCTTTCCATTTTGTGACGGCTTCAACCTTGGAAGGATCCACTGCTATTCCTTCTCTAGAAATAATATGTCTGAGAAATCCAACTTCCTTCAACCAAAATTCACATTTGCTGAACTTGGCATATAACTGATGTTCTCGGAGCTTCCCTAGAACTAAACGCAAGTGTTCCTTGTGTTCTTCCTCGCTCTTGGAGAATATCAATATATCATCGATGAACACCACGACAAACTTGTCCAGATATTCCATAAATACCTTGTTCATCATACTCATAAAATATGCAGGGGCATTAGTCAATCCAAATGACATGATGGTATACTCATATAGACCATACCTTGTGGTGAAGGCTGTTTGGGGTATATCCTGTTCACGAATCTTCAACTGATGATACCCTGATCGAAGATCGATCTTGGAGAATACTCTGGCTCCAACCAGCTAATCAAACAAATCATTAATCATAGGCAAAGGGTACTTGTTCTTGATTGTCACCTCATTCAGCGCACGATAATCTACAACCATTCTAAAGGTTTATCTTTCTTCTCTACCAAAAGAACTGGGGCTCCCCAAGGTGACGAGCTTGGGCGAATATATCCTTTCTCCAATAACTCCTTGATCTGCTTCTTGATTTCTTGCAAATCATTAGGGGGCATCCGATAGGGTCTCTTGGATATTGGGGCTGTTCCTGGCAACAATTCAATCAGGAACTCAATCTCCCTGTCCGGTGACATGCCTGGCAATTCCTCCAGAAATACATCGGGGAAGTCTTGTACAACCGGCACTTCCTCCTGGATAACTCCCATGAGGGAATTTACCCGAGTATTCTTCGGTGTCTGCCTGGATACATACTTGATCCTCTTCTGCTCCGGGGTGGTGAGCAAAATCGTCTTGCGGGCATAGTCAATGTTCCCTTCATACTTCGTCAACCAATCGATGCCTAGGATTACGTCCAATCCCTGTGACTCCAATACAATGAGATCTACGGGAAACTCATGATTTCCGATGCTGAGGTTCAAGTGACAACCTAAGCCTGCCGTCATCTCACCTCCTGGGGAACTGACCTGAAGAGGGCTCCTAAGGGTTCTAGTGGGCAAACCATACTTTTCCACAACTACCCTTGATATGAATGAATGCGATGCACCAGAATCAAAAAGTACTAATACTAGACGTGAATTTAACAAGAACTTACCAACAACTGTTTCGGACTGATCATAAACCTCCTCCACATCAAGGTGGTTCACATGAGCACGAGGAAAAGGATTGGGCTTCTTGGTTGCTGAGTTTCCGTTGCTGTTGCCGTTTCCATTTCCCTGCTTGGCCTCCGGACAATCGGTGGCATAATGTCCCGTCTTCTTGCACTTGAAACAGGTAATATGACTCAGATCCTTCTGAGCCGGAGCGGAACGGTGCTGACTGCCATTGCCTCCATTTCCAGCCTTGAAGTTGTTGTTGTTGTGACGACTGTTCCCATTTCCTCCATGAGTATGTCCTCCATGGGTGTGGTGAGTGTGTCCTCCTGATCCAGTGTTTCTCGAGTATGGAGTGTAGCGGGGCTTCTGCTGAGCTCCAGAGCTGTACTTTCCCTGTCCGTACTTCCTCTTACAATTATCTATCTACTGCTGCTTTCCTTCAAGAATGATGGCCTTGTCTACCAGCTCCTGGTAGTTGTTGAAGGTAGCCACCATCAGCTGCATTCCTAGTTCATCATTGAGTCCTTCCAGAAATTTCTCCTTCTTTGCGGCATCTGTGGCCACATCATCTGGGGCATAGCGAGCTAACTGACTAAACTCATCCACGTACTACGCCACAGTACGATTCCCCTGGCGTAAGTTGCGGAACTCACGCTTCTTTAAACTCATGGCACCAGCTGAGACATGAGCGGTGCGGAAGGCCTGCTGAAATTGATCCCATGTAACTGTGGCAATGGGGAAAGTAGCGGTGTAGTTCTCCCACCAAGAGGCTGCGGGTCCATCAAACTGATGTGCGGCAAAGCGCACCTTCTCCACATCCATGCATCCAGTAGTTACTAGCTCCCTCCCGATCTTGCGGAGCCAGTCATCAGCAACAATCGGCTCGGTGCTGCTAGAGAACACCGACGGATTCAACCTCAGGAAACAGGTGAGGTTGTCGACAGGGGGTGGTGGCGGTGGATTGTTGTTGTTGCCTTGGTTCTGGATCAACATCTGCATCAGTGCATTCTGCTGCTGAATCAGCTGAGTGAGCTCCGGTGGGAAGTTGAATCCGGGGTCATGTCTTGGAGGCATCTGATGTTTTAGAGTGGATGAGAATTAGAATAGAACAAGGGTCTAAAGAGAAAATAACACTACCCATATGCATGCAACAATCATTATCACACCAATCATTCATTTATTCAACTCAATCATAGTTCAAACTCGGAATACAAGTCTTACGACAAATCAAAAACATCGACCTAATCTATCAACGAGAAAAATAAAAATAACATGGCGGTCATGACTAAGTGTCCTCCTCAGATATCCATGTTGTTGCCTCCTGTGGTGCGCCCTCCAGCGGTGCGTCTTCCGGTGGTGCGTCCTCCAGTGGTGCGTCTTCCAATGGTGCATCTTCTCTTGGTGCGTCCTTCAGTGGTGCTCTCCTCGTAGTCCTCATCATTGCTCACTAAGGGTCCATCGTCACCATTTGGATAAAGGTCTTCTCCCAGGTCCATCTTCTCTTCCACCGTGGCAATATAAGTCTTCAAGTTCTGGATCCTCTCTAGAAGGTCCTTGACTTCCTCTTCATGCTCATCGTGGTCTTCGCGCACTTTGTCCTCCAAATCCAGTTCACAGAACAGCAGCTTCCTGAACATCTTCGTGCTTCTGCGCGTCTGAACCACCAGAGTCCTAATGTGAGCCTCCAGGTCTTGGAGAAATGACAGGTTGGAGTCGTCATTAACGGTGCGCACGATCTCTCCATCCGTAGTTCTACGGGAGATCATGGTGAGGTCTGATCCGATGAGCTCAGCCCTGTACTCCTCCCGCATGTGTCCAAGTGCTCGATGAATAGCCATGTTCCTCCCGAGGATCCAAGTGGGGGAAGTAAACTGGAAGTCAATGGGCGCCGAGAATCTTCCGAAGGTCCTCCCTGCTATGTGCACCACAATCCTATATCAGGTGTCCGTCAGAAGAGCCATGGTGGGAGTCCCGGTGATAGAGGGCAGAGCAATCTTCAACTCCCTGATGATCTGAACCAGCTGCTTGCCAAAAGGCATCGTCTCATCCGGCTGGCAAAACTCCGGCAGCAGGACTGGGGTGAACTCTGCGGCCATCTAAAATGTTGAAATCGGGGAGAAGTCAGAAATGAACAGGGAAGAAATTACAGAAATATAAAAACATAAAATAAAGTAATTTATTCTTATGGCTTTTCGATCCTAGGGGTTACGTCCTACGGTCAAAGTGTGCTCTGATACCATCTCTGTAGCGACCCGACCCGAAAACGGTCAAGTCTTTGTGTAACTGTACCATCCCAAGATCATGCTGGCACACACAGTACATTGATGAAAATATCAAAGTTCAATCACACCTGATTTATTACATCGAATCTCATATAGATTCTTTATTACATCAGAATAAATTCGGCCGAAGGCCAACTCGTGAGATAAACTACTGCGGAAGCGTAGACGAAAAGCGAGTCCATCCGACTCCAAAGGGCAATCACCGAGTGTAGATCGTAGCCTCACTCCTGGTCAGAATAAACCTCTGCAACATGAGGTGTTGTAGCCATGTAGGTCAGCATTTTGAATATGCCGGCAAGTCACAGAGAGAAAACAATAATAAAATGCTATCACTATATGCAATTTTGGCTGTGGGGCTCTAAGTTTAAGTTTTTGTGAAAAGCAAATTTTTCCCTACAACAAAAAGGACTTGCTTGTAATTACTACAAAGTATTTGTTGTTAATGAGATGGTTCCGCAACCAATGTCTTATACCCGAAATCATTATTAACCCAACAATTAATTAATTATGATTGGTGTTGAGAGTTCCGAAAAAAGCCAATTCCAGAGGCTCAGATGTGTGTAACCGGGGACACGGCTAATCGATTAGATTTCCACTCTGCAGAGTCTTGTGCACTTTACCCGCAAGAATCGTTCCCTCCTTTATGTCCTCACACTGCATGGTGTTTGAAGACGGGACGAACGAAACATGGTCTTCCGTAGAGTTCCTTTGGGCCACTGCCGGTGCCCATCCATTTCCTACCGTTCTTCTACATCTGCTGGCACCGTCCATCTAGAGTCACGCCTAGGGTCGACCAAGCCAGAGCCCATAGTGACTTGCAGCTGCACAGGTAAGCTTCCGGTCAAGGTATATCGATCCGTCTCTTCGTGGCTGGGTGAAGCTTTCCGCAAGATGTCATGGCACTTCTCCATGCATCCCTGGGTCAACCACTGGGTGCTCCAGGGTGCCCTTCCATCCGTCCTCCACCCAGTAGTGAATTGAAGTCCGTCTTGAGATATTGAAGTCTTGGGGTTGTAGTCATCAACTTAACTCTCACAACTCCCATGTAATTCACTCAACCAACCCCGTCTATGAAGCATAGCAAAAATAACTACAATGTTCCCGGGCATTGGTAACTTGGGGATTTGGGTTCAACCTACCACATGATACTACTCAAGAACATAACTCAAATTCACCTACTTGCATGCATGGTGGGGAGGATAACAACTAATGCAATAAAAATCATAGGTAATGAAATACATGATCAAATGACTTGCCTTTGTGACGATCTTCAAACTCTAACGACTCGTAATAGCAAGCCTCGTACCCCGGATAATCTATCGAAACAAACATTCACAACATAAGCAATTCATCATACAACTTAACACTATAACAGCAAGTAAAACTAATAATAACACAATCATTGAAACACACAAAGAAATCAAAAACAAAACCAAAGAAACACTAGGACTCAATGCAAAGCCCTACTACAAGTAAAACAAACTACAAATAAATTTTCTGCCACTAATCAATTTTAACAGAAACAAAAATAAAGTTTTTTAATAAATAACAGAAAGAAAAACACCTACAAAATTCTATGCAAAAAGAATCAACTTAAAATTGTTTATAAAACTCCTTTTATGCTCAAAACAAGTTTTCTAGTAAGATAAAAGAAATAAAATACTATATTTTTTTACAAACAGAGAGAGAAAAGTAAATACTAGAAAAAAATAAAAAAATTATATATACATATTATATATCAGAAAGATCAGAAAAATAAATCCTAAAAGATGGACTATTTTCCCGAGGCGTAATAAAGACTTTATAAAAATCATTTTTTTGAAAAAACCAAATAAACTCAAATTTGAATTCCATTTCTTTTGGTATTATTATCTTCTGACTTTTGGGGTGTCATGTTACCTCCTCTCATACTTTTTGATCAAAGTATTTTCTCAGGAATTTTTGAAATGAAATTCAAATGCCTGTTTGAAATGAATCCAAATTCAAACAGAACTCAAAAGCCTCTAAATTTTCAAATGCCACTCAATTTCAATCAAAATGCAATACATGCTTAGCTATAATTGTAAAACATTCCAAATTGAAAATTTGGGATGTTACAAAGTGCCATTGTCTACTTTGATTGAGTAAAATAATGATGCTATTGATGCGAATTTTGTCTCTAGAAATAATTTCAACGACAATGCTTATAGGGGTAATTTCAATCCTAGACCGTTTCCTGGAAATTCCTCTAATAATTATGGTAATTCCTATGGTAATCCATATAATAATAATAATAGGATACCCTCTAATCTTGAAAGTAATATTAAAGAATTTATTAATTCGCAAAAGATTTTCAATGCTATGGTAGAAGAAAAGTTGAATAGAGTTGATGAAATGTCTAGGAAGATGGATAGAATTGCTCATGATGTGGAAAATCTCAAAATTAAAATTTTGCCACCCAAGCATGATATAAATGAGTCTATTAAAGCTATCTATGTCTCCATTAATGAAAGTAAAGAAAGGACCGCTAGGTTGAGAGCTAAGCGAGAATTCATAGAAAAAGCTATTCCACCCGGGTTCTACCGTAGTAATGATGAAGATATTAAAATGATTGGTGTCTCAAATATTGGATCCCTATTTAGTAACATAAAACTTGATGAAAAAGGGACTGAAGATGAGTCAACTTTAGCTAGAAGGCATCCTAATCATGTGGAGGGTGATGATCTTAATGATAAAAATGAAAAAGTGGGTTTGGAGAGGTCTAAACTTTAAATAGTAATGCACTCACTACTTTGGATTACAAGGACTTTAATTATGACAATTGTTCTTTAATTGAGTGTATTTTCTTGTTGCAATCCATGATTAATTCACCCAATGGATATGAACAAAATGAAGCTTTTACTAAACATATTGTAGAAGCTATGATGAAAGCTCATGAAGAAAAACTTGAGTTGGAAATTTCAATTCCTAGAAAATTACAAGATGAATGGGAACCTACTATTAAAGTCAAAATTAAAGATTATGAATGTAATGCTCTATGTGATCTTGGTGCTAGCGTCTCCACTATACCAAAATCTTTGTGTGATGTGCTAGGTCTCACCGATATGGATCCTTGTTCCCTTAATTTGCATCTTGCGGATTCCACTATTAGAAAACCATTGGGTAGAATAAATGATGTGTTTATTCTTGCCAATAGAAATTATGTGCCCGTGGATTTTATTGTTCTTGATATTGAATGCAATCCTTCTTGTCCTATAATACTTGGTAGGCCTTTCCTACGAACCATAGGTGCTATTATTGATATGAAAGAAGGTAATATAAGATTTCAATTTCCATTAAAGAAATGGATGGAACACTTCCTTAGAAAGATAATTAATCCACCTTATGAATCTATTATGAGGGCCACCTACGGAATCAATTTGAAGGATGACAACACTTGAAACTATGCATTATGCCTAGCTAGGGGCATAAAACAATAGCGCTTGTTGGGAGGCAACCCAATGAATAAAATAAATTTTTGTTTTACCTTATATTTTTGTGTGTTTACACAATTATAGCCTCTGTTATGATTGTGTTTTTATTTTTTAATTAGTGTTTGTGCCAAGTAATGCCTTTGGGATGATTTGGAAGATAGTATGATTGATGCTGTTGGAAAACACAAACTTTTGCGTCCAGTGCTGGAATTTTGAATTTTTTCAAGAGCGTGATAAAACTCTGAATTTTTTACACCGTATTTATATATGAATTTCCCACGTTGTCCTAATGTTTCAAAATGTTTGGAGTTACAGAAGTATGACTTTAATTCAGATCTTTATAGACTGTTCTGTTTTAGACAGATTCTGTTTTTGCTGCATAGTTTGCTTATTTTGATGAATCTATGGATCATATCAGGGGGTATGAGTCATGGAGAAGTTGGAGTACAGTATCATTATGCCAATATTAAATATGAATCAATTTATAACAGTACCTAAAGTTTAAGATTTGTTTGTTATACTAATGGATCTCACGAGGTTTCTGTTGAGTTTTGTGTGCTGAAGTTTTCAAGTTTTGGGTCAGACTACGATGAATAAAGGAATAAGGAGCGGCAAGAGCCTAAGCTTGGGGATGCCCAAGGCACCCAAAGGTAATATTCAAGGAAGACTCAAGCATCTAAGCTTGGGGATGCCCCGGAAGGCATCCCCTCTTTCGTCTACAATCTATCGGTAACTCACTTGGAGCTATATTTTTATTCATCACATGATATGTGTTTTACTTGGAGCGTCTTGTGCTATAGTTTGTTTGATTTTGTTTGATTTTTAGTTTGTCACAATCATCTTGTCTGAACACACCTTTTTGAGAGGGACACAAATTATTCGTGATTTGTTAGAATACTCTATGTGCTTCACTTATATCTTTTGAGCTAGGCAGTTGCTCTAGTGCTTCACTTATATCTTTTAGAGCACGGCGGTGGTTATATTTTAAAGAAATAGTTGCACTCTCATGCTTCACTTATATCTTTTTGAGAGTCTAATGAATAGCAATGGTAATATGCATGGGTTATGAATTTGGTCCTAATATGATGGGTAGATCACTGAATTTGATAAGTTTGTTTCCTTGCAATAGTTTTGTGATATTAAGATGGTAATATGTGGGAGGTGCTAGTAGATAATTGTGGTTTAGTAAGAATATTGGTGTTAAGGTTTGTGATTCCCGAAGCATGCACGTATGATCTATCGTTATGCTAAGAAGTTGGAGCATGATTTATTATTGATTGTCTTCCTTTGTGTGGCGGTCCGAGGCGCGCGATGGTTAACTCCTACCAACCTCCCCCTAGGGGAATGAATAGTAGTACTTTGCTTCGAGGGCTAATAAACTTTCGCAATAAGTATGTGAGTTCTTTATGACTAATGTGAGTCCATGGATTATACGCACTCTCACCCTTCCGCAATTTGCTAGCCTCTTCGGTACCGTGCATTGCCCTTTCTCACATCGAGAGTTGGTGCAAACTTCACCGGTGCATCCAAACCCCGTGATATGATACGCTCTATCACACATAAGCCTCCTTATATCTTCCTCAAAACAGTCACCGTACCTACCTATCATGGCATTTCCATAGCTATTCCGAGATATATTGCCATGCAACTTCCACCGTTCCGTTTTTATGACACACATCGTCATTGCCATATCGCTTTGCATTATCATATATCTGACATAGTATTTGTGGCTCAGCCACCGTTCATCCTTTTTATACATGTTACGCTAGTATCATTGCACATCCTGGTACACCGCCAGAGGCATTCATATAGAGTCATATTTTTGTTCTAGTTTCGTGTTGTAATTTTCTTTTGAGTTGTAAGTAAATAGAAGTATGATGATCATCATTATTAGAGCATTGTCCCAGTGAGGAAATAAAAAAAAGAAAAAAAAAGAGGCCAAAAAGTGCCCACGAAAAAAGAAAAAAAAGAAAAGAAAAAAAATAAAAAAAATAAAAAAAATGAGAGAAAAAGAGAGAAGGGGCAGTGTTACTATCCTTTTCCATACTTGTGCTTCAAAGTAGCACCATGTTTTTCATATAGATAGTGTCCTATTTTGTCACTTTCATATATTAGTGGGAACTTTTCATTATAGAACTTGGCTTGTATATTCCGATGATGGGCTTCCTCAAATGCCCGAGGTCTTCATGAGCAAGCAAGTTGGATGCACACCCACTTAGTTTTCATGTTGAGCTTTCATACACTTATAGCTCTTAGTGCATCCGTTGCATGGCAATCCCGACTCCTTGCATTGACATCAATTGATGGGCATCTCCATAGCCCGTTGATTAGCCGCGTCGATGTGAGACTATCTTCTTATTTTTGACTTCCCCTTATTAATTTCTACCACCACACTCTATTCCACCCATAGTGCTATATCCATGGCTTGCGCTCATGTATTGCGTGGGGGTTGAAAAAGCTAAAGCGCGTTGAAAAGTATGAACCAATTGTTTGGCTGAAACCGGGGTCTTGGCATGATAAATACTTTGTGTTAAGAAGATGGAGCATGACAGGATTATATGATTTTGTAGGGATTACTTTCTTTAGCATTTTTATTTTGAAAGGCATGATTGTTTGTTTGTATGCCTGAGTATTGATGTCTTTATATCAAATTATAGACTATTGCTTTGAATCATTCGGATCTTATTATTCATACCGTAAGAGAGATTACATGATGAAACATGTTAGGTAGCATTCCACATCAAAAATTCTGTTTTTATCATTTACCTACTCGAGGACGAGCAGGAATTAAGCTTGGGGATGCTTGATACATCTCCAATGTATCTATAATTTTTTATTGTTCCATGCTATTGTAGTATCAATCTTGGATGTTTTTATATGCATTTATATCTCATTTTTTGGACTAACCTATTAACCTAGTGCCCAGTGCTAGTTGCTGTTTTCTGCTTGTTTTTGATTTTTCAGGAAATCAGTACCAAACGAAGTCCAAATGCGACGAAACTTTTTGGACATTTTTTTCTGGACAAAAGATACCCTGGAGACTTGGACAGGAGGCCAGAAGCTTCACGAAGCCTCCACAAGGCTACAGGACGCGGCCCCAGGGTGCGCCCTGATGCCTTGTGGGGCCCTCGTGTCTCCTTTTGACCTAATTCCACTTCTATAAATTCTCAAATATTCGGAAACCAACAGAGAGCCACCCCGAATAACTTTTACGCCACCGCAAGCCTCTGTTCTTCCGCAATCCCATCTGGAGACCTTTCCGGTACTCTGCCGGAGGGGGAATAGATCACGGAGGGCTTCTACATCAACCTTGCTACCCTTCCGATGATGTTTGAGTAGTTTACCACAGACCTACAGGTTCATAGCTAGTAGCTAGATGGCTTCTTCTCTCTCTTTGATCTTCAATACCATGTTCTCCTCGATGTTCTTGGAGTTCTATCCGATGTAATCTTCTTTTGCGGTGTGTTTGTTCGGATCCGATGAATTGTGAGTTTATGATCAGATTATTCATGAGAAATATTTGAGTCTTCTCTGAACTCTTTTATGCATGATTGTTATAGCTTTGTATTTCTCTCTGATCTATCGATTTGATTTGGCCAACTAGATTGGTTTATCTTGCGGTGCTCAATCCCAGTGACAGAACGGGACATGACACGTATTTGTATTGTTGCCATTAAGGATAAAAAGATGGGGTTTAATCATATTGCTTGAGTTTACTTTGTCTACATCATGTCATCTTGCTTAAGGCGTTACTCTGTTTAATACTTAATACCCTAGATGCATGCTGGATAGCGGTCGATGGGTGGAGTAATAGTAGTAGATGCAGGCAGGAATCGGTCTACTTGTCTCGGACGTGATGCGTATATACATGATCATTGCCATGAATCCGTCATAATTATTTACTTTTCTATCAATTGCCCAACAGTAATTTGTTTACCCACCGTATGTTCTGCGCTCGAGAGAGAAGTCTCTAGTGAAAACTATGGCCCCCGGGTCTATCTTTATCATATATTAAAACCCAAAAATACCTTGCTGCAATTTATTTACTTTTATTTTATTTTGCAATTTATATTTCTATCTATCATTATCATAATTAATCCTTGCAAGTAACCACTAAGAGGATTGACAACCCTCTTATTTGCGTTGGGTGCAAGTGTTTGCTTTTGTGTGTGTAGGTGTTGCTAAAGGATTTTGACTGGCTCTCCTACTGGATTGATAACCATGGTTCTTAACTGAGGGAAATACTTATATCTACTATACTGCATCATCCTCTCCTCTTCGGGGAAATACCAACGCAGTATACAAGTAGCAATAGCCGAAGAGTAGAGGCGCGCACACACACTCCGTCTCTCAGAATCTCACACACATGCGAGTTCCGTGATGCACGCTAAACAGACCCGTATGTATGCAACATTATCAAGGGAAGGCTGTATATGTGGGCTTGCTGGAGAAATGCCAGAATAGAGAGGATGGCCTAGTCCTATCGAATACTAGCATCTTCAGGGTCTTGCAGCATTAGATGAGTGCAGATTAGTACATAGATATAATGGTAACAACAAGTAGCAACATCGCCCAGAGATCCTTTCTCGACTTCCTGCGAGAAAGCAATCCCGGAGCCAATATATTCAACCCATTCTAGTTGTAGAAGATCGGGATATTCTCCGAGCGTCCTGTTACCGTGGACACGGCTATTCGAATAGATATACTTCCCTACAGGGGTGCACCAACTTAACCAACACGTTCGATGATTCTGGCCGGACACACTTGCTCGCTCGATGCCCGGCCTCGGACTATTGACACGTCGTAGCCCTACCTAGGCTCAACAGAGAGGCCAGCATGCCGGTCTACATCCTAAGCGCTCAGGGGTCCTGGGCCCATCGCCCTTTGCACTCCTGCGCGTTGCGAGGACAGCCGGGAGCAGACCTAGCCCCCTTAATACAAGCGCAGGCTATCACGGTCCAACCCGGGCGCGTGCCGCTCAACCGCTGATGTCTGAAGAGCTTCGGCTGATACTACGACACCGAGTACCCATATTATTCCCACGTGCTGGTTAGCGCACAAAAGGCCAGAGGCCTACTCACATTACATATCCTAACCCTTAGTGCATTTGGAGCGCGCGGTAACGAGGAGAGACTCACGATCATGTGACCCCGTCGCCCCGTCTCGTGGACTTTCGGCAAGGGCTACGAATGCCCGGCCGTGCCACGTATTCATCTCGCGGGTACCCTCATGGTCAACCCGACTCCACATCACATCACTCGCGGGTACCCCTCAGGGCCGACCCGTCTTTATCCAGTATTAGTAGTAAAGTGCAAGTATCCGTGTGTCCATAACATCAAGCAGGAATCCGAGGAATCACCCTCGTTGGATTCCTACTCGATGATCCCGTCAAAGTGAATCCAGAGAATCACCCTCGATGGTATTCACACCTGCGGGCGTTGCACGACAGGAGCTTCATCGAAGGTGGTGGAAGAGGAATCACCCTCATTAACCCACATCCGAATAGCTGTACCACAGAGCCCACATCGGGAGTGAGTTAGGAGGTATCGCCCTCAGCACTCGATGTTAGCTCTGCAGAGTCGAGCAGATTAGGGGTGTGCAGTGATGTGCTGGTCTCATCCCGATGATCACATCGATCGGGCACAGGTACTCAAGCGGGGCAACTACAGCAAGGAAGAGGGGCCACATATGGTTTACCATCCAACCTATACTAAGCATTTTGGATAACAGGCAGGTACCAATAACAGTTACAAGGATAGGCTATGCAACAGAGTAGGATAAATCAACAGCAGTAGCAAATTCTAATGCAAGCAGGAGGGAAAGAGAATAGGTGATATAGGCATGCGTCAAGGGGGGTTGCTTGCCTGGAAGCTCTGCGGCAAAGGAGGGATCGTCGGAGGTGTCGTCAGTCTCCTGAGCTACGTCGGTCTCAGGGGCTATCGGAGAAGAAGAGGGGGAAGAAACAATAAATAAAAGCAACAGATGCAACACAGAGCATGACATGCTAAGATGTAGTGCAGGGTTGCCTAAATGCATCTCTAAACTATTTTAGCTATTTTAGGATTTAAGTTGGAATTATTAACCGGTAGGTATGCACTATTCATCTACCGGAAACAGACGAAAAGTTGCGGGTTCACCTACGTAGAGGGTCCTAATAAGAAAACAGACGACACGAACGGATTCGTGGGATTTTTCTGAGCAACTTTCATGTAGAAAGTTTTTCGATCCGAGCTACGGTTGAATTTCTACGATTTTTCAAAGATTTAAACAGTTTTCTGAAATTTCCGGAATTTATTTAATTGAACAATTCGTATTATGCAGAATAGTAGCTGCTGACGTCAGCGAGTCAAACCGGCTGGTCCAGGTCGAACCTGACCTGCGGGACCCACCTGTCATAGACAGTGGGTTTAACTGAGTTAGTTTTAAACAAATCTGAGTTAATTAGTTAGTGGGCCCGGCCTGTCAGTGGCTATTTAACTAATCTAATTAAGTTTTATTTAAAATAGTTTAGTTAATTTAGTTAACCGAATGGGGCCCACACGTCAGCGTCTACGGTGAACAGTAACCCGCGTTGACCGTGGTCAACGCGGTCAACGAAGGCGCGGGCGCCCACTGTCAGCGACACTGGGCGGGCGCCACACCTTGCCAGCTCAGCGCCGGCGCCGGAATCCTCTCCAGCGAGCGCCGGACATGGCAGAGAGCTCCGGCGAGCTCGGATTTCGCCTGTGGTGGACCGTTTTGCCCGATTTTTGCTGCGTTCGAACGGCCAGTTCATCCCGCGTCTACCCACGGTGCTGAAATGGGCGGAGGTGGCCGGCAAGGCTGCCGGCGTTGAGCCGTGGCGGCGATGGTTCTCGGGCAAGTTCGGCGGCATGGCTACGGTGTGCTAACGCGCGCGCTTTCGGTTGCATTCGAGCGTGCGTGAAGCGCCGCATCCAACGGTGCTAGCGCGAGGCCACGGGAGCGACCAAGGCGGCCGGACGGCGAGGTCCCGCGGCGACCGGAGTACGGCGGAGTGACGAGCTAACTACGGGATAGCGCGCGGCGTGGGAAGAAGAAATGAAGGGACGGAGGAGCTCACCGCGCGGCTACGAAAAGCCCGTGGGAGCTTAGGAGCGTAGAGGAGCTCGGGGTCGCCGGAGTTTGCCGCAGTAGCCGGAGATGGGGACGATGACGTCGCGGCAGCTGCGGTGCTCCCCGACTCCAAACGAATGCACCGGGTGAAGAGGAGGAAGCTGGCGGAGGTCGCGGACACGGGCTGCGAGCGTGAAGACGCCGGTGGCCGTGGATCGACGTCGGGCACGGCGGCGGCGTTCGGAACAGAGGAGAAGAGAGAGCGAGCAGCCGCTGGGGGAGAGGAGAGGAATGAGGGTGGCGTCCAGGGGAGATGGCTCGAGGAGGCCCTTATCCCCTCGCCCCACCTGCTCGTCGCCGTGGCGAGCGGTAGTCGGCGCAGCGCGCGCCGAGTGCGGAGACGACGACAGCGAGGCGGGAGCACTTGAGCTGGGCTGGGCTCGGCCCAGTAACAGGTATGGCCCCACCCTTTTCTTTTTCTTTCTGTTTTTCCTTTTTAATTAAAACAGAGAGGTTTGGGGCAAATATTAGGGCACCCAAATGACCTAGGAAAAATAGGGAAATTGGCCTATTAAATCCCTGACATTTTTATGCACTGCCACAAATATTTTGGGAGGCAGAGGAATTCAATTGCATTTTTCATAAATGAATTTGCAAATTTAAATTGGTGGTATGGCACTGTTATAAATGCTACTGCTCATTTTAGCATGATGGTGATGTTGTTTTTCTTAACATCAAATTATTTCGGAATATTTGCCAATTGATGAACATTTTTCCAGCAACTTTTGTGCAACTCCAAATTTCAATTGCATTTGAATTTGAAAACAGTGGCAGAATTTGAAATGAGATATTAATCCAACATGATTATCATTGCAAATCTCAGATGACTTGGCATTAATATGGTGGATCACTATAGCTCATTACATAGGGGTGTTACAATTCTCCTCCTCTAAAAGAAATTCTCGTCCCGAGAATTCAGGAGGTAGAAGGAAACAAATCGGGGTATTCCTCCCGAAGACGTTCCTCGTGTTCCCAAGTGGTTTCATTTTCAGTATGATTTGACCACTGCACTTTCAGGAACTTGGTAGTCTTCTGGCGGGTCCGACGTTCAGCTCGTTTGAGAATGCGGATCGGATGCTCCTTATAAGACATATCATCTTGCAAATCGAGCAACTCCTGATCCACAGCTCGGTGCGGAGATTCCGTGAATCAACGGCGAAGTTGCGACACATGGAAGACATCGTGGATGTGAGAGAATTGCGGCGGCAACTCCAATTTATAAGCCACATGCCCACGTGTAGCGAGAATGCGGAAGGGGCCGATGTAGCGAGGAGCTAACTTGCTCTTGATTCCGAAACGGTGAGTGCCCTTCATAGGAGTGACACAAAGATAAGCTTGCTCACCAGGTTGATAGATCGATCCCCAGTGTTTACGATCATAATTGCTCTTCTGGCGAGACTGAGCAGCTTTGAGATTTTCTCGCACAATTCGAACTTGCTCTTCGTCGTGTTGGATAATATCCGGACCAATGAGCGGTCGTTCCCTAGTTTCCGACCAATTCAGAGGGGTTCTACACTTACGTCCATAAAGAACCTCGAAGGGTGCCATTTTCAAGCTGGCTTGATAGCTGTTGTTGTAAGAGAATTCGGCATACGAGAGTGATTCTTCCCACTTCTTGCCAAATGAAATAACACAAGCTCGCAGCATATCTTCCAGCACTTGATTAACCCGTTCGACCTGGCCTTGGGACTGGGGGTGATAAGCTGAACTCCAGGTTATATGGGTTCCCATAGCTTGTTGTAAACTATTCCAGAAGTGTGAGGTGAAGAGGCTGCCACGGTCCGAACTGATCTCTTTCGGAATACCGTGGAGTGATACAATTCTGGAGATATATAACTCTGCTAACTGACTAGCAGTGATTGTCTCCTTGACTGGCAGAAAGTGTGCAACTTTGGAGAGTTGGTCGATGACGACAAGGATAGCATCATGACCCTTTTGTGACCTGGGAAGGCCAGTGATAAGATCCATTTGCACTTTGTCCCATTTCCACTCAGGAATAGGGAGTGGTTGCAGAATTCCAGCAGGCTTCTGATGTTCTGCTTTAACGCGATGGCAAACGTCACATTCAGCAACATATCGAGCAATGTCCTGCTTCATTCTAGACCACCAGTACCTTTGTCGGAGATCACGATACATCTTGGTGCTACCCGGATGAATAGACAGTGGTGTATCATGTGCCTCCTTCATGACTTTGTCCGTCATAAGTTCGAATGGAGGTACCACAATGCGGTCTTTGAAATACAAAGTTCCATCTGGAGCAAGCGAGAAATCCCTGTACTTTTCAAGGTGAAGATCTCTCTTCATCAGATCAACTTCAGCATCTTTAGCTTACGCACGCTTAACAGCCTTCTCAAGATCTGGCTGTATAGCAAGGGTATTAAGAGAACCCTGTGGAACAATGTGAAGGTTCAGCTTACGCAATTCTTCATACAGATGAGGTTGAGCTCGCTGAACCATGAGGTTGTTACAATAGGACTTGCGGCTCAAGGCATCAGCCATCACATTAGCCTTGCCAGGGGTATATGAAATACCACAGTCATAGTCCGTGATTGTTTCCAACCATCGCTGTTGGTGGAGATTGAGATCCGGCTGAGTAAATAAATACTTCAGACTTTGATGATCAGTATATATCTCACACCGGTTACCAAGAAGGTAATGTCGCCATAGCTTCAATGCATAAATCACTGCAGCAAGTTCGAGATCATGCACTGGGTAATTCTCTTCATGAGACCGCAACTGTCGCGAGGCATAAGAAATTACTCTGCGTTCTTGCATCAGGACACAGCCTAATCCCTGACGAGAAGCGTCACAATAAATCACGAAATCCTTGCGAGAATCCGGAGGTGCAAGCACTGGTGCAGATGTCAGCTTGTCCTTGAGGGTCTGGAATCTTTCCTGACATTTATCTGTCCACTCAAACTTAACGCCTTTGTGAAGCAGATTAGTCAGAGGCTTGGCAATCTTTGAGAAGTTCTCGACGAAACGACGACAATAACTTGCAAGGCCGAGAAAACTTCTGACTTGCTTAACATTCTTCGGGGGAGTCCAGTCAAGAATAGCCTGAACTCGTTCTGGGTTGACAGCAATACGTGGGTAGGTAGTCAAAGAGGTTATTGATGATAACACAGATCAGCGAGGGGCAAGGATGGCATTGCTCACTATGAATTCAATTAACATCTCGAAATAAGTCAAAATGTTGACGCTGATCACGACACATTTTGCCGAGAGATTCCAAAAGTGTCAAATGACAGTGTGAGAAACATATGATAGCATTGGAAAGAAAAGGTTAATCAGACCAATGGAAAAGAAAATGTGATTATCAGATTAATCAGTCCAATGCAAAGAAATAAAAGCAGATAATCCAGCTCTCCGGGTGAATGTGATTACGAGAACCTAATGTCAGAGTTAGCAAAACCATTTAACCCGAAAAGAAGAGGATTCAGAGTCCCAGAGTATAGAAGAGGTATAAAAGATCCTAATACCACCCATTGGCGACGTGGGCCCGTTAGCCACACAGCCATGTTAGAAAAATCGTTTTGCAAAGACTAGACTCAACTTCGGCCAAGGAGTTGGAAAGGGGGATCCTACAGGCAGTCGGCTCTGATACCAACTTGTGACGCCCCCGACTTAATCATGCACTAATCATACACGGAAATGCACACGATCAAGCCTAAGGACTCACTTGAAGATATCACAACACAACTCTAAACACAAATAAAAGTCATACAAGCTTTATATTACAAGCCAGGGGCCTCAAGGGCTCGAATACATAAGCTTGATGTCATATAAGCATCAGCGGAAGCATCAGGTATCTGAGTATGGACACAAGGTTAAACAGATAGGCCTTTAAGAAGGCGGGGAAAAATAAAACACAGATCGAAAGGCGCAGGCCTCCTGCCTGGGTGCCTCCTATCTACTCCTGGTCGTCGAAGGCCTCCTCGTAGTAGTAGTATCCAGCGGGGTAGTAGTAGTAGTCATCGTCGGCTGGGGCAGCTGGCTCCGGGGCTCCATCATCTGGTCTCATCATTCGGGTATGGGGAAAAAGGAAGCAAAGCAACCGTGGGTACTCATCCGAAGTACTCAGCAAGACTTACATCAGATCTATTCTATGTATGCAACATTATCAAGGGAAGGCTGTATATGTGGGCTTGCTGCAGAAATACCAGAATAGAGAGGATGGCCTAGTCCTATCGAAGACTAGAATCTTCAGGGTCTTGCAGCATTAGAAGAATGCAGATTAGTACATAGATATAATGGTAACAACAAGTAGCAACATCGCCCAGAGATCCTTTCTCGACTTCCTGCGAGAAAGCAATCCCGGAGCCAATATATTCAACCCATTCTAGTTGTAGAAGATCGGGATATTCTCCGAGCGTTCTATTACCGTGGACATGGCTATTCGAATAGATATACTTCCCTGCAGGGGTGCACCAACTTACCCAACACGTTCGATGACTCTGGCCGGACACACTTGCTCAGTCGATGCCCGGCCTCGGACTATCGACACGTCGTAGCCCTACCTAGGATCAACAGAGAGGCCAGCATGCCGGTCTACATCCTAAGCGCTCAGGGGTCCTGGTTAGCGCACAAAAGGCCAGAGGCCTACTCAGATTACATATCCTAACCCTTAGTGCATTTGGAGCGCGCGGTAACGAGCAGAGACTCACGATCATGTGACCCCGTCGCCCCGTCTCGTGGACTTACGGCAAGGGCTAAGAATGCCCGGCCGTGCCACGTATTCATCTCGCGGGTACCCTCACGGTCAACCCGACTCCACATCACATCACTCGCGGGTACCCCTCGGGGCCGACCCGTCTTTATCCATTATCAGTAGTAAAGCGCAAGTATCCGTGTGTCCATAACATCAAGCAGGAATCTGAGGAATCACCCTCATAGGATTCCTACTCGATGATCCCGTCAAAGTGAATCCAGAGGAATCACCCTCGATGGTATTCACCCCTGCGGGGGTTGCACGACAGGAGCTACATCGAAGGTGGTGGAAGAGGAATCACCCTCATTTACCCACATCCGAATAGCTGTACCACAAAGCCCACATCGGGAGTGAGTTAGGAGGTATCACCCTCGGCACTCGATGTTAGCTCTGCAGAGTCGAGCAACTTAGGGGTGTGCAGTGATGTGCTGGTCTCATCCCGATGATCACATCGATCGGGCACAGGTACTAAAGCGGGGCAACTACAGCAAGGAAGAGGGGCCACAGATGGTTTACCATCCAACCTATACTAAGCATTTTGGATAACAGGCAGGTATCAATAACAGTTACAAGGACAGGCTATGCAATAGAGTAAGATAAATCAACAACAGTAGCAAATTCTAATGCAAGCAGGAGGGAGAGAGAACAGGTGATATAGGCATGCGTCAAGGGGGGTTGCTTGCCTGGAAGCTCTGCGGCAAAGGAGGGATCGTCAGAGGTGTCGTCAGTCTTCTGAGCTGTGTCGGTCTCGGGGGCTATCGGAGAAGAAGAGGGGGAAGAAACAATAAATAAAAGCAACAGATGCAACACAGAGCATGACATGCTAAGATGTAGTGCAGGGTTGCCTAAATGCATCTCTAAACCATTTTAGCTATTTTAGGATTTAAGTTGGAATTATTAACCGGTAGGTATGCACTATTCATCTACCGGAAACATACAAAAAGTTGCGGGTTCACCTACGTAGAGGGTCCCGATAAGAAAACAGACGGCACGAACGTATTCGTGGGATTTTTCTGAGCAACTTTCATGTAGAAAGTTTTTCGATCCGAGCTACGGTTGAATTTCTACGATTTTTCAAAGATTTAAACAGTTTTCTGAAATTTTTGGAATTTATTTAAGTAAACAATTCGTATTATCCAGAATAGTAGCTGCTGACGTCAGCGAGTCAAACCGGCTGGTCCAGGTCAAACCTGACCTGCGGGACCCACCTGTCATAGACAGTGGGTTTAACTGAGTTAGTTTTAAACTAATCTGAGTTAATTAGTTAGTGGGCCCGGCCTATCAGTGACTATTTAACTAATCTAATTAAGTTTTATTTAAAATAGTTTAGTTAATTTAGTTAACCGAATGGGGCCCACACGTCAGCGTCTACGGTGAACAGTAACCGCGTTGACCGTGGTCAAGGAGGTCAACGAAGGCGCGGGGGCCCACTGTCAGTGACACTGGGCGGGCCCCACACCTTGCCAGCTCAGCGCCGGCACCGGAATCCTCTCCAGCGAGCGCCGGACACGGCAGAGAGCTCCGGCGAGCTCGGATTTCGCCTGTGGTGGACCGTTTTGCCCGATTTTTGCTGCGTTCGAACGGCCAGTTCATCCCGCGTCTACCCACGGTGCTGAAATGGGCGGAGGTGGCCGGCAAGGCTGCCGGCGTTGAGCCATGGCGGCGATGGTTCTCGGGCGAGTTCGGCGGCACGGCTATGGTGTGCTAAAACGCACGCTTTCGGTCTCATTCGAGCGTGCGTGAAGCGCCACATCCAACGGTGCTAGCGTGAGGCCACGGGAGCGACCAAGGCGGCCGGACGGCGAAGTCCCGCGGTGACCGGAGTACGGCGGAGTGACGAGCTAACTACGGGAGAGCGCGCGGCGTGGGAAGAAGAAATGAAGGGAAGGAGGAGCTCACCGCGCGGCTACGAAAAGCCCGTGGGAGCTTAGGAGCGCATAGGAGCTCGGGGTCGCCGGAGTTCGCCGCGGTAGCCGGAGATGGGGACGATGACGACTCGGCAGCTATGGTGCTCTCGGACTCCAACTGAATGCACTGGGTGAAGATGAGGAAGCTGGTGGAGCTCGCGGACACGAGCTGCGAGCCTGAAGACGCCGGTGGCCCTGGATCGACGTCGGGCACGGCGGCGGCGTTCGGAACAGAGGAGAAGAGGGAGCGAGCGGCCGTTGGGGGAGAGGAGAGGAATGAGGGCTGCGTCTAGGGGAGATGGCTCGAGGAGGCCCTTATCCCCTCGCCCCACCTGCTCGTCGCCGTGGCGAGCGGTGGTCGGCGCAGCGCGCGCCGAGTGCGGAGACGACGATAGCGAGGCGGGAGCAGTTGAGCTGGGCTGGGCTCGGCCCAGTAACAGGTATGGCCCCGCCCTTTTCTTTTTCTTTCTGTTTTTCCTTTTTAATTAAAACAGAGAGGTTTAGGGCAAATATTAGGGAACCCAAATGACCTAGGAAAAATAGGGAAATTGGCCTATTAAATCCCTGGCATTTTTATGCACTGCCACAAATATTTTGGGAGGCAGAGGAATTCAATTACATTTTTCATAAATGAATTTGCAAATTTAAATTGCTGGTATGGCACTGTTATAAATGCTACTGCTCATTTTAGCATGATGGTGATGTTGTTTTTCTTAACATCAAATTGTTTCGTAATATTTGCTAAATGATGAACATTTTTCCACCAACTCCAAATTTCAATTGCATTTGAATTTGAATCCAGTGGAAGAATTTGAAATGAGATATTAATCCAACATGATTATCATTGCAAATCTCAGATGACTTGGCATTAATATGGTGGATCACTGTAGCTCATTACATAGGGGTGTTACAATAGGCATCACGTCCGTGACAAGTTGACCAGAACAATTCTGCATCTACTACTATTACTCCACTTCGAGAGCGCTTCTATGCTTGCCTCTCTATGTATTAAGTTCATCACAAACAGAGTAATGCATGAAGTATGATGACAGGATGTAGATAGCATAAAACCAAGCAATATGATTAAACCCTATCGTTTTACCCTTAACGGCAATGATACAAATATGTGCCTCGCTACCCCTTCTGTCACGAGGTGAGGACACCGCAAGATTGAAACCATTACAAAGCACCTCTCCCACTGAAGATAAACTAATCTAGTTGGCCAAACCAAATGGATAGATCAGAGAGAAATACAAAGCTATAATAATCATGCATAATAAAGTTCAGAAAAGACTCAATTACTTTCAATGAATAATCTGAACATAAACCCACAATTCATCAGATCCCAACAAAAAAACTGCAAAAGAAGATTACATCGAATAGAACTCCATGGAGATCATGGAGAACATTGTATTGATGATCAATAAGAGAGAAGAAGCCATATAGCTAATCACTATGGACCCGTAGGTCCATGGGAAACTACTCACACATCATCGGAAGGGCAGCAAGGTTGATGTAGAAGCCCTCCGTGATCGATTCCCCCTCCGGCAGATCGCCGGAAAAGTCTTCCAGATGGTATCGCAGAAGAACAGAAGCTTGCGGTGGTGGAAAAATTATTTCGGGTGGCTCTTTGTTGGTTTTGGGATTTTAGGGAATTTAAAGCACTGGAATTAGGTCAGGGGGTTCTACGGGGGTCCCACAAGCTCTGGTGGTGCCCCCCAGGGGCGCGTCGTGTGAGTTTGTGGCTCACCCGTTGGTCTTCTAGCCTCCTCCCGAAGCTTCCTGGGTTTCTTCTGGTCCAAAAAAATCATTGTAAAATTTTATTGTATTTGGACTTCGTTTGATATAGTTTTTTCCTGAAACTAGAAAACAAGCAAAAACAGAAACTGGCAATGGGCACTAGGTTAATTGGTTAGTTCCCAAAAATGATATAAAATTGCATCTAAAGTATCTAAGAATGGTAATATAATAGGATGAAACAATAAAAAATTATAGATACGTCAGAGATGTATCAACATCCCCAAGCTTAATTCCTCCTCGTCCTCGAGTAGGTAAATGATAAAAATAGAATTTTTGATGTTGAATGATACCTAGCATGTTTATCATGTAATCTCTCTTACGGTATAAATATTGCGAAACGATGAAATAATTGATATCAACATAATAATATTCATGAATACAGGAACATAATCATTAATTTTTCAAAATATACGATGCTCAACGAATGTTATCCCTACTCATTGAATTATGTAGGCATGGCATGACTCCACCTTCACTGCATAAATATAAATCATGAGCACCCCAGTCTGAAACCAAGCAATTGTATCATACTTTTTAACGCGATTCAGCATTTTCAACTCCGCTCAATACATGAGCGTGAGACATGGACATTAGCACTATAGGTGGAATAGAATGTGGTGGTAGAGGTTAATAAGGGAGTCAAAAAGGAAGAAAGGCTCACATCAACTCGGCAGATCAATAGGCAATGGAGAGGTCTATCAATCGATATCAATGCGAGGAGTAGGGATTGCCATGCAGCGGATGCACTAAGAGCTATAAGTGTATGAAAGCTCAACTGAAACTATGTGGGTGTGCATCCAACTTGCTTGCTCATGATGGCCTCAGGCATTTGAGGAAGCCCGTCATTGGAATATACAAGCCAAGTTCTATAATGAAAAATTCCCACTAGTATATGAAAGTGATAACTCAGGAGACTCTCTATATGAAGAACATGGTGCTACTTTGAAGCACAAGTGTGGTAAAAATATAGTAGCATTTTCCCTTCTCTCTTTTTTTCTCATTTTTTTGGTGGGCTCTTTTGGCCTCCTTTTTTTATAGAACAATCTCATGGACCTCATCCCCTCATTCTGGAGGACTCATTAGTCTCCATCATTCTCTTCCTCACTAGGACAATGCTCTAATAATGATAATCATCACACTTTTATTTACTTACAACTCAATATTACAACTCGATAACTGATACGAGATGACTCTATATGAATGCCTCTGGCAGTGTACCAGGATGTGCAATGATCTAGCGTAACATGTATAACAATGATGAAAAGTGGCTTTGGCACAAATATCATGTCAGCTTTATATGATCATGCAAAGCAATATGATGATGAACACACATGTCATAAGATGGAATGGTGGAAGTTGCATGGCAATATATCTCGGAATGGCTATGGAAATGCCATGATAGGTAGGTATGGTGGCTGTTTTGATAATGATATAAAGAGGCTTATGTGTGATAGAGCATATCATATCACGGGGTTTGGATGCACCGGAGAAGTTTGCATCGACTCTCGAGGTGAGAAAGGGCAATGCACGGTACCAAAGAGGCTAGCAAATTGCGGAAAGGTGAGAGTGCGAAATTGTCCATGAACTCACATTAGTCATAAAGAACTCATATACTTATTGTGAAAGTTTTATTAGCCCTCGAAGGAAAGTACTACTCGCAGGCCCCTAGGGAGGAGGTTGGTAGGAGTTAACCATCGCGCACCCCCGATTGAGACAACACTCAAGGATTTCAATCAGACATAAAAATGCTCAAACTTCCCCGCCGTGCCATGACGGATACTTAAATGAGCAGTACATAATAAGCTTTAATATTGATATTTCTACTAACCAATGATCATGAACCAATACCCTTTCATATTACTACATCAATATAATTAAAACAGACGTTTCATATTTAGTGATCTACATGAAAGTTTTTATTATATCACTCGTAATACCTATCATTTTCAGACTTGTCTTATAACCCGTGCATATTACCACTTTCTATCTAGGACTCTCAAAAAGATTTAAGAGAAACATGAGAGTGCAATAATTTCTATAAAATATATAACCACCGCCGTGCTCTAACAAATATAAGTGAAGCACAAGAGCAACTGCCTAGCTCAAAAGATATAAGTGAAGCATATAGAGTATTCTAACAAATTATGATGAATGTGTGTCTCTATCAAAAAGGCGTGTCCAGCAAACAATGATTGTGGCAAACTAAAAAGCAAACAAAACTATGGCACAAGACGCTCCAAGTGAAACTCATATCATGTGATGAATAAAAATATAGCTCCAAGTAACATACCGATGAATTGTGGAGGAAAGAGGGGATGCCATCCGGGGCATCCCCAAGCTTAGACGCTTGGGTCTTCCTTGAATATTACCTTGGGGTGCCTTGGGCATCCCCAATCTTAGGGTCTTGCCACTCCTTATTCCTTTACTCATCGTGATCTCACCCAAAACTTGAAAACTTCAGCACACAAAACTCAACGGAAACTTCGTGAGATCCGTTAGTATAATAAATCAATCATCCACATTAGGCACTGTTATAAACTCATTCATAATTGTTATTTCATAATACCTACTATATTCTAACTTCTCCATGACTTATACCCCCAGATATAATCCATAGCATCATTAAAACAAGCACACTATGCAATAAAAACAGAATCTGTCTAAAACAGAACAGTACGTAATGACAGAATATTTATCCATACTTATGTAAGTCCAAAAATTCTGAAAACTTAGGAGAACGTAAAGAATTTGTATCTCAATACTTTGTAAAAATCTCAGATGTTTCTAACATAACAGTAAAAAATGTAAAATCAAATACTGGACACAAAACTTTCTGTTTTCAAACAGCATCAATTATACTATCAGTTAAATCATCCCAAAGGCATTACTTGGCACAAACACTAATTAAAAGATAAAAACACAATCATTACAGTAGAAATAATCATGTGACTCAATAAAAATAAAAATTGCAATAAAGATAAATATTGGGTTGCCTCCCCCTCCCAACAAGCGCTATTGTTTTATGCCCCTAGATAGGCATAATGCATTGTTTTAAGTATTGTAGTAATCATAAGGGAGATTATCCATGTCCATATCATACTCCCTTCTTTCAGCAGCAAGCTTTCTAATAGGTAGGCAAAAATATTTGGAAGGGCTAAATTTTATAGGATCCGGGTCCGTGGGATCAAGTTTAGGAGGAGGAAGCTTTCTAATAGGTAGGCAAAAATATTTGGAAGGGCTAAATTTTATAGGATCCGGGTCCGTGGGATCAAGTTTAGGAGGAGGAGGTTCCTCCTTAGGCCCTTTGTAGGTAATGGATATTTCTTCATTATATAAATTTCTATAGAGATATTCTTTTAGCCTTTTCTTAAGCACACAACCCAATCCAAGATTTCCTATAGCAAGTTGATCATTATGTTCAGAGATTTTATCAATCAAGGTAGCTGGGGGAACCTTTTTTCTAAGATTCTCATTATAAGTAGCATAGTCTGTTGATTTCGGTTTTCTTATCTCTTTTTGATCATAGAGAATTTCTTCTATTGGAGGGCACTCACTATTTATTCTGTAGTGAGCAAATATTTATCTTGCCTCTCTCATGAGGTGACTAAATTCATGGACTAGAAATATGATGGCTAAACGTTTAACGGAAGGATCATGAATATTGGAAAACTCTCGAAATAGCCATTGTATAGAAGGATGCATGTGAACAAATTGTGTTTCCAATTCAACTACAAGCATAGATACAACATCCGCAAGACTAGTAGTTCCAGCAAGAATTGATCCCCCTATCATAGGTAATGAGCAAGCACAAGTAAAGAAATCTTTAATAACACCTTTCTCAATAACATTACCACTACCTATACGGAACCTTTTTGTATGCATAACAGTGGCTTCTTCTTTATTATTAGGATCATCATTAGCAAGATTATCAAGTGTTTCTTTATTAGTAACTTCATCAAAGATTCTTTTAGTATTCTCATTTTTCATAAGACTTAGGCTGTGTTTGGTTGAGCTGCAGATTCTAAAAAAGTTGCTGTGGAAAAGCTGCTGTGAAAATGCTGCTGTGGAAAAGCTGGAGGCTGTTTGGTTAAAACAACTGTGAAAATGTAGATTTGGCTGTGAATTGTCTGTAATATCCTCAGGGCCTGAGTGAATATGTTTATATGCTAATTGACCGTAAAGCAATGATGCGCACATTTGTAGGTAATTGAACGATCATTTTGCAAAGGAAAATTATGACAATGCAGGTGATTCATAGCTAACGCATACGTAACTCGACGACTATTATTACGGAACACATGCATCATACAAAATACATATGGTTGAATTTGCAGCCAACTTCTGATTGGCTGTAAAACACTTATTTGTAAGTTAATTGACAATAGATGACTATTTTGGTAAGAAAAAATTCATCTTTTGGATGTTGCTTTATACACATAAATGACAATACTATGCTCTGGATCCAATTGAGCCAAAGGCAAGACAAAAAATTAATTTGATCCAATTGAGCCAAAGACAACATAGAAAATCTGGATCCAATTGGCCAGGAAAACAGTGATTTATACATTGTTAGGCAATGAAACCACATACAATTTGCAAGAGCATAATAGCATTAGTTGATATCCAATCACAAATTCAAACAAGATTTGCCAATAATTTGCGCGTAGAAGCATTACCACATACACATATAAAGCACAATCCATTCACACATATACTTGAAAATGCACTGAGAGCAGCAATATACAACAACCACTAATGAAAATGTATTCATTAATCGTTAAATCACAAAAAAAAAACCAGAAAAAAATCATGAAGATGGAAGTATAGATGGGGATGATGGATGAGGAGGAGGGATGCAGGGAGGAGGGAAGGGAGTAGAAGAACAGAGGGCCGGTGCGCTGGCGCCGCTGGACCAAGGCCACCATGAGCAAGGGAGGAGGAAGGAGGGATGGAGGAGGAGGAGGGAGGAGGGATGGAGGGAGGAGGGTGAGGGAGAAGCGACGGGAGGAGGAGATCGGAGGGACGGTGCGCCGGCGCCGCCGGCGACGCCGGTCGGCCGGCTGGACCACTGCCGCCGTGAGCAGGGAAGGAAGAGGATGGAAGTATGGAGGTGCGAGGAGAGAGGAGGGTCGCCAGGTGGCGGGCGACGTCAGGCGGCGGTGGCAGTGGGCGGCGGCCGGCGGCGGCCAACCCTAGCCGTGCGTGGGAGGCGGCGGTGGCTCCCGTCCTTTCCTGTCACTCGTGCACGAGCGCGAGCCCAACTCGTTCCTTTCGTGCGAGAGGAAAGAAAAAGAGTGAAGGGGTATGACTTGCTAGTGGCATTGGTGGGTAAATACTTCTCAACTGTAAGGGGACAGCTAAAAACAGTTGGTTTAGAAGCTGAGAAGTTGGGGGGTACCCCAGCTGCGAAATTTGCACTATGTAAAAGCTACAGATTGTCAAAAGCTGCTTCGAAAATTTACCCCTTTGGTTGGCTTCTAGCTTCTTCAAAGCAGAAGTTGGGTAAAAAAGCTCAACCAAACATAGCCTTAGTAGCATAGTTTGATGATCAAAAGGTTCCGCACTAGTGGCGGGAGCATCACTAACTTTTTCAAACTCAGACATGATAGCAACTTCAAGCAAACAAGCAAAATAAAATATTTTTGTGTTTTTGATATATTTTTAATGAGACTAATATAACAAGTAAAGGCAAATAAAAAGTAGAACACGTAAATGATAATTTGTGTGAAGGAACCTGTAGGTATTTGATGATGTCTCCCCAGCAACGGCGCCAGAAATTATTTCTGCTAGTTGTGAGCTGCGTTGGGATTTTCCCCGAAGAGGAAGGGTGAAGGAATATAGTAGCGGATAAGTATTTCCCTCAGTAGAGAACCAAGGTTATCGAACCAGTAGGAGAACCATGCAAATTCCTAGTAAGCAATACCTGCTCACACAAGAGAAAATACTTGCACCCAACGCGGGCAAGAGGGTTGTCAATCCCTTAAACTCGTTACATGCAAGGATTAAATCTGGTAGTGAAAGATATATAAACTGCAAAGTAAATAAAAAGTAAATTAATTGCAGCAAGGTATTTTTGGTTTTAGTAATATGATTAATGTAGACCCGGGGGTCATAGTTTTCACAAGAGGCTTCTCTCTCGAAACATAGCATACGGTGGGTAGACAAATTACTGTTGGGCAATTGATAGAAAAGCACATAGTTATGATGTTATTCATGGCAATGATCATGTATATAGGCATCATGTCCGTGACAAGTAGACCGAGATAATTCTGCATCTACTACTATTACTCCACTTCGAGAGCACTTCTATGCTTGCCTCTCTACGTATTAAGTTCATAACAAACAGAGTAATGCATGAAGTATGACGACATGATGTAGATAGAATAAAACCAAGCAATATGATTAAACCCCATCGTTTTTCCCTTAACGGCAACAATACAAATACGTGCCTCGCTACCCCTTCTGTCATGAGGTGAGGACACCGCAAGATTGAAACCATTACAAAGCACCTCTCCCATTGAAGATAAATCAATCTAGTTAGCCAAACCAAACGGATAGATCAGAGAGAAATACAAAGCTTTAATGATCATGCATAATAAAGTTTAGAAAAGACTCAGTTACTTTCAATGAATAGTCTGATCATAAACCCACAATTCATCGGATTCCAACAAACACACCACAAAAGAAGATTACATCGAATAGAAGTCCATGGAGATCATGGAAAACATTGTATTGAAGATCAAAGAGAGAGAAGAAGCCATCTAGCTAATCACTATGGACCCGTAGGTCCATTGGAAACTACTCACACATCATTGGAAGGGCAGCAAGGTTGATGTAGAAGCCCTCCATGATTGATTCCCCCTTCGGCAGATCACCGGAAAAGGCCTCCTGATGGGATTGCGGAAGAACAGGAGCTTGCGGCGGCGGAAAAATTATTTCGGGTGGCTCTCTATTGGTTTTGGGATACGGGGGGGGGGGGGGCACAAGCTCAGGTGGCATGCCCCCAGGGGCGCGCCGTGTGAGCTTGTGGATCATCCGTAGGTCTTCTGGCCTCCTCCCGAAGCATCCTAGGTGTCTTCTGGTCCAGAAAAAATCATCGTAAATTTTTATTGTATTTGCACTTCGTTTGATATAGTTTTTTCCTGAAACAAGAAAACAAGCAAAAACAAAAAATGGCACTAGGCCCTAGGTTAATAGGTTAGTTCCCAAAAATGATATAAAATTGCATATTGCTACTTGTGAGCTGCGTTGGGATTTTCCCCGAAGAGGAAGGGTGAAGCAATATAGTAGCGGATAGTATTTCCCTCAGTGAGAACCAAGGTTATCGAACCAATAGGAGAACCACGCAAACACCCGTCAACAGTGCCTACACACAAGAGAGCAAGTACTTGCACCCAACACGGGCAAGAGGGGTTTCAATCCCCTTGAATTCATTACTTGCAAGGATTAAATCTGATAGTGATAGATATATAAATTGAAAAGTAAATATTGCAGCAAGGTAAATTAGGGTTTTCTAATATGATAAAAGTAGACCAGGGGGCCATAGTTTTCACTAGAGGCTTCTCTCTCGAAACATAGCGTACGGTGGGTAAACAAATTACTGTTGGGCAATTAATAGAAAAGCGCATAGTTATGATGTTATTCAGGGCAATAATCATGTATATAGGCATCACGTCCGTGACAAGTAGACCGACTCCTGCCTTCATCTACTACTATTACTCCAATCGACTGCTATCCAGCATGCATCTATGGTATTAAGTTCATGACAAACAGAATAACGCATTAAGCAAGATGACATGTTGTAGACAGAATAAACTCAAGCAATATGAATAAACCCTGTCGTTTTATCCTTAATGGCTACAATAAAAATACGTGCCTCGCTACCCCTACTATCACTGGGTGAGGACACCGCAAGATTGAACCCATCACAAAGCACCTCTCCCACTGAAGATAAATCAATCTAGTTGGCCAAACCAAACGGATAGATCGGAGAGAAATACAAAGCTATAACAATCATACATAATAAAGTTCAAAAAAGAGTCAATTACTTTCAATTAATAATCTGATCATAAACCCACAATTCATCGGATCCCAACAAACACACCGCAAAAGAAGATTACATCGGATAGAACTCCATGGAGATCATGGAGAACTTTGTATTGAAGATCAAAGAGAGAGAAAAAGCCATCTATCTACCAGCTATGCACCCGTAGGTCTATGGTAAACTACTCACACATCATCGGAAGGGCAGCAAGGTTGATGTAGAAGCCCTCTGTGATCGATTCCCCCTTCGGCAGATCGCCGAAAAAGGCCTCCAGATCGGATTGCGGAAGAGCAGAAGCTTGAAGTGGTGGAAAAGTTATTTCGGGTGGCTCTCTGTTGGTTTTGGATTATTTGGGAATTTATAGAAGTGGAATTAGGTCAAATGGAGTTGCGTGGGACCCATGAGCTCAGGTGGCAGACCCCCCAAGGGTGCGCCAGGTGAGCTCGTGGCTCTCCCGTAGGGCTTATGGCCTCCTCACGAATCTTCTAGGGTCCCTTCTGGTACAGAAAAAATCATTTTAAAGTTTTATTTCCGTTTGGACTTCGTTTGGTACTGATTTCCTGAAAAACCAAAAACAGGCAAAAAACAACAACTGGCATTGGGCTTTGAGTTAATAGGTTAGTTCCCAAAAATGATATAAAATTGCATATAAAATATATAAAGTATCCAAGATTGATAATATAATAGCATGAAACAATAAAAAATAGAGATACATTGGAGACGTATCAGCATCCCCAAGCCTAATTCCTACTCGTCCTCGAGTAGGTAAATGATAAAAATAGAATTTTTGAAGTTGAATGGTACCTAGCATGTTTATCATGTAATCTCTCTTATGGTGTAAATATTGAGAAACGATGAAGTAATTGATATCAACATAATAATATCCATGAATACCAGAACATAATCATTAATTTTTCAAAATATACGATGCTCAAAGAATGTTATCCCTACTCATTGAATTATGTAAGAATGGCATGACTCCGCCTTCACCGCATAAATATAAACCATGAGGACCCCAGTGTCAAACCAGGCAATTGTATCATACTTTTAATCAGCATTTTAAACTCCACTCAATACATGAGCGTCAGACATGGACATTAGCACTATAGGTGGAATAGAATGCGGTGGTAAAGGTATATAGGATAAGTTAAAAAGGAAGAAAGGCTCGCATCAACTCGGCGGATCAATAGACATTGGAGAAGCCCATCAATCGATATTAATATGAGGAATAGGGATTGCCATGCAACGGATGCACTAAGAGCTATAAGTGTATGAAAGCTCAATGGAAACTAAGTGGGTGTGCATCCAACTTGCTTGCTCATGAAGACCTCGGGCATTTGAGGAAGCCCATCATCGGAATATACAAGCCAAGTTATATAATGAAAAATTCCCACTAGTATAAGGAAGTGATATCTGAAGAGACTCTCTATATGAAGAACATGGTGCTACTTTGAAGCACAAGTGTTGTAAGAGGATAGTAACATTGTCCCTTCTCTCTTTTTCTCTCATTTTTTTAGAACAATCTCATGGACTTCATCCCCTCATTTTGGAGGACTCATCAGTCTCCATCATTCTTTTCCTCACTGGGACAATGCTCTAACAATGATGATCATAACACTTTTATTTACTTACAACTCGATATTACAACTCAATAACTGATCAACGATGACACTATATGAATGCCTCTGGCAGTGTACCAGGATGTGCAATGATCTAGTGTAACATGTATGATAATGATGAACGATGACTTTTCCACAAATATCATGTCAGCTCTATATGATCATGCAAAGAAATATGATGATGAACACACATGTCATAAGACGGAACGGTGGAAGTTGCATGGTAATATATCTCGGAATGGCTATGGAAATGCCATGATAGGTAGCACTACAAAAAAACACTTCCGTGATGATACGTCTTTGTCACAGTAGGTCACGTTTTCTGTCATGCTTGTACATCTATGACGATTTTATGACAGAATGAAGATAGTCATACCTGTGCTGTCGTAGAAATGTTCCATGACAATACTAAAATTATCATCACGGAAGTGTCCACTTCCATGACGATAAATGGCGTGTCATGGAACTGTTTTCGTCAAGGGTAACCGACACGTGGCATCCACCGTAACGGGTCGCCGTTAAACTATCGGGCGCGGGTTTGGATCCGATAACCCGTTAACTGCCCTGACCAATGGCGATTTTCCACGTGTAAAATTCTCATTCGCCAACAGATCCACGTGTCAGCTCAACGTCGCGATAGATGTCATCCATCCACTGGACGATACTCACCTATGGAACAGTGACATGTGGCATGGCCCAACAGTGGCCCATTTGTGTTAAAAGGGCCGGCCCAGTCAAAGTTAGCGGGCTAGCCCATTAACGGCCTGGTTGCACATGACCCATTTGCAGGTAAGGCCCGTTTGAATAGTGTCAAATCGGCCCGTGACCGGCCTGTTATGGATTTCTCATCATTCCGGCCCATGGTCACTTCTGGCCCGTTAACAGTCTGCTTTGTATTTGGGCCCAATTACGACCCGGTGTGTATCCGGACTATTTAAGGTCCTGCTACATTTGGGCCCATTTGTGGCCCGATGAAACTTTCGGCCCATAAATAGACCATGATGGAATTGGGCCATTTTCGGCCAGGTCTGACTTTCGGCCTGTTAGCGGCCGACATAACCCATGGGCCATATGTGGCCCGACGTCACAACGGGCCTATCAATGGCCCATATTCTCGATGACACAAATCCAGCCCGCCAGCACTTTCGGCCTATTAAAGGCCCTTATAGTAGGTCGGCGCAATTACGGCATGTGCTGACTTTCGGCCTGTTAACGATCCACCATGTAAATGGGCCACCATGGGTTGAGCTACATTTCGGCCTGCTAATGACCAGTGGGCTATTTGGCACATTTTAGGCCCAATCATCTTTCAGCCTGCTACAAGCCCTAGGTATATACTGGCCCAATGAAGGCCCAATCTGTGATTCGGCCTGTTAACGTCCCGTGTCATTTATGGGCCAAATAAGGCCTGTGTGATATTTAGACATGTTAACAGCCCGTTATTATAGTGGGCCCATATCATGTTTAGGCCTGTTAATGGCCCACTATGGTCTCGGGCCTACCAATGGAACGATCAGAAATAAGAAGAGATTACTCTGATTTAGGCCCAGTTATTTTCTGTGGGCTACATACCGATTTACGACCCGTAATCATTTTTAGCTACATTCTAGTTGTGGGTCGGACGAATATT
Source organism: Elymus sibiricus (assembly GCA_039707655.1). NCBI lineage: Eukaryota > Viridiplantae > Streptophyta > Magnoliopsida > Poales > Poaceae > Elymus > Elymus sibiricus. The sequence continues at coordinate 214,327,190 of CM077670.1, forward strand.
GGCCCTTTGGGCTCCTACGATGCTTTCAGCCTAAAGGAGACCGATGATGCCGAATACATTACTAAGAATAAACCTACACTATACAAAAATAGCTTGCTAATTTCTACAGCTTTTGGCAGCAGGATAAATGTTGTATCGCAACAAAATAAATTACAGCCATACAACAATAGGCCTGTTGGCATAAAAGTTTACAGTCCTTGCAGATAAATGCACTATGAGATGTATAGAAGCAGAGATCATTTGACCAGAGTGGTTATGTTTCAAGTTGTAGAATCTGATGGAGGAGCATGACCTTCCCCTTTTTTGCGCCATTTCTCTTGAACAACGAAGCGTCTAATAGTCTGGATTCAAAACCATTCATATCTTGACAACATTTGTCAACCACTATTCTTGTTTTAGAAACGACCTCCATTAGGGATTGGACTTGTGTCTGGAGCACAGATATATCACTCTGTCTAGCCGGAGGATTTTGTTCAGTAGGCGGTTTAGATGAGGTTACCTTAACAACCAACCCAGAATTACTCAGGAAGGTGCTTTTTGCACTGTTAGTGGAGAGATACTGACGCGCTGCAGCAAGAGGAGACATTGTGCCTGTGGTAGCCTCGTCACCTTCAGGAGGTTGTGGCTGTTCAATCATTTGTTCCATAGCTTGCTGAAAGATTGAATTTTGTAGATTAGTGTATCAGATAAGAAGTTACTAATGAGACAAAAAACAAAATAGCTTTCACGTTTATACATAACTTATCTTGGTGAACCACTGTAATACTTTAGCATGTATTTTAGTGGTAAGTACATAATAAAATCACGTTCGGAACATATGTCCATGTAGCATGCCTAATGTATTGTCTATTTCCTAACATTTATTGACATCTATCTAAGGATAAAGAGACATGGTTTAAAATATGATGAACATAGTATGACATTATTCATATCATAGGCAAACGGATATAAAACAAACAGGCTGTTGTATCATTGTGTGGGCACGTGAACATCACAACTAGATTACAGATCAAGACCAAAATAATATCCTTCCTTTCTTTTAAACCGTGTAAGGTGAAATGATACGTTAAGACAACTGTTTATAAAAGTGAATAGAGTAATTGACATTGGCTGCAAACCAAGTAGTTAAATGAACACGTCACAGTAACAAGCAGTTCAAAGATAGCTTGGAGTAGATAAACTATTGCAAATTCTTCCACTAAGAACATGAAACCCAGCTCGATCAAAACTGAGAGCTTTGAAGATGTTCCTCCTCTTCTTTTTTTATCTCCATATTACCTATAGCACCCAAGCTCCGAGTTTATCAGTTCATGATGACTTGGTGCTTTGCATAGAAATAATATCTTGACTGTGTAGCCCCCAAGTGCCGGGTTGTCTTGCCTACAACAACCTGGGACTTGTAATTGTCTTATACTTATAAACTTCAGCCAGTGTAGCCCCCAAGTCTTAAGAGCAGAATGTAGTGATAGCTTAAGACTTGCTTAAATATAAATGTTGCAACTTTGAAGAAATCCGGGTTGTTCATCTGAGTCGCCAGTCATAAACTGAATGTTTTGCATTTCACATGTGTAGCCCCCAAGGGCCGGCTACTCAGTGTGTGATGGGCCGGGTCTTCAATTTGGACCTTATGATTTGTTTAAACAACTGAACGCTGTAGCCCCCAAGTGCCGGGTCGCATGCCTACAGCGACTTGGGACTTTTTAGAAAATTTGTAGATCTTGAACTGAGTAATGTAGCCCCCAAGTGCCGGGTCGTATGCCTGTAGCGACTCGGGACTTACATGTACTTTTCCTTTGAAAAGAATAACATCATATGATGTAGCCCCCAAGTGCCGGGTCACAAGCCTGCAACGACTTGGGACTGTTGAAGAAGTTATATAACCCTGATTCTTATTTATGCAGGCTATGTTGACACAAGCCGGCTCAGAAATTGCCGAGTTGAAAGAGCAGGACTTGTTGCTTTATCTGCCAGTGCCATCCTGCACTTTTGAAATGTTTGTGCCAAAGATCATCCTCAAAACTTGTTATGTTGATTGCTCAATATGAATCCTTGATTGGAGTTGTAGCTTAACCAAATAAAGGCCGGCTTTTCAAGGCTCGACACTTGAAATATAAAGACCAGCGACCACTCATGCTGAGACAAATCAAGCAAACATCAACCTGGACAATCCAGCAGCCGGCTCTCAGCCATGAATTTCACCGGCTTAATCCATTGTGATAAAAAACTTGTTGAAAATGGCCCATCTATGGCTTTGTAATAGCTGTTGCAAAACTCCATAGTCTGCAAGTGCCATCGAGTACTGAGTAATTTGTCTTGGTGAACTGGTGATGTCGCAATATCGCAAGAAATCCATGGCCGCAACCCGGCAATTTTATGCACTGTCTTGTGACTTTAGTTTGTTTTTACTGTCAATAGATAACCCGGACCGCGGTTGCGATGCAACCCGGTAATCATGATGAGTATTGAACCCAAGTGATTTGTATAAGGATGAATCATATATCATAGTTGCGGTGCAACCCGGGAAATTATGTTGCCCTTATTTTCATAGTATAAATTACGAGACCCGGCCTTTTTGAAGATAAGGCCGGCTTCTGCAAAAAAGATACACTGATAAATCTATAAGATAAGTAAGAAGACTTATAAGAGAAAAACAAATGATAGAAAATAAGACATATATAAAAAAGCCGGCTTTCGAGGCACGACATAAGACCAGCTTTCGAGGCTCGAGTCTTGGTTTTGCTTTCTAGTGGAAGCAGGCCTTGTAGCCTCTTTTGGTTTGTCCTAGCTCTCTGAAAGCCAACTCTCACGTGACTTAAACCAGTGTTTTAACTTTGATGAGTTCAGGGTCATCAATGTGATTGACTCATCAAGCGTTCAATCGGGTCATCCTTTTTTGAGTAGCATCTTGCTAATAGGCAGGTATAACCAAGTATATAATGGCATATGCCAGGTTAAGAGGGATGTTAATAGCTAAACTCGATGAGTTGAAAGCCCCCAAGTAACCAATGATCAAAGAACAAAGACACAACAACACGCTATTATGAAGTGAAACGACAAAACTCTGGGGTACAGAGGTGCCGGTTTTATTCCATTGATCATAATTGAGCAGGATACCCATACTTTAGACTGCGCATCATGGCGACTAGTCTTCTTTGGTAACCTTTTTTATGTTTTGCCAATATGGCAGGATACCTATGTTTGAACTGCGCATCATGGCAGCTAGTCCTCTTTGGCAACCTTTTATTTTTCGCCAATAAGGCATGATGCCTATGTTTGAACTACGCATCGTGGCAGCTAGTCCTTTTTGGCAACCTTTTATTTTTCGCTAATAAGGCAGGATACCTATGTTTGAACTGCACATCGTGGCAGCTAGTCCTCTTTGGCACCTTTAATTTTTTGCCAATAAGGCAGGATGCCTATGTTTGAACTACGCATTGTGGCAGTTAGTCCTCTTTGGCACCTTTAATTTTTCGCCAATAAGGCAGCAGCCCTTGGGACCGGGTTGTCTTCCCTGCAATGACCCGGGGTTCTTGTATTGTTGAAACTAGCTAAATCTATCGAGTCATGTCTCTGTAGCCCTCGAGTCTTAAGTCGACTCGAGGAGCCGGCTCGAGATTCTTTATACTTGGTTGTAGCATAAACCGACGTATAGTTGACAGCTGAGAGCTGGAATTTATTAAAGCCGGAGGCAATGTGGCGAGTTGATCATCTTTGCAATGCTCGTCGTATGTCCTCCCATGACTTGTTATTCTCTCTTGGTCCGGCTCTCCTGGCTCCTCCAGGGCCATTTTCTTTTCTGTTTCTCCACTGCCCGCTTTTGAATTGCCGGCTCTACTGCGGCTGGCTCTCCTGTCTCTTTCGAGGACGTTTCCTCTATGGCCGGCTCTCCTATTTCTTTGATGTGTTGAATTAGACCTGACCACGGGGATGGCCTGGTGTGTTGATGTAGACCGTATTGTAGGGATGATGGATTGCGCGCACGTTCGCTGGGTTACCCGCCATGCGGCGGTCGATGGCGCGACCTTTGATGTGCTGATGTATTTGGAACTTTCTCAAACAGCTGGGCTTTTTCCTCATGCATCAAATTTCTCTCGGAAGGCAGAATTTTTTCAGAATCCGGAACTTTCGGTAGGCCGGACTTTTTTCGGAAGTCGGAGTTTTCTCGGAACTCAGAATTTTTTCAGACAGTCGGACTCTTCCGGAAGTCTGAAACTTTTTGGAACTCGGAATTTTTCTGGACTGTCGAACTGTTTCCGGAGGTTGGAATTTTTTCGGAACTCAGAACCATTCCGGACAGCCAGAATTTTTCCGGAAATCGGAACCATTCCGGACAGTTAGAATTTTTCCGGAACTCGGAACCGTTTCGGACAGTCGGAATTTTTCTGGAACTCGGAATCTTTCCGGATGGCAGGACTTTTTCCGGAACTCGGAATTTTTTCAGAGTCGAGTCGTCGATGTAGATCTTCTGTGCTGGCTCCGGCGTATCTGAACGGCTCATGAACTTCTTGATCCCTGTGAGATCTCCCTCCAAGAACTCAACAACACCATGCGCAGGCCCCACGGTGGGTGCCAACTTTCGTGGTTTTGTCACGGCAAGATGTCCTTGTGAAAGGACTTAGTGGTGAGGCCATCGCACCTAGGTGGTAGCTTGAATGGGGTTGATTAGAATCGAGAGACGCGAGTTTTACCCAGGTTCGGCCCCTCACGGTGGAGGTAAAAGCCTACATCCTGCTTGATTGCTATTGATGATGATGATCTCGATTACAAGGGTGCTGTTTCGCTACCTCTATCTCGAGAGCTACAAATTTGTCTGTCTATCCCGACTTGTCCCCTTTGGGGTGCCTTGCCCCTCCTTATATCAGTTGAAGGGGCCGCTTACATGTAGAGTCCTAGTAGGACTACAACTAATCTCTTTTCTATTACAAGCCAGATATTAGTCCGAGTCTTATTCGAATGGTCCAAAACTGGCCTGCTAGGCCACCCCCATGTTGGGCCACGTTCTTCCTCCGTGTGGGTCTGTCCTCCACCGGGTCATCCTTCCTCCGCCGGGTCTTGCTTCCCTTGCCGGGTTTTGATATTCCTGGCCGGGTTCCGTGCAGGCTCCCAGCTCATAATGAGCCAGTCCAATTTGTTTCCTCGATAACCTGGGCCTGGTCCTTCTGGTCTAGCGGGTCATGTCTTGGACTGCCGGGTCTAGCCGCGGGTAATTCCCCCAACAGCATGAGGAGTAAGGACTTACAACAACGGCTTGGACTGGTGTAGTCATGCCCTTCATCTTGCTGCTGTGTCAATCCTTGAAGATTTGCACTGCATTCGGTTCAGGTTCTTTTTGGTCCGCACGGGCTTTCCTCTGTATTTGGAACAAGTCAATATAGATAGGCTACTATGGCACAACAAAAAGGAGGAAATAGCAACTATTTACAAGAGCCTCGCAGTGTGCAATATAGCTACGAGATCCTGTTGTCTGTTGAAATTTCACTTTAGAATGGTTGGTCTTGTTCTTCAAACAGTTAGCCTAGAAGAAGATAGACTTGTAGGGCACATACGTAAATACGAGTTCAATATGTGATATGATCACATACATATACCCTACCTGATGCTTCGGATCAGACCAGTGTTTAACAAGGGCTGTCTAGTCTTCGTCCGTAATATATTCTACTGGAGATGTTTGGGCGATTTCATTGTTAGCCTTGCCTTCAAAGTGAGTTTTTCTAAGGTGATACCGATACTGTCGCAGAGCAGACTGAAAAACATGAGTGCATGCTTGTTTGGTTGCATCATCTTTCGGATCCAACTTGAACCTCATCTATTGAAAAAAGAATGGGAGTCTCATTAGGAGCAAGCTAGAAAGTATGGGACAAAGCAAGAAAATATTACAAATTGCAATGAATAACATTACTTACGGATAAATGGTCAAGGAAGGTGTTAAACTGGGTTTCATCTTTATCATTCCTATACTGGATCCACGTTGGGAGGATACGTGCATGACACCTAACGGCAACGGCTGCCTCTGATACTAACTTGGCTGATTCTGTAGCATCACATAGCCTTTTTAAACCTGCCTAAAAATGGATCTCCATTCTTCCTCCTTTAGATTTTGTTAACCTGTCAAGCATTATCCCTGATGTCTGTTTCCTCTTGCGCCGAGGTGCTAGTTCAACAACGAATATGGAAAGTGTTAGTGCACATCAAACTATGAGAGTACATATAAAGGAGCACACAACTACAACTTGACTCGGTCACGTACCATCTTGGTATTGATGCTCATGAGGTTCATCTGATCTTGCCAAGTCCTATAGTGTTAGAAGTGCTTCGGAAGTAGTGTTAGGTGGGAAGGCAGCTTGGGAACATGCAACTTGCGGAGCATTCGAACGAGTAACTCGTTGAGAAGTCAGTACTATGGAAGGAAGTGCTGCAGCTGGTGGAGCAGGGGATACTGTGTTTGTAGATTTAGTAGGTGGACTTTGACCTTCTACTGCATTATAAGTACCAGCAGAATCTCGAGGGAAGCTCCTTTTCTGTTGCACCCAACGACTAACAGCATTCCCTACCATACTCTTTTCCTTGCTCTTTTTGACTTTGCCATGTCAAGCCATACCCACAGCACAAAAAAATAAAATTCGCTCTTCAGAACTCATTGATGCATGATATAGACGAGCAATACTTTGATGTAAGACAACCGTATGAGGAGGATGGAATATGTATGAAATACAGGATGGCATGACATATTCACACCTATGATGTGTCAACTAAGCAGAAGGATTTTCATGAAATTAAAAGCAATGGAAGCTAGACACCATATGAAAGATGCAACCAATATCACTCTGCCAAGTTAAAAGTATCTCGTCATAAGTGGAATTTCGAAAAATTAGAAGCAGTACAAGCTAGAAATCAATGCAAGATGCAACCAATATCACACTGCCAAGTTAAAAGTGTCTCATCACAACTGATTGATGTAGGATACACAACAACAGTACTTTGATGTAAGAACATGGTGTGATAGATAGCTGCAGTGTATTCTAGATACGTAAAGGCATGTCATATTCACATTTATAACATATAAACTCAGCAGGTGCAATTTAATCAAATTAGAAGAAATACAAGCAATACACCATATGCAACATGCAGCCAATTATCACACTGTCAAGTTAGAGCAAGCACCTGCGATGGTGGAGTAGGGGAGATGGAGTCATCATATAGACTTGGAACTTCAACTGCAGTAGTAGTAGTAGTGGCAAATCTAGAGAGCCTCTGTTTGCGTTGGTCCGGAGGACCACCAACATCCCCTTAACTTACTCTTTTCCTTCCTCTTTTTTGATATTGCCTTCTGAAGTCAAAACCACAAGAAAAGGAATAAAATTGGCTCTGCATAACTCATTGATGCATGATACAGACGAAGACTACTTTGATGTAAGGCAACCGCATGATAGGAGGACGGAGTATGTACGAAAAAAATGACATCATTGCATATTCACACCTATGATAGGAGGATGGAATATGTATGAAAAACACTAAGCAGAAGACATTTCAACAAATTAGAAGAAATGAAAGCTAGGCACCATATGAACATGCAACCAATATCACTCTTAAAAGTGTCTCGTCATAAGTGCCATTTCAACAAATTAGAAGCAGTACAAGCTAGAAGACAATGCAATATGCAACGTATATCACACTCCCAAGTTAAATGTGTCTTATGGTAAGTGATTGTTGCAGGATACACAACAGTACTTTGATGTAAGAACATGGTGTGATAGAGAAATTTAGTATGTTCTAGAAACAGGAACACGTGTCATATTCACAAGTATAATGTGTAAACTAAGCAGATGCAAATCAACAAAATTAGAAACAATACAAACTAGATATCATACGCAACATGCAACCACATATAACAGTGCCAAGTTAGAGCAAGCACCTGTGATGGTGGAGTATGGGAGATGTGTTCATCATCTACACAACTACGTTGACTGTCTAGCCCTGCGTTGTCTTGTGAATCTTGTTGGGAGGATGGCTGAGTCGAATCTGTAGAGACCCTCTGTTTCAGTTGCTCGGAAGGACCACCATCATCCACTGCCTTACTAATTTCCTTTCGCTGTATTGATTTTGCATTGTGAAGTCAAACCGACAAGAAAAAGGAATAAAATTCGCTCTTCATAACTCATTCATGCATGATACTGACGAACAATACTTTGATGTAAGGCAAACACATGATACGAGGATAGAATATGTACGAAAAACAGGACCGCATGACATATTCACACCTATGATGTGGAAACTAAGCAGAAGGCATTTCAACAAATTAGAAGCACTGCAAGCTAGACACCATATGAAAGATGCAACCAATATCACTCTGCCAAGTTAAAACTGTCTCATCATGGGTGGCGTTTCAACAAATTAGAAGCAGTACATGCTAGAAATCATATGCAAGGCATAACCAATATCACTCTGCCAACTTAAAGGTGTCTCATCGTAAGTGATTGATGCAGGATACACAAGAACAGTAGTTTGATGTAAGAACATGGTGTGATAGATAGATATAGTATGTACCAGAAACAGGAAGGCGTGTCATATTCACATGTATAATGTGTAAGCTAAGCAGATGCATTTTCCCCTAAGTAGCAATAAAAACTAGACACCCTATGCAACATGCAACCAGATATCACACTGCCAAGTTAGAGCAAGCACCTGGGATGGTGGAGTAGGGGAGATGAGATTTGGAACTTGTAATGCACTAGCAGTACAAGGAGAATCTGTAGAGATGCTCTGTTTACGTTGCTGCAGAGGACCACCATCATCCCCTTCCTTACTCTTTTCCTTCCTCTTTTTTGATTTTGCCTTGTAAAGTCAAGCCCACAAGAAAAAGGAATAAAATTTGCTTTTTAGAACTCATTGATGCATGATACTGATGACCACTACTTTGATGTAAGGCAACCGCATGGTAGGAGGATGGAATATGTACGAAAAAAGGACAACATTGCATATTCACACCTATGATGTGTGAACTAAGCAGAAGGCATTTCAACTAATTAGAAGCAATGCAAGCTAGACACCTTATGAAAGATGCAACCAATATCACTCTGCCAAATTAAAAGGGCGGGCTCATAAGGGTATTTCAACAAATTAGAAGCAATACATAGCTACATGCTAGAAATCATATGCAATATGCAACGAATAAAGGTATCTCATCGTAAGTGATTGATGCGGGATACACAAGAACAGTAGTTTCATGTAAGAACATGGTTAATAGATAGATGTAGTATGTACCAAAAACAGGAAGGCATGTCATATTGACAGGTATAATGTGTAAACTAAGCAGATGCAATTTACCCTAATTAGAAGCAATACAATCTAGACACCATACTTAACATGCAACCACATATCACACTGCCAAGTTAGAGCAAGCACCTGTGATGCTGGTGTAGGGTGTGGTCATCAACTACAGAGCTACGCTGACTATCTTCATCTTGCCTTCCTGTTTCTTGAGAATCATGTGGGGAGGATGAAACTGCACTCTTTAAAAGAGTAGCACGTCTCACACTAACCCATGGGTGTGACTGTCTCATCATAAGTGATTGATGAGGGATACACAAGAACATTAGTTTGATGTAAGAACATGGTTAATAGATAGATGCAGTATGTACCAAAAACCGGAAGGCATGTCATATTCACAGGTATAATGTGTAAACTAAGCAGATGCAATTTAACCAAATTAGAAGATTTACAAGCTAGACACCATATGCAACATGCAACCACATATCACACTGCCAAGTTAGAGCAAGCACCTGCGATGGTGGTGTAGGGGAAATGCGGTCACCAACTACAGAGCTACGTTGACTATCTTCATCTATCCTTGTTGTTTCTTGAGAATCATGTGGGGAGGATGACACTGCACTCTTTAAAAGAGTAGCGCGTCTCACACTAACCCACGGGTGTGACTGTCTCATCATAAGTGATTGATGAGGGATATAGAAGAACATTAGTTTGATGTAAGAACATGGTTAATAGACAGATGCAATATGTACCAAAAATAGGAAGGCATGTCATATTCACAGTATATGGCTAAGCAGATGTAATTTAACCAATTCAGAAGCAATACAAGGTAGACACCATATGCAACATGCAACAACATATGACACCGTGAAGTTAAAGCAAGCACCTGCGATGCTAGTGTATGGCGAATGGGGTCATCAACTATAGAGCTACGTTGACAGTCTTCATCGAATGACACTACACTCTTCTTTAGAGCTTCAAACCGTGTCTTTCCAATCCTCGATGCAGACTGGTGCGACTGCTCTGTTTTCTTTTTAGAGTAATGTGCTTGAGTTTCTGAAATACCCATGCGTAATAAAACAATAGTGAGAGTATGGGTGTAGTTTGTGCACAAGTAGTGAAGTGTAAAAGTATCAGATAGCAGGTGGGTCAAAAATAAATGACGGCAGACATATTCTAGCTCTACAACATGCATGGCACACAAAATTAGATTCTAGGCTTTTGAAATATGAGCACATGGATGGCTAGGAAGTGCAGGTAATCCTCCATCAAGCCACCACATGTGGTCCTATGAAAATAACAATCGACTGAAAACAAATACGTCAGTCGATTTTTTCTGCACCGTCCGATCTACAAGGAATGGGCAAATGGCCTTCATCTACCTCCCGCCAGTCACTGTTGATGATCTTCCTCGAACCACCAGTGAACACCGGCCCAGACCCCTGCCTCCGCCGCCCCGCCCTCCCCTCGACCACACCCCACCGCCGTGCTTGGCAGCGCCCGCCGGACATCCCTTTAAGCCCGGTGGACCTCCAGATCGGGCGCCTGCCACACACACCTCTAAGATAGACACCGAGGCGCTGCTTCCCCGGCGAACCGGCGGACTAGATGCTCCTCGCGTCTCCGCTGGTGGTGTTTTTTTTAATTAGGAATCAACTGACATTGAATTGAAATCCAGGCAGGCGACGAACGTCTAGCTAAAGTGAAATAGTAAATGGGGGGGAAACCTTGTGCATCGCGAGTTACTTGGAACATCTAGTACCAGGTAGAATGTGCAGTAAGAAGCGGTCAACTAGTTTCCTTCATGGGATGAATACCGTGTGAGCAGACATGTAAGATTTGCAAGAATAAGGGTGAGGGTGTCCTGCACTAGGGGGTACTCGGGCTGCCGGCCTATCTCTCGTAGGCCGGGCTGGTGGGCCGCTTTCTACTCGTCGATGGAAGGCCGGATTGTGGGCGACCCCGTGTATCAGAAGGAAACCTCCGAAGACTTGGCGTCTCCTCCAAGGAATAATTGGCGTGGCTGGCATGTTTATCCCCTAATGGTAACCGACTATATGTAACCCTAGGATCCTCTGGTGTCTATATAAACCAGAGGATTTACTCCATAGAGGATCATCATATCCATTGCCTAGTGTTTAGCCCATCCTATCTCGAGGTATATCAACTCTGTAACCTTCATACAAACATATCAATACAATCAAGCAGGACGTAGGGTATTACCTCTTCGAGAGGGCCTGAACCTGGGTAAATCGCTGTCTCTACGTTCCCTGTTACCCATTGATTCCTAGACCTACAGTTCGGATCCCCTACCCGAGATCTGCCGGTTTTGGTACCGACATTGGTGCTTTCATTGAGAGGATTCTCAGTCCACATCGAAAGCTGTACCGACATTGGTGACTCATGGTGAGGATAAGACCGCCGTTCCTCCAATAGAGGTGCTTTCACTGAGAGCTCCGTCGTGGGTCACCAAGGATCAATGGCACGCCGTCCCCAGACAGCTCTTCCGCAATGGAATCTGCAGCGGGGACATCTTCGTCCCCGAACAGCTCTTCTCTTCAGCGATGGAATCCACAGCGGGGACATCTTCATGCCCGGATAGCTCTTCGCCTTCGGCAGCATTGTGCTGCACGCCAATCCGGCCGGTCACCTTAACCGGGTTGGTAGCTTCGCCCCTGAGCAGGAGATCAGGTTCGGCGGCCTTGAGTACGTCGCCGATCCTCGAGGTGATCTCGTCTTTACTGGATTCTCGGCTTTACCCGAGGAGCCTACAAATCCCGAGGCCTTGACCTCGGATTCCCTCCCCGTCCCTATCTCCGGGGCGGGCCTTAGTTCGGATCCGGCATTGAGTTCGGATCCAACCCCAACGTCGGAAAACCAAGGGTCACCCTTGGCCGGACACATTCACAGTATCGGCACGCCGGAGCTCGACTCCGACAGACGCCCGAACGTGAATCCGGTTGACCTCTTGTTTTTAAGCGAGATGTTAGATCGGATCCAGAGTATAACTATTGCGGATGGCCCGTCCTCGAACCAGGAGCAGGCCGGACAGGAAGCCGGCCACGGGGAATTTTGCGTCCCACCCACCACCAACTTGGTAGCCACTGTCGAAGATTTAACCGACATGCTGGACTACGCCTCCGAGGAGGCTGACGACATGGACGAGGATATCGACATCCCGCCCTATACGGCTCCTTTCCTAGCCACTTCCAACACTGGAAAGTGGACCGCCACCTCCACCTATGATGTTTACATGGTTGATACCCCCAATGACGGCGACGGTCCCACCGAAGAACCGCCCAGACGCCGACGACGGCGAGCCAGAGGGTGGGGAAAGGGCAAGGAAGATCACACAGACACGAACGGCACCGGAGATAACGAGACTCCGGACAACTTGGAGGAGCTGGGCAACAACACCCCCGAGCAGCACCACGATGCCCTTGAAGGGCACGAGAACCAGGGTGTCCCCGAGGACCTCGAGGATTCCGAGGACAGTAATTACCTCCCTCCGTCTGAAGAGGAGGACAACCTCGAACTCGAAGACTTCATCGTCCCAGAGGACCCCCTGGATCAAGAGAAATTCAAGCGGCAACTCATCGCCACCGCCCGAAGCTTGAAGATGAAAAAACAATAGCTACAAGCCGAACAGGATACGCTCAACGACAGATGGACGATGGTCCTAGAAGCCGAAGAAGGCCTTGACGATCAACGTCAGGGTCAATACAAGAGTTACCCATGGCGGCGCCTACTGCCAGAATTTGAGGATGAGGCCCTTGAGCCCATGCCTCCCAGACGAACTCACGCAAACCAGCCCGATCGCCCCCTCGAGGACGGGATAGACCGGCTACGGAAACCGAACTCCCACTCGCACCCCCTCGAGGACGGGACAGGCCGGCCGTGGAAGCCGAACTCCCACCCGTCCCTCCTTGAGGACGGGATAGGGCGGCCAGGGAGGCCGAATACCCACCCGCACCTCCTCACCGAGCAGGCAAAGACCCGGTTCAAACGGATGACCGATACGATCTGCGCCACGACCTGAACGCCCGAGGGATCCAGTCCAGATCCATCTACGGATCTACAGGACACGCGCCCGCTGGACGGGACGGATACCAAGCCTGGCGCGACAGGAACGACAGAGCTCGGGAATAGCACCGTGCCCGGATGACAACCGATCTTCGGCGTGATGTGGCCCGGGCCAGGGGCGCCGCACACCCAATGTGCTTCACCGACAAGGTGATGCAGCATCAGTTCCCCGAGGGTTTCAAACCCGTCAATATAGAATCCTACGATGGGACAACTGACCCAGCTGTGTGGATTGAGGATTTTCTCCTCCACATTCAGATGGCTTGAGGAGATGACCTCCACGCCATCAAGTACTTACCATTCAAACTCAAGGGACCAGCAAGGCATTGGTTGAACAGCCTACCCGAAGACTCCATTGGGAGCTGGGAAGAGCTCGCGGATGCATTCCGAGCTAACTTTCAAGGCACTTATGTTCGGCCACCGGATGCCGATGACCTGAGCCATGTCATTCAGCAGCCCGGGGAGTCAGCCCGGCAATTCTGGCACCGGGTCTTGACCAAAAAGAACCAGATCGTTGACTGTCCGGATGCCGAAGCGATTGCGGCATTCAAACACAGTATCCGGGACGAGTGGCTCGCCCGCCAACTCGGCCAGGACAAGCCGAGAACAATGTCGGCCCTTACCTCCTTAATGACCCGCTTTTGCGCAGGTGAGGATAGCTGGTTAGCTCGTTGAAGCAACCACCCCGAAGACCCCGGAACATCAGAGGTCCGGGACAGAAACGGGAAGCCCCGGCGCAATAGGAACAATAAGCGCCGGCACTCAAACAACGGTGGTGAAGCCGATGACGTAGCAGTAAACGCCGGATTCAGCGGCTCGAAATCGGGATCGCAGAAAAGACCCTCTAAAGGGAACCGCGATGGCCCGTCTGCACTAGATAGAATATTGGATAGGCCCTGCCAGATTCATGGCACCCGAGACAAGACCGCTAACCATACCAACCGTAACTGTTGGGTAATCAAACAGGCCGACAAGGTCACCGCCGAAGAACAGGGCAAGGGCCCCCGCAGCGAGGACGACGACGAACGTCGCGGGCCAAACAACGGAGGACAAAAGCCGTTCCCTCCAGAGGTCAAAACCGTGAACTTGATCTACGTCATGCATATACCGAAGAAGGAGCGGAAACGTGCACTTCGGGATGTCTACGCCTTAGAGCCGGTAGCCCCGAAATTCAGCCCGTGGTCGGCTTGCCCGATCACTTTCGACCGTCGAGACCATCCGACCAGTATACGCCATGGAGGAACGGCGGCTCTGGCGCTCGACCCCATCGTGGATGGATTTCACCTCACCAGAGTCCTTATGGACGGAGGTAGTAGCCTCAATCTGATTTACTCAGATACAGTGAAGAAAATGGGGATCGACCCATCAAGAATCAAACCCAGCAACACCACCTTTAATGGTGTAATCCCAGGTGTCGAGGCACGCTGCTCGAGATCTATGACATTGGAAATAGTCTTCGGCTCGCCCGATAACTTCCGTAGCGAGGACTTGATCTTCGATATTGTCCCCTTCCTCAGCGGTTACCACACGCTCCTCGGCTGGACCGCGTTCGCCCGCTTCAACGCCGTCCCGCACTATGCATACCTTAAGCTCAAGATGCCAGGACCAAAGGGCGTTATTACCATCAACGGTAATACCGAGCGCTCGCTCCGAACAGAGCAACACACGGCCACTCTAGCTGCCGAAGTCCAAGCCGCCAGAGAGGCGTCGCAAGTCCAGTCTACTGCCAAGACACCGGACGCACGGAAGCGCACCCGAGCTGCAGCCTCGGAGCACTCCCATGCTCACCCCAAATAGGGGTACGCGCCCCACAGCATGGCCCACCTAGTCGCACAATACGTACCTCGAGTACACAATTTCGCGCTCCAAATTCCATGGGCAGCTGTGGGGACACATCAAACATAGGCCGAAAGCTCGGTTTGACCGAATAATGGCCAACAGATGTCTTCCAATTAACATCAACCACAGGCACCATCTAGGGCCTGATCAGCGTCAAACTGATATCCCACGGCGACTTCTCAAAAGCCTTCCCCAAGGGCTCGTTCGCCGAACTTTACTACCTCCGCCGAACATACGGACGACAGCTCCGCTCACACGGAAGCTTCTTAAAGAGCAAAGGCGCAGACGTGCAGCAGGGCGTAGTAGGGACGTCAAACCACTCATGAAGGCCCTGTGTAAACCTTTACTCTAATGTATTTATTTCTCGAAAAGTATCTATAAAAGTTACTTCGGCAATCTGGATTGTACGGTTGGACGTCACACATTCAAAGGAAATAAAGACCAATTTTTCTCTGGTACTTGTGCCAGGCATTCGCGTTTGCACATTCCTTTCCGCCTTTTTAAGGCCGAAGTAAACTATCACGATACATCGTTTTTTTAACCGGCTAATAGACCGGGGGCTCGAACATAAATCTTGCCTCAAACTTTGTCCCAGCACCTACTTTTATTTCATGTGCTCGGCGTCATGGATATTGCACTATATGAATCAGTTCCGAATTGCGTCTTTGGTCAATAGTTGGGTTGCCCGGCTCCTGTGTTTACCCTCTTATGTTCCGCACTGTTCGGCTAAGAGGTTAAAGGGAGAACCACTGCGATTGTACTTCTAGCTAGCCTGGTCAAGTACCTCAGTGGAGAAAGCCGAAAACTGACTGTCACAATGAGCGAGAACTGGTCGGTGATCCGATGACTCGTGTCAAACCAAAAATCGTTGGAGGTTAGTCCGTGTTAAACGAAGGGTTCTCTGTTATAGAAACCATGTGATGATGGTATCAACCGCGGCTTGTCCGAATATCACAAACACTGGGGGCTCGTCACCAGCCCCCACAGTCAAGCTCCTTTGGCTAAGTGAAAGCACTAAAACCACATAGTCTGATTGCCTGGTTTTGCGTACATACAACCGCCTCCGGGCACCGAGACGTCGGCTAAGGGTTCAAGTATCACGAGAAAACACCCCATGCATTATCTGCAAGGGGGCTGAAGCGGACGACTGGTAACTTTCAGTTTACAAACGGCCGCACTGGAGTCAAAATTAACATAAGCAGGCACTCTATTCACATCCAAACATCTTGCATTACAATAAAACATAAGTTTCACCTCCTTGGTTACAAGGAAACTAAATCTACTCATAGATTACATCCTTTGAGCACTTGGCCTCTACTGCCCGAGCACCATCCATTACGATGGGAAGGTATTGCTCGGGGCGCCTATGCTCCTTCCCTTGCGGCGGAGGTCCGGTGGCCATCTCGGCTGGCTTTATCTTCGGCCAATGTACCATCGTTTTGCTGAAGGCCATCAGAGCCCCCTCAATGCATGTGGAGCGCTTCCAGGCATCAATCCGGGAAGTGGCATTGTACAGGCTCTGTACCAGACCGAAGTAGCTGCTCGGCAGCGGCTCCGACGGCCATAACTTGACGCAGAGGTCCTTCATCGCCGGCTCCGCCATCCGATGCAGCTCCATCAGCTGCTTCATCTGGTTGTTGAGGAGGGGAGGGTGTTCGGGCGCTTGAAATTGCGCCTAGAACAGCCTCTGCCCTATACGGCTGGACTACGCCTCCGAGGAGGCTGACGACATGGACGAGGATATCGACGTCTCGCCCTATACGGCTCCTTTCCTAGCCACTTCCAACACCGGAAATGATAGAAATATGCCCTAGAGGCAATAATAAAGTTGTTATTATTTTATATTTCCCTGTTCATGATAAAGGTTTATTATTCATGCTAGAATTGTATTGACCGGTAACTTAAATACATGTGTGAATACATAAACAAATACCGTGTCCCTAGTGAGCCTCTACTAGACTAGCTCGTTGATCAAAGATGGTTAAGGTTACCTAACCATAGACATGAGTTGTCATTTGATAACAGGATCACATCATTAGGAGAATGATGTGATGGACAAGACCCATCCGTTAGCTTAGCATATGATCGTTCTGTTTATTGCTACTGCTTTCTTGAATGTCAAATACATGTTCCTCAGACCATGAGATCATGCAACTCCCGGATACCGGAGGAATACCTTGTGTGCTATCAAACGTCACAACGTAACTAGGTGATCATAAAGATGCTCTACAGGTATCTCCGAAGATGTCCGTTGAGTTGGCATCGATCGAGACTGGGATTTGTCACTCCGTGTTTCGGAGAGGTATCTCTGGGCCCTCTCGGTAATGCACATCATAAGAAGCTTGCAAGCAAAGTGACTAAGGAGTTAGTTACGGGATGATGTATTACAAAATGAGTAAAGAGACTTGCCGGTAACGATATTGAACTAGGTATGGAGATACCGACGATCGAATCTCGGGCAAGTAACATATCGACGGACAAAGGGAATTACGTATGTTGTCATTGCGGTTCGATCGATAAGATCTTCGTGGAATATGTAGGAACCAATATGAGCATCCAGGTTCCGCTATTGGTTATTGACCGGAGAGGCGTCTCAGTCATGTCTACATCATTCCTGAACCCGTAGGGTCCGCATGCTTAACGTTCGTTGACGATATAGTGTTATATGAGTTATGTGAAATGGTAACCGAATATTGTTCGGAGTCCCGGATGAGATCCCCGACGTCACGAGGAGTCTCTGAATGGTCGAGAGGTAAAGATTTATATATGGGAAGTCATATTTTGGGTTCCGTAAAAGGTGCAATTTTTTCGGTATTGTACTGGGAAGCTTCCAGAAGGTTCCGGAGGATTCCGGAGGAGTCCAGAAGTCCACAAGTGGGTCCACCACGTCCCAAGGGCTGGCATGGGCTAAGGGGAGGCGCTCTAGAGGCGCTCTAGCCTTATTGGGCCAGGCACACCAAGTCCTCAAAAGCCCACGCAGCTAGGGAAGGAAAAAGGGAGAGTCCTAGTAGGAATAGGATTGGACTTTGGAGTCCAAGTCCACGTGTGTACTATTCACAGTTACTGTTCACGTGGCACTATTCCTTCTACTCCAAGCCCCTACACATATATAAATAGAGGAGAGGGGGCACCCCAAAGAACACAACATTGTCTTAGCCGTGTGCGGCGCCCCCTCCACAGTTCCGTCCCTCGGTCATATTTTCGCAGTGCTTGGGCGAAGCCCTGCGGAGATAGCATCACCATCACCGTCACCATGCCGTCGTGCTGCCGGAACTCATCCACTACCTCGCCGTCTTGCTGGATCAAGAAGTCTATGACGTCACCGAGCTGAATGTGTGCTGAACGCGGAGGTGCCGTACGTTCGGTGCTCGGTCGGTTGGATCGTGAAGTTGTTCGACGACATCAACCACGTTGTTCTAATGCTTCCACTTACGGTCTACGAGGGTACGTAGACATACTCCCCCTCTCGTAGCTATGCATCTTCATGGATAGATCTTGCGTGTGCGTAGAATTTTTTTTGTTTTCCATGCAACGTTCCCCAACAGTGGCATCATGAGCTAGGTCTATGCGTAGATGATATGCACGAGTAGAACACAAAGAGTTGTGGGCGGAGATCGTCATACTGCTTACCACCAACGTCTTATTTTGATTCGGCGGTATTGTAAGATGAAGCGGCCCGGACCAACCTTACCTGTCCACGTACATGAGACCGGTTCCACCGACAGACATGCAACTTGTTTTGCATAAAGGTGGCTGGCGGGTGTCTGTTTCTCCTACTTTAGTTGAATCAAATTTGACTGCGGCCGGTCCATGTTGAAGGTTAAAATAGCAAACTTGATAAATCACCGTTGTGGTTTTGTGCCGTAGGTAAGAACGGTTCTTGCTAGAAGCCCGTAGCAGCCACGTAAAACTTGCAACGACAAAGTAGAGGACGTCTAACTTGTTTTTGCAGGGTATGCTGTGATGTGATATGGTCAAGACATGATGTGATATACGTTATTGTATGAGATGATCATGTTTTGTAATTTATCGGCAACCGGCAGGAGCCTTATGGTTGTCTCTTTATTGTATGAAATGCAAGCGCCATGTAATTTCTTTACTTTATCGCTATGCGTTAGCAATAGTTGTAGAAGCAATAGTTGGCGAGACGACCACGACAAAATGATGGAGATCAAGGTGTCGAGCCGGTGACGATGGAGATCATGACGATGCTTTGGAGATGGAGATCAAAAGCACAAGATGATGGCCATATCATGTCACATATTTTGATTGCATGTGATGTTTATCCTTTATGCATCTTATTTTTCTTAGAACGACGGTAGCATTATAAGATGATCCCTTCACTAAATTTCAAGATAAAAGTGTTCTCCCCGAGTATGCACCGTTGCTAAAGTTCATCGTTTCGAAGCACCTCATGATGATTGGGTGTGATAGATTCTACGTTCACATACAACGGGTGTAAGCCAGTTTTACACA
This sequence comes from Elymus sibiricus, assembly GCA_039707655.1. NCBI lineage: Eukaryota > Viridiplantae > Streptophyta > Magnoliopsida > Poales > Poaceae > Elymus > Elymus sibiricus. The sequence continues at coordinate 214,346,855 of CM077670.1, forward strand.
AGCAGAATACTTGGGTTAAACTTGACGAGCCTAGCATGTACAGACATGGTCTCGGAACACTGGAGACCGAAAGGTCGAACATGAGTCATATAGTAGATACGATCAACATGGAGATGTTCACCATTGATGACTATCCCATCTCACGTGATGATCGGACATGGGCTAGTTGATTTGGATCATGTATCACTTAGTTAACTTGAGGGATGTTAATTTTAGTGGGAGTTCATTAGTAATTTGATTAATTGAACTTAATTTATCATGAACTTAGTCTTGATAGTTTCTTTGCGTATCTATGTTGTAGATAAATGGCCCGTGCTACTATTCCGTTGAATTTTAATGCGTTCCTAGAGAAAGCTAAGTTGAAAGATGATGGTAGCAACTACACGGACTGGGTCCGTAACTTGAGGATTATCCTCATTGCTGCACAGAAGAATTATGTCCTTAATGCACTGCTAGGTGATGGACCTGCTGCAGGAGCTGCTGCACACGTTGTGAACGCCTGGCAGGCTCGATCTGATGACTACTCGATAGTTCAGTGTGCCATGCTCTACGACTTAGAACCGGGACTGCAAAAGCGTTTTGAACGCCACGGAGCATAAGAGATGTTCCAAGAGCTGAAATTGTTATTTCAAGCTAATGCCCGGGTTGAGAGATATGAAGTCTCCAACAAGTTCTTTAGCTGTAAGATGGAGGAGAACAGTTCTCTCAGTGAACACATACTCAGAATGTCTGGGCACCACAACCACTTGACTCAGCTGGGAATTGATCTTCCGGTTGAGAGTGTTATTGACAGAGTTCTTCAGTCACTGCCACCAAGCTATAAAGGCTTCGTGATGAACTATAATATGCAAGGGATGGAGAAGACAATTCCCAAGCTCTTCACGATGCTGAAATCAGCGGAGGTAGAAATCAAGAAGGAGCATCAAGTGTTGATGGTTAACAAAACCACTAGTTTCAAGAAAAAGGGCAAGGGAAAGAAGGGGAACTTCAAGAAGAATGACAAGCAAGTTGCCGCTTCCACGAAGAAACCCAAAGCTGGACCCAAGCCTGAAACAGAGTGCTTCTACTGCAAAGGGACTGGTCATTGGAAGCGGAACTGCCCCAAGTATTTGGTGGATAAGAAGGATGGCAAAGTGAGCAAAGGTATATTTGATATACATGTTATTGATGTGTTCCTCACTAATGCTCGCAGTAGCGCCTAGGTATTTGATACTGGTTCGGTTGCTCATATTTGCAACTCGAAATAGGAGCTACGGAATAAGCGAAGATTGGCTAAGGACGAGGTGACGATGCGCGTCGGGAATGGTTCCAGGGTTGATGTGATCGCCGTCGGCACCCTACCTCTACATCTACCTTCGGGATTAGTTTTAGACCTCAATAATTGTTATTTGGTGCCAGCGTTGAGCATGAACATTATATCTGGATCTTGTTTATTGCCAGACGGTTATTCATTTAAGTCAGAGAATAATGGTTGTTCTATTTATATGAGTAACATCTTTTATGGTCACGCACCTTTTGTGAATGGTCTATTCTTGTTGAATCTCGATCGTAGTGATACACATATTCATAATATTGATGCCAAAAGATGCAAAGTTGATAATGATAGTGCAACATACTTGTGGCACTGCCATTTAGGTCATATTGGTGTAAAGTGCATGAAGAAACTCCATGCGGATGGACTTTTGGAATCTCTTGATTATGAATCATTTGATACTTGCGAACCATGCCTCATGGGCAAGATGACTAAAAGTCCGTTCTCCGGAACAATGGAGCGAGCTACTGATTTGTTGGACATAATACATACCGACGTATGTGGTCCGATGAATGTTGAAGCACGCGGCGGGTATCGTTATTTTCTAACCTTCACAGATGATTTGAGTAGATATGGGTATATCTACTTGATGAAACACAAGTCTGAAACATTTGAAAAGTTCAAAGAATTTCAGAGTGAAGTAGAGAATCATCGTAACAAGAAAATAAAGTTTCTACGATCTGATCGCGGAGGCGAATATTTGAGTTACGAGTTTGGCCTTCATTTAAGAAAATGTGGAATTGTTTCACAACTCACGCCACCTGGAACACAACAGCGTAATGGTGTGTCCGAACGTCGTAACCGTACTTTATTGGATATGGTGCGTTCTATGATGTCTCTTACCGATTTGCCACTATCATTTTGGGGTTATGCATTAGAGACAGCTGCATTCACGTTAAATAGGGCTCCGTCTAAATCCGTTGAGACGACACCATATGAACTATGGTTTGGCAAGAAACCTAAGCTGTCGTTTCTTAAAGTTTGGGGATGCGATGCTTATGTGAAAAAGCTTCAACCTGATAAGCTCGAACCCAAAGCGGAGAAGTGCGTCTTCATAGGATACCCTAAAGAAACAATTGGGTACACCTTCTACCACAGATCCAAAGGCAAGGTCTTTGTTGCCAAGAATGGGTCCTTTCTAGAGAAGGAGTTTCTCTCGAAAGAAGTGAGTGGGAGGAAAGTAGAACTTGATGAGGTAATTGTACCTTCTCTCGAATTGGAAAGTAGCTCATCAGAGAAAACCGTTCCCGTGATGCCTACACCAATAAGAGAGGAAGATAATGATAAAGATCATGAAACTTCAGATCAAGTTACTACTGAACTTCGTAGGTCGACCAGAGTACGTTCCGCACCAGAGTGGTACGGTAATCCTGTTCTGGAAGTTATGTTGTTAGACAATGGCGAACCTACGAACTATGAAGAAGCTATGATAAGCCCGGATTCCGACAAATGGCTTGAGGCCATGAAATCTGAGATAGGATCCATGTATGAGAACAAAGTGTGGACTTTGGTGGACTTGCCCGATGATCGGCAAGCCATTGAGAATAAATGGATTTTTAAGAGGAAGACGGATGCTGATGGTAATATCACTGCCTACAAAGCTCGACTTGTCGCGAAAGGTTTTCGACAAGTTCAAGGGGTTGACTACGATGAGACTTTCTCACCCGTAGCGATGCTTAAGTCTGTCCGAATCATGTTAGCAATTGCCGCATTTTATGATTATGAAATCTGGCAAATGGATGTCAAAACTGCATTCCTTAATGGTTTTCTCAAAGAAGAGTTGTATATGATGCAACCAGAAGGTTTAGTCGATCCTAAGGGTGCTAACAAAGTGTGCAAGCTCCAGCGATCCATCTATGGAATGGTGCAAGCATCTCGGAGTTGGAATATATGCTTTGATGAGGTGATCAAAGCATATGGTTTTGTACAGACTTACGGTGAAGCCTGTATTTACAAGAAAGTGAGTGGGAGCTCTGTAGCATTTCTAATATTATATGTGGATGACATATTGTTGATTGGAAATGATATAGAATTTCTGGATGGCATAAAGGGATACTTGAATAAGAATTTTTCAATGAAAGACCTCGGTGAAGCTGCTTATATATTGGGCATCAAGATCTATAGGGATAGATCAAGACGCTTGATTGGACTTTCACAAAGCACATACCTTGACAAAGTTTTGAAGAAGTTCAAAATGGACCAGTCAAAGAAAGGGTTCTTTACTGTCTTGCAAGGTGTGAAGTTGAGTCAGACTCAGTGCCCGACCACGGCAGAAGATATAGAGAAAATGAAAGTCATTCCCTATGCCTCAGCCATAGGTTCTATTATGTATGCCATGCTGTGTACCAGACCTGATGTGTGCCTTGCCATAAGTTTGGTAGGGAGGTACCAGAGTAATCCAGGAGTGGATCACTGGACAGCGGTCAAGAATATCCTGAAGTACCTGAAAAGGACCAAGGACATGTTTCTCGTTTATGGAGGTGACGAAGAGCTCGTCGTAAAGGGTTACGTCGATGCAAGCTTCGACACTGATCCGGATGACTCTAAGTCACAAACCGGATACGTATTTATATTAAATGGTGGAGCTGTCAGTTGGTGCAGTTCCAAGCAGAGCGTCGTGGCGGGATCTACGTGTGAAGCGGAATACATAGCTGCTTCGGAAGCAGCACATGAAGGAGTCTGGATGAAGGAGTTCATATCCGATCTAGGTGTAATACCTAGTGCATCGGGTCCAATGACAATCTTTTGTGACAAGACTGGAGCAATTGCCATAGCCAAGGAGCCCAGGTTTCACAAGAAGACCAAACACATCAAGAGACGCTTCAACTCCATTCGTGAATATGTCAAGGATGGAGACATAGAAATTTGCAAAGTACACACGGATCTGAATGTGGCAGACCCGTTGACTAAGCCTCTTCCACGAGCAAAACATGATCAACACCAAGACTCCATGGGTGTTAGATTCATTACTATGTAATCTAGATTATTGACTCTAGTGCAAGTGGGAGACTGATAGAAATATGCCCTAGAGGCAATAATAAAGTTGTTATTATTTTATATTTCCTTGTTCATGATAAAGGTTTATTATTCATGCTAGAATTGTATTGAGCGGAAACTTAAATACATGTGTGAATACATAAACAAATACCGTGTCCCTAGTGAGCCTCTACTAGACTAGCTCGTTGATCAAAGATGGTTAAGGTTTCCTAACCATAGACATGAGTTGTCATTTGATAACGGGATCACATCATTAGGAGAATGATGTGATGGACAAGACTCATCCGTTAGCTTAGATATTGATCGTTCTGTTTATTGCTACTGCTTTCTTGAATGTCAAATACATGTTCCTCAGACCATGAGATCATGCAACTCCCGGATACCGGAGGAATACCTTGTGTGCTATCAAACGTCACAACGTAACTGGGTGATCATAAAGATGCTCTACAGGTATCTCCGAAGATGTCCGTTGAGTTGGCATGGATCGAGACTGGGATTTGTCACTCCGTGTTTCGGAGAGGTATCCCTGGGCCCTCTCGGTAATGCACATCATAAGAAGCTTGGAAGCAAAGTGAGTAAGGAGTTAGCTACGGGATGATGTATTATGGAACGAGTAAAGAGACTTGCCGATAACGAGATTGAGCTAGGTATGGAGATACCGACGATCGAATCTCGGGCAAGTAACATACCGACGGACAAAGGGAATTACGTATGTTGTCATTGCGGTTCGACCGATAAGATCTTCGTGGAATATGTAGGAACCAATATGAGCATCCAGGTTCCGCTATTGGTTATTGACCGGGGAGGCGTCTCAGTCATGTCTACATCATTCCCGAACCCGTAGGGTCCGCACGCTTAACGTTCGTTGATGATATAGTGTTATATGAGTTACGTGAATTGGTAACCGAATAATGTTCGGAGTCCCGGATGAGATCCCAGACGTCACGAGGAGTCTCGGAATGGTCGAGAGGTAAAGATTTATATATGGGAAGTCATATTTTGGGTTCCGGAAAAAGGTGCAGTTTTTTCGGTATTGTACCGGGAAGCTTCCAGAAGGTTCCGGAGGATTCCGGAGGAGTCCGGAAGTCCACAAGTGGGTCCACCATGTCCCAAGGGCTGGCATGGGCTAAGGGGAGGCGCCCTGGCCTTATTGGTCCAGGCGCACCAAGTCCTCAAAAGCCCACGCTGCTAGGGAAGGAAAAAGGGAGAGTCCTAGTAGGAATAGGATTGGACTTTGGAGTCCAAGTCCACGTGTGAACTATTCACGGTTACTGTTCATGTGGCACTATTCCTTCTACTCCAAGCCCCTACACATATATAAATAGAGGAGTGGGGGCGCCCCAAAGAACACAACATTGTCTTAGCCGTGTGCGGCGCCCCCCTCCACAGTTCCGTCCCTCGGTCATATTTTCGCAGTGCTTGGGCGAAGCCCTGCGGAGATAGCATCACCATCACCCTCACCACGCCATTGTGCTGCCGGAACTCATCCACTACCTCGCCGTCTTGCTGGATCAAGAAGTCGTGGATGTCACCGAGCTGAACGTGTGCTGAACGCGGAGGTGTCGTACGTTCGGTGCTCGGTCGGTTGGATCGTGAAGTTGTTCGACGACATCAACCGGGTTGTTCTAACGCTTCCTCTTACGGTCTACGAGGGTACGTAGACATACTCCCCCTCTCGTAGCTATGCATCTCCATGGATAGATTTTGCGTGTGCGTATAATTTTTTTTGTTTTCCATGCAACGTTCCCCAACAGGAAAGTGGACCGCCACCTCCACCTATGACGTTTACATGGTCGATACCCCCAATGACGGCGACGGTCCCACCAAATAACCGCCCAGACGCCGACGACGGCGAGCCAGAGGGCGGGGAAAGGGCAAGGAAGATCACACAGACACGAACGACACTGGAGATAACGAGACTCCGGACAACTTGGAGGAGCTCGGCGACAACACCCCCGAGCAGCACCACGATGCCCCTGAAGGGCACGAGAACTAGGGTGACCCCGAGGACCTCGAGGATTCCGAGGACAGTAATTACCTCCCTCCGTCCGAAGAGGAGGACTGCCTCGAACTCGAAGACTTCATCGTCCCAGAGGACCCCCTGGATCAAGAGAAATTCAAGCGGCAACTCATCGCCACCGCCCGAAGCTTGAAGATGAAACAACAACAGCTACAAGCCGAACAGGATACGCTCAACGACAGATGGACGATGGTCCTAGCTGCCGAAGAAGGCCTTGACGATCAACGTCAGGGTCAATACAAGAGTTACCCACGGCGGCGCCAACTCCCAGAATTTGAGGATGAGGCCCTTGAGCCCATGCCTCCCAGACGAACTCACGCGAACCAGCCCGATCGCCCCCCTCGAGGACGGGATAGACCGGCTATGGAAACCGAACTCCCACTCGCACCCCCTCGAGGACAGGACATGCCGGCCGTGGAAGCCGAACTCCCACCCGTCCCCCCTCGAGGACGGGATAGGGCGGCCAGGGAGGGCGAATACCCACCCGCACCTCCTCACCGAGCATGCAAAGACCCGGTTCAACCGGATGATCGATACGATCTGCGCCACGACCTGAACGCCCGAGGGATCCAGTCCAGATCCATCTACGGATCTACAGGACACGCTCCCGCTGGACGGGACGGATACCAAGCCTGGCGCGACAGGAACGACAGAGCTCGGGAACAGCACCGTGCCCGGATGACAACCGATCTTCGGCGCGATGTGGCCCGGGCCAGGGGCGCCGCACACCCAATGTGCTTCACCGACGAGGTGATGCAGCATCAGTTCCCCGAGGGTTTCAAACCCGTCAATATAGAATCCTACGATGGGACAACTGACCCAACTGTGTGGATTGAGGATTTTCTCCTCCACATTCACATGGCCTGAGGAGATGACCTCCACGCCATCAAGTACTTACCATTGAAACTCAAGGGACCAGCAAGGCATTGGCTGAACGGCCTACCCGAAGACTCCATAGGGAGCTGGGAAGAGCTCGAGGATGCTTTCCGAGCTAACTTTCAAGGCACTTGTGTTCGGCCACCGGATGCCGATGACCTCAGCCATGTCATTCAGCAACCCGGGGAGTCAGGCACCGGTTCTTGACCAAGAAGAACCAGATCGTCGACTGTCCGGATGCCGAAGCGATTGCGGCATTCAAACAAAGTATCCGGGACGAGTGGCTCGCCCGCCAACTCGGCCAGGACAAGCCGAGAACAATGTCGGCCCTTACCTCCTTAATGACCCGCTTTTGCGCGGGTGAGGATAGCTGGTTAACTCGTCGAAGCAACCACCCCGAAGACCCCGGAACTTCAGAGGTCCGGGACGGAAACGGGAAGCCCCGGCACAATAGGAACAATAAGCGCCGGCACTCAAACAACGGCGGTGAAGCCGATGACGTAGCAGTAAACGCCGGATTCAGCGGCTCGAAATCGGGATCGCGGAAAAGACCCTCTAAAGGGAACCGCGACGGCCCATTTGCACTGGATAGAATATTGGATAGGCCCTGCCAGATTCATGGCACCCGAGACAAGCTCGCTAACCATACCAACCGTAACCGTTGGGTAATCAAACAGGCCGGCAAGGTCACCGCCGAAGAACAGGGCAAGGGCCCCCGCAGCGAGGTTGACGACGAACCTCGCGGGCCAAACAACGGAGGCCAAAAGCCGTTCCCTCCAGAGGTCAAAACCGTGAACATGATCTACGTCACGCATATAGCGAAGAAGGAGCGGAAACGTGCACTTCGGGATGTCTACGCCTTAGAGTCGGTAGCCCCGAAATTCAGCCCGTGGTCGGCTTGCCCGATCACTTTCGACCGTCGAGACCATCCGACCAGTATACGCCATGGAGGAACGGCGGCTCTGGTGCTCGACCCCATCGTGGACGGATTTCACCTCACCAGAGTCCTTATGGACGGAGGTAGCAGCCTCAATCTGATTTACTCAGATATAGTGAAGAAAATGGGGATCGACCCGTCAAGAATCAAACCCAGCAACACCACCTTTAAAGGTGTAATCCCAGGTGTCGAGGCACGCTGCTCGGGATCTGTGACATTGGAAGTAGTCTTTGGCTCGCCTGATAACTTCCGTAGCGAGGACTTGATCTTTGATATTGTCCCCTTCCGCAGCGGTTACCACGCGTTCCTCGGCCGGACCGCGTTCGCCCGCTTCAACGCCGTCCCGCACTATGCATACCTTAAGCTCAAGATGCTAGGACCAAAGGGCGTTATTAACATCAACGGTAATACCAAGCACTCGCTCCGAACAAAGCAACACACGGCCGCTCTAGCTGCCGAAGTCCAAGCCACCGGAGAGGCGTCGCAAGTCCAGTCTACTGCCAAAACACCGGACGCACGCAAGCGCACCCGAGCTGCAGCCTCGGAGCACTCCCATGCTCACCCCAAATAGGGGTACGCGCCCCACAGCATGGCCCACCTAGTCGCACAATACGTACCTCGAGTACACAATTTCGCGCTCCAAATTCCATGGGCAGCTGTGGGGACACATCAAACAAAGGCCGAAAGCTCGGTTCGACCTAATAATGGCCAACAGATGTCTTCCAATTAACATCGACCACAGGCACCATCTTGGGCCTGATCAGCGTCAAACTGATATCCCATGGCGACTTCTCAAAATCCTTCCCCAAGGGCTCGTTTGCCGAACTTTACTACCTCCGCCGAACATACGGACGACAGCTCCGCTCACACGGAAGCTTCTTAAAGAGCAAAGGCGCAGACGTGCAGCAGGGCGTAGTAGGGACGTCAAACCACTCATGAAGGCCCTGTGTAAACCTTTACTCTAATGTATTTATTTCTCCAAAAGTATCTATAAAAGTTACTTCGGCAATCTGGATTGTACGGTTGGACGTCAAACATTCAAAGGAAATAAATACCAATTTTTCTCCGGTACTTGTGCCAGGCATTCGCGTTTGCACATTCCTTTCCGCCTTTTTAAGGCCAAAGTAAACTATCACGATACATTGTTTTTTTTAACCGGCTAATAGACCGGGGGCTCGAACATAAATCTTGCCTCAAACTTTGTCCCAGCACCTACTTTTATTTCATGTGCTCGGCGTCATGGATATTGCACTATATGAATCAGTTCCGAATTGCGTCTTTGGTCAATAGTTGGGTTGCCCGGCTCCTGTGTTTACCCTCTTACGTTCTGCACTGTTCGGCTAAGTGGGTAAAGGGAGAACCACTGCGATTGTACTTCTAGCTAGCCTGGTCAAGTACCTCAGTGGAGAAAGCCGAAAACTGACTGTCACAATGAGCGAGAACTGGTCGGTGATCCGATGACTCGTGTCAAACCAAAAATCGTTGGAGGTTAGTCCGTGTTAAACGAAGGGTTCTCTGTTACAGAAACAATGTGATGATGGTATCAACTGCGGCTTGTCCGAATATCACAAACACTGGGGGCTCGTCACCAGCCCCCACAGTCAAGCTCCTTTGGTTAAGTGAAAGCACTAAAACCACATAGTCTGATTGCCTAGTTTTCCGTACATACGACCGCCTCCGGGCACCGAGACGTCGGCTAAGGGTTCAAGTATCATGAGAAAACAACCCATGCAGTATCTGCAAGGGGGCTGAAGCGGACGACTGGTAACTTTCAGTTTACAAACGGTCGCACAGGAGTCAAAATTAACATAAGCTGGAAATCTATTCACAGCCAAACATCTTGCATTACAATAAAACATAAGTTTCACCTCCTTGGTTACAAGGAAACTAAATGTACTCATAGATTACATCCTTCGAGCACTTGGCCTCTACTACCCTAGCACCATCCATTACGATGGGAAAGTATTGCTCGGGGCGCCTGTGGTCCTTCCCTGGCGGCGGAGGTCCGGTGGCCATCTCGGCTGGCTTTATCTTCGGCCAATGTACCATCATTTTGCTGAAGGCCATCCGAGCCCCCTCAATGCATGTGGAGCGCTTCCAGGCGTCGATCCGGGAAGTGACATTGTACAGCCTCTGTACTAGACCGAAGTAGCTGCTCGGCAGCGGCTCCAACAGCCATAACTTGACGCAGAGGTCCTTAATCGCCGGCTCCGCCATCCGATGCAGCTCCATCAGCTGCTTCATCTGGTTGTTGAGGAGGGGAGGGTGTTCGGGCGCCTGAAATTGCGCCCAGAACAGCCTCTGCTCGGCCCGTCCCTCCTGAGCGGCGAAGAAACTGGCCGCGTCCGCCGCACTCTTCGGGAGGTCCGCAAAGGCGCCTGGGGAACGCCATACTCGCGTGAGCAACGCGAATCTGTTGCCTCCAAATATACTTTGCAGCAAGTACGGCTTACCGTCCGCAATGTGCCTGACTTGGCGGAGCTCCTCTTGGTATCCGCGCGCCTCTGTCCGCGCTTCCTTGGCCACCGTAGCCAATGAGGCCAGCTCGGCGGCCTGCTCCTTATTCTTCTGCTCGAGGGCCTCACACTTTGTGACGGCATCCCCAAGCTCTTGCTGCACTTCCAGCACCCTGGCCTCGTGCTTCTAGCTCGTGGTTCGCTCCAGAGCCAGTTCGGCAGCCGCTTTCTCGGCCGCCGACCTCTGCTCCGCCGCTTCCAGCTGAGCCGTCTTTAGTGTGGCCTTGAGGTTTTCCACCTCTGCGGAGGCAGCTATCGTAACATCAGTTAAATCCGTTAGGATACTTCGAACCCTGCTTACGAAACAATGGCTGTATTCAACCTTATAGCTCGGACTTACCTTGCGCCTCGTCAAACCTCTTGTTTACCAGGCTCAGGTCGTCCTCGGAGCTCTTCAGCTTCCGATTCAGCTCGGCCAACTCTTCGGCGTTGACGGCTGCGGCCGACGATGACGCCTGCGCATAATTCTACGCACGTTAGTATCCGGGATATTGATTTTCGATCCTCTGACGGGCTTTGCTCAAGCCAGTCAGCGTCTCGGGGGCTACTGTGTATGAGGCTATACATTTACACAAAAGATTTTTTCTAAGGGAAAAGCATTACTTTGCTCACATTGAAGCCGATAAGAAGGCCACTAAAGGCCTCCTTCAGTCCGTTATCCACGGACCGAAGACTTTGCAACACCGCGCCCATAAGGGCACGGTGCTCCTCGGCAATAGAGGAGCTGGTTAGAGCATCCTCCATCTCGTCTCGGCACCCGGTCGACTCCTGCTCTGGGGTGGGCGGGGGTGGCGGGGGCGCTTCGGCTTCTTTCTCGAAGTCTGGGGCGCCAGACTTTGGACGCCTTGACGTCCCCGGAGTCGTCCTCGGAGAGAGCTCGGCTTGTCCGGGCTCCTCCTCTTCGTGGCCAGAGGGGCCCTCCCCTCCTGGTCTTCGGCGACCGAGGTGTTCGCCTCGGCCATGATGGCATCGCCCCCTCCCCCTGTGTGCGGCACGGGGGGGGGGGGGGGGGTCCTCCTCGACAGGACCTCCTCGGCCTCCTCGCCGATTGGGGGAGGCGAGGCGCGCGATTTGGTCCCGCTCTCCGCCAACGCGGCCGGTGGAGAATCCCCCTCCGAGACTCGGTCGGTGGGGAGGTCGCGTAGCGGGCTGCGATATCAAAAGCAAACAGTGATCGATATAGAGCTTAGTTCGGCCGAAAAGACTTCCGAGGATACTGGAATGCGTACCTTTGGGCCTGCGGTTTGGCCCTGGGGATCCGCCGAGGCACCTCTTCGGAGGGCTCGGAGTCCTCGGCAGAAGCCGAGCTATAGTCGTACAGGGCCACTTTGGCCCTGCATGCTCTCTTCAGGGGAGGGCGAAGCGGCTCCTCCTCGATGTCTTCGGACGCCGCCCTTTTCCCTGTTCGGGAGGAATCATCTTCCTCCCCTTCTCCCTGCTCCTTCTCCTCCTCCTATGCGGAGGGATCATGGGTGTCCCCGGATCTAGTGTCCAGGGGTCCTCGGGAACGAAGGGCCTCTCGGGCCTCCTTCTTCTGATCCTTCTTCTTTTCCTTCCTCTCCGGTGCCTCGCATGGCTCCACGGCCAACATGGCCATCAGCAGGGGTGTCTTGGGCCCCTCTGGCAGCGGTGCCGGACTATTGATCCGCTCGGCCTTCTTCAGCCAGTTCTGCGGACGGAAATGAAAGGGCTAAGTACCTTATCAAAGGGGAACCGTTCGGTTATAAGTACAAAATCATTCATACCTCCCGTGGGGGATTTGCGGCGTCGAGTCCGATGTCTTCCTCCTCGGCCGGCCAATCTTTCTGCGGCTTGAACAACGCCCTCCACAGCTGAGCGTGGGAGGTGCGGAAGAAGTTGCGCATGGTGGCCAGGTCTTCGGACTTGTAGGCCCACATGGGGGAGGCCCTCTCCTGGCATGGGAGGATTCGGCGTCCGAGCATGATCTGGATCACGTTGGGCAGCTCGATGCCCTGCTCTATCATCCTGGCGATCCGGCTCTGCAGCTGCGCCACCTCCTTGTTCACCCCCTAGTCGAGGCCCTTCTTGGTCCATGAGACCAGCCTCGTAGGGGGTCCGGATCGGAAGGCCGGAATCGCCCCCCCAATCCGCGCTCCTTGGCTCGGTGATGTAGAACCATTCCTTCTGCCAAACCTTGACGGTCTCGATGAAGGTGCCCTCTGGCCACTCCACTCGGGGGAGCTTGCTGACCATCACACGACCGCAGTCCGCCTGCTGACCGTCGACGATCTTCGGCTTGACGTTGAAGATCTTCAGCCACAGGCCGAAGTGTGGCCGGATCCGGATAAAAGCCTCACAAATGATGATGAAGACCGAGATGTGGAGGAAGGAGTTCGGCGTGAGATCATGGAAGTGAAGCCCATAGAAGAACATGAGACCCTTGACGAAGGGGTGAAGGGGAAAGCCCAAACCTCGAAGGAAGTGGGGGATGAACACCACCCTCTCGCCCTGCCGCGGCGTGGGGACGACCTGGCCGGCCTTTGGAGCACGGTGGGCGACGTTAGCAGGGAGATATCCCGCGCCCTTCAACTCCATGATGGCACTCTCGGTGACGACGGACGCCTCCCACTTGCCTTTGGACCCGGAGCCCACCATTGCTAGATCGAACGGGCGGCTGGAAAGGTTCTTGGAAAGGAGAGCGGATCTGGGCACTGGAGCTCGAAAGATGGGGGAGGCAATGGCGAAGGGGGAAATGAGAAGCGTACGAAAGGAACAAAGGTTGTGCCCCTTTAATGGGCTGTAAACCCCCGGTCCCTTTACTGCACCGTAGTCCTCGCCATTTCCCCATGTAACCGTGCCATGATACATGCGTGGGGTGAGGCGGATTATTGATCATATCCCTTGAAAACAGGACATGATCTCCATATCGATGGGACGTGCCAATGAAAACTGCCTCGAACCGCGAATCGAGTTTTTCATAAACCAACTTGCGGTCGTGGCAAGGGGTGACCCTTCAGTAAAAGTTGTCAGATGAGGACACTATTCACACCAAAGCAACTAGCCTTCGGGGCTAAGTTATTAGTATACTTCGTTACCGAGGTATAGTTCGGCGCATATACGACCAAGCAACGCTTGAGAATACAGTTCGGAGTGATACAGGCCTGTTACCGGTGTCATGAAAGAAAGGGAACTGGTCTACAAAGCCGCTGATGTTCGGCACCTACCTCGGCTTCGAAGATTAGTTCGGGGGCTATTAAGGGTGTCCTGGACTAGGGGGTACTCGTATAACGCCCCGGACACACCCGCCGGTGGTCGTTACTCCTGGCGGGATCTAGACTGGCCCCACAGATCAATACTAATCTTTTCTGCGCACTTTGTCCTCACTCGTGCGCACCCGGGACTAACTTCCCGGTCGGTCACCCATCCTGAAATTACTCCAAGCTGAGCACGCTTAACTTTGGAGTTCTGTCCGAATGGGCTCCCGGAAAAGAAGGAATTCCTTATTGACATGAGTAGTCTATCATCCCTATTATGCCAAGCCATCACATACACCCCACTCAGAGGAACCGACGTCCTCGTCGGGTCACAGGAACGTTCCCTCTTGGCACATACGCTGTGCATCCAGTCCGGTACATGTGCCATGCCGTGTGCCACGACGGGTCACAAATGTCATGAACAACATGACCGCGCACCTATCCGCAAACATCCGTGTAACCGCGAGGGTCGGCTCTGATACCAACTTATAACGCCCCGGACACACCCGCCGGTGGTCGTTACTCCTGGCGGGATCTAGACTGGCCCCACAGATCAATACTAGTCTTTCATGCACACTTTGTCCTCACTCGTGCGCACCCGGGACTAACTTCCCGGTCGGTCACCTATCCTGAAATTACTCCAAGCTGAGCACGCTTAACTTTGGAGTTCTGTCCGAATGGGCTCCCGGAAAAGAAGGAATTCCTTATTGATATGAGTAGTCTATCATCCCTATTATGCCAGGCCATCACAACTCGGGCTGCCGGCCTATCTCTCGTAGGCCGGGCTGGTGGGCCGCTCTCTACTCGTCGATGGAAGGCCGGATTGTGGGCGACCCCGTGTATCAGAAGGAAACCTCCGAAGACTTGGCGTCTCCTCCAAGGAATAATTGGCGTGGCTGGCATGTTTATCCCCTAATGGTAACTGACTATATGTAACCCTAGGATCCTCTGGTGTCTATATAAACCAGAGGATTTAGTCCATAGAGGATCATCATATCCATTGCCTAGGGTTTAGCCCATCCGATCTCGAGGTAGATCAACTCTGTAACCTTCATACAAACATATCAATACAATCAAGCAGGACGTAGGGTATTACCTCTTCGAGAGGGCCTGAACCTGGGTAAATCGCTGTCTCTACGTTCCCTGTTACCCATTGATTCCTAGACCTACAGTTCGGATCCCCTACCCAAGATCTGCCGGTTTTGGTACCGACAAAGGGAAGAGGAGTACCAATATCGGCTGGCGATGCTGTGTCCTCCTTCTATTTTTTCGACGATCTTCTTGTGGTTCGCTGGAAAACCTGATGTTGTGGACGACGGTGGAGCCTTGGACGAACCCATGACCAAGTTGTTGAGTGTGCTGCCGTGGCCCTCTGTCGGCGGCGGGGAAGCAAATCTGAGGCGGCGAACGACGACGTAGCGGGAACAACTCCGGTGTGGTGGCCAGTTGCGATGTTGGAGTGGCAATGGTGAGGCGCAGGACGGAGGGGTTGAAGTGGCTCGGGTACAGCACAGGTCTGCATCGTGGAGGCGGCTCTGCCTCAGCTTCAACTGCTAAGTCCTGGAGGGCGATGCGGTTGAGGTTGCGGTGGACGACGACGTTGGGGTATCGGCTCCGGCGTGATTGAGGAGTGCGGCGGTGGATCGGTGCGATGGGGTGGCGGACAGTGGAGGCTGGGGTTTCGCGGCTGGTGGAGAGGGAGTTTTGGCGCCCACAGAGTATGAATGGGGAATCGGACGGGGGAGGGGGGAAGCTAAGGGGGAACCAAGTTTCTGGGACGAGCTTGTTTAAAATTTGGGGAAAGTTACAAACTTTGCCCCCATCTAAAATTTCGGACATGCTGCGGGTCGGGGGTAGGACGGTAATCTCACGTGTCCCAAATAGTGGGCGGGAGCGATTTCGGCCGAGCGCATGGGCGTTTAGGCACCCGCGGTATATGAATGTTTTTTGGAGGCGGCTGTGTGGCTTCTTGGTGAAGTTACAAACCTACCCCGGTTTAGACTTCTGGACGTCGGGCCAGTAGGCTTCACGGGTTAGAGTTAGGACGGTAATTTCCTTGTACCAAACATTAGTCTCGCGTAGTTTCGGGCGAGGAGAGGCTCTTTTGGATAATATACTACACGCACGGGCACAAACACAACGGACTCTACGGACCCCCCTGCGTGCCCTCATCTAATTGGTCCCCCCCTGATTTTTACTGGTGGGTCCGCCTCACTTATCTAAATTCCCACCTTAACCACCCCGTAAATCCTCCGTAGACTACCCGTGAGTCTAGCATTAGTCGGCTCTTTTGGCGCTTCGTTCAAAATTTGGGACCAGAAGCATTCACGTTTACAGTACTCTTCAGTTGAACTTTCCTAATTAGACCTTATTATATTTGACCTTGTATGTTTAAAAACCACATTAAATTATGCGATTCTTTTGAAATTTTGACTCTTGAAAATCCTATAACAACGATTATTTTGGAATGGAGGAGGTAAATTTGAATCTATTTTGTACACGATTATATATTATCAACAAAGATTGATGCCCCTTTTAGATGTGATTTACAAATGTCATTATCTCGAATTCAAATAGTTGAATGCACTTCCTACGAATTCGAATCTTTGAAACCACTTTTATGTTAAATTCAAAATGTATTCTAGTTCGTGGCTAGCAATTTGGAATGTATACCATGTATGTTTCTTATGTATAATGTGCTTGACACTGACCGCAGAGTGTACTCACGTTTTTATATGAATTGCAAGAGCCATGCATTGTCTGGATTTCAAACTACTGACTATGGATCAATAATGTGAAATAATACCATACACATCCTCGAATTCGATAGAGTATGGATGTTTGCTAGACCAATGTTCGTTCATACGCGAATTGCAAATTTCATGATCTCATCCAATTTTTTAAATATTATTTATATTTTAATTTAATGGGTAGAATAGTCCTTTACGCGTAGATGCACTCTCCCTTGGCCCCTCCTCACACACGCGCTATCTTTCTCTTTCAGGCATACGCGCACACACTACATATCCATCGGCCTTTCACTGGTACATCGAGCTGCTATACAAACGGTTTTTTACCCCCTTTCCGCTACAGAGTTTTAAACCGTCGCCTTGCCTATGTGTGCCATAGGGGGGTCCTTCCCACATGACTCAGAAACTGTCGGGGATAGGGAGCGCTGATGCAGATGCCTTGCCAAATGTAATCGTATGCGATGCAGGAACATACTGCACGCACTATATTCTGGCACACGTTTGGGATTGGTGATCAATCGCCCACGTCTCTCATGAGTCAAACGTTTCTAATTGCGCATGGAAACCAAACGGTGTTTAACATTGGACCGTTTGTGAAATAGTACCTAAGGCACACGGGCCATCATAGAAACTGTGTGCGATATGTGGCCCATCGCACACGAGTATTATATGGCAATCGTCTGCCATGCATGATATCAAAACCCGCCAAGTGTGGCAACCCTTCCCGCCTAGTTTTTGGGGGAAGAGGACCAGGGCGGCTATAAAAGGGGCAGGGCTGCCATTGTAAAGGGGATGGATTCCTCTGCTTCCTACCTTGTACGTGAGAGCATCCACAAGGGCACTGCAATCCCAACCACAAGCAGGAGTAGTGTTTTACACCGCAAGGAGGCCCGAACCTGGGTAACCGTCGTGTCCCCTGTCGTGCTCCCGCGTAGCGCTCTCGCCATAGCCTCGCCGTGGTCACCTTTGGTCGGAAAGAACTAGCTTGCCCCCAGTGTTCGAACCTCTAGATCCCCGGAGTCCCGGCTGCGACATTTGGTGCGCCAAGTAGGGGGTGGCTCCGGTTCTTTCCACCTCCTCGCCGCCATGGGCGACGCTCGTCGTGAGCGTTACGCGCGCCGAGCTGCCAGGGTGGCCCAGACGGAGCCCGTCGCCCGCGATGACCGTCGACGCTGCGCCGCCGGCGCTGCTCCCGACCCTGCTGCGAGGGAGCAGCAGGCCTCTTCCCTCCACCCATCAACGCAGGCGGACGGCCACACCGCCACAGCCTTGTCGCTCACTCGCTGCGATGCGCCGGCCCCGCAGGCTGCGCTGCTCATGGCGCGTGAGCTCTTGCGCTACCACCCCACCTACGCCGACTACGATGCCTTGCTCGGCCGCATCATCGAGCTCGTCAACGCCGCAGGCAACGCCCTGGGGCCCTCTCACTTGCTCCGCCCTCCGTAGTCTCGCGCTGGGGACGTGGTGCACGATGCGCCCCCTCCACCTCCTCTGCACGGCGAAGACGCCCGGCGCCATCGCGGCGCGCGGGCGCGCGAGCTATCCCACGGCGCGTCCTCTCCGGACCACGGCTAGCCCAGCTGCCAGATCGTCCGGCCCGTGCCTCCTGACGCACGCGTGCTCCTCGAGTAGCAGCGCCAACACCAAGACAGGACCATCCAAGAAGTCATGGCGGCCGGTTGCCAGAACCGCGCCGCCCCCGCCGGCGGCGTCCCCTCCAGCTGCGTGGGCTGCCGCGCCTTCACCCGCGACCTGCGCCGTGTGGTGTGGCCCACCAAGTTCAAGCCGGACCTACCTCCGCGCTATGACGGCACCCCCAACTCCGTGGAGTTCCTGCAGCTCTATGCACTGAGCATCGAGGCAGAGAACGGCGACGACAAGGTCATGGCGAACTGGTTCCCGATGGCCCTCAAGGACGTCCCGCGCTCCTGGCTCATGGACCTCCCCGAGGCGTCCATCTCTTCATGGGGCGAGCTCTGCCAGCAGTTCATCGCCAACATCAAGGGCACGCACGAGGGCTCCCTCACACTCAATTACCTGCGCGCTGTGCACCAGCGCCCCGACGAGACCCTCCGCAAGTACATGCAGCGCTTCAGCCAAGTGCGCAACAAGATCTCGCACGCCTCCGACGCCGCCATCGTCTCCGCGTTCTCCAACGGCATCACGGACATTCGGATGCGCGAGAAGCTCGCCATCAACGACAAGCTCAACTCCGTGCTCGAGCGGTTCGACCTCGCCGACAAGTGCACCAAACCGAGGAAGGCCGCCTCTTCATCAACAACGACCCCGACACGACGCTGGACACCGCCAAGGCCAAGAGCAAGGACGCCAAGCGCAAGGGCCCTACCGTGCTCGCGGCGGAACCCGAACACAAGCGTGGCCGTGAGCGTGACGAGCCCAAGAGAGATAACCGCCCTCTCTGTGACTACCACAACTCGCACTCCCAAATCACTAAGGACTGGCATGAGCTCAAGCTGCTTCGCGACCAGCGCCTTGGCCGCCGCGGCGACCGCAATGACCACAGCACCGGCCGTGGAGGTGGCCGTAACGGCGGCCGCTGGGGAGACCGCAACAACAACGACAACTTCCGCCAGGGCTGGCGCGACCAGCCTCGTGAGGCCAACCCTCAGGTCAATGCTGCCCTTCCGCCACTACCGCCGCCACCACGACGGATTGATGGTAACCAGCCTGACCAAGACGCCGGGGGCTACCAAGAGCCTCGCGGAGTGGCCTGCATCCTAGGCGGAGCTCAGGCTCCCGCATCCAAATGCCACTACAAGTTGTTCTCTTGCGAGGTGAACGCTGCCCTCCCGAGGCCTGAAGCTTCTCGCCCCCTCAAGTGGTCCCAATACGGCATCACCTTCGACTCCAACGATCACCCCAAGTCTTCAAACGCTGCTGGCACGGTCCCCAAGCTATGCACCCACACCATCAGCAACGTCGCCGTCACCAAGACACTCATCGACGGAGGTGCCGTCCTCAATGTGATCTCCATCGAGACCTTCGAGCAGCTCCAAGTGCCTTACGACCAGCTGATGCCAACCGGGCCCTTCTCCGGAGTGACCGATGGCTCCACCATTCCTCTGGGCCAAGTGTGCATCCCCGTCACCTTCGGCACCCGCAAGAACTACCATACTGAGCTCATCGACTTTGACGTGGCGCACATCGGCTTGCCATTCAACACCATCTTGGGCTACCCAGCTCTCGCCAAGTTCATGGCGGCGACCCACCACGCCTACAACGTCCTCAAGATGCCGGGCTGCAGCGGCATCATCACTGTCTGCTGCGACGAGAAGGACGTAGTCCACTCCCTCGAGAGCGCCTACAAGGCCACCGCCACCGCCTACCCTGCCGACGAGGATGCCGCCGAGCCTCATGAGGCCGCACCCGCGAAGAAGAAGCAACTGTTCTCTCAAGACCGCGCCGAGACGAAGAAGGTGTCGGTGGACGGCAGCGGCTCAGGCCCTGCCTTCACCATCGGTACTGGCCTCTCTCCTGTATAGGAAGACGCGCTCGTCACCTTCCTTCAGGCACATTCGGATCTGTTCGCCTGGACGACATCTGATTTGTCCGGTGTGCCGAGGGAGATGATCGAGCACCACTTAGCGGTGTGCCCCAATGCATGCCCCGTGAAACAGAAGGCACGGCGCCAGGTGCCAGAGAAGCAAGATTTCATCGTCAAGGTAGTTCAGAAGCTCCAAGAAGCTGGAGTCATCCATGAGGTGCGCCACCTTGAATGGCTGGCCAACCTTGTCATGGTGCCCAAGAAGTGCCGCAAGGAGCGCATGTGCGTCGACTTCACAAGCCTTAACAAGTTCTGCCCTCAAGATCCATTTCCGCTGCCCCGCATCGACCAGATCATGGACTCCATCGCCGGGTGTGAGTTGCTATGCTTCCTAGATGCCTTCTCAGGCTATCACTAGATCAAGATGGCGACCAAAGACGTGGAGAAAACGGCCTTCATCACCACCTGCGGCATATTCTGCTACATCTGCATGTCGTTCGGCCTCCGGAGCACCGGAGCCACCTTCTAGAGGCTAATGCGCATCGCCTTGGGGCCCCAGATGGGAAGAAACGCCGAGGCTTATGTCGACGACATCGTTGTCAAGACTCGCGAGGTCTGGTCCCTCCTCGCGGACCTCTAGGAGACGTTTGACAACCTGCACAAGGTCAACCTCAAGCTCAACCCAGACAAGTGCGTCTTCGGAGTCCCCTCCGGCAAGCTGCTCGGCTTCCTGGTCTCCCACCGTGGCATCGAGGCCAACCCCGAGAAGATCAAGGCCCTCGAGAAGATGCATCCTCCCTAGAGCCTCAACAAGATGCAGCGCCTGGCGGGATGCATGGCCTCACTCGGGCGATTCAACTCCAAGTTCGGTGAGCGAGCCCTACCGTTCTTAAAGCTCATGAAGAGATCCGGCCCCTTCAAGTGGACTCCCGAGGCCGACGCTGCCTTCGAAGACCTCGAGAGGTACCTCACGAGCCCGCCCATCATGGGCGCGCCACGCTCCCACGAGCCCTTGCTCCTATACTTGGCGGCTACTCCCCAGACGGCCAGCGGGGCCCTGGTGGTAGGCCGAGAAGAGTGCGTCTGCACACAGAAGAAGCTCGCCGGGCCGGCACCTCATGAGGTCATGCCGTCATCTGCTGAGATCCCACCTCAAGAGGCCCTTGGCACGTCGCCTCCCGAGGCCGCGCTGTCACCTGCCGAGGCCTTGCCTCGGGGGGCCTCCAGTGAGCCGCCTCCCGAGCCTCCATAGCCTCATCAGCCCCTCGGCCCCCCTGAAGCTCAAGTTGCTGCACAAACTATCCGACACGGTGCTGCAAGATGCGCGCGAGCGCTACCCCATGCAGCAGAAGCTCCTCCTTGCGCTCCTCGTCACCTCCAGGAAGCTGCGCCATTACTTCTAGGGCCAATCCATCAAGGTGATCTCGTCTTACCCCCTGGAGCAGGTCCTGCGCGGCCCCAATGCCGTCGGCCATGGCGCCGAGTGGAACAACGAGCTACAAGCCTTTGAGCTGGAATTCTGCACCACAAGGGTGATCAAGGGCGCAGCCCTGGCTGACTTCATAGCAGAATGGACGGACCCGCCCCAGGAAGAGCCTCGCGAGGCTGAATCCCTCTTGCCTGGGATCTAAGCGGCTAGCAGATGGTCCATGCACTTCGATGGTGCCTTCTCCCGGCAGGGCGCGGGGGCTGGCATCGTGCTCACCTCGCCAACGGGAGACAAGCTCTACTATGTCATCCAGCTCTGCTTCAAGCACGACGACAAGGTCTCCAACAACATCGCAGAGTACGAGGGCCTCATCGCCGGCCTCAAGGCCACCTCTACCCTGGGCATCAAGCGCCTCACCATCAAGGGTGATTCACAGCTCCTCATCAACTTCTCCAACAAAAGCTACAAGCCCAAGGATGGGCACATGGCCGCCTACCTGGAAGAGGTATGTAAACTCGAGAAGCGTTTCCTTGGCCAAGAGCTCCAGCATGTTCCTCGCGGCGGCAACAAGGTGGCCGACGACATCGCCAAGCGAGCATCCCGCCGCGAGCCTCAGAGCCCCGGCATATTCGAGGAAAGGCTCCTCAAGCCATCAGCTGCACCACCTGCCGCGGGCACCGCGCTGCTTCACGAGGAAATCCCGCCCGCGCCACCCACAGGCGCACCAGATTGTGGCCCAGCCTCAGGAGCCTGCCTGCTGCTAGCGCTGGAGCCCCAAGCGGACAGCTGGGCCGCGGAGTTCAAGGCCTACTTACTTCATAGCACCCTTCCAAAGAAGGACTCAGAAGCAGAGCGCGTGGCTCACCAGGCCACCGCTTACTGCTTGCAAGACAGCGAGCTGTACCGCAGGTGCCCCAATGGCGTCTCGCTGTGGTGCATCTCTGAAGAACAAGGGCGCGAGCTGCTCGCCGACATCCATTGAGGAGACCGTGGCCACCACTCCTCATCACGCACCCTTGCCGGGAAGGTGTTCCGCAGCGGCTTCTACTGGCCCACCGTTCTCCATGACGCCACCGAGCTGGTCCAATCCTGTGAAGCTTGTCTATTCCACGCCAAGCAAATCCACCAACCGGCCCAAGGCCTCCAGACGATTCCCCTCTCGTGGCCCTTCGCGGTCTGGGGGCTGGATATCTTGGGACCCTTCCCTCGCGCAGCTGGCGGCTACAGCTACCTCTACGTCGCCATCGACAAGTTCACCAAATGGGCAGAGGTCGAGCCCATGCGCACCATCCCAGCAGGCTCAGCCGTCAAGTTCATCAAGGGCCTCGTGAGCCGCTTCGGTGTCCTCAACCGCATCATCACTGACAACGGGTCCCAGTTCACAAGCGGCCTCTTCAAGTCATACTGCGCCAGCCTCGGCACGCAGATCTGCTACGCCTCTATGGCGCACCCATGAAGCAACGGCCAGGCCAAGCGTGCGAACGCTGAGGTCCTCAAGGGCCTCAAGACAATAAGCTTCAAGAAAAAGCTCGAAGCCTGCGGCAAGGGCTGGCTTGACGAGCTGTAGTTTGTGCTGTGGTCCATCCGCACAACGACAACCAAGCCTACAGGCGAGACTCCCTTCTTCCTCGTCTACGGAGCCGAAGTAGTGCTCCCTTCTGAGCTCAAGCACGACTCTCCACGAGTCCTTGCCTTCGATGAGGCTCATCAGGGCCACTCGCGAGAGGCCGATGTGCTGCTCCTCGAAGAAGGACGTCGCCAGGCTGCCCTCCACTAACGTCAAGGGGGGACTTCCTGAGCACCGCGCCTCATGAGTCCTTACCGCCTCTCAGTGCCCTACACCTCCTGGCCTTGTCTAGGCAACGCGACCTAACATACCAGCGACGGCTGTAGCCCGCTCGGGGGCTGGGTCCTGACGACTGTCGGTACCAAAACCGGCAGATCTCGGGTAGGGGATCCGAATTGTAGGTCTAGGAATCAATGAGTAACAGGGAATGTAGAGACAGCGATTTACCCAGGTTCGGGCCCTCTCGAAGAGGTAATACTCTACGTCCTTCTAGATTGTATTGATGTGATTGTATGAAGGTTACATAGATGATCTACCTCGAGATTGGATGGGCTAAACCCTAGGCAATGGATATGATGATCCCTGTACGGACTAAACCCTCTGGTTTATATAGACACCAGGGGGTCCTAGGGTTACATATAGTCGGTTACCATCAGGGGATAAACATGCCGGCCACGCCAATTATTCCTTGGAGGAGACGCCAGCGGAGTGTGAGTCCGGAGTTTTGGCGGCCGCGTCCTGGATTGACATGGAATCCAATGCGCCGAGCTCTGGATAATTGGCTAGGCGTGGGTGCGTTGATCCGGAATTGCGTGCCGAACCAGACTTCGGCCCTAAACCCTCTCCGGAACGGAGTTCGGCTGCCGAGCTGGAGGGTGAAGCCTGCTGGTCGGAAACTTGCACCTCATGCGCTTCCGGTTCTGAGGGAAGGGGCGAGCCCTTCGTGGGGCCTTCGATAGTGGCGATCAAGTGAGTGGTGGTAGGGGCGCGAATTTCCCTGTCGTCGGGTTTAAGCCCGATCTGATCGTATACCGAGGACTGGCCATCGGTGATTCCAAGGGCCTGGATCCGATCTAGTATCCCGTTTAATAACGAGAGATCCGTTGGCTCCAAGCTCTTGCAGTTTGCGGGGTCAACCCGCAATATGGCCGTGACGGGGGCGTCTGAATTCGCCCCGTAGTCATGTTCGGCCGGGGCTGATCTTCGGCAGCCGAGCGCGGGGATTAGGTCCGTGCTTAAGGCTGGATCCGCAGCGGCGGCCGTCTCGGTAGTGGGGTTGGCCGTACTCGAAGTCGGTGCTTCAGGATTTTTGGGTCCTTCAGGCAAGGATGAGGACCCCATGAGGATAAGATCTCCCCGGGAGTCGGCAATGAACTCTAAGTTTCCGAACCTGATCTCCTGGTCGGGGGTGAAGCCGTTGACCCGGCCAAGGTGACCGGCCGGATCGGCGTGTAGCATGACTCTACCAAACGCGAAGAGCTGGCCGGGAACGAAGGCGTCCCTGCGGCTAGCGCTGTTGCTGATGACTAGGCGAGCCATTGATCCTTGATGACCCATGGCGGAACTCTCAATGAAAGCACCAATGTCGGTACCGAGACCGACAGATCTCGGGTAGGGGATCCGAACTATAGGTCTAGGAATCAATGAGTAACTAGGAACGTAGATACAGCGATTTACCCAGGTTCGGGCGCTCTCGAAGAGGTAATACCCTACGTCCTGCTAGATTGTATTGATGTGATTGTATGAAGGTTACAGAGTTGATCTACCTCGAGATCGGATGGGCTAAACCCTAGGCAATGGATATGATGATCCTCTATGGACTAAACCCTCTGGTTTATATAGACACCAGAGGGTCCTAGGGTTACATATAGTCGGTTACCATCAGGGGATAAACATGCCGGCCACGCCAATTATTCCTTGGAGGAGACGCCAAGTCTTCGGAGGTTTCCTTCTGATACACGGGGTCGCCCACAATCCGGCCTTCCATCGACGAGTAGAGAGCGGCCCACCAGCACGGGCTAAGAGAGATAAGCCGGCGGCCCGAGTACCCCCTAGTCCGGGACACCCTTAACGACGTAGAGCCCTAAGGCAAACAAGGAAAGGGAAACAGGCCTCACGAGAGATCCTCACGAGGAAACAAGCATTGCAACGAGTCATAAAATACTTAAGACAAAAGACATTATTTTTCACGCCATCGGAGGCTGCATCAACCTATTACAGGAACAAAAGAGAGAGGGGCCAAGGAGGGACACGGAGCGCCTTCAAGAATCCGACACGGGCGCCGCCTGCTCCTAATCGGAGTCTTCGTCCTCACTCCTAATCGGAAGCCTTCGCCGCTCTCGCCCCTGCTGCTGGAGTCTCCGCTGCTGCCACTGTCGCTCCTGTTGGAGGAGTCAGAGCCGCTATCATCCTCGTTCTGCGCGTAGCACTCCAGGCGAGCACCAGAGGCCCCGAAGAACTTGACGAAGAGGGTGGCGGCTCCATTGTACTTGAATTGAAGGAGATGCCCCCGCTTCAGGCCGTGGGCGAGGGCAAAGGACTTCCACCCCCACTTCAGGAACATGAAGCCAGTGAGGGTGAACTCCGTCGCCACCCGGGGGGCCCATTGCAGCAGCCATCTGCTTGCACCCACAGCCCCAAGGGCTCCTTGCCCTCCATTGCTCTCGCGAAGGAGTCGGGGAGCCGGAGCCAGCTGCAAGGACGGCTATGCATCCCCAAGATGAACTCATGCGCCCCCTCAGCCGTTTGAAATACCGCCTGGGGAGGACGGGCGGACGCCCCGCCGCGCCCGCCTCGGCCACGGGCGCCGCGCCCTCCGCGGCCACGAGTACCAGCCCGTCCACGAGCGCTTGGGCCGGCTTCGATGGCTGCCGAGGGGCGCCCACGGCCCCGGGGCGGAACCCTCGTGGCGGCGGCGGATGCACGAGCTCGCCTCTGCCCCTCGCATCACAACAGTGGCTCCGGAAGGATGAGAAGTGGAAGAAGGGAAGGAGCGGAGGAAGAAGATGGGCGAAGGATCTCTGCTTTCCGTCCCCCCTTTATACCCGATGGAGGCGCTCTCCCTGTCGCTTCGCCTTCTTCGACGTCGGGAATCGAGGAAGCAATGATGGCCTACGCCCCGCACGGGCAGGATTTATGGTAGGCGTGGGCGGTTACCGAGGAGGAGTGGGGAAGTGGGGGCGTCCCACATTCCGTCGTGCGCCACGCGTTGAGCCTGGGCCTCGCAGTCTGTTATGGCCCGTGCCGTTTCGCTCCCAACGGGAGGGAACGTGCGCGCCACGGGCCCAGGGGCTACTATCGGGCCATTGGGAACCAAGGTACCCCGGCCCGTCTGCCTGCGGCCCAGGAAACAACGCCTGGCGAAGGCCCAAGACGCAGCCTGTCTAAGGGCGCCGCAAAGCGAAGACTTCTCCCGAGGCGCCGGCCTCCTGAGGACCCCTCCTCGAGACACGACCTGCCGGCACTTAGCCGCGGCAGCAGTAGGGGCCTTGCGAGGCTGCCACCGGAGGTGGCCTTCCGAGGCGGCCGCCCAAGGCCACCCGAGCCTGACGTCGACTGCGCGGTCCTGTGCCCATCACGTGGGTGACGCGCGTAGCGATGAAGGGCGGCAGAGGCCACGCTAGCGGGCGTAGATAGAAAAGCTTTCCTCTTTGGTGCTAAGGGAGCAGCCCCAGCTGCCCATCCCCAAAGCAAGTCCCAAGGACTGCCCGTTTGGTGAAAGAAGACCGTGGCAGTAAGGCTCGCAGGGCGGAGGTCACCACCAAACCCACCAGCGTGTCATAGATCATGCTTTTGCAGGCGAAGACCACCTTTAGTCAGGATAGACTGAGCGCCTGTCCCCTTCCCGCCTAGTTTTTGGGGGAAGAGGACCAGGGCGGCTATAAAAGGGGCAGGGCTGCCATTGTAAAGGGTATGGATTACTCTGCTTCCTACCTTGTACACGAGAGCATCCACAAGCGCACTGCAATCCCAACCACAAGCAGGAGTAGGGTTTTACACCGCAAGGTGGCCCGAACCTGGGTAACCGTCGTGTCCCCTGCCGTGCTCCCACGTAGCGCTCTCGCCGTAGCCTCGCCGTGGTCACGTTTGGTCGGAAAGAACTAGCTTGCCCCCAGTGTTCGAACCTCTAGATCCCCGGAGTCCCGGCTCCGACACATATGTACCGGGTAGTACATCAAATACGGTTATGTCACGGGAACCGTGTCTCATGCATGTTGCCTTCTCACTTGGTTTGGTGTGGAAATTGTGTGTGAAGTTGTAATATCGAACAGAAACGATATGTACAAACCGTGTGACGTATACAACAGAGTGCGAGAAGTTGTTCCCGACCGTTATCAGATCCCCATAGTTTCCCCATTTCCCCCAAATCCCTAGATAGCCCGCAAATTCCCTCGCGTGGAGCTGACATTGGGAGAATGTGGACGAGTGGTGCTGATGGTTTCGGTGCGACTGCTCCGGCTCGTATCGTCCCTCTTGGTAGCGCGATAGGCGGCTCCGCCACGATGGCGGTGACCGCCGAGCACTTGCCTAAGGTCATCAGAAGGCTGGTGTACTACGGATCTGAATCATCTTGTCAGGTTCCAATGAATCCCGATATTTTTTAGCATGTCCAAATTAAAGTAGCCCCCTACTCAATCCGTCCTGAATGACCCCCGCTCCCCCAACCCACAAAAGCGATCAACTCCCAGATCCGGAGTATGACTCCAGACTCCCGCAACATGAGTTTGATTCCGAGTTTTGCGCCAACGAGAAGTACCAAAAGTTGAGTTATGCGCACGAACACACTCCCGCTGGACATGTATGCATGGAGGGATTTGACATTGGCAGACGGAGTTTTGCGCCAACGAGAAGTACCAAAAGTTGAGTTATGTGCTAATTTCATCATTTAAGTTGAGTTAATGCCCCCGCCTATCCTGAATATTTAACATTGGCAGGGATATGAGGCTTGTGCCTTTGTTAACTGGTTGGATGATGGATGGCATGGCAGCGCTCGGAGTGTTATCACCAAGCTCGCAGAAGATAACATAAAGCTGAAGAAGAAACTGACTGATCTGGAGTGTACAATCACTACGATGAAGCAAGAAAGACTCAATCACAGGCAACAAATGAAAGCAAGAGACAAGAAGGAACTAGCATGTGTAGTTGTAGTTGTCGCATTAGCCATCTTCTATGCACTGATTGCAATGATGATTAGAGGTTTTTTTTGATTATTACTAGCTACATCAATAAGCAGAGCTCATCTATTGCTTGACAACTGTCCTGCTTGTTTCACATTTGGATGCTCCAACCTGTGTGTGTAATTATCACATTGAGAACTACGCAACCGCGGGAATTTGGAGCGACTGGATACTAATAATTGCGGTTGATTATATCAGGATTCTAACCGCCTGCCAAGGCGCCAATATAAACCGTCAATCCCCCGCTTCAATTGTCATTCCTCTTTTCTTCATACCCCGCTTCAGTCTCCACTGTCTTCATCATCCCGGCTGGCCATGCTACACACTTACACACACTCTACAATCTCCCTTTCTCTCACTTTGTATACGTACCGCAGCCATGTCGAGCGACAGCGAGGACGATAGTTCTGCTAGCGGTCTGGCGCCCGATGATTGGTTAACCTTGGAATCATCCCGCTCATCTTCCATGAGTCCGACGTCGAGCCCTGACCTTGATTTTATCTGGATCATGGAAGGGACACCGCTGCCCGAGTCATCGGACGACGACCAGACTGACGAGGAGCCGTCGGAGGATGAAGAAGACAACGACAATGATGATGATGAGGAGGAATGTTTGAATGAGGAGGACGACGACGAGGACATCAACGACGATGATGATAGCGGCTGCGATGAAAACCCAATGGTCAGCGGCAAGAAGCATCCTCGCCAAGACGATGTCGCGGGGCCATCCAACAACAACAAGAAGAAGAACGACTATATTAAGCAGACTGTATATCTCTGTTGCCGTTCGCTCATATTAATATGTGTCCCCTATCAACATCATCACAGACGGTTAGCAATATGTATTCGACAAAGATCTTTTACATTATCACCCATAGTTGGTTTCTTGAATTGTGTGCCCTGTCGAGCACACAATTCACAACAAAAAATCATATGCGCTGTCTATAATTATCGCACACAATTCTGATTACCGACCTATTTGCCGTCTATCGCACACACCTTGATTTGCCAGACCATTTCTGTTATGTTGGGTAATCGCAAACAGTTCATCCGATTGAACTGTATGCCGTGTATCGCACACACCTCGATTTGGCTGACCGTGTTTGTTGTTCTGTCTTATCGCAAACAGTTCGTATGGATCAACTGTATGCCATGTATCGCACACGCGTCTCTAATCTGAATCGTGCTTGATGTCTCCGGCATCACAAATAGTTCGTCTTATTAGCGACGGTTTTATTACGACACTGTTTGTGATTCATGCATCGCACACAGTTTGGTCGCGGGGTCTCTTATTCATGTGTCGCGTTAGCGGTCGCCTGCAGTAGTGTTTCTCTCTCACAAATGCTCACACTCTCTCCCGAGGTGTCTCACGCACACACACTCTCTATATCTCCCTCTCTCTTTTACTACTATCTACGACTCTTTTCTCTATTCTCAGTCACAAACACTATTTCTCTCACATGCATACGCACGCAATGTCTCCGCCGGCCCCCCTCTATACATATCTTTGCCTACGTGTCTCCCGCACGCACACTCTCTTTAGTCCTCTCTCGCATGCATTGTCTCCCCTCTCTTACTAGTTGACAGATATGATTCCATCAGATTATTCGGTAGGATATCCCTGACGGTTAAACTGGATGGTGATAAGAGGCAAAGATTTTCCCAAGTCTGGGCCCTTGCAATCGAAGAAATACCCTACTTGTGACGCCCCGAGACCGATGCTCTAGATGCCTTCCATTTATTTCCGTCATTGTCGTGTGATTCTTTTGCTTGTTGCACTTTGTCATGGCGTCATGTGCATTGCATCCGCATGTTTTTTATAAAACTTGCATCCATTCGTAGTTGTCATTCTTCCCGTCCCTTCCGTTGACCGTTCTGAGTCCAACCACACTCGCACACGCCCGCGGCATCTCCAAATATTATTTTTATAAGTGGGAATAAAACGTTCTCGGAATGGGTTGAGAGTTGGCGTGTCGTCTTGTTGTATTGTAGGTAGACCGCCTGCCAAATTTCGTCGCATTCGGAGTCCGTTTGATAGCCCAACCGTTACACTATAGCGGCACTATAGCCGGATAAACGTCGGACGTTTCGGAGTTCCGAAACTTATGTCGGGCTGCTCTTCTCTTCTCTCTTCTCAGCCCACACCCTACTACATAGCCCACCTATCCCAGCCTAGCCCCCCATCTGACCGGAGCCATCGGATCGCGATTAGAGGGCTCCAAAAACCCCGAAAACCCCCCAACCTAGCCCTCCCTGCTAAAAAAGGAAGGCCTAGCCCTCCATTTCTGGAAACCCTACGTCCTCCTCGAAATCCGCACACCATGAGCCACCTCCCACCTTCTCCTCGATTTTCGGCGCGCCCCACTCCTTCGCCGCCACTTCGCGCCGCCACCCAGCTGGCGCCCCGGCCAACCGGAGGCCGCCACATCGCCCCTGCCTTTCCACCCGTCGTGCGGCCCGCCAGGACCTAGATTGGGCCCTGGGAAACCCATCTGGGCCTGACCCCACGCCATCGCCCGTTCGCCCGAGGGCTTCCCTCACCGCCGACGCATGGCGACTCCCGCGCTGGACCCCGCCACCTCGCCGCTCCCCGCCGTTCGCACCCCTCTGGCGATCTCGCCGCCGGCCACCGGAGGATGGCCGCCGCCCCGCCGTACCCAGGCCAGCACCGCCGCCATGCCCCGCCTCTCTCTTTTCCTCTGCCTTCTTCTCTTCTTCTCTCCCTGACCATCTCCTCTCTCTCCCGTAGGTGCTCCATAGCCGCGCCACCCCGCAGCTCGCCGCCGGTCTCGCCTCCGGCCAGATCCAGGCAGGCGTGCCCGGATCCGCCGTTGCGCCATCGCCGCCCGCCGTCCTCTGCCCCGCCCGCCGGGACGGCTCCGTCCCCGGATTGATGGATCCAAACGGAGCCCTTGCACGTCGTCGTCCCGCTCCGATCCGTCCCGGTACCCCGGCGTCCGCTTCCTCGCCTGGATTGTGCCATCCCTTGATCCAAACGGGATCTCCCCCTTCACTGCACCGCGCCGTCCCGCTCCCATCGTCCAGTTGGCCCACGGGCCGCAAGGTGAGCGTCGCCCCGCTAAACTCCGCCCGTGCGTCACATAGTTATACTGTGCTCACTCTAATTTTCTGTAAGAAACGGCTAAGTCCTCAGATTTTTAAGCATCATTTGTCCATTTTGTGTGGGCTCTATCTTTGTGCATGTTGATCCTATGAACAAGATCCATACATGTAAAATCATCTACTCAATGAGCTCTACATGATTGTGGCATTTGCATCCATGTTAGGATCCATCTACATGTCATAATCTCTGTTGCAAAAGTGCCTCATGCTGTTAACTGCAGAAAACTGTTAAGACATGCCACTTTATCATTTTTGTGTGAATTAATGCATGTGCCATATGATTATACTTTCAACATGTCTTTGGAGCATATTGATGTATTCTTGCTGCTAGTATTTATTACATGCCATGATATGCCATGTTATGATTGCCACAAGCTTGTAAACATGTCTAGTCAATGTTGCTGTTCTAAGTCAAAACTGAGTGTGATAAAATTTGCCAAATTTGCTTCATGGTTGCCACTAATCTAGAGCTCATATGCATGTGGTTCCTTCATGAGTTTTGATCTATGGGATGTGTACTTTGATGCCATGCCCTTGGTTGCCATGTAATATTTCTGTAGCATGTCTCTTTGTTGCTCTCAAGATGCCATCATGCTAAAACTGTCATCCTATTAACAGAATGTTCCATTTTGCAAAAATCATAGCAATTAATCTTTGCATCCTATGAACTTGTGCCAATGGAGTAATTTGAAGATTGCCATGTTTACTACATGCACATATGAACTTCATAAATATTAAAATTGCTTTGCTTGCTGTTATGTGCGTCCCAAGTCAGCATCATGATATAACTGTTGCAATCCAGACTTTCTAGAATCAGCATGTTTCATAGTTGCATATTGTTTTGATGATTGCCAAGAATCTGTTGCTCCTATGCATATGCCCATGTTGTATGATTTGATATACATGTTATGTACTACCATGATATGCCATTGGATGCCATGTTCTTGCACTATAGCATATTGTTTCTTGCCTCCAACTTGCCCTCATATTAACTCTGCTCGTGTATATGCTCTGTTTTCCACTGTCCTAATCTGTAGCAGAACATTGCATTTTGCATGGATCAAATTGACTTAACCTTGATGCCTATGAACCTGAACCTTAAAGACAAATTGAAGTATGTTATGTCTACTTTAAGTGTATATCAAGTTAGTGCACATTGTGATCCTGTAGCTTGCTGTTTTGATGCTTGCAAAGTGCTATGTTGCTGTTTTGGGCAGATTGTTATTATAACCTGTGTTGATTGTAATTGTTGAACCGTTGCTCCGTTTTGATCATGTCCTATATGAAACTTGCTTAGAATTGTGTGTAGTTTCACATTATCATGTTGCATCCTTGATTTGAGTGTTTGTGGTTGATGTTTGCATGCATTTTGCATTATTGCCATGTTAAACTTGTTTAGCACATATCTTCTAGACCGTAGCTCCGAATTAAATGTTCTACATATGTGACTTGATTAAAAAAATGTGTAGATCATCATGATGCATGTTAACTTGCTGTTTAACAACTTTAAAATTGTGTTTAACTCAGATCAGTAACAATTTCGAAATTTGCATATGGGGACCTTTCGGAATTGTTGTTTGTGTTTCCGGCCTCATTTAAACTTGCCTAGTTGTATGGATTGGTTATGCTTCATCGCTTGCCATGTTTAACAACATTTAATCTTGTCATGCATCATACTTGGTTGGGCATCATGCCATGTTTAGGCTTGTGTGTTTACCATGTTGTTTGTTTCTTTCCGGTTGTGCTTCTTCTTGATAGTTCCGGTTTCGTTGCGACTGTGAGGATTCGTTTGACTACGCTTGTTCATCTTGTTCATGGACTCGATCTTCTTACGAGCGGGATTCCAGGCAACATGATTATTTCGTTGGATATCTCTACTATCTTTGCTTGCTAGTTGTCTCGTAGCTATCGCTATGTCGCGCTCCATACCACATATATGTCAGCCTCCCATATGCCATGATACGGCCTCTAACCACCATTACCCAGCAAACCGTTGTTTGGATATGTTACCGCTTTGCTCAGCCCCTTTCTTATAGCGTTGCTAGTTGCAGATGCAGTGCAGGTTGTTCCATGTTGGGACATGGATATCATGGGATATCACAATATCTCTTATTTAATTAATGCATCTATATACTTGGTTGTGGGTGGAAGGCTCGGCCTTTTACCTGGTGTTTTGTTCCACTCATGCCGCCCTAGTTTTCGTAATATCAGTGTTACGTTCCTTGATGAGCGCTTCTAACACATGTGGGGCATATGGGAACCCCCATGATCATTCGTTTTAGGATGAGACTTCTCCAGCAAGGCCCAACTTTGATTTTACCATTTGCCTAATAACAACTAAAACTAGCATAGGGACCTGCTAGCCCCCAAGGATAATTAATCAACAACCCCGGGCCAGTGCTCCACATGAGTGTTGGTCCGAAACGGGCAGACTGCGGGGCCACCATGAGGAAAGTCAAGGTTATGGTTTTACTCGTAGGCTGACCTATCCGGTCGTGTCCTGAGAATGAGATACGCGGCTCCTATCGAGATCGTCGACACGCCGGGAGGTCTTGCTGGTTTAGTTTTACCTTTTATGATTGGCTTGTCCACCGGGATTCCTTATCGTAAGCATCGTGTAATCATGGTGTGAGGATGTTCCTTCGGATGCGTGTGGTAATTTATAATGGACTACTTGGAGCACCCCTGCTGGGTTAAATCTTTCAGAGAGCCATGCCCGCGGTTATGTGGCGACTTGGAAATTTATGACCTCCGGTTGTAGAGAACCTGACACTAAATATATTAAAAATACACCAACTATCGGGGGAATTACACGCGGTCAAGACCCAGCCTGCTACAGGACCTGGCCTCAAGGATGACCCGGCCTGCTACAGGACTTGGCCTCAAGGTTGACCCGGCGTGCTATAGGACCTGGCCTCAAGGTTGACCTGGCCTGCTACAAGACATGGGCTCAAGCATGACCCGGCCTGCTACAGGACCTGGCCTCAAGCATGACCCGGCCTGCTACAGGACCTGGGCTCAAACATGACCCGGCCTGCTACAGGCCCTGGCCTCAAGGATGACCCGGCCTGCTACAGGACCTGGGCTCAAGCATGACCCGACATGCTACAGGACCTGGGCTCAAGCATGACCCGGCCTACTACAGGAACTGACCTCAAGAATGACCCGACTTGCTGCAGGACCTGGGCTCAAGCATGACCCGGCCTGCTACAGGACCTGGGCTCAAGGATGACCCGCCCTGCTACAGGACCTGGCCTCAAGGATGACCCGGCCTGCTACAGGACCTAGCCTCAAGCACGACCCGGCCTGCTACAGGACCTGGCCTCAAGGATGACCCGGCCTGCTACAGGACCTGGCCACAAGCATGACCCGGCCTGCTACAGGACCCGGTCTGCTACATGACCTGGACTTAGATGAAATTCCACCAAGGAGTCCAAATACAAGACGGAGACCGCAAACTTGGAAGACACGAAGGACTTAGAGGACTTAGAGTAGGATTCCGACTACGGGTATACCCCGGAATCTCTTGTAACCCCAACGACTAAGCTATTATATAAAGCGAGTCCCTGGGTCATCAAAAGAGAGAGGTTTTTAGACAGACAAGTCTCGAGACAGATGTTTTGATCGGTCTCGAGACAGATGTTTTGATAGCTCTCGAGACAGAGGTAGCGAAATAGCACCCTTGTAATTGATACCACCATAATCAATAGCAATCAAGCAGGATGTAGGCTTTTACCTCCACCGCGAGGGGCCGAACCTGGGTTAACTTGCGTCTTCTCGTTTCCGATCAACCCCATCCAAGCTTCCACCTAGCAGCGATGGCCTCAATACATAGTCTTCTCACGAAGACATCTGCCGTGACAAAACCACGACAGTTGGCGCCCACCGTGGGGCCTCCGCACAAAGGTGTTGTGTTCTTGGAGGGAGCTCTCCCAGGGATCGAGAAAATTCGTGGTTGGCCGGATGAGAAAAATCCGGCTCAAGAAAAATCCTGCTCTCAGAAAAATCCGGCTCCAGAAAAATCCTGCTCTCAGAAAAATCTGGCTCAAGGAAAATCTGGCTCAAGAGAAATCCGGCTCAAGAAAAATCTGGCTCAAGAAAAATCTAGCTCAAGAAAAATCCGGCTCAAGAAAAGTCTGGCTCAAGAGAAATCCTGCTCTCAGAAAAATTTGGGTCAAGAAAAATCTGGCTCAAGAAAAATCCGGCTCAAGTTCGGCTTATGATAAAAGTTCTGGTTCTTCACGAAAAAGTCCTGCTTATGTCGAATATTCCGACTCGACGAAAAATTCCGAATCGTCGAAAATTCTGACTCGACGAAAAATTCTGACTCGATGAAAAATTCCGAGTCATCGGAAATTCTGACTTGAGTCATATGATGTTTTTCTTTTCAAAGGAGAAGTACATGTAAGTCCCGAGTCACTGCAGGCAAACAACCCGGCACTTGGGGGCTACACTACTCAGTTCAAGATCTACAAACTTTCTAAAGTCCCAAGTCGCTGCATGCATGCGACCCGGCACTTGGGCGCTACAGCGTTCAGTTGTTTAAAACAGCGCATAAGGTGCAGATTGAAGACCTGGCCCATCACATACTGATGAGCCGGCCCTTGGGGGCTACACTATTTGCAGTTATATATCTACAACATTCAAGATAAAGTCCAAGTCCCAGGTTGCTGTAGGCAAGACAACCCGGCACTTGGGGGCTACGCTGGCTGATGTTTTACAAGTGTAAGGCAATTACAAGTCCCAGATTGCTGCAGGCAAGACAACCCGGCACTTGGGGGCTGCACAGTCAAGATGTTATTTTTATGCAAAGCACCAAGTCATCATGAACTGATAAACTCGGAGCTTGGGGGCTACAGGTATATGGAGATAAAAAACAGAAGAACACCTTTAAGCTGTCAATTTTGAGAGAGCAGGGTTTCATTTTCTTGGTGGAGGTTTGCATAGTTCATTTCTTCCAACTTACTCATAGAAGGTCTAGAAGCACTGAAAGCCGGTTCGACATCAGACGGGTTATTGTTCCCAAATATTTTCATTAAGCCGAAGCAGTGAAAGCCAGCTCAACATCGGACGGATTTTTATTCCCAATATTTTTAAGCCGAAACACAAGAAACCAGCTCAATGTCAGATGGGTAATTATTCCCAATATT
Organism: Elymus sibiricus; assembly: GCA_039707655.1. Taxonomy (NCBI): domain Eukaryota; kingdom Viridiplantae; phylum Streptophyta; class Magnoliopsida; order Poales; family Poaceae; genus Elymus; species Elymus sibiricus. The sequence goes on from CM077670.1 coordinate 214,383,429, forward strand.
TTCCTACGAGGAACCAACATCAGCAAGTTGATTCTGAAGCCGGTCTGTTGATATGACAAACAGACCCGGACTTTCCAGAAGCCGGCTCATTGAATAAACTGGTCATCTGAGTGAGTCCGTCCCTTAATGTACTAATTATTCTTATTTCAGCAGCTTAGCATGAATGCACGCCAAGCCTGTATTCAAGCTAACCAGGGGGCTAACGTCGGGGGAATTACCCGCGGTCAACACCCGGCCTGCTATAGGACCTGGCCTCAGGGATGACCCGGCCTGCTACAGGACCTGGCCTCAGGGATGACCCGGCCTGCTACAGGACCTGGCCTCAAGGATGACCCGGCCTCCTACAGGACCTGGGCTCAAGCATGACCCCGCCTGCTACAGGACCTGGGCTCAAGCATGACCCGGCCTGCTACAGGACCTGGGCTCAAGCATGACCCGGCCTGTTACAGGACCTCGCCTCAAGCATGACCTGGCCTGCTACAGGACCTGGGCTCAAGCATGACCCGGCCTCCTACAGGACCTGGCCTCAAGGATGACCTGGCCTGCTACAGGACCTGGCCTCAAGCAAGACCCGGCCTGCTACAGGACCTAGGCTCAAGCATGACCCGGCCTGCTACAGGACATGGGCTCAAGCATGACCCGGCCTGCTACTGGACCTGGCCTTAAGGATGACCCGGCCTGCTACAGGACCTGGGCTCAAGCATGACCCGGCCTGCTACAGGACCTGGCCTCAAGCATGACCCACCCTGCTACAGGACCTGGCCTCAAGCATGACCCACCCTGCTACAGGACCTGGCCTCAAGGATGACCCGGGCTGCTACAGGACCTGGCCTCAAGCATGACCCGCCCTGCTACAGGACGTGGCCTCAAGGATGACCCGGCCTGCTACAGGACCTAGCCTCAAGGATGACCCGACCTGCTACGGGGCCTGGCCTCAAGTATGACCCAGCCTGCTACAGGGCCTGGCCTCAAGACCCGGCCTGCTACAGGACCCGGTCTGCTACATGACCTGGACTTAGACAAAATTCCACCAAGGAGTCCAAATACAAGACGGAGACCGCAAACTTGGAAGACACGAAGGACTTAGAGGACTTAGAGTAGGATTCTGACTACGGGTATAACCCAGAATCTCTTGTAACCCCTAGGACTCAGCTATTATATAAAGCGAGTCCCTGGGTCATCAGAAGAGAAAGGTTTTTAGACAGACAAGTCTCGAGATAGATGTTTTGATAGGTCTTGAGACAGATGTTTTGATAGCTCTCGAGACAGAGGTAGCGAAATAGCGCCCTTGTAATCGATACCATCAGAATCAATAGTAATCAAGCAGGATGTAGGCTTTTACCTCCACCGTGACGGGCCGAACCTGGGTAAACTCACGTCTTCTCGTTTCTGATCAACCCCATCCAAGCTTCCACCTAGCAGCGATGGCCGCAAAACTTAGTTTTCTCACGAAGACATCTGCCATGACAAAACCACGACACCAACCATGTGCGTAACCGTGATCATCTCTTTTCGAGGGAGTTCGGGAAGAGAGCACGGTGGGGTTATGTTTGACTCGTAAGTAGGTGTTCAGGATCACTTCTTGATCATTACTAGTGTGCGCCTGATTAAGCGTAGTTTACTCTTCTTATTCTTGTACTCGTAAGTTAGCCACCATAGAATGCTTCGTGTTTGTTGCAACCTCACCACTTATCCACTCCATACCCATTAAGCTTTGCTAGTCTTGATACCCATGGTATGTGGATTGCTGAATCCTCGTGGCTCACAGATTACTACAATAACAGGTGCAGGTACAGGTAAAGCGATGATTTGATGTCAGAGCGATGCATATTTGCTTTTGGAGTTCTTCTTCTGCTTCTTCTTCTTCGTCGATCATAGGATGGGTTCCCGGTTGGCAGCCTGGGACTAGTAGGGTGGATGTCATTTCCACTTTTTCATTTGATTTCATCTGTAGTCGGATCCTGCTCTTCTGTATGATGATTGTTATGTATTGTTGTATTGATGTACCCATGCTGTAGCTTGTGGCGGGTGTAAGCCTTTATCTGGTATTCTCATCTATTCAGTACGTGGTATGTTGTAATGATATCCACCTTGCGAAGCGTCTTTGATATGTGCTTCTATCCTTAGTGGGACTTCCGAGTTCCTTGAGGATAGGACCGCATATTGGGCGTTACAAGTTGGTATTAGAGCCTGGACCGACCATAGGAGCCCCCTTGATTGATCGTAGCTTGGCCGTTGTCGAGTCTAGAAGAAAAACTATTTTTGGAGTCTAGTTATATATCGGAGCGTAGGAATTCTTTTTACTTCTTATTCCCTTCGTCGCTCTGGTGAGGAATTGTGACATAGGTGTTTTGATTCTTCTACTCTTCCCCTTCAAATTTTCTTTAGGATCACGCGGGTTTTTTTTCGATCATTGCGATGTCAATCCTTTTTCAACCGGTGCACTTCTCTTCGAGTTATTCCATCCTCTTCATCTTTTGCAAGATTAATTCTCAATTTTTCAATGATGTTCGCTTCACCCGTCCCAAGTTGTTTTTCTTTTTCCCCACCCATCCACCCTTTTTCTTCGTGGAGTCCGAAGTCTCGAATAGAGCATTCATTTTATTCACGTGAAATCTCTTCATTCTTTTCTTCAAGTTTCATCCGGCGAATTCCTCATGAAGGCACTTAGGAGTTCTAGTTCGTCATTTGTCATTCTCATTTTTTTCGTTGGATTCAATTCAAGTTTTCGGTGTCGATCATACCCCTTTCCTCATTTAAAATGCTTTCCCATGCCGGTGCACCTCTTAATCGCCATCTCTCTCTATTTTCATTTGTTCCAAAGTGCTGAAGATATCTCAAAAGTTTCATGTTTCAATTCGAGGTCCGGTCGTTCTATTTCGTGGTTGTTGTTTTACTCATGCCATTTAATTAAACCGGTGCAATCTCTCTTCAAAATTCTTCCGATGGTGTTTCTTGTGAGTGGGCCCTAAACCACATATATTTTCCCAGGATCTTACCTGACTCTTCTAATTTTCCCGGAGTTATTCTCAAATTCTTTCTAAGTGTGCCGTAAGAATGGATTCCATCAGTCATATGCCTCTCCAAGATCACTTTCAAATTCTTTTCATCTTTGGATCAACCTTTGCATTCTTCATTATTCCGGAGTATCTCACAAATTCTTCATGGTATTTCTCGTCGTCATTCTCAACTGTGAAGTCCGAAGAAGACGTTCTCTTAAATGTTGCTCCGTTCTCTTGAAGAATTGTGGTTCTACCTTCATACCATAATCACAATTATTTTCGATTGTGAGAACTATTTTCAAAACCATCCAGAGTATTTCAGGAGTTGTTATCATTTTGATTCTCTGAAGGCCATTATTTCAGAAGAGTTCTTCATTCTCAACGTTCATCTCTCCTTCTCAAATTCTTCCGGAGCTTCGTTCAAGTATTCTCTAGTCAGTTAGTGATCGCTTCATTCTCTTGTACCTAAATTCCCTCAAGTATCTTCGTTCGTTTATCTAATTCTTCCCGGCGATTCGTTCTCTTTTCTTCGTTCATTTTCAATTCATACGGTGGTTCGTTCAAGATTCCTCTTCCTTTGTTATCATATCAATTTATCCCTTCTTTCCAAATCCTACTGGTGGTTCGTTGAAGACCTTCCCAAGTTGCGTTATATCTCCCTCCAATCTCTTTCAAGAAAAATAAGTAGTATGCAAATCCATTGCTTTTCTTCAATTTAATTTGGTGAATGATAGACATATCATAACTCATATTCTTGTTCATGGAGATGATTTAATTCTTTCTTCCGGAGTTCGTCCATGATATCAATTTCTCGGTTCTAAGTTGTTCACCTTTCCTTTCCCAGAGTTCCAAGTTTTCACGGTTGTCTCGTCATGAAGCTCCATCTAAATCATTGCAAGGCTTCATCTTATTCTTCTAACTTTCCTTTCGTTTTGATCATCTTCTTATCTATCTGGAGTTCTTTGAGAGTTTCTTCATGATGTTTCGTTAAGGATTTAATTCATTCTTGAAATTCGTCTACATTCTTGTTGGAGCTCAAGTATTCTTCTTCTTGCATTTCGAAGTGTAATAAAATTTTCATCGCCTTTGGGAGATGTTGTTTTGCATCTTTTCATTCATCTCAAGCAAAAAATTGTTTCCATTAGTGGCCGGTTGTCACCTCATAATTTCGAGATGTTTTCTATAAGCCCACAACAAGCTTATTTTTTTTCCATGTTGATTTTCCAACAACTTCGTTCAATCCTTCTTTGTAAGGATGCTTTTCAAATTCAATTGTGATAGAAGTTGTCATTTTCTTCTCCGTTCTTTCTTTCAACGATCTAGCTTCTATTCTTTGTTCTGGAGGCATTGTGTTGTTGCTCTCTTCGACCCATTATCTCGTTTCGCCAAGATCATGTTCTTTCCTCGCTTATCCATTTTACTGGAGTGTTGTGTCCTCTTTTCAAGTTCTTTTCACCTTATCAAGCTTTGCTTTTCTTTTCTACCGGAGTGCTATCCAAATTCTTTCGTTCTCATTCCTTTCCTATCTCGTTTCAACCGGAGTGGTTTGAATTCTTGCATCTTGCTCGTGCCATTCTTCATCTCCTTGCAACCTTCCAAGGTTCTTTCGTTTCACTCGTTTGTCTAAGAGCAACTTTCGTTTACCTCTTCCTCTTTTGTTTCCTTCCTAAGATCTCGGGTCGAGATCTTCTGTTAGTGGGGGAGAGTTGTGACGCCCCGAGACCTATGCTCCAGATGCCTTCCATTTATTTCCATCGTTGTCATGTGATTCTTTTGCTAGTTGCACTTCGTCATGGCGTCATGTGCATTGCATCCGCATGTTTTTCAAAAAACATGCATCCGTTCGTAGTTGTCATTCTTCCCGTCCCTTTCGTTGACCGTTCTGAGTCCAACCACACTCGCACATGCCCACGGCATCTCCAAATATTATTTTTATAAGTGGAAATAAAATGTTCTAGCAATAGGTTGAGAGTTGGCGTGCGGTCTTGTTTTATTTTAGGTAGACCGCCTGCCGAATTTTGTCGCATTCGGAGTCCGTTTGATAACCCAACCGTTAAACTATAGCGGCACTATAGCCGGTTAAACGTCGGACATTTCCGTGTTATGAAACTTGTGTCGGGCCGCTCTTCTCTTCTCTCTTCTCAGCCCACACCCTCCTACACAACCCACCTGGCCCAGCCTAGCCCCCCCTCTGACAGGAGCCATCGGATTGCGATCGGAGGGCTCCGAAAACCCCCAAACCCCACCAACCTACCCCTCCCTGCTATAAAAGGAAGGGCTAGCCCTCCATTTCTGGAAACCCTACATCCTCCTCAAAATCCGCGCACCGCCAGCCACCTCCCACCTTCTCCTCGATTTCCTGCGCGCCCCACTCCTCCGCCACCACTTGGCGCCGCCCCACAGGCCGCGCCGCCACCCAGCCAGCGCCCAGGCCAACCGGAGGCCGCCATGTCGCCCTTCCTCTCCACCCGCCGTGCGGCCCGCCAGGACCCAGATTGGGCCCTGGGAAGCCCATCTGGGCCCGACCCCGCGCCGTCGCCCGTTTGCCCGAGAGCTTCCCTCGCCGCCGCTGCAACGCGACTCCCGCGCCGGACCCCGCAGCCTCGCCGCGCCCCGCCATCTGCACCCCTCCGGCGATCTCGCCGGCGGCCACCGGAGGATGGCCGCCGCCCCGTCGTACCCAGGCCAGCACCGTGGCCATGCCCTGCCTCTCTCATTTCCTCTCCCTTCTTCTCTTCTTCTCTCCCTGACCATCTCCTCTCTCTGCCGTAGGTGCTCCATGGCCGCGCCGCCCCGCAGCTCGCCGTCGGTCCCGTCTCCGGCCAGATCTGGGCAGGCGCGCCCGGATCCGCCATTGCGCCATCGCCGCCCGCCGTCCTCTGCCCCGCCCGCCGGGACAGCTCCGTGCCCGGATTCTGCCGTCCCTCCATCCAAACGGAGCCCCTGCACGTCGTTGTCCCGCTCCGATCCGTCCCTATACCCCGGCGTCCACTTCCTCGCCTGGATCGTGCCATCCCTCGATCCAAACGGGATCTCCCCGTTCACTGCACCGCGCCGTCCCGCTCCCATCGTCCAGCTGGCCCACGGGCCGCAAGGTGAGGGTCGCCCGCTAAACTCCACCTGTGCGTCACATAGTTATACTGCGCTCACTCTGATTTTCTGTAAGAAACGGCTGTCCTCAGATTTTTCAGCATCATTTGTGCATTTTGTGTGGGCTCTATCTTTGTGCATGTTAATCCTATGAACATGATCCATACATGTAAAATCATCTACTCAATGTGCTCTACATGATTGTGGCATTTGCATCCATGTTAGGATCCATCTACATGTCATAATCTCTGTTGCAAAAGTGCCTCATGCTGTTAACTGCAGAAAACTGTTAAGACATGCCACTTTGTCATTTTTGTGTGAATTAATGCATGTGCCATATGATTATACTTTCAACATGTCTTTGGAGCATATTGATGTCTTCTTGCTGCTAGTATTTATTACATGCCATGATATGCCATGTTATGACTGCCACAATCTTGTAAACATGTCTAGTCAAGGTTGCTGTTCTAAGTCAAAACTGTTTATGATAAAACTTGCCAACTTTGCTTGATGGTTGCCACTAATCTAGAGCTCATATGCATGTGGTTCCTTCGTGAGTTTTGATCTATGGGATGTGTACTTTGATGCCATGCCCTTGGTTGCCATGTAATCTTTCTGTAGCATGTCTCTTTGTTGCTCTCAAGATGCCATCATGCTAAAACTGTCATCCTGTTAATAGAATGTTCCATTTTGCAAAAATTATAGCAATTAATCTGTGCGTCCTATGAACTTGTGCCCATGGAGTAATTTGAAGATTGCCATGTCCACTACATGAACATATCAATTTCATAAATATTAAAATTGCTTTGCTTCCTGTTATGTGCGTCCCAAGTCAGCATCATGATATAACTGTTGCAATCCCAGACTTTCTAGAATCAGCATGTTTCATAGTTGCATATTGTTTTGATGATTGCCATGAATCTGTTGCTCCTATGCATATGCCCATGTTGTATGATTTGATATACATGTTATGTACTACCATGATATGCCATTGGATACCATGTTCTTGCACTATAGCATATTGTTTCTTGCCTACAACATGCCATCATATTAACTCTGCTCGTGTATATGCTCGGTTTTCCACTAAGTCCTAATCTGTAGCTGAACATTGCATTTTGCATGGATCATATTGACTTAATCTTGATGCCGATGAACGTGAACCTTAAAGACAAATTGAAGTATGTTATGTCTACTTTAAGTGTATATCAAGTTAGTGCACATTGTGATCTTGTAGCTTGCTGTTTTGATGCTTGCAAAGTGCTATGTTGTTGTTTTGGGTAGACTCTTATTATAACTTGTGTTGATTGTAATTGTTGAACCGTTGCTCCGTTTTGATCATGTACTATATGAAACTTGCTTAGAATTGTGTGTAGTTTCATATTATCATGTTGCATCCTTGATTTGAGGGTGTGTGGTTGATGTTTGCATGCATTTTGCATTATTGCCATGTTAAACTTGTTTAGCTCATATCTTCTAGACCGTAGCTCCGAATTAAATGTTGTACATATGTGACTTGATTAGAAAAACATGTAGATCATCATGATGCATGTTAACTTTTTGTTTAACAACTTTAACATCGTGTTTAACTTAGATCAGTACCAATTTCGAAATTTGCATAGTTGTATGGATTGCTTATGCTACATCTCTTTCCATGTTTAGCAACACTTAATCTTGTCATGCATCATACTTGGTTGTGCATCATGCCATGTTTATGCTTGTGTGTTTACCATGTTGTTTGCTTCTTTCCGATTGTGCTTTTTCTCGATACTTCCGGTTTCGTTGCGATTGTGAGGATTCGTTCGACTACGCTTGTTCGTCTTCTTCATGGACTCGATCTTCTTCCGAGCGGGATTCCAGGCTAGATGATCATTTCCTTGGATATCTCTACTATCTTTGCTTGCTAGTTATCTCGTTGCTATCGCTATGTCGCGCTCCCTACCACATATATGTCAGCCTCCCATATGCCATGATACAGCCTCTAACCACCCTTACCCAGCAAACCGTTGTTTGGCTATGTTACCGCTTTGCTCAGCCCCTTTCTTATAGCGTTGCTAGTTGCAGGTGCAGTGCAGGTTGTTCCATGTTGGGACATGGATATCATGGGATATCACAATATCTCTTATTTAATTAATGCATCTATATACTTGGTTGTGGTTGGAAGCCTTGGCCTTTTGCCTGGTGTTTTGTTCCACTCATGCCGCCCTAGTTTCCGTAATACCGGTGTTATGTTCCTTGATGAGCGCTTCTAACACATGTGGGGCATATGGGAACCCCCCCTGATCATTCGTTTTAGTATGAGACTTCTCCAGCAAGGCCCAACTTTGGTTTTACGATTTGCCTAATAACAACTAAAACTTGCATAGGGACCTGCTAGCCCTCGGGGATAATTAATCAACAACCCCGGGCCAGTGCTCCACATGAGTGTTGGTCCGAAATGGGCAGACTGCGGGGCCACCATGAGGAAACTCAACGTTATGGTTTTACTCGTAGGTTGACCTATCCGGTCATGTCCTGAGAATAAGATACGTGCCTCCTATCAGGATCATCAACATGCCGGGAGGTCTTGCTGGTTTAGTTTTACCTTTTACGAGTGGCTTGTCCACCAGGATTCCTTATCGTAAGCATCGTGTTATCATGGTGTGAGGATATTCCATCGGATGTGTGTGGTAATTTATAATGGACTACTTGGAGCACCCCTGCAGGGTTAAATCTTTCGGAGAGCCGTGCCCGCGGTTATGTGGCGACTTGGAAATTTATAACCTCCGGTTGTAGAGAACCTGACACTAAATCTATTTAAAATACACCAACCGCGTGTGTAACCGTGATCGTCTCTTTTCGAGGGAGTTCGGGAAGAGAACACGGTGGGGTTATGTTTCACTCGTAAGTAGGTGTTCAGGATCACTTCTTGATCATTACTAGTTTGCGCCCGATTAATCGTAGTTTACTCTTCTTATTCTTGTACTCGTAAGTTAGCCACCATACAATGCTTAGTGCTTGCTGCAACCTCATGACTTATCCATTCCATACCCATTAAGCTTTGCTAGTCTTGATACCCATGGTAATCGGATTACTGAGTCCTCGTGGCTCACAGATTACTACAACAACAGGTGCAGGTACAGGTAAAGCCATGATTTGACGTCGGAGCGATGCATATTTGCTTTTGGAGTTCTTCTTCTGCTTCTTCTTCTTCGTCGATCATAAGATGGGTTCCCGGTTGGCAGCCTGGGACTAGCAGGGTGGATGTCGTTCTTGTTTTTCATTTGATTTCATCCGTAGTCGGATCCTGCTCTTATGTATGATGATTGTTATGTATTGTTGTATTGATGTATTCATGTTGTAGCTTGTGGCGGGTGTAAGCCTTTATCTAGCATTCTCATCTATTCAGTACATGGTATGTTGTAATGATATCCACCTTGCGAAGCGTCTTCGATATGCGCTTCTATCCTTAGTGGGACTTCCGGGTTCCTTGAGGATAGGACCGCATATTGGGCGTTACACTACTCCTGGTCGTGTATATTTTGATTGGGGTGTGTACAAAGTACACGTCGATACCATGGGATTGTGTGTATATATATTATCAACGAACTAGGCCCCCGTCCTATATAACATACCCGGCGCCTAGGGTTACAACTTGTAGTCTGCTTCGACAGTGGAGATAGAGTCCTCCACGGCTCTGGTATCTTCGTCTTGTACGTCAAGTCCTCCATGGGTCTTTGTATAACGCGTCTCTGGTCGACCTATGTGGCGCAGGTCGGAACCAACCTAGGGGTCCTCACCTCAACCCACCAGACCAAAAAATTATGTGCCACCACCACACCTCGCACACTCTCTACCCCCCTAGGTCTCACTATATTCTCACATCCACACATACCAACACACACACTATTTCTTCTCATGCCTCTCTCCCCTTCTCCTCTGCATACACAAACTCACCATCTTCCGTTGAGACATCCTATTCGTCTCTCTCTCTCTCTCTCTCTTTCTCTCTCTCTCAGCTGTCGTTCTTTCTCTTTCTCTCATCGCACCCCCTCTATCCACACCTCTCTCGAATACGTACACATACCCTCTCCAGGCCCTCCAAAATATGTCAACCACACATTCACGCGTGTTACATCTCATTATCATGTGATCCCAATGATCTAAAAAAGGTATCCGTTCACTTTTACTCCGCATACAAGATTTGTTTTGAACTAAAACTACAAAGAGTGTGACAAAAAAATATTTAAGAAAATCTACATATACAATACTACAAAGTTATATATGAAGGTTAATTGCATGATGCATCCAATGATATTTGTTCCATATTGTGAATGTTTACATTTTTATCCTATAAAATTAGTCACAATAAAGAGAAACAAAGGGCATCTCTCTCTCTCTGTCACTCTCCATCGCACACCCCCTCTCTCTACGCCCCTTTTATGTACGCACACAAACTATCTCTCGGCCCTCTAAAAGTATGCCCCCATACACATTCACGTGTGACGGTCATTGTATTTCAAGTGAAAGCGCAATACGGTCTCTGGACTTTAGAATACGCTCATTACAGTCACCATATACATTTTTTGGTGATTATACGGTCACTAGCTCACCGTACAGCTTCGTATTTTGATGGTGACACTGACGGTCATTGTATTTGAAACGTAAGCATGATACGGTCAGCATATACACTTTGTGGTGATTATACAATCACTGGCTCACCGTACAGCTATGTATTTTGTTGATGACACGATCAATTGACCAGTCAAACAGTCCACGTGACGCAACTAGTGTTGCATCAGAAGCACACATTATCTCCCTAACGTAGGGCCCACCTATCAGCGGGTATAAGAAAGAAACAAATGGTAATAAATTAGTACTCGGTGGGGATTCGAAGTCGAGACCTCAGGTTGGTAGCCCGCGCGTGCTAACCACAGCGGACAAGGTCGCCTAGTGATGATATGCTGAGCCAGCCCTTTTAATACACAGGAGCTACTGTGGTGAATACACACACATCACACATGCAGACAAACACGCACACAACACTCGCAAGAACACACGCACGCAAGCATGCATGCAACACTCACACGTACACATGCACGCACGCAACACTCGCACGAACACACGCACGCATGCATGCACACATCACAAGATGCAACACGCTCACGCTCAAGTGCTCAACCTACATGTGCATGCACACATATACACAGCCAGGGTGGTTCGTGCGCAAGGGCCAGTTCCGCGGGGTCACAGGTTCAACTCCTGTCGTGCCTGTGTAATTTTTTGTTTATGAACTGATAGGTGGGATCCACAAGCCTCATGGCCAGTTTGACCAGTCAACAGAGTGCCACGTAGACTTTTTGACCAATCAACTGTGTGCAATTTGTAATTACGATTTTCACATCCGTATTGGGCCGGCGGGTTTCGGATGTTTAGTCCCACCTCGCCGCGTGAGTAGCTGGTCAACCGGCTTAAATAGCCAGGTCGTCCAGAAGCGATAAGCTACAGCCATCATTGCACCCTTTATTAAGGGCATGAATTGTTACTAGTATTAATCTTCTGTGTGATATGAAGGCTGCTTGTAGTGGGTAGTATCATGCATAGTACTCCCTCCATTCCTAAATATATTTATTATGATAGGGTATCATGATATGATACTCAACCCTCTCTTTCTTCATTTAGTTATATGCCACCTCAGAAAAATTGTCTAATTGGCATGCATGATACTAGCTATGATACTCCCATTATGACTAGCCTAAGAACAACATTGTTGCAGGTGGGACCGCTATGTGTTGGAGCGGGGTGCTCGGTCACAAGCATTCACGTCTACCGCACACGCCACCAGACAACCACACTAGGCTGGTGCAGTTGGCGCGCCGTCCGGTGCGCCTCATTTGGGAATAAAATATGACAAATATTTGCAAAATTTCCAGTTTGGCGCCAAAACCCGAGCCTCTGCATTTCGCCAAAAAAGACAAACGAGTCTCTGCATTTCGAATAGAAATATCTCGGTGCCCAATCCCAACCCTGCAAAAATCCCCTTATGTCCCCAGTAACTTCCTGCCCCACCCCGCCCAGCACATTCAAATCCCTCATTTGCCACAAAATTTTGGTGTGTGTTGTTGTTTTCAGGGATATTTTGCTATGTGAAAACAAATTTAAATATCAACGAATAATCGGTGTCCGGGGACTATTGCCGGGACACGGTTGAATGGCCTCATAATAGTTTAGTACTAGTGTAGAGTAGTAGGAGTTGGAGTATTATAGTGGTTGTAGAGTACAAACCAGTACAAGTCCCATCGGACACCTATTTTCTTGGAGTCCGTGCTACAGCTAGCACTTCTCCCTCCTCGTTCCTCTAAACTCAGCCGACGCACGGCGGGCGGTGTGATGGTTTGCCGATAGTCGGTTTGCTCAACAACGTTCCCAGATGTCAGTGAAAATGCAAGACAACACGCATTCCCTAGCTTGAGCGGCGTGCCGGACCGACCGTGTGGAGGTGCGACGCGAATGCGGCAGACTTTTCATTTTGAACTCGTAAGTTGTAACATTTGGTTCTGCTCCTTGGAGCGACGATCGACAGAAATAAAGATTAAAAACGCTAGGGCGGGGCTTTTCCCGCGTGATAAGCAGGGGAGTTTACCAGCTTGGCCAATCGTCGGTTTGCTCACATGCAGTCCCACATGTTACTGATATGCCTTGGCAATGGGTGTTGAGCGGCGAGCCGGAACATATTGTTACTTCAATTATTCATGTTGCATGTACATTAAAATTGCATTGAAATGTACTCAACAACGTGCGGGCTAGTATCATCTAGTGATTTGAAAAGGCTCACTTCAAAAAAGAAAGAAAGGTGATTCGGTGCCCAGCCTCATCTATACCCGGTCACAAAAAAATTCACAAAAAATTCAAAAAATTTCAAAAGATTCCAATTTTTTTGCATGGTAGAAAATTTGATGCATGAGGTCCGCTCCAATTTTCAAGTCGTTTGGACATCTAAGCAGTTCTCGGCAAAAAAGACAAATCGGGTCAGAGCAGTGCATGAACAGTAAACTTTTTTACAGACCCCGAATTTGTCTTTTTTGCCGAGAGCTGCTCAGATGTCCAAATACTTTGAAAATTGGAGCAGACGTCACTCATCAAATTATCTACCATGCAAAAAAGAATTGTAATTTTTGATTTTTTCTAGTATTTGTTTTGATTTTTTTTCTTCAGCGCGGGTGCAGATGAGCCTGGGCTCAGAAGTGGATTATCGCCCACTACACATTCAAGCATTTCACATCGTTCTCTCGCTCTCTCGGTCAAACCGACTGTGCCAAACTCCCCTGCCTACCACACGGGAAAGACCCTCCCTCGCCTTTTTAATCGGGTTTTGTATCGATGGATTGCGCGAAGCAGGAAAACCAAGTGTTACAAGACTACTACTACGTACTACAGTACACTGGGCTGCCGTGTCTTGTACTCCTCCGTCGTAAGAGTGGAGACGCTTGCTTTCATAAATGTTCTACTTCCGTTCGCCAACATGTGGGACATCTAGCAGGGGGGACAACACAAAGCCACACAATTCCAACCATCATTTCACTCTTCGCTGAATCCGCTTCTCCATCATCTTCTTCAAGAAAACCACGTGTTGCTTCTGCCATTTTTCTAATTTTTCACGAGGGACGCGCATCGGCTTGGTAGGGGGAAATATCTAATGCTACCAACCCTTAGGTGATACCATGATACAGTCTTTTTGACCATTCGATCTTTGATCCGACGGCTCCCAAGAGTTGGTAGCACCTGATAATTCCTCGGCTTGGTACATCACTGAGACATGTGACCACATGCTAGCAAACCGACAGGCCAAGCTCCCCCGCCCACCGCTCGGCAAGAGCACCTCCTTTTTATTAATCTGGATATCTATTTTTAGATCAATATAATCGAGATTTGTATATATCGCACCAAGAAGCAAAACCAAGTGGTACGCTTTACAGTTCAAAACGAAACAGCGCCACACTTCCAGCACGGCTGTCGCGTTCGCGTCGCAACTCCGCAGGGTCCGCACACGAAATGGCGACACACTAACAGCATGCATTTCACCGACATGTGGGACATCCACCATCTTGGTCCATGTGCCATTCACCGAAGTTCGGAGCAGCGGTGGGAGGCACCCCGGTCGTAGCGCCACAGTACTAGTAAATGAGCAATGAGGCGTCAACTCACAAAGCCCCACCTTGCCCGCAATAAGCTGGACGGAGCAGGGGAGATATACGACCCAAAGGAAATGACGCATGGGTCCTGCATTTTGATATACCCGCGGCCTCCTTTGGTTCACAGGGTAGGAATATTATAGGAATGTGAAAGTTGTAGGAAAAGAGATGACGTACGGCCTCCTTTGGTTTGTAGGAATTTCATAGGATAGGATTTTCAAAGGAAAAATTCCTATGGAGCTCTTTGGTTTGTAGGAATGGATTCCTAACCCTATGTAGGATAGGAACCAATCCTTCACATTTTAAAGGAAAAAAAAGCATTACCCTAGACTCAATGGAAAAAATTCCTATCCTATGCATCAAATGACATTTCTTTCTCTATATGAATTGAGATGCATGTCATCTCACTTCCTATGTTTTTTCTATGCCTATGATATTGCTATCCTATGAACCAAAGGTGCCGACATGTATCTCAAATCCTATGAGTAGGGATAGGAAAAGATACGTCATTTGGTTCACATCATATGAATTTTTCCATTGAGTCTTAATGTTTATTTTCCTCTGAACTGTGGAGTATAGGAATCCATTCCTATGAACCAAATGGATCTAAAGGAAAAATTCCTATAAAAATACTATCATATAGAATTCCTATGATATTCCACCACACCAAAGGAGGCTTGAAATTGCTGTAGGTGATACGACAGTCTTTCTTTGTCGAGTTTAGGCTAACGGAGACTCGGCTAACAAACTTGGCGAAGTGTGGCACTCAGCAATAGAGCGGTGCAAAGCATCGAGTCCTTACTCGAAGGGACATTGCCAAGTTTAGAACTCAGCAAAGTATTTGCCCGGTTCTTCTACTGAAAGAACTCGGTAGAAGTTTTGTATTGGGCAATAAGTGTTGCCACGTGGCTTATGTATATTCATTGTGCATTGCCGAGTTTAGCCAAGTAGAACTCGGCAAACTATAGTGTCACATGGCATCTCCTTTATACCCCGTTCCATCTGACGGTGTGCTGTGTTGAATTCCCTGGAAGGTGAAACTCGGCAAACATTATTTAAATATTCGCTAAACTCAGTAATGATGTTACCCAATTTAGATGTCAACCACAGAAGCCAAACATTATCTCAAATTAATAATTGAACTCCATGGACGCAACATGGTCAAACGATGGCATGGGACTCTAAAATTCAAATGAACTTGAGCTTGTTAAATGTATATATGGTAATAGTATAGTATGTCCACAACCACACATGCATACTCCATTATATCTGCATGGATTACAAATACCATGATCTCTTATTCATTTTCTTATGAAAAACAGTGAGTTATTTCAAATATTTGACTATATCACACACACTATATATATTTCATCTCTCTACTGATCCCGATCGCTCTTTCTCTCTCCTTAGTTAGGGGACTCAATCCTACGATGTCTCTCGCTCTCTCTCACAACACACAACACACACACACATACGGCCCCTCTTTATCAAAGACGCACTCGTACGTTCCTCCCCCATCTCTATAGATATCTCTCGATGATGAATGAAATGATATATGTTGGGTATTCTATATGTGCATGTTGTTCTACGAAAACTCGGTAAAAGTTTGTGAGGTTTGAATTTTCAATAAAGCTATATGCACTATATATTGGAACGGAGCGAGCATGCGGCAGTTGCGAACGCTCACGTGGAAATTTTATGTGTTGGAGGAGTGGCTGTTATGTCAAATGCCATGGCAAAACTACCACCGTCAGATGCAGATCTGACGGTTCATTGGGCATTTGCCAGGAAACGGCTTGTGGTGAACGTTCGCCAGAATTGATTTACGGACACACGCATTGCATTGACACGTTAACCCTCCCTCTCAAGCACACACGCACCTCACGACTCTCCTGAGACTTCTCGCACACACCATCTATCTGTAGGTAGATGTCACACACATATATGTGCTCTTCACAGCCTTCCCTCGGAACTTCTAAAAAATAAAAGACGTCACACATTTTTTTTGAAACTCAGACGTCACAGACATATACATCTTACTCTAGGTGGACTACGTAGTACACGAAGAGAAGCGGCGCAAGCATGCACCAGTTCTCTCACACCCACGCGCGGGTACACGTATGAGTGCATTTGTTTACAAAGAGGCATCCCAAGTGACAATGTGGCTCGCATAGTTTTCAACTTCATGGAGGGTCGGGGACCACACATGAATGATACAGTACATAGTGCGACCTGGACGCGGTGGCGTGTTATTGATTGAGTTTTTTTACTGCAACATTAAATGAAAATAGTAATTCGTGCGTATTCATTTTAAAAATGATTGCCACAAGAAAATCACTCCACTATATATATAAGCAGGAGCCTCAGCGCTTGCTTTACTAGGGTTGCTCTCATTCACTCTCTCATCCTCTCCAGATCTAAACAAGACAGCGGTGGCCACACCCTCTCTCTGCACAACGCTGGTCATAGTTCTGGCAGGATCCCCTCCGCCGGCGAAGGGGAGAAGGTGCAGCGTTCACGCGGACGTCGGTGGTGAGGGAGGAGACCCACAGCTGCCGGCGCATCCCGATCGGCGGCCCGTGCCATTCTGTCCGACACAACGCCGGCTCGGGAGGGCCTCCGACCCCTTCTTCCTCCCTACCGTATTGTGGGTAGATCCGTCCTCTCGCAGCCCTCCTAGCCACATCCGGACGACCCTCGGGTATAACTTCCTTCGAAACCGGCCTTGCTCTACTGCCCCAGCTCACCACGTGGCTGCATGTGGATCTTCTTCTACTTCATTTGGCTGTTCCAAAGCCACCTAAATTTTTACTATTATTAGAAACCTACTTCATGCAGTCAAATCTAGGACTTTGTTGGGAAAGCTGTAGCATGAATCTAGGACTTGGTTCAAAGAGGAAAGAAAAGGGGGAAAGTAGTAGAGACTGGCTACCCAACCGGTCTCTTGGTTGAAAAGGGGAAGAAAGTGGGGTGGATAGCAAAGGGTGGGGGGAAGTAAAAGTAAGATACTGGCCAGACTGGTCTCTTGGTCGAAAAAGGAAAGAAAGTGAGGGGGTGTTGGGGGGACAACGCAACTGAGAACGAGCAGGTCTAGATTTCCTGTGCTCACATAGGAAAAGGTCGCCGAGGAGATAAAAAATGGGACAAATGCAGACATGATGCCTGAATGTTTGCTGCTCTCGATCGTCAACCACATCTGCCTCACCACTTTATGCCCCTGCTGTCCCTTTGCCCTTATCGCTACCGTTAATCTAATATCACAGGAAAAATGAAGCAATGCCACTATTACCCTAATGTCACTTCTAAGTAATGCTGCTGTCAGTCTAGTGCCATCGATAAATTAAAGCAATGACACCACCATTTTATGAAGTGCTTCTGTCTTGCTTTATTTCCCATGAATTATGTTTTTCCATTTACACTTAAATCTCACACCGCTAACATTCCTTCATCCCAGTGGAACTGCACAAATTTGATTGCACATTTTGGTTGCACCTTGCATGGAGCTAATGACCATGTGCCAGTCTCATGACAGTAATACTAATGTTGTTGTTTTGCATTTTAATCTATTGCCAGTGTTGATGTGATGTGATGCTACTTCTTACTTAATAGCACTTTTTCATACTGTCAATGTAATGCCATTCATAACACAAGAGATGTTGTTGTTAATCATATGCCACTGCAAATAACTGCCACTGCTTAAATAACCCTATTACATATTTGTGCAAACAGGGATGTCTATCTCCACATCATTGCTATTTGTGCAATCAGAAGCTCACACCTCAATTTAGAGTAGAACTGCACAAAATTAGATGGCTGTTCCTACCTGTTGTCCTCTACCAAACCCTACCCGGGGTATTCCTACAGTCATAACTAGCTAGAATGACCAACGCAAGATAAAAAGAAGCTGATTCGTACGTGGATTTCCTGATTGCAGTGCAGGAATGAGCCTGTCATGTGTGCCGGAGAAAACAAGCAGTGTGTCCGCGCCGTGAACTACACTCACTCCCAGTTTAAGGATGGCCAGAGGATGAGCTGGCACGGCTGCACGGAGGTTTTGGGGTCAGGTGCACATACAAGAGGCATTGCAGTCTGCTTATTTCTGCAAATAGCGGTGCTTAAATTTAGTGCAACTGCACAAGAAGTTCAGATGGTCAATCCAGTTCAATGTTCGGTTCAATATTCCAACTGAGAACACAATTATAATTTGTTATTCTGGAACAAGAGAACCTAACCCTGGATGGTGGCAACAAGAAAAACCAGAGTGAACCCCAGGAAATTAAAGCTTGCCTAGGGAGGCCCTTTGCTCAGAGAAGCCTCGCTTGATTTTTCCTGATTTGTAAACCTTCTCACAACTTTGTCTTTTGCAGTCAACTTCTAAAAGAGATGTTATGTTCTATGAATCATTGAGATGTATAAAAATGCTGAACTTATGCTTTTGAAGTATTTTATGCAGCCGAGTTTATTGTGAATGTTTAACATGAATGTTGGACTAGCGTGTGAACATTTGGAATGTATATTGTGGCCTTAATTAACCGCATGAACCATTGTAACAAGATACGTAGTTGCTTATATGTCAGACAATAGAGTATGAGTGTGAGCTGGTCGATAGCCGAATTTTCTAGTGTTGAAGCGATCTGCACCAGTGTGCCGTGTTTGCACCAACTGTGCTTACAAGTGGGGTAGCATCAACAGTGTTTACAAGTACTTAACCAGCATTACCTACACTATGTATACGTCGGCGCACCAGGAGTTGTCAAACAAGTATTTCATCAAACACACACTGCTCGTTTGATAAACAGTGCCAACTTATGTCTTACCATGCCATATTACATGAAAGAACTCGTGAGGATGCATCTGTTTCGGCAACACTTATGAGGGTTCTCACATGATTCACGGGCACACAAAAGTAGCAGTAGTTCCCATAGAGGGATTCAAACAGAGTACTACCCCAAGAGGGCTCGATAATATGCAAGGTTCGGGTAATTACACACAATCCAAACTACTTTGAAACACTAACTGGGCCAACTATTTCATGCCATCGATCTAATTGGGGATGGACACAAGACGGACCTTGCCATGAACATCCTTTAGGACGTCCGGCAGCAGCTCAATCCTATCAACCTTCTTGAAGATAATCTAGTGGCCTTTCCACTCATCAACTTGTTTGTCGAGGCATGACACATCACCTTCATGGATAATGTTGACAAGAACATTATACCTCACAAACGAAGGAGTAGCTGTTAACTTGTTGTGCTTCAGTACACCCTGGATAACACGCCTAACAACAGTGTGGCTGGAATACATTTCGTCTTCGGTACAAGTGCAAATGGCTTCCAGGATTGAACAGCCTAAGAACTTTGTTTTCCCGGTACGTATATTCAGGTCATCCACCTCATAGCGAGTGACATGTACAACCACACAATCCTTGTCTGCATCAGGGCTCTAATTGAAACAGAAACGAATTCTGAATTACTTTCCAATATAAAAAAACACAAGTTATTTAAACCACCATGTAGAGTCAAAAGTATGCATGACAGGGAAGGTAGCATGGCATCGGAGCTAATAAATCTTACATTATTTATCACCTCATACTTAGATAAAAAACCACAATCAAGATCGCCAAAGAAGAAAATCACCTTGGGCAGCTCAGCGGGGGGGGGGGGGGGGGGGAGACATCCTCGAAGGGGTCCATCTTGCCGGGGGAAAACTGCTCCTGGACAGCCACGAGGGCTATAACCTCAAACGTGGCATTGACCATCTTAGTAGTGGATGTGAGCGCATCTGGGGTCGGCTCGGTGGTGGCCTTCATCTTCTTGGAGCTCTCTATCTCGTGGGGATCAGCCTACCGCGTCTGCTCCAACATTGGCAGATCTTTGCCCGGTTCTCCATGATCCATCATGAAACTGACAAATAGAAGACAACCGAAAGGAAAACACAATCGCAATGAAAATGAAACTAAAAAGGGAGTGAGGATCAGTTACTGCTTTGCAAAATATTTTTTTTGGAAAGAAATATACCAACATCACAGATGCGCTCACCTTCCCTTCGTTGGCAGAGAAGAACAATGGCAGAAACGAGTGGTGGCTTTCTTGAAGAAGATGAGGAGAAGCGGATTCAGTCTAGAGTGAAATGATGGTTGCTTTGTCCAACCAACTTACTGCGGGGAGGTGGGGTTTTGTGATATGATGGCTCATTATTGCCGTGCCACAACCGGGGTGACTCTGTGCCTGCATACCGCCTTCTAATTTGGTAGATGCCATTTGGGCCCGCGTGCTGCATGGCCCGCATGTCGGTGAACCAAAGTAAAACGGCATTCAGTACCGGGAGACGTTTCGACGACCGAGGAGGAGCCAGAAGCAGTAGTGTCTCCACTGTACTAGTAGGAGTAATTGTTTTTTTTAGGATTGTGTAATTGTTTTTCTGGGGAGTGGTAGAGTGTCTCTACTATAGTAGTAGTAGTAGTTGTTGTTTTTCTGGGCCCAAGACAAAATAGCCCATCCATGCTAATTAATAAAATCAATTCAAAAGCCCTTATTTTATTTAAGAGAGGCGCTCCGCACTGCACCGCCCGCAAAAAAAACCCGGCTGCTCTTCTTCCTCCTCACTCCCACCTCACGTCTGCTCGCTCGACTTGTCTCCCCCTCCGGTTGTACCCCCAAATTCCTCACCTCACTCCTACAGAAAACCCCAGCTCCCCTTCTTCCTCACTGCTACAAAAAACCCTAGATCCCCTTCTTCTTCACTCGCACCATAACTAGGCTCGTCATTCGTTACTCTGCTCAAATCCGTGAGCTCGACACGATGCCTGCAAGGAAAGTGGAGTCGGCTGGCCCTAGCGCCAAGAAGATGAGGCTCCCGCTAGCGGCGACGCTGGTTGAAGATCCTGCAACCGGCAGCGCGGGGAGAAGCGGCGAGGCCCCCCCTAGATCTGAGGAACCCGAAGAATCTCAGGCGGACCGCATCAGCGATCTCCTGGATGCCAGCCTTGGGGAGATCATCTCGCTTCTCCCCACCAAGGATTGCTGCCACACCCAAGTCCTCGCATCTCGGTGGCGCCCTCTGTGGCATGCCACGCCTCTTAATCTTGACTGTCATGGCCTATCTCTCATTGATGATTTAGAACTCCCCGGAGCCATCATCTCCTCCCACGGGGGCTCCGTTCACCGCCTCTGCATCCCAGTGTGCTACCTGCACGTACCCCGCATGGTGGACGCCTGGCTGACATCCCCTGAATTCCGCAAACTCCAGATGCTTTAGTTCTATTATTCCTATGAAACTCACATACCATGAACTAAATGCCATGTATTTGACCCGTCGCCGCCGATGTGCATCTCACGGTTTTCCTCCTCTCTCCACACCGCCACCTTTGCGCTGTGCAAACTACCAGACAGTCTGGTACAAAAGCTTCGACTCCCACTTCCCAACAATCTTTCACTTGTGTTTGCTCATACGTCGGAGGCCTCACTGCATAGCATCATCCAATCCAGTTGCCCTTGTGATGCCCCCGACTTAATTGTACACTAACCATACACGTAAATGCACACGGTCAAGCCTAAGGACTCACTTGAAGATATCACAACACAACTCTAAACACAAATAAAAGTCATACAAGCTTTATATTACAAGCCAGGGGCCTCGAGGGCTCGAATACATAAGCTTGAGTCATACAAGCATCAGCGGAAGCATCAGATATCTGAGTACAGACTTAAAAGTTAAACAGATAAGCCTTAAGAAGGCGGGGCAAAACAACGACAAAGATCGAAAGGCGCAGGCCTCCTGCCTGGGTACCTCATATCTACTCCTGGGCATCGGCGGTCTCCACGTAGTAGTACTCTCCACCAGAGGGGTAGTAGTAGTAGTCGTCGGCTGGGGCAGCTGGCTCCGGGGCTCCGTCATCTGGTCGCAGCAATCAGGTATGGGAAAAAGGGGAAGCAAAGCAACCGTGAGTACTCATCCAAAGTACTCGCAAGACTTACATCAGATCTATTCTAAATATGCATCGGTATCAAAGAAGGCTGTATCAGTGGACTGGATTGCAGAAATGCCAGAATAGAGAGAAAGGCCTAGCCTATCGAAGACTAGCATCTTCAGCGTCTTGCAGCATATGAAGAGTGTAGATTAATACATAAATATAGTAGTAGCATCAAGTAGCAACAACGCCCAGAGATCCTTTCTCGACTCCCCTGCGAGAAAGCAATCCCGGAGCTAACATATTCAAACCATTTCTAGTTGTAGAAGATCGGGATATTTTCCGAGCGTCCTGTTACCATGGACACGGCTATTCGAATAGATATACTTCCCTGCAGGGGTGCACCAACTTACCCAACACGCTCGATTAACTCTGGCCGGACACACTTGCTTGGGTCATGCCCGGCCTCGGTCTATCGACACGTCGTAGCCCTACCTAGGCTCGACAGAGAGGCCAGCATGCCGGTCTACATCCTAAGCACTCAGGGGTCTTGGGCCCATCGCCCTTTGCACTCCTACGCATTGCGAACGTGGCCGGTGAGCAGATCTAGCCCCCTTAATACAAGCGCAGGCTTTCCCAGTCCAACCCGGCCGCGCCGCTCAACTGGTGACGTCTGAAGAGCTTCGGCTGATACATACGACGCCGAGTGCCCATACTATTCCCGCGTGGTGGTTAGTGCGATAAGGCCAGAGGCCTACTCAGATTACATATCCTAACCCATTAGTGCATTGGGAGCTCACGGAAACGAGCAGAGACTCACGATCATGTGACCCCGTCGCCCTGTCTCGTGGACTTACGGTATGGGCTAAGAATGCCCAGCCGTGCCACGTAATTATCTCGCGGGTACTCTCCAGGTCAACCCGTCTTTCCCAGAAGACTGTCGGGAACTCAGGTCCACCTCAACCAGGGTGGTACCGCCTGTCCCTTCAGTCCTACAGTAACAGTAACAATAAAAGGGGCAACAGGTAAAAGTAACCGTGTGTCTATAACATCAAGGGGGTAATTCGAGGAATCACCCTCGAGGGATTCCCACTCGATGTAACCGTCAAGGTGAACTTAGAGGAATCACCCTCGATGGGTTCACGCTTGAGGGGTTACACGACAGAGGCATCATCGGAGGTGGTGGAAGAGGAATCACCCTCGAGGTCCACAACCGATCAGCTACACTACAGAGTTATCATCAGAAGTGCGGTAAGAGGTATCACCCTCGGCACCCGATAGTAGCTCTACAACGTCATACAAGTAGGGGGAGTGCGGTAATGTGCTGGTCTCAGCCCATCGATCACATTGATCGGGGCACTTGTAATAAAGCGGGGCAACAGGGACAAGGATGAGGGGCCATAGATGGTTCACTAACAAACCTATACTAAGCATTTAGGATAGCAAGAATGGTATCAACAATAGTTACAAAAACAGGCTATGCATCAGAATAGGTAATCCGGAACAACAACTGTAGCAATTCTAATGCAAGCATAAGAGAGAAAGAATAGGCGATATAGGCATGATCAAGGGGGTTTGCTTGCCTGGAAGCTTTGCCGAAAAAGAAGGGTTGCTGGTGATGTAGTAGTCCTCAGGGGCCACGTCAGTATCGGGATCTATCGGAGAAGAAGAGGGGGAAGAAACAGATAAATACACGGCAACAAAAGCAATCACAAAGCAAGACATGACACTAAGCAATGCAAGGGGTGACCTAATGCAATGTTAAGTGCTACAGACGGAGCTGGAAAATATCTGGGAATATTTTCCCGGCTTTAGGCATCTGTCAGACAGATGAACCGGAGGGGAAGGGTTCCATGTTCATCATTCTAGAGGCATGTGACAGGTACACGGAGGGCATATTCGAATTCGTTGCATTTTTCTGATCAACTTTCATGTAGAAAACTTTTTCATCCGAGCTACGGATTATTTTCTACGATTTTCCGAAGTTTAAATCATTTTCTGAAAAATCTTGGAATTAATTTAATCCGAAATTGCGCAGTAAAACACTGGGTGCACCCGGTGCACTGCACCCAGTGTGCACCAGAGAGGCTGGCAGTGGGGCCCGCCAGCTGAGTCAGCAGGTCAGCCGTTGACCAGTTGACTGGTCAACTGGGCCCCACGGGTCAGTGACTGTGCTAGGGTGTCCAAAACCGGCAGATCGCTGAGGAGGCCGAGGAGGTCCTGTTGAGGAGGACCCCCCCACCCCCGTGCCGCACACAGGGGGAGGGGGCGACGCCATCATGGCCGAGGCGAACACCTCGGTCGCCGAAGACCAGGAGGGGAGGGCCCCTCTGGTTCACGAAGAGGAGGAGCCCGGACAAGCCGAGCTCTCTCCGAGGACGACTCCGGGGACGTCAAGGCATCCAGAGTCCGGCGCCCCAGACTTCAAGAAAGAAGCCGAAGTGCCCCCGCCACCCCCGCCCGCCCCAGAGCAGGCGTCGACCGGGTGGCGAGACGAGATGGAGGATGCTCTAACCAGCTCCTCTATTGCCGAGGAGCACCATGACCTTATGGGCACGGTGTTGCAAAGTCTTCGGTCCATGGATAACGGACTGAAGGAGGCCTTTAGTGGCCTTCTTACCGGCTTCAAGGTGAGAAAAGTAATGCTTTTCCCTTAGAAAAAATCTTTTGTGTAAATGTATTGTCTCATACACAGTAGCCCCCGAGACACTGACTGGCTTGAGCAAAGCCCGTCAGAAGATTGAAAATCAATATCCCGGATACTAACGTGTGTAGAATTATGCGCAGGCGTCATCGTCGGCCGCAGCCGCCAACGCCGAAGAGTTAGCCGAGCTGAATCAGAAGCTGAAGAGCTCCGAGGACGACCTGAGCCTGGTAAACAAGAGGTTCGACGAGGCGCAAGGTAAGTCCGAGCTGTAAGGTTGAATACATCCATTGTTTCGTAAGCAGGGTTCAAAGTATCCTAGCAGATTTAACTGATGTTACGACAGCTGCCTCCGCAAAGGTGGAAAACCTCAAGGCCGCACTAAAGACGGCTCAGCTGGAAGCGGCGGAGCAGAGGTCGGCGGCCGAGAAAGCGGCCGCCGAACTGGCTGTGGAGCGAACCACGAGCCAGAAGCACGAGGCCAGGGTGCTGGAAGTGCAGCAAGAGCTCGGGGATGCCATCACAAAGTGTGAGGCCCTCGAGCAGAAGAATAAGGAGTAGGCCGCCGAGCTGGCCTCATTGGCTGCGGTGGCCAAGGAAGCGCGGACAGAGGCGCGCGGCTGCCAAGAGGAGCTCCGCCAAGTCAGGCTCATTGCGGACGGTAAGCCGTACTTGCTGCAAAGTATATTTGGAGGTAACAGATTCGCGTTGCTCACGCGAGTATGGTGTTCCCCAGGCGCCTTTGCGGACCTCCCGAAGAGTGCGGCGGACGCGGCCAGGTTCTTCGCCGCTTAGGAGGGACGGGCCGAGCAGAGGCTGTTCTGGGCGCAATTTCAGGCGCCCGAACACCCTCCCCTCCTCAACAACCAGATGAAGCAGCTGATGGAGCTGCATCGGATGGCGGAGCCGGCGATGAAGGACCTCTGCGTCAAGTTATGGCCGTCGGAGCCGCTGCCGAGCAGCTACTTCGGTCTGGTACAGAGGCTTTACAATGCCACTTCCCGGATCGACGCCTGGAAGCACTCCACATGCATTGAGGGGGCTCGGATGGCCTTCAGCCAAACGATGGTACATTGGCCGAAGATAAAGCCAGCCGAGATGGCCACGGGACCTCCGCCTCTAGGGAAGGAGCATAGGCGCCCCGAGCAATACTTTCCCATCGTAATGGATGGTGCTCGGGCAGTACAAGCCCAGTGCTCGAAGGATGTAATCTATGAGTAGATTTCGTTTCCTTGTAACCAAGGAGGTGAAACTTATGTTTTATTGTAATGCAAGATGTTTGGCTGTGAATAGAGTGCCTGCTTATGTTAATTTTGACTCCTGTGCGGCCGTTTGTAAACTGAAAGTTACCAGTCGTCCGCTTCAGCCCCCTTGCAGATACTGCATGGGGTGTTTTCTTGTGATACTTGAACCCTTAGCCGACGTCTCGGTGCCCGGAGGTGGTTGTATGTACGAAAAACCAGGCAATCAGACTATGTGGTTTTAGTGCTTTCACTTAGCCAAAGGAGCTTGACTGTGGGGGCTGGTGATGAGCCCCCAGTGTTTGTGATATTCGGACAAGCCACGGTTGATACCATCATCACATGGTTTCTGTAACAGAGAACCCTTCGTTTAACACGGACTAACCTCCAACGATTTTTGGTTTGACACGAGTCATCGGATCGCCGAGCAGTTCTCGCTCATTGTGATAGTCAGTTTTCGGCTTTCTCCACTGAGGTACTTGACCAGGATAGCTAGAATTACAATCGCAGTGGTTCTCGCTTTACCCTCTTAGCCGAACGGTGCGGAACGTAAGAGGGTAAACACAGGAGCCGGGCAACCCAACTATTGACCAATGAAACAATTCGGAACTAATTCATATAGTGCAATATCCATGACGCCGAGCACATGAAATAAAAGTATGTGCTGGGACAAAGTTTGAGGCAAGATTTATGTTCGAGCCCCTGGTCTATTAGCCGGTTAAAAAAACCGATGTATCGTGACAGTTTACTTTGGCCTTAAAAAGGCGGAAAGGAATGTGCAAACGTGAATGCCTGGCACAAGTACCGGAGAAAAATTGGTCTTTATTTCCTTTGAATGTGTGATGTCCAACCGTACAATCCGGATTGCCGAAGTAACTTTTATAGATACTTTTGGAGAAATAAATACATTAGAGTAAAGGTTTATAGAGGGCCTTCATGAGTGGTTTGACGTCCCTACTATGCCCTGCTGCACGTCTGCGCCTTTGCTCTTTAAGAAGCTTCCGTGTGAGCGGAGCTGTCGTCCGTATGTTCGGCGGAGGTAGTAAAGTTCGGCGAACGAGCACTTGGTGAAGGGTTTATAGAAGTCTCCGTGGGATATCAGTTTGACGCTGATCAGGCCCTAGATGGTGCATGTGGTCGATGTTAATTGGAAGATATCTGTTGGCCATTATTCAGTCGAACCGAGCTTTCGGCCTTTGTTTGATGTGTCCCCACAGCTGCCCATGGAATTTGGAGCGCGAAATTGTGTACTCGAGGTACGTATTGTGCGACTAGG
Source organism: Elymus sibiricus (assembly GCA_039707655.1). NCBI lineage: Eukaryota > Viridiplantae > Streptophyta > Magnoliopsida > Poales > Poaceae > Elymus > Elymus sibiricus. The sequence continues at coordinate 214,410,759 of CM077670.1, forward strand.
TGGGCCGTGTTGTGGGGCGCGTACCCCTATTTGGGGTGAGCATGGGAGTGCTCTGAGGCTGTAGCTCGGGTGCACTTGCGTGCGTCCGGTGTCTTGGCAGTAGACTGGACTTGCGATGCCTCTCCGGTGGCTTGGACTTCGGCAGCTAGAGCGGCCGTGTGTTGCTCTGTTCGGAGCGAGCGCTCGGTATTACCATTGATGGTAATAACGCCCTTTGGTCCTGGCATCTTGAGCTTAAGGTATGCATAGTGCGGGACGGCGTTGAAGCGGGCGAACGCGGTCCGGCCGAGGAGCGCGTGGTAACCACTGCGGAAGGGGACAATATCAAAGATCAAGTCCTCGCCACGGAAGTTATCGGGCGAGCCGAAGACTACTTCCAATGTCACAGATCCCGAGCAGCGTGCCTCGACACCTGGGATTACACCTTTAAAGGTGGTGTTGCTGGGTTTGATTCTTGACGGGTCGATCCCCATTTTCTTCACTGTATCTGAGTAAATCAGATTGAGGCTGCTACCTCCGTCCATAAGGACTCTGGTGAGGTGAAATCCGTCCACGATGGGGTCGAGCACCAGAGCCGCCGTTCCTCCATGGCGTATACTGGTCGGATGGTCTCGATGGTCGAAAGTGATCGGGCAAGCCGACCACGGGCTGAATTTCGGGGCTACCGGCCCTAAAGGCGTAGACATCCCGAAGTGCACGTTTCCGCTCCTTCTTCGGTATATGCGTGACGTAGATCATGTTCACGGTTTTGACCTCTGGATGGAACGGCTTTTGGCCTCCGTAGTTCGGCCCGCGAGGTTCGTCGTCGTCCTCGCTGCGGGGGCCCTTGCCCTGTTCTTCGGCGGTGACCTTGCCGGCCTGTTTGATTACCCAACAGTTACGGTTGGTATGGTTAGCGGGCTTGTCTGGGGTGCCGTGAATCTAGCAGGGCCTATCCAATATTCTATTCAGTGTAGACGGGCCGTCGCGGTTCCCTTTAGAGGGTCTTTTCCGTGATCCTGATTTCGAGCCACTGAATCCGGCGTTTACTGCTACGTCATCGGCTTCACCGCCGTTGTTTGAGTGCCGGCGCTTATTGTTCCTATTGCGCCGGGCTTCCCATTTCCGCCCCGGACCTCTGAAGTTCTGGGGTCTTCGGGGTGGTTGCTTCAACGAGCTAACCAGCTATCCTCACCCGCGCAAAAGCGGGTCATTAAGGAGGTAAGGGCCGACATTGTTCTCGGCTTGTCCTGGCCGAGTTGGCGGGCGAGCCACTCGTCCCGGATACTGTGTTTGAATGCCGCAATCACTTCGGCATCCGGACAGTCGACGATCTGGTTCTTCTTGGTCAAGAACCGGTTCCAAAATTGCCGGGCTGACTCCCCGGGCTGCTGAATGACATGGCTCAGGTCATCGGCGTCCGGTGGCCGAACATATGTGCCTTGAAAGTTAGCTCGGAATGCATCCTCGAGCTCTTCCCAGCTCCCGATGGAGTCTTCGGGTAGGCTGTTCAACCAATGCCTTGCTGGTCCCTTGAGTTTGAATGGTAAGTACTTGATGGCGTGGATGTCATCTCCTCAAGCCATGTGAATGTGGAGGAGAAAATCCTCAATCCACACAGCTGGGTCAGTTGTCCCATCGTAGGATTCTATATTGACGGGTTTGAAACCCTCGGGGAACTGATGCTGCATCACCTTGTCGGTGAAGCACATTGGGTGTGCGGCGCCCCTGGCCCGGGCCACATCACGCCGAAGATCGGTTGTCATCCGGGCACGGTGTTGTTCCCGAGCTCTGTCGTTCCTGTCGCGCCAGGCTTGGTATCTGTCCCGTCCAGCGGGCGCGTGTCCTGTAGATCCGTAGATGGATCTGAACTGGATCGCTCGGGCGTTCAGGTCGTGGCGCAGATCGTATTGGTCATCCGGTTGAACCGGGTCTTTGCCTGCTCGGTGAGGAGGTGCGGGTGGGTATTCGGCCTCCCTGGCCGCCCTATCCCGTCCTCAAGGAGGGACGGGTGGGAGTTCGGCTTCCACGGCCGGCCTGTCCCGTCCTCGAGGGGGTGCGAGTGGGAGTTCGGTTTCCGTAGCCGGTCTATCCCGTTCTCGAGGGGGGCGATCGGGCTGGTTTGCATGAGTTCGTCTGGGAGGCATGGGCTCAAGGGCCTCATCCTCAAATTCTGGCAGTAGGCGCCGCCATGGGTAACTCTTGTATTGACCCTGACGTTGATCGTCAAGGCCTTCTTCGGCTTCTAGGACCATCGTCCATCTATCGTTGAGCGTATCCTGTTCGGCTTGTAGCTATTGTTTTTTCATCTTCAAGCTTCGGGCGGTGGCGATGAGTTGCCGCTTGAATTTCTCTTGATCCAGGGGGTCCTCTGGGACGATGAAGTCTTCGAGTTCGAGGTTGTCCTCCTCTTCGGACGGAGGGATGTAATTACTGTCCTCGGAATCCTCGAGGTCCTCGGGGTCACCCTGGTTCTCGTGCCCTTCAGGGGCATCGTGGTGCTGCTTGGGGGTGTTGTCACCGAGCTCGTCCAAGTTGTCCGGAGTCTCGTTATCTCCGGTGCCGTTCGTGTCTGTGTGATCTTCCTTGCCCTTTCCCCACCCTCTGGCTCGCCGTCGGCGGCGTCTGGGCGGTTCTTCGGTGGGACCGTCGCCGTCCTTGGGGGTATCGACTATGTAAATGTCATAGGTGGAGGTGGCGGTCCACTTTCTGGTGTTGGAAGTGGCTAGGAAAGGAGCCGTATAGGGCGGGACATCGATATCCTCATCCATGTCATCAGCCTCCTCGGAGGCGTAGTCCAGCATGTCGGTTAAATCTTCGACAGTGGCTACCCAGTGGGTGGTGGGTAGGACGCAAGATTCCCCGCGGCCGGCTTCCTGTCCGGCCTGCTCTTGGTTTGAGGATGGGCCATCCGCGATAGTTATACTCTGGATCCGATCTAACATCTCACTTAAAAACGAGAGGTCAACCGGATTCACGTTCGGGCGTCCGTCGGAGTCGAGCTCCGGCGTGCCGATACTGTGAATGTGTTTGGCCAAGGGTGACCCTTGGTTTTCCGGCGTTGGGGTTGGATCCCAACTCAATGCCGGATCCGAACTAAGGCCCGCCCAGGAGATAGGGACGGGGAGGGAATCCGAGGTCAAGGCCTCGGGATTTGTAGGCTCCTCGGGTAAAGCCGAGAATCCAGTAAAGACCAGATCGCCTCGAGCATCGGCGACGTACTCAAGCCCGCCAAACCTGATCTTCTGCCCTGGGGCGAAGCTACCGACCCGGTCAAGGTGACCGGCCGGATCGGCATGCAGCACAACGCTGCCGAAGGCGAGGAGCCGTCCGGGAACGATGATGTCCCCGCTGCGGATTCCATCGCTGAAGAGAAGAGCTGTCCGGGGACGAAGATGTCCCCGCTGCAGATTCAATCGCTGAAGAGCTGTCCGGGGATGAAGATGTCCCCGCTGCGGATTCCATCGCGGAAGAGCTGTCAGGGGACGGCGTGCCAATGATCCTTGGTGACCCACGATGGAGCTCTCAATGAAAGCGCCAATGTCGGTACCAAAACCGGCAGATCTCGGGTAGGGGATCCGAACTGTAGGTCTAGGAATCAATGGGTAACAGGTAACGTAGAGACAGCGATTTACCCAGGTTCAGGCCCTCTCGAAGATTTAATACCCTACGTCCAGCTTGATTGTATTGATATGTTTGTATGAAGGTTATAGAGTTGATCTACCTCGAGATCGGTTGGGCTAAACCCTAGGCAATGGATATGATGATCCTCTATGGACTAAATCCTCTGGTTTATATAGACACCAGAGGATCCTAGGGTTACATATAGTCGGTTACCATTAAGGGATAAACATGCCAGCCACGCCAATTATTCCTTGGAGGAGATGCCAAGTCTTCAGAGGTTTCCTTCTGATACATGGGGTCGCCCACAATCCGGCCTTCCATCGACGAGTAGAGAGCGGCCCACCAGCCCGGCCTACGAGAGATAGGCCGGCAGCCCGAGTACCCCCTAGTCCAGGACACCCTCACCAGCCCAGTCAGCATAGTTGACCTGGTCAACTGGTCAACTGGGCCCGCGGGGCCCAGCTGCCAGCGACCCGGGGAGGTGCCACGTGGGAGCCACATCAGCGCCGGCGCCGGAAAACGCTCCGGCGAGCCGTTTCGCGGCGGCCGAACGCCGGAGTTGCTCGGGATTCGCCCACGGTGGGTCATGTAGCACGCCGTTACTTGCGTTCGATCGGGCACTTCGCCGCGCGTCCAATGGTGGTGGCCGTTGGTGCTATGGTGGTCGGCAGAGGCGCCGGCGTCGAGCCATGGCGGCGGCGAGGTACGGGCGTGATCGGATTCATGACTATGGGAGGCTTTCGGGCGCGTGAAGCAGCTAGGCGGGTGCCATGGCTCACCAGGAGCACATTGGCGCTACTGGCTCGAGCAGTGCGGCACGGGGAGGACGAGCTGGCTGGCCATGGCAGCGGCCAGAGCTCGGAACGGCGGCGGTGCGTCCTAGGCCCTAAGGTGAGCAGCAAAAGGAAGGAGGGGAAGCAAAGCTCACCATGCGGCTCAAGGCAGGCCATTGATGGCTTTGTAGCAGCAGACGGTGGTGAATCTCGGTGGAGATGTTGCGGTGGCTGGAGATGGGGACGAGCTTGAATCCGGAGCTGCGGTGCGCCCCGGCTCCGGCTAAAGGCACCAGGCGAAGAGGAGGACGCCGGCGGAGCTTGCGGACACGGTCTGCGGGCGCGGTAATGCCAGTGGCTGCAGATCCGCAGTAGGCACGGCGGCGGTAGCGTCGGGTGAGGGAGAGGGAGAGCGCGTAAGCGAGGGAGAGAGGGGGAGGAATGGCAGAGGCGTCCAGGGGGAGTGGGTAGCTCGCCCTTATCGCCTCCCGGAGCCCTATGGCGGCAGGTGGCGAGCAGCGGCCGGTGGAGGCGAGCTCCGGCCATGGCGCAAGGGACACCAAGGCGGGAGCAGGTAGGAGGAGGGCTAGGTGGGCTGGGCCGGCGCTGGGCCTGCACCAGGTAAGCCAGGTAGGCCTTTTTCCTTTTCTATTTTTCTGTTTTTCATTTATTTAATAAACAGAACCAGTTAGGGAATTTCTAGGGATACCAAAAGGCATAGGAAAAATGTGGATCTTGGCCTAATAAATCCTTTGCATATTTAGGCACTGCCACAAAAATTTTGTAGGGCATTTGAATTCAATTGAATTTTTCACAAATAAAATAGCATTGAAAAATGCTGAAATTGCACTGTTTTAATTGCTATAGCCCATTTATGCAAATAACAAATGTTGTTTCCTTAACAAATAATTGTTAGGGAATATTTGCTAAATGATGAACTATTTTTCAGCAATTTTTGTGCAACTTCAAATTTTACTTGCAAATTGAATTTGAATTCAATGGGGAATTTGAAATGAGATATGATTTCACTGTGATCACTCTTTACAAAACAAATTAGCATAGCACTAATTTGAAGATCACTGTGGCTCATTACTCAGGGGTGTTACAATTCTCCTCCTCTAAAAGAAATTCTCGTCCTGAGAATTTAGGAGGTAGAAGGTAAAAGACGGGGTATTCCTGGAAATTCTCCTGGAAGTACCTCTTAGAAGTCACGAACGACTGGAACGTTTTCAACTCCTCATTTTAGTGCCATGCATGAATGCAAAAGCTTATGATATGAATGATTGCAAAACTTCTGAATCAAATAAAACAGAAGCTGGTACTGATTTAACAAAAGGAGTACCCATCACAGTAGCAGGCTGATCTTGAGCTCCAGCCAGATCAACATGATAAGCTTGACCATGACCATAAGAAGGTCTGGCATTGTTGTTGCGGGGCTGGTTGTTACCACGGCCATTACCACGGCCAGCAGAGGGAAGTGCCAGCTGATTCTGATTCTGAGGGCATTCTCTGGCGGGGTGACCTGGACGGCCACACTTGAAGCAGAGACCGTCATTGTTACGGGGAGCAGGAGCTCAAAACAGTGGAACTTGAGGTCTTGGTTGCCCCGGCGGTGGAGGAGGTGTTGTTGGATGGTACATGCTATGAGGAATCCATAAGTGGCGCTTCTATGAGGTTGAGCCAAAAGATGAGCCCTCATCACGGGTGCGCTTGAGTGTGTCCTTGTGTTCCTTCAGACCAGTCTCAACCTGAATGGCCTTGTTCACCAGGGTGGCGAAGTCGGCAAAGTCTTGCACAAGGAGTGCAAGCTTGATATTAGGGTTGAGTCCTTCACGGAACTTCTCCTATCTGCGGGCATCAGTAGCGATGTCTTCCTCAGCATAGCGAGACAATTCGAGGAACTCCCGCTGATAAACATCCACACTCTTACTGCCGTGGGTGAGGTTGCGGAACTCACGTTTCTTCTGGTCCTTAACTCCTTGCGGAATGTAACGGGCACGGAAAGCAGCCTGGAATTCCAGCCAGGTGATGATCGTTCCAACTGGCAGTGTGCGTTTGTGGATGTCCCACCATTGAGCAACGGGACCCTTCAGGAAGTAGGATGCAAAGGTGACATAGCTGGCAGGGCAACATCAGCTGACTCCATCTCAAAAGTGATGTCACGGAGCCAGTCATCAGCGTCGAGAGGCTGAATGGAATTGCGGAACACAGCAGGGCTGAGGCGAACAAAGTCTTGCAGACTTATTGGGAGAGGCTGCTGGTTAGCATTTGGACGAGGGAACTGATCCATAATCCCTTGCATGAATTGGCGATTCAGTTCAAACTGTTGCATCATTGCAGCCATATAGTCTGGCGGTGGTTGATTGTTGGCACCACGGCCACGACCTGCGGGTCTAACCATCTTGCTAAAAATTAACAGGGGGTGGTTTAGCAACAAGCAGTTACAGATGTATGAAATCATTCATGAAGTAACATGCACAACAAAGGAAATGCAATAGGTACATCATCATAGTCATACATGACATATAGGTCTATACATAGAGCCGGTTACAAGCCAGCGTTTACAAGAACGGAAAGGAAGAACGGAAAAGAAGAGCTAGACACACTAGGCGGTACGCAGGCACGTGGTGGAGAGATAGAACAACAAGACATAGCAAAGGCTACATCATCGTCGGAGAAAACCACTGAGGCGAGGAATCTGCAGGTGACAACGTAGAGTGCCCTCGATAAAAGGATCCTGCGGTCCGTGACATTGTGAAGCAGAACCTGGCCCACAACTCAAAGAAGGGTTAATTCAAATCTCCGGGTGTATGTGATCATGAGAAACTAATGTTAGAGTTAGCAAAATCTTTAACCCGAAAGGATGAGAGATCAGAGTCCCAGAGTAAAGGTGAGGAATAAAAGATCCTAAACCCATCCACTGGCGACGTGGGCCCGTAAGCACACAGCCAAGTTAGTAAAATAGTTTTCCAAAGACTAGACTCAACTTTGGCCAAGGAGTTGGAAAGGGGGCTACCTACAGGCAGTCGGCTCTGATACCAACTTGTGGTGCCCCCGACTTAATCGTGCACTAACCATACACGCAAATGCACACGATCAAGCCTAAGGACTCACTTCAAGATATTACAACACAACTCTAAACACAAATAAAAGTCATACAAGCTTTATATTACAAGCCGAGGGCCTCGAGGGCTCGAATACATAACCTTGAGTCATATGTGCATCAGCGGAAGCATCAGATATTTGAGTACAGACATAAAAGTTAAACAGATAAGCCTTAAGAAGGCGGGGCAAAACAACGACAAAGATCGAAAGGCGCAGGCCTCCTGCCTGGGTACCTCCTATCTACTCCTGGCCGTCGGCGGTCTCCACGTAGTAGTACTCTCCACCAGAGGGGTAGTAGTAGTAGTCATCGGCTGGGGCAGCTGGCTTCGGGGCTCCGTCATCTGGTCGCAGCAATCAGGTATGGGGAAACAGGGGAAGCAAAGCAACCGTGAGTACTCATCCAAAGTACTCGCAAGACTTACATCAGATCTATTCTAAATATGCATCGGTATCAAAGAAGGATGTATCAGTGGCCTGGACTGCAGAAATGCCAGAATAGAGAGAAAGGCCTAGCCTATCGAAGACTAGCATCTTCAGCGTCTTGCAGCGTATGAAGAGTGCAGATTAATACATAAATATAGTAGTAGCATCAAGTAGCAACAACGCCCAGAGATCCTTTCTCGACTCCCCTGCGAGAAAGCGATCCCGGAGCTAACATATTCAAACCATTTCTTGTTGTAGAAGATCGGGATATTTTCCAAGCATCCTGTTACCATGGACACGGCTATTCGAATAGATATAATTCCCTGTAGGGGTGCACCAACTTACCCAACATGCTCGATTAACTCTGGCCGGACACACTTGCTCGGGTCATGCCCGGCCTCGGTCTATTGACACGTCGTAGCCCTACCTAGGCTCGACAAAGAGGCCAGCACACCGGTTTACATCCTAAGCACTCAGGGGTCTTGGGCCCATCGCCCTTTGCACTCCTGCGCGTTGCGAACGCGGCCGGTGAGCAGACTTAGCCGCCTTAATACAAGCGCAGGCTTTCCTAGTCCAACCCGGCGCACGCCGCTCAACTGCTGACGTCTGAAGAGCTTTGGCTGATACATACGACGCCGAGTGCCCGTACTATTCCTACATGGTGGTTAGTGCGATAAGGCTAGAGGCCTACTCAGATTACATATCCTAACCCATTAGTGCATTGGGAGCTCATGGAAACGAGCAGAGACTCACGATCATGTGACCCCGTTGCCCCGTCTCGTGGACTTACGGCAAGGGCTAAGAATGCCTGGCCGTGCCACGTAATTATCTCGCGGGTACCCTCCAGGTCAACCCGTCTTTCCCAGAAGACTGTCGGGAACTCAGGTCCACCTCAACCTGGGTGGTATCGCTGTCCCTTCAGTCCTGCAGTAATGGTAACAGTAAAAGGGGCAATAGGTAAAAGTAACCGTGTGTCTGTAACATCAAGGGGGTAATCTGAGGAATCACCCTCGAGGGATTCCCACTCGATGTAACCGTCAAGGTGAACTTAGAGGAATCACCCTCGATGGGTTCACGCTTGAGGGGTTACACGACAGAGGCATCATCGGAGGTGGTGGAAGAGGAATCATCCTCGAGGTCCACAACCGATCAGCTACACTATAGAGTTATCATCAGAAGTGTGGTAAGAGGTATCACCCTCGGCACCCGATAGTAGCTTTGCAGTGTCGTACAACTAGGGGGAGTGCGGTGATGTGCTGGTCTCCGCCCATCGATCACATTGATCGGGGCACCTGTAATAAAGCAGGGTAACAGGGACAAGGATGAGGGGCCACAGATGGTTCACTAACCAACCTATACTAAGCATTTAGGATAGCAGGAATGGTATCAACAACAGTTACAAAAACAGGCTATGCATCAGAATAGGTAATCCGGAACAACAACTGTAGCAATTCTAATGCAAGCATAAGATAGAAAGAATAGGCGATATAGGCATGACCAAGGGGGTTTGCTTGACTGGAAGCTTTGCCGAAAAAGAAGGGTTGCTAGTGATGTAGTAGTCCTCAGGGGCCACGTCAGTATCGGGATCTATCGGAGAAGAAGAGGGAGAAGAAACAGATAAATACGCGGCAACAAAAGCAATCACAAAGCAAGACATGACAATAAGCAAAGCAGGGGGTGACCTAATGCAATGTTAAGTGCTACAAAAGGAGCGGGAAAATATCTAGGAAAATTTTCCTGGCTTTAGGCATCTATCAGACAGATGAACCGGAGGGGAAGGTTCCATGTTCATCATTCTAGAGGCATGTGACAGGTACACGGAGGGCATATTCGTATTCGTTGGATTTTTCTGATCAACTTTCATGTAGAAAACTTTTTCATCCGAGCTATGGATTATTTTCTACGATTTTCCAAAGTTTAAATCATTTTTCTGAAAAATCTTGGAATTAATTTAATCTGCAATTGCACAGCAAAACGTTGGGTGCACCCGGTGCACTGCACCCAGTGTGCACCGGAGAGGCTGACAGTGGGGCCCGCCAGCTGAGTCAGCGGGTCAGCCGTTGACCAGTTGACTGGTCAACTCGGCTCCACTGGTCAGTGACTGGGGCCAGCCAGGTCAGTACATTTGACCTGGTCAACTGGTCAACTGGGCCCGCGGGGCCCAACTGCCAGCGACCCGGGGAGGTGCCACGTGGGCGCCACATCAACGACGGCGCTGGAAAATGCTCCGACGAGCCGTTTTGCGGCGGCCGAACGCCGGAGTTGCTCGGGATTCGCCCACGTTGGGTCGTTTAGCACGCCGTTACTTGCGTTAGATCGGGCACTTTGCCGCGCGTCCAATGGTGGTGGCCATGGCGCTGTGGTGATCGGCAGAGGCGCCGGCGTCGAGCCATGGCGGCGGCGAGGTACGGGCGTGATCGGATTCATGGCTACGGGAGGCTTTCGGGCGCGCGAAGCAGCTAGGTAGGTGCCACGACTCACCAGGAGCGCGTTAGCGCTACTGGCTCGAGTAGTGCGGCATGGGGAGCACGAGCTGGCTGGACATTGCGGCGGCCAGAGCTCGGAACGGCGGCGGTGCGTCCTAGGCCCTAAGGTGAGCAGCAAAAGGAAGGAGGGGAAGCGGAGCTCACCGTGGGGCTCAAGGAAGGCCGTTGATGGCTTTGTAGCAGCAGACGGCGGTGAATCTCGGTCGAGATGTTGCGGTGGCCCGAGGTGGGGCCGAGCTCGAACCCGGAGCTGCGGTGCGCCCCGGCTCCGGCTGAAGGCACCAGGCGAAGAGGATGACGCCGACGGAGCTTGCGGACACGGTCTGCGGGCGCGGTAACGCCGGTGGCCGCGGATCTGCAGCGGGCACGGCGGCGGCAGCGTCGGGTGAGGGAGAGGGAGAGCGGGTGAGCGAGGGAGAGAGGAGGAGGAATGGCAGAGGCGTCCAGGGGGAGTGGGTAGCTCGCCCTTATCGCCTCCCGGAGCCCTATGGCGGCAGGTGGCGAGCAGCGACCGGTGGAGGCGAGCTCCGGCCATGGCGCAAGCGACACCAAGGCGGGAGCAGGTAGGAGGAGGGCTAGGTGGGCTGGGCCGGCGCTGGGCCTGCGCCAGGTAAGCCAGGTAGGCCTTTTTCCTTTTCTGTTTTTCTGTTTTTCATTTATTTAATAAACGGAAGCAGTTAGGGAATTTCTAGGGCTACCAAAAGGCTTAGGAAAAATGTGGATCTTGGCCTAATAAATCCTTTGCATATTTAGGCACTGCCACAAAAAGTTTGTAGGGCATTTGAATTCAATTGAATTTTTCACAAATAAAATGGCATTGAAAAATGCTGAAATTGCACTGTTTTAATTGCTATAGCCCATTTATGCAAATAACAAATGTTGTTTTCCTTAACAAATAATTGTTAGGGAATATTTCCTAATGATGAACTATTTTTCAGCAATTTTTGTGCAACTTCAAATTTTACTTGCAAATTGAATTTGAATTCAGTGGGGAATTTGAAATGAGATATGATTTCACTGTGATCACTCTTTACAAAACAAATTAGCTTAGCACTAATTTGAAGATCACTGTGGCTCATTACTCAGGGTTGCTACAATTCTCCTCCTCGAAAAGAAATTCTCGTTCCGAGAATTTAGGAGGTAGAAGGTAAAAGATCAGGGTATTCCTGGAAATTCTCCTGGAAGTACCTCTTAGAAGTCGCGAACGACTGGAACGTTTTCAACTCCTCATTTTAGTGCCATGCATGAATGCAAAAGCTTATGATATGAATGATTGCAAAACTTCTGAATCAAATAAAACAGAAGCTGGTACTGATTTAACAAAAGAAGTACCATCACAATAGCGGGCTGATCTTGAGCTCCAGCCAAATCAACATGATAAGCTTGACCACGACCGTAAGAAGGTCTGACATTGTTGTTGCGGGGCTGGTTGTTACCACGGCCATTACCACGGCCAGCAGAGGGAAGTGCCAGCTGATTCTGATTCTGAGGGCATTCTCTGGCGGGGTGACCTGGACGGCCACACTTGAAGCAGAGCCCGTCATTGGGACGGGGAGCAGGAGCTCGAAACGGTGGAACTTGAGGTCTTGGTTGCCCCGGCGGTGGAGGAGGTGCAGCTAGATGGTACATGCTGTGAGGAATCCATATGCGACGCTTCCGTGAGGTCGAGCCCGAAGATGAGCCCTCATCACGGGTGCGCTTGAGTGTGTCCTTGTCTTCCTTCAGACCAGTCTCAACCTGAATGGCTTTGTTCACCAGGGTGGCGAAGTCGGCAAAGTCTTGGACAAGGAGTGCAAGCTTGATATCAGGGTTGAGTCCTTCACGGAACTTCTCCTATCTGCGGGCATCAGTAGCGATGTCTTCCTCAGCATAGCAAGACAATTCGAGGAACTCCCGCTGATAAACATCCACAGTCCTACTGCCCTGGGTGAGGTTGTGGACCTCACGTTTCTTCCAGTCCATAACTTCTTGCGGAATGTAACGGGCACATAAAGCAGCCTGGAATTCTAGCCAGGTGATGATCGTTCCAACTGGCAGTGTGCGTTTGTGGCTGTCCCACCATTGAGCAGCGGGACCCTTCAGGAAGTAGGATGCAAAGGTGACATTAGCTGACTCCATCTAAAAAGTGATGTCACGGAGCCAGTCATCAGCGTCTAGAGGCTGACTGGAATTGTGGAACACAGCAGGGCTGAGGCGAACAAAGTCTTGCAGACTTATTAGGAGAGGCTGCTGGTTAGCATTTGGACAAAGGAACTGATCCATAATCCCTTGCATGTATTGGCAATTCAGTTCAAACTGTTGCATCATTGCAGCCATATAGTCTGGCGGTGGTGGTTGTTGGCACCACGGCCACGACCTGCGGGTCTAAACATCTTGCTAAAATTAATAGGGGGTGGTTTAGCAACAAGCAGTTGCAGATGTATGAAATCATTCATGAAGTAACATGCACAACAAAGGAGGTTTAATAAGTACATCATCATAGTCATACATGACATACATGTCCATACATAGAGCCGGTTACAAGCCAGCGTTTACAAGAACGGAAAGGAAGAATGGAACGGAAGAGCTAGACACACTAGGCGGTAAGCAGGAACACGGTGGAGAGATAGAACAACAAGACATAGCAAAGGCTACATCATCGTCGGAGAAAACCACTGGGGCGAGGAATCTGCAGGTGACAACGCAAGGTGCCCTCGATAAAAGGATCCTGCGGTCCGTGACACTGTGAAGCAGAACATGGCCCACAACTCGAAGAAGGGTTAATTCAAATCTCCGGGTGGATGTGATCACGAGAACCTAATGTTAGAGTTAGCAAAATCTTTAACCCGAAAGGATGAGAGATCAGAGTCCCAGAGTAAAGGTGAGGAATAAAAGATCCTAAACCCATCCACTGGCGACGTTGGCCCGTAAGCCACACAGCCAAGTTAGTAAAATACTTTTCCAAAGACTAGACTCAACTTCGGCCAAGGAGTTGGAAAGGGGGCTACCTACAGGCAGTCGGCTCTGATACCAACTTGTGACGCACCCGACTTAATTGTGCACTAACCATACACGCAAATGCACACGATCAAGCCTAAGTACTCACTTGAAGATATTACAACACAACTCTAAACACAAATAAAAGTCATACAAGCTTTGTATTACAAGCCAGGGGACTCGAGGGCTCGAATACATAAGCTTGAGTCATACAAGCATCAGCGGAAGCATCAGATATCTGAGTACAGACATAAAAGTTAAACAGATAAGCCTTAAGAAGGCGGGGCAAAACAACGACAAAGATCGAAAGGCGCAGGCCTCCTGCCTGGGTACCTCCTATCTACTCCTGGTCGTCGGCGGTCTCCACGTAGTAGTACTCTCCACCAGAGGGGTAGTAGTAGTAGTCGTCGGCTGGGGCAGCTGGATCCGGGGCTCCGTCATCTGGTCACAGCAATCAGGTATGGGGAAAAAGGGGAAGCAAAGCAACCGTGAGTACTCATCCAAAGTACTCGCAAGACTTACATCAGATCTATTCTAAATCTGCATCGGTATCAAAGAAGGCTATATCAGTGGACTGGACTGCAGAAATGCCAGAACAGAGAGAAAGGCCTAGCCTATCGAAGACTAACATCTTCAGCATCTTGTAGCATATGAAGAGTGCAGATTAATACATAAATATAGTAGTAGCATCAAGTAGCAACAACGCCCAGAGATCCTTTCTCGACTCCCCTGCGAGAAAGCGATCCCGGAGCTAACATATTCAAACCATTTCTAGTTGTAGAAGATCGGGATATTTTCCGAGCGTCCTGTTACCATGGACACGGCTATTCGAATAGATATACTTCCCTGCAGAGGTGCACCAACTTACCCAACACGCTTGATTAACTCTGGCCGGACACACTTGCTCGGGCCATGCCCGGCCTCGGTCTATCGACACGTCGTAGCCCTACCTAGGCTCGACAGAGAGGCCAGCACGCCGGTCTACATCCTAAGCACTTAGGGGTCTTGGGCCCATCGCCCTTTGCACTCCTGCGCGTTGCGAACACGGCCGGTGAGCAGACCTAGCCCACTTAAAACAAGCGCAGGCTTTGCTAGTCCAACCCGGCGCGCGCCGCTCAACTGCTGACATCTGAAGAACCTCGGCTGATACATACGACGCCGAGTGCCCATACTATTCCTGCGTGGTGGTTAGTGCGATAAGGCCAGAGACCTACTCAGATTACATATCCTAACCCATTAGTGCGTTGGGAGCTCGCGGAAACGAGCAGAGACTCACGATCATGTGACCCCGTCGCCCCGTCTCGTGGACTTATGGCAAGGGCTAAGAATGCCTGGTCGTGCCACCTAATTATCTCGCGGGTACCCTCCAGGTCAACCCATCTTTCCCAGAAGACTGTCGGGAACTCAGGTCCACCTCAACCGGGGTGGTACCGGCTGTCCCTTCAGTCCTGCAGTAACAGTAACGGTAAAAGGGGCAACAGGTAAAAGTAACCGTGTGTCTGTAACATCAAGGGGGTAATCTGAGGAAGCACCCTCGAGGGATTCCCACTCGATGTAACCGTCAAGGTGAACTTAGAGGAATCACCCTCGATGGGTTCATGCTTGAGGGGTTGCACGACAGAGGCATCATCGGAGGTGGTGGCAGAGGAATCACCCTCGAGGTCCACAACCGATCATCTACACTACAGAGTTATCATCAGAAGTGCGGTAAGAGGTATCACCCTCGGCACCCGATAGTAGCTCTACAACGTCATACAAGTAGGGGGAGTGCGGTAATGTGCTGGTCTCAGCCCATCGATCACATTGATCGGGGCACCTGTAATAAAGCGGGGCAACAGGGACAAGGATGAGGGGCCATAGATGGTTCACTAACAAACCTATACTAAGCATTTAGGATAGCAAGAATGGTATCAACAATAGTTACAAAAACAGGCTATGCATCAGAATAGGTAATCCGGAACAACAACTGTAGCAATTCTAATGCAAGCATAAGAGAGAAAGAATAGGCGATATAGGCATGATCAAGGGGGTTTGCTTGCCTGGAAGCTTTGCCGAAAAAGAAGGGTTGCTGTTGATGTAGTAGTCCTCAGGGGCCACGTCAGTATCGGGATCTATCGGAGAAGAAGAGGGGGAAGAAACAGATAAATACACGGCAACAAAAGCAATCACAAAGCAAGACATGACAATAAGCAATGCAGGGGGTGACCTATTGCATTGTTAAGTGCTACAGACGGAGCGAGAAAATATCTGGGAATATTTTCCCGGCTTTAGGCATCTGTCAGACAGATGAACTGAAGGGGAAGGTTCCATGTTCATCAGGCTAGAGGCATGTGACAGGTACACGGAGGGCATATTCGGATTCGTTGGATTTTTCTGATCAATTTTCATGTAGAAAACTTTTTCATCCGAGCTACGGATTATTTTCTACGATTTTCCAAAGTTTAAATCATTTTCTGAAAAATCCTGGAATTAATTTAATTCGAAATTGCACAGTAAAATGCTGGGTGCACCCGGTGCACTACACCCAGTGTGCACCAGAGAGGCTGACGGTGAGGCCCGCCAGCTGAGTCAGCGGGTCAGCCATTGACCAGTTGACTGGTCAACTGGGCCCCACTGGTCAGTGACTGGGGCCAGCCCAGTTAGCACAGTTGACCTGGTCAACTGGTCAAATGGGCCCGCGGGGCCCAGCTGCCAGCGACCCGGGGAGGTGCCACGTGGGCACCACATCAGCGACGTCCCCGGAAAACGCTCCGACGAGCCGTTTCGCGGCGGCCGAACGCCGGAGTTGCTCGGGATTCGCCCACGGTGGGTCGTTTAGCACGCCGTTACTTGCGTTCGATTAGGCAGTTCACCACGCGTCCAATGGTGGTGGGCGTTGGCACTGTGGTGGTCGGCAGAGGCGCCGGCGTCGAGCCGTGGCGGCGGCGAGGTACGGGCATGATCGGATTCACGGCTACGGGAGGCTTTCGGGCGCGCGAAGTAGCTAGGCGGGTGCCACAGCTCACCAGGAGCGCGTTGGCATTACTGGCTCGAGTAGTGCGGCACAGGGAGCACGAGCTGGCTGGTCATGGCGGCGGCGAGAGCTCGGAACGGCGGCGGTGCGTCCTAGGCCCTAAGGCGAGCAGCAAAAGGAAGGAGGGGAAGCAAAGCTCACCGTGCGGCTCATGGAGGGCCGTTGATGGCTTTGTAGCAGCAGAGGGCGGTGAATCTCGATGGAGATGTTGCTGTGGCCGGAGATGGGGATGAGCTCGAACCCGGAGCTGCGGTGCGCCCCGGCTCCGGCTGAAGGCACCAGGCGAAGAGGAGGAAGCCGGCGGAGCTTGCAGACACGGTCTGCGGGCGCGGTAACGCCGGTGGCCGAGGATCCGCAGTGGGCACGGCGGCGGTAGCGTCGGGTGAGGGAGAGGGAGAGCGCGCGAGCGATGGAGAGAGGGGGAGGAATGGCAGAGGCATCCAGGGGGAGTGGGTAGCTTGCCCGTATCGCCTCCCGGAGCCTTGTGGCGGCAGGTGGCGAGCAGCGGCCGGTGGAGGCGAGCTCCGGCCATGGCGCAAGTGACACCGAGGTGGGAGCAGGTAGGAGGTGGGCTAGGTGGGCTGGGCCGGCGCTGGGCCTATGCCAGGTAGGCCTTTTTTCCTTTTCTGTTTTTCTGTTTTTCATTTATTTAATAAACAGAAGCGATTAGGGAATTTCTAGGGTTACCAAAAGGCTTAGGAAAAATGTGGATCTTGGCCTAATAAATCCTTTGCATGTTGAGGCACTGCCACAAAAAGTTTGAAGGGCATTTGAATTCAGTTGAATTTTTCACAAATAAAATAGCATTGAAAAATGCTGAAATTGCACTGTTTTAATTGCTATAGCCCATTTATGCAAATAAGAAATGTTGTTTTCCTAAACAAATAATTGTTAGGGCATATTTGCTAAATGATGAACTATTTTTCAGCAATTTTTGTGCAACTTCAAATTTTACTTGCAAATTGAATTTGAATTCAGTGGGGAATTTGAAATGAGATATGATTTCACTGTGATCACTCTTTATAAAATAAATTAGCTTAGCACGAATTTGAAGATCATTGTGGCTCATTACTCACGGGTGTTACAGCCCTGCCCTGGAGTGCTTAGTGCTTGTTTTGACAGTTAAAATCGGTTGTTTCCGAATAAAGTCGCCTAACCTTGTAAGAATTGGAATTTCTTTTGACGTAGGGGAGCTCATCAGCGAAGATGCCCCTTCACTTCAAAGGTTGATCCTTGATTCTTGTTACTCACCTTCGCAAATAATTGTCGTCTCTGCGCCTAAACTGGAGACCTTGGGTGTAATTCTTGATCTCTGTGATCTTTTCAAGATGGTGTTTGGCTCCACAGTTATCCAGGTACTGTATATTATCATCTACACTTTTGTAATCATAAGCTGCATTTTTCATTTGTGTGCATAAGTTTTATATCATCTTGGAGTACACTTTTTGTACTAATATTATGTTCTATGCTCAATGAAGAGTTTGTCCATGGATAGCCTATCAGTGGTGCTGGATTCTATCAAGATCTTATATATCAGTATGAATACTTTTGATCTGCACAAGATTATTGGCTTGTTGTGATGCTTTCCATGTATGGAGAAGTTGTATATAAAGGTGATGATTACATGCACATTGGAAGCCCATATATAGTGTACTAGAATTAACCGTTCAGTTGTTGCTCTTTCGACATACTCTTTTTTTAGACCTTAACTGTTTTCAATCTTCATGTCTATTTAGGCAGCAGGACGGGGTACAAAATGTATAACCAATCGGTGGCATCGTAAGCACCGGGATTTTCTTAGTTCTCATGACATTCATTTGAAGACAATAACACTGGAAGGATATGTAGCCACCCATGCAAACACTAGATTTGTCACATTCTTCCTGCTAAATGCGAGGGTACTATTGTCCATCAGGCTTAAATATATTAACAACGAAGTTTTGACGGATGGATATGTCAAAGAGAAAAAAAGGACTTTTAGGTGGACAAAAGGGCTTCTGAACGAGCCAGGCTTCTTTTTACATCATCTTGTGGTCATATTCCATTAAATTTTATGTCCTGGGATGTTCATTTTATGGATCTGACCGATCCATTTGATTGTGACAGCTGCCGAAAATAATGCTGGAGTTAGATGTTGTTGCCCTTTTCAATCTAGGTTTTGACTAAACCTGATGAATAATTAACGCTCCTACTTTTGTACAGTTTGTAAGCTGGAGTTTGATGTTGTTGCCCATTTCAACTCGGCTGTGGCTGTCATATTTTCTTTGAAACAAGGCTAGTGGCTTGCCATTTCTTTAATTAAGAGAGAAATATTGTAACAAATCCCAACCAAGGGAAATAACATCACTCTCGCCGGCTACTTGATCTCATTGTGCAGTACAGAACCCAAGTGCTTAGCGCCCGCCAGCACCCACAAACTTATTTTGAGCTAGCACACCAAATAGGCTATAATTCCTAATAAGAAAGGCTGCATGGCCGTAATAGATTTGGATTCTGACATTTTGGACCCACAAAGCCTATCCAAGGTGGTGTCGACTTAGTCAACAAACGATTCTGCTAGCCAGCCGTTGGATTGACATCCAACATCTGTCGTGTTTCTTCTATCTTTTGTATTCTTCCTCCAGACGCCCAAACGAAACCACGCCGTCGGTCCCGCCTGCTCCCACCTCCCACGGCTGGCTGTGCCTCCGCATACGCATTGCCGCCCCACTGTACACTCAAACGTTGGTCAGTCCATCCCTCTACTCCCCCACATGTCCTGTTATTCTCCGCCAATGTCAGCCCCAACCCTCACCCGCACCCAAACCAGTCATCCCTCGTACTCCCCTCCGCCTGCGACTACACTGCCGCATCTTCCACGGCTCCTGTTCGTTCCCGTCTAAGGCCTCACCGTTGTCCTACGCCTTGGTTCGCTTGTCGTGGTGCCGCCGTCTGGCATTGTCAACAAGGTCAACAACCAAGAGGAATCAGGAGATGACTGTACGTGGAGAGGATGACAGTAGGGACCCACGAGGGTCATGGCAGTACACAAGCAAGTGCCTCCTTATAACAAGCCAAAAAAATGCATCCTCCTAATGGTTTGACATCTGGGTCCCACGCCATTGTCAACGTAGTCAATAAACGAGAGAATTGCCCAACGAGCGGCTAACAATTGGGACCCAGCAGCTCGCGCAATTGTTTTTTTTTGAGACAGAGCAGGGTATCAACTGGGCTGTGCGGGGGTTGTATCCCTCTAGCCCAGGATTTTATTTTTTGTTTACCAGATGACAAGCCCAGTAGTTTTTTTTTTCTTTCTGAAAATGGCTAGCCGAGGCCTACTTGCTTTTCTCAGCACTGTTGGGCTGCAAATCTTTCAAGACGAGGAGGGATGTATTCGGGGCTTGCCCAGAAAATAGGTTATAAGTAGTAAGAAATGGGCTGTAAATTTTAAGAACAACACAGTAAACCGGCAATAGCCACTAAAAAAAAGCAAACCGGCAATTAGTTTCAAATTACGGTTTTGTTAGGATTTCGAGATTTTAAATTTCATTGATTTTTCTGCGGGGAAATTTTCGTTGGATTTTAAATTAATATAAATTATTTTTTCAAATTAGTTTGAATCTGACTCGAAATTTTCGGATTAAAAACAGTTTAGACTCCACCGTAATATGCAAAATTTCGTTGAATTTTTTAACCGTGGCGAGAATATGGGCTGTAATGCTAACAAAAAGAACATGGGCTTCAAAAAAATCCTTAAGAATTAGCAAATGGGTTGTAAATTATCAAAAATAATGGCAAATGGGCTGTACGTTGTTTGCCACAGATTTGGAGGCTAACTTGTGGGCCTACTATGTTGACGCATACGCAGGGCTTTGTGAACTTAGTTAACAAGCGATGAGTTCTAAAAAAAGGTCAACAAACGATTCTAGCAGTAGTGACCGTTGGATAACATCCAACAGCCGTGCTGCTTCTTCAATCTCTGATCTTCTTGCTCCAGCCGCCCAAACCAGCGCCGGCGGGACCGTCTGCTGCCGCCTCCCGTGGCCGGCTGTGCTGCCGCGTAGGCCTCCCCGCCCCCTCCTACTACCACCACTGGCCAGGCCATCCCTCTACTCACCTACACCTCCTGTTTAACTCCGGCGACGCATGCCTCACACCGTAGCCAAACCAGTCAACCCTCATGCTCCCCTCAGCGTGGGCATCCATTGCTGTGGCTTCACCGGCTCCGGGTCATTCCCTTCCTGGGCCTCGCCCACGTCCCCCGCGTTGGTGCTCTCGGCACGGCATGGTCAACGTGGTCAACCAACGACAACCATTGGAAGAGGGATGTACGTGGAGAGGCTGATAGTAGGGACCCACATGGTCCATGGCCGCACACAAGCAAGTGCCTCCTTATTACGCGAAAAAATGATTCCTCCCCCTGACAGCTGGGACCCACCAGCTATATCTTCGCACGGAAGGAAGTGCCTCCTTATTATGTGAAAAAAACGATTCCTCCTCATGACAACTGGGACCCACCAGATTTGGAGGCTGACTTGTGGGCCTACTAAGTTGACACGTACGCAGGGCTTTGTCAACTTACTCAACAAACGATTCTAGTAGCAGTGACCGTTGGATGTCAATCCAACGGCCGCGTTGCTTCTTCAATCTTTGATCTTCTTGCTCCAGCCGCCCAAACCAGCGCCAGTGGGACCGCCTGCTCCTGCCTCCCGTGGTCGGCTGTGCTACTACACAGACCTCACCGCCCCACCCTACTCCCACCGCTGGCCAGGCCTTCCCTCTACTCACCCACATCCCCTGTTATTCTCCGGCGAGGACAGCCTCACACCGTAGCCGGACAAGTCAACCCTCGTACTCCCCTCCGCGTGGGCATCCACTGCTCCGCGTCGTTCCCTTCCTAGGCCTCTCCGTCGTCCACTACCTTGGTGCTCTCGGCTCGGCGTGGTCGACGTGGTTAATGAACGACAGCCATCGGAAGAGGACTGTATGCGGTGAGGCTGACAGCTGGACCCACCAGCTACATCTTCTCACACATTGAAGTGCCTCCTTATTACATCCAAAAAAATGATTCCTCCCCCTGACAGCTGGGACCCACCAGCTATATCTTCGCATGTAAGGAAGTGCCTCCTTATGCTCCCTGATAGCTGGGACCAACCCGATCGAAGCATACGTAGCATTGTCTGTCTAATCGCGAACATGTACGTACATACTGGTTGATCGGTCTCTCTGCAAGGATGAACCATGGCTGAGTAAGTAGCGGCACGTGTCGTAGTAGAGCCCCCGACGTAGCAGTTCAGGCAGCCCCGTCTAAATCGTGTACACGTACGTACAGCCACACGGCAAAAAATACGACCACGTACGTACATATACGGGCGGGGTCATGAACGCGTACTCACGCATACATACGGCCAGGGCTCGTGTACATGGAGAGAGGCAACTGACTGCAGCAACGGCCTCCTGTTCATTGGCAGCCAACCGGTTGAGTTGGAATGGAGGAAACAACATCGTGTTCATCGAGAGTCAATCGATTGGGTCGGAACGCGTCCTGTTCATCGGGAGCCATCCGGCTTGGACGGAACAGCCGAAATGGGGTCCTGTTCATCGACTCGGGGTCTGGCGTACTACAAAACGGAGGAAACGGACTTCTGTTCGACCGCCTATGGTCGAAACGGGGTCATGTTCATCGGCTGGGGATGTGGTGTACCGCAAAACGAAGGAAACATACTTCAATTCAACCGCCTACGGTCGAAACGGGGTCCTGTTGATCGGGAGGGGTGTGGCATACCGCAAAACGGAGGAAACGGACTTCTCTTTGAGCTCCTATGGTCAAAACGAGGTCCTGTTCATCGGGAGGGGTGTGGCGTACCGCAAAACGGGACTGCACGTGCTACTGTTCATCCACCGTCGACTTCCTCCAGCCTCCACCGGCTACTGTTCATCCAGCCTCCACGGGGTCCTGTTCATCCACTCCCAACTAGCTGGGGTGTGGCGGCCTCCTTGAGGTCCTGTTCATCCAACGCCAATCACCTTCACATGGCCAGGGTACTGTTCATCCACAGCCAACCCACCGGCTGGGTGGGGCATACGAGCGGGCGGCAGCAACGGGAACTGTTCATCCACAGCCAACCAACTGGCTAGGTCAACTCACCACGTCTCACGCAAGGGGCTCGATCGATGCGTCTTGACTCGTTCTACATATCGCGCACGCGGTAGCAACAGGCACTGTTCATCGAGAGGCAACCCAACCGGCTACGTCTCACATGTACTGGGGCTCGACCGGGACCGGCTTTAGTTAGCAGCGAAGGAATCGCTCAGGTTCAGTTAGTAGCGAAGGAATCGCTCGGGTTCAGTTAGTAGTGAAGGGATCGATCGGCTTCAGTACGTAGCTAGTGCGATCGCTCGGGTTCAGTAAGCGAACGCCTCGCTCGGGTTCAGTTAGCGAGCGCCTCGCACACATGCGTGCGTACGAGAGAAACGCGCAAACCACACTTCATCGCTCGGCCCCGACCACCCACCATAACCAGGAACTCCCCGAAAATTTCCCCGCCCTCACTTCTACCATGATTTTTTACATCATGGAATGCCCAAAGAATGTCATGCGGGTGCATCTCCGGCCCGCCCAGGACAAAAAACCCATTTTCTGTCATAATTTTTTGTCATAGAAGTAGGAGCCCACCACATCTATGATGATACGTGTTTTTATCACAAATATCGTCATAGAAGTGTCACAACCATGACAGAAAAAGTTTTCGTTCGGGCCATAATGTCATGTATGTGTCTTTTTTTTGTAGTGTAGGTATGGTGACTGTTTTGAGGAAGATATAAGGAGACTTATATGTGATAGAGCGTATCATATCACGGGATTTGGATGCACCGGCAAAGTTTGCACTGACTCTTGAGGTGAGAAAGGGCAATGCACGGTACCAAAGAGGCTAGCAAAGTGCGAAAAGGTAGGAGTGCGTAATTGTCCATGAACTCACATTAGTCATAAAGAACTCATATACTTATCGTGAAATTTTTATTAGCCCTCGAAGCAAAGTACTGCTCGCATGCCCCTAGGGAGGAGGTTGGTAGGAGTTAACCATCACACACCCCCGATTATGACAGCACTCAAGGATTTCAATCAGACATAAAAATGCTCAAACATCCCCACCATGCCATAACGGACACTTAAATGAGTTGTGCATAACAAGCTTTAATCTCGATATTTTTACTAACCAATGATCATGAACTAATACCCTTTCATATTACGACATCAATATAATTAAAACATACATTTCATATTTAGTGATCTACATGAAAGTTTTTATAATATCACTCTTGAATACCTATCCTTTTTGGTATAATCTGATAACTCGTGCACATTACCACTTCCTATCTAAAACTCTCAAAAATATTTAAGTGAACTATGAGAGTACAATCATTTCTATAAAATATAAGCACCTCCGTGCTCTAACAAGTATAAGTGAAGGACAAGAGCAACTGCCTAGCTCAAAATATATAAGTGAAGCATATAGAGTATTCTAACAAATCATGATAAATGTTTGTCCCTCTCAAAAGGTGTGTCCAACAAACAATGATTGTGGCAAAAAAAAAGCAAAACAACACTATAGCACAAGATGCTCGAAGTAAAACTCATATCATGTGATGAATAAAAATATGGCTCCAAGTAAGTTACCGATAGATTATAGACGAAAGAGGGGATGCCATCCGGGGCATCCCCAAGCATAGATGCTTGGGTCTTCCTTGAATATTACCTTGGAGTGCCTTGGGCATCCCCATGCTTAGGGTCTTGCCGCTCCTTATTCCTTCATCCATCGTGATCTCACCCAAAACTTGAAAACTTCAGCACACAAAACTCAGCAGAAACTTCGTGAGATCCGTTAATAAATCAATCATTCACTTTAGGAACTGTTATAAACTCATTCATAATTGTTCTTGCATAATACCTACTGTATTCTAACTTCTTGATATGTCTCCATCGTATCTATAATTTTTGATTGTTTCATGCCAATATTCTACAACTTTCATATATTTTTGGCAACATTTTATATTATTTTTGGGACTAACACATTGATCCAGTTCCCAGTGCCAGTTCCTGTTTTCTGCTTGTTTTTTGTTTCGCAGAAAATCCATATCAAATGAAGTCCAAACGCAATAAAATTTTATGGAGAATTATTTTGGAATATATGTGATTTTTGGGAGGTGGAATCAACGCAAACGGAGGCCCATAGCCTCCACAAGCCACCTTGGCGCGCCCCCCTGGCCGCATGGTGGTGCCTCGTGGCCATACCGTAAGTCGGTTGGGGCTCTTCTTCGGCCGCAAGGAAGCTTATATCAAGAAAAAAATCATGTTAAAATTTCAGCGCAATCGGAGTTATGGATCTCCGGATATTTAAGAAACAGTGAAAGGCCAGAAAAGGGGAACGCGAAACAGAGGAGAAACAGTGAGAGAGATCCAATCTCGGAGGGGCTCCTCCCCTCTGGGAGCCATGGCGGCCATGGACCAGAGGGGAAACTCTCCTCCCATCTAGGGGGAGGACCAAGCAAGAGGAATAAGGAATGGGGCTCTCTCCCCCTCTCTCCCGGTGGCGCCGGAACGCCGCTGGGGCAATCATCGTGACGGCGATCTACACCAACAACTTCGCCACCGTCAACACCAACTCTCTCCCCCTCTATGCAGCGGTGTAACACCTCTTCTCCCCGCTGTAATCTCTACTTAAACATGGTGCTTAACTCCATATATTATTATCCAATGATGTGTGGCCATCCTATGATGTTTGAGTAGATTCTTTTTGTCCTATGGGTTGATTGATGATCATGATTGGTTTGAGTTGTATGTTTTATTTTGGTGCTTTCCTATGGTGCCCTCCGTGTCACGCAAGCATGAGGGGTTCCTGCTATAGGGTTTGCAATACGTTCATAATTCTCTTATAGTTGGCGGCTAGAGTGACAGAACCTTACACCCGAGTAAGGGGGTTGTTGCGTATGGGAGTAAAGAGAACTTGTTACTTAATGCTATGGTTGGGTTTTACCTTAATGATCTTTGGTAGTTGCGGATGCTTGCTAGAGTTCCAATCATAAGTGCATATGATCCAAGTATGGAAAGTATGTTAGCTCATATAAAATCTTTTTCTTTGAGTTACAAAAAGTTCTCTACTAAAACAAACTTACTTTTATTATCTTGCAAAGTACTCCTACTTTTATTATCTTGCAAAGTACTCCTAGTTTTATTCTTGCAAAGTAGTTCTAGCATTACACCTACAAAGTACTTCTAGTTTCATACTTGTGTTCTAGGTAAAGCAAACATTAAGTGTGCGTAGAGTTGTATCGGTGGTCGATAGAACTTGAAGGGAATATTGATTCTACCTTTAGCTCCTTGTTGGGTTCGACACTCTTATTTATCGAGAAAGGCTACAACTGATCCCCTATACTTGTGGGTTATCAAGACCTTTTTCTGGCGCCGTTGCTGGGGAGCAATAGCGTGGGGTTGATATTCTCGTGTGTGCTTGTTTGCTTTATCACTAAGTATTTTTTTTATTTTCTTTTTCACTAAGTACTTTTTATTTTGTGCTCTTGTTTTCTATCTTTAGTTATGGGTAGAAAACGTAAAATACCAAAAAAATTAGTTGTACTTGCTAAACCAATGGTTGAAGAACCACCCAAAATCTATCATACTGCTGAAGTGTTCTACTTGGATCATCTTCGATCCCTTTGTGCTTGTGCTGAAAACCCAACTAGCTTAGTTGAGGGAAAATCATTAGATGAGCATGCTTATTTTGTGCGACACCGCTTGTCTCAAAAAGGTAAACTCTTATGGCATCATATTAATACTTTGAATTGCTATGCTTGGAATTTATGTGAAATGCATGATTTTACTTGTTGTTCTGAAGACCATAAAAAACACCTTCAGTACCAATGTGAGTTTAAGGATAATGGAATCTTATCTTCTTATGCCAGAGGTGTTTATAGTTACTATGATATTGAACAAATAGAAGAATTTGTTGCTTTTAAGGGTGCATATGAAATTGCTTCTTTGATTGAAAAGTGTGATGCTACTCTTTATAAATCTGAAAATTTTGCCATACTTAAATATTGCTATGAAAACTATGCTTCTAATGCTTATGTTAAAGAATATATTGAGGACACCTCCACTGTTCAAGAAGAGACTAATATTTTGCAGGCTCCTATGGAAGAAGAAATTGCTGAAACTGTGAGCTCTCTAGATGAAAAATATGACGAGGAGAGCGAAGAACAAAAGGAGGAAGAGTGGATTAGCTACCCGTGCGCACCTTCTAATGAGAGTAACTCTTCAACTCATACATTGTTTAATTTCCCTTCGTGCTTACCGAAGGATGAATGCTATGATAATTGCTATGATCCCTTGGATTCATTTGAAATATCCCTTTTTGATGAAATTGATGCTTGCTATGCTTGTGGCCATGATGCCAATTTGAATGATGCTTATGGAGATGAACTTGTTATAGTTCCTTATGTTAAGAATGAAATTGTTGCTATTGCACCCACACATGATAGTCCTATTATCTTTTTGATTTCTCCCAACTACACTATATCGGAGAAGTTTGCGCTTATTAAGGATTATATTGATGGGTTGCGTTTTACTATTACACATGATGATTTTGATGAATATAATATGCATGTGCTTGCTGCTCCTACTTACAATTATTATGAGAGAGGAACTACATATCCACCTCTCTATGTTTCTAATACGATAAAATTGCAAGAAACTGTTTATACTATGTATCGGCCTTTATTATGTGTGCATGAATTGTTCTTTTATGACATGCCGATGCATAGGAAGAGAGTTAGACTTCGTCGTTACATGATATATATTACTTTGTTCTCACTACTAAATTACAAATCATTGTTAATTAAAATTGGCTTTGATATACCTTGGGATCCGAGTGGATCAATTACTTGAGCACTTTATGCCTAGCTTAATGGCTTTAAAGAAAGCGCTGCCAGGGAGACAACCCGGAAGTTTTAGAGAGTCATTTTATATTGTTGTGTGCTTTTAAAAGGTTTAAAAACAAAAAAATATAGAGGGGAACCTAAAACTTTTCAAAAAGAAAAGTGAAAGTGAGACATATGAGCAATGTGGAAGTGGGGGCTAGCCTTGAACTTTGTTCATGCCCATGAAAACTTTGTGAACCTTGATTACAGAAAATTTTCAACAAAAATAATTATCCCCTTGTACAAATCCATTGTATTATAAAACTAATGTGCCAAGATTTACCTTTAGGATGTTTAAATTGCTTGTTTGGTGTGTGCGGTGCAAAAACAGAAACTTTTGCTGTAGTGCGTGAATTTACATTTTTTACTGGAACGTGCGAAAATTCTGAAATTTTTACACAATACTTCTATGAAAATTTGTTATTTTTTGAGTTACAAAAGTATATGTACCATCTACATCTTTACAGACTGTCCTGTTTTCACAGATTGCTGTTATACTTTCATTATTTGCGTATGTTTGAAATCTTGTTGAGCCCCGTTGACTAGGGAGCCATAGAATTGTGATAGCATACAATAGATAATGTTTTATTATAATTATACAATAATGTTATGGCAGGACATGATGGGATTTGATGTTATATGTACTAACCCCGCTAATAAAAAGTTTGGTTAAGTTCTGTGTGGATGAAGTGTTCGAAGATCGAGGTGGTATCGATATGAGGAGAATAAGGACAGGCAAGAGTTCAAGCTTGGGGATGCCCAAGGTACCCCAAGTAAATATTCAAGGAGACTCAAGCATCTAAGCTTGGGGATGCCCAGGAAGGCATCCCATCTTTCTTCAACAAGTATCGGTACGTTTTGGTTTTTGTTTTGTTCACATGATATGCGTAAATTCTTGGAGCGTCGTGTGCTTTTTATTTTTCTTTTAATAATGCACCATGCTGGTATGAGATAGTCCTTGGTTGATTTATATAATGCTTCATGCACTTCAGTTATATCTTTTGAGTATGGCTTTATAGAATGCTTCATGTGCTTCACTTATATCATTTGAAGTTTGGATGCCTGTTTCTCTACATATATATAAAACCGTTATTTGTAGAATGCTTTTTTGCTTCACTTATATTCATTAGAGTGTGGTCTTTTGTAGAAAGAACTAAACTCTCATGCTTCGCTTATATCTATTTAGAGAGTCAACAGGAATTGGTCATTCACATGGTTAGTCATAAAATCCTACATAAAACTTGTAGATCACTGAATATGATATGTTTGATTCCTTGCAATAGTTTTACGATATTAAGATGGTGATATGTGGGAGGTACTAGTGAATGATTGTGGTTTAGTAAGAATATTGGTGTTAAGGTTTGTGATTCCCGAAGCATGCATGTATAGTCTCTCGTTATGCTAAGAAGTTGGAGCATGATTTATTCTTGATTGTCTTCCTTTGTTTGGCGGTCGGGGGCGCGCGATGGTTAACTCCTACCAACCTCCCCCCTAGGGGCATGCGTAGTAGTACTTTGCTTCGAGGGCTAATAAAACTTGCGCAATAAGTATGTGAGTTCTTTATGACTAATGTGAGTCCATGGATTATACGCACTCTCACCTTTCCGCAATTTGCTAGCCTCTCCGGTACCATGCATTGCCCTTTCTCACATCGAGAGTTGGTGCAAACTTTGCCGGTGCATCCAAACCCCGTGATATGATACGCTCTATCACACATAAGCCTCCTTATATCTTCCTCAAATAAGCCACCATACCTACCTATTATGGCATTTCCATAGCCATTCCGAGATATATTGCCATGCAACTTCCATCGTTCCATTTTTATGACACACATCATCATTGTCATATTGCTTTGCATGATCATATAGCTAACATAGTATTTGTGGCTCAGCCACCGTTCATCATTTTTTATACATGTTACGCTAGATCATTGCACATCCTGGTACACCGCCAGAGGCATTCATATAGAGTCATACTTTGTTCTAGTATCGAGTTGTAATTTTGTGAGTTGTAAGTAAATAGAAGTGTGATGATCATCATTATTCATTATTAGAGCATTGTCCCAGTGAGGAAAGGATGATGGAGACTATGATTCCCCCACAAGTCGGGATGAGACTCCGGACAAAATAAAAAAAAGAAAAAAAAGGCCAAAAAGAGCCCAAGAAAAAATGAAAAAAAGGAAAAAAATTAAAATGAGAGAAAAAGAGAGAAGGGGCAATGTTACTATCCTTTCCACACTTGTGCTTCAAAGTAGCACCATGTTTTTCATGTAGAGAGTTTCCTATGTTGTCACTTTCATATACTAGTGGGAATTTTTCATTATAGAACTTGGCTTGTATATTCCGATGATGGGCTTCCTCAAATGCCCGAGGTCTTCGAGCAAGCAAGTTGGATGCACACCCACTTAGTTTCATATGAGCTTTCATACACTTATAGCTCTTAGTTCATCCGTTGCATGGCAATCCCTACTCCTCGCATTGATATCAATTGATGGGCATCTCCATAGCCCGTTGATTAGCCGCGTCGATGTGAGACTTTCTTCCTTTTTGTCTTCTCCATATTAATCTCTACCACCGTATTCTATTCCACCCATAGTGTTATATCCATGGCTTGTGCTCATGTATTGCGAGGGGGTTGATAAAGCTGAAGCGCGTTAAAAAGTATGAACCAATTGCTTGGCTAAAACCGGGGTTGTTCATGATAAATATTTTGTGTTAAGAAGATGGAGCATGACAGGATCACTTGATTTTGTAGGGATAACTTTCATTAGCATTTTTATTTTGAAAGGCATGATTGTTTGTTGGTATGCCTGAGTATTGATGTCTTTATATCAAATTATAGACTATTGCTTTGAATCACACGTGTCTTAATATTCATGCCATGATTAGATTATATGATCAAGATTATACTAGGTAGCATTCCACATCAAAAATTATCTTTTTATCATTTACCTACTCAAGGACAAGCAAGAATTAAGCTTAGGCATGCTGATATGTCTCCATCATATTTATCTATTTTTGATTGTTTCATGCCAATATTTTACAACTTTCATATATTTTTGGCAACATTTTATATTATTTTTGGGACTAACATATTGATCCAGTGCCCAGTGCCAGTTCCTGTTTTCTGCTTGTTTTTTGTTTCACAGAAAATCCATATCAAACGAAGTTCAAACGCAATAAATTTTTACGGAGAATTATTTTGGAATATATGTGATTTTTGGGAGGTGGAATCAATGGAAACAGAGGCCCATAGCCTCCACAAGCCACCTTGGCGCGCCCCCCTTGCCGTGTGGTGGTGCCTCGTGGGCACAGCATAAGTCCGTTGGGGCTCTTCTTCGGCTGCAAGGAAGCTTATATCAAGAAAAAAATCGTGTTAAAATTTCAGCGCAATCGGAGTTACGGATCTCCGGATATTTAAGAAACGGTGAAAGGCCAGAAAAGGGGAACGTGAAACAGAAGAGAAACAGAGAGAGATCCAATCTCGGAGGGGCTCCTCCCCTCCGGGAGCCATGGCAGCCATGGACTAGAGGGGAAACTCTCCTCCCATCTAGGGGGGGGACCAAGCAAGAAGAAGGGGGGGCTCTCTCCCCCTCTCTCCCGGTGGCGCCAGAACGCCGCCGGGGCAATCAGCGTGACGGCGATCTACACCAATTCTCTCCCCCTCTATGCAGCGGTGTAACACCTCTTCTCCCCTTAACTCCATATATTATTATCCAATGATGTGTGGCAATCCTATGATGTTTGAGTAGATTCTTTTTGTCCTATGGGTTGATTGATGATCGTGATTGGTTTGAGTTGTATGTTTTATTTTGGTGCTGTCCTATGGTGCCCTCCGTGTCGCGCAAGCGTGAGGGATTCCCGCTGTAGGGTTTGCAATATGTTCATAATTCTCTTATAGTGGGCGGCTAGAGTGACAGAAGCTTACACCCGAGTACGGGGGTTGTTGCGTATGGGAGTAAAGAGGACTTGTTACTTAATGCTATGGTTGGGTTTTACCTTAATGATCTTTAGTAGTTGCGGATGCTTTCTAGAGTTCCAATCATAAGTGCATATGATCCAGGTATGGAAAGTATGTTAGCTCATGCCTCTCCCTCATATAAAATTGCAATAATGATTACTGGTCTAGTTATCGTTTACCTAGGGACAAATATTTTTCTTTGTGTTACAAAAAGTTCTCTACTAAAACAAACTTACTTTTATTATCTTCCAAAGTACTCCTAGTTTTATTCTTGCAAAGTAGTTCTAGAATTACACCTACAAAGTACTAGTTTCATACTTGTTCTAGGTAAAGCAAATATTAAGTGTGCGCAGAGTTGTATCGGTGGTCGATAGAACTTGAAGGGAATATTGATTCTACCTTTAGCTCCTCGTTGGGTTTGACACTCTTATTTATCAAGAAAGGCTACAACTGATCCCCTATACTTGTGGGTTATCATTTCTCCATGACTTATACCCCCCGATATAATCCATAGTTTCATTAAAACAAGCACACTATGCAATAAAAATAGAATCTGTCTAAAACAGAACAATACGCAATGACAGAATATTTATCCATACTTCTACAACTCCAACTATTCTGAAAAATTAGTACAACGTAAAAAATTTGTATCCCAATACTGTGTAAAAATTTCAGATTATTCGGACGTTCAAGTAATAAACTAAAAATCAACTACTGGGCACAAAACTTTCTTTTTTTAAACAACATCAATTATACTATCATTCAAATCATCCCGAAGGCATTACTTGGAACAAACACTAATTAAAAGATAAAAACACAATAATTAAAGTAGCTATAATTGTGTGACTCAAGAAAATAAAAATTGCAATAAATATAAATATTGGGTTGCCTCCCAACAAGCGCTATTGTTTTATGCCCCTAGCTAGGCATAATGCATTCTTTCAAGTATTGTCATCCTTTAAATTAGTTCCATAGGTTGCTCTCATAATGGATTCATATGGTAGTTTAATCCT
Organism: Elymus sibiricus; assembly: GCA_039707655.1. Classification (NCBI taxonomy): domain Eukaryota; kingdom Viridiplantae; phylum Streptophyta; class Magnoliopsida; order Poales; family Poaceae; genus Elymus; species Elymus sibiricus. Next base: position 214,443,064 of record CM077670.1, read on the forward strand.
CTTCCTTGGGAAGTGTTCCATCCCTTTCTTTAGTGTAAATAGGAACCTTATATTTCCTTCTTTCATGTCAATAATAGCACCTATGGTTCGTAGGAAAGGCCTACGAAGTATTATAGGACAAGACAGATTGCATTCAATATCAAGCACAATGAAATCCACGAGCACATAATTTCTATTTGCCATTATAAGAACATCATTAATTCTTCCCAATGGTTTCTTAATAGTTGAATCCGCTAAATGCAAGTTAAGGGAACATTCATCCATATCGGTGAGACCTAGCACGTCACATAAAGATTTTGGTATAGTAGAGACGCTAGCACCTAGAACACACAAAGCATTACATTCATAATCATTAATATTTACTTTAATAGTTGGTTCCCATTCATCATGTAATTTTGTTGGTATGGATACTTCCAATTCTAGCTTTTCTTCATGAGCTTTAATCATTGCTTCCACGATATGTTTTGTAAAAGCTTTATTTTGTTCGTAAGCATTAGGTGAATTTATCATGGATTGCAACAAGGAAATATATTCAATCAAAGAGCAATTATCATAATTAAAGTCCTTGTAATCCAAAGTAGTGGGCACATTACTATTTAAAGTATTGACCTCTTCAAACCCACTTTTATTGTTTTTAAGATTATCACCCTCCGAACAATTGGGACACCTTCTAACTAAAGTTGACTCATCTTCAGTCCCTTTTTCATCAAGTTTTATATTACTAAACAAATATTCAATAGGTTTCACACCAATCATTTTAATATCTTCATCATGATTATGATAAAAACCGGGTGGAATCACTTTTTCTAAGAATTCATGCTTAGCTCTAATCCTCGCGATTCTTTCTTTACTTTAATTCATGGTGACTTGAATAGACTTTAAGGTTTAGGTAGAATCTATTTTATGTGGCATAATTTTAATTTTAAGAGTTTCCACATCATTAGCAATTCTATCAATGTTTCTAGCTGCATCATCAACTCTATGTTGTTTTTTTTCTACCATGGCATTGAAAATCTTTTGAGAACTAATAAATTCTTTAATGTTGTTCTCAACTTCAGTAGGTATCATATTATTATTATATGAATTGCCATAGGAGTTACCATAATTATTAGAGGAATTACCGGGATACAGTCTAGGATTGAAATTTCCTCTATAAGCATTGTAGTTGAAATTATTTCTAGCGACAAAATTCACATCAATATGATCATTATTTTGCTCAATGAAGGTAGATAGTGGCACATCATTAGGATCAACATGAGCATTCTTACTAGTAAGCATATTCATAAGAGCATCCATTTTATCACTCAAAGTGGAAACTTCTTCAACAAAATTTACATTCTTACCAGTTGGAGCTCGTTTGGTGTGCCATTGAGAATAATTTGTCATCATATTATCGAGAAGCTTTGTTGCCTCTCCTAATGTAATTCCCATAAAGGTGCCACCTGCAGAAGAGTCTAGAAGATTTTTCGACACAAAGTTTAGTCCCACATAAAATGTTTGTATTATCATCCATAAGCTTAATCCGTGAGTGGGACAATTTTTAATCATCAATTTCATTCTCTCCCAATATTGTGCAACATGTTCTTGCTCAAGTTGCTTAAAGTTCATTATTTGATTTCTAAGAGAAGTAATCTTAGCGGGAGGAAAATACATGGCAATAAAAGCATCCTTACATTTATCCCATGAATCAATACTATTGCGAGATAAGGATGAAAACCAAGTTTTAGCATGATCTCTTAGTGAGAAAGGAAATAATTTCAACTTAATAATATCATTATCCACATCTTTTTTTTGCATATCACATAACTCAACGAAGATATTAAGATGGGATGCATCATCTTCATTAGGGTTTCCAGCAAATTGATCTTTCATAATAAGATTTAGCAGTGCATCATTAATATCATATGACTCCGCACTAGTGGTGGGAGGAGCAATTGGAGTACTTAGGGATGGCAATGGGTTGGGTTTGGGCAGGGTGGAGCTGGTCCAAATCCAACCCATGACCCATCTTCCTGCCCTCTTCCCATCCACCAAAGTATCCATGGTCACAGCTTGTGACCATGCCCAAACCCATTGGATACTCGGGTATCCATGGAGCTCCATGGGCATAGAAAAATCACCTTGCAAAACCTTACAAACATCAAATTAATTCACCATGTTCATTCACAAGTCACAAACTATAAGCATAAATAGGAAACAAGTACACTATTAAGACAATGACCACACAATGATGACTCAAATAATCTAATAGTAGAAAACTGGTCTTAAGTCTTATTACGACCAAAGTTGTGAAATCTTATTAAATCACAACAAGTACTCCCTCCGATCCAAAATAAGTGTCATGGTTTTAGTTCAAATTTCTACTAAAACCACGACACTTATTTTGGATCGGAGGGAGTAGCATATTTCAAATTCAAATGGCCTTACACTTCTAGTAGTATGTGCTTCTAGTAGTACATGGATCCAGCCGCATGTTAACATGTTCACACTAGTCTCCAACTTAGTCTTAAGTAATGATGGATTCACTTTCATCTTGACAAACAAAGAAGGCATTAAAATAGATAAACATATGGGCCCACGTGTCATATGGGTATCCATGGAGCATAAATCATAACCTTGCCCAACCCGCCTGTTCATGGGTATCCAGATCCGTGGGCAGAACTGTGCTCCATACCCTTGCCCAACTGAGTCGGGTATCCATGGGTACCCATATCCATGGATAAAATTGCCATCCCTAGGAGTACTAATAAAATCATTATTATTAGTATTCGAGAAGTCACACAACTTAGTGTTTTCTTGAGCCATAGTGACAATTCAAGAAAGCAAGCAAGCAAGGAAACAAGCAAAATAAAATACTTTTGTATTTTTGATTTTTTTAACGAGACTAATAAAGACAAATAAAAGAAAATAAAAATTAGAAAAATTAATTGATAAATTGTGTGAAGGGACCTGCTAGATATTTGATGATGTCTCCCCGGCAACGGCGCCAGAAATTCTTTCTGCTACTTGTGAGCTGCGTTGGGATTTTCCCCGAAGAGTAAGGGTGAAGCAATATAGTAGAGGATAGTATTTCCATCAGTGAGAACCAAGGTTATTGAACCAATAGGAGAACCACGCAAACACCCGTCAATAGTACCTACACACAAGAGAGCAAATACTTGCACCCAACACGGGCAAGTGGGTTGTCAATCCCCTTGAATTCATTACTTGCAAGGATTAAATCTGATAGTGATAGATATATAAATTGAAAAGTAAATAAATTGCAGCAAGGTAAATTAGGGTTTTCTAATATGATAAAAGTAGACCCGGGGGCCATAGTTTTCACTAGAGGCTTCTCTCTCGAAACATAGCATACGGTGGATAAACAAATTACTATTGGGCAATTGATAGAAAAGCACATAGTTATGATGTTATTCATGGCAATGAACATGTATATAGGCATCATGTCCGTGACAAGTAGACCGACTCCTGCCTGCATCTACTACTATTACTCCACCAATCGACCGCTATCCAGCATGCATCTTTGGTATTAAGTTCATGACAAACAGAGTAACGCTTTAAGCAAGATGACATGATGTAGACAGAATAAACTCAAGCAATATGAATAAACCTCGTCGTTTTATCTTTAATGGCAAAAATACAAATACGTGCCTCGCTACCCCTACTGTCACTAGGTGAGGACACCACGAGATTGAACCCATCACAAACCACCTCTCCGACTGATGATAATCGGAGAGAAATACAAAGCTATAAAAATCATGCATAATAAAGTTTAGAAAAGGCTCAATTAGTTTCAATGAATAATCTGATCATAAACCCATAATTCATTGGATCCCAACAAACACACCGCAAAAAAAGATTACATCGGATAGAACTCCATGGAGATCATGGAGAACTTTGTATTGAAGATCAAAGAGAGAGAAGAAGCCATCTAGATACTAGGTATGGACCCATAGGTCTGAGGTAAACTACTCACACATCATTGGAAGGGCTGCAAGGTTGATGTATAAGCCCTTCTTGATCGATTCCCCCTTCGCCAGATCGCCGGAAAAGGCCTCCAGATTGGATCATAGAAGAACAGAAGCTTGCGGCGGTGGAAAAGTTATTTCGGGTGGCTCTCTGTTAGTTTTGGAATATTTGGGAATTTATAGAAGTGGAATTAGGTCAAACGGAGCTACGTGGGACCCACGAGCTCAGGTGAGCTCGTGGCACTCCCGTAGGGCTTCTAGCCTCCTCCCGAATCTTCTAGGGTCCCTTCTGGTCCAGAAAAAATCATTTTAAAGTTTTATTTCAGTTTGGACTTTGTTTGGTACTAATTTCCTAAAAAACCAAAAACAGGCAAAAACAACAACTAGCACTGGTGTCAGTGTCAAAACCGGCGGATCTCGGGTAGGGGTGCCCGAGCTGTGAGATCGGATCAATGGCTTAACAGGGAACGTAGAACACTGTGATTTACCCAGGTTCGGGCCCTTTCTATGGAGGTAAAACCCTATGTCCTGCTCTTGTTTATATTGATGGTGTATCAAGGTACAGAGTTGATCTACCTCGAGATCACGAGTTGTGGTCTAAACCTAGGATTGTGAATGATCGTGTCTCTACGGACTAAACCCTCTGGCTTATATAGGCACCAGGGGAATCTAGGGTTACACATGGTTGGTTACAACTAAAGGAATACATGCCGAATCTACAAATCCTTGGGGTGTACGCCAAGTCTTCGGTGAGGCCCGGTACGTCGGTTCTTCAGGTTGGAAACCTCCGGCGTCTCTGCTCTTCAACGGGTCTTGAGTCCGGCCCATGAACTAATGACCTAGGATGGAACCCCCTAGTCCAGGACACCGTTAGTAGCCCCCAAACTTGACTTCAAAGTCGAGGATGGCCTCCTTCTTCAGATAGATGACTTCAGATGAATGTCTTTGGCATAAAAGTTCTTTGGCTTAGCAGGCAAGTTCCATGCTCCAAGTTTAAAAAGTTTGCCCAGGGCTCGGAAATCCCTAATTAAAAAAGGGCACTTCCCTTTTAAAATAAGAGGTGAAGCCTGCCGACCATGTGTCGCCCGCAACATGTCTTCGTCTATCCAAAGTGTATGGTTTTACTTAGTCCCGAAGACTAGCAACGCAAACGTGCTCGGCGGTCAATTACTGACAACTTTTGCCGAAACGTCAAGACCCATGACATCACACGAATCAGTTATTACTTGTTCGAATTGCGGTTCGAGGCAACCCTCTCATTGGCACATCTCATCAAACAGAGATCGTGCCCCGCATTTTGGGGGATATCATCAATCAATTGTTTCACCCCATGCGGCCACAACGGCACGATAAGCTGAAATGTGGTGATTTTTACGGCACAACAGAGTGGCGTGCTACTTGTAGACTGCATTGGTATTTCTCCGAAGAGGAGAGGATGATGCAGTATAGTACAGATAAGTATTTCCCTCAGTTAAGAACCAAGGTTATCAATCCAGTAGGACAACCAAGGAAAATCCCGTTAAACGCACCTGCACACACAAAAGCAAACACTTGCACCCAACGCAAATAAGAGGGTTGTCAATCCTCTTAGCGGTTATTTGCAAGGATTAATTCTGATAGTGATAGATAGATAAACTAAAATACTAAATAAAATAAAAGTAAATAAACTGCAGCAAGGTATTTTTGGTTTTAATATATGATAAAAGTAGACACGGGGGCCATAGTTTTCACTAGAGACTTCTCTCTCGAACACATAGCATACGGTGGGTAAACAAATTACTGTTGGGCAATTGATAGAAAAGCAAATAATTATGATGAATTCATGGCAATGATCATGTATATAGGCGTCACGTTTGAGAAAAGTAGACCGACTCCTGCCTGCATCTACTACTATTACTCCACCCATCGACCGCTATCCAGCATGCATCTAGGGTATTAAGTATGAAATAGAGTAACACTTTAAGCAAGATGACATGATGTAGACAAAGTAAACTCAAGCAATATGATTAAACCCCATCTTTTGATCCTTAATGGCAACAATACAAATACGTGTCATGTCCCTTTCTATCACTGGGATTGAGCACTACAAGATTGAACCCATCACAATGAACCTCTCCCATTGCAAGATAAACCAATCTAGTTGGCCAAACCAAATCGATAGATCGGAGAGAAATACAAAGCTATAATAATCATGCATAAAAGAGTTCAGAGAAGACTCAAATATTTCTCATTAATAATCTGATCATAAACTCACAATTCATCGGATCACAACAAACACACCGCAAAAGAAGATTACATCGGATAGAACTCCAAGAACAACGAGGAGAACATGGTATTGAAGATCAAAGAGAGAGAAGAAACCATCTAGCTACTAGATATGGACCAATAGGTCTATGGTAAACTACTCACACATCATCGGAGGGGTAGCAAGGTTGATGAAGAAGCCCTCCGTGATCGATTCCCCCTCCGGCAGAGTACCGGAAAAGGCCTCCAGCTGGGATTGCGGAAGAACAGAGGCTTGCGGCGGCGGAAAGGTTTTCTATTCTGTCTCTCTGGTATATTGGGAATATTTGGGAATTTATAGCACTGGAATTAGGTCAGGAGGGGCTACGAGGGGCCCACAAGCTTGGGGGCGCGCCTACCCCCCTGGGCGCGCCCTCTAGGCTTGCCGCCTCCTCGTGGCTCCTCTGGTCTTCTCCCGAAGCTTCATGGGTCTCTTCTAGTCCAGAAAAAATTAATCCAAAGTTTTTTTCTTGTTTGGACTCTTTTTGATAATGATTTTCTGAAAAGACAAAAACAAGCAAAAAACAGCAACAGGCACTGGGCACTGGGTTAATAGGTTAGTCCCAAAAAATGATATATAATGGCATATAAAACATCTAAGATTGATACTATAATAGCATGGAACAATCAAAAATTATAGATACGTTGGAGACGTATCAAGCATCCCCAAGCTTAATTCCTGCTCGTCCTCGAGTAGGTAAATGATAAAAATAGAAATTTTCATGTGGAATGCTACCTATCATGTTTCATCATGTAATCTCTCTTACGGTATGAATAATAAGATCCGAATGATTCAAAGCAATAGTCTATTGTTTGATATAAAGACATCAATACTCAGGCATACTAACAAACAATCATGTCTTTGAAAATAAAAATGCTAAAGAAAGTTAACCCTAAAAATCATATAATCCTGTCATGCTCCATCTTCTTAACACAAAATATTTATCATGCACTACCCCGATGACAAGCCGATCAATTGGTTCATACTTTTTAACGCGCTTCAGCTTTTTCAACCCCCACGCAATACATGAGAGCAAGCCATGGATATAGCACTTTGGGTGGAATAGAGTATGGTGGTAGAGATTAATAAGGGGAAGTCAAAAATAAGAAGATAGTCTCACATCAACGAAGCTAATCAACGGGCTATGGAGATGCCCATCAATTGATGCCAATGCGAGGAGTAGGGATTGCCATGCAACGGATGCACTAAGAGCTATAAGTGTATGAAAGGTCAACATGAAAACTAAGTGGGTGTGCATCCAACTTGCTTGCTCATGAAGACCTCGTGCATTTGAGGAAGCCCATCATCGGAATATACAAGCCAAGTTCTATAATGAAAACTTCCCACTAGTATATGAAAGTGACAAAATTGGAGACTCTCTATATGAAAAACATGGTGCTACTTTGAAGCACAAGTATGGAAAAGGATAGTAACACTGCCCCTTCTCTCTTTTTCTCTCATTTTTTAGTGGGCTCTTTTTGGCCTCTTTTGATTTAATTCCTCACTGGGACAATGCTCTAATAATGATGATCATCATACTTCTATTTACTTACAACTCAAAAAATTACAACTCGACTAGAACAAAAATATGACTCTATATGAATGCCTCTGGCGGTGTACCAGGATGTGCAATGATACTAGTGTAACATGTATAAAAAATGATGAACGGTGGCTGAGCCACAAATACTATGTCAGCTATATGATCATGCAAATCAATATGACAATGACGATGTGTGTCATGAAAAACGGAACGGTGGAAGTTGCATGGCAATATATCTCGGAATGGCTATGGAAATGCCATGATTGGTAGGTATGGTGGCTTTTTTGAGGAAGATATAAAGAGGCTTATGTGTGATAGAGCGTATCATATCACGGGGTTTGGATGCACCGGTGAAGTTTGCACCAACTCTCAATGTGAGAAAGGGCAATGCACGGTACCGGAGAGGCTAGCAAATTGCGGAAAGGTGAGAGTGCGTATAATCCATGGACTCACATTAGTCATAAAGAACTCACATACTTATTGCGAAAGTTTATTAGCGCTCGAAGCAAAGTACTACTATGCAGGCCCCTAGGGGGATAGATTGGTAGTAAAAGACCATCGCTCGTCCCCAACCGCCACTCACAAGGTAGACAATCAAGAATAAATCATGCTCCAACTTCTTAGCATAACGACAGATCATACGTGCATGCTTCGGGAATCACAAACCTTAACACCAATATTCTTACTAAACCACAATTATCTACTAGCACCTCCCACATATTACCATCTTAATATCGCAAAACTATTGCAAGGAATCAAACTTAACATATTCAGTGATCTACATGAAAGTTTTTATTATATCCCTCTTGAATACCTATCATATTAGGACCAAATTCATAACCCGTGCATATTACCGTTGCTATTGATTAGACTCTCAAAAAGATATAAGTGAAGCATGAGAGTGCAACTATTTCTTTAAAATATAACCACCGCCGTGCTCTAAAAGATATAAGTGAAGCACTAGAGCAACTGGCTAGCTCAAAAGATATAAGTGAAGCACATAGAGTATTCTAACAAATCACGAATAATATCTGTCCCTCTCAAAAAGGTGTGTTCAGCAAAGATGATTGTGACAAACTAAAAGGCAAACAAAAGCAAACAAACTATACCACAAGACGCTCCAGGTAAAACACATATCATGTGATGAATAAAAATATAGCTCCAAGTGAGTTACCGATACATTGTAGACGAAAGAGGGGATGCCTTCCGGGGCATCCCCAAGCTTAGATGCTTGAGTCTTCCTTTAATATTACATTGGGGTGCCTTGGGCATCCCCAAGCTTAGGCTCTTTCCGCTCCTTATTCCTTTATCCATCGTAGTCTCACCCAAAACTTGAAAACTTTAGCACACAAAACTCAACAAAAACCTCGTGAGATCCATTAGTATAACAAATAAATCTTAACTTTAGGTACTGTTGTAAATTGATTCATATTTAATATTGGCATAATGCTACTGTACTCCAACTTCTCCATGACTCATACCCCACGATACGATCCATAGATTCATCAAAATAAGCAAACTATGCACCAAAAACATAATCTGTCTAAAACAGAACAGTATCTAAAGATCTATTTAAAAGCCATACTTCTGTAAGTCCAAAAATTCTAAAAAATTAGGAAAACGTATACAATTCAGATACAAATACTGTATAAAAATTTCAGATTTTTCTGACCCTCCAGTACAGAATCAAAATTCCAGCACTGGACGCAAAACTTTCTGTTTTCCAAACAACATCAATTATACTATCATCCAAATCATCCCAAAGGCATTACTTGGCACAAACACTAAATAAAAGATAAAAACACAATCATAACAGAGGCTATAATTGTGTAAACACACAAAAACAGAAGGTAAAACAAAAAAATATTTTATTCAGTGGGTTGCCTCCGAACAAGCGCTATTGTTTTATGCCCCTAGCTAGGCATAATACATAGTTTCAAGTGTTGTCATCCTTCGTTTTTGCTAATTTAGGTGGGTTGCTCTCGAACCCGGGAGGCTCCTTACGCTTCCCATTGCTTTCAGAGAATAAGGCAATTCTATTATCTAAAGTGTCTAGCCTTTTGTTGCAAATAGTGAGGAGATTATTCATACGATTGAGGTTGCCACTAACATTTTTAAGGGGCTCATTAGGCTTTTGTAATTAAACCAATTTTTTTGTATGTCTCCTAACCTCTCCAAAATTTGAATCCTTTCTTGGGTATAATTAGATCCTTTTTGCAAGGGTGGTGTTCCCACTATTCCTTCTATTAATTCATAAGCAGTATTAGGATCGCTATCAATGAAATTTCCTTTAGTAGCAAAATCCAAGAGTTGTCTATTTGGCATAGTTAGCCCTACATAAAAGTTTCACAACAAAATTTTCATATATCCTTTTATGGTGCAAACACGATAAGATTCCATTATCCTATACCAAGCATCTTTTAAATTTTTCTCCTTGTTTCTGTTTGAAGTAAAGGACTTCAAAATCCGGAGACAGAGGAGGGATGGTGACACTAGACATGATAACTAAACAAGCAAACGAAAATATTTTTGTGTTTTTGTAAAAAAAAATTAGAAGTGGGGGAGATGAAAACGAGAGGCAAATGCAAATAAAAAGGCAAATAAAATAAATGCAAGTGGATGATAGTTTGTGCGAAGTAACTTGGTAATTTTGATGATGTCTCCCCGGCAACGGCGCCTGAAATTCTTCCTGCAACTTGTAGACTGCGTTGGTATTTCCCCGAAGAGGAGAGGATGATGTAGTATAGTAGAGATAAGTATTTCCCTCAGTTAAGAACCAAGGTTATCAATCCAGTAGGAGAACCAAGCAAAATCCCATTAAACGCACCTACACACACAAAAGCAAACACTTGCACCCAACGCAAATAAGAGGGTTGTCAATCCTCGTAGAGGTTATTTGCAAGGATTAATTCTGATAGTGATAGATATATAAACTAAAATACTAAATAAAATAAAAGTAAATAAATTGCAGCAAGGTATTTTTGGTTTTAATATATGATAAAAGTAGACCCGGGGGCCATAGTTTTCACTAGAGCCTTCTCTCTCGAACACATAACATATGGTGGGTAAACAAATTACTGTTGGGAAATTGATAGAAAAGCAAATAATTATGACAGATTCATGGTAATGATCATGTATATAGGCATCACGCCCGAGACAAGTAGACCGACTCCTGCCTGCATCTACTACTATTACTCCACCCATCGACCGCTATCCAGCATGCATCTAGGGTATTAAGTATGAAACAGAGTAACGCCTTAAGCAAGATGACATGATGTAGACAAAGTAAACTCAAGCAATATGATTAAACCCCATATTTTTGTCCTTAATGGCAACAATACAAATATGTGTCATGTCCCTTTCTGTCACTGGGATTGAGCACCGCAAGATTGAACCCATCACAAAGCACCTCTCCCATTGCAAGATAAACCAATCTAGTTGGCCAAACCAAATTGATAGATTGGAGAGAAATAGAAAGCTATAATAATCATGCATAAAAGATTTCAGAGAAGACTCAAATATTTCTCATGAATAATCTGATCATAAACTCACAATTCATCGGATCCCAACAAACACACCGGAAAAGAAGATTACATCAGATAGAACTCCAAGAACATCGAGGAGAACATGGTATTGAAGATCAAAGAGAGAGAAGAAGCCATCTAGCTACTAGCTATGGACACGTAGGTCTATGGTAAACTACTCACACATCATCGGAGGGGCAGCAAAGTTGATGAAGAAGCCCTCTGTGATCGATTCCCCCTCCGGCAGAGTACCAGAAAAGGCCTCCAGATGGGATCGCTGAAGAACAGAGGCTTGCAGCGGTGGAAAGGTTTTCTCTTCTGTCTCTCTGGTATATTGGGAATATTTGGGAATTTATGGCACTAGAATTAGGTCAGGAGGGGCTACGAGGGGCTCACAAGCTTGGGGGGCGCGCCTACCCCCCTGGGCGCGCCCTCCAGGCTTGCCGCCTCCTCGTGGCTCCTCTGGTATTCTCCCGAAGCTTAGTGGGTCTCTTCTGGTCCAGAAAAAATTAATCCAAAGTTTTTTTCTCGTTTGGACTCTTTTTGATAATGATTTTCTGAAAAGACTAAAACAAGCAAAAAACAGCAACTGGCACTGGGCACTGGGTGAATAGGTTAGTCCCAAAAAATGATATATAATGGCATATAATTGCATATAAAACATCCAAGGTTGATACTATAATAGCATGGAACAATAAAAAATTATAGATACGTTGGAGACGTATCAGGGCGCTTCGCATTTTTACTGTCTTATAACAAGGAACGGTGAATCTATCCTCCTACACTCTCTTGCTGCTCCAGCGCTCAAGCCCTCCAAGCTCGCACCCCCAATCTCCCTGCCAAGCCCAAAGCTTTCCCCCGTCCTCTGCTCATCAGAACAATGGCGGACGAAGATCTGAAGGGGAAGTGGATGGCCTCCAAGGTCACCAACGCCACCATCAAGGAGCTCTGCCTAGCGGGGTACATCCCCGATAACATCGCCTGCCGGGCTCCAGAGTCGGACCAGCGTGTCCCTACTCCCAAGCCGGGAGAGCGGGTCATGTTCATCCCTCACCTCATCCGAGGTTTGGGATTCATCCTGCACCCCTTCATGCGAGGGATCCTTTTCTTCTACGGACTGGATTTCCATAATCTTGCCCCAAACTCCATTCTCCATCTCACCACCTTCATGATAGTCTGTGAAGCGTTTCTACACGTGGAGCCCCACTTCGGCCTATGGATGAGGACCTTATGTGAAACGCCGAAGAGCGGCGGCGCCGAACACGTAACTTTGTGTGGAGACCAAAAAAAGGCATGTTCTTTCATTTATTAAGGCATAGCCATAGATGTCGAGCTGATATCAGGAGGAACCTTACAAGATACAGAGAGTATGTAAAAAGAAGAATGGGAGGTATTTGGTACAGGGCTTTAGAAAATCGGGGACTGTTCCCAACTCCTTCCCTGCCGCACATCTGCGCCTCCGTGCTGTAGAACAGCTATACCTTTTCTAGTCCAAGGCTTGGTTAACACTCCTGGCTAATCCATCTCGACCACATAGAACGCGTCCGAGGTACTTAGTCCCCCGAAGAGGTAAGCGCTGGAGTGTGGCTGCCTGATGTTGCCGAAGATGAGAGTCCTGGTTGGCCTTTATATGCCGCCAAAGAAGATAACCAGGATGCGGGTGATCGGCCATTCCAAGATGATGTACCCTTTTGTTAAATATATGGACTTCGGTCTCCCATGGAATTTTAAGTGCAAAGTTATATACGCGAGACACGTAGCTTGCTACCAAGAGAGGGGAACCAGGGAGCGCGTGTCCCTATTTAGGATCAACGCGAGGTTGGGTGGGGGCCGATGTGCCCGTGTGTACACGCTTTGAAAAGCTGAGCAACCCTGCCATGTTGTACGTCGGGCGGCTTCCTCAGCCGCCTGGAAATCGGCCGCGAAAGTCGTTGTCCTCTCTTCTGTACGGAGGGAGGTCTCCATGTTACCATTAATGGTAATGATGCCATGGGGCCCTGGCATCTTGAGCTTCAGATAGGCGTAGTGTGGCACCGCGTTAAAGCGGGCGAATGTAGCACGGCCGAGCAAGGCGTGGTAACCACTTCGGAAGGGGACGATGTCAAAGATCAAGTCCTCACTTCGGAAATTCTCGGGTGAGCCGAAGACTACTTCCAGTGTTACAGTGCCCGTGCATTGGGCCTCCACGCCAGGTATAACACCCTTGAATGTGGTGTTGCTGGGCTTAATTCGTGATGAATCGATGCCCATCTTCCTGATAGTGTCAGCATAGATAAGGTCCAAACTGCCCCCACCGTCAATTAGGACGCGGGTTAGGTGGAATCCATCGATAATGGGGTCCAATACTAAGGCTGCCGACCTGCCATGACAGATATTGGTCGGATGGTCCTTCTTGTCGAAAGTGATCGGGCAAGCCGACTGTCGTGGTATTTTCACGGCAGATGTCCTCATAGGACTTAATCTCGAAGCCATCGCGTAAGTAGCAGATCGAAGGGGTCAAACGTGGAACACGGAAGGCAAGATTTACCCAGGTTCGGCCCCTCTCGAGGAGGTAACAGCCTACTCCTGCTAGATGTATTTGAAGATCTTGATTACAAGGATTTTGAGACTTGTCTAGCCCTAGCTCTCGAAAGATTTTCCACCCCCGGGGGCTCCCCTTTATATACAGGCGAGGCCCGGGGCTCACATAAGAGTCCGGGTCGGGATAATAATCCGAGCCCAACTCCCCTTACTTGTTTCCTAAGTTATACCTTAAGGCGGTTTGCACTTACCGCCTCTCTCGGCGGGTCTTGGGCCGGCCCCTCAATGGGCGGCTCTCCTTCTGGGCCTCCATAGAAGACACTACGGCCCACCTGGCCCTTCATGGTTTTACTCCTCGAGACCCGTCCCTGAACGGGCGGGTTTCACCCAAAGAAATTTCCCTGACATTAGCCCTCAGGTTGGCTTGAACTGGTTCCAGACAACCTTGTCCCTTTCAAACTTAACCTTGATATTTTGGCGAGTCTTCAGCAGAACCCGCCTCTTCTGAATATTTCAACTGCCTTTCCTTCAGTCCTGCTCTTCTTGTGACGTCACCGAATCTCCAGAACGAATCTTTCCATGACATCACCAATATCTCAAATGAATTCATTAGGCGCGAAAATCGGGGCGTCGGATTACTGTAGATCCTTAAATCTCGCCCCGACCCTTCGGTGTCTCGCCCCCTTATAAACACCCTTTTCAGGTCCTTTTCCTCATTTCCTCCATCTTCTTCCTCCTGCCGCCCGAGCTTACCCCTCCTCGAGACACACCTTCGAGCTCGCCGGCCATCGGAAGGAGAAACAGTCCCGACGCACCGCCGTCACCTGTCTGCAACCGCGCCGCGCGGCCATCCGATCCAGGTATTCCCAGTTCTTCTCACCCTTCTTAGGGTTCCGCCATTGTAGGGCTCGAGCTCCGCCTCGGCCTCTCCGCGGCTACTGTCGCCGGCCGCACCTTGGTACTCTTACATCATGGAAATGGCGCCGTTGCTATCCCTCCAATGATCAGGAATTAAATCTTGCATCAAGATAGATCTGAGAAACCCCATCTGTAAAAACCTGCCGCGGCTTAACAAACAGTAGCAAGAACTGCTTTTTTCCTTATTTTATAGAGCTGTTTGATCCAAAAAATTTACCGCGTTGGCAGAAATCTGTTGTTACACACTTAGCGAAATTTTCACTTGTGCTGAACATCCTTCACTCGTGGCGGCTTAAGGAAAGTCGCCATCCTTGCTTTAATAATTTTTTATTTTCCGACTTATGAAAGCCGCTGACTTAATCCTTCTCCCCATTTACTAGGATGACAAAGAAAGCAATAGAATGCAACTGGGTCCGCTCCGCGGTTACCACTAAACATGTCACAAGACTCATAGACAACGGTCTCCTATCCAAAACAGAAAACTGCCGGGTCTCCAAGAAGGACTGTCCTCCCAAGCCGAAGGAGGGGGAAGTCATTATTTTTACCGATCACATTGAGAGAGGGTTTGATCCACCCGGCTCTAAATTTTTCCGAGACCTTTTACACTTCTATGGTCTGCATCCTCAAGACCTTGGCTCCAACTCTATTGTTAATATAAGCTCTTTCGTAGTAGTTTGTGAAGCTTATCTCCGGATAGAGCCAACGATCTTGTTATTCCGAAATTTATTCTATGTGAACAAGCAAACTGAAGTCGCCGGAGGCCGCCATCAAGAGCTTGGCGGCATATCCTTTCAGAGACGGCGGTTTACTTATTTTCCTAGTGCTGAGCTCTTGAGCCACCCAAAGGGCATGCCGGAGACTTGGTTTTACGTGAAGACCAAGGTGCCTGAAGGGCAACACCCATTGCCGGGTTTTAGACCTGACCGCCTGGATCATAAAAAAGAATATCCTCCCAGGCCCACAGAAACAGAACGGATCCAGCTTCAGCCTCTGATGGACAAGATAGCCGCTTTGATGGCCAATGGTCTTACAGGAGCTGACTTGATCCTTTGCTGGCTTTCCTGGAGGATCCAGCCATTGA
Organism: Elymus sibiricus; assembly: GCA_039707655.1. Classification (NCBI taxonomy): domain Eukaryota; kingdom Viridiplantae; phylum Streptophyta; class Magnoliopsida; order Poales; family Poaceae; genus Elymus; species Elymus sibiricus. Next base: position 214,458,899 of record CM077670.1, read on the forward strand.
GCCTTCGAGACCGGCCGGCGACTATACTGGCATGTTTTCTCTGAAGCCCTTCACTGAAGCCAATCCACCACCGGCTGTAAGCAAATCTCCTTTAGGCTTCTGTTTTATTGTTTACATCCTTGAGGCTTACCCCTTGCGACTTTCAGGATGATGATCCCTTTTGGGAAGCTCGGCCACAGGTGAAAGAAAAAGAACCCAAAGGCCAGAAGCCGGGCAAACAGGCCGGCTCTCGAGGAGGAAAGAAAAAGAAGGAGACCATCAACCCTTTGGACGCGGATCCTGCTGTCTTAGAATCCTCCAAAGATGAAACATCGGCAAGTTCATAATTTACACCCACCTTTTTCCTTTTCATTAGCGGCTTATGCTTAATAATTTTACCTTGACACCTTCCAGGGTGAAGAAGAAGAAGACGAACAGGGAGAAACTGAGGTAACTTCCACTCCGTTCAACAATCATTTTTCTAGGAAACCCAGAATTACTGTGAGGAAATATCCTTTCTCACATCCTTTTGCTCGCCTGGATCCCAACTATTCGTTAAAAACAATTCAGCATGCCGCCTTTCTCCAATCTGATTGTGGCGGCTCTAACACTGGTGCCAGCGGTTCTGTCGTTAATAAAAGCGACTCTCATAAGCGCCCGCGTGAGGTGCTTCTCCATCCAACACCTCTGCTCCCTAAAGCTAGTTTGTTTAAACATCCGCTTAATCCCTCTGATTCGGACTATCAGGTTTCATCTTCCTCTGATGACGCCTCAGAGTCGCCAGAGGATTTCGTTATCAAACCAGGGTAAGATTATGATCGCTCTTACTATCACACCCTTGTGTGATCTCAAGGCTATCAGTTTATTTAAAATCTCAATAAATATGCAGAGTTACCTCCAAGAGACTGAAGCCCTCAACTTCCTCTTCACCTCCGGCGGGCTCCGGAGACCCAGCCAAGGACTCTGAAGAAATAACCAATGACCCTCCAGAAACTCAGGTATCTTTAGAGCCAGAGATGGAAGCACCGGCTGATAACATCGACCAACAGCCGGATGCAACGATATCTTCACCGATTCAGGAAGTGCGACTTTCAGAAGCCGCTGTTATTCCGCCCTCGCACAATATTGAGGAGGGTACTGTTGCTGCTGCTATTGCCACCGCCGCAGACTCGCCGGCGGCTTTGGGCAAATCTTCCCTTGAAGCCATGTCTTCTCAAGGGAAAGACAAGTTAAACCTCTCCTCCTTAGAGAATGCTGATTTAGATGGCCTTCATGAAGCTCTTCAGACTCGATTATTTGAGAGTCAGGAGATCGCCAAAACCTTGGTTAATAAACCAAAGGTGAGATAAACATCATTTTTATTCATAATCCTTATTAGTCGCCCAAACCTGCATATTACTGATTTCATAGTTTTATGGAGGTTTACCAATTTATATTTTAAAAATGCGTAAATGTACACATGTAGTCCCCAAGAACCGGCTGTCTTCTTGAAACAGCCGGGTCTTAAAGCAAAGAACCACATGCGTTTTAAATAGAGCAAAGAACCACATGTAGTCCCCAAGAACCGGCTGTCTTCTTGAAACAGCCAGGTCTTAGAGCAAAGAACCACATGTGTTTTAAATAGAGCAAAGAACCACATGTAGTCCCCAAGAGCCGGCTGTCTTCTTGAAACAGCCGGGTCTTTAGAGCAAAGAACCACATGTAGTTAAAAGAACCTCATGGGTTTCAGAAAAAATTTCTTTGTAAAAACTTCGGGTTTGCATTAGCCCCCAAGTGCCATGTGGATTACTTGTAATCGGTATGGAACTTTATCTGCATAAGTAATTTGATCCTTCCTTTTTCTTTCAGGCTCAATTATCTTCATTAGAGACCCAGCTGGCCGACTCTCTGAGGAAACTGAAATCTGAACAGGAAATGAGAGCCGCCGCAGAAGAGCGGGTTACATCCTTAGAAAAGGCTGCGTCTGAGGCAGCCGCCAAGTTGGTCACCCTGACCTCCGAACATGCGAAAGAGAAACAGCTTCTTGTTCAACGCGCCGAAGAAGCTGAAAAACGCCTTCAGCCTATCTCTGCAGAGCTCGGCGGCCTTAAACTTCACATCCGTCAAATGAGCCATGCAATCTTCGGTAAGCCGCCAGATTTCCTGAAGCTTTTTACACAAGTCTCCTAAATAATTTTTAAATTCTGACGTTTTCTTTGCAGGTCCCAGAAGCAATAAGCTGGAGAAGGATCCAGCCACACAGCTCAAAGCGGCTTATACTTTCCTCGAGCAACTTTATACTGGAAGTCGTCGCGCAATCCATGCTGCTTTTTATGGGAAGGAAAAACCTTCCACCATAAAGGGAGTTCTGGAGGCCTTGTCAACTCTTCCTGCTCAACTAAAGTTTGTGAAGGAATCCAGCGCCCGTATCGCCACGATGCACACTATGGCCCGCGCAAAAGCTCATTATGAGGACTTGGAGCTGCAGACTCTTGTTGGCGGCTTTCCCAAAACTTACAAAGGGAAAAAGATCGATCAGGCGACTTACAACGCTCTGAGGAAAGAAACTTTCAACCCCGCAAGTCTGTTGGTGAAAGAAATGAAGCTTGCAAGAGTTCAACCGTCTTATGGCGAAGATGGAAAGAAGGAAAAACTCGACCCTCTGCCTCCTCTCACATTATCTCCTAAAGGTCGTAAGGACGAATTCGCTCCTGCTATTGACTCTTCAAACCTTATAGACGCTGAAGAGATCTTCGAGGCTTTTGCCGACGTTGACTGGGATGCTGATCATGACCAGATAAATCCTTCAGCAGACGCGGACCGAGCCGGAGGCGACAAGACCCAGGAGTAAAGCTGGAACCTTGAAAGTCGCCAGCTGCCGAACCTCTTGTAATATATGATCTGAACCATGATTCTGAAATTCCCTCTAGTGGCCTTTTGTAATAGACTTTAGAAAGATCTTGGCCTCTTGCTTTTAAATGCACACTGGCTTCCTTGGGAAGCAAACCTAATACCTTGGCATGAAGCTTCCTTATGAAAAATTACTCTGGCTGCTTCTGAAAGAAATTGAATCCTTCGTGGACGCTGGCGGCTCTTAGCCAAATATCAAGATAATCATAATACTTTGATAAGAGGTATGCATCATTTGAAACAAGTATTTAACCAAAAACTAAATTAGTCATGGTGGCTTATAACCAGCAAACTTGCATAAACATGTTGTAAACAGCGCAATAAACTGGCGGCTCTTGGCCAAATACGAACTTTTAGAACAGTTCATAAAAATCGTAAGACTCGCAAAGGCAATAAATCTCAAGAAAGTTTTGTCAAACTTGTAAAGACATAAGAAAGGATGCGAAAGCCCCTAGTATGATGGCGGCTCTTGGATTACCAATAACCCCAACCAAACCAGTTCTTTTCTTCCCGTATGGTGGCGACTTCCATGAAGTTCGGCCCATAAGGTTATTGATTTTAAGATGGTGAAGGCTTCTGGATTACCAGTAAGCATCGTCACATCTAAGTTTTTTCCCCCGTACACGGATGAAGGTTCTGGATTACCAGTAACGCGACCCGTTTATTAGGTGCCTGTACACGGATGAAGGTTCTGGATTACCAGTAACACGACCCGCTTATTAGGACTTTAACCCAATATGGCGACTTCTGGATTACCAGTAAGTTCAGCCTCATAAGGGTTGAAGGTCCCAGGATGGTGAAGGCTTCTGGATTACCAGTAAGCATCATCCCATCTGAGTCTTTTAAGCCCGTACACGGATGAAGGTTCTGGACTACCAGTAACACGACCCGCTTATTGGGTGCCTGTACACGGATGAAGGTTCTGGATTACCAGTAACACGACCCGTTTATTAGGACTTTAACCCAATATGGTGGCGACTTCTGGACTACCAGTAAGTTCGGCCCATAGGGTGGAAGGTCCCAAGATGGTGAAGGCTTCTGGATTACCAGTAAGCACAGCCCATATGGGTCTTTTTTATTCGACTAAGTGCAGGATCCCTGTGAGGATTGACTTTACAAAGTTCAGGGTCCTGGAGGCGGGATTAACTTTAACGAATATGGTTGCTGCACTCCAACAATACATGCATAATGAAGTACAAATCATAATGTAATAAAAACTTACTCCATATGATGGATGGAAAACGACAGATACCCTGAGTTTCAGGGCCTCCGGCTTTTATTCATTATTGATAATATATACCTGAGAGGTATGTACATGATCCCCAGAGCCGGAACTCTAGGTGTAGTAGGGTCTTTAGATGAGCTATGTTCCAGGGCCTGTTGGTCTCTTCTTCAGATGTTCGAGACTCCTTTCCAGGCCGGAGATCAATCAGATAATAAGACCCGTTATAAAGATTTTTGCTGACAACGAAGGGCCCTTCCCAGGGAGGCGAAAGCTTATGCATGCCTGACCGGTCTTGAATTAAACGAAGCACCAAGTCCCCTTCCTGGAAAGTCCGGCTTCTGATCCTACGGCTATGATAGCGACGCAGGTCCTACTGGTAGATAGCAGATCGGGCGGCTGCCAAGTCCCGCTCCTCTTCCAAGGCATCCAGAGAGTCTTGACGAGCCAACTCATTGTATTCTTCAACGTATGCTGAGACCCGGGGCGAGTCGTGGCGGATGTCGCTCGGTAAGACGGCCTCTGCTCCATAAACCATGAAGAAAGGCGTGAAACCCGTCGATCTGTTGGGAGTTGTTCGTATGCTCCATAAGACGGAGGGAAGTTCTTCTACCCAACAGCCGGGTGTGCGCTGAAGAGGAACCATAAGCCGAGGTTTTATACCACGAAGGATCTCCTGATTGGCGCGTTCAGCTTGCCCATTAGATTGCGGGTGTGCAACAGCCGCCACATCAAGTCTGATATGCTCCTGATCACAAAACTGCTTCATGGCGCCTTTTGAAAGGTTCGTGCCGTTGTCAGTAATGATGCTGTGCGGGTATCCAAAACGGAAGATTAACTTTTTGACAAACTTAACAGCCGTCTCTGCATCCAAATTACTGATGGGCTCTGCCTCCACCCACGTGGTAAACTTGTCAACCGCCACCAAGAGATGAGTCTTTTTGTCACTAGAAGTTTTGAAAGGCCCCACCATATCTAGCCCCCAGACCGCAAAGGGCCATGTGACAGGGATCATCCGAAGTTCCTGAGCCGGCACATGAGCTTGGCGGGCAAACCTCTGACAGCCGTCACACTTCCTAACTATATCCTTCGCATCAGCATGAGCTGTGAGCCAAAAGAAACCGTGGCGGAAAGCCTTCGCCACCAATGACTTAGAGACGGCATGATGACTACAGTCACCAGAGTGTATCTCATTGAGAATATTCCGGCCTTCATCAGGTGATACACAGCGCTGAAAGACGCCTGTGGCACTTCTGTGGTGTAACTCGCCATTGACAATGGTCATAGATTTGGACCTTCTCACGATCAGACGGGCTTCGATTTCATCAGCCGGCAGGACGCCTCGAGTCAGATAATCCAAGTATGGGACAGTCCAATCCGGGATCTCATGGAGAGCCGCCACCAGCTGGGCCTCCGGGTCTGGGACAGCAAGGTCCTCCTCCGTTGGCAACTTAACTGACGGGTTATGGAGCACATCCAGGAAAACATTCGGAGGCACCGGCTTTCGCTGTGATCCAAGTCGTGACAAGGCATCAGCCGCCTCGTTCTGCCGCCGATCAATGTGATCCACCTGATAACCTTTGAAGCAACTAGCCACATTAGTAACAGCTTGTCTGTAAGCCGCCATGAGCGGGTCTTTAGAATCCCACGTCCCTGAAACTTGCTGTGCCACCAGATCAGAGTCGCCCAGGCACCTAACCCGGCTGAGATTCATCTCCTTTGCAATCCGAAGCCCATGGAGAAGGGCCTCATACTCCGCAGCGTTGTTAGTGCAAGGAAACATAAGCCGTAAAACATAGCAAAACTTGTCACCTCGAGGGGAAGATATTATAACTCTAGCCCCCGAGCCTTCCAGCTGCCTAGACCCATCAAAATGTATGGTCCAGTATGTATTGTCTGGCTTTTCCTCCGGGGCTTGAAGCTCTGTCCAGTCATTGATGAAGTCCACTAAAGCCTGAGACTTTATAGCTGTTCGAGGTACATATCTGATATCATGGGGTCCAAGTTCAATGGCCCACTTTGCAATCCTGCCTGTAGCCTCTCTGTTATGAATTATATCCCCCAAAGGAGCTGAAGAGACCACTGTGATAGGATGCTCTAGAAAATAATGCCTCAGCTTCCGGCTTGCCATGAATACTCCCAAAACCAGCTTCTGCCAGTGTGGGTAACGCTGCTTGGACAAAGTCAGGACCTCACTAACATAGTAGACCGGCCTCTGGACAGGATACTCCCGGTTTGCCTCCTTTCTTTCCACCACCATTGCAACACTAACAGCTTTGTTATTTGCTGCAATATACAGGAGCATTGGTTCCTTGGTGACAGGAGCTGCCAGTATGGGCGGCTCTGCCAGCTGCTTCTTCAAAGCCTCAAAAGCTTCTGCGGCGGCTTTCGTCCACTTGAACTCATCTGCTTTCTTCAACAGCTGATACAGAGGAATAGCTTTCTCCCCCAGGCGGCTTAAGAAACGACTCAGAGCCGCCACGCGACCCGCCAAGCGCTGGACATCATTGATACACTTAGGCTCGGCCAGAGAGGTGATGGCCTTGATTTTCTCCGGGTTAGCTTCAATTCCACGCTCAGAAACCATGAAACCCAGGAGCTTTCCTGCAGGAACACCAAAAACGCATTTATCTGGGTTAAGCTTCATCTAATAAATCCTGAGATTGTCAAAGGTTTCCTTGAGATCCTCCAGTAAAGCTTCTTTCTTTGCTGACTTGACCACAATATCATCCACATAAGCATGCACGTTGCGACCAATCTGCCCGTGGAAGCAATTTTGCACACAACGCTGGTAAGTCGCCTGGGCACTCTTGAGCCCAAAAGGCATAGAAACATAGCAAAAGGCGCCAAAAGGGGTAATGAAGGCCGTCTTCTCTTGGTCCTCCACTGCCATCTTGATCTGATGATAACCAGAGTATGCATCCAGGAAACATAACCTCTCACACCCTGCTGTAGCATCAATAATTTGGTCAATGCGAGGGAGAGCAAATGGATCAGCTGGACAAGCTTTGTTAAGATCCGTATAATCAATACACATACGCCAAGTTCCATTTTTCTTCAGAACCAACACCGGGTTAGCCAACCACTCCGGGTGTAAAACCTCTATGATAAACCCGGCTGCCAGAAGCCGGGCTAACTCTTCCCCAATAGCCTTGCGTCTCTCCTCATTGAAACGACGAAGATACTGTTTGATAGGCTTGAACTTAGGATCCACACTAAGGCGGTGCTCGGCGAGCTTTCTCGGTACACCCGGCATGTCAGAAGGTTTCCATGCAAAGATGTCCCGATTCTCACGGATAAACTCGACGAGCGCGCTTTCCTATTTGGGATCCATATCAGACCCGATAGTGAACTTAGCAGAAGAGTCGCCAGGGGTAAACTCCACTTCCTTAGTATCTCTGTGAGCCTGAAATTTGAGAGCCGGCTCTCCCTCTATAGAGGGCTTCTTGAGAGGCGTCATATCCGCCGGGTCTACATTGCTAGCGTAGATTTTGAGCTCCTCCGTGGCACAAGCCGCCTCGGCATACGCGGCATCCCCTTCTTCACATTCTATGGCGACTTTCCGGTTTCCGTGAATTGTGATTGGACCCTTGGGACCCGGCATCTTGAGCTTGAGATAAATATAACAAGGCCTAGCCATGAACTTGGCATAAGCCGGCCGCCCAAAGAGAGCATGATAGGGACTCTTGATCCTGACCACCTCAAATGACAATGACTCGCATCTGGAATTATCCTCTGACGTCCCAAAAGCCACATTCAACTTGATCCTTCCAACAGGGTATGCTGACTTGCCAGGTATAATCCCATGAAAAACTGTGCTGGATGGTGTAAGGTTTTTCTCCGTCAACCCCATACGCCGGAAAGTGTCATAATACAAAATATTGATACTACTTCCGCCATCCATCAGAACCTTGGTGAGAGCATAGCCTCCCACTTGGGGTGCTACCACAAATGCCAGGTGACCCGGATTATCAATTCTGGGCGGGTGATCCTCCCTGCTCCAAGTAATCGGCATCTCTGACCACTTTAGCTATTCTGGAACTGCCGGCTCTACCGCATTAACAGAACGTCTCCTGACCTTGCGATCCCTTTTATCTGCACATGTAGTGAACACATGATACTGTCCACTATTTAACTGCTTAGGATTGCTCTGAAACCCGGTCTGGTTATTCTGTTGTTGCTGATTGTTGTTCTGCGGAATCTGCTGAAAATGCTGGCCATTGTTGTATTGATTCCCTTGAAACTGCTGACCGCTGCTATTCCCCTGGAAGCCGCCACCAGACCCGCCCGGGTGGTGTGACTGTTGCTGAAAACCACCAGGCGAGCCTCCACCAGGTGGTCCGAACCCGGGCCCGGAACCCGGTCCGTATCCTCCACCCTCAGCACCTGGCGGGTTCTGGAAACGCCGAGCAAAAGCATCCATTATATGGCACTGTTCCCAGGTATGCTTGGCTGGACGCTCTTTAGTGCCGTGTTTTGGGCATGGCCCCTTCAGGAACTCCTCAAAATTTTGTGGCTTAAAAGCTCTGTTATCAGGACCACCCTTCTGAAATTTTGTACCTGCATTTGTATTAGCAACCAGCTCTGACCCGGCTTCTGGGCCCTTACGCTTCTTATCATTGTTCTGCTGCTGACTTTTGCCACCAACAGGCTTTTTACCCTTCGGATCAGGAACCTCTGGCTCATCAACTCCTGGGTCCTTTGTAGGATCAGACTCGGCATACTTGGTGAGAGCATTCATGAGCTCCCCCATATCTTTGACACTCCGTTTGAGCCGCCCTAACTTCTGCGTGAGAGGCTCATAGTGGCAGGCCTTCTCCAGCACCAAAACTGCCTGAGGGGCAGAGATGTTGTCTAAAGAATGAATAATCTCCGCAACTCGGCCGACCCAATGGTGAGCCAACTCTCCCTGCCGCTGAACACAATGCTGAAGATCAATGATAGTCTTTGGACGCTTGCAGATACCTTGGAAGTTTTTGATAAAACGTTCCCTTAACTCGACCCATGTGTTGATGGAATTCGGGGGCAAATTCTTCAGCCATGTCCGCGCTGCTCCTTCCAACATCATGGTGAAGTATCTTGCACAAGCCTCATCGCTGACTCCCTGCATATCCATGGCCAACTCATAACCCTCTATCCACTGTGCCGGGTTATGGTCTGGTGTATAACTGGACACCTTCCGCGGGCCTTTGAAATCTCGGGGCAGGGGCGCGCTGCGGAGAGCCGGGCTCAAGCAAGGCACTCCAATGGATCTTCCTGTTGGGGTGACTGTTGTAGTCACAACTGGTGCGAGAGCCGCCTCCTGAGCGGCGAGAGCCGCCGCCTGCGCCGCTGTCTGATCTGCCGCGAGAGCCGCCGTGTGTGCCGCGTGAGTCTCATGTACTCTGTGCCCCGGGACCATAGGATTTGGTGAATATGGCAAGCCCCCAGGCGCACCCCGATGGTGGCGGGTGCTAGACACTGCAGGACTTTCAGCATGGCGGCTTCTAGTGCGGCTTCTGTTAGGAGCAGGTGTGGAATGCAGTCGCTCCCGGCTGTAAGAATAATTTGCTTGCTGGACCACAGCGGTTTTCAGCTTCTCGATTGCGTTGCGAGCCTCAATCTCCAGGGGCGTGTTTCCATTGATTGGAAGTCGCGCCAGCGCGGTAGTGGCCGCATAAAGGTTATCCACAGGGTTCGTAAAATGCCCTTGCGCCGTAAGCATCGGCGCCTCTCGGCGTAAATTAGGCTCAACCAGTGGCGGCTCTTCACGACCCGCCAAGTGGCGGGCTTCCGGGTCTGGCAACCTCTGGGGAGTTCCTGTTGCAGGACCACGAATGCGTTCCCCTGGTGGGGTGCTGAACTGCAGGGCCTGACCTTCAATATTGGAGATATAGCGGCTCCGGTGTCGTCGGTGATGAACCGCATCAGACTCTGCCCGGCGTTGCTCCAGATGATAATTCTCCTGTTGCAAACGCGCCGTCTCTTCCTGTATCTCTCGTTCACGAGTCGCCAGACGGACGTTCTCCGCATCAATGCTAGCCTGAGCCTGCACCATCTGACCCTTGATCCTGGCGATTTCCGCATTGAGCTCTGCTTGATTCTCCGCTGTAACCTGTGTGGCCATCAATGTCGTCAACGTGGTCGCCAGCCCCACCAGAGCCTGCGCTGGCGAGACTCTTGACACCGCATTAGAAGTTCCAGCATCTGCCGCCGGGTCTGGCATGTCAGCCGCCCCTGCCATGTAGACAACAGGGCGAGCGGGCGGGCCTAAAGAATCCTGCGACGGCGAGTTCTGCTGAAAGCCCCCAAGACCCTCCTGGTGAAGAGAATAAAGCGACTCTCCACCAGAGGAATAGCCACCATCATCGTAAGTCGCCGAGCCTTCTGTGGAAGCCGACGATCCAGAGTACTCCACCCCTTGAGTGAAGCCGATGAAGACGTGCCTCTGCCTGGCGGGCTGCGTGTCCTGGACCGGTTTGAAGGTGTTGGCGAAGATATCCGGCCCAGATCCAGATCCGCCGGCGTGCACAGGAGCCGGAAGCTGAGGGGCGGCTCTCGCCACGGCGGGTTGCGCGCGGCGGGCCGTCTCAACGACCTCCGTGGAGGTGACTGGCTTAGAGCCGCCAGCCTTCCCAATGAAAACATGAATTCCGCCAAAGGGGACCCGGAACCCGTACTCCAGAGAGTCGGCCTCGGGGCCCCAGTCTGAGTCGTCGACGAGCAGATTGCCGCGCCGACTCTTGGTCATCCGGCCAATCACGTATCCCTCGAGTCCTCGGGGAGGACCCTTCGAATACTCAACACCACCATGCGATAGCCCCACGGTGGGCGCCAACTGTCGTGGTATTTTCACGGCAGATGTCCTCATAGGACTTAATCTCGAAGCCATTGCGTAAGTAGCAGATCGAAGGGGTCAAACGTGGAACACGGAAGGCAAGATTTACCCAGGTTCGGCCCCTCTCGAGGAGCTAACAGCCTACTCCTGCTAGATGTATTTGAAGATCTTGATTACAAGGATTTTGAGACTTGTCTAGCCCTAGCTCTCGAAAGATTTTCCACCCCCGGGGGCTCCCCTTTATATACAGGCGAGGCCCGGGGCTCACATAAGAGTCCGGGTCGGGATAATAATCCGAGCCCAACTCCCCTTACTTGTTTCCTAAGTTATACCTTAAGGCGGTTTGCACTTACCGCCTCTCTCGGCGGGTCTTGGGCCGGCCCCTCAATGGGCGGCTCTCCTTCTGGGCCTCCATAGAAGACACTACGGCCCACCTGGCCCTTCATGGTTTTACTCCTCGAGACCCGTCCCTGAACGGGCGGGTTTCACCCAAAGATATTTCCCTGACACCGACCAAGGGTTGTACTTCGGTGCTACAGGCTCTATGGCGTAGACATCCCAAAGCGCGCGCTTCCGTTCCTTCCTGGGTATATGCGTGACATAGATCATGTTCACATTTTAACATCAGAAGGGAATTGCTTTTGGCCACAGTTGCTTGGCCTGCAAGGTTCATCCTCGTCATCGCTGCGGGACCCGCTCCTGGTTGGTTCCTCGGTAAATACCTTGCCGGCCTGCTTGAACACCCAATATTTTCGATTGGTCTGGTTGGCGGGCTTGTCCAAGGTGCCGTGAATTTGGCAAGACCTATCCAGTATTCTATCCAGGGCGCTAGGGCCATCCTTGTTCCCTTTAAAGGGCTTTTTCTTGGGTACGACTCGTGGGCCACTGAGCCCTGCATTGACTGCTGGGTGCCTGGGTCCTCAGTATCGCTGCCACCATGTTTATTCCGGCACTTGTTTTTGTTGCGCCTGGGTTTGCCGTTTCCGTCGCGTGTCTCTGATGTACCGGGATTGTTCCTGTGGGAACTACAGGTAAGCCAACTGTCCTCGCCTGTGCAAAAGTGGGTCATTAAAGAGGTAAGGGCTGCCATAGTTCTCGGCTTGTCCTACCTGAGCTGGCGGACAAGCCACTCATCCCGAATGATGTGCTTGAATGCGGCAATAGCTTCGGCGTCGGGGCAATCGACGATCTGGTTCTTTTTAGTTAAGAACTGATTCTAGAATTTCCGAGCACATTCGCCCTCCTGCTGGATGATATGACTGAGGTCGTCGGCGTCCGGGGGCCGCACGTAGGTGCCTTGGAAATTTGCCCTAAAGGCTTCCTCCAGTTATTCCCACCTTCCGATAGAGTTGCTGGGGGGCTATTAAGCCAGTGCCTTGCCGGTCATTTAAGTTTTAGCGGCAGGTATTTTATCGCGTGGAGGTCATCACCTTGGGACATATGTATGTGGAGGAGAAAATCGTCAATCCAGACAGCCGGGTCGGTCATTCCGTCATATTGGTCGATGTTGATGGGTTTAAACCCTTCCGGGAACTGATTTTCCATGACCTCATCTGTAAAACAGACCGGATGTGTGGGGCCTCGAAAACGAGTAATATCTGGTCATGCGTTGGCCGATATCCTTCCCCTCATCTTCTCCCGAGCTCTGTCATGCCAGTCCAACCAGGTGTCATTGCCTTCTAGGCCAGCGGGTGCGTGGTCCTACGAACCACATATGGATCAGGGAGGGGCTTTATTTGCCTGTATTTTGTCACACAGATCATAGGGGGCGTTGAAGCCCATCGCGCTCTTGCTATGAGGGCGGGTTTTTGCAGGGGGTTCTGTGTTCGCCCCTGCTGGCCTGTCTCGTCCTCTAGGGAGGCGATCGGCCTGTCCTGTATTGCCGTGCATAAACAGCTCGTCGTTTGCTGCCTCGTCGTCGAAGTCGGCCAGCAGCCGTCTTTTGGGGTATGACTTGGTAGCGGTACGTCGAGCCTCGAGCTCGGCTTCGGCTTCGAGGACTTTTACCCATTTGTTGTTGAGCGCGTTCTCGTGGGTGTACAACTCTTGCTGCGTCCTCTTCATACTTCCCGCAGTTGCGAGTAACCGTCGCTGGAACTGTGCCTGTTCGGATGGGCTTATGGGTACCACGAAGTCCTCGAGTCCGAGGCTTAAGTCATCCTTGGATTCGGGAAGGTAATCTCTATCCGATCCATCGTTGAGAGTGCCCATGTCCTTGAGATCATCCTCCGCGGGTGCCTCTACGGGCTCCTTCGGCTCAGCGGGCGAGGCTTGATTGTCATCGCCCAGGTTCTCAGTGGTGTCGAGGGCCGTACCGTTATCGGCGGCGCCCGTGGTGTTGGCCATACTTTTACTTCCATTACTCCCTTTAGATCGCCTCTTTGGCGGCGACACTTAGGGTTCTCCTTAGGTTTATCTTGAGGGCTGTTTTTATTAGTGTCGACCGTATAGACGTCGTATGTGGACGTGGCTGCCCAATCCCCTGTACGGGTTTTAGCGGACATATTTGCTCCGGTGTCGCTGATGACGTCTTCTTCCATGTCGGTGGCTTCATCAGAGCCGTAGTCAAGCTCATCGGTCAAGTCTTCGACCATGGCGACTAAGTGGGTGGTGGGTGGGACGTAAATTTCCCGATCGTCGGCTTTACATCCGATCTGATCGTAGACGGCGGATGGGATCGCCAAGTCTTGGATTTTGTCCAGCACCTCATTTAACTGTGAGACCTCCTCTGTGCTCAACACCTGGCTATAGGCCGGTCCGATCTGGAGTGGTCTGCTCGGACCGCCTGACGCAACATTGTTGTCCTGCCCGTCCGAGGTATCGTCGGCCATAGGCGACGAGATAATCACCGTCGGGCCCGTTGGTGACCTCGGCTCGAAGCCATGGTCAGTGGGCGTTGCGGTGGGGCTAGAAGCGATGATCACCAGATCTATCTCCGGGATCGGGTTTGCTGGAAGGTCAGATCCGAGAATCAGATCGGGAACATCATCCGGGGCCTCTGCGCTAGAGGGATCCTCAAGCCGATTTGAGGTCCATCCCAAAAAGACTAGCTCACCTCGGGTGTCCACGGTGTACTCCAGGTTCCCGAACATGAAGACCTGATTCGGGGCGCAGATGGCCAGTCGAGTCGGCATGCACTATGATGCTGCCAAAGATAAAATGCTGGCCGGGGACAAAGATGTCACCGTGGTCAGTATCGCTGTCAATCTGCAAGCGAGCCATCAATCTTTTGAGATCAACACAATGAGCTCTCAATTAAAGCACCAATGTCGGTGTCAAAACTGGTGGATCTCGGGTAGGGGTGCCCGAGCTGTGAAATCGGATCAATGGCTTAACAAGGAACATAGAACACGGTGATTTACCCAGGTTTGGGCCCTCTCTATGGAGGTAAAACCCTACGTCCTACTCTTGTTTATATTGATGGTGTATCAAGGTACAGAGTTGATCTACCTTGAGATCGTGAGTTGTTTTCTAAACCTTGGATTGTGAATGATCGTGTCTCTACGGACTAAATCCTCTGGCTTATATAGGCACCAGGGGTATCTAGGGTTCGGTTACAACTAAAGGAATACATGCCGAATCTACAAATCCTTGGGGTGTACGCCAAGTCTTCGGTGAGGCCCGGTACGTCGGTTCTTCAGGTTGGAAACCTCCAGAGTCTCTGCTCTTCAACTGGCCTTGAGTCCAGCCCATGGACTAATCACCTTGGCTGGGACCCCCTAGTCCAGGACACCGTCAACTGGGCACTGAGTTAATAGGTTAGTTCCCAAAAATGATATAAAATTGCATATAAAGAATATAAAGTATCCAAGATTGATAATATAATAGCATGAAAGAATAAAAAATTATAGATATGTTGGAGACGTATCACATATAAAGTATGTAGAATTGATATAATAATAGCATGAAACAATCAAAAATTATAGATACATAGGAGACGTATCAGGTAACTGTCGGGCCATTGGGAACCAGGGTACCCCGGCCCGTCTGCCTACGGCCCAGGAAACGAAGCCTGACGAAGGCCCAAGACGAGGCCCATCTAAGGGCGCCATGAAGCGAAGACATCTCCCGAGGCGCCGGCACTTAGCCGCGGCAGTGGCAGGAGCCTCGCGAGGCCCTCTCGCGAGGCCCTCTCGCGAGGCTGCCTCCCGAGGCACCCTCCCGAGCCGGGCGCCCGAGGCCATCTCGCCTGACGTAGGCTGCACGGTCCTGTGCCCATCACGTGGGTGATGCACATAGCGACGAAGGGCGGCAGAGGCCGCGCCAGCGGGCGCGGATAGAGAAGATTTCCTCTTTGGTGCTAAGGGGGTAGCCCCAGCTGCCCATCCCCAAAGCGAGTCCCAAGGACTACCTGTTTGGTGATAGAAGACCGAGACAGCAAGGCGCGCTGGACGGAGGTCGTCACCGAGCCCACCGGGGCGTCATAGATCATGCTTTTGCAGGCAAAGACCGCCTTTAGTTAGGATAGACTGAGCGCCTGTCCCCTCTCAAAACCCACCAAATGTGGCAACCCTTCCCGCCTAATTTTCGGGGGAAGAGGACCAGGGCGTCTATAAAAGGGGCAGAGCTGCCATTGTAGAGGGGATCGGTTCCTTCATCTCCTACTTTGTACGCGAGAGCATCCTCTTACCCACAGCAATCCCAACCACAAGCAGGAGTAGGGTTTTACACCGCAAGGTGGCCCGAACCTGGGTAACTGTCGTGTCCCCTGTCGTGCTCTCGTGTAATGCTCTCACAGTAGCCTCACCGTGGTCACCTTTGGTCGAAAAGAGCTAGCGCGCCCCCAGTGTTCAAACCTCTAGATCCCCGGAGTCCAGGCTCCGACATTTGGTGCGCCAGGTAGGGTGCCGCTTCGTTTCTTTCCGTTTCCTCGCCGCCATGGCCGACGCTCGCCACGAGCGCTACACGTGCCGAGCTGCTAGGGTGGCCTAGATAGAGCCCGTCGCCCGTGACGACCGTCGATGCCGCGCCGGCGGTGCTGTCACTGACCCCGTTGCGAGGGAGCAGCAGGCTTCTTCCCTTCACCCGTCCGTGCGGGTGGACGGCCACACCTCCACGGCCTCTTCGCTCGACCGGCGCAACACGCCGGCCCCGTAGGCCGCGCTGCTCATGGCGCGTGAGCTCCTGCGCTACCGCCCCACTGACGCCGGCTACGACGCGTGGCTCGGCCGCATCACCGAGCTCGTCAATGCCGCAGGCGACGCCCCGGTGCCCTCTCACTCGCTCCGTCCTCCGCCGTCTCGCGTCGGGGACGTGGGTGCATTACACGCCTCCTCCGCCTCCTCTGCACGGCGAGGGCGCCCGGCGCCACCACGACGTGCGGGCGCGTGAGCACTCTCGCAGCGCATCTTCGCCGGACCATGGCGAGCCTAGCTACCAGATCGTCCGGCACGCACCGCCCGTCGCGCACGTCCTCCTCGAGCAACAGTGCCAGCGCCAAGACAGGACCATCCAAGAAGTCGCGGCCGCCCGCCGTCAGAACCGTGCCGCCCTCGCTGGCTGCGTCCCCTCCAGCTGCGTGGGCTGCCGCGCCTTCACTCGCGACCTGCGCCGTGTGGTGTGGCCCACCAAGTTCAAGCCGGACTTGCCTCCACGCTATGACGGCACCCCCAACCCCGCGGAGTTCCTGCAGCTCTATGCCCTGAGCATCGACGCAGCGAACGGCGACGACAAGGTCATGGCGAACTGGTTTCCCATGGCCCTCAAGGACGGCCCGTGCTCCTGGCTCATGAACCTCCCCGAGGCATCCATCTCTTCATGGGGCAAGCTCTGCCAGCAGTTCATCACCAACTTCAAGGGCACGCACGAGCGCTCCCTCACGCTCAACGACCTACGCGCTGTGCGCCAGTGCCCTGATGAGACCCTCCGCAAGTACATCCAGCACTTTAGCCAAGTGCGCAACTAGATCTCACGTGCCTCCGAGGCCGCCATCATCTCCGCGTTCTCCAACGGCGTCACGGACGTCCGGATGCGCGAGAAGCTCGCCATCAACGACAAGCTCGACAATGTGCTTGAGCTGTTCGACCTCGTCGACAAATGCGCCAAGGCCGAGGAAGGCCGCCTCTTCGTCCACAACGACCCCGACGCGGCGCCAGACACCACCAAGGCCAAGAGCAAGGACGTCAAGCGCAAGGGCCCTGTCATGCTCGTGGCGGAACCCGAGCAGAAGCGCGGCCGTTAGCATGAAGAGCCCAAGAGAGATAACCGCCCACTCTGTGCCGCCACCACCACAGAACGATGGTAACAAGCCCGACCAAGACGCCGGGGGCTATCAAGAGCCTCGCGGAGTGGCCTGCATCCTTGGAGGACCTCAGGCTCTCGCATCCAACCGCCACTTCAAGTTGTTTTCTCGCGAGGTGAACGCTGCCCTCCCGAGGCCTGAGACTTCTCGCCCCCTCAAGTGGTCCCAATACGCCATCACCTTCGACTCCAACGATCACCCCAAGTCTTCGAGCGCTGCTGGCACGGTCCCCATGCTGTGCACCCCCACCATTAGCAATGTTGCCGTGACCAAGACACTCATCGACGGAGGCGCTGGCCTCAACGTGATCTCCATCGAGACCTTTGAAACGCTCCAAGTGCCCTATGACCAGCTGATGCCGACTAGGCCCTTCCCCGGAGTGACTGATGGCTCCACCATTCCTCCGAGCCAAGTGCGTCTCTCCGTCACCTTCGACACCCGCAAGAACTACCATACTGAGCTCATCGACTTCGACGTGGCGCACATCGGCCTGCCGTACAACACCATCCTGGGCTACCCAGCTCTCGCCAAGTTCATGGCGGAAACTCACCACGCCTACAACGTCCTCAAGATGCTGGGCTGCAGCGGCATCATCACCGTCTGCTGCGACGAGAAGTTCGCGGTCCGTTCCCTCGAGAGCGCCTACAAGGCAGCCACCACCGCTTACCCTACCGACGAGGCTGCCGCCGAGCCTCATGAGGCCTCACCCGCGAAGAAGAAGCAGCTGTTCTCTCAGGACCGCGCCGAGACAAAGAAGGTGTCGGTGGACGACAGCTGCTCAGGCCCTGTCTTCACCATCGGCACAGGCCTCTCCCCAACATAGGAAGACGTGCTCGTCACCTTCCTTCGGGCAAACTCAGATGTGTTTGCCTGGACGGCATCTGACTTGTCTGGTGTGCCGAGGGAGGTGATCGAGCACCACTTAGTGGTGTGCCCCAGCGCACGCCCCGTGAAACAAAAGGCACGGCGCCAGGCGCCAGAGAAGCAAGATTTCAGCGTCAAGGAAGTTCAGAAGCTCCAAGAAGCTGGAGACATCCGAGAGGTGCGCCACCCCGAATGGCCCACCAACCCTGTCGTCGTGCCCAAGAAGTGCGGCAAGGAGCGCATGTGCGTCGACTTCACGAGCCTCAACAAGTTCTGCCCTCAAGACAGTTTTCCGCTGCCCCGCATCGACCAGATCATGGACTCCACCACCGGGTGCGAGTTGCTATGCTTCCTAGATGCCTTCTCAGGCTATCACTAGATCAAGATGGCGGCCGAAGATGTGGAGAAAACGGCCTGCATCACCCCCTGTGGCATATTCTGCTACATCTGTATGTCGTTCGGCCTCTGGAGCACCGGAGCCACCTTCTAGAGGCTGATGCACATCGCTTTGGAGCCCCATATGGGAAGGTACGCCGAGGCCTATGTCGATGACATTGTTGTCAAGAATCACGAGACCTGGTCCCTCCTCGCGGACCTCCAGGAGACATTCGACAACCTACGCAAGGTCAACCTCAAGCTCAACCCAGACAAGTGCGTCTTCGGAGTCCCCTCCGGCAAGCTGCTCGGCTTCCTGGTCTCCCACCGTGGCATCGAGGCCAATCCCGAGAAGATCAAGTCCATCGAGGAGATGCGGCCTCCCCAGAGCCTCAAGGAGATGCAGTACCTGGCGGGATGTATGGCCTCCCTTGGGCGATTCACCTCCATGTTCGGCGAGCGAGCCCTGCCATTCTTCAAGATCATGAAGAGATCCGGCCCCTTGAAGTGGATTTCCGAGGCCGACGCTTCCTTTGAAGACCTCAAGAGGTACCTCACAAGCCCTCCAATCATGGTCGCGCCACGCTCTCGCAAGCCCTTGCTCCTATACTTGGCGGCTACTCCCCAGACGGCCAGCGTAGCCCTGGTGGCAGTTCGAGAAGAGTGCGTCCCCGCGCAGAAGAGGCCTGCCGCGCCACCAACTCCTGAGGCCTCGCCGTCGCCTGCCGAGGCCCTGCCTCAGGAGGCCTTCAGTGAGCCACCTCGCGAGCCGCCTTCCGAGCCTCCTGAGCCTCATGAGCCCCTCGGGCCCCCCAAAGAACAAGCTGCTGCAACAACTACCCACCTCATCGAGCACCCCGTGTACTTCGTCAGCATGGTGCTGCGAGATGCGCGCGAGCGTTACCCCATGCAGCAGAAGCTCCTCCTTGCGCTCCTCGTCACCTCCAGGAAGCTGTGCCACTACTTCCAGGGCCATCCCATCAAGGTGATCTCGTCTTACCCCCTGGATCAAGTCTTGCACAGCCCCAAGGCCGCTGGCCGTGTCGCCGAATGGAGCATCGAGCGACAAGCCTTCGAGCTGGAATTCTGCACCACAAGGGTGATCAAGGGCGCAGCCCTGGCTGACTTCGTAGAAAAATGGACGGTCCCACCCTAGGAGGAGCCTCGTGAGGCTGAATCCCTCTTGGCTGGGGACGAAGCCCCTAGCGGCTGGTCCATGCACTTCGATGGCACCTTCTCCCGGCAGGGCGCGGGGGCTGGCGTCGTGCTCACCTTGCCAACGGGAGACAAGCTCTACTACAACGTCCATCTCTGTTCAAGCGTGATGATAAGGTCTCCAACAACATCGCCGGCCTCATCGCTGGCCTCAAGGCCACCTCTGCCTGGGCATCAAGCGCCTCACCATCAAGGGTGATTCACAGCTCCTCGTCAACTTCTCCACCAAAAGCTACAAGCCCAAGGACGAGCATATGGCCGCCAACTTAGAAGAGGTACGTAAACTTGAGAAGCGTTTCCTTGGCCTGGATCTGCAGCACGTTCCTCGCGGCGGCAACAAGGAGGCCGATGACATCGCCAAGCGAGCATCCCGCCGCGATCCTCAGAGCCTCGTCATCTTCGAGGAAAGGCTCCTCAAGCCATCAGCTGCACCACCTGCCGCTGGCACCGCGCTGCTTCACGAAGAACTCCCACCCGCACCGCCCACGGGCATGCCAGACTGCGGCCCAGCCTCAGGAGCCCGCCTGCTGCTGGCGTTGGAGCCTCAAGCAGATAGCTAGCCCGCGGAATTCAAGCCCTACTTGCTTCATGGCACCCTCCCGAAGGAGGACTCAGAAGCGGAGGGCATGGCTTGCCAGGCCACCGCTTACTGCTTGCAAGACGGCGAGTTGTACCGCAGGCGCCCCAATGGTACGGTGAATCTCTGAAGAACAAGGGCACGAGCTTCTCGCCAACATCCATGGAGGAGACTGCGGCCATCACTTGTTGCGCACCCTTGCCGGCAAGGTGTTCTGCAGCGGCTTCTACTGGCCCACCGCGCTCCACGACGCCACCGAGCTGGTCCAATCCTGCGAAGCTTGTCAATTCCATGCCAAGCAAATCCACCAACCGGTGCAAGGCCTTCAGATGATTCCCCTCTCGTGGTCCTTTGCGGTCTGGGGGCTGGATATCTTGGGGCCCTTCCCTCGCACAGCTGGCAAGTTCACAAAATGGGCGGAGGTCGAGCCCATGCGCACCATCCCGGCAGGCTCTGCCGTCAAGTTCATCAAGGGCCTCATGAGCCGCTTCGGCGTCCCCAACCGCATCATCACTGACAACGGCTCCCAGTTCACAAGCGGCCTCTTCAAGTCATACTGCGCCAGCCTCGGCACGCAGATCTGCTACGCCTCTGTCACGCACCCTCGAAGCAACGGCCAGGCCGAGCGTGCCAACGCCGAGGTCCTCAAGGGCCTCAAGATGAGAAGCTTCAAGAAGAAGCTTGAAGCTTGGGGCAAAGGATGGATTGACGAGCTACAATCCGTGCTGTGGTCTATCCGCACAACGGCAACCAAACCCACAGGCGAGACTCCCTTCTTCCTCGTCTACGGAGTCGAAGCAGTCCTCCCATCTGAGCTCCGGCATAGCTCTCCGCGAGTCCTTGCCTACGACGAGGCTCGTCAGGACGCCTCGCGAGAGGCCGACCTGCTGCTCCTCGAAGAAGCACGTCGCCAGGCCGCCCTCCGCGCCGCCAGATACCAGCAGGCTTTGCGTCGCTATTGTAGCCACAACATACGCAAACACATCCTCATAGTCGGTGACCTCGTCCTGAGAAGGATCCTCTCTAGAGAGGGACTCCACAAGCTCTCACCCACGTGGGAAGGCCCTTTTAGGGTTGCCCATGTCTCCAGGCCTGGCGCCGCCCGGCTGGAGACGGAGGACGGAGTTTCTATGCCTAACGCCTGGAACATCCAACACCTCCGCAAGTTCTACCAGTGACCCTCATGCGTACGAACGAAGTGGGGCTGTACACGCCCCGGAGCCACTCATTGTGTTCGCCTATTGGGCCCGTGAGAGCTCCCGCCCATGTCTCAGTGGAAGCCCCATGCTCCGCGCTGGCAGAACGATCGAACCGCGATCATGCCCACGCCTAGTGGAAGCCCCATGCTCCGCGCTGGCGGAACAATCACCTGAGGGCGCCCCACGGGCTGCACCAACCTCACGCTTATCCATGCCGAACATGGCAGCCACCTCTCTTTTTGGTTGTGTAATGAACTTATTACTATGTTTCAGTAAAGCTGTATTTCCTAAGATATCTTATGTATTGCTAAGTTGCTTGCCTCAGGAGCTGTGCACGCTCGCGACCTTCCTTCTGCGCATCTCGCAAGCGGGGGCTGGACACGGTGCCTGTGCTCGGGTCAGTCCCAGCTGCACTGCAAAAACCCAAGTGATTGAGCTCTGGCTCACGGGCCTGCTCCCTTGCATGCCACCTCACCAAGGTCCTTGGTGTCTCGTCTCCTCGTGTGATACCCACGAGCAAGCTAGCAAGCGCGCACCGCTCCCCCCGCTTTATTAAATCAATGTAAAGTCATCACAGGAACAAGGCACTCAAAGGCCTCGCGAGCGCTGCCTCGCGAGGCAACTCACAACAATACGTCCTCATAAATCCCCAGGGAACCTCGCGAGTGCTGCCTCGCGAGCCAACCTACGGCAACCATATCCGCCAAGTGCTAGCGGGAGGCCTCATGAGCAGGAGCCTCGCAAGGCGCACCCCATAGCCACGACACGGCAATTGACACTCGCAAGAGCTAAGTACAAAAATACCTCATGAGCCGCTCTCGGCGCCTCTCAAGTTTCCTCTCCCCGCGACCTCGCTGAGTGCTGATATTCCCTCATCAATGCAAGCCGCTTGCACATCAAGGGGGGACTTCCTGAGCATCGTGCCTCAGGAGTCCTTACCGCCCCTTAGTGCCCTACACCTCCTGGCCTTGTCCAGGCAACATGACCTGACATACCAGCGACGGTTGTAGCCCGCTCGGGGGCTGGGTCCTGGTGACGTAGAGAACCAAGGCAAACAAGGAAAGGGAAACAGGCCTCACAAGAGAGCCTCATGAGGAAACATACATCATGACAAATCATACGGTACGTAAAACAAAAGACATTGTTTTTCACGCCGTCGGGGCTGCGTCGGCCCATTACAGGAAAAAAATAAAAAAGGGCCAAGGGAGAGCACGGCACGCCCTCAAGACCCGACGCGGGCGCCGCCTGCACCTAGTCGGAGTCTTCGTCCTCGCTTTTGATGCGCGGGGAGCCTTTGCCACTCTCGCCCCCGCTGCTGGAGTCTCTGCTGCTGCCGCTGTCGCTCCCATCGGAGGAGTCGGAGCCGATGTCATCCTCGTTCTCCGCGCAGCACCCGAGGCGGACACCGGAGGCCCCGAAGATCTTCACGAAGAGGGTGGTGGCTCCATCGTACTTGAATTGGAGGAGATGCCCCCGCTTCAAGAACATGAAGTCGGCATGGGTGAACTCCATCGCCATCCAGGAGGGCCTGTTGCAGCAGTCGTCCGCTTGCACCCACAGCCCCAAGGGCTCCTGGCCCTCCATCGCTTTCGTAAAGGAATCGGGGAGTCGGAGCCAGCTGCAAGGCCGGTGATGCATCCCCACGAAGAACTTGTACGTCGCCTCCGCCGAATGAAATCCCGCCTGGGGAGGACAGGCGGCCGCCCCGCTGCGCCCGCCTCGGCCACGGGTGCCAGCCTTCCATGAGCGCTTGGACCGGCTTTGGTGGCCGCCGAGGGGCGCCCACGGTCCCGGGGCGGAACCCTCGTGGCGGCGGCGGACGCACGAGCTCGCCCTCTGCCCCTTGCCATCGCGACGGTGGTTCCGGAAGGGCGAGAGGAAGAAGAAGGGGAGGAACGGAGGAAGGAGATGGGAGAAGGATTCTTGTCTTCCGTCCCCCTTTATACCCGACGGGGGCGCTGTACCTGTCGCTCCGCCTTCTTCGACGTCGGGAATCGAGGCAGCAGAAAAAAGGAAGCAATGATGGCCTGCTCCCCACGTGGGCAGGCTTTATGGCAGGCGCGGGCGGTTACCGAGGCATAGTGGGGAAGTGGGGTCGTCCCACGTCCCGTCGTGCGCCATGCGTCAAGCCTGGGCCTCGCAGTCTGTCAGGGCCCGCGCCGTTTCGCTCCCAACGGGTGGGAACGTGCGTGCCACAGGCCCGGGGGTTACTGTCGGGCCATTGGGAACCAGGGTACCCCGGCCCGTCTGCCTGTGGCCTAGGAAACGATGCCTGACAAAGGACCAAGACGCGGCCCATCTGAGGGCGCCACAAAGCGAAGACATCTCCCGAGGCGCCTGCCTCCTGAGGACCCCTCGTCAACACGTGAGTTGCTAGCACTTAGCCACGGCAGCGGCAGGAGCCTCGCGAGGCCCTCTCGTGAGGCTGCCTCCCGAGCCGGGTGCCCGAGGCCATCTCGCCTGACGTCGGCTATATGGTCCTGTGCCCATCACGTGGGTGATGCGCGTAATGACGAAGGGCGGCAGAGGCCGCGCTAGCGGGCGCGGATAGAGAAGCTTTCCTCTTTGGTGCTAAGGGGGCAGCCTCAGGTGCCCATCCCCAAAGTAAGTCCCAAGGACTACCCGTTTGGTGATAGAAGACCGAGACAGTAAGGCGCGCAGGGCGGAGGTCATCACCGAGCCCACCGGCACATCATAGATCATGCTTTTGCAAGCGAAGACCGCGTTTAGTCAGGATAGATTGAGCGCCTGTCTCCTTTCAAAACCCACCAAGTGTGGCAACCCTTCCCACCTAATTTTCGGGGGAAGAGGACCAGGGCGGCTATAATAGGGGCAGAGTTGCCATTGTAGAGGGGATCGGTTCCTTCATCTCCTACTTTGTACGCGAGAGCATCCTCTTGCCCACAGCAATCCCAACCACAAACAGGAGTAGGGTTTTACATCGCAAGGTGGCCCGAACTTGGGTAACCATCATGTTCCCTGTCGTGCTCCCGCGTAACGCTCTCACCGTAGCCTCGCCGTGATCACCTTTGGTCAGAAAGAGCTAGCGCGCCCCAGTTTTCAAACCTCTAGATCCCCGGAGTTCAGGCTCTAACAGTAACGACATACGCCATGCTCGCGCCGGAGCGGCGCTTTGAGCTGCTTCCGGAGATCTGGAGGCGGCGCGAAGCCCGGATAACAGCCGGCCTGCCTCTGGACTCGCTGGAGCCGGAGGAGGAGGCGGTGGAGGCGGAGCAGAATGCGGCCATGGAAGATGCAGAGCTGGAGGAGGAGAATGATGATGCGGGAGACTTGGAGCTGGAAGAGGAGGACAACGACATGGGCGAAGCGGAGCCGGAGGAGGAGGACGATGACGACGCGGGCGAGGCGGAGCTGGCGCCACCGGTTGCAGGCTTCGCCATGGCCGACGCCATGGCGGAGTTGATCCAAGCGGAGGGGGTGGTGGAACAGCAGGCCATCCTCGAGTCCATCCAGTCTGAGGCCGAGGTGGAGGCCAACCGCTGCTTCCTCCGCCTGCGGGAGAGGGATCAACGAAATGTTTGCCGAACTGGAGGAGGAGCTGGAGTTGTAGCATGCGACCACATACCCATCTTCGATGATGAGTAGTGTGGTCTAGCTCTGTAATGTGTGTAGTACTACATACTATTGCATGCTTTTTATGGATTTGAGATATCTAATATGCGTGGTACTCCCTCTTTCCGGTTTAAAGGGCTCATCAAAAAAATAGATTTCCATTATATTAGGCTCACGTTGAGTCCAATTAAGCAAAAAGGGCTTCGAGTCTCACACCACATTTAGTTAATAGAGATAAGAGAAAGGAAATTAGTGGTCATGCATGCATCTTTGTGTATTACTGTACTGTACTTGGATGTGGTGAAGGAAATACTCCCTCCATTTTTATTTACTCCGCATATTAGCTTTGTCTAAAGTCAAACTTTATATACTTTCAACAAGTTTGTAGAAAAATATATTAACATATACACAACCAAATCAATATCATTGGATTCATCATTGCATATATTTTCACATCATATAAATTTGTTACTATAAATGTTCATATTGTTTCCTACAAACTTGGTCAAACTTCATAAAGTTTGACTTTAGTCAAAGCTAATATGCGGAGTAAATAAAAACGGAGGGAGTACTATATTAGGGTTGACTGGTCGCTGCCCGCGGACGTGCCCGGACGGAGGAAGAGGAAGTTGAAGAGAAGTGGGTTGTGGAGTACACAACTGTTGCACGAGCTCCAAGGAACTTTCGTGCCAAACAATGCATATTTAACTACTAGTACTACATACACCCAGGCCTTTAGGTTGCGTGTAGATGACATGGCTACAACATGCAGGCTGTAGTTCGACAGCCTACCACTCCGCCTCGCACGTTTTTTTGGCAACGCAAGATTTGCATGCAGGCATGTCACGCATGAGAGAGTATCTGGTGCTACCGAGGCTTAGGTGCTACCGTGATACGGGACCCTGGGCTTTTTTTGCAAAGTTGCAGAGTTACTGGGATCCGTTCGATCTGAGAATCTGACGGCCCAGAAGCCCGTATCACAGTAGCACATAAGCCTTGGTAGAACTAGATATTTTCCCTGTCACACACATAGTTGTCGAAGTCGTGCTCGAAAAAGGGCGACGAGGTCCGCTAGTCCACGTTGATCGGTGCGCCCAGAAAACAAACCAATCCCAGTCGCCGTAAATGTCATGTGTGCTTTAATTACAGGCTAGTGGATGGACGCGAACGTGCCATACAATGAACCGCCCGCCGGCTCCCTAATCTCAAATATAAACTGCACTAGCGCACTACTGCTAATGCGCACCCGCAGAACATCCTTTCCGAAGGGACGAAGCCCTGTGGTTACCATCTCCTCTCGTCTAAACCAATTCCCAAAGGGAGAAGGCAGTTCATCCCCATTGCCATGGATTCGCAAGGCAGTGGTGCCTCTCATCCCCGTCGAGGTTGGGAGACCGTGGACGACAATGCTTTGGGGGAAATCGTAAGTCGCTCTGACTTCCTCAATTCCGCAAGACTCAGCGGTGCTTGCACCAAATATTTTAAGATGGTGCGTAAATCTGCGTGGGAGAAGGCCATGCTAGTTGGTCTGCCATGCGTCCTTGAGGATGAGGATGTTTCCTGGGGGGGGTCTCTCCTGCGTGGCGTGGCCGTAGTTGCAAGTTGACACCCCTTGAGATGTTGATGTTGAGGGGCACTCAGATTTTGTCCGATGAGCAGGTCAGTCATGAGTTTGATCACGTAAATGTATTCTAAAGACTACTTCCGTGTTCCATTTCATAATTCCCCCGCTGCCCACTATTGCACAGGTTTGGCTTGGCGCCAATGGAGATTGGCTTGCATACATACAGGAGGGTACCAACATCAATTTGCACAACATCCACACCGGTGAGACCATTCCCGTCGAACCTTTGTCCAGCATTGGGATTGGCCATGCAATGGGGCACCGCCTGAATTGGTACAATGGAACCACGGTGAGTTTGAAGAAGATAGCAATCCTAGAAGCCCTGAGAAGGTCGTGCGGCAACAAAGATTAATCTCTCATTGCGGTGTTCGACATCGTGATTGCTTTCACGAACCATCCTACACGTGGCAGTCAAAGCTGGACCATGCTGTCTACGGCCGACTTGTTGCCGTACAATTACAAAGACGCCGTGCTCCTTTTAAACCGCATCTTCGCGGTGACAAACCAGGGGACTTGTTTCGTATGGGACACATCCTATGGTATACTCCCTCTCTTCCATTTTAAATGTTTAGCTTTTCCGTTTTGTAAGTTTCAAACTTATTGCTCCGCATCACATGTTCAGATTTCAAGGTGCATTAAATCGTTGCATGCAAGGATTAAGAGAAAACCCACCAATGCATGTACTAGTTTTTTTGGTCATTTATTGGTCACGCATGCATGCATTGCGATAAACGTTTTTAACCACATTTGTTTAGGAAATTGAGTGCATTAACTGAGTACTTTTGCAAACTACAAAATCTATACCACCACACCCGCGTCTGACCGCCCTGGCCCACCCAAACCCCCTTCCCCGCCCACCCGCGCTTCCCGCCTGAAACGGTCAGCGCCGCTCTATAGCATCAGTGCCGCATTCATGCCCGGCCAGAGCAGACTGGCGTCGGCTTTGAAACAGCGTGATGGCCGAGAGAGCGCTGCTTCCCGGTGCACGCGACTGCTCCACGTTGAAACAACACTAGGGCCGTCCGCCCATCCGTCCGCCGCCCACATTAATGACACGCGGTTGCCGAGGAACCTACTCCGGTGCCACCCGTCCGTCCGCCTGCCACCGCTCATTGCCATTCGGCCGCTATATAAACTTCAACCCCAGCCATAGCGGCAGTCATCCTCCTCCGGTCCCTTTCTCCTCTCGGCACCACTTCCACCATGGCCTCCTCGCGCTCCAAAGCTCTCTGGGACGGAGTGTCGCCGGAGCAGAAGAAGTACATTGCCGGCTCCGCCCCGGCCGCGCTCCGCCTCCACGATCACGAAGTTGGCACGTCTGCCTAGGCACTACCGGCAGTGAGGAAGAGTAGTGCATGGTAGGTCGCCGCTGCTCGAGTCCCAAGAAGCCCACTGCTTCTCCCCTCCCGTCGAAGCTAAGCTCATTGGGCACAACATCGAGTGCCGATTCTCCAATTGGCGGTGACGTGGAGGTGGAAATCTTCACTTCCTAGAGCTTCGGAGTAGGAGGTTACGGAGGCGGAGCTGGAGAGCGTTGGCTCGAAATAGGAGAAGGCGAAGGCAATAGCCAGAGCTTCAATTCTCGGGGCTCATTGCCGGACATGGGGGACGGGCGCCGGTTATCATTAAGAATAGGTTTTAGTCCGATTTGTATGAAAAATGTAATGAATTTCGTCCGGTATATATGAAAAGTTTTCAAAATGTAATGAATTTTGTCCGGTTTATATGAATTCCGTCGTGTTTGCATGAATTTCATCCGGTTATTCATATAGTTGTCGAAAGGTATGCGGGCAGCGTTGGATGGCAGCCTCCGACATCAGTGTCCGCGGACAGATGCCGGATTAAATTTGGGGGGTCAGCGTTGGAGATGCCCTAACCATCATGGTGTAATCCCGAACAGTGATCCACTATTTTGCAAGGAAAAGTCATCCCCCGATCAAAATCAGATCACCGATCGTGGATGTGCATGGGGCATTCGGTCTCACTTGGAACCTTTTAACTGATGACACCCAATTGGGACGTACTATCTTAGCAGTCGTTACCCATGGTACCATTGAAGGGCAACAAGGTGCCATGATCTATCACGATCGGACCCTGATCATGTACCTAGGTAAACCATTCTCTCCGATGTAAGAGTAGTAGAGCCAGGAGCTAGAGTATATCTTATTGCCATGTCATCTTATAACATTTCAGTACATGTGTCATTATACTCCATGAGGAGTAGTTCTTTTTTTTGGATTGATTGGGATAGTCATCGACACAACATTATAATGCCAGTTATAATTAATGATGTACTTAGCAATTTCAATTCCGCAATGTACTAGCTAGTGAGCCTGAATCCCATCAAACAAAAAAAGTACTAGTACTACTAGTACTCCTCCTACTTTAATTAATATACATGGCCCACGTCACACTCTCAAATTGTTTCTTGTAGCCTGTGCCGCAGCTGGCTCTAATCTACTCCTACTAGACTGCTTCCCTTCCCTATCATAGCAATACGCAAATATAGAATATTTTATTTTAATCTGTATCCTCTCCTTACGTCACCTTATTATACTTGCTACACAACATTTATCCTGCATGGACCTTGACCATGCACGTCACCATGTACCCAGGTTTGAGATGCCAGGTGTACCAGATGGACGGCGGCGTGTTCGACCCCCGTGATGCTACCTGGGTGTGGATGAACAAACTTGGAGAGTACTCGGTTTTCATTGGGGACATCTACCCCATAGTGAAAATGATGCCACCTTCCGTGCATGATGCCGATGGCCTGCCGTTCATGAAGAATGGGTGTGTATTCATTGCGCACCGCCACATTAATATCTTGAATGCCCCGATCCCTGACTTATGCCACTTCGGCTTGGACGAGTCTCCATCGTGGGGAGCCACACTAAAAAGCTGCGATGATATGGATTCTCGTTGCCTCTGTTATGGATCGTCCTATCTATCAAGAACACCTGGGACTGGAACTACGAGATGGACATGTACCCAGGCATGTACGAACCTGAGTAATGTATCGCAGTAAATATAGGTGAAGTAGCCAGGCACAAATAGTATGAACCTGCATGGCATGTTGGCATTTGTCTTTTAGAACTTACTACCACTAAATGTTACGTGCAATGCACGTTGACATTATGATGTACGTGCCTAAGTACTCTACTATATTAATTGCAGGCACAAATTAGGTTGGATATTTGTTTACGTATGGTCTGAGACCTTCCAACTAGACGCGTCTGGGTCTCCGGGTCGCACTTTGTATCGTTATATACTACGTATGGTCTCCGACCCTCCAACTACACAGTCAAATTACCCTCAAAGAAAAACCGAACGGTCATATCACATGTGCTGCCATGTTTCGCACTCCTCCCTCGTAGAGTGGAGACACTTGCTTTCATAAGAATGGAAGAAGTGGAGACGCTATACCATGCTGTTCCTGTCCTTGTCCTTTCGCTGACGTGTGGGACATCCAGCACGTGCCAAGCAGCAATTTATCCCCGTATCTTGATCTCTAGGCTACGTGCCGGACTTAAGACAAGTATGCTGTATGAACCACTACACACCAAGCAGCAGGCATGGTGAGCAATCTTCAAATCATCAAGTCATTAAAAAACATTATGAACCACTGCACATGCCAAGTTCACTGGGTTGCTGTGTTTCGCACTCCTCTATCGTAAGAGTGGAAACACTAGCTTTCATCAAAAATAAATATAAAACAGCAATGACACTCTACAACGTGGTTTACTTGCTTCTCCTCCATAGCGGGTAGAGTACTTTCGTTCGCCGACATGTGGGACATCCACCATCCGGTTCCACTTGCCATGCACGAAAATTAGAGTGCATCACACAGAACTGCAGGGGAGACTCACCCCGGTCATAGCGCCACAGTAATAATGACTAATTAGCTGTCAAATCACAAGGCCCCGCCTATCCAACTCTAGGTAAGTGCGGCGCCTTTTTAACCGGGTTTTGCAACAAAGAGTGAAATTATGGTTACTTCGTCCGAGCAACTTACAGAATGAAACATGTGAGTGGGAGCAATTAAACTAAGACTTAAAAAATGTAGCAGGATTCTTCACGGGATTAGTAGAAAGTGCGGCGCCTTTTTAACCGGGTTTTGCATCGATCATTCGTATGAAGGTGCTAAACCAAGTGTTACCCTTACAAGTTGAAAACAAGAAACTGGACCATTCACGGCACACCTGTCGCGTTCGGCCCGTCGCTCAACGAGCTTCCTCACGGCATATCACTGACTTGTGGGAACGTATGTGAGCAAACCGACTAGGCCAAACCAGCCCGCCTAATGCGCGGGAAAGCCCCGCCCTCGTCTTTTATATCTAGATTTCTACCGGTCGATCACAAGAACAAGCGAAAGAAAATGTTACACTTTACAAGTTCAAAAGGAAAAGGCAGCACACTTAAAGCACGCCTGTCGCGTTCGCGTCGCACCCCCCATGGTCAGTCTGGCATGCCGCTCACCAAAGGGAACACGCACGCGTTGTCTTGCATTTTCAATGACATGTGGGACTGCAATTGAATAAACCGACGATACCCAAAATCTAATCGCCCGCCGAGCGCTGGCTGAGAAGAGAGAGACGAGGAGGGAGAAGAGATCGCCTGCCAGCCGTGCATGGACTCCAAGAAATATGATGATAATGTGAGGTGGGCCATGTTTTAATAAAGTCGGAGCACTCCTTTGCACTGCTTGCAAAGTTGATTTGACGCATGTCCAGATTTGACAGAAATGTATTGTAAAATGCATCATTTGAAGTTTTTGTATGCCAATGTTCTAGGATTTGTATGTTTCTGTATGATTTTGTTGCCGACTAAAAAGAAATGGAGGGCCTTTCTCTCTCTCCAAGTCTCTCTTCATACCACAAGCCCTTTCTAACACACGTACACACACACTCTGTAGGCACTGCAAAAGTACTACTCATTCACGCTTCCTCCAAAATATCGACAGCCAAACCTATTAGTGTAGAACGAGCTGATCAGCCCCAACGTTTCTCTTCGGTCAGTGTTTGCAAGTAGTAGTATAGCTCGCAAAGTAGCTAGCCTACTAACACAACGCGGAATCAGATGAGGTTTGACACCAGGAATCATCAAACAGTCATTTCATCAAACAATCCTTGCTTATATGATAAATAGTGCGAACTTACATCTCAACATGCCATATATTACATCAAAACACTACTAGGGAAAACCCTAGTAGTAGCGCGGGATAAAAGCCTAGTAGTAGCACAGGTACCCGTGCTACTGCTATGGCGCTACAGCTAATATTTAGCAGTAGCGTGGGTATTACACAGCGCTACTACTACCCCTACTTAGCAGTAGCGTTGGTCATACCAGCGTTACTGATAACTACATGTAGCGCGGTTGCTTTGCCCGCGCTGCTGCTACTCGTTAACCCACATTACTACTATAATTTCCTGTACATTTTGTTTTGCTTATTTGCGCTATATTTGTACAGGTTTTATACAGTACTCTCATCATATAATAAACATACAATATTCTCATCATATCATACACACAATAGTCTCGTCATATCATCATCATCCAACAAGATATGTGACATCTCGATATAGCGATACAAGTTATGTGACATGTCTCATCATCATCTCGAAATAGCGATACTCGTAAACAAGCAACTGCGTGGTCATCACATACACATGTTTCATCATCTATATAAACTATGATATAGAAGAGAAGAGCGATCACTATGAGCAAGAGCGCGATAATGTAGTAGTTCTTGAGGCGCCGGTTTCGATCCCTCTCTCGCGCTAGCGTGAACCTCAAGTAACTATCTTCCGCTTCACCTCTGCTGTCGAACCCTCTCTGGCTGCTGCCCGGGAACTGATACACCTGGGGCCACTCGTCATACACTCCTGGAACCCTCCCTATGTACACGGCGTAGCACTTCTTCGCCATCGATGATCTATATACCTACATCGTCACTTGATGAATTCATTAATAATATGCAACATAATATAGTTGAGCAACATGAAGAGACAGAGTTAGCAAATACAAGCAACATATCGTAAACATAAATAACGAAGTTCATCGTACCCAAACTAATTAACTAGAGCGATCTACGCTAGTTGAGGAGGATGGTTTACATGACAAAGTACCGTCGTGCATAAATTCAAAGTTTCGTCATCGAGAAGGTAGTGATTAAACGGACACATTATCAACATCAATCACTACAACATGTTGACCCATCCGTCCAAATCAGGGAGGATGTCGTCGAGCTTGTTGAAAGGTTTCAGGTCCAGACGCTGAGCGGCTACGCATGTTCGGACGTCAACCCGCGACATTGGCCCTTCGTCGTAGAACATCCCTGTTTTTTTGATGACCTCCTTCATGATGATTTGGGCAAGTTCACGCTAGATGTGATAGAACTCAGGTCGGAGTCGATGATCCGGTATGTTTCCTAGTTTCTTGGCCCATTGCAGAATATTGGCATCACCGGAAGTAGGTGACATGTGAAGTTTTTGCCGATCCCTTATGTACTCCAGCATGTGGTGGATGACGTAGAATCCATCAGCGAGACTATCATTCGGTTGCTGGATGCAGCAGAAGTCAGTCTTATGGCCAAAACACGGCGCGCGGTTCTTTGTCTTCTTGACCCTGACTTCTCCACCCCGATGGCCATAGCTTATGAGGGCATTGTCGAGAACACTCTTTATGTGTGTGTAATCCTTTTTCTTTATGTTCTTCGACGAGTCCAAGTAAAGAGCGTGGGAGAATCAGGGGTAAAGAATGATGAGGACGGCGTGCCCCTTGCTGCGCCAAATAAGTACGCCTCAAATTAGCCTCCATGTGTGGAAAGGAATGATTAAAATTTATGAAAGGATGTATGTGTCACAGAGGATATCCGCGGATGACTTACATGGGATGATAAGGCACGAGAATTGCCTCCTTGTCCTTATTGGTGACCATGAAGTCGGCGATGTAGTTCCTCGCATATTCACGGTGCTCTGGGCAGACTGCCAAGAAGCCCTCGTGCATAAACTACGGGTCCGCGACTGAGATATAAGATATTTGCTCATGCCTGATGATGTATTTCATGTAAAGGGCATAAACGCGGACGAACGTAAAATCTAGCTTTGTCATGTGAAACATGTCGAAGACGTAATCAAATTGAAGGAAGAACTTATCCACGGGGAATGTCTGGATGTACAACCTTTGCTGCGGCACGTTAACCATGTAGAGCAGGCATCCTGGATTTTTTGAGGCACGAAGGCTTTTCTCTCTCGATAGCACATCGTCATGAAGTCTCCTTAGATCGCCATCTACGGCCTCTAGCGCTTCCTCAAGTAGGATCGGATGGCCGGCGATATGGAATGTCGCCGCATCTTTGATAGGTATACTATCTTGAACCCGGGGCTGTGGAGGCGGCTGGCTACTAGAAGCAGCTCTGGCGCCAGTAGGGCCTTTCCTCTTCCTGTGCTTTTTCTTGGGTACCGGAAGTGAGCCTAACATACCGTCCCTGACCACCGCCCCCAGTGTTGTCGGGCTCATTATTGCACGACCCTGACGTTGTTGATGCTGGGATGAGGCGGCATCTCTAGGCGTGTCCTGTGAGGATTGGATGAAGAGAGACTTCTTGCAATCAGCCTTAGGATGTTCCTGCTCTGGCAAATTAGGCATCAACTCATCACGCTCATAGGCTAAGTCATACTACTGAGCCATCAATCCTCCGTCGTCATAGCCGGTATTGAGAAACCGGAGTGGGTCATCATCCTCCTCCATGAGATCATCCATTATTGCTTCTTCGACGGGGGTGACATCATCAGCCACTAATGGAGCCTCTTACTCACGTCGTCCGCTATCACCCGGCATGACAGGCACTAATAATTGGGTAGGTGGGGTGATGTTCATACCTTGCTGAGGCATTGTCGTTGGTGTGCTCCTGGCCGCCTCCACACGAAGGAGACTCTTCGGCCACATCAACATCCAACTCCTGCAATTGCCAATCCGAGGCGGGGTCTCATTGTCATCTCCCCCGAGTGGTACCGGAGGAGCCAAACTCTTGTGGCCTGCTATGACACTAGCCAAGGAAAACTTGAAGACGCCAGGGGGTATCGGCCAGCCGTGGAACAAGCATTCCTTCAGCTTCACTATCGTTGTCTTTCCCATGTCCACCTTCTGGCCGCTGATGGTGTACAGTATGGTGCACGGGGTTTCGTCGGCCTGCGAAGACATGTCTGCGACATCAGACATCCGAAAGGCAACGGAAATGGAATATTATATATATGTTGAAGATGGTATGACGCGTAGTTACCATGAGGTTGTCGAGCTCAGCCAAAGACGAAGCCCCGCCGAGCACGCCAGAGACGGAGGATGCGCTCCTATGAGCAGGTGCGGGAGCAGGTGCGGTTGCCTGAGCAGGTGCTAGTGCGATGTGCACCGAGTTGCTCCCGACGAAGCTAGGAACGGGAAAGTTCGCTGCCCCTTTATCTGGATTTTGCTTCGTCCAATCGATAACAGCAGGAATCAAGGTACTAACCAAAGCTGCAAATTCATTTCTGAAGGCGTCTAACGCTGCATTGACTGCCTCGCGGAGCAACTCAGGTCATATCACTTCTTTGGTCTTAGCTGTTTCCTTCTCGACAGCAATCGCAACCTTCTTGTCGATGTTCACTTCATTTAACCTCTGTCTCTACCTTCTGTCCTCTGTGTCCTCGTGGTAGTAGAACTTCCACGTGGCGCCGTCTCTGACGGCGTGCACACGTCCATACGACGGCGGCTTGTCCTCCGGGACTCCTTTCATTATGTTCAAGGCCCGGTTAAATGGGGTGTCCCACTTGGGCCTCGCCGCCGACTGAGACGAGTCGCTTTCGTCCTCAAGCCTGTGTTGCTCTTTCTGCAAAATGAACATGGATCGTTTACAAATGTGACTAAATGTGCAGTCGAATTGATCAGAAGCTAAAATAAGGTGGTAAAATAATAATAGTCTCATGAAATCCCTCGTGGACACGTCCATTTTGAAAACCTTATTTACTGGGTCCCACCTGTACCGGGCCCTGATGAAGTCATGTTCCTGCGGGATGGTGAACTCCGCAAAGGGGTCTGGGAGCCCCAGTCTTTCATGTTCCACGTCCTCCTTGGCCCATATGTGCCTCTTGCCCGAGTAACCACGGCTTCCGAGGCGGTGGTTCCCCATGTTCCTTTCCTGAAGCCCCTTCATGTACTCAGACCTTTCCTTGGCAGCTTGGGTGGCGCAATTTGCCTTGAATATTTTGAAGTCTGATTCCGTAAGTGTCGGATTTTCCTTAACAATCTCGGAGTAGGGTTCCTTTTTCAAAATCGCTCATTTCACCCTTACTTTCCAGGCGGACAGCGCGTTGCTAAACTTGCCCATGGCTTTGTTGTTTATCTTCTTCATGGCTTTGTCTAGCCACGGTTCTTTGGTATCATCCCGTCCAGGGAACAGGAATCTCTGGTGCAACTTCATTAGGAGGAAGTGCTCCATATTTGGTATCTTCCTTAAGGCTTCGTCGTTGATGCTGGCGGTTTCCCATAGGATGCATCCTATTTGATTGCCGTAGCAACTACGCGCTTCCTCCGGCTCTGATGGCTCGAAAGTGCCTTTGGCGCACCGCCGTGACCACCAGTCTTCCGGTGCCGAGCTGGTTTGGGCGTCGTACCCTCTTCGACTCTGGTTGTTTACTGTCTAATTTGCCAGCCTCGGTGCTGGTCTCAGCGCCGGTGTCGGTGCCGGTGGTGTTGTTGTCGATGTCGATGCCGTGGTCAGCTAAACTACCACCCTCCACGGTGACAAGGGGGTCCTGCGACAACCTTCGTGCATCCAGATAGTCGAAGAAGGTGTGTGCTTCCTTGTAGACGTCTTCGGGGTTACCAGAACCCTCGGCTTCGTCGTTGTTAGCCATGTTTCCTATGATTAAATCTGCTCATTTAATTCTAGACCTAATAAAATGAATAAAGACATTAAAAAATGGGCCTATGTTTTGCCGGAATGTTGATTCATTCCCATTCCGGCAAATCCCGGGCACTCGATATGTCCTAGTTTCTAGCATAAGTCATGCCGAAATTCACGGAAAATTTTGGCAAGACCTTTGCTAAAAAGTGGACAAATCGAGCGCCTAAAATTTGCCAGAACGGAAATGAATCAACATTCCGGCAAAACATAGGCCACTCGCAATCATTTCCTACAAACAATATTCATATATCCATCTTCTAGACCGAAACACATGTCCAAATATCCACAGAACATCTTGGACAAAACTTAACTCTCAAACTCAATTCAAAAAGCAACTACAACACTAGCTAGGGTTTCAAAATTTCTGAAAAATAGTAGAAAACAACCATCTTATTGAGGAAACTACTGCTGCTGCTATATATTATAACTTGCAATGTTTGCATATAAATTTGAACCCTAGAAACCTTGAAGTAAAATCCCCCTAATTTGTATATGACCAATTTGTATCTACACTACCAAGTTCATCACAGAAATTGCATCAAGTAACATAAACCCCTAGAACCCTGGAACACTAGAACTCTAGAATTAACAGAAAAATCATCACCATATCCATCTTCTACACCATTTTAACCCTAGAACCCTAAACTAAAATTCCTACTATCTACAATTTGAACCCTAGAACCCTAGAACTAAAATCCCCCTAATTGATGAAACACTAATTAACCTAATTA
The DNA here is from genome assembly GCA_039707655.1 of Elymus sibiricus. NCBI lineage: Eukaryota > Viridiplantae > Streptophyta > Magnoliopsida > Poales > Poaceae > Elymus > Elymus sibiricus. The sequence goes on from CM077670.1 coordinate 214,496,148, forward strand.
ACCCTAGAACTAGCACAGAGAAGAGAGGGGGAGGGTAGAGAGAGGATGCTCATCGGAGGAGGGGCGGCGACGATGAGGAGGGGGCTGCAGCGGCGGAGGATGGGCGGCGACGTCGAAGGGGGCTGCAGCGGGCGAAGGAGGAGGCTGCGACGATGAGGAGGGGCGGCCTCGGGTGGCGGCGGCCTCTGCTCCGGCGACCTCGGGCGACGGCGGCGGTGACGGCGGCAGGGGCTTGGGGCTCGGGCGACGGCGACGCAGGGGAGGAGGGGGGCAATGGCCGGTAATGGGGAATTGGGAGAGGGAGGGAGGCCCGCGTGGTAGTAAGTCAAACTTAGTAATAGCGCGGGGTATGTACCCTGCGCTACTGCTAATAAGCATAGCAGTAGCGCGGGATTCAGACCCGCACTACTGCTATGCTTTTTATTATATTTCCTTTTTCCTTTTCATTTCTTTTTTCTTTTCTTTTTATTATTTTTCCTTTTTCCTTTCCTTTTCTTTTTTCTTTTCTTTTTATTATTTTTCCTTTTTTCTTTTATTTTCATTTCTTTTTTCATTTCTTTTTTTCATTTTCCTTTTTTCCTTTATTTTCATTTCTTTTTCCTTTTCTTTTTATTATTTTTTCTTTTTCCTTTCCTATTATTTTTTCTTTTCTTTTTATTATTTTTCCTTTTTTCTTTTATTTTCATTTCTTTTTTCTTTTCTTTTTATTATTTTTCCTTTTTCCTTTCATTTTCTTTTCTATTCCTTTCCTTTTCCTTTTCATTTCCTTGCAGTTGACGGGAACGTGTCCTCCCAAACTGAGCGAATATCGCGGGAATTACCACAGTGGGAAGGGGATACAATGTATATAACTGAGGCGATATATTAGTGCATAATATATATTACATCATTTGACCGATAACGCACGCGGTTTAGTGCGTATACAAAATAGATACATACATAAATGATAGTTTCTCAGCGTCGACGACGTTTAAGAGTGATCTTCTTTCCTTTCTTGTTCGCCGTCGAACAATTGAGCCCCTCGTTGTGACTTTTCCTTTTCCATGGAGTACGATCTTTCTTAGGTAATGTAGTCTTGCTTCTTCTTTTGACGTATGTTTCATCGTCATCGTCATCTTCCCTCATCGGGTCGTCGTACTAGTCATAGTCTTCCTCGTTGGCGACTCCATCCATTCTGACGATGCTCCTTTTGCCTCTCCTTACGACAACACGGCTGGGATTGCTCGGGTCGGTTATGAAGAAGCATTGTGTCACGTGCTTAGCGTGTACCCATGGCTCATCTTTGGCGATGACGTTCACGGTAGCGCTCTTCGCGTTGAGTATAGACATGGTAGTAAAATACCGGTTTTCTCTTTCGATGGACTTAGCCCATCTGACACGAAACATTGTCGCATTGTGCAGTCCAGCGTAGTCAAGCTCCCAGATCCCTTCGACCCTTCCGTAGAATCTTTCAGTTGCGCCGTTGTCGCCGGTCATGCATTCCATCGTCACCCCTGAGTTCTGGTAATCACTATTTATGTCTTTGGCCTCCGTGTAGAATGTGTATCCGTTGATATTGTATGCCTGATAGGTCGCGAGGTTGGCCGCGGGGCCATGTGCTAAGGCGTATATGAGCAATCGGTCCGCACTGCCCTCTTCCGGGGGATTAGCAAGAACTCGCTCTTTGAACCAACGCTAGAAAGTGGAGTTGTGATCTGTAATAACTTCGGCGCCAGTCTTGTGTAGCCCCCGGGCACGGTACTTCTTTGCGATGGTTTGTTTGTGCAGTGTCATGAAAGGATCTACCACATCTAGGTGATGTAGCACTACTAAGTTTGCTATGTCAAAGTCGTTGCGTCGACCCAAGTGGTCCACATGCAATTCCCTCCGGCCGTTGGTGTGACCTTCTCCTCCGAGACTCCCAAGGTGCTTGTTGACGGGCAAACCAACAACAGGGTCTCTGATGCCTAGATAATTCTCACAGAAGGAGATGCACTCTTGGGTCAGATAGCCCTGGACGATGCTTCCGGACGGGACATGTTACGAACGAATCCTTTGATGACCCCATTCATCCTCTCGAACGGCATCATGTTGTGAAGGAATGTCGGCCCGAGGTGAATGATGCCATCCACAATGTGGACACACAGATGCACCATGACGTCAAAGAACGCGGGTGGGAAGTACATCTCAAGCTCATTTAGTATGACAACGATCTCTTCCTGTAGCCTTTGGAGCTGCTTCACACTGATCGACTTTCGAGAGATAACGTCGAAAAAGTTGCAGAGACCAGTAAGCGTCTCACAGACTTGCTTGTCCATTATCCCTCTAAGGGCAACCGGGAGTATCTGCGTCATCCCGCTGAACCTTTTCTTCTTGGTGTCTAGAAATCTGGTTATCTTCCCACGGTAACCGGAACTAACTTTGATTCCGGTAAGGCACTTGAAGAATTGATTGATCTCCTTCGCACTTAAGGTGAAGCAAGAAGGGGGGCAATAATTCTCTTCCTTCTTGTTGACTTTTTTGCCCCTGTCCCCCGCCTCTGCCTCCGCCTCTGTCTCCTCCGATGACTTTTTATGGGGCGGCATGTGGAGATCTGCCCTGATGTTCAAATCTTCCAAGTCTCTTCTTGCCTTCGGCCCATCCTTGGTCTTCTCCGGCATGTTCATCAGTGTGCCAAGCAAGCTCTCGGGGACATTCTTCGTGATATGCATTTGATGAAGGCAATGAGGGGTGTCGAGTTTGGGCCAGTACAGCAAGTCCCAGAAAACAGACCTCGTTTTCCATACCTTCAACAGCGGCTCCGGCGCCTTTTTCATCTTTCCAGGCACGGGGCACTGTTCCCAGTTTTTCAATAGCTCATCGATTTCGGTGCCGCTCCTCTTACGTGGAGGTCCTCGATGCTCAGCCTCACCATTGAATAGATCTCCACGGTTTCTCCATGGGTCATCCTTCTTGAGCCATCTTCGATGCCCCATGTACATGATTTTCCCAGACCCGCCATCTTTCGTTAGCTGCTGAGACGTTGTATCATACATGCACCTGGCGTCCCATGTCTTCACTAGCATCCACAATACCTGTGGTGTACCTGGCCTGATACATATCCGTAACCAAGATAGTCGTGCACCGTCGTCATCAGCGCGGCTCTCATATAGAAATAGTCTCCTTTGCTGGCGTCCCATGTCTTCACGGTGTTCTCCATAACGTGTCTAGCTCCTCTTTCGGTAGCCCCAGATACAGATTAATATCATTTCCTGGTTGTTTCGGCCCTTGAATCAGCATGCTCATGTGTATGTACTTTGTCTTCATGCACTTCCATGGGGGGAGGTTGTACATCCATACAAAGACGGGCCATGTGCTATGGTTGGTGCTCTGGTTGCCAAACGGATTCATGCCATCGGTACTCATGCCAAGCACGATGTTCCTTGCATCATCTGCGAAATATCGATATTCGGCATTGAATGCTCTCCACTGGCTAGCATCTGCGAGGTGTCTTAGCTTCGGATCATCTCCATCGTCAGGCTTCACCCTCTTCGCGTGCCAGCGCATGAGCTTTACTTCCTTAGGATCTACGAAATACTGCTGCAGACGGGGAGTGATCAGAAAGTACCAAACAACTTTCTAAGGAGCTTTCTTTCCGGCCTTCCTGTATCGAGAAGCATTGCACACTAGATAGCTGGTTTTTTCCGCGTGCTCCTTCCGATAAATGATGCAATCGTTGATGCATGTGTGGTATCTAATGTGCGGCAGATCAAGAGGGCACACGATTTTCTTGGCCTCCTCAACACTAGTAGGACACAGGTTCCCCACGGAAAGAACTTTATTATGTAGATACTTCAAATGCTCATTGAGGCTTGCGTCTGTCCATTTGTTTTTGGCCTTCGTCTTCAGAAGTTCGAGCGTGAAACTCAAGCGGGTCACCTCGGGATCGTAACCGTCATACAATGGAGCCTTCGAGTCTACCTCCAGTTGCGCCAGCTTTGCCTCCTCTCTAGAAGCAGCTCTATCGCTAGTCATATTCTTGTGAAGCAGGTCTCGAACATGAGGGTCCTGCATGACTGAACTTAGTAGCGATGAAGAGTGTGGCGTGTCCGCCTCTTCTCCACCGTGTCCGGCCTCTTCTCCGCCATGTCCGGACTCTTCTCCGCCGTGTCCGGACCCTTCTCCGCCGTGTCCGGCCTCTTCTCCACCATGTCCGGACTCTTCTCCGCCGTCATATCCGGCACCCTCGTCTTCGGGTCCATCGTCGGTCATCTCTTCGTCCTCATCATCATCTTCACTTATCCACCGAGTATAGCCATCCATGAAACCATGCATGAGCAAGTGCGCCTTCAAACTGCCACCCTCAAAGGGGTCCAACATGACAATTTCTTTGCATTTTCTACACGGACATAAAATCCCAGTCTGGTTATTTGCATACATGTCGATCACCGCGGATTGCAAGTATCTCTCCACCATCCTTCCACTGACCATCATGATCGCCTGCGCGGTATAATAAGCAAAATGATTATAAACAAAATGCATGCATGCATCAAAGTCATACAAAAATTTGGCATGACCTTTCCTAAAAATAGGACATATCGAGTGTGCCCAAAATTCGCCGAAACTGAAATAAATCGACATTACGGCAAAACATAAGCAACTCATGTCACGCACAATTCGACAAATACACATAGGCGGCAACTCATGCCACATGCACAATTCCCATCATAACACAAACACACATATTTCCATTCTTGCAAAGCACAACTTATTATACCTATCCCGATAGAGATCAAGCACGGTAGATGAGGTCGGTGTCACTACCTATAGGGATCGAAAGTGGACAAAGATGGCTTACTTCTAAAATCGGTAGATCTAGTTGGGAGGAGATGGCTCTACCTAACTAGTGGAAAGGGAGAGAGAGCTAGGTAGTGCGAAAAGCTAGGGGTGGGGAAAGGGATATATATATATATATATATATATATGCATGGAAGGAGGAGGAAGAGAGAAATTAAAGAGTCCATAAATGGAGGAGATGGTGGAGGGGGCATTAATGGGGACAGAAGAGAGAAGATATGCAATAATGGGGGAGAACCAAGTGAGGGAGGTAGAGGAGGGAGAGGGGAAAGGGGGAAGGGGAAGGGGGAAAAGGTGGCAGCTGCGCCTAGCAGCAGCGCGGGTTAGGGCTAGCGCTACTGCTAAAGGCCATAGCAGTAGCGCTAGGCCCTCGGCCCACGCTGCTGCTAAGTGGGGCCCACCTGCTGGCACATTGCACCCATAGTGGTAGCGGTGTGCCGCAGGCCTGTGCTACTGCTATAAATTTAGCAGTAGCAAAGGAATTTCAAGACACGCTGCTACTACGGGTAGCCCTGGTGGGTAAGGTGGGGACCATTTAGCAGCAGCGGTGGTTGGCTAGCCCGCGCTACTGCTACAGACTTACCTGTAGCGCTGGACTGAACCCGGCGCTAGCGCTGGCCTATTTCCCCACGCTACTATTAAGGTTCTACCTATAAGGTATTTCCTAGTAGTGAAAGCTGGTGAGGATACATCTGTTTCCACAACTCGGAGAGGGTTCGCATGATTCACTAACAAACAAAAGTAGCAAGTACCGCTGATGAGTCCAATTTACGTGACATTTTTCCTATATATTTTGTGCCTACAAGGTGGGCTTTGTGTAATTTTACCACGTTCGCGCACTTCTTTTTGTTGATAATCCCCCAGGTAATGTCTTTTAGAGCAATATCCATTTAATGGAGAAAATCCTCGAAAATGGCAGTGGAATCACACATTAAAGGTGATAAACACTTTCCATAAAAAGATCAAGCAAGAAGGCCAGAGAAACAATCATCGTCGCGCTTTCAGAGCGAATGATGGCGTTCCATGCGACCGCGCGCGCTCGCATGAGCGGTCGTTTGGCGCATCGCCGCCTCTCGGGGATCGGCTATTTTCACCCCGTCGAAGCGGCTCGTGAAGGGGACGAACAGACACTCCAGAAACCCATCCAGAAGGCAGAACCCTAGCCGCATGAGCCCATCCGGAGGGAGGATCGACCGGGAGAAGAAGGAGGTTCCTCTCACCACGCGAGGAATGGCATCATCATCAACATCTACATCATCACCATCTTCATCATCATCATCATCCACATCCTTATCATCTGCAACATCAAGAACCCTAGTGGATCCTTTGGTGTATCGGTTGAATCATTCGCCCATGTATTCCATTACCATTACCATGATGATTGTTGTTCTTATGTGTGAGTAGATCCCTAGTTCTCGGGGATATGGATGAACCTTGGTATGTGTAGGATCTGAAACGTTTATTATGGATATGAGATCCTCTGTTGAATGCTTAGTATAATAACTTTGTGAATGTTGTGAAGGGCCCCACTCAGCATTTGTGCCTATATTGGCCACGAAGTATATCACTGTCTTTGCATAGGTTTAGGATGTGGAGGTAATTCGAGGTGACAGTAAAAGCCTACTGCTCCTAACCTTTACAAGTGACCGGGGATTTATGGAAAACCCTTAGTGAGTCCGTGTCCACGGGGAAACCCTTAATTATCATGAGTTGTAACCTAGAGGGGGAGACTATGATGGTGGCGTGCGTGGCACGAAGTCTACCACGAGTAGAACGTGTTCTGTACCCGGCTCCGCCCAGCATAAACATCAACAGTGGCTCAAGTATCCTTTCCATGCTATGCTTATGCATAGTAGTACTAGAAACATACCAATGGGGATTCCAGACTCCCTGAGAACGCCTTTTTAATTCTGTTGTTTCACTGTTATTTACCATCCCTATCTTTCATTTACTTTTATGTTATTCAGTTACAAGTCACCAATTTACTCAATCCTTATTTAAATCCGCCCTCACTCTGCTTCAAGTCTACAATTATCTGCAGGCACAAAGTTACATAATTCTCTATAAGGGGCAAAAGACTGGTTCCTATGCTCCCTGTGGGATCGATACTCTTACTTCAAAAAGGCTACAACTAAACCCTGTGCACTTGCAGGCTATCAAGCTTTTTCTGGCGCCGTTGCCGGGGAGCTGAGCGCTTTTGGGCCTTGCCTTGAGTTTTGAATTATTTTGTGATCTAACAGTTTTTGCAGACAAAGAGCAGCCATGATCCTTCAAGAACATGTTTATCAGGTAGGTGCTGAGTTAGTAGCAGGACCGGCTCGAGGAGAGAACTTTATAGCAACTGGTCCTGACCTACGTGGTAAAGTATATGAGATAAACCCTCGGTTAATTAATATGATAAAAGAAAATATATTCCGAGGTGATGCAACTGGATGTCCTTATGAGCATATTGACAATTTTAATCTTGCATGCAAAATCAGTTGCAGGAGTTAACCAATGACGAGATCAAAGCAAAAGTATTTCCCTATTCTCTCCATGGAGCAGCTACAAGATGGCTAAGATGCCAAGATATAAATACACTGAGAAGCTGGCCAAAATTATTGGCTGCATTTTCCTCTTATTATTTTCCTCAAGGGAAGTTGTATACAATCAAGAGGAAGATAAGCAGTTTTGGACAGCGGGAAAGTGAGAAGGTAGTGGATGCATATATAAGGTATCGTGAAATACTTCTTGCATGCCCTGAACATCATTATCCCGACTTTTTAATAGTCAACTTCTTTTATGGTGGGCTTAATTCACAAAGTAAACAAGCTTTAGATCTTGCCTCTAAAGGTTCCTTTTTGGGAACCGAGATATTAGATGCTTGGAGTTTACTTGGCAGGATGAGGTACAATGCTGAGAATTGTACCTTTGTTCAAAGGAAAAGAGTAAAGTTGATCCTCTTTATGATAGCATTAAATCTTTCCATAGAACTTCGAAAGAAAAATATTTACGTCATGAGCTAAATATTGGAACTGACCCCATGTTACATGTTTTGAAAGATTTTTCTAAGTTTTTGAACTTGCCAGAGAAGAAGTAATTAAAATTCAGCAGGGAGTCTAAGGCTATTCGCATGGTGGAAGCCATAAAGAAAAAGACTACTCCGCCTGAAAGGCGAAAAGAAGCCTATTGGGAGCGAAATGGTAAAAAGCTAGAAGGAACACCCACAGAAAAGGGGAAGAAGAATGTTAAGATGGAACAGTGTGGGACTCCACCCTATGTCAACATAATTAAAGAACTAGCTACACCTACACCGGTGGTGAATAAAGAGGTCTATTTCGATAGGAATACCACTTCTTATCTTAAAGGGTGTACCGAAGGTTAAAATGTAGGTAAGAAAATTTTATCATGTTCATTTGGATGCAAGACATATTTTGGGATGTGTGACCCCGGTTCACCGGTTAATATTATTCCTTATAGATTTTATGCTAAAATTTATGATGAGATTGCTCCTTGCACCCTTGAGCCTACTGACGTTATTATCAAGCTTGCAGATAAAATCGAAGGGAAACCTTGTGGCATCCTTAAACATGTCAACATAATAATAGGCTCTCTCATTTATCCTATTGATATTTATGTACTAATGATCTCTAAGGATAAAGATTGTCCTATTGTTTTTGGAACCTCCTTTTTGAATGTTGCAGGAACCTACATAAAGAAGAAATCTATGTCCATGAAGTGGGGAGATGAGATGATAAAGCTCCCATTTTCCTCTATATTAAGTAAGGCGTATGAAGAGGAAGTTCAGGATAATGAGGAGCAGGAACTAAATCAACTAGCTGAAATCCATCTCCAAAGACGAGAAGATGAAGTTGAACGGGTATTGGTGAGTCCAGGATTCTTATATGAAGATGAAGAGAAAGAGGAGATCGAGATGATAATGGATGCAACGCCAATAGTATGCCCACGTCTTAATAAAGTTTATGAAGCACTCGAAAGAAAGGGAGATCAGGATTTACCTCCTCCAACTTTAAAACAATTACCGAAAGGGTTGAGGTATGAGTTTATGGATAACACAGAAAGATTCCCTATTATTGTTAATGTTGAACTTTCAGGTAAAGAGAAAGAGAAACTCTTAGCAGTGTTGAGTAAGCATCGAAAGGCTTTGGGCTACCCAACCCGGGATATAAAAGGGATACATCCTTCTATATATTCTCATGCAATACCTATTGAAGAAGGGGCTAAACCCGTAACTGAGAGCCAACAGAGACTCCATCCGGCGTCCAAAAATGTGGTAAGAAAAGAAATGATACATCTCCTTGATGCAGGGGTAATTTACCCTATATCTGATAGCAAATGGGTAAGTCCGGTCCATTGCATTCCTTAGTAACTAACGAAAACAATGACCTAGTCCCTACTAGGGTTGTTATTGGATATGGAATGTGTGTTGATTTCAGGAAATTGAATAAATATACGAAAAAGGATCACTACCCATTGCCATTCATAAATGAGATATTGGAGAGGTTGGCCAACAACTCTTATTTTTGCTACCTTGATGGCTCTCAAATACCAATCCGACCTGAAGATCAAGAAAAGACTACCTTCACCTGCCCGTACGGTACATATGCATATCGTAGAATGCCATTTGGTCTATGTAATGGACCACCCTCATTTCAAAAGTGCATATCTAATTTTTATCATGATTATGTTGAAAAAATGTTGAAGTGTTTATGGACAGTTTTTCTTTCCAAGGAACATCCTTTGATAATTGTCTCTATAATCTCACAATGGTTTTGTAGAGATGTGAGGAAACAGGTTTTGTGCTGAATTGGGAGAAGAGTCAGTTTATGATCACTGAAGGTGTGGTGCTGGGACATAGAGTCTTAGGAAAGAGTATTGAGATAGATCAAGATAGAATTGAGGTAATAGAAAATTTACCTTACCCTCAAGATGCGAAAGGTATAGAAACTTTTATGGGACATGCTAGTTTCTATAAAAGATTTAGCAAAGATTTCTCCAAAATATCTAAACCTCTGACCAACCTGTTGCACAAAGATGTGCCTTATTCTTTTGATAAGATCTATGTGCAGGCTTATGAGAAATTAAGAGATGCCTTGATCACAGCCCCCATCATCCAACCTCCAAAGTGGGATGAGCCCTTCGAGATCATGTGTGATACTAGCAATTATGCTATTGGTGCTTTCTAGGATAGCGGGCTGATAAAAAACTTAACATGATGTTTTAGCTAGTAGGAGTTTGGATGAACACCAAGTACACTTGGCAACCACTGAAAAAGAATTGCTAGATATTGTTTTTGCTTGTGACAAATTTCATCCATATATTATTAACTCAAAAGTGATAGTCCACACCGATCACCGTGCTTTACGCTACCTCCTTGCAAAGAAGGACGCTAAACCCCGGTTGATTAGGTGGATATTACTACTTCAGGAATTTGATTTGCAGATAGTAGACCGCAAAGGGGAGGACAACCCAGTAGCAGACCACCTATCATGCATGGAAAGAATACCTTATGATCCAGTGCCTATAAATGAATCCTTTCCAGGTGAGAGTTTGGCTATGATTAAAAAGATAGAACCTTGGTTTGCACATTATTCTAACTTTCTTGTAGGAAAGTACATGCTGCCCGACCTGAGTTATCATCAAAGGAGAAAGTTCTTCAGTGATCTGAAGTATTATTTCTGGGATGACCCATTTCTCTATGGCATGGACCAGATGACATGATAAGGTGTTGTGTCCCAGAACATGAAATGAATGCTATAATGGAAGGGTGCGATAGTAGCCCTTATGCAGGACAACGTGCTGGAGATAGGACCGCCACTAAGGTGCTTCAATCAGGATTTTACTGGCCTACGCTCTTCAGAGATGCTCACAGGTTTGTTAAAAATTTTGATGCGTGTCAACGCACAGGTAACATTGGAAGGAGACAAGAAATGCCTATGAACTGTAGTCTAGTTTGTGAACCTTTTGATGTTTGGGATTGGACTATTTAGGACCTTTTCCTGTCTTAGATGGGTACACTCATAATCTTGTGGCTGTAGATTATGCTACAAAGTGGGTTGAAGCTCAGCCAACCAAGCATGAAGATGTGGCTACTTCGTTGAAAATGATAAAGGACATCATACTACCCAGGTTTGGAGTTCCTAAAGTTCTTATCACTGATGGTGGATCTTGTTGGGCCATTGGGAACTAGGGTACCCCGGCCCGTGTGCCTGCGGCCCTGGAAACGACGCCTGGCGAAGGCCCAAGACGTGGCTCATCTGAGGCACCATGAAGCAAAGACATCTCCCGAGGCGCCGGACTCCTGATGACCCCTCCTCAAGACACGACCTGCCAGCACTTAGCCACGGCAGCAGCAGGGGCCTCGCGAGGTCCTCTCGCGAGGCTGCCTCCCGAGGCAACCCCCCAAGGGGGCTGCCCGAGGCCACCCGAGCCTGACGTCGGCTGCGCGGTTCTGTGCCCATCACGTGGGTGACGCGCATGGCGACGAAGGGCGGCAGAGGCCGCACCAGCGGGCGCCGATAGAGAAGCTTTCCACTTTGGAGCTAAGGGGGTGGCCCCAGCTGCCCATCCACAAAGCAAGTCCCAAGGACTGCCCGTTTGATGAAACAGGACCGAGACAGTGAGGCGCACAGGGCGAAGGTCACCACCGAGCCCACCGGCACGTGATAGATCATGCTTTTGCAGGCGAAGACTGCCTTTAGTCAGGATAGACTGAGTGCCTGTCCCCTTTCAAAACCCACCAAGTGTGGCAACCCTTCCCCCCTAAGTTTTTGGGGGAAGAGGACCAGGGCGGCTATAAAAGGGACAGAGCTGCCATTGTAGAGGGGATCGATTCCTCTGCTTCCTACCTTGGACGCGAGAGCATCCTCTTGCCCACAGCAATCCCAACCACAAGCAGGAGTAGGGTTTTACACCGCAAGGTGGCCCGAACCTGGGTAACTGTCGTGTCCCCTGCCGTGCTCCCGCGTAGCGCTCTCGCCGTAGCCTCGCCGTGGTCACCTTTGGTCGAAAAGAACTAGCTCGCCCCCAGTGTTCGAACCTCTAGATCCCCGGAGTCCCGGCTCCGACATTTGGCGCGCCAGGTAGGGGGGCCGCTTCGGGTCTTTCCGCTTCCTTGCCACCATGGCCGACGCTCGCCATGAGCCCTATGTGCGCCGAGCTGCCAGGGTGGCCCAGACAGAGCCCGTCGCCCGCGACGATCGTCGACTCCGCGCCGCTGGCACTGCTACTGACCCTGCTGCGAGGGAACAGCAGGCCTCTTCCCTCCACCCATCCATGCAGGCAGATGGCCACACCGCCATGGCCTCGTCACTCGCTCCGTCCTCCGCTGTCTCGCGCCGGGGTCGTGGCGCACAATGCGCCCCCTTTGCCTCCTCTGCACGGCGAAGACGCCCGGCGCCATCGCTGCGAGCGGGCACGCGAGCCATCCCGCGGTGCATCCTTTCCGGACCATGGTGAGCCCAGCTGCCAGATCGTCCGGCGAGCGCCTCCTGACGAGCGCGAGCTCCTCGAGCAGCAGCGCCAGCGCCAAGACAGGACCATCCAAGAACTCGCGGCGGCCGGTTGCCAGAACCGCGCCGACCTCGCCGGTGGCGTTTCCTCCAGCTACGTGGGCTGCTGCGCCTTCACCCGCGACCTGCGACGCGTCGTGTGGCCCACCAAGTTCAAGCCGGACCTGCCTCCACGCTATGACAGCACCCCCAACCCCGTGGAGTTCTTGAAGCTCTATGCCCTAAGCATCGAGGCAGTGAACGGCGACGACAAGGTCATGGCAAACTGGTTCCCAATGGCCCTCAAGGACGGCCCATGCTCCTAGCTCATGAACCTCCCTGAGGCGTCTATTTCTTCATGGGGCGAGCTCTGCCAGCAATTCATCACCAACTTCAAGGGCACGCACGAGCGCTCCCTCATGCTCAACGACCTACGCGTTGTGCGCCAGCGCCCCGACGAGACCCTCCGCAAGTACATGCAGCGCTTCAGCCAAGTGCGCAACAAGATTCCACGCGTCTCCAAGGCCGCCATCGTTTCTACATTGTCCAACGACGTCACGGATGTCCGGATGCGCGAGAAGCTCTCCATCAATGATGAGCTCGATTCCGTGCTCGAGCTGTTCGACCTCGCTGACAAGTGCACCAAGGTCGAGGAAGGCCGCCTCTTCGTCCACAACGACCCCGACGCGGCGCCGGACACCGCCAAGGCCAAGAGCAAGGACGCCAAGCGCAAGGGCCCTGCCGTGCTCGCGGCGGAGCCTGAGCAGAAGCGCGGCCGTGAGCGCGATGAGCCAAAGAGGGACAGCCGCCCTCTCTGTGCCTACCACAACTCGCACTCCCACAGCATAGAGGACTGCCATGAGCTCATGCTGCTTCACGACAAGCGCCTTGGCCGCCGCGGCGACCGCAACGACCGCGGCACCGGCCGCGAAGGTGGCCGTAACATCGGCAGCTGGGGAGACCGCAACAACAACGGCAACTTCCGCCAGGGCTGGCGCGACCAGCCTCGTGAGGCCAACCCTCAGGACAACGCTGCCCTTCCACCATTGCCGCCACCATGACAGAATGATGGCAACCAGCCCGACCAAGACGCCGGGGGCTACCAAGAGCCTCGCAGAGTGGCCTACATCTTAGGCGGAGCTCAGGATCCCGCATCAAACTACCACTTCAAGCTGTTCTCTCGCGAGGTGAACGCCGCCCTCTCGAGGCCTGAGGCCTCTCGCCCCCTCAAGTGGTCCCAATATGCCATCACTTTCGGCTCCAATGATCACCCCAAGTCTTCAAGCACTGCTAGCATGGTCCCCATGCTGTGCACCCCCACCATCAGCAACATCGCCGTCACCAACACACTCATCGACGGAGGCACCGGCTGTCGGAAGTCGGGCTCCGGGGACCCAGAGTTTCGAACACTAGGGTGAGCTAGTTCCTACCTCTCCGCCCCCTACCACGGCTAAGCTACGGCGGAGCTATGGCGGGAGCGCGCTAGCGAAGAGCAGACCATGGACTCAGCGGTTTACCTAGGTTTAGGCCACTTTGCGGTGTAAAACCCTACTCCTGCTTGGTTTTGATTGTAGAGAGCAAGTGAGCGTTCTCGCGTACAAGGTGGAGAGGGAGGAATCGACTGGCATGGATCCCCTCTCTTTACTATGATGGCAGCACTATCCCTTTATACTCGCCTTGGACCTCTTCCCCCTCAAAACTTAGGCGGGAAGGGTTGCCACACTTGGCGGGTTTGAAAGGGGACAGGCGCCCAGGCTATCCTGAGTAAAGGCGGTCTTCGCCTGCAAAAGCCCTTGTTTCTCTTCCCTTTTTCAGGACCTCCTCGAGCAAGAAGAGGAAGAAGGAGGAGAGGTCCCCTGGCCTGGAGGGGGCTACACCACCGGTTGCTAGGGCTGGGGGGCGTGAAGATAACACCAGCAACCTCGACGCCAAGGCTAGCCTCGTGAGGGCAGAAGGGCAGGCGGCCCCTCCTGAGCCATGGGAGGATGTGGCTCGGGGGACCCAAGCAGGCGAGCCTCAGGAGGCATCGTCAGGAGGCAGCTCCGCAGTTCCTGGGGCGCCCAATGCGAGGGCGGATGTTGCGGCGACAGAGGTAGAGACGCCGGTTCTCCCACCCCGCACCACCGGTGGCGGCGGCATCGCGGGGGGCAGGCCGGACACGCCAGTGCGTGGGGCCCCTTTCGCGGGGCCACCGAGCCCGCAGGGTGCGTCGCCACGGCGGGACGAAGAGGGGGCACCGCGAGTTCTCCGCTCCTGACCGGCGGCACCGGGCCCTCGCAAGAGGGCGGCGCTGGGACACACACCGGCTGGGCCCTGCTGCTCGTGAGTAGCAGCGTCGTGGTCAAGCGCGGGACCCTGCAAGGCGCCAGGGCTGCCCTTGACCAGCTGGAAGCAAACCTCCGGGCGGACGAGGCACACATCATCGAGGAGCGCCAGTGCCTCGCGGAGGGGTGTCACTAGCTTGATGTGGCCATGAAACTGGATCGCCGTTAAGACGACGCCACGCGGGAGAAGCGCGAGAAGGCCGCCCAGGACGCATAGGAAATCTTCGAGAACGCTGTCAGGGAGGCCGATGAGGCCGACAGGCGGCACGAGGTGGCGGAGGCCAGCAGGAAGGAGCTCCAGGACCAGAACACCTTGCTGGAGCGACAACTCCAGGCACGGAGAGACGCCATCTCCGCCCTCGAAGAGGGGCTGGCGGCCCATGAGGCGGACCTTGGCATCCGTGAGCGGGAGCTCGCGCGGTCGGCATCCGCGCAGGACTTGGAGCGCGAGCGGCTGGAGACGTTGGAGCGAGAGGTGTCGTTGCCCAAGGTTCCTACGCCAAGCGCCTAGACAAGGACAACACCAATCTGGCGGCCAAGGAGAAGAAGATCCAGGAGGACGCCGACTGGAGGGTCGCGCAGAGCCGGGAAGCGCTTGCCAATGAGAAAAGCAAGAAGCTGAAGCGACACGAGGACCGCTTCAAGGCCAAGCGCGAGGAGTTCCAGCATGAGATCGTGGGCCTCAAGGAGATGCTGGTCGAAGCCGAAAGACGGCGGGAGACCGCGCTGAAGGCCCGGGCCGACGCCGAGGCCGAGCTGACCTCCCTCCGGCAGTAGGTGCGGGGCGTCGCCGCGATCGTGGAGCAGGCGTGGGACGAGGCGGCCCGAGCGCTGGGGCGGCAACTCCAGCGCTCTAAGATGTTCCGTGCCCTCGAGCTCCGGGCCCGCCGCGCCTTAGGCTCTATTTGCAAGGAGGATGTCAGTAGCCCCATCGAGACCCACGGCGGCAGCTACCTCGACTTCTTCACCAAGCTCGTGGAGCAGCTCGAGGTGGGCGCCAAGAAGGTGGGCGGAATCATCGAGGAGGAGAGCCGCGATCTCCTCACCCAGGCCGCCATGCGCATCTTCAACCATCTTCTCGACGCCGACCCCAACTTTGACTTCAGCAAGGTGATAGTCCCCCGTCCCAGAGGAGGTCCGCGACACCCTTGGGAAGGCGGTGGAGGATCACATGGATGCCTTGCACGAGCACTTCGCCCCTGGCGGCAGCGAGAGCTCAAGCGGAGTTGAGCGAGGTAACGACGACGGTGGCAGCAGTGGTGATGGCGACATGTCTTCTTAGGCCCTTCCCCATATCCTGCGTATAGTTGATCGTGACCCCGTGGGGGCGTGAGGACAATGCTTTTAGATTTTAAGTACTTTGCTTCTGGTTGTATCGAATGCCCATGCCCTCGTAACGCTCTCTCTTGAAGCCTGTTTTGCTCTTTTTGCTTGCCATGGTGCTCTGCGTCGTCAGGACCTAGCCCCCGAGCGGGCCATAGCCATCGCTGTTATGTCAGGTCGCGATGCCTGTGCAAGGCCAGGAGGTGAGGGGCACCGGGAGCTAGTTAGGGCTCCTGAGGCGCGATGCTCAGGGAGCCCCCCTTTGACGCGCAAGCGGCTTGCGCCAAGAGAAACGCTGGTGCTCGTGAGGCTGCCGGAGGGGAAGGCTTGAGAGAAGGCGAGGGCGGCTCGCGAGGCGGGAGACTTAGCTCTATACAAGGTAGTGTATGGTGGGCCATCTCTCGTAGGGTACGCCTCGTGAGGGTTCCCCTCGCGAGATCTCCTGCTGAGACGGCCACCGAGGGTTAGCTCCCGAGGTGGGCCCTACTGGCTACCTGAGGCCCTGAGGGGGCCACCTCGCGAGGCCTTTCTGGGAACCTGCTCCTGAGATAACTGCATGGAGAGTACTTACCGACAGGGGAGCAGCGCACGCTCGTCGATTCGCTCATGGGCATTATGCGAGGAGACAAGACACCAAGAACCTTGGTGGGGTGGCGTGCACGGGAGCAGACCCACTAGCCAGAGCCCGGTTCCTTGGGTTTTTCAGCGCAGCTGGGACTGCCCCGAGCACAGACACCATGTCCAGACCCCACTCGTGTGAGGCTCATGAAGGACGTCGTGAGCACGCGAGGCTCGTGAGGGAAGGACAAAACAAAACGCCATGTAAGAAACCGAGCTTTACTGAAGTAAGATAGCAACCCATTACATAACTAAAACAAGATGCAGCTGCCGTGTCCGGCATGGGTCAGCTTGAGGTTGGTGCAACCCGTGGGGCGCCCTCAATTGCACATTGAAATGAGAAAAAGAGTGCTGCCGTGTCCGACACTGGTCAGCTTGAGGTTGGTGCAGCCCGTGGGGCGCCCTCGGTTGATTGTTCCGCCAGCGCGGAGCATGGAGCTTCCACAGGGGTGTGGGTATGATCGCGGGTCGATCGTTTCGCCAGCGCGGAGCATGGGGCTTCCACAAGGGGGTGGGTATGATCGCGGGTCAATCGTTTCGCCAGCGCGGAGCATGGGGCTTCCACTTGGGCGTGGGTGGGAGCTCTCGCGGGCCCATCTGGCGAACGCAATGAGAGGCTCCGGGGCATGTACAACCCCATTTTGTTCATACGTGTGAGGGTCACGGGTAGAACTTGCGGAGGTGTTGGATGTTCCAGGCGTTAGGCACAGGAACTCCATCCTCCGTCTCCAGCCGGGCTGAGCCAGGCCTGGAGACATGAGTAACCCTGAAAGGGCCTTCCCACATAGGTGAGAGTTTGTGGAGCCCCACTCGGGAGAGGATTCTGCGCAGGACGAGGTCGCCGACTTCGATAGTGCGAGGGTGGATGCTGCGGCTGTGGTAGCGACGCAAGGCCTGCTGGTACCTCGCGGCGCGAATGGCGGCCTGGCGGCGGC
The DNA here is from genome assembly GCA_039707655.1 of Elymus sibiricus. Taxonomy (NCBI): domain Eukaryota; kingdom Viridiplantae; phylum Streptophyta; class Magnoliopsida; order Poales; family Poaceae; genus Elymus; species Elymus sibiricus. Next base: position 214,513,653 of record CM077670.1, read on the forward strand.
CCTCCTCGAGGAGCAGCAGATCGGTCTCCCGCGAGCTATCCTGACACGCCTCGTCAAAGGCAAGGACTCGTGGGGAGCCGTGCTTAAGCTCCAGTGGGAGGGCCGCCTCAGCACTGTAGACAAGGAAGAAGGGGGTCTCGCCGGTAGGCTTGCTTGCTGTTGTGCGGATGGACCACAGCACGGATTGCAGCTTGTCGAGCCAGCCCTTGCCGCAATTCACGAGTTTATTCTTGAAGCTCCTTGTTTTGAGGCCCTTGAGGACCTCGGCGTTGGCACGCTCGGCCTGGCAATTACTTCGCGGGTGCACCACCGAGGCATAGCAGATCTGCATGCCAAGGCTGGCGCAGTAGGACTTGAAGAGGCCGCTTGTGAACTGGGAGCCATTGTCGGTGATGATGCGGTTGGGAACTCCAAATCGGCTCACGAGGCCCTTGATAAACTTGACGGCGGAGCCTGCCGGGATGGTGCGCACCAGCTCGACTTCTGCCCACTTTGTGAACTTGTCGATGGCGACGTAGAGGTAGCGGTAACTGCCAGCCACGCAAGGGAAGGGCCCCAGGATGTCCAGCCCCTAGACCGTGAAGGGCCATGAGAGGGGAATTGTCTGAAGGCCCTGCGCCGGCTGGTGGATCTGCTTGGCGTGGAATTGGCAGGCCTCGCAGGCTTGGACCAGCGCGGTAGCGTCACGTAGCGCAGTGGGCCAGTAGAAGCCGCTGCGGAACACCTTGCCGACGAGGGTGCGTGACGAGGAGTGGTGGCCGCAGTCTCCTCCATGGATATCAGTGAGCAACTTGCCCCCTTGCTGTTCAGAGATGCACCGCAGGGAGACACCATTGGGGCGCCTATGGTACAACTCACCATCTTGTAGGCAGTAAGCGGTGGCCTGCCGGGCCACGCGCTCTGCTTCTAAGTCTTTCTCCGGGAGGGTGCCGCGAAGCAAGTAAGCCTTGAACTCCGCGGCCCAGCTATCCACTTGAGGCTCCAGCGCCAGCAGCAGGCGGGCTCCTGAGACCGAGCCGTAGTCTAGCGCGCCCGTGGGTGGTGCAAGCGGGAGTTCCTCGCGAAGGAGCGCCGTGCTCGTGGCAGGAGGTGCGGCTGATGGCTTGAGGAGCCTTTCCTCGAAGATGCCGGGGCTCTCAGGCTCGCGGTGAGATGCTCATTTGGCGATGTCGTCGGCTTCTTTGTTGCCGCTGCGGGGGATGTGTTGCAGCTCCAGGCCAAGAAAACGCTTCTCAAGTTTACGTACCTCTTATCAGTAGGCGGCCATGTGCTCATCCTTGGGCTTGTAGCTTTTGTTGGAGAAGTTAACGAGAAGTTGCGAATCACCCTTGATGGTCAGGCGTTTAATGCCCAGGGTGAACGCGGCCTTGAGGCTGGCGATGAGGCCCTCATACTCTGCAATGTTGTTGGAGACCTTGTCGGTGTGCCTGAAGTAGAGCTGTATGGCATAGTAGAGCCTGTCCCCTGTCGGCGAGGTGAGCATGACCCCAACCCACGCGCCCTGTCGGGAGAAGGCGCCGTCGAAGTCCATGGTCCAGCTGCTAGGTGCCTCGTCCCCTGGCAGAAGCGACTGGGCCTTGCGAGTCTCCTCCTCGTACGTGTCCATCCACTCTGCCACGAAGTCGGCCAGAGCCACGCCTTTGATCACTCTGGTGGTGGAGAATTCCAGCTGGAAGGCTTGCAGCTCGATGTTCCATTCGGCGACGCGGCCGGCGGCATTGGGGCTGCGCAGAACTTGCTCCAAGGGGTAGGAAGAAATGACCTTGATGGGATGACCCTGAAAGTAGTGGCGCAGCTTCCTGGAGGCGACGAGGAGCGCGAGGAGGAGCTTCTGCTGCATAGGGTAGCGCTCCTACGCGTCCCTTAGCACGGTGCTGACGAAGTACACGGGGTGCTCGACGAGGCGCGTAGTTGTGGTGGCAGCTTGCTCTCCAGGCGCCTCGCGAGGCTTGGAAGGCTCGGGAATCTCACGAGGCTTAGTAGGCTCGCGGGGCTCGGAAGGCTCACGAGGATCGGCGGCCTCACGAGGCTCAGGAGGCTCGCGAGGCTCGGGGGGCTCATGAGGCTCAGCGGGCTCACAAGCCTGAAGGGGCACGGAGGGCTTCTCCTTAGCACAGACACGCTCCTCCCTCACCGCCACCAGCGCCGCACTGGCCGGCTGGGGGGTGGCCGCCAAGTTTAGGAGCAAGGGCTCGCGAGAGCGCGGTGCGACCATGATGGGCGGGCTCGTGAGGTACCTCTTGAGGGCTTCAAAGGTGGCGTCTGCCTCGGGAGTCCATTTGAAGGAGCCGGACCTCTTTAGGAGCTTGAAGAAGGGCAGGGATCGCTCGCCAAACTTGGAGATGAAACGCCCCAGGGAGGCCATACATCCTGCCAAGCGCTGCATTTCCTTGAGGGTCCGGGGAGGACGCATTTTCTTGATGGCCTTGATCTTCTCTGGGTTGGCCTCGATGCCACGGTGCGAGACTAGGAAGCAGAGGAGCTTGCCGGAGGGGACTCCGAAGACGCACTTCTCAGGGTTGAGCTTAAGGTTGACTTTGCGCTGGATGGCAAATGTTTCCTGGAGGTCCATGATGAGGGATCCAGCCTCACGAGACTTGACCAGGATGTCGTCGACGTGGGCCTCCGTGTTCCTCCCCATCTGAGGCCCCAGCGTGATGCGCATTAGCCGTTGGAAGGTGGCGCCCGCGCTCCTTAAACCAAAGGGCATGCAGACGTACCAACATATGCCGCAGGGGGTGATGAAGGCCATCCTCTCCATGTCTTCGGCCACCATCTTGATCTAATGATAGCCTGAGAAGGCATCCAGGAAGCATAGCAAATCGCACCCGCCGGTGGAATCCATGATCTGATCGATGCGGAGCAGTGGAAATGGATCTTGAGGGCAGAACTTGTTGAGGCTGGTGAAGTCGACGCACATGCGCTCCTTGCCGCCCTTCTTGGGACGACGACTGGGTTGGCGAGCCATTCGGGATGGCGCACCTCGCGAACGACCCCAGCTTCCTGGAGCTTCTGAACTTCCTTGACGATGAAATCTTGCTTCTCTAGCGCCTGGCGCCGTGCTTTCTGCTTGATGGGGCATGCATTGGGGCAAACTGCTAAGTGGTGCTCGATCACCTCCCTCGGCACACCGGACAAGTCAGATGCTTTCCAGGCGAAAACAACCAAGCTTGCCAGAAGGAAGGTGACGAGCACGCTTTCCTATGCAAGAGGAAGGCCAGCGCCGATGGTGAAGGCAGGGCCGGAGCCACTGCCGTCCACCGACACCTTCTTCGTCTCGAAGCGGTCCTGAGAGAATAGCTGCTTCTTCTTCGCGGGCGCGGCCTCAGGAGGCTCGGCCGTGTCCTCGTCTGCCGGGTGCGCGACCGCGGCGGCCTTGTAGGCACTCTTGAGGGTGCTGGCCGCGTCCTTCTCGTCGCAGGTGACGGTGATGATGCCGCTGCAGCCGAGCATCTTGAGGACGTTGTAGGCGTGATGGGTCGCCGCCATGAACTTGGTAAGAGCTGGGTAGCCCAAGATGGCGTTGTAAGGCAGGCCGATGTGCGCCACGTCGAAGTCGATGAGCTCGGTGTGGTAGTTCTTGCAAGTGCCAAAGGTGACAGGGAGGCGCACTTGCCCTAGTGGGATGGTGGAACCATCGGTCACTCCGTAGAAGGGCCTGATCGGCATCAGCTGGTCGTAGGGCACTTGGAGCGTCTCGAAGGTCTCGATGGAAATCACGTTGAGGCCGGTGCCCCCGTCGATGAGGGTCTTGGTGACTGCGACGTTGCTGATGGTGGGAGTGCACAGCATGGGGAGTGCGCCTGTGGAGGTCGTGGACTTGGGGTGGTCCTTGGAGTAGAAAGTGATGGCGTACTACGACCACTTGAGGGGCCGCGCGGCTTAGGCCTCGGGAGGGCGGCATACACCTCGCGAGAGAGTTGCTTGAAGTGGCGGATGGACGTGGGGGCTTGGGACCCGCCCAAGATGCAGGCGACCGCGCGAGGCTCCTGGTAGCCCCTAGCGCCCTCATCAGGCTGATTGGTGTCGTTCCTCTGGGGTGGCGGCGGCAGCGGCAGAAGAGCGGCATTGGCCTGAGGATTCGCCTCACGAGGTTGGTCATGCCAGGCGGCCTCACGAGGCTGGTCGCGCCAGGCCTGGCGGAAGTTCCTGTTGCGGCCGTCCCAACGGTTGCCGCCGTAGCTACCTCCACGGCCGGCGCCGCGGCCATTGCGGTCGTCTCGGTGGCCCTGGCGCTCGTCGCGGAGCAGCTTGAGCTCCTGGCAGTCCTCGGTGCTGTGGGAGCGCACGTTGTGATAGGCGCAGAGTGGCCGGCTGTCTTTCCTAGGCTCGTCACGGTCGCGGCCGCGCTTCTGCTCGGGCTTCGTCGCAAGCACGGCAGGGCCCTTGCGCTTGACGTCCTTGTTCTTGGTCTTGGCGGCGTCGAGCGCCGCGTCGGGGTCGTTGTGGACGAAGAGGCGGCCTTCTTCAGCCTTGGCGCACTTGTCGACGAGATCGAGCAGCTAAAGCACGGAGTCGAGCTCACCGTTGATGGCGAGCTTCTCACGCATCTTGACGTCCATGACGCCGGTGGAGAATGCAGAGATGATGGCCGCGTCGGAGGCGCGCGGGATCTTGTTGCGCACCTGGCTGAAGTGCTGGATGTACTTGCGGAGGGTCTCGTCTGGGCGCTGCCGCACACGCCGCAGGTCGTTGATGGTGAGGGAGCAGTCCTGTGTGCCCTTGATGTTGGCGACGAACTGGCTGCAGAGCTCGGCCCATGATGAGATGGACGCCTCGGGGAGGTTCATGAGCCAGGAGCGCGGGCCGTCCTTGAGGGCCATGGGAAACCAGTTCGCCATGACCTTGTCGTCGCCATTCGCCGCCTCGACGCTCAATGCGTAGAGCTGGAGGAACTCCGCGGGGTTGGGGGTGCCGTTGTAGTGCGGAGGCAGCTCAGGCTTGAACTTCGTGGGCCAGACCATGCGACGCAGCTCGCGGGAGAAGGCACGGCAGCCCACACCGCTTGAGGGGACGCCGCCAGCGAGGGCGGCGCGGTTTTAACGCCCAGCCACCGCAACATCCTGAACGGCCTGGTCCTGGTGCTGGCGCTGCCGCGCGAGGAGCGCTCGCGCATCAGGGGGGCGCGGCGGATGATCTGGCAGCTGGCCTCATCTCGGACCAGCGAGGACGCGCCACGGGACGGCTCACGAGCCCGCGAGTTGCGCTGGGGCCCGCCATGCTCGTCGCGCAGAGGAGGCGGCGGGGGAGCGCCATGTGCCAGATCCCCAGCGCGAGATGGCGGAGGGCGGAGCGAGTGGGAAGGCGCCGGAGCGTCCCCGGCGGCGTTGACGACCTCGGTGATGCGGCCAAGCCTGGCGTCGTAGCCGGCGTCAGCTGGACGGTAGCGGAGCAGCTCGCGCGCCATGAGCAGCGCGGCCTGCGGGTTCGGCGGCCCACGGTGGGCGAGGGAGGAGGCCGTGGCGGTGTGGCTGTTCACCTGCACGGAGGGGTGCAGGCAGGAGTCCTGCTGCTCGCGGGCAGCGGGGTCGGTGGCGGTAGCAGCCTCGGCGTCGGGGCGGCGGCGATTGCCACGGGCTACTAGCTCCGTCTGAGCCACGCGGCCAGCCCTGCGCTCGGCGCGCTCGCGACGTGCGTCGGCCATGAGGTTGGTGGAGCAGAGGGCGGAGCGGAAGAACAGTAGCGCACCCCTACCTGGCGCGCCAAATGTCGGAAGTCGGGCTCCGGGGACCCAAAGGTGTGAACACTGGGGTGAGCTCGTTTTACCACTTCGTCTCCTACCACTACTAAGCAATGGCGAGGCTACGGCGAGAGCGCGCTAGCGAGGAACGGACCGTGGACTCAGCGGTTACCCAGGTTCAGGCCACCTTGCGGTGTAAAACCCTACTCCTGCTTGTTGTTGAGATTGCAAGGGGCAAGAGAGTTCTTGCATACAAGGTGGAGGAGGCAGAACCCAACCGAGGTCCTCTCTACAACGGCAGCACTGCCCTTTATACCAGCCTTGGTCCTCTTCCCCCTCGAAAACTTAGGCGGGAAGGGTTGCCACACTTGGCGGTTTTGAAAGGGGACAGGCGCTCAGGCTATCCTGACTAAAGGCGGTCTTCGCCTACCAAAGCATGATCCATGATGTGCCGGTGGGCTCGGTGATAACCTCCGCCCTGCGTGCCCACTGTCTTAGTCTTCCTTCGCCGATCGGGCAACCTTTGGGGTCGCTTTGGGGAGTAGATAGCTGGCCCTGCTCCCTTAACACAAAAAAGGAAACCATCTTCATCCGCTCCTGCTGGCACGGCCTCTGTCGCCGCTCGTCGTCGCGTGCGTGACCCAGGTGATGGGCCCCAGACCGCGTGGCTGTGCCGAACGACCTTCGTCTTGGGCGCCTTCGGGAGGTGGCCTCGGGAGGCCGCCTCGCGAGGCCGTTGGTGAGGATGTCGAGCCTTGCTCACCACTTCCTGAGGAGGGGGCCTCAGGAGGCCAAGGCCTCATGAAGAGTCCCGGTGAGGTGCTTGGTGATGACAGCCTGCTGGGCACACGCCAGGCGTTGCGCCCTGGGCCAAAGGTAGACGGGTCTGGATACCCTAGGTTCCATGGGCCCGACAGCCACCAGCGCCGCGCTGGCCGTCTGAGGAGTGGCCGCCAAGTACTGGAGCAAGGGCTCGTGAGAGCGCTGCGCGACCATGATGGGCGGGCTCGTGAGGTACCTCTTGAGGCCTTCAAAAGCGGCGTCTGCCTCAGGAGTCCACTTGAAACAGCTGGACCTCTTCAGGAGCTTGAAGAAAGGCAGGGCTCGCTCGCCAAACTTGGAGATGAAGCGTCCCAGGGAGGCCATGCATCCTGCCAAGCGCTGCATTTCCTTGAGGGTCTGGGGGGGACGCATTTTCTCGATGGCCTTGATCTTCTCAGGGTTGGCCTCGATGCCGCGGTGCGAGACCAGTAAGCCGAGGAGCTTGCCGGAGGGAACTCCGAAGATGCACTTCTCGGGGTTGAGCTTGAGGTTGACCTTGCGCAGGTTGGCGAACGTTTCCTTGAGGTCCGCAATGAGGGATCCAGCCTCGCGAGACTTGACCACGATGTCGTCGACATAGGCCTCCGCGTTCCTCCCCATCTAAGGCCCCAGCGTGATGCGCATTAGCCGTTGGAAGGTGGCGCCTGCGCTCCTCAAGCCGAAGGGCATGGAGACGTAGCAGTATATGCCGCAAGGGGTGATGAAGGTCGTTCTCTCCATGTCTTCGGCCGCCATCTTGATCTGGTGATAGCATGAGAAGGCATCTAGGAAGCATAGCAAATCGCACCCAGCGGTGGAATCCACGATCTGGTCGATGCAGGGCAGCGGAAATGGATCTTGAGGGCAGAACTTGTTGAGGCTGGTGAAGTCAATGCACATACTCTCCTTGCCGCCCTTCTTGGGGACGACGACTGGGTTGGCGAGCCATTCGGGATGGCGCACCTCGCGGATAACCCCAGCTTCCTGGAGCTTCTGAACTTCCTTGACGATGAAATCTTCCTTCTCTGGTGCCTGGCGCCGTGCTTTTTGCTTGACGGGGCGTGCATTGGGGCCCACCGCTAAGTGGTGCTCGATCACCTTCCTCGGCACACCGGACAAGTAAGATGCTTTCCAGGTGAAAACATCCGAGTTTACCCGAAAGAAGGTGACGAGCGCGCTTTCCTATGCAGGAGGAAGGCAGCGCCGATGGTAAAGGCAGGGCCGGAGCCGCTGCCGTCCACCGACACCTTCTTCGTCTCGGCGTGGTCCTAGGAGATTAGCTGCTTCTTCTTCGCGGGTGAGGCCTCAGGAGGCTCGGCCGCATCCTCGTCAGCCAGATTGTAGGAACGAAGTATGTCTACCAGAGGGGGGGTGAATGAGAGTTTTAAATTTTCTTCGGAAAAATGAAAACTCTCGGAACCCAACAGCGGAGCGAATGATAACAGTATACAGTGAGCGAATACAAACTACCAAATGGAAACTAGAGGCATGCATCGAGATAATTCACATGATTAAAATATGTCATATGGTACAGTTCGAATGTAAAAGAGAGTAGCAGAGGTGACCAGTGATGCTCGATGGCGACAAGGTATTTGGTAGACCAGTTCGCCCTTCTGCAAAAGGACTACGTCTGGTTGGAGGGGTTGTGATTTAACACAGAAGATAAACTCTCTTTGCCCTATTCTCCTCGACAATTGGTTCGTCAACCAATGCCGATTACTCGTGGTAGATGCTTGAGGCGATCTCCTAACCTTTACAGACTTCTTCTTCGAGAACCACAATTACTCTTGGTCTCTGAAGAAATTGACACCTAACCGTCCAGAGAGTTCGCAACTCTCAAGAGTAATAGGCGGAGCGTACTGGACTTAGATTCGAGTGATGCTGAACCACTATCTAATTTTTCGGCTCTAGGGTTTTCTCTCGGTGGATTTTAAATTCAAATCTCTCGGAGAGGGGGTTGCTCAACAATCTTCTCAGAATAAAACGGAGCAACAACCGGACAACGCCGGTGCGGGGTGGCTATTTATAGCCGCAACCTTCCCTGATGGGAAATGACCATTTTGGACACGCGGTCCAGCCAATGGCCAACCGACACGTTCACAATGGTCGGATTTTTAAGAGCAACGGTAACATTACTTGAGGAGCAAGTAATGCTAACTCCTCGGTCAGAGACAAATCTCTCGCCACGAAGAAGATCACAGTCTCTTGCTGGCAAGTATTTGCTCGGAACACAAAGAGATTTCTCTCGTAACTTTCATAGGATTTGGGTTTAGCATCAGCGAATCAAATCTTCGAACGCTACACCCCTCTTAATAGTATGGTGGTCATATGACTCAATAAAGAGAAAAGAAACAACAAAATGAATGCTACGTCTTCGCTTCGTCTTCAATCTTCTCGGCAGCAGTCATATTCTTCGGACGAGCACCGAATCAATTGCTTCGCATCAGCAAATTTTGAGGGGTCACTCTTGTCGTCATAATCTTCGGTGATAACCTTCACGGCTATGCAGGGAATATTCTTCAGAGTTTGAATCCAAACTCCTCCTGACTCCAAGGACCTGTTACTCTGTGTGCACTAGCAAACACATTAGTCCCTCACTGTTTGTCAACAATCTCCAAAACATAAGGATGCAAATTATTGCACCAACAATCTCTGCCTTTTTGGACGATTGATGACAAAATAGATAATCATCGAAGTGAAGATAGATAAGTGAAAAGCAATTTCAACAAGAGTGAGTGAGTGTTACTTTGCTCGAAGATGAAATAGACTCCCCCTAAATGTATGCAGGGAAGAAAGATATGAGATAAATTCTCCTGCAAGTACTGAATAATATGGAGGAAATTTCAATCATTCGAGACATTTGATTCACACTAATGAGATATAATCCATAGAGATCGTAGTGCAATCATTTATAACTTCTGATAATAATTCCACCTGCAAGACAAATGCTTCGAGAGAAGTGGTGCAGCAGCAGGGGTTATAAATGATACAGCACAGAAGTTATCGAGTTTTACAACATAGTACAGATAAACTTAAACCAGAAGTTGCAAACTCGCACAAAACCAAAACCAATCGAAACACAGAAAGCAAATCTATCGAGACTCGATGTAATTCTCCCCCTTTTTTCAACAAGTGTCAAAAAGGTGACGAATAACATGAGTGCAAAAACGCATAACACGGTTCAATCAGTGGCATCTCCGGAAGAACTGTCCGAGGTGAGTTCTTCTTCGGAACTGATGGGATGGTCTTCGTCTTCAGCAGAATCAGATTTTCCTTCAGAAATAATACCTTGGGGCTGAGCAGATGAGGGTATAGCCGGAGGAGCCACAAGAGGAACACGGGATTGCACATTGCCTTCGGTAGGTTTTACTGTCGGTGAGGTGGCTTCAAACTCGTCAAGCAGTTTGCGAAGCTTGAGATGAAGAAGATCAGTTGTTGGCTCACGAGCAGGCAGAGGAGGGGTACTCCGATCTTGAAAATCTTCAACAGTGAAGCCTTTGTCAATGTAATCATAGAGCTCTTGGAGATGGACATTCAGGAGTTGTTTCTCGGTGAAGAACTTGCGTAGCAATTTCCAGAGCCTCTTCTTGTTTTCATCAGCTATCAGATGCATTATCCTCGTGCGATTGCTGAGAGCATTTAGCTCGGAGGCGAGATGTTCTTTCTCGCGTTGATCCTCAGCGATATGCTGCAGCAGCAGTTGTTGTGTACGCAAACTAACTTTGAGTTGCGATGGAGGTTGAGGCAAAATCTTTCGGTCGCGCTAAGGCAGATGTGGCCCATCAAATTGCTTGTGATAGCCTTGGGGGCTTGATGCAGGCGATTTGGCCGAAGTAATATCTTACATGACTTGCAAGGTATCGCGATTAGGAGGAATGAAGCTTTTATGGTTTTCCTTCGCAAGATACACTGTGCGCATTGCATGATCAACCACTTTCTGAATCCAGGGCGCGAACACTTTGATGCAGAAGGGATATTGAGCAGAATCCTTCAGAATGCGCAGGAACATGTCTTCCACGTCGAAGATGTATCGCTCAGAGATTGCATAGATAGCATTTCGAAGAACATCTGAGATGGATTTGTCCGGATTCATACCCGCCAGAGGACAAATAGTGTAAGAGAGCATGTGGAATAGCGTCTGATTCTCGAACGTTAAGTGCTCTGGACGTGGAGGACCAGTGTAGTCATGAATCTTTTCTTGATCCATAGTGCACCAAAAAATTTCATCCGATATGACATCAATGTTATGGACCCGAATTTCAGTGTTACCATGCTCAAAGCGAGGGAAATGGAGGTGCGAGACAAAATCCGTTGAAGTGCATTTAATGCGTTTTCCTTCGGTCATCCACTCCATAATCCATTTTGAACTATCAAATTCATTGCCAGAGATATACAGTGTAGCATAGAATTGAAGAATAATCTCTCTGTTCCAAGGATGCTCGAATTCAAAGACCTTGGTGAGGCAGAAATCATCCAGATCTTGAAGCAATTGATTGAAACAGCCAATATTGCGCATAGCAGGAATATCGAGATATTCATGAGGGAATATCTTTCGGCTTTCATAGAGGACCCGAGAGTAATAGATGGCATGTTCCTTAGTCCAGAAGCGAGGCGATTCCGAGGTGTGCGGCCCATCATACAGACTAGCTTGAAAGAATTTGGGATGCACATTCCGATTGAAAAGAGGTCCTTTGGTGCCTGCTCCTGACGAGAACAAGGGCAGTTCTTCACGAAGGTACGGGTATTTGGGTTCTTCTTCAGGAGAAAGATATTCATCACCATATACAACCGAGTCAGTACGGCGAGCAGAGACAGATTTTCGTTCGGAAGGACCAACATCTGGTATTCGAGTCGCTGTGTCGATGGATAACTTGAGTGGAGACGGAGCATGAGGCACAACAGAGGATGCTGCAGAGACAGTGGGCAGTAGGACAGGTTCATCCACTTTAGGCACAGAGGCCGAATCATGCACCGGAGGTGGTTGCGGTTGTGCCACTGGAATCTGTTGTTGCTCGACAATAGGGGGTGCCGAGACTTTTGGAGCTTCATGAGCCAGAGAAGCTTGGGGCTTGGATCGAGGGATTTCACCTTCCTCAGAAATAGATTGTTGCGAGGGAATATCAGCCCAAGCAAGGGATGCAACAGGCACTGATTTAGTTGGCCTTGGCGAGGGAGGAGCATCCAAGTCTTTGACTGGTGGGTTCGAAGGAATAGCTGGCTCAGGATATTTTTCTTGCGGAGCAGGAGGAGACTGAGCAACTTGGGGAACAGGCGACGGTTCCTTCGGAGCAGGAGGTACATTTTTCTTTGCCATTCGCTTTCGTTGCTTTTTCTTTTGCTGAGCAACTTGATCAATGTGACCCTTGACCAAATCATTGTACCCAGTGACTTTGGCTTGATGTTCATCGCAGATCTTGCGAACAATTTCATCTAGATCCGTGTGAAAGCGTAACCTTCGGTGACGAAGGAGAGTCATGGCGCGATTGATGTCCTTGTAGGAATCTTTGAGTGCTTTAATGACAAATTTTGAAGAGGCAGTTTTCATTCCATCATCGAGTTCCATTAGCTCGGCAGAGAGAGAGTTGATCTCAACTGCGTCTTCCCTCAGTTCTTGAACTACGGAAGCAGGGATTGGTAGAGAGGCCACTTCACTATCGAATGGATTGTCCACAAATTTATTGAGCTGTTCCATGATAAATATGTGATCATAGTAATGAGGGGTATCAGACTGGACAGTAGGACCAGTCTGGACAGGAACTTGCTCGGAAGGAGGCTTATAAGCCAATGGCTGAGTCAAGGTAGGCGCAAACTTAGCAACCTTCTCCTTCGGAGCAGTAGCTTGTGGAGCATCTTTCTTGGTAGGTGCCTTGGTTTTCTTCCAGTCAGGTTTGGGAATTCTTTTGCTTGGCTTTGCAGAACTCACAGGAGTGTCAACTACCAAATCCTTCAAATTGATAGCATCTGGATGAGGAGTTGTGTTCACATGCTGTTTCAAAGTGACGGTGGTAGCAGGGGTTTTTCTAGTAGAGATCTTCTTCGGTGGTGCTACAGGAACCAAATTAACCCGAAGATCAGGCAGCACAGTTGATGTGGTAATATTCACTTCCTCGCTGAGAGTGGCAGCAACTTCTTCCTTGGTGAGCGGAGGGTCATCATCATCAGCTGAAGAATCATTCATTTGAAACTCATCTGCTGGTTCAGCCTTTTTCTTCTTTAGTGCATACTTTCTCTTCGCAACAGCGCTGGGATCATGCTTGCGTTTAGAACGACCTTCTGATTTTCTTTCGGCCTTTTTCTTCTCCACATCATCTTTGAGAAGGCGAAGGTTTTCCTCTTCACGAGCCTTTTGCTTTTCAGCCCTCGGAGCTCGCTTGATAGCATTGCGCTGACGCTTACAAAGCTCATCAGGATATGATTCGGGTGTTCGAAGGGAGGACTCATGAGCATTTGGTGGTGGAGGTGGTCTCTCTTGAGGACCATTTGGCTTTATGAGAGAAATTTCCCGGCAGTCACCCCATGGAGGATGAAACACAAAGTTTTGAGCAAACCGAGGATGAACAAATTCATAGTTGAACCACTTTCGCACCCAGTGACGGCGAATCCATTGTTGACGCGTATCTCGCTGGTGTTTGGTTTCTCCTGGAATAGTATCATACCGGTCATGAGAGATGTACTCAGCTGTGTTGGTGTATGCCTGTCTGCCACCCCTCTTCTTCTTCGGAGCATTCTCTTCTTGCTCATCGGCATTTTGCTCGGTTCTTTTTCGCTTGCTGGTGGATGGGCCTACCGTTGGGCCCTTAGCATTTGGACCTTTGGATTCATCAGCAGTACCCAGAACAGCATCATCTCTATCAGCCAAGCTCACTGGTTGAGCTGAATCCTCAACTGGCTGCATTTTCATGTGAACAAAGATAGATGTGAGGGAAAATGGGGATAGGGTTACGAATGCACACAGCGAAGATTTGGAAAAAGAACTCGTTTTTGATGAAGAAGTAGATGCAGACTTTGAGAAATGTTTCGGTCGAAGGAAATGTATGGAACGAACAAGTAGGTTCGAAGAATATACTAGTAAACGTGCTAAGCATTCCGTTCGTATGAGACATAACACAAACCCTAGATCTGAGATTTTTCGGATGCGAGGGAGAGCTACAAACCACATCCGCACAAGTTACCTAGCAGTAAAGATCTAGGAAATGCAGTAAAATTAGGCAATTTTTACCGCGGACGAACTCGAACAGGATGAATGGAAGAACGAGTTTGTACTACACATACCCTAACTCGGTGATGTGCAGTGACTATGGTGGCGCGGGGATGAAGATGATCCGCGATGGCGAGGAATGACTCCGGCCACCTCTTTCCGGCAGCGAAGCGGCGAAGATGATCGACGGCGTCGAGCTCGAGGTGGAGCAGTGCGGGAGGGCTTCGGAAGGTGACGGTGGCGGAGAGAGATGTGAAGTGAAACGAGGGAGGCTGGCGGCATAGTATACAAATGCGAGGAGGAAATAACCGCACCCGGTGAATCTAATTGGATGGCTACAGATAGAGGACTTTTGCGATTCAATGGACCAGATGCACTGGCAGTTGATGAAGAGCTCGTGGCAACCGTCACCAAAGAACGTGGTCCAGACTTGGGCGGGAAACCCCAAATTTTGGACGGCTTTCGCCAAAACAGATTAAGTTCGGACCGAAACTTTAACGTGGTCAAGGACACCAGATAAAGTTTCGTTTCCAGATAAACTTTGTGCATTCATAACGGAGCAGCATAGACTGGAAGAGATAGAATAGAGAGAAAACAGGGTCCTAGATATTTTACTCAGACGAATAAACACAAACACCCAAGAGAGAAGCTATGAGTGAAATACATTCGGACTAACACAAAAACTTCAAACACGACTCAACGAAGAGAAATTGTGGTAGCGTTACCCATCGTATAAGAACTGTATGACCCCGAGCATCGCACAATTATTGTGGAACCCGGTTAGTCTAGTTCTTCGTTAATGTATTCACTCTCAGAAAGAAAATTTCACTTTGTCGAAATTTTCAAACTCTTCGAGTGTTGTGCACCCATTCCTTCTAAGATGTGGAAGTGATGGTACGGGTGCCGAGTCTAGCTTACTACACGTTTGCGGAATCTATGATATTTAGCTCACACCGTAACGCATAGAATCTTTTCTCATTGAGAGGCTTGGTGAAGATATCAGCTAGATTCTCTTCGGTATTGACATGACTGATAACAATATCCTGTCGAGCAACATGATCGCGTAGGAAATGATGTCTGATCTCAGTATGCTTGGTGCGAGAGTGCTGCACTGGATTGTGTGCAATTTTGATCGCACTCTCATTGTCGCACAATAGAGGAATCTTCTTGACCTTGATGCCATAATCCTTCAGAGTCTGCTTCATCCATAATAACTGAGTGCAACAAGTGCCAGCAGCAATATATTCGGCCTCAGCCGTAGAGAGTGAAACACAATTCTGCTTCCTTGACGACCAACATACCAATGATCTACCGAGGAAATGACATGTCCCCGAAGTAGATTTCCTGTCAACCCGGTCACCTGCATAATCTAAGTCTGAATATCCAACGAGGTCAAACTATGCTCCCTTAGGATACCATAAACCTAAGGTGGGGGTGTGAGCCAAATATCTCAGAATACGCTTGACCGCTTGGTGATGCGATTCTTTCGGTGCAGCTTGAAAACGAGCACACATACAAAAACTCAACATGATGTCTGGTCTGGATGCACATAAGTAGAGCAAAGAACCAATCATCGAACGATACGCTTTCTGATCGTAATCTTTACCATACACATCTGCGTCCAGCTGGCCATTCGTGGGCATGGGAGTTTTGTAGCCCTTCTGTTTGCAGTCTTGCATTTTGAACTTTTTCAAACAATCTCTCATATATTTCTCCTGAGATATGAAAATTCCATTGTCCTGTTGACGAATTTGCAGTCCGAGAAAGAACTTGAGTTCACCCATCATAGACATTTGATATTTCTCGGACATCATTCGCCCGAATACCATACTGCAAGCATTGTTAGTATAGCCAAAAATAATATCATCCACATAAATTTGACATATGAATAGATCGCCATCAATAGCACGAGTGAAAAGAGTGGAATCAGTGGATCCTGGCTTGAACCCTTTGTCGAGCAGAAACCTCTTCAGAGTGTCATACCAAGCTCGAAGAGCTTGCTTCAGCCCATACAAAGCCTTTTTCAACCAGAAAACTTTGTTAGGAAACTGAGGGTTTTCAAAGCCAGGTGGCTGCCTAACATACACTTCCTCATCAATTTCACCATTAAGGAAAGCACTTTTCACATCCATTTGATAAAGCAGAATATCATTGTAATTTGCATAAGCGAGAAGAATACGAATTGCCTCAAGGCGAGCAACAGGAGCATATGTTTCACCGAAATCAATACCTTCTACCTGAGTATACCCTTGAGCGACAAGACGCGCTTTGTTTCTCACAACAATGCCATTTTCATCTTGTTTGTTCCGAAAAATCCATTTTGTGCCGATGATACTGTGCTTCTAAGGATTCGGTTTGTCAACCAATTCCCACACATCATTCAATTCGAATTGCACCAACTCTTCTTGCATACCATGAGGCTGACGGAACAGAGGGCGAAGCGGAAGAACAGTAGTGCACCCCTACCTGGCACGCCAAATACCGGAAGTCGGGCTCCAGGGAACCAGAGGTTCGAACACTGGGGTGAACTAGTTCCTACCTCTCCGCCATCTACCACGGCTAAGCTGTGGCGGAGCTACGGCGGGAGCGCGCTAGCGAAGTGCGGACCGTGGACGCAGCGGTTTACCAGGTTCAGGCCACCTTGTGGTGTAAAACCCTACTCCTGCTTGGTTTTGATTGTAGAGAGCAAGTGAGCGTTCTTGCATACAAGGTGGAGAGGGAGGAGTCGACTGGAGTGGATCCCCTCTCTTTACTACGATGGCAGCATTGTCCCTTTATACCCACCTTGGTCCTCTTCCCCCTCAAAACTTAGGCTGGAAGGGTTGCCACACTTGGCGGGTTTGAAAGGGGACAGGCGCTCAGGCTATCCTGACTAAAGGCGGTCTTCGCCTGCAAAAGCATGATCCATGATGCGTCGGTGGGCTCGGTGATGACCTCCGCCTTGCGCGCCCGCCGTCTTGGTCTTCCTTCGCCGATCGGGCAACCTTTGGGGTTGCTTTGGGGAGTGGACAGCTGGCCTTGCTCCCTTAACACAAAAGAGGAAACCATCTTCATCCGCGCCTGCTGGCGCGGCCTCTGTCGCCACTCATCGACGCGCGCGTCACCCACGTGATGGGCACGAGACCGCGCAGCCGTGCCGAGCAGCCTTCGTCTGGAGCGCCTTTGGGAGGAAGCCTCGGGAGGCCACCTCGGGAGGCCGCCTCACGAGAGGGCCTCGCGAGGCTGCTGGTGAAGATGATGAGCCTTGTCCGCCGCTCCCTGGGGAGGGGTCCTCAGGAGGCCAAGGCCTCATGAGGGGTCTTGGTGAGATGGTTGATGATGACGGCCTGCTGGGCCCACGCCAGGTGTTGCGCCCTGGGCCAAAGGCAGATGGGTCTGGATACCCTGTGTTCCATGGGCCCGACACCGGCCTCAATGTGATCTCCATCGACACCTTCGAGCAGCTCCAAGTGCCTTACGACCAGCTGATGCCAACCAGGCCCTTCTCCGGAGTGACCGATGGCTCCACCATTCCTCTGGGCCAAGTGCGCCTCCCCGTCACCTTCGGCACCCGCAAGAACTACCATACTTAGCTCATCAACTTCGACGTGGCGCACATCGGCCTGCCGTACAACACCATCTTGGGCTACCCAGCTCTCGCCAAGTTCATGGCGGCGACCCACCACGCCTATAATGTCCTCAGGATGCCGGCCTGCAGCAGCATCATCACTGTCTGCTACGACGAGAAGGACGCAGTCCGCTCCCTCGAGAGCGCCTACAAGGCCGCCGCCACCACCTACCCTGCCGACGAGGATGCCGCCGAGCCTCATGAGGGCACACCCGCGAAGAAGAAGCAGCTGTTCTCTCAGGACCACGCCGAGACGAAGAAGGTGTTGGTGGACGGCAGCGGCTCAGGCCCTGCCTTCACCATCGGCACTGGCCTCTCTCCTGCATAGGAAGACGCGCTCGTCACCTTCCTTCGGGCAAATTCGGATGTGTTTGGCTGGATGCATCTGATTTGTCCGGTGTGGCGAGAGAGGTGATCGAGCACCACTTAGCGGTGTGCCCGAATGCACGCCCGTGAAACAGAAGGCACGGCGCCAGGTGCTAGAGAAGCAAGATTTCATCGTCAAGGAAGTTCAGAAGCTCCAAGAAGCTGGAGTCATCCGTGAGGTGCGCCACCCTGAATGGCAGTTCGAGAAGAGCGCGTCTGTGCACAGAAGAAGCCTGCCGTGCCGGCGCCTCACAAGGTCGCGTCGTCGCCTGCTGAGATACCACCTCAAGAGGCCCTCGGCGCGTCGCCTCCCGAGGCCGCGCTGTCACCTGCCGAGGCTTTGCCTCGGGAGGCCTCCAGTGAGCCGCCTCCCGAGCCTCCTGAGCCTCATGAGCCCCTCGGGCCCCCTGAAGACCAAGCTGCTGCAACAACTACCCGCCTCGTCGAGCACCCCGTGTACTTCGTCAGCACGGTGCTGTGAGATGCGCGCGAGCGCTACCCATTGCAGCAGAATCTCCTCCTTGCGCTCCTCGTCGCCTCCAGGAAGCTGCGCCACTACTTCCAGGGCCATCCCATCAAGGTGATCTCGTCTTACCCCTGGAGCAGGTCATGTGCAGCCCCAACGCCGCCGGCCGCATCGCCGAGTGGAACATCGAGCTGCAGGCCTTCGAGCTGGAGTTCTGCACCACAAGGGTGATCAAGGGCACAGCCCTGGCCGACTTCACAGCAGAATGGACGGACCCGCCCCAGGAGGAGCCTCGCGAGGCTGAATCCCTCTTGCCTGGGGATGAAGCGCCAGGTAGATGGTCCATGAACTTCGATGGCGCCTTCTCCCGATAGGGCACGGGGGCTGGCGTCATGCTCACCACGCCAACGGGAGACAAGCTCTACTACGCCGTCCAGCTCTGCTTCAAGCGCGACGACAAGTGTCGGGGCCAGATTTCCGGGACATAAAATCCTAGGAATAACCCCTCGTGTCACCACCAGCCCCAGGATTACTGTTACTGGTGGACACGTCCTTGTTATAGATTAACCAGCAATTACAAGAATTGGATACAAGACCATATAGGTCTAATGATACAACAATGATTTCTAGTGACGGGTGACGGAAGCGACTCGTGGATTTCCAATACCGATGGGGCTCCATTCCCACAGGAACAGTTGACCTGGATAATTCCTATCCCGCGTGGCTGCTATCCTAGGCTCCGCATGGATGTCGTGGTAGTACTCCTTGTTGAAATCCTGACCTGGCCAAATTAACAAGCCAGGAACAAGCCTGTGAGTACGTTGGAATGTACTCGCAAACATAAAGAACAAAAGATATACCGAATGCATATGATCATAATGGGTTAAATTATATGCATATGCTGAATGAAATTAAAGCATGGCATGATAAATATTAATACGGTGTAGAATAATAAATATATAAAATTTTAGTGACAAAGAGAGAAAGTTAATGGAACATCGGGCGTTGAACCACCCGAGAATCCAAAAGAAAATATAAGAGTGGAGAATCGGGCGAGACAGGACCACCCGAGAATCCAAAAGAAAATAGTGGAGAATCGGGCGAGACAGGACCGCCTGAGAATCCAAAAGAAATGCCAAACGGGTATCTAAAAGCGACACCTCGAGAGGTCTTGAAAAGAAATGCCAAACGGGTGTCTAAAAGCGACCCCACGAGAGGTCTTGAAAAGAAATGCCAAACGGGTGTCTAAAAGCGACGCCTCGAGAGGTCTTGAAAAGAAATGCCAAACGGGTGTCTAAAAGCGACGCCTCGAGAGGTCTTGAAAAGAAATGAGTATCCGGGTAACATTGAGCCGGCGCCATCCCTTGGCAAGGCGCTGGCGCTCCTCGGCGAGGAGCCACTCAGCCTCCTGGAACTCTGCCTCGAGCTGGCCCAGAGCTCCCCTTGCGGTCTGCAGGATCCCGCTCCTGAGTAAGGTGCGATTGCGCACCAGCGTCAGGGCCCAAGCAGGGTCTGACTCCTCGCCGCCCCCCACCGTCATGTCCTGGGAAGGCCCGGCGTCGTTCGTCAGCAGCGGGGGATTCGCTGGGGCTTCCTCCTCCTCCTGCTGCGGCGTAACCCCCCGCGGGCTCGCCGCGCCCGCGGCGGGAGCCTCGTGCGCGGGCGAGTGCTGGGGGTTGCCTGAAGCGACTCCGGCGTCCGCGGTGCTCGGCGAAGGAGTTGGCACCTCCGTCTCCCCCATCTCCAGGTCCGCCCCCGCCGCGGGCACCTCGGGAGCTGCGGCGCCGCCTCCAGAGGCTGCCTCCCAAGGCTCGATGTCCCCAGCTTCAGGAGCTGTGTCCACCTGTGGCTCCGGAGGGACCGCTTGCTCCTTCTCCGCCTACACGCGCTCCGTTTCAGCACCGGAGCGGCGGGTGGCCTCTTCTCGCCCCTCGGCGCCTGTGGCAGGCGCCGGGGCCCCCTCTAAGACAGGGGTCTTCTTCGTCATCTTCTTCCTCTTTTTCTCCTTAATCGTGGACGCCCTGCGCAAGGCCGATGCTCAGCCCCAGGCCGCGGGGCAAACGCAAAATGGAATAGGTAGGAGAGGCACTTACTCATCATTCGCAACCCACTTCCTTTTCTTCAGGGCCGATGGCGGGCGGTCCTCGCTGTCGCTCTCGTGAGGCCTCCTCCTGAGACCTGCTCCTGAGGTGCCCTTCTGAGGCCCGCCGGCCTCGCCCCCGGCGTCGTCCTTCTCGGCGGGGGGCTCAGTTGTTCCTCCGCCCGCACCAGCGTCCTGCGCGGAGGGCACCGACCCCCGCCGCCGGCGTCCATCTCCTCCTTGTGCGGCTCGCCTGTCGTCGCGCTAGAGCTTCCTTCGCTGCCTGCCTCGGCAGGATAGGAGGGCTCGACCCTGAACTGGGCGTCATCGTCGTCGTCATCATCATCCTCGAGGTTGCGGATGAGTTGGCAGCGGGTCCGCGTGACGGGGCCGCCGTCGCTCCCCTCCGCTTCGCCGCCCGAGGCATCCGAGTCATCCAGGTCCCCTGAGCCGGGGACCACCACGATCGGTTTCTCGTGAGGCCCCTCATGGCCTTCCGGCACAAGGCCCCACTCGTCGAAGACCGGCATCTCCGCGACCAGCTCCTTGGTCCCCTTGTAGCGGTACAGCGGGAGCGCGTCTTCGGGCGGGTCCCCCGCGGTGCTGCCGAGCATGATATGCATGATTCCGTCCACCACATCCGACTCTAGGCTGGCGACGCTCAGCCGCATGGGATCCCTCGAGTCGGTGATTTTCCACACCGGGGGCGAGCGTAGCTAGAGTGGCGCAATGCACCGCTGCAGGAACTCCTTGACGACCATCGCCCCCGTGAGGCACGCCGCCTTGTGGTCCGCCAGCCGCTCCAATACGGGCGCCAGCCTCGGGTAGGTGAGCTCCTCATGCTCCCACCCGAGCTCTTGATGGCAGGGGCCGTCAGCTCCATCAGCAGCTGGTTGCGGTGGCACGCGTCCATATAGATCCAGCGCTGCCAGTAGCCTTCCACCTTCTTCGGGATCTTCATTCTGATGATGTAGTTCTCCGTCGCCTTGAGGGCGACGAATGAGGCGCACGCGGAGCAGTGGTTCGCCACGGAAATCCGCAGGCCGAAGAAGTGGCGGAAGAGTGCCACCGAGGGCATCACGCCCACGAAGGCCTTGCAGTAGAAGGCAAAGATGGTGAGGAGGAAGATGGAGTTGGGCTGAAGGAGGAGAGCTTGGATCTGGTAGTGGGTGAGGATGGCGTTGAAGAAGTCCGAGAACGGCGACACCATGCCGGCGTAGACGCTGCGGATGAAGAAGGGGAACATCGTCGCCTCTAGATCGCGCCGCGCGCGTGCACCCGGCCAGATCTTCGTCACCCCACTCTCGTTCTGGTCGCCGGCGACCATCGAGAGCACCTTGTCCAGGCCCTCTCGGTTCACGATGATGGAGGGCGGCAGAGCCGGCTCCACAACCGGCGCGCTCCACGCCGCGGCCACCGCCTTGCCTTTCTTGCCGGCGGGCGCCATTGCTACGCGGTGAAGCTTGGGAAGCAAAAGAGGAAGGAGTAGCGCTCGGGGAAGGAGGCATGAGAGATCGGGCGCTGGAGGAGAAAGCAAAAGGGGAGCAATGATGGTCTGTGCCCCGCACGGGCAGGCTTTATGGTAGGCACGGGCGGTTACCGAGCCGTAGTGGGGAAGTGGGGGCGTCCCATGTCCCGTCGTGCGCCACGTGTCGAGCCTAGGCCTCGCAGTCTGTCAGGGCCCATGCTGTTTCGCTCCCAACAGGCGGGAACGTGCGCGCCACGGGCCTGAGGGCTACTGTTGGGCCATTGGGAACCAGGGTACCCGGACCGTCTGCCTGCGGCCCAGGAAACGACGCCTGGCGAAGGCCCAAGACGCGGCCCATCTGAGGGCGCCGCGAAGTGAAGACATCTCCCGAGGTGCCGGACTCCTAAGGACCCCTCCTCAAGACACGACCTGCCAGCACTTAGAAGCGGCAATAGCAGGGGCCTCGCGAGGTCCTCTCGCGAGGCTGCCTCCAGAGACGGCCCCATGAGGTGGCCGCCCGAGGCCACCCGAGCCTGACATCGGCTGCGCGGTTCTGTGCCAATCACGTGGGTGACGCGCGTGGCAACGAAGGGCGGCAGAGGCCGCGCCAGCGGGCGCCAATAGAGAAGCTTTCATCTTTGGTGCTAAGGGGGCGGCCCCAGCGGCCCATCCCCAAAGCAAGTCCCAAGGACTGCCCGTTTGGTGAAAGAGGACCGAGACAGCGAGGCGCGCAGGGCGGAGGTCACCACCGAGCCCACCGGCGCGTCATAGATCATGCTTTTGCAGGCGAAGACCGCCTTTAGTCAGGATAGACTGAGCGCCTGTCCCCTTTCAAAACCCGCCAAGTGTGGCAACCCTTCCCGCCTAAGTTTTGGGGGGAAGAGGACCAGGGCGGCTATAAAAGGGACAGAGCTGCCATTGTAGAGGGGATCGATACCTCTGCTTTCGACCTTGTACGTGAGAGCATCCTCTTGCCCACAGCAATCCCAACCACAAGCAGGAGTAGGGTTTTACACCACAAGGTGGCCCGAACCTAGGTAACCGTCGTGTCCCCTGCCGTGCTCCCGCATAGCGCTCTCGCCGTAGCCTCGCCGTGGTCTCCTTTGGTCCGAAAGAACTAGCTCGCCCCCAGTGTTTGAACCTCTAGATCCCCGGAGTCCCAGCTCCGACAGATCTCATTGTATACAGGGAATATTCGGAAGAGTACTTCATAAGTACGGGGTGACTCACCGAATAGCTTCACCATATCATCCACAAACTAGTGGGCAGGTGGAACTCTTTAACAGGGAAATAAAGACAATACAGCAAAAGATGGTGCAGAAGTCCAGGAAAGATTGGGCAGCAAAGCTGAATGAAACACTCTGGGCTTACTGCACCGCTTACAAGAATCCCATGGGGATATCACCATACAAAATGGTGTACGGTAAGGCTTGTCATCTACCCTTAGAATTAGAGCATAAAGCTTTCTAGGCAATCAAAAATATAAATCTTAATCTTAAAGAAGCTGGAGAAAAGAGGTTCTTGGATCTGCATGCTCTAAGTGAACTTCGGAATAGTGCTTACGAGAGTGCCAGGTTGTTCAAAGAAAAGGTTAAAATGTGGCATGATCGTAAGATACTAAAACGAACTTTCACCACGGGGGACAAGGTCCTCCTATTTAACTCTCATCTCAAGTTGTTTCCAGGGAAGCTTAGGTCTCGCTGGGAAGGGCATTAGGAGATAGAAGAGGAGTACAATTCCGGAGCTGTTCGTCTTAAAGGAGGGAAGAATGGTCCCTGGACCGTGAATGGACAACACTTAAAGATATACCTTGCGGATGAACAAGAAGAGCGGAATATAGAAGAGGTAAGTTTCCTCACGATCGAGCAAGTCGAAGCTCTCCGTAAGGAACAACGAATATAGATCACCATTCCGGTAAGATAGATGTGAATATCCAGATAAAAATTATATTGTTTTGATAGACTTGTTAAATCACACATCTCAGAGCTTGGAATTTTCCTCTATAGTTGGGAGCTTTGCCACTAATCTTTCAGGGATGAAAAATTTTCTAAGGAAGAAACTCGCACAGCTACCAACAGAACCAAAGACGGCGTTCCAAACGACTGCGAGCACCTGTTTGGGTGGTCGTATGAAAAAGAGACGGAGGAGCCGTCAGAGATAAAGATGAAGATGGCGTACCATACGGGCGTAGGCGCTCGCTTGAGCGGTCATTTGGGATGCCCTCGGCGAACGCTGTGAGAAAAGAATCAAAGACGGTGTTCCCGATGACCGGACGCACCCGTATGAGTGGTCGTTTGGTCCATTCCCTGCGATAGGTAAAAAAAGAGAAGAGATCTAGCAGCAGGTCAAACGACCGGCCATACGAGCGCAAGCACCCGCATGGAAGGCCGTCGTTGACCCGGCTGGCGTGATTCTTTCCCGATTTTGTTTTGATTTCTTTCTAACTAACTTTTTATCTCATATCTCGTGATTACCTATAGGATTAGCCTTTATAAAAAGGAGGAGGGGACATCCATAAACCTAAAACCATCTAATCTCTCATCTTCTTTGCTTCCCATCTCCTCCAAGCTGTTAGTTGCAGGTAACAAGCACGATCGCCGCCATGAGCAACAAGACCTCGTCCAGCTATGCGCGCATCATCCCCTTCCCCAACTTGGATGATGTTGAGCCCTCGGGATGGGAAAACCTGAGGGAGCTTAGCATCAAGGAAGAACCTCTTGAGGAGAAGAAGGATATGGAGGAGAAGGTCGAGGTGGTGGAGATCGAGGAAGGAGAGCAAGCAAAAGGGGGAGATGATGACACTATTCCAGATGGGTATCCTCCTAATCCCTATCAATTCAATTTCCGCGGATCTATTCCGTTATTTCCTCTGGGGCCTCCTCAATCTGAGTGGGGAAACGAGCCACATCCCCAGAGGAGATGAAGGAAAAGATTCGGGAGTTGGAGAAAGTTTCCAAGGCTTGTGTTAATGTGATCGGAGATGGGATTGATTCTTACTGGCTGATGAGAAAGGATTTGGAAGCAAGAGTAGATGGTCTTTTCCATAAAATCAGGCTTATGATTGATACTCTTAACAACAATACTGCACAACTTGAGTTTTTGACCCAGGTTGTAGATGATCAGCAAGCCGTGATCGAGGAACTGAAGAACAAGCTTAAGAGCATCTGCGCTGCCTTCCAGGGATTCCAGGAGTGAGCATGAAACGCTTTGTGTCTGGATCTCCTTGGCTTGATTGTAAGCTTGGGGGAGATTCATGTGCACTTTGTATCTTTACCCTTTCTGCATTTACTTTTCCGTGAGATTAGAGAATAAGCTTTACTTTCAATAAGGTTGAACTATCAATTTTTCCTCTTGAATAAGGAATGATCCCTTCCAATGAGTTTAGGGATCTTGATGTGTGAGATCATTACTTCTGTTTGAAGAACGTGCTTGATAGTTGTTGTGATCTAAATAGTAGTGCATATTTAATTACATGATGATTATAAGTCCCCCACATCTTAGTTGTATAAATTTTTGTAGGGAGATAAAACAACTATATATGCTAGCTCATTGAAAGGTTCAACTTACTTAAGGGCAAGCAAACAAATTAATCCTCTGCTAAAATACCTTTGGAAATGAAGTCTCTCTGAGAATAAGGCTAGCTTACACTTAAAGTTTCATTGAGCCTTCAGTATGATTCAATGAGGAGAGACTGAACCCTTTGTGATAAAAACTTTTTACAAGAAAAATGAGGGATAAAGAAACTACTTGCCCGGTTGAAACAACAATGAACTAGGATATGAAGTTGTTACTTGGCCTCAGTAAAATTAAATGACAAGATGTGGATGCCTGCATGATCATTACCAGAGTAAGTATGGGCTATTGTTTGCCACATATATGCATCAACAAACATTCCTCTTGGGAGTAATGGACTCATACCTTTTGATATCCGTATCTTATAAACACAAGGGTGACCTTATTCTTTACAAGCCACGGTACTTGCTCAGGGACGAGCAATACTTAAGCTTGGGGGAGTTGATGAGTCCAATTTACGTGACATTTTTCCTATATATTTTGTGCCTACAAGAGGTGGGCTTTCTGGAATTTTACCGCATTCGCGCACTTCTTTTTGTTGATAACCCCTCAGGTAACGTCTTTTGGAGCAATATTCATTTAATGGAGAAAATCCTCGAAAATGGCAGCGGAATCACACATTAATAGTGATAAACACTTTCCATAAAAAGATCAAGCAAGAAGGCCAGAGAAACAGCCGTCGTCGCGTTTTCAGAGCGAACGACGGTGTTCCATGCGACCGCACGCGCTTGCATGAGCGGTCGTTTGGCACGCCGCCGCCTTTGGGGGATCGGCTATTTTCACCCCGTCGAAGTGGATCGTGAAGGGGACGAACAGACACTCCAGAAACCCATCCAGAAGGCAAAACCCTAGCCACCGGAGCCCATCCGAAGGGAGGATCGACCGGGAGAAGAAGGGGGTTCCTCTCACCGCGCGAGGAATGGCATCATCATCAACATCTACATCATCACCATCTTCATCATCATCATCATCATCCACATCCTTATCATCTGCAACATCAAGAACCCTAGTGGATCCTTCGGTGTATCGGTTGAATCATTCGCCCATGTATTCCATTACCATTACCATGATGATTTTTGTTCTTATGTGTGAATAGACCTCTAATTCTCGGGGATATGGATGAACCTTGGTATGTGTAGGATCTGAAACGTTTATTATGGATATGAGATCCTCTGTTGAATGCTTAGTTTAATAACTTCGTGAATGTTGTGAAGGGGCCCCACTCAGCATTTGTGCCTATATTGGCCACGAAGTATATCACTGTCTTTGCATAGGTTAAGGATGTGGAGGTAGTTCAAGGTGACAGTGAAAGCCTACTTCTCCTAACCTTTACAAATGACCGGGGATTTACAGAGAACCCTTAGTGAGGCCGCGTCCACGAGGAAACCCTTAATTATCATGAGTTGTAACTGCTAGTTGTGAGCTGCGTTGGGATTTCCTCGAAGAGGAGAGGATGATACAGTACAGTAGAGATAAGTATTTACTTCAGTTAAGAACCAAAGTTATCAATCCAGTAGGAGAACCAAGCAATATCTCTTTAGCAGCACCTACACACACAAAAGCCAATACTTGCACCCAACGCGAACAAGGGGGTTGTCAATCCCCTTGGCAGTTAATTGCAAGAATCAAATCTCATAGTGATTGATAAATTGATAAGTAAATTACAAAATAAAATAAAAGTAAATAAATTGCAGCAAGGTATTTGTAGGATTTTTGTTTATATAATAATAATAAATGACCCGGGGGCCATAGTTTTCACTAGAGGCTTCTCTCTCGAGCACAGAACATACGGTGGGTAGACAAATTACTGTTGGGCAATTGATAGAAAAGCGCATAGTTATGACAATATTCAAGGCAATGATCATGTATATAGGCATCACGTCCGAGACAAGTAGACCGACTCCTGCCTGCATCTACTACTATTACTCCACTCATCGACCGCTATCCAGCATGCATCTAGAGTATTAAGTATAAAACAGAGTAACGCCTTAAGCAAGATGACATGATGTAGACAAAGTAAACTCAAGCAATATGAATAAACCCCATCGTTTTATCCTTAATGGCAACAATACAAATATGTGTCTTGTCCCTTTCTATCACTGGGATATAGAACACCGCAAGATTAAACCCATCACAAAGCACCTCTCCCATTGCAAGATAAATCAATCTAGTTGGCCAAACTAAAAGGATAGATCGGAGAGAAATACAAAGCTATAAAAATTATGCATAAAAGAGTTCAGAGAAGACTCAAATAATATTCATGAATAATCTGATCATAAACCCACAATTCATCGGATCCCAACAAACACAACCGCAAAAGAAGATTACATCAGATAGAACTCCAAGAACATCGAGGAGAACTTTGTATTGAAGATCAAAGAGAGAGAAGAAGCCATCTAGCTACTAACTATGGACCCGTAGGTTGGTGGTAAACTACTCACACATCATCTGAAGGGCAGCTAGGTTGATGTAGAAGCCCTTCGTGATCGATTCCCCCTTCAGCAGAGTGCCGGAAAAGGCCTCTAGATGGGATCGTGAAAGAACAGAAGCTTGCGGCGGCGGTAGGGTTTTCTTGTCTGGCTCTCTGTTGGTTTCCGAATATTTGAGAATTTATAGAAGTGGAATTAGGTCAAAAGGAGCCACGAGGGGCCCACAAGGCATCAGGGCGCGCCCCCCTGGGGCCGCGCCCTGTTGCCCTGTGGCCTCCTCGTGAGGCTTCTGGCATCCTCCTGAAGCTTCCAGGGTCTCTTTTGTCCAGAAAAAAATCGTCAAAAAGTTTTGTGGCATTTGGACTTCGTTTGGTACTGATTTCCTGAAAAACCAAAAACAAGCAGAAAACAGCTGCTGGCACTGGGCACTAGGTTAATAGGTTAGTCCACAAAAATGATATATAATTGCATATAAAACATCCAAGATTGATACTATAATAGCATGGAACAATCAAAAATTATAGATACGTTGGAGACATATCAAGCATCCCCAAGCTTAATTCCTGCTCGTCCTCGAGTAGGTAAATGATAAAAATAGAATTTTTGATGTGGAATGCTACCTAACATGTTTCATCATGTAATCTCTTTTACGGTATGAATATTAAGATCCGAATGATTCAAAGCAATAGTCTATAATTTGATATAAAGACATCAATACTCAGGCATACTAACAAACAATCATGTCTTTCAAAATAAAAATGCTAAAGAAAGTTATCCCTACAAAATCATATAATCCTGTCATGCTCCATCTTCTTAACACAAAGTATTTATCATGCACTACCCCGATGACAAGCCGAGCAATTGGTTCATACTTTTTAACGCGCTTCAGCTTTTTCAACCCCCACACAATAACTGAGTGAAAGCCATGGATATAGCACTATGGGTGGAATAGAATGTGGTGGTAGAGACTAATAGGGGAAAGTCAAAAAGAACAAGATAGTCTCACATCGACGCGGCTAATCGACGAGTTATGGAGATGCTCATCAATTGATGTCAATGCAAGGAGTAGGGATTGCCATGCAACGGATGCACTAAGAGCTATAAGTGTATGAAAGCTCAACATGAAAACTAAGTGGGTGTGCATCCAACTTGCTTGCTCATGAAGACCTCGGGCATTTGAGGAAGCCCATCATCGAAATATACAAGCCAAGTTCTATAATGAAAAATTCCCACTAGTATATGAAAGTGACAAAATAGGAGACTCTCTAGATGAAAAACATGGTGCTACTTTGAAGCACAAGTATGGAAAAGGATAGTAACACTGCCCCTTCTCTCTTTTTCTCTCATTTTTTATTTTGTATTTTTTTCTCTTTTTTTCTTATTTTTTTATGGGCTCTTTTTGGCCTCTTTTTTTCTCTTTTTTTTATTTCCTCACTGGGACAATGCTCTAGTAATGATGATCATCATACTTTATTTACTTACAACTCAAAATTACAACTCGATGCTAGAACAAATATGACTCTATATGAATGCCTCTGGCAGTGTGCTAGGATGTGCAATGATGCTAGCGTAACATGTATAAAAATGATGAATGGTGGCTGAGCCACAAATACTATGTCAGCTATATGATCATGCAAAGCAATATGACAATGATGATATGTGTCATAAAAATGGAACGGTGGAAGTTGCATGGCAATATATCTCGGAATGGCTATGGAAATGCCATAATAGGTAGGTATGGTGGCTGTTTTGAGGAAGATATAAGGAGGCTTATGTGTGATAGAGCGTATCATATCACGGGGTTTGGATGCACCAGCGAAGTTTGCACCAACTCTCGATGTGAGAAAGGGCAATGCACGGTACCGAAGAGGCTAGCAAATTGCGGAAAGGTGAGAGTGCGTATAATCCATGGACTCACATTAGTCATAAAGAACTCACATACTTATTGCGAAAGTTTATTAGCCCTCGAAGCAAAGTACTACTACGCATGTGAAAGCACATTTGCTCCCTTGGTGGTTTTGGTAATCAATGTCAACATACATGTTGTTGGACTAATGCTTTTATCTAGTATATTTCAGACAAGTTCAACAATGGCATGGCAAGGACAAGAAGATGTGGAATCCCTCAAAATGTCAAAAACAAGTTTGGCATCCACAAGACTCTTCATTTTCATTTTAGTGATCCAAGATCATATTGAGTCCCTTAGGAAAGCCAATACTATTAAAAGGGGATGAGGTATTGTTGATGAGGTTGTTGCTCAAAGTGCTTAGTGGTATTGCTCCAAAATCCTCAGTCACTTTCCCAAAACACATCTGTCCAAACCGTAATTCATCATTTTGGTCCCACCAATATCACCTACTCCGGACCCACCGAGATGATCATTCGATTGCCACAGCCAAAACCCTAGCACATCTGTTTCACCGAAAAGGATCTCGGTCTCACATAGATGGCATGACCAAGTTGCTGTAACACCATTATTTCACTTCGAAATCACCGAGTTGAAATAATCGGAATTACCGAAACTGAGTCTGCCCTAGCCATTGCACTTTCGGTCTCACCGAGTTGTTCCCGTTCGGTCCCACCGAAAAGCCCAACGTTCATATCTTTTACACAGATCGGTCTCACCGAGATTTATGATCGATGCCACTGAGATGGGTCAAAAGTGTGTAACGGTTGGATTTTGGGTGAAGGCTATATATACCCCTCCACCCTCCTCTTACCTAGTAAGAGAGAGCCATCAGAACATGCCTATACTTCCACCATACATTTTTTGAGAGAGAACCACCTACTCATGTGTTGAGATCAAGAGATTCCAATCCAACCATTTGAACTCTGATTTCTAGCCTCTTCAAGTTGCTTTCCACTCCAATCCTTCTCCTACCCAAGCCAAATCTATGAGAGAGAGATTGAGTGTTGAGGAGACTATCATTTGAAGCACAAGAGCAAGGAGTTCATCATCAACACACCGTTTATTACCTTTTGGAGAGTGGTGTCTCCTAGATTGGTTAGGTGTCACTTGGGAGCCTCCAAGATCATGTGGACTTGAACCAAGGAGTTTGTAAGGGCAAGGAGATCGCCTACTTCGTGAAGATCTACCCCGAGTGAGGCTAGTCCTTCGTGGACAGAAGCCATGGTGGAATAGGCAAGGTTGCTTCTTCGTGGATCCTTCGTGGGTGGAGCCCTCCGTGGACTCGCGCAACCATTACCCTTCGTGGGTTGAAGCCTCCATCAACATGGACGTACGATAGCACCACCTATCGGAACCACGCCAAAAACCACCGTGTCTTCATTGCGTTTGATCTTCTTATCTCTACCCCATTACTTTCCGCACATTTGCATGCTTTACTATTTATGCTTCTCTATCTCTAGATATGCATGTGTAGAAAGTTTTGGTGATATCTTAACTAGTGCCAGAATCTGCTTAAATTCCAAGAGAACTAAAAACTGCACCTTTGGTTGGTTAAGAGTCTATTCATCCCCCCTCTAGACCTATCTCCTCGACCCTACAATTGGTATCAGAGCTTTGGTCTCCATTGCTTTGGTTTTATCACCATTAGAGGGAGATGGATGTGTCTACTTTGGGGAGTCGTAGACGTAGAGTGCCTATTCTCAATGGGGAGTATTATCACTATTGGAAGGATAAGATGCTTGATATCTTTGATGAATTTAACTTGAGCAAGTACATTCATAATCCTTATGTGCCTCCCATTGATCCCTTGCATCCCACTCATGAAGAGGAAATTGACATACTTCGTAATCATAGAACTATCAATCTTATCATTAAAGGATTACCTAAAGTTGTGGTTGGTTGTATGTAAAACTTTGAGTGTGCCTATACTCTATGGAATGACTTGGAAAAGCGACATCCCAACTACTCCTTAAAGAATCTTGATGAGATTCTTCATAAGACTATTACTTTTCACAAGATGAAGCCTAGTGATCCTAACTTTGATGATTGCTCATTTGAGCTTCGTGATCTTATGCGTGCTAAAGGAGATGTTAGAACTATTAGCAACATTATCACGGAAGCCATTAGAATTCATAAACTTGAACATTGTCATGATCATGAAACTAACGAATTCATTGCATGATGATGTTGAGCATGGCTACTATGATGAGGACGAGGAATTCGACATCGAATATGAGAAGACTATGAGGACTCTTAGTCTCATGGCAAACCTTCGAGATTACATGGCCGGAGGAAAAGAGTGGATTATTGATAGTGGATGTACCGATCACATGACCGGAGATAGAGACATGTTTCATGAGTTTGCAAAAAAACCATGGTCCATGCAAGTATGTGACTTTTGGAGACAACTCCAAGGGTAAGGTACTTGGCCTTGGTAAGGTGGCCATATCCAATGATAGCTCCATTCAAAATGTTATGCTTGTTGAATCTCTTGGTTACAATCTTCTTTCCATATCTAGACTAGTCGACTTTGGTTTCAATGTTCTATTTACCGAAGTAGATTGCCAAGTGTTTTGTCGAGATAATCATAATATGGTCTTTACCGGCATTTGTAGAGGTGATCTATACATTGTTGATTTCACTAAGAGAGCCCAACCTCGTACATGTTTAATTGCTAAATCTTCTAAAGGTTGGTTATGGCATAGAAGGCTTGGACATGTTGGCATGCGTAATCTTGATAAACTTGTTAAGGGAGATCATATTCTTGGTATGAAAGATGTTATCTTTGACAAGGATAGACTTTGTAGTGCTTGCCAAGCAGGAAAACAAGTTGGAGGAAGTCATCCCGTGAAGAACATTATGACCACAAGGAGACCACTCGAACTACTTCATATGGATCTCTTCGGTCCCAATGCCTATAAAAGTCTTGGTGGTAACTCCTTCGCTTTGGTCAATGTTGATGATTTTTCCAGATTTACGTGGGTGTTCTTTCTCGATGACAAATCGCAGGTACAAAAGATCTTCAATAACTTCGCTAGGAAGGCTCAAAATCAATTTGAAGTGAAGATCAAGAAGGTTTGAAGTGACAACGGAACGGAGTTCAAGAACGCCAATGTGGACACCTTTATTGATGAAGAAGGCATTTCACATGAGTTCTCAGCTATGTACACACCTCAACAAAATGGAGTTGTTGAGAGAAAGAACCGGACTCTTATTGAGATGGCAAGGACAATGCTAGATGAATACAAGATGCCAAAACACTTTTGGGCGGAAGCGGTTGAGACAACTTGTCATGCTACAAATCGACTTTATCTTCACAAGCTTCTTTGAAAAATGGCGTATGAACTACTCACCGGAGATCAAGAACCATCGGAAGCAATCCAAGACTTGTCTATTGGCAAGAATCGACCCTTGGAGGTGAAGGAGAGTACTTCGTCCATTCAAGTGGAAGCCCCAACCTCACGTCAAGGTGAACCACAAGTTGACATGGAGGCATCCACAAGTGGAACACGTCAACACGAAGGGAATGAGGAAGTGCAACAAGATGATCCACCTGAACCTCCTTCTCCACCTCCACAAGCGAACAATGACAACAACAACAATAAGGAAGACAATGATGATGATGATGGTGAGGAAGCCTCACCACAACCCAAGCAAAAGTTACCCCGAGTTAGAGCAAAAATTGACAAGAATCATCCCGTCGAACAAATTCTTGGCGACATCAAATCCGGGAGAATCACTCGCTCTAAATCTCGTTTAGCTAACTTTTGTGAGCATTACTCATTCATCTCTAGTGTTGAACCTTTGAAGGTAGAAGAAGCTCCCGAGGATCCCGATTGGGTAAATGCAATGCATGAGGAGCTACACACTTCGAGAGGAATCAAGTTTGGACATTGGTTGAGAAGCCTAAAGATGAGCAAAACATCATTGGAACCAAATGGGTGTTTCGGAATAAGCAAGATGAAGATGGACAAGTTATACGCAACAAGGCTCGTCTCGTAGCTCAAGGTTACACACAAGTCGAAGGTATGGACTATGGTGAGACATATGCCCCCGTTGCTATACTTGAGTACATTCGCATTTTACTTGCTTATGCCAATCAACATGATGTCACTCTTTACCAAATGGATATTAGAAGTGCTTTCTTAAATGGTGAAATTAAGGAGGAAGTTTATGTTAAACAACCTCCCGGCTTTGTTAATCCCAAGAAACCTAAACACGTTTATAAACTTCGTAAAGCTTTTTATGGTCTCAAACAAGCCCCTAGAGCTTGGTACAAATGCTTGACAAAGTTTCTTCTTGAAAAGGGGTTCAAAATTGGGAAAATTGATTCAACCTTGTTCACTAAGAGGTTTAATGGAGAACTATTTGTATGCCAAATATATGTTGATGATATTATCTTTGGATCTACTAATCCCTCTTTTAGTGAAAAGTTTGGAAGGTTGATGTCGAAGAAGTATGAGATGTCTATGATGTGTGAACTCAAATTCTTTCTTGGTTTGCAAATCAAGAAAACTAAGGAGGGTACTTTTGTTTCTCAAACAAAGTATACCAAGGACTTATTCAAGAAGTTCAACATGCAAGAAAGTAAAGGTATGAAAACTCCCATGCCCACGAATGGACATCTTGACTTGACTAAGGATGGCAAACTAGTTGATCAAAAGGTTTATCGATCTATGATTGGTTCATTGCTATATCTATGTGGCTCCCATCCTGACATTATGCTAAGTGTGTGCATGTGTGCATGATACCAAGCGGCACCAAAAGAGTGTCACCTTAAGGCCGTGAAAAGAATTGTGAGATACTTGTTACATACACCAAACTTTGGCATTTGGTATCCCAAAGGATTTTCTTTCAATCTTGTTGGCTATTCCGATTCGGACTATGCCGGAGACAAGCTTGATAGAAAATCCACTTCAGGTACATGTCAATTTCTTGGTAGATCTCTTGTATCTTGGTCCTTCAAGAAACAAAACTCGGTATCTCTATCTACCGCCGAAGCGGAATACATTGCCGCGGGATCATGTTGTGCTCAATTACTATGGATGACACAAACTCTTAAGGACTATGGTGTGCATGTGAGACATGTTCCACTACTATGTGACAATGAGAGTGCTATTAAGATTGCACACAATCCCGTGCAACATTCTCAAACTAAGCATATTGGGGTTCGTCACCATTTCATTCGAGATCATGTTGCAAAAGGTGACATTGACCTCAAGCATGTTCGTACCGACAGGCAATTGGCGGATATCTTCACTAAACCTCTTAATGAGAAGGTATTTTGTCACTTGAGGAGTGAGTTGAATATCATTGATGCTTCAAACGTGAACTAGAGATTCACATGGATGCATGCAAGGGCATGAGCTTTCTTGACTAATCCTTGATGCCTCTATGATTATATTATATCTTGAACACTTTGCTCCCTTGTATTGCATCTAACCTCTTGAAGGTACTTGGTTGAACATCACTCCATAGAGTTTCTCACAAACTCCTACTTTGAGCAAGGAAATTGGACCAATTATCTAAATCTTTGGTGTGCCAAGGAACAAGACAACTCAAACATATCCTTTGACAACATTTGAATTTATGCTTCATTCTTGTCACTTTGGATACACATGTTGTTCCTTGCATATCTAACCCATGTAGGAGGATGAACTACAAATGATAGGATTGCTCCCAACTTCACTTCATGAGCATCCACCTCAAGTTCAACTACATGATGGACATCACCACCAAAATCCCAATGTAAGTTCTCACATCTTAGAGAAGCTTTACTCAAAGAGATGAGTTAAAGCAACTCAACAAGATGTGAATACATTGAAATACTTAAAGGAAAAATGGTAACCCCATTTTGAGCTTAACGATGAGTATGACCTATGATCAAGTGTTCTCACTTGACTCCTAAGTCAATATACTCTAACATAGGTGACCTAGTCGCTGACCCCTCTAGATGAAATTCTCTAGTGTTTTTCTTGTGTCTTTGAGTTTCTCTTTTTCAAAAAAAAAACTTCATCTAGATGTTTCTTTCTTCTTTCTTTTCTGAGTTCTTTTCTCTGAGCTAGTCTCTTAGTAAATTCATTAGAAATCCTTTTGAGAATTTCTTGCCTAGTGAGTTGAGTTGACAGAATTTTTCTCTTTGCACTAAACTCGGTCACACCGAATTGTTCCAACTCGGAGTCACCGACTTTATTGCTCAAAGGAATTTTTAGTCAAATTTTCTTGTGTGATTTCTGCTCCAGCTCCACTCAATGATTCTTTCCCTCTGCTTGCATCTGGAACTACTCAATGGCTAGTTGTGTTTCTCAAGGACCACACCCACTTGACCAATAACCTTGAAGCTATCCCTTCTTGGAAATTGATGTCAAAGGGGGAGAGAGATGCACATCAAAGCTTATTACTATAATCTCTTCCATGTCAAAAGGTATATCCTAAGGGAGAGTGATGCATTTTATAAGAGGAGAGGATGTTACATGTTTCTAAGAGGGGAGAAACATGATCTGGTTGCTCTAGTTTACCCACCCTACCCACTCCCAATATCCAATGTCAGATTAAGGGGGAGAGGCAGTTCTTTTAGGGGAAGTTAACTAATTCTGATTCTATTTGATCCTTCTTTTGGGGACATGTCTGCTTCTGACAGAAGTATTCACTTAGTGATACTTTCTTCTACATGTCATCCTAATCTTGGTTTCTTGTTGATCTTGTGTATTTTCTTGGAGAAATTATCTTGTGTTATCTAACCCTGTTTTCTCAAGTGTATTTCTTCAGGTATATGATCAAGAACTTCGAGGTAAGTATGTGCATCATACTCATGTGCATGATGACTTCTTGATTTTGCACATATTGTTTGCAAGAAAATAGTCATGTACATGTGGGTACTTCAACTTCATTTTGTTGCTCTGATGCATATAGCCAAGATACATGTTGCATGTGTATTTCCTTCACTTTGTGCTTCTACTTTCCATAAGCTATCATCATTTACTAGCTGCACATATTTAGGGGGAGCTCATACATGTTACATGTTTCCTTCAAATCTTTCATACAATCTACTATTACATTTTTATTTGAAGCTTTGATGTATGTTGTCATCAATTACCAAAAAGGGGGAGATTGAAAGAACATTTGCTCCCTTGGTGATTTTCGTAATCAATGTCAACAAACATGTTGTTGGACTAATGCTTTTATCTAGTATATTTTAGACAAGTTCAACAATGGCATGGCAAGGACAAGAAGATGTGGAATCCCTCAAAATGTCAAGAACAAGTTTGGCATCCACAAGACTTTTCATTTTCATTTTAGTGATCCAAGATCACATTGAGTCCCGTAGGAAAGCCAATACTATTAAAAGGGGATGAGGTATTGTTGATGAGGTTGTTGCTCAAAGTTCTTAGTGGTATTGCTCCAAAATCCTCAGTCACTTTCCCAAAATACATCTGTCCAAACCCTAATTCATCATTTCGGTCCCACCGATATCACCTACTCCGGACCCACCGAGATGATCATTCCATTGCCACAGCCAAAACCCTAGCAAATCGGTTTCACCAAAAAGGATCTCGGTCTCACCGAGATGGCACGACCAAGTTGCTGTAACGCCATTATTTCACTTCGGAATCACCGAGTTGAAATAATCGGAATTACCGAAACTGAGTCTGCCCTAGCCATTGCACTTTCGGTCTCACCGAGTTGTTCCCGTTCAGTCCCACCGAAAAGCCCAACGTTCATATCTTTTACACAGATCGGTCTCACCGAGATTTATGATCGGTGCCACCGAGATGGGTCAAAAGTGTGTAACGGTTGGATTTTGGGTGAAGGCTATATATATACCCCTCCACCCTCCTCTTACCTAGTAAGAGAGAGCCATCAGAACGTGCCTATACTTCCACCATACATTTTCTGAGAGAGAACCACCTATCATGTGTTGAGATCAAGAGATTCCAATCCAACCATTTGAACTTTGATTTCTAGCCTCTTCAAGTTGCTTTCCACTCCAATCCTTCTCCTACCCAAGCCAAATCTGTGAGAGAGAGATTGAGTTTTGAGGAGACTATCATTTGAAGCACAAGAGTAAGGAGTTCATCATCAACACACCATTTATTACCTTTTGGAGAGTGGTGTCTCCTAGATTGGTTAGGTGTCACTTGGGAGCCTCCAAGATCATGTGGAGTTGAACCAAGGAGTTTGTAAGGGCAAGGAGATCGCCTACTTCGTGAAGATCTACCCCGAGTGAGGCTAGTCCTTCGTGGATGGAAGCCATGGTGGAATAGGCAAGGTTACTTCTGCATGGACCCTTCGTGGGCGGAGCCCTCCATGGACTCGCGCAACCGTTACCCTTCGTGGGTTGAAGCCTCCATCAACGTGGACGTACGATAGCACCACCTATCGGAACCACGCCAAAAACCACCGTGTCTTCATTGTGTTTGATCTTCTTATCTCTACCCCATTACTTTCTACACATTTGCATGCTTTACTATTTCCGCTGCTCTATCTCTAGATATGCTTGTGTAGAAAGTCTTGGTGATATCTTAACTAATGCCAAAATCTGCCTAAATTCCAAGAGAACTAAAACTGCACCTTTGGTTGGTTAAGAGTCTATTCACCCCCCCCCTCTAGACCTATCTCCTCGACCCTACAGCATGCCCCTAGGGGGATAGATTGGTAGGAAAAGACCATCGCTCATCCCCGGCCGCCACTCATAAGGTAGACAATCAATAATAAATCATGCTCCAACTTGTTAGCATAACGACAGATCATACGTGCATGCTTCGGGAATCACAAACCTTAACACCAATATTCTTACTAAACCACAATTATCTACTAGTACCACCCCCATATTACCATCTTAATATCGCAAAACTATTGCAAGGAATCAAACTTATCATATTCAGTGATCTACATGAAAGTTTTTATTATATCCCTCTTGAATACCTATCATATTAGGACCAAATTCATAACCCATGCAAATTGCCATTACTATTTATTAGACTCTCATTAAGATATAAGTGAAGTATGATAGTGCAACTATTTCTTCAAAATATAACCACCGTCATGCTCTAAAAGATATAAGTGAAGCACTAGAGCAACTGCCTAGCTCAAAAGATATAAGTGAAGCACATAGAGTATTCTAATAAATCACGATAAATGTGTGCCCCTCTCAAAAAGGTGTGTTCAACAAAGATGATTGTGACAAACTAAAAAGCAAACAAGGAAAATAAAACTATAGCACAAGACGCTCCAAGCAAAACACATATGATGTGATGAATAAAAATATAGCTCCAAGTGAGTTACCGATAGATTGTAGACGAAAGAGAGGATGCCATCCGGGGCATCCCCAAGCTGAGACGCTTGAGTATTCCTTGAATATTACCTTGGGGTGCCTTGGGCATCGCCAAGCTTAGGCTCTTGCCGCTCCTTATTCCTTTATCCATCATGATCTC
Organism: Elymus sibiricus; assembly: GCA_039707655.1. NCBI lineage: Eukaryota > Viridiplantae > Streptophyta > Magnoliopsida > Poales > Poaceae > Elymus > Elymus sibiricus. The sequence continues at coordinate 214,552,664 of CM077670.1, forward strand.
ACCCAAAACTTGAAAACTTCAACACACAAAACTCAAAAGAAACCTCGTGAGATCCATTAGTATAATAATCAAATCTTAAGCTCTAAGTACTGTTGTAAATTGATTCATATTTAATATTGGCATAATCCTACTGTACTACAACTTCTCCATGACTTATACCCCCCGATATAATCTATAGATTCATCAAAATAAGCAAACTATGCAACAAAAACAGAATCTGTCTAAAACAGAATAGTCTTTAAAGATCTGAATTAAAGTCATACTTATGTAACTCAAAAAATTCTGAAAAATTAAGAAAACGTGGGCAATTCATATTCAAATACTGTGTAAAAACTTCAGAATTATATCACGCTCCAGCAGAAAATCAAAATTCCAGTACTGGGCGCAAAAGTTTGTGTTTTCAAACAGCATCAATTATATTATCATCCAAATCATTCCAACGGCATTACTTGGCACAAACACTAATTAAAACATAAAAACACAATCATAAAAGAAGCTACAATTGCGTAAACACAAAAAACAGAAATTAGAACAAAAATTTATTTTATTTAAGATACATATTGGGTTGCCTCCCAACAAGCGCTATTGTTTTATGCCCCTAGCTAGGCATAATGCATAGTTTCAAGTATTGTCATCCTTAGTTTTGCTATCCTGAGGTGTGTGATTTTCGAGAGGCTTTTCAAAAACAATAGGGAACACATCATCAATCAAAATTTTAGGGTTATTAAGGCAACCTTCTTCAAACCCTTGTTGGTTCCCTTTAACAATCCAAGAATATTTTTTATTAATACCATTGAAAACTTGTTGGATGATATGTAAAGGGGGAACTTCCTTTTTAGTATTTTCATCAAAAGCAAGGTGATCATGAAAAACATGTCTCAACATATACTCCTCATTATATAAAATTTCGTCTATCACAGGATTTTCTTGGCTCATATTATAGAAATCAAAGATCTCTCTAGCTTCTTGCACTATGTAATCAAATTCATTCATGAGGATAAGGGTAGCTATCTTTTTGGCCTTAGGGTTGTTTATAACAAGTAACTCATAAACAACCTTTGCAAAGTGGGATGAGTATGAATAAATCTTCTTTCAAGTTTAAGAACGAGTGCAGAGATGGCTTCCCCATAACTATTGGTTCTTTTAAGAATAGGAGTATCATAGCAAACCAAAGCTCCCGTGCAATTAAAGAATTCTTGAATAGTGTTTTCCCTATGATATTTCCACTCCCTACTACAAAAAAATTTGTATCCAAATTTGAGGGAATTTCTCTTTTTGGGATCTTACCATCCTCACTCTTCTCGATAATAAATTCAGTCATGATAGCAACTTTAAGCAAGCAAGCAAACCAGCAAACAAGCAAATAAAATATTTTTGTGTTTTATGTAAAAAAAATTAGAAGTGGGGGAGATGAAAACGAGAGGCAAATGCAAATAAAAAGGCAAATGAAATAAATGCAAGTAAGGGATAGTTTGTGCGAAGGTACTTGATAAATTTTGATGTTGTCTCCCCGGCAACGGCGCCAGAAATTCTTCCTGCTACGTGTGAGTTGCGTTGGGATTTCCTCGACGAGGAGAGGATGATGCAGTACAGTAGAGATAAGTATTTCCCTCAGTTAAGAACAATGGTTATCAATCGAGTAGGAGAACCAAGCAAAACCTCTTTAGCAGCACCTACACACACAAAAGCCAATACTTGCACCCAACACGAACAAGGGGGTTGTCAATCCCCTCAGTTGTTAATTGCAAGGATCAAACCTCGTAGTGATATAAAAATTGATAAGTAAATTACAAAATAAAATAAAAGTAAATAAAGTGCAGCAAGGTATTTGTAGGATTTTTATTTATATAATAATGATAAATGACCCGGGGGCCATAGTTTTCACTAGAGGCTTCTCTCTCGAGCACAGAACATACGGTGGGTAGACAAATTACTGTTGGGCAATTGATAGAAAAGTGCATAGTTATGACGATATTCAAGGCAATGATCATGTATATAGTCATCACATCCGAGACAAGTAGACCGACTCCTGCCTGCATCTACTACTATTACTCCACTCATCGACCGCTATCTAGCATGCATCTAGAGTATTAAGTATAAAACAGAGTAACGCCTTAAGCAAGATGACATGATGTAGACAAAGTAAACTCAAGCAATATGAATAAACCCCATCATTTTATCCTTAATGACAACAATACAAATACGTGTCTTGTCCCTTTCTGTCACTGGGATATAGAACACCGCAAGATTGAACCCATCACAAAGCACCTCTCCCATTGCAAGATAAATCAATCTAGTTGGCCAAACTAAAAGGATAGATCGGAGAGAAATACAAAGCTATAACAACCATGCATAAAAGAGTTCAGAGAAGACTCAAATAATATTCATGAATTCTGATCATACACCCACAATTCATCGGATCCCAACAAACACACCGCAAAAGAAGATTACATCGGATAGAACTCCAAGAACATCGAGGAGAACTTTGTATTGAAGATCAAAGAGAGAGAAGAAGTCATCTAGCTACTAGCTATGGACCCGTAGGTCGGTGGTAAACTACTCACACATCATCGAAAGGGCAGCAAGGTTGATGTAGAAGCCCTTCTTGATCGATTCCCCCTCCGGCAGAGTGCCGGAAAAGGCCTCCAGATGGGATCGTGAAAGAACAAAAGCTTGCGGCGGCGGTAGGGTTTTCTCGTATGGCTCTCTGTTGGTTTCCGAATATTTGAGAATTTATAGAAGTGGAATTAGGTCAAAAGGAGCCACGAGGGGCCCACAAGGCATTAGGGCGCGCCCTCCCCCCTGGGGTCGCGCCCTGTTGCCTTGTTGCCTCCTCGTGAGGTTTCTGGCATCCTCCCGAAGCTTCCAGGGTCTCTTTTGTCCAGAAAAAAATTATCAAAAAGTTTCGTGGCATTTGGACTTCGTTTGGTACTGATTTCCTGAAAAACCAAAAACAAGCAGAAAACAGCAACTGGCACTGGGCACTAGGTTAATAGGTTAGTCCCAAAAAATGATATATAATTGCATATAAAACATCCAAGATTGATACTATAATAACATGGAACAATCAAAAATTATAGATACATTGGAGACGTATCAGTAACCCATAGGGGAGACTATGATGGTGGCGTGCGTGTCACGAAGTCTACCACGAGTAAAATGTGTTCTGTACCCGGCTCCGCCCAACATAAACGTCAACAGTGGCTCAAGTATCCTTTCCATTCTATGCTTATGCATAGTAGTGCTAGAAACATACCAATGGGGATTCTGGACTCCCTGAGAACGCCTTTTTAATTTTGTTGTTTCACTATTATTTACCATCCCTATCTTTCATTTACTTTTATGTTATTCAGTTACAAGTCACCAATTTACTCAATCCTTATTTAAATCCGCCCTCACTCTGCTTCAAGTCTACAATTATCTGCAGGCACAAAGTTACATAATTCTCTACAAGGGGCAAAAGCCTGATTCCTCTGCTCCCTGTGGGATCGATACTCTTACTTTGAAAAGACTACAACTAAACCCTGTGCACTTGCAGGCTATCAACCGCCCACACAGACCCTACAGGGTTTGGTAACACGCATCGTTCTGGTAATTAAACACAATGCAAACTACGTTGAAAGATTAGCCCGACCAACTATTTTTTGTCATCGATCTCTGGGGCAATGTCCACAGGACGGACCGCGGCATGGGAATCATCAAGGACGTCCACGGGCAGCTGCACAACCCTAACATATTAGCAAGCACATTGCAAATAATCAAAGACCACAATTATGGTAAGCCAATATTTTTTTACCTTGGGCAGCACACCGGGGGATCCCATCCCTCCGGGGGCCATCTCCTCGAAGGGGGCCATCGTCTTGCCAGGGGAACACTGCTCCTCGATGGCGACTATCTCCTCAAACCCGGCCTTGAGCCTCTCATAGCTAGCCATTAGGGTTTCTGGGGTAGGCACGGTGGGGCCCTTGCTGTTGTTGGACCTCTCTGTGTTCAGTAGTTCGTCCGCCAACATCGTCAACTCTTTGGCTAGTGCTTGTTTCTTGGACCTCTTCGTCTCCATGGGTTTGCCCGCCAACATCGCCAACTCATTGGCTGGTGCTCGCTTCCCGGAGATCTCGGTCTCGAGTGGGTTGTCCGCCGGCAACTCTTTGCCCAGTGCTCCAGGATCCATCAATAAACTGACAAACAAAAAGGAATCGAAAGGAAACCACAATCACAATGACAACGGGAAAAGAATAGGCAGTGAGGATCGGTCGATGCTTGGAAAAAAAGAAGAATCTTGGAAAGAAAATAGTGCAGCATCACTGATTCGCTCACCTTTCCTTCATCGGTAGAGAAGAAAAATGGCAGAAGTGAGTAGCCTAGAGTGTGCTTTTCTTCAAGATAGGGGAGAAAGGGATTGAGCGAGCGTTCCAGTGAAATGATGGTTGCTTCCTCCGTCGAACTTACCAGGCCACTTTACTACTGCTGGTAAAGGTGTGGGTTTTGTGATGTGACGGGTCATGACTGCCACACCGGGGTGACTGGTGAGTCTAGCCTGTAGCACCTCGCTGTGATTTGGTGGATGACACGCGGGCCCGGATGCTTGATGGCCCGCATGCCCGTGAAACAATGTAATAGAGCGGCTTGTCATAGAAACAGTTTCGATGACCAAGGGGCTACCAAGCAGTCAAGCGTGTCTACTATTAGTACCGCTGAGTAGTAGTCCCCTCATATTTTATGTTATATTTTGACCATAATTTTAACTAATAAAATATAAATTGTACGTAGCAAAATCAATACTCCATAAAAATAGGAACCCAACAATATAATTTTTGGTGACGTGCATTAAAAGTTTGCTACTTATCAAACTGTACATAGAAAATATAAATAATATTGCATGTTGGTGCAGCCCACATTTCTGATAATTTGAGCCGAGGGCTTGTTCACAAATTTTATGAGGGGGTGTTTGTTCACTTAATGGAGGGTCGAGTACCACACGTGAACGATACAAAGTGCGACCTGGCACGTACACAATTTTAAATGATTATTTTTACGGAGTGAAAAAAGAAAACTACCCCACTATATCTCTACTCCTAAAGAGGGACTTGGTAGTTTCCGCTCCACGATTTTATTTCGTCTGGTTTATTTTCGTCTCGTTTTATTTCATCTGATTTATTTTCGTCTTACCTCCCACCATCATTTTCCAACGTTGGTTTTTTCATCCTCCAAATAAAAACTTTCCTAACATTTTCAAAGTTTCCTAACAGACATGCTATAAACGGGCAGGAAGCGATAGTACGTTACCAAACAATAAAATCCAGTTTATGGCAATTGATTCCAAATCTAACCTAGTAAAATCCAGTTTATGGCAATCGATTCCAAATCTAACTTTCCTAACGATCCCTGCCTTTCGCAACGATCGCCTCCACCCCTCCCCCTCACCTCCACCCTGCTCCTATCCCCAAGCCCTGCTACGCTTCCCCATCGCGCCATCGGCCATGGCCTCCCACCTCCGCCTCCACCACCAGCAGCACCTCCACCGCCCGCCCAAATTGCCCCTCCTCAATCTCCCGTAGTCCCGTCTCCGGCGTCCTCTCTGCATCCCCACGTCCTCTACTCCGCCACGGCCTGGGCGAGGGTTGGTGGCGTAGAGACGGCGAGGGTGAGGTGGACGGGGATGCTGGTGGAGCGGGAGGGCTCGTCGAGGGTCTCGATTCGTCCACCCCAGCTGCTACATCTCCTCACCATGTTGCTCGCTGAATCGGCTCCCTCATGGAACCAAGTCAAGGATGTGCACCGGACTTCAGCATGTTCTGCGGCTGATGGGCGCGTGGCTGCGCCCGCACGAGAGCTGTTGGACGGAGATCCTCAACGGTGCGATGGAGGGGGGGAGCTACACGGGAGAGGTGGAAGGAGACCACGACGGCCGTCGTCCGCGCGGCCGACACTGACATTGGCGTAGACAGTAGGCCACTGAAGATCGTGTTGGCGATGTAGTATTTTCATGAGCATGCATCAAGTATCAAATTTCTTGACCAGTCTCTTCCGCTGTCCACATGGCTCCCCTTTTTCTGTACCACCACCTCAACTTGGTAGGACTTGGGATTTACTTTGGTGTCTACCCCGTGCAGGAGATGACTTTGTTGTAGATGACGTGCGGAAAGGCGATGGTTTCTACCTTGAAGCTCGAAGTGTTAGCAGCCCACTGTAACCTGGGCGTGCACATGGGCTTGCCCCTTCGATCAGCACATGGGCCGGGTACGGATGTGCGCCACTGGCTACAAGTAGCTCAGAGAGAGGCAACGAACATACTATCCGGGCTTGGATCAGGCAAAGGCAACGGCGGCTTCTTCCCTTCCCCTACCTCCTGTACTTCCTCCTTCACCTTTCTCCAATCTCTGTATCCGAGCTTGAGCTCTCTGTAATGGAGTAATTCGCGAGTGGAACCTAACATCTGGCTATCAGAGCCTCTCACCACCCTTCCCAAAAATTTCCCCAATTTTTTTTCCACTCCACAATCGCCATGAATCCCGAGCTCAAAGCATACCTCGATGCGTGGGAAGCCAGACGCCAGCGCGAGTTCGAGAACCTTATGGCTCGCCTCGATGCACCGCTCCGGCCGGCGACCAGGCTCCGTCCCGCCAACCACGACACACCCAGCTGCCTCACCGGGCCCGTTACGGCGAGCTCCGATATGGCGGCAGCGCTCCAGGGCTCTTCATCATCAGTGAGCATCGTCACGGAGACCCTCGGAGTTGACCCATCAGCGTGTACCGGCTTCATCACCACGGCGCCCGTCACCTGTTCGACGGATTGCTCGACTCAAGTCTTCTCCGTCGTCAGTGTCAACGAGGTCCATGATGCCGCTACCACCGTCTGCCCCGATCCCGCGGTCGACCCCGACGACAAGCAGGTCGAGCAGCTCACACCCGCGAGGGCAACGTCCTCCATCGAGGAGGTCGTTCCTTTCGTGGTGACCACCACAGACGTCGACCCCAAGGCCGGCGTGCAGGAGCCCGATGCCCTCTCTGTCAACACGACCCCAGTGACGAGTGAGGTGGACCACGGCGTCATCCTCATCATCCCCAGCGACCTTGCTGCACCGGTGTTGACTACGTGTTCGACAAAATGTCTCGTCTATGATGGCGACTGGGTCAATCCTGTTCATCTTGTAGACAAGAGCAAAAAATGGTGCATGCCACTAGTACTGAAGGGGATCGAGCAACAACGATGGCCGCCGCCTTTGCGAATGGGGATCAGGCACATGGGACACCTATTCAGGCCAAGACCGTGGCCGTCCTTCAAATATCATTCAGATGCATGCTATTCCGAGGAGCGATGTTCAGGTATAAGTAGTCAGCCACATGAAGTTTCATGGTTCAATCCTTGGCTAGTTTTATTGCTATTCAGAAATGTGGTTTTCCTTCAAGTTTCTTGTTGTGAGTTGATTCCCATGGAAGAGGCTTTCAGTTTCCAAGCTGTTGAGATCTGGCAATATATACGTGATGATCCAAAGTTGCTCTTGTGGCCACCAACAAGTATAGAAAATTGGGGAAACATAGTGGTGAAGGAAAAATTAGGCAATGGAGGCTTCACTGTGCATCCGACAGTCGAGGCTATGAAACTGCAATCCACGGAAAGATTAGGTTTCCTCTTACCACCTGCCAAGCCACCTGACCACCAGCCCAGAATGAAGCGTGAGTTGCAAGAATGGCTACCTTCTACTCAGTATGCTCGAGGTAACACTGTTTTGTTGTTGACCTGGGATCCAGGAGTTCCTTCGTGTGGCATGTCTACCCACTTTCAGGCTGAGAAGATACAAAACTGGATAGTATCCTTACTAGAGCTGCTGCATTGGCCTTTTTGGGAGGCATCTTCTTTGGTTCATATAGTGGTGATAATTGTATCTGATAATTGTCAGGAGATAGTAAAGCTACAGAGGGTCATTGGACAAGGATCTCTCATTTTGCAAGGTAATTGCAGCAAGGCCGAGCTGCGACCACTACCGTGGCCATCATTTTCATACAAATGCCAAGCAGTACAAGTGTGGCCAGAATTACCCAAGGTGGAATTAACTGTGCATCAGTTGCTAGTTATTCATGGGCATGTCAGGAAGGTTGCTACTCATTTGTGGCTTGAGAAATTGTCGACCACTAGAAGCCTTGTTTCTCAAATCCAAGAGCGGTGAAACTTTTCTGAGAATCATGTAATGGAGTATGCTGCTGTTGGGGGCATTCCTGTTACTCAAAAATTTAAGAACATTTTAGTGCAGCACTACCTTTCAAATTTGGAAGTGGCGGACCCCGGTCAAATCAGTTTGTGCAATTACACTATGCATATAAGTGCTTCAGTGCAACACCGGATATTTAGTATCTCTGCAAATATAGGGGCTGATGCATGGATCAACTCAAGATTCAATGGGACGACTTGTAGGACAACTGATAATGCAACACATGCAGGTTTGAGTATGGCAGGAGCTGAATATTTTGCCCATTGGGATTTCCTCTATGAGTTCCATCAAGAGGCACTTATTACTCTAGCAAGGGAGTTGTGGCATGCATACCAATTCAGATTTTCCTTTGTCGCCCTTGTTCATCTCGTACAGTGGCACAATGTGTTTCTTGTTTCTAGATTACTACTCTGCACAATGCAAAAACGGATGCTACAGATTGTGGAAGAATTTGGAGAATGCATACCTACAACTACAGTGGAGAACAATGGTTCAAATAATTCATTGGCGGAGCTCAAATATGATACAAGAATATGGGGTCAAAAGAGCTGCGCGTGTGTGATTTGGATGCCGCTCAGCAATGACGAAGCATACTTGACAAACTGGAACAAAAAGAAGAATGATGAGCAAGTCGGCAGTCTAGAGAGCATCAAGGCTGCTTATACTTTGACATTGAGTACTCCTGTTAATTCCATGTTTCCTGTGGGAGCTGAGCGCTCGGACCCCCTGTGTGACATTCTGCATTCCTCTAGCAGGCAGGCAGAAAATAGAACTGGCAAGAGAACAATACAGTTGGCTGCTCCTTATGCTGTCTGGCGTACAAGATGTAAGAAGCTTGTCATTGAAGGACCATCTGAGTCTTTGCCAAATTTTCAGCTGAAACCTCCCTGGCATCACTACGTTCTGGACTGCACTATTAGAAGGCTGATGATTGTTGCAAGAATATCACCTAGAAATGTTCAGTTTAATTTCATGGAAGCAAAGGCATTGACTCTTGTAAAAGTGTGGAATTGCAAAAATTGCCAACTAGAACTACTCTGCTACAAGAAGGTGCGCCACAGTTTTGATGCAATAATGCTCCCAGGCCAAGCAATGGAGTTATGCACTACAGCTGAAGATTTGTTGCTCCTTCCGGATCAAAGATGGTACTCTATGTGCTGTGATTACTCATATGATCTTACCAATGCTTTGGTTGTTGTTTGGGTCGAATACCTTGCTGACGCAGTGCATAAGTCGCTGGATCCAACCATAATAGCTTCTGATCTTCACCAGCCAAATATTCTAATCGTCTGGGTAATCAACAAGAAACCACATGCCATGAGTGGTATGACATCCTCTACATGCTACAATCAAGATCCTTTTCAAGAAGGGAGGGGTGCCATCTTCGTCGCTGCCGCCTTTGCACAAGACTTCTTCGGCCTTGAGTATTACCTCGGCTTCGACTGCGACTGTGCTGACAATAGCCATGTCCTCAACTGGATTCTATTCACTTCAACTACAACTTCAACCTTAATGAAGTCTACTCCAACTTCGACCACCACCACGACTCCGACAATGTCCAAGAACATCGAGTGCACTGGGATCCGGGTGGTTGTCAGTGGGGTCGGCTTGAGGGCAAGCCGACTTTCAAGAAGGGAGGGATGTTAGCAGCCCACTGTAACCTGGGCGTGCACATGGGCTTGCCCCTTCGATCAGCACATGGGCCGGGTTCGGATGTGCGCCACTGGCTACAAGTAGCTCAGAGAGAGGCAATGAACAGACTATCCGGGCTTGGATCGGGCAAAGGCAACGGCGGCTTCTTCCTTCCCCTACCTCCTGTACTTTTTCCTTCCCCTTCCCCCAATCTCTGTATCCGAGCTTGAGCTCTCTGTAATGGAGTAACTCGCGATTGGAACCTAACATGAAGAGTTCATGAGGCATTCTTGCTAGCATCTATAGTTGGATGCCCTCATGAAGACTACTGTGAGTCTATTTTCATGACTGATTTGCTCATTTCCTCTAGCTGCACAATATGACATGTTGCTTCTTAATTCAACACTTACTGCTACGTAGTAATAAGAGGACATATGGGACTTTGTTACTCGAATTGACACTCAATAGTAGAACAGGTTCATATCTCGAATAGTTTATCACAAAACTGTCGTATCATGGCTTCTAGCTTATATGTTATAGAGCAAGTGAGCAGCCTCTATGTTTTCCCCTGTAATCTCAATTTTCTAGCTTTGATTAGCTAAAAAAGGCTGATTCTGGTATATATTCATTGGCGCAAAAAACTAGAAGCTCAATGATATTTTTTCTTACCACACATATGAAGGATTGCGCAGACAACTTGCAGCATTGTTGGAATCAGCATCTGGTTGGTTCACAGCTTTGTCAAGGATTTGAGAACATCGCATGGACATTTAGATATATTTATTTAGCATTCTTCAAGGTTTGACTTAATTTCTTTTTGCACTGTAAAATAAAAAAATAAAAATATGTTGTACAATAGTAGTATCGATTATGTAGTCAAGTTTATTGAAATCAAAATAAAACCAGGAAAGGAGAGCCGAAGTTCAAGGCATATTCTGCTCCATCCACCGAGGAAAATATATACGTGGGAATTGGGAAAGATTATGTGTTCTGTTCTGGTGGATGACATACAAGATTCAGTAATGACTACATGATCTCAAACATGCTACTAGGACCACCCATACTAATTAAAATTGATTTGCTCTCTCAATGGAGTGTTAGTCCTCTGAATATTTTTATTCCTCTGATCTCAAACATCATCTACGCAAGAGTCGAAGCTTCGTCTGCCATCACTCTTCAGTTGACGCCGCCGATGTTGTGAGGACTGGCAGGACTTGAATGGGCGCGGAGGCTGCAACCTAGGGCGAGAGCGTCGGTGTGTTGAGATGGCGGGGCCGCGTCAGTGGGAGGACGTGAGGTGGCGATGGCGTCGGCAACGCCAATGTCAACCAGGATCTCTAGCCGCAACAGAAGAGCAACTTGGGGAGGTCGTGCAGCTCCTGCGTATAGTAGATAAATCGCCGCCCAGATAATTCACCGGGACACTACCAAGTGTGTCGTTCATTGGGCCAGGATAAAAAATCTTGAGGGTGCCTCAGGTGCGACTCTAGCTATTGAAAGTCAAAGAACCTGAATACTTTCGGAGTTTGATAGGGCTTTATGGTGAGTTCTCATAGTGGTCTATGTGCATGACGGGATGCTGGTACTGCTGTTGTTATTAAGCAGATTTTGTCAAAGCAATTGCTATGTGTATGCCATTTTCATGTTCTAGACGTGGCTGTTTTTCCATGTTCTAGACATGGATATGATGATTAGCCGATCAAGTAATTGATTTCTGATACTAGCAATTGTGTTTCTGGATATTCTAATACTGACAATTTTGTCTCATTCTCCATAACTGAAACTATTCATATGGTTATGGCTGCAGCATAACCATCAGTTGAAGTAGATAATCTGCAAGGCTATTTACCATTACCCAGGTTTATTCAACATTCAGGTTTGTAGTAATTTATTCAACATCCAGGTTTGTAGTTGTCAGTGTAATGAGAACCAGGGTCTCATCAACCTTCTTAGCATGGGTCATTCCCGTCCAGGATTGTTGCCTGGTAACCCCGGCAAGGCCAAGCTTCCCGGCGAATACCATATCTGGCAAGCATTATATTAACAAGCAAGAACAAGAGCTCGTTGGGGAGAAGCTTCTTCCCAGCGGCATGATCTCCTAGCAAGACAAGACCCGGCAAGGCTTGCCGGGGGACAGCTGGGAACAAACACAAGAATATCAAGAAGGCATTCAAGCCGATGATCAGAAGACAGAAGACCGAAGGCTGGGTTCCCGGCAAGATCTTGCCGGGAAAGCTCACGAAGACCTGGCAAGGACTCGCACCCAGCAAGATCCCGCCGCCCTGCCACCTCTCCAGCGCAGCAAACAGCCTGTCGTTTAGGGTTTGTCCTCCTAGGTGCATGTCATGGCATTAGCGGCGGATGGGGTTAAGCGGTGCTGATGGGACGGTCTCTTTTTCCGTCCCCAAGAAAGTAAGGGACACCTAAACGGAGCATTTAATGCGTTTTGTCCTAAGTCGTCAGTGATAAGCATGAAAACACTGTAGTAACTTTACACCTCTTGTACTTGCTGTTCGCCACTTTTGGTGACCCCTTTGTCATATAAAAGGAGGCCCAAGGCGAAGCTACAGAGAGGGAAGCCTTCTAGCCCAGTTGCATGCGTAGCCGCCCTTCTTGCGTACTGTTCACCAAGAAGCGCTCCGTGTATCTGAGCTTAAACACCCGCCAATAAACCAAAGCAGGAGTAGGGTTTTACGCTACTCAGTGGCCCGAACCTGGGTAAAAAAATCCCCGTGTTGATCGTTGGATCCGCTCTTTGTGTACATCTTTTCCCAGCCGAACTGTAAAAGGGATCCACACGGTCCCATAGGTGTCGTACGCCGACATCTTTGGCGCGCCAGGTAGGGGGAGAGGTTGCGCGAACCCGATCTAGCGGTCAGCGCGTCCGTTTTTGATCGTCTTCATCGTCATGGCGCCCAAGAAGAAGCAGGGGCGGCTGAAATTCCTTGCGAAAGCTAAGTCCTAAAACTTTAATCGCTTTCTGCTGCGTAGTCTTATCCCTGATGGTGTTTTTGTATAACCTGTGCGCGGGGGGGCGCTCTTAAAACACTCTGCGCTCCTGGTTGTTCTGGGTCCGCCCAGCAACACAGATGCAGCTGTAGTTGTTTCTAGAGCGTTAAGCTCCCGAAGAGGCGGCGTTCTCGATAGGCTGCTAGACAGGACCCGGTCCTAAGCGCCATTGACCAGGACGTGCGCATTCGGGAGGTATTCCGGCAAGCGTAGGGATTCATTGTACAAAAATGCAATCATTTAAGAAAAGGGCTTAGCAAGTTTTATTTTAAGGTTTCTGCGTAAACCCGTATGCTGAGGAGCCTTCCCGGGGCTAGTTGCGCTCCTTGTCGCCTCGAGTCCGCTCGGCGATGTGAGCAGCTGCACTAAAGCTGGGAAGGAAAAACCTTTTTCGGGAGGCGGCGTTCCCGACAAGCCGCTAAGGACCTGCTCCTCAAAGCGCTGCTGACTGGATCGTGCGCACCGGAAAGTGTTCCGGCAAGCAAGGGAATATTCGGCAGAAGTCAAAATTACAACAAATTAGTCATAAAGCCAGAAGCTAATTAACTTGTGTTAAAACGCTGTCGTGGCATTACATGTCCGAATCACTGTTGCAGGTATACAGGTGGGCGATTACTTTGCAGCCTTCCCGGCAACATCATTGCCGGAAGCCGGCGTCGAGAACGTCAAAGTTCTCCGCTGAAGTCATAAGCCTTCCCGGTAACATTCTTGCTGGAAGCCGGCATCGAGAACGTCAAAGTTCTTCGCTGAAGTCATAAGCCTTCCTGGTAACATCCTTGCCAGAAGCCGGCGTCGAAAACGTCAAAGTTCTCCGCTGAAGTCATAAGCCTACCCGGCAACATCTTTGCCGGAGGCCGGCATCGAGAATGTCAAAGTTCTCTGCTGAAATCGCAAACTTTTCCAGAAATATTCTTCGGCGGAAGAATAGCAAACCTTGTCGTCGAGCCATGAGCCATGCGCTCCGACAAGGGGGCTTTCAACCTTGTCGTCGAGCCATGCGCTCCGACAAGGGGGCTTTCAACCTTGTCGTCGAGCCATGCGCTCCGACAAGGGGGCTTTCAACCTTGTCGTCGAGCATGCGCTCCGACAAGGGGGCTTTCAACCTTGTCGTCGAGCCATGCCCTCCGACAATGGGGCTTTCAACCTTGTTGTCGAGTCATGCGCTCCCACAAGGGGGCTTTCAACCTTGTCGTCGAGCCATGCGCTCCGACAAGGGGGCTTTCAACCTTGTCGTCGAGTCATGCGCTCCGACAAGGGGGCTTTCAAGCTTGTCGTCGAGCCATGCGCTCCGACAAGGAGGCTTTCAACCTTGTCGTCGAGCCATGCACTCCGACAAGGGCTGTTTTTCTTAAACAACTATACTTCCAGAAGGAAAGGGCATGGAAGTCATGACCCACGCCAAATTTGGCCCCACCTCCAACATCGAGATCTTTGAGTTCTCTGCTGAAGGCGGGCCCAGGGGCTCCTGTCGGTGTAATGAGAACCAGGGTCTCATCAACCTTCTTAGCATGGGTCATTCCCGTCCAGGATTGTTGCCTGGTAACCCCGGCAAGGCCAAGCTTACCGGCGAATACCATATCTGGCAAGCATTATATTAACAAGCAAGAACAAGAGCTCGTTGGGGAGAAGCTTCTTCCCAGCGGCATGATCTCCTAGCAAGACAAGACCCGGCAAGGCTTGCCGGGGGATAGCTAGGAACAAACACAAGAATATCAAGAAGGCATTCAAGCCGATGATCAGAAGACAGAAGACCGAAGGCTGGGTTCCCGGCAAGATCTTGCCGGGAAAGCTCACGAAGACCCGGCAAGGACTCGCACCCGGCAAGATCCCGCCGCCCTGCCACCGCTCCAGCGCAGCAAACAGCCTGTCGTTTAGGGTTTGTCCTCCTGGGTGCGTGTCATGGCATTTGCGGCGGATGGGGTTAAGCGGTGCTGATGGGACGGTCTCTTTTTCCGTCCCCAAGAAAGTAAGGGACACCTAAACAGAGCATTTAATGCGTTTTGTCCTAAGTCATCAGTGATAAGCATGAAAACACTGTAGTAACTTTACACTTCTTGTACTTGCTGTTCGCCACTGTTGGTGACCCCTTTGTCATATAAAAGGAGGCCCGAGGCGAAGCTACGGAGAGGGAAGCTTTCTAGCCCAGTTGCATGCGTAGCCGCCCTTCTTGCGTACTGTTCACCAAGAAGCGCTCCGTGTATCTGAGCTTAAACACCCGCCAATAAACCAAAGCAGGAGTAGGGTTTTACGCTACTCAGCGGCCCGAACCTGGGTAAAAAAATCCCCGCGTTGATCGTTGGATCCGCTCTTTGTGTACATCTTTTCCCAGCCGAACCGTAAAAGGGATCCACACGGTCCCATAGATGTCGCACGCCGACAGTAGTGTTAACACTGATTTATTTAGTTTCAAATTGGTACTTTTAGTTGCATAAAGGAATAAACATCTCTCATTTCTGAATATGTTGCAGATGATTTCCCAGCTTTAAGTATATAGGAAACATACATTATATTCAATTTCACTTGTTATCTACACATGGTAATTAATTTGGATAGGACCAGTTAAAGTACATCTCATTCAACGGCGGTTTTTGTCGTGTTTAATTTTTTATTATTAGTAGCACAGTGGTTTCTATAGCTAGCCCAATGATGACCCCCACTTTAACCGACAGGATGTCAAGCTCAAGGCTATCAGTGACCATCCATATAGCTCATCGAGTCATCTTCAGATCACTAGCCCTAATGGTGTCATGCTCAAGGCTATCTAGGAGCACTCAAACCTCCCGCATGACGAAGTCACTCGATGAGGATGTGCTCACCTCAACCCGGCAATCCGACCCATGGGTGACCGCGTCCATGGGCACCCAACCCGAATGGGTAGGGTATGGGTCGCCAAATTACCCATGGGTAAGCCCGATGGGTACCCGATTAGTCATGGCCATGGTATGGGCATAATGCTCTACCCATGGGTCGCCCGATTAATATTGGTGATTAAAATATATTTTTATTTTATATTATGTGTGGATGTTTTGGTGAAGATACTTGCTACAAATTAATTTCTTTAGAACAACCCGAGGCTACCAGTAGCGATGCATTTATGCATCTTTTCTCTACATTTTACTCCCTCCGTCCTAAAATAAGTGACTCAACTTTGTACTAACTTTGTACTAAAGTTAGTATAAAGTTGAGTCACTTATTTTGGGACGGAGGGAGTATTTATTTTCGAGCAGCTCACGCATGGGAATGAACCTACTGATGCTCCCCTTGCAGCCGAAAGTATCTTGAAAGCTGGTAAAGTGGTGTGGAACTGTTTCCTCTCTTTTATCTTGATGCAAATACATCTGTGATGTTGATGTCCCAACAATGCAAGTCGTCATTTAATTCACTAGCTATATATAGAAAAATTGTTATATTAGTTATTTCAAAGCAACTGCAGTTTCTTGAATATGCTCAGCAAAAGATAGTTCCAATAATATTTTGTGACCAAGGAAACATGGAGGCCTTTTGGCACTTCTCATGTAGCGAAAACCTGATACGTGAGCATATCCGTGATGCAAGGAGCTTCTTTGGTGCCTCAGAGGAGGTGGCAGGGGGGAGGAAGAGAAGGACTAGGTGCTGTTACGATCTTCTGTTGACACAATGGTTGTCTGTGGCGGGAACATGAGGACCATGGTGAGTGGCTTTGTACCAAGACTGTTTCGTGAATTTGATTTCGAGGTTGGATATTGATCCCTTGATCTCTTTTCATAGGTTTCATGATTATCAAATGCCTAACTGATGATTTAATTAAATCATTGCCTTCAGTTCGTGTAGCATGCTGGTAACATAATTTGGTCCATTTCATGAATGATGTGAACTTACAGAGTAGCCATAGTACCAAATTATTTGTAGCAGGGTGTAGGGAGTCTGTCGATTTTTTTTATATGCCAATCACTGATTGCTACAGTCAGCAAGAATTTTCCTTCTCCACCAAAGCCCGACACGTGATAACCATTGCGCTTTCTTTCTAGAGCTGGTTTTGGGTGTACTACAATACTATACCCTGCAGAGATGTCTCATAAACAGAACAGTTCAATCATGAGTTGTATATTTGATGGACTTGGAGCTGACTAATTTGGACTTGAAATTACAGTGTAAAATTTCCACACTGTATATTTTCTTTTGAGGAAGCAAGATTGCTTCCTTGTTGTCTTTCTGCTCCATGCACAAGAATAGTGGAAGGTTGCATGTGTGGAATTAATGAAGGCGGTAATCTTGTATGGAGGTGCCCCTTAAACATCATGTTGTAAACAAAATTGCATCAGTTTTTACAAGATACAAAAATCTAGCAGTAGTTCTAACTTATAAGCTAGAAAATCCGTATAACTTGAATAGCTCCAAAGTTTTCCTAGGTCACCTGCGATCTACTCCCTCCGTTTCTTAATATAGGCCCTTTTAGAGATTTCAATATGTACTACATACGGATTTATATAGACATATTTTAGAGTGTAGATTCACTCCTTTTGCTTCGTATGTAGGCCGTATAGGAATCTCTAAAAGGTCTTATATTTAGGAACGGAGGAAGTAACAGTTTGTTGAATATGATGACTATGCGTGTTCATTTATATCCTCTGAGACTTCATTTTTGGTTGTTGGCTGGAGCTATCAGCCTATCACTAAGACTGTTTTACTTTTCACTCATATAAATTTGTATGGCCACCAAAAACCAATGACAGGTCAACACTTATCATTAGCAGCCCAGTTTAATGATCTCTTTTGACCAAAATTTCAGCGGAAAGCTCGTGACAGTTTGCACCCCATTATCTGCTTTTTTTAACCTATTGCATCTATACTCTGACACTTACTAGGTATTGTTTCAGGTTACAATTAATAGAGACATGTATTAACCTATTGCAACTATAGAATACGTATGCCTGAGCCAATGGTCAGACATCGGCTGTTCGGATCCACTCTTAAGCCGAGGCACAAGTCCATTGCGGTTGATTATTGTTTGGGATTCAGTTTCATGGTGAGATATGATTTTCTGGATCTGGTTATCGCTGAATTGTGATTTGTTGGTTTGGGAACTAAAGTTCGTTGCTTGCAGCAAGGGGATTCATATTGGTTGAAACCCTGAAGTTGAACATGAAGGGCACAATTTTGATTTTCATTGGGTGTTGGCATTGTTGAGCACATTAGTAGATGGTCTCTTACTGGATTATGGCAGTGGTAGTGTGGTATTGTTGTGAATTCTGTTTTCTTCTTTTAGTAGACCAATTATTTCAGAGAAATTTGAGATGCTAGAATATTGATTCAGTAGACATGTGGTTATCCCTTCATTTTATCAAGGATGATTATTGTTGATGGAAGGACATTTACATATTTATTGGTTGCAACCAGATCAATGACCGGTTAATATAGCATCCATTGGGACAATCATACAAACTAAGAACCATGAGATAATACGCATTTATGATGGTTTACAACAATGCCACCACTTTCTCATTTGGTATGTCATACATAATCTATATGTATGATATCTGTTGTGCCATCTTCATACTAGGATCAGAATGACTCGTAAAGTGACTTTCCCTACTTTAGATAATGTTGCAAATTGGATTTCATTAGAGTTGGCTTTACAACAAATTCCATGAGCGAGCGGTCCATATATTTTTTTCATCAAGTCGTATAATTTTTTGCTTAAGATAGAAGGGTAAATGCATTGGTTGGTTGCTTCAAGAGTAAATAACGGACACGGTGGTGTATTAGTTGCATGCTCAACAACGAACATCAAATTTTTGTTTCGTAGTAATGTACAACATTCAACTGTATATGTTACAACGTGACAATGGCTCAAGAGACATCGGATCTGCCTTCTTGGCTTGGGCGGCGGCGTCACGGGCGGCGAACGCCTCGTCCACCTTGATGGTGGTGGTGGATCGGCACGAACACGGGGGAGGGGATTAGGGCGGTTGGCGGGGGACTCCTCCTTGGCGGTCCGTGGGGAAGTCCGGTGTGAAGGAGAGAGGGCGACATGCAAAACTGAGGTGAGCATCATCTGGTTTTAAAGAGAGGACAAAATAGGAAGGCTGCGTCGTGAGGGTGGGGCCGCGTGTTTGGGATAATATGTCGGATAATCCGGACAATGTAGCGACCCGACCCAAATGGATCGGTGCCTCTGTGCTTTCTATGCTATCCCTGAATCAGTATGCTAGTATACACAATGCATCGATGAAATACCATAACATCACATGTTAAAAACGTAATGTAGATCCAGAGTATACCTCATATAACACAGCGGAAACAATCATAAGGGTGTGGAGTCCCATCAACGCCAACAGCAAGTTGAGTGTAGACCGTAAACCTACAACATAACTCTTACTCGTCGGAATAAAATCCTTCACCATGATAAGTTGCAGTCGTGTAGGTCAGTATATCTACTGGCAAGGTCACATGAGAAAGTAGATGAAACAAGTCTATCTCTATATGCAAATTTGGCTTTGTGGATCTAAGTCTGAGTTTTTGCATAAAAGCTGATTTTCCCCTACATCAAAGGAATGTCAAAAAAAACTTTACTACAAAGTTAATAAATATTAGTGAGATGGTTCTGCCAACCAAAATCTGATAACCCAAAGTCATTATTAAACCCAATAATCAATTTATAGTGCGGTGTTGAGAGTTCCATAATAGTTCCAATTCCAGAGGCTCAAGTTGTGCATAACTGGGGACATGGCTAATCGATTAGGTTAACACTCTGCAGAGTTTTGCGCACTTTCCCCACAACATTCGATCCCTCCTTTTACATCCTCGCACTGCCTGGTGTTTGAGAACATGATGACCGAAACATGGTCTTTCAGAGAGTTTCCCTAACCAATGAAAGTGCCCATCCAATCCTACCGTTCGTCTACATCTCGTAGCGCTGTCTAGTCAGCGTCACAACTAAGATCAACCAAGCTAGAGCCCATATTGACTTGTGGTTGCATAGGTAAGCTTCCGGTCTTGAAGTATCCTTCCGTCTCTTTGAGCCTGGGTGGAGCTTTCCTCATGATAACTGGCCTACTCCACCTCACATAGGCAAGACCTTTGGTTTCTCCAGGGTGCCCTTCAACCATTCCACCCAGTAGTGTATTGAATATTGTCTTGTGTCTTGAAATCTTGAAGTTGAAAACTTGATCCAAATTATCACCAATCTCACAATTCTCATGAGTTCACTCATACCTAATCCCTGTCTACTAAAGCATAACATTATAATCAATTCATCGATTCCCAAGGTTTGGTAACGGGGGTAACGGGGTAATGGGTTCCTACCTCATGATGCTACTCAAGTTGCAAATTCAATTTACCTACTGGATGCAAGGTGAAAAGGTGGCACTAATGCAATAAAAGCATAGGTATTCAAAAGATGATCAAAGTGAACTTGCCTGGTACTTGTTGGTGAAGATCGTCGCACTCACAATTCCTGATAATTCTACTCGTCACACTACGAGAAATCTATTGTAAGCAAGCATTGGCATACATAAGCAATCACACTATCAATCAAAAGAAATCAACAACAAAAACTATAAAGAAAACCAAAAGAAAATCAAAAGAAAGTTAAAAGAAAACTTCATTAAATCTTAGGGAAAAACTCAACTCTAAACAAACAAAAAGAGAAATAGTTTTCTGATAAAAATAAAATTTTAACATAACTTAAAACATAAAAATTTTAGGTTAACATAAAATATTTTGTTAGGACTTTAATTAGCAAAAAGAATCAAATCAAAAGCTTTTATAAAACAAAAGTTATGGCCTAAACAAAATACAACTTAAATCTGAACTCAAACAATTAATAAATTATAAAATTTGGTTCCTGATAACTAACAGAAACTTTAGTGAAAATAAAATGAAGTGGCAAAAGAAATTACTAAAAGTTAAAAGCAAATACTTTTCTTTTTAATAAAACAAGCATAACTAAGTCAGATTTGAATCTGATCTAAATAGAACTAAAATATATATCAAAAAATATTTTTATTATTTCTCTGGTTAAACAAAACTAATACAAAAAAGTAGCAAAAAGAATTAATCAAAAAGCTATTTTTAAATAAAAGTTATAAGCAATTTAGGTTTAAAGCGAATATGTCTAAATTCAGATTTAAAAAGTTCAAACATGAAAACTTTTGGATTTAACAGAAACTACACAATTTTATGAAACTGTAGCAATTTGAAACACTCAATTTGGATTAAAAACATAAAAGATATTAAGAAAACAATATCAGAAACAAATCTGAAACAGAAAATAAAACAGAAATAAAAGGAAACACTACGGATCGACTAGTGTTAACGTGGCGAGTTCCTATTGGCTACAGATGTGCGCGACAGAGCTAAACGAGCGGACGGCCGAACTTTAACAGAAAATGAATCGCGGGTGTAATGAATCTAATCGTGGTCGTTGCGAGTAGACCGGACAGAGGGAGAGAGAGAGAGAGAGGGAGCTCACAGCGGCGTGGGGACGAAGTCCGGCGAGGCTCCGTCATGGCAGGGGGTCGGGGTGGAAGCTGGCGAGTGCTCCAGGGTTCCTCGGCGTCGGCGGATGCGTCCAGACGATGATGGTGAGGTCGGTGGAGCGAATGGAGTCGACGACGGCGGCTGGGGATTTCGGATTCGACCAGGGCGAGCTCGGGTGCGGCGGCGGTGATCTCTGGCTCCGGTGAGCGATTGGTGGCGACAGGGGGCTCGGGTGAGAGGGATTTGTGAGGGGAACGAGAGAGGAGGGTCTCGGGTTTTATAGGGGCGAAGGCGTGGCGGAGGGGGCAACGCCAGAAAGGAAAGAATCGGCGAGGGGATTCGGACCCGCGACAGCGCCGGCGAGGAAAGGAAAGAGAGGAACGGGGTTGACGCGAGGAAGCTTCGGTCGGCCAGGTGGGGTCCACGCGCCAGAGAGAGAGAGAAAGATTAGGAAGGGGATCGGTTGGCCGATCCGATCGGGATTCGGCGCGGGGGCGCGCTGCACTGGGCCTGCTGGCTAGTGGGCTGGGGCTTCGCCCGTTTTTTTTATAAAAACAAAGAAAGCGAAGGACAAAAAGAAAATGAAACTTAAACCTGTAGTAAACATATTATATATCAAAATTCTTATAATTTAATATATAAATATATGAACTATTTTTCATGGCCAAATAAAATACTTAAAAAAAATACTTTTTTGAAAATTCCAATTGAATAGGAATTTGATTTTCAAATCTTTTCCTAATATGTTTTTCTTTTTCTTTTCTTTTTCAAATGTTTCCAAAGTTTGCCTCTGATTTTGAAGGGTCATGTTCCTTCTCTCAATATTTCATTTATTCAGAGAATTGGAAATGAATTTTGAAACTCGAAATGGAAAACTCCAAAAGGATAATTTTCAAAAGGTGATCCAAATGGACTTTCAAAATGATTCCTTTAAACTTCCAACTCTGTTTCATTTATGTTTGAAGATGTCCTTTTATCTTCTCTCTTGAAATCATTGGGTTGCATAAAGTTTCTGGTTTGAAATGTTTTCAAATGATTTTCAAATCTTCTCAAACCCCTTTTTCATTTCTATAATGGAAGAAGTCATGTCATCTTCACTCTAGGGTTTGTTTTGAAATGAATTTGAATTCATGGAAACCAAATGCAAGAATGAAAGTTTGGGAAAGTCCTTTTATTCCATCTCACTTAACTTTTCAAAAGTTTTAAATTCCACTCAATTTCACACAACAATCACACAAGCAACCATTATTACTTAATTAGTATAACATTCCAAAATTTAGAATTTTGGGATGTTACAAACCTACCACCCTTAAAATGAATCTCGCCCTCGAGATTCGGAGAGGCTAGAAAGAAAAGGTTAGGTTTGGGGGTCTTCTTGAAAATCCATTGATCGTCACAAAGGTCTAGGGTGCTACCACCCTTAGAAGTAAAGTTACGGTTCCATCAAAACTCATGTATTCCCTCCTTAGTGTTGACAACATTGGTCTTCTCACATCTTCGGGATAACTCCTTCATTCATGCTCTTCCGGTATAGGCATAACGTTTTTTTCTCAAAATCTTGAGTCCTTTCATCAAAATAAGGTTCTTCCAAGACTGGATCTTCTTGGCTCACAGGTCTGGCACCTATACTAAACAACTATCGAAAATCTCATGGTGGTCAACAAATACTGGTTCCTGCAGGAAAATGGGCCTTGGCCTTGTCTCACCGTATAACCTACTGTTGGCAACGGTTGCCTTGTAGAAGGGTTTCTCGTCATACCATTCTAAGGTTTAAATAGGGTTTGACAATCGTCTCTCTCTCTACTATGGGTAAGTCACTCTAGATTTACCATTCCAAATAGCAAGAGAAATGATAAGAGTAAGTCATCATGGTGATCAATTCATTCCGCACCCAAATCATTACCCTGTATAAGGTTTAGCGAATCTCGCATTCTAACACTCAAGCATCCTCACAAGCATTGCAGAAATTTCTCTTACTCACGACCTGGGTTCGAGTAAATCCATTGATTCTGCAAGCTGAACAAAACATCTATCGTTTCTTCACAACTCTCAGATTTTGCGTAAATTCCTATGAAACGTCTGCTGATGAAGTCGTAGCTTCTTCCAGAGTTCTTCCTTCAACAAGGTTGTGCTTGCTCCTTAACAGATCCTGAGGCCTAGGGTTATGGGCTCACTTCAACACTTGTATAGCTTTAGCTTGTCTTCGGGGTTACATCTGTTCCATATTCCAACATTAAACCTTCATAGTTTTCTTAAATCCAATTGTACTTCATTCCTTCACACTCTTAGGGTAAACCATCCTATCCTCAAACAAAATTCAAGCTTATTTTATCCAAACTCCACTCTATGGGCTGACATGAATAACACTTTTTATCCATTGACAAGTGGTCTTGCAGGGTACTACCACCCTTAAAATAAAATGCACTAGTTCATCCATAGATCATATTTCTCGTATCTCTGAACATGATCACAATCTTTGTTTATAGAGTAACAACTCATAGCATACAATTCAACATATGAGATCAAGACACATTAACTTTATTCATTCGTGTATTGTTACAATCTCCAAGACTTCCATTACATAACTTAACTCAAACATCTTCATAACAAGAGTGTTTCCTACTACACTTATTGTTTTCTTTATTCCAATATCCAAAAATCAACTACTCAGCTCAAGCTTTCTTCTGATCTGAACATTTACTAGCATAATGTCCTGTTTCCTTGCAGTGAAAACAAATGACTTCCGACATGTCTCGGGGTTTCTTGGTGATTACGTGAGCTCCTTGGGTTCTTGGCTTCTTTTATGGACATTTGTCGGCATAGTGACCTGAATTCTTGCACTTGAAACATGTGATATGACTCAGGTCCTTCCTTGCAGAAATTGGGTTGTTCTGGGGATACATTTTGTTTCTCTTCCTGGACTTTTTCGTACAGATCATATCCTCTATTTCCTATGGGTCATACTCCACTTCCGCTGTCGGGAATTCTCCCAAATACTCTTTGCACTCCTTCGAGCAATTCTGGGAGATATGTCCTTCTTCTCCACAGGCATAGAATGATTTGGTGTAGACCTTCCTTGAGTTTTCTTCATGTGTGTCTTTAACAGCTTCCTTCATCACAGGTACTTCCATACCTTTTCTGAGAGCTTGTTTCATTCCTTCTTTCTGTTGCTAGATAGTTTGTTGTACCAAGGGGTAAATGTGACATAAGCAGGGTAGTGGGTAGTTCCTTCAAACAAGAAAGAAGTAACCTGCCTAGTTGGGCATTCTTCAGCTAGGTGATTTTCTTCACAATGAGGGCATCCATCCTTGTGTTCTTCATGGGTGTGTCCTATCTCTCCATAGATTTTGCATGCACAAGGTTTGTTCATTTTACTGTCACAGGGCTTCTGGATAAGACGAGGCCTTAGCAGCGTTATCTTGAATTCCTCCCAAGTTTTGGCTCCATTCCATCCTTGTATAGCTTGATGCATCTTCCAACATGTTGTAGCACCTTTTGCAAAGTACTAAATAGCATACTGGACCATATCCTTTCGTTCAACAATGTTATTCCTCAAGTGATCCTCCATGTTCTGGATCCATTGTTCTGCCTCCATCTGAGTCACCGATCCAGAAAATACAAGTCCATCTTTGTTCATCATCTATTGGGTCCAAGGGTTTTGGGATGAGATAAGAAGGGGAGAAAGATACCAATACAAACAATATAGTTTTAAAAATAGGTTTTATTTGTTGCTGTCGGAAAAAATCACAAAATGACAGCTCACAAATCATCGTATCTCACGTGAGTATACAACAGGGGTTTGGTCTTCTAAAGGTCATATAAATCTTGGAATTCTTCAGGGTCATCAAATTCTTCGAGTCTTCATTGTCTTCAATAATTGTAGTTTCAATTATCCGAATGCATAGAGTAATCCTGTTTACTCTGAATTGGTCACTACTTGTCCGATATCTTGTCCTTCTCGGAGTCGTCATAGTTGATCCTCCGTGTGGTCAAAGGGGAAAGGGGTATTGTCTAACTATTTGAGGTAGGAGGGAATATTTGATAAAGCTCAGAAAAGATGAGAAGTCAAGGATCTTTTTGAAAATAAAGTTTTAGAAAGGTCCTTTCCTAGGGCTTTCCAATTTCTAGGGTCACATCCTACAGTCAACATGTGCTCTGATACCATCTCTGTAGCGACCCAACCCAAATGGATCGGTGCCTCTGTGCTTTCTATGCTATCCCTGGATCAGTATGCTAGCACACACAATACATCGATGAAATACCATAACATCACATGTTAAAAAGGTAACGTAGATCCAGAGTATACCTCATATAACACAGCGGAAACAATCATAAGGGTGTGGAGTCCCATCAACGCCAACGACAAGTTGAGTGTAGACCGTAACCCTACAACGTAACTCTTAGTCATCGAAATAAAATCCTGCAACATGATAAGTTGCACCCGTGTAGGTCAGTACATTGAATGTACTGGCAAGGTCACATGAGAAAGTAGATGAAACAAGTCTATCTCTATATGCAAATTTGGCTTTGTGGATCTAAGTCCGAGTTTTTGCATAAAAGCTGATTTTTTCCTACATCAAAGGAATGCCAATTTTTTTTACTACAAAGTTAATAAATATTAATGAGATGGTTCCGCCAACCAAAATATCATAACCCAAAGTCATTATTAAACACAATAATCAATTTATAGTGCGGTGTTGAGAGTTCCATGATAGTTCCAATTCCAGAGGCTCAAGTTGTCCCTAACTGGGGACACGGCTAATCGATTAGGTTAATACTCTGCATAGTTTTGCGCACTTTCCCCACAAGATTCTTTCCCTCTTTTATGTCCTCGCACTGCCTGTTGTTTGAGAACAGGCTGACCAAAACATGGTCTTTCAGAGAGTTTCCCTAACCAATGAAAGTGCCCATCCAATCCTACCGTTTATCAACATCTCGTAGCACTGTCCAGTCAGAGTCGCAACTAAGATCAACAAAGCCAGTGCCCATATTGACTTGTGGTTGCAGATGTAAGCTTCCGGTCTTGAAGTATCCTTCCGTCTCTTTGAGCCTGGGTGGAGCTTTCCTCATGATAACTGGCCTACTCCACCTCACATAGGCAAGACCTCTGGTTTCTCCAGGGTGCATTTCAACCATTCCACCCAATGGTGTATTGAATATTGTCTTGAGTCTTGAAATCTTGAAGTTGAAGACTTGATCAAAATTATCACCAATCTCACAATTCTCATGAGTTCACTCATACCTAATCCCCGTCTACTAAAGCATAGCATTATAATCAATTCATTGATTCCCAGGGTTTGGTAACGGGGGTAACGGGGTAATGGGTTCCTACCTCATGATGCTACTCAAGCTGCAAATTCAATTTACCTACTGGATGCAAGGTGAAAAGGGGGCACTAATGCAATAAAAGCATAGGTATTCAAAAGATGATCAAAGTGAACTTGCCTGGTACTTGCTGGTGAAGATCGTCGCACTCACAATTCCTGATAATTCTACTCGTCACACTACGAGAAATCTATTATAAGCAAGCATTGGCATACATAAGCAATCACACTATCAATCAAAAGAAATCAACAAAAAAAACTATAAAGAAAACCAAAAGAAAATCAAAACAAAGTTAAAAGAAAACTTCATTAAATCTTAGGGAAAAACTCAAGCTCTAAACAAACAAAAACAGAAATAGTTTTCTGATAAAAATAAAATTTTAACAGAAAGTATAACATAAAATTATTAGGTTAACAGAAAATATGTTGTTAGAACTTTAATTAGCAAAATGAATCAAATCAAAAGCTTTTATAAAACAAAATTTATGGCCTAAACAAAATACAACTTAAATATAAACTAAAACAATTAATAAATTATAAAATTTGGTTCCTGATAACTAACAGAAACTTTAGTGAAAATAAAATGAAGTGGCAAAAGAAATTACTAAAAGTTAAAAGAAAATACTTTTCTTTTTAATAAAACAAGCATAACTAAGTCAGATTTGAATCTGATCTAAACAGAACTAAAATATATATCAAAAATTATTTTTATTGTTTCTCTGGCTAAACAAAACTAATACAAAACAATAGCAAAAATAATTAATCAAAAAGCTATTTTCAAGTAAAAGTTATAAGCAATTTAAGGTTTACAACAAATCTGTCTAAATTCAGATTTAGATAGTTCAAACATAAAAACTTTTAGATTTAACAGAAACTACACAATTTTATGAAACTGTAGCAATTTGAATCACTCAATTTGGATTAAAAACATAAAAGATATTAAGAAAACAATATCGGAAAGAAATCTGAAACAGAAAATAAACAGAAATAAAAGAAAACACTACGGATCGACTAGTTTAAACGTGGCGAGTTCCTATTGGCTACAGACGTGCGCGACAGAGTTAAATGAGTGGACGGCCGAACTTTAACAGAAAACGATTCGCGAGTTTGTGACAGCCGGAGACCGATGCTCCAGATGCCTTTCATGTTTTTCGTGTAGCCGCGTTAATTATTTGTTTGTTGCATTCATCATCGCATCATTCGCATTGCATCCGTATGTTTTCATAAAACTTGCATCCGTTCATAGTTGCTGCTTCTCTCTTTGTCTCTGTTGACCTTTCATCAGACGGCTTTGTCTTCGTTGACCATTCTCAATCCAACCACACACTTGCTCGCAACCTAGCATGAAACTCCCCTCGCACCCGAACCGGACAGTTGTGACCGATGGGTTCGAATCGATCCCGAAATACCCCAAACATCTTCGGTTTATTCATTGGACTCCCCTAGCCTATTATTCTTGACTGCCCGATTATGATCGGAGGTCCCGTTTTAGCCCAAAGCCAACCCCTTCTTATTTAAGCACCCTCCCTAGTCCAAATTGGGGCAACCCTAGTTTCTAGGCCTCCTGTCCCATCCATCCATCAATCCCGCCGCCAGCCTCCCTCTTTCTCGGGATCCCTCCCGATCCAATCCCACCAATCACCCGCCAGCCACTGCTCTTCCTCGACCCATCCATCTACGAACCCTCGCGAAGCCAGCCAGAGCTCGATCCCGAATGGATCGAGGCACTGCCTCCTCCCGCATCCCCCTGATCGCTCGCCCCTGAGCACCTCAAGACCCGTCGCCGGCCTCTGCTTCCCTACTCCAGATCGAATGCCAAGCCGCTGCCTTCCTCCACACCTTCGCCGCTTCCCATGGCACCGCATACCACTGGAGCGCCAGCAGCAACGCCGGATCGCTACCCTGCTCTCTCCCTTCTCCATCTTTTCCCTCTCTCTCCCGTAACTCTTTTTCTCTCCTTCTTTGATTCTCACAGATAACCCGAAGCCCCATGGCGCCCCCATGGAGACGTGCCATCTCCCGCCTGCCCGCGCCCATGCTCGCTCGCCTCCTCGAGCAACCCAAGCCGAGCTTGCCTCCATCGGCCGACTGCAAGCAGCAGCGCCGTCGCAGGCAAGGTGAGCCACGCCGCTGCCCCGCACGTCACTCCCATTCCTCTCTATTCCTCTCTCATCTCAACATCTCTCCCTCTGTTGCCTCAGATCGAAGCCGCTCGAGAACCGCCATGGATGATTACCCCGCGCCCGAGCTCCGTCCGCCGCCGCCGTTGCCCGGAACCGACGCGGGCCGACTAGATCCGCCCCGTTCCGGCCGGTTCCCGCTGACCCCGTCGCCAGAACCTCTTGTGTCACCGTCTTCTGCATCGCCTTGAACCAACTGCTACCTCTATTCTACAGTAACGAGCAGCAGCAGCTCGCTCGCCTCGCGTTGACCACACAAGGCCCAGTCGCTCCTCTCCCGCACCCAGCCCAGCACCGACCGGGCCAAGGCCCCTAGGTGAGCACCCAGCAGCTATCCCTTGCCCGTGCGCTGCATTGCTAGCATGCTCTAGATTCAGCCCGTAGTGTATTTTTCCCCTGCTGCAAATTTGTCCAATTATCCAAGTGAACTGTTGTTTTACAGAAAGACCCTTGCATTTCTTGCATATAATAACTCATGAATCGTGCATCGGATTAAAATGATTTATATATGTAAAATGCTTAGAATTTCATGTAGTTTCACAATATCCCACTTTCATCCATGTTAAAAATGTTTAAACTTGCTGTTTGCATTAATTTGCATAAATGACATGCTAAAATGGTTTATTTCATAACTAAATAACCGTAGCTCCGAATTAAATGAACTTTATATGTAAATGGTGTAGAAAAATGTGTAGATTAACATGGCGCATTTTTTTTACTGTTTAACCATATTAAAATTGTGTTTCAGGAAGAACAGTAGCAAATTCGAAAATTGCATATGGGGATTTTTCCAGAATTGTTATGTGTTGTTTCCGGCCTCATTTAAATTGCCTAGATAGGTAGATTGATTATGCTTCATCTCTTGCCATGTTTAACAATATTTAATATTGATGAGTAGCATAAACGGGATTGAACTAAATAATTGTTGTGGAGTTTCGTCAATATACAACTCGTTGCATATTGAGCTTCACTTAATGTGTAGTATTTGGTAGTTGCATCTTGCGATGCCATGCCTCATTAAACCAGACATGCATCATACTTGATTGTGCATTATGCCATGATTATGTTTGTGTGTTTATCATGTTGTCTGCTTCTTTCCGATTGTGCTTCTTCTCGATAGTTCGGATACGTTGCGAAGTGTGAGGATTCGTTCGACTACGTTCCGTTTGACTACTTCATGGATTCAACCTTCTTCCTAGCAAGATTTCAGGCAAGATGACCATTACCTTGGATATCACTACTACCTTTGCTTGCTAGTTGTCTCGATGCTATCGCTATGTCTCGCTACCTACCACTTGTTTGCCAGCCTCCCAAAATGCCACGATACAGCCTCTAACCTCCACTACCCAGCAAACCGTTGTTTGGCTATGTTACCGCTTTGCTCAGCCCCTCTTATAGCATGCTAGTTGCAGGTGCAGTGCAGGTTGTTCCATGTTGGGACATGGATATCATGGGATATCACAATATCTCTTATTTAATTAATGCATCTATATACTTGGTTGTGTGTGGAAGCCTCGGCCTTTTGCCTGGTGTTTTGTTCCACTCATGCCACCCTAGTTTTCGTAATACCGGTGTTATGTTCCTTGATGAGCGCTTCTAACACATGTGGGGCATATGGGATCCCCCTGATCATTCGTTTTAGGATAAACTTCTCCAGCAAGGCCCAACATTGGTTTTACCATTTGCCTAATAACAACTAAAATTTGCATAGGGACTTTCCGTACCCCGTGGATAATTAATTAACAACCCCGGACCAGTGCTCCTCATGAGTGTTGGTCCATACTAGGGCGATGTCCGGCACCCCCTGGGCAACCAGGGTCTCAGCTAACCCGACATCTGGCTCATCCGGTGTGCCCTGAGAACGAGATACGTGCGGCTCCTATCAGGATTGTCGGCACCCCGGGAGGTGTTGCTGGTTTAGTTTTACCTTTTATGAGTGGCTTGTCCACTGGGATTCCTTATCGTTAGCATCGTGTTATCATGGTGTGAGGTTGTTCCATCGGATGCGTGTGGTAATTTATAATGGACTACTTGGAGCACCCCTACAAGGTTAAATCTTTCGGAGAGCTGTGCCCGCGGTTATGTGGCGACTTGGAAATTTATAACCTCCAGTTGTAGAGAACTTGAAACTAAATTCATTTAAAATACACAAACCGCGTGCGTAACCGTGATCGTCTCTTTTCGAGGGAGTTCAGGAAGAAAACACGGTGGGGTTATGTTTGACTCGTAAGTAGGTGTTCAGGATCACTTCTTGACCATTACTAGTTTGTGCCCGATTATGCGTAGTTTACTCGTCTTATTCTTGTACTCGTAAGTTAGCCACCGTACAATGCTTAGTGCTTGTTGCAACCTCACCACTTAACCATTCCATACCCATTAAGCTTTGCTAGTCTTGATACCCATGGTAATGGGATTGCTGAGTCCTCGCGGCTCACAGATTACTACAATAATAGGTGCAGGTACTGGTAACGCGATGACTTGACATGTGCGCGATGCATATTTGCTTTTGGAGTTCTTCTTCTGCTTCTTCTTCTTCGTCGATCATAGGATGGGTTCCTAGTTGGCATCCTGGGATTAGCAGGGTGGATGTCGTTCTTCTTTTTCGTTTGATTTCATCCATAGTTGGATCCTGCTCTTCTGTATGATGATTGCTTTGTATTGATGTATTAATGTATTCATGATGTAGCTTGTGGCGAGTGTAAGCCTTTATCTGGTATTCTCATCTATTCAGTACATGGTATGTTGTAATGATATCCACCTTGTGAAGCGTCTTCCATATGTGCTTCTATCCTTAGTGGAACTTCTGAGTTCCTTGGGGATAGGACCGCATATTGGGCGTGACAAGTTGGTATCAGAGTCTCTACCGACCGCAGGAACCCCCTTGATTGATCGAACCATTAAGGAGTCTAGAAAAGAAAAACTATTTTGAGTCTAGTTATATATCGGAGAGTAGGAATTCTTTTTACTCCTTATCCCCTTCGTCGCTCTGGTGAGGAATTGTGACGTAGGTGCTTTGATTCTACTACTCTTCTCACTCAAATTTTGTTTAGGATCACACGGGCATTTTCAGAATCGTTGCGATATTGGTGTGATAGAATTCTGTTCTTGGTGCCTCCTGACCGTATGGATTGGACCCGGGGAGTTGAGCTCCAAGGGGTTCTTGTCACATTCGCTATCGTTCCAGTTCCTGAATACCAGAGGACGCCGACATCGAAAGACTCTTCTGTCTTGTTTGTGGTGAGATAACCTCGACGTCACCCAGTACTAGGGAGATAGTTCGGGAGTACTTTCACGGCTAGCATAGCGGATGATTTTTCTAAGGTCTGAGGTAGACAAATTTGCGAAGTTTCTTGGTTGTGTGTTAAGGGTTGCGGATGCAGTTGCAGCTGATTAGGTTGTTGTTTGATATGAGTAGGTTCCTGGACCCGCAACCTGATCGCATAACCAAGAAGTTTTGGGAGTTCTTAGGTGGGAATTCAAGTAGTTACCTAGGATATCTTTCTGACAGAAGCATGATATGAGATTGGGGTT
Organism: Elymus sibiricus; assembly: GCA_039707655.1. NCBI lineage: Eukaryota > Viridiplantae > Streptophyta > Magnoliopsida > Poales > Poaceae > Elymus > Elymus sibiricus. The sequence goes on from CM077670.1 coordinate 214,585,012, forward strand.
CGACGTCTACTGGTCCACCTGCTCACGGTCGTTTTTACAGTGGTGCTCGTTGCGTCTTAAAGAATCCCTGTGGCTTTGCTACAATTCGGGGACACTTTGTGGTCTCATACACTACCTTGTACGGATGGCCACTATAAGATCGAGCCCGTGTGGGCCCCACCACAAAAATTTTGGACGAAATCTCTATCATATGTTTGTTCCGGCTTATTCTGCAAGCCAAATCCTTTGTTTTGTTTTGAGTTGTGGTATTTCAGTTGCTTCGAAGCCAGGTGTTGATTCCGTACCTTTCCTAAGTGGTGCTCTCATATTTCTATGGGAGTGCTAATCCTTCTTGATCATCAAGATTGTCATGAAAAATTATTCTCAACCGGCGTGCTTCTCTTTGAGTTAATTCAATCCTTTCAACAATTGCAAGATCAATTCTCAGTTTTCTCAACGGTGTTCAATTCACCCGTCCCAAGTTGTCTTTATTTTTCCCACCCTCCCACCCTTTTTCTTCGCGGAGTAAAAATTCCCAAATCAAGTATCCATTTTATTCGTGAGAAGTCTTTCCATTCTTTTCCTTGAATGTTCTTAACCGGTGATTCTCATGAAGATGCTCAGGAGCTACAAGTTCATCATTCTTCGTTCTCGTTTTCTTCTCCGGTGGTCTAAATTCAAGCTTTCGGTGTTGATCATATCCCTTTCCTCGTTTCAAATGCTTTCCCATGCCGGAGCACCTCTTAATCATTCACCTCTCTCTATTCTTCCCCGGAGTGCATAAATTATCTCAGAAGATTCGTGTTTCCATTCAATATCCGTTCGAGCTATTTCGGGGTTGTTACCTCATTCAGTCCATTTAAATCTTTCCGGTGCATTTTCTCTCTTTCAAGCAATCGTTCCAACGGTGTTTCTTTTTAGTGGGCCCATAACCCACAGGTTATTTCCCAGGATCTTACCTGTCTCTTCTAATTTTTCCAGAGTTATTCTCAAATTCTTTCAAAGTTTGACGTAAGAATGAATTTTCATCAGTCAATTGTCTTCTTCGAGATTTCCTTTAAATCATTTAATTTTGATCCCAATCTTACTCTTTTCATTGTTCCGGAGTGTCTCGACAATTTTGGTGGTTCTCATCGTAATTCTCAGCATTTGAAGACCGAAGAAGAGATTCTCTTAAATCTTGTCCGTTCTCTTGAAGATTCGTGATGCAAGCTTTTTGCCATCCTCTCAATTGTTTTCATTCGTGAGAAATTCTTTTCATACCCATCCGGAGTATGTCAGGAGTTGTTTTCATTTTGATTCTCCGGAGGCCATCGTTTCAGAAGAATTTGTTCATTCTTAACGTTCATCTCTCGTTATCAATTTCTTCCGGTGCTTCGTTCAAGTATTCTTTAATCAGCTTGTGATCTCTTCGTTCTCTTGTATCTAAATTCCCTCAAGTATCTTCATTCGTTTTCTAATTCTTCCCGGTGATTCGTTCTCTTCTCTTCATTTGTTTCAATTCTTATGGTGGTCCGTTCAAGATTCCTCTTCCATGGTTATCGTATCAATTCATTCATTCTTTCAAATCCTACCGGTGGTTCGTTGAAGACCTTCCCAAGATTGCGCTATATCTCTCTTCAATCTTTTCAAGAAGAATAAGTGGCATGCAAATCTGTTGCTTGTCATCAATTTAAGTTGATGAAGGGTAAGCATGACATAATTCTTATTCTTGCTTCCTCGAGGAGATTTAATTCTTTCTTCCGGAGTTCGTTTGTGACACCAAATTCTCGGTTCCAATTTGTTCATATTTCTTGTCCGGAGTTTCAAGTTTTTCTCGGTTGTCTAGTCACGAAGCTCCATCTAAATCATTGCAAGGCTTCATCTTGTTATTTTCAACCTTCATTTCTATAATCCTTTTGTTTACCAGAGTTCTTCATGGTGGTTCGTTAAGGATTTAATTCGTTCTCGAAGTATTCTTCAAGATTCTTGTTGGAGGCGCTCAAGCGTTCTTTATCATGCATTGCGAAGTGCAATTGTTTCTACCTTATCTTTTGAGGTGGTGTTATGTCATTCTTGACAATTTCCCTTCGTGTTTCATGATTCACAAGTTGTCCGAAATGAGATATTTAAACCCATCATTTTTTCTCTTCGTTCAGGAATGAGTTATCTTGGGTTATATTTCACCTAAAGCCTTCCCTAAGGAATGTTGCTATTGTGGTGCTTATCAATGATCCAAGTTTCTCCTCTTCTTGGTGAAAGAGGTTTTCATCTCTTCGAGATCTCAAGCAATCAATTGTTTCCGTTAGTGGCCGGTTGTCACCTTATAATTTTGAGATGTTTTCCATAAGCCCACAACAAGTTTATTCTTTTCATTGTTGATTTTCCAACAACTCCGTTCAATCCTACTTTGTAGGGATGTTTTTCAAATTCAATTGTGGTAGAAGTTGTCATTTGCTTCTTCGTTCTTTCATTCCAACTATCTAGCTATCATTCAATTGTTTCGGAGGCATTGTGATGTTGCTCTTTTCGACCCATTATCTCGTTTCACCAAGATCATGTTCTTTCCTTGCTTATTCATTTTACCGGAGTGTTGTGCCCTCCTTTCAAGTCCTTTTCTTCTTATCAAGCTTTGCTTCTCTTTTCTACCGGAGTGCTGCCCAAATTCTTTTTCGTTCTCATTCCTTATCTATCTTGTTTCAACCAGAGTGGTTTCGAATATTTGCTTGTTCCTCAAGCCATTCTTCAACTCTTTGCAACCTTCGAGGTTTGTTGGTTTCCCTCGTTTGTCCAAGAAGCAACTTTTTTTTACATCTTCCTTTTTCCTCTTCCTCTTCTCATGCTTAGATCTCGGGGCGAGATCTTTTGTAAGTGGGGGAGTGTTGTGACAGCCGGAGACCGATGCTCCAGATGCCTTTCATGTTTTTCGTGTAGCCGCATTAATTATTTGTTTGTTGCATTCATCATCGCATCATTCGCATTGCATCCGCATGTTTTCATAAAACTTGCATCCGTTCGTAGTTGCTGCTTCTCTCTTTGTCTCCGTTGACCTTTCATCAGACCGCATTGTCTTCGATGACCATTCTCAGTCCAACCACACACTTGCTCGCAACCTAGGCCAAAACTCCCCTCGCACCCGAACCGGACAGTTGTGACCGATGGGTTTGAATCGATCCCGAAATACCCCAAACATCTTCGGTTTATTCATTGGACTCCCCTAGCCTATTATTCTCAACCGCCCGATTACGATCAGAGGTCCCGTTTTAGCCCAAAGCCAACCCCTTCTTATTTAAGCAGCCTCCCTAGTCCAAATTGGGGCAACCCTAGTTTCTAGGCCTCCTGTCCCATCCATCCATCAATCCCGTCACGAGCCTCCCTCTTCCTCAGGATCCCTCCCGATCCAATCCCAGAAATCACCCGCCAGCCACTGCTCTTCCTCGATCCATCCATCCATGAACCCTCACGAAGCCAGCCAGAGCTCGATCCCAAATGGATCGAGGCATTGCCTCCTCCCGCATCCCCCTGATCGCTCGCCCTCAAGCACCTATAGACCCGCCGCCGGCCTCTGCTTCCCTGCTCCAGATGGAATACCAAGCCACCGCCTTCCTCCACACCTTCGCCACTTCCCATGGCACCGCAGACCACTGGAGCGCCAGCAGCAACGCCGGGTCGCTGCCTTGCTCTCTCCCTTCTCCATCTTTTCCCTCTCTCTCCCGTAACTCTTTTTCTCTCCATCTTTGATTCTCACAGATAACCCGAAGCCCCATGGCGCCCCCGTGGAGATGTGCCATCTCCCGCCTGCCCGTGCCCATGCTCGCTCGCCTCCTCGAGCCACCCAAGCGGAGCTCGCCTCCATCGGCCGATTGCAAGCAGCAGCGCCGTCGCAGGCAAGGTGAGCCACGCCGCTGCCCCGCACGTCACTCCCATCCCTCTCTATTCCTCTCTCATCTCAACATCTCTCCCTCTGTTGCCTCAGATCGAAGCCGCTCGAGAACCACCATGGATGATTACCCCGCGCCCGAGCTCCGTCTGCCGCCGCCGTTGCCCGGAACCGACGCCGGTCGACTGGATCCGCCCCGTTCCGGCCGGTTCCCGCTGACCCCGTCGCCAGAACCTCTTGTGTCGCCGTCTTCTACATCGCCTTGAACCAGCTACGGCCTCTGTTCTTCAGTAACGAGTAGCAGCAGCTCGCTCGCCTCGCATTGACCATGCAAGGCCAAGCCGCCCTCTCCCGCGCCCAGCCCAGCACCGACCGGGCCAAGGCCCCTAGATGAGCACCCATCAGCTCTCCCTTGCCCGTGCGCTGCATTGCTATTCTGCGCTCAACACTGTTGGCCCAGCATGCTCCAGATTCAGCTTGTAGTGTATTTTTTCCCCTGCTGCAAATTTGTCCAATTATCCAAGTGAACTGATGTTTTACAGAAAAACCCTTGCATTTCATGCATATAATAACTCATGAATCGTGCATCGGATTAAAATGATTTATGTAGGTAAAATGCTTAGAATTTCATGTAGTTTCACAATATCCCATTTTCATCCATGTTAAAAATGTTTAAACTTGCTGTTTGCATTAATTTGCATAAATGACATGCTAAAATGGTTTATTTCATAACTAAATAACCATAGCGCCGACCTAAATGAACTTTATATGTAAATGGTGTAGAAAAATGTATAGATTAACATGGTGCATTTAATTTTTACTGTTTAACAAAATTAAAATTGTGTTTTAGGCAGAACAGTAGCAAATTCGAAAATTGCATTTGGGAATTTTTCCGGAATTGTTATGTGTTGTTTCCGGCCTCATTTAAATTCCCTAGATAGGTAGATTGATTATGCTTCATCTCTTGCCATGTTTAACAACATTTAATATTGATGAGTAGCATAAACGGGATTGAACTAAATAATTGTTGTGGAGTTTCGTCAATATACAACTCGTTGCATATTTAGCTTCACTTAATGTGTAGTATTTGGTTGTTGCATCTTGCCATGCCATGCTTCATTAAACCGGACATGCATCATACTTGATTGTGCATTATGCCATGATTATGTTTGTGTGTTTACCATGTTGTCTGCTTCTTTGCGGTTGTGCTTCTTCTCGATAGTTCGGATACATTGCAAAATGTGAGGATTCGTTCGACTACGTTCCGTTCGACTACTTCATGGATCATGGATTCGATCTTCTTCCTAGCGGGATTTAAGGCAAGATGACCATTACCTTGGATATCACTAGTATCTTTGCTTGCTAGTTATCATGATGCTATCGCTATGTCTCGCTACCTACCACTGGTTTGTCAGCCTCCCAAAATGCCACGATACAGCCTCTAACCTCCACTACCCTGCAAACCGTTGCTTGGCTATGTTACCGCTTTGCTCAGCCCTTCTTATAGCGTGCTAGTTGCAGGTGTAGTGCAGGTTGTTCCATGTTGGGACATGGATATCATGGGATATCACAATATCTCTTATTTAATAAATGCATCTATATACATGGTTGTGTGTGGAAGGCTCGACCTTTTGCCTGGTGTTTTGTTCCACTCATGCCACCCTAGTTTCCTTAATACCGGTGTTATGTTCCTTGATGAGTGCTTCTAACACATGTGGGGCATATGGGAACCCCCTGATCATTCGTTTTAGGATAAACTTCTCCAGCAAGGCCCAACATTGGTTTTACCATTTGCCTAATGACAACTAAAATTTGCATAGGGACTTTCTGGACCCCGTGGATAATTAATTAACAACCCCGGGCCAGTGCTCCTCATGAGTGTTGGTCCAAACTAGGGCGATGTCCGGCGCCCCCTGGGCAACCAGGGTCTCAGCTAACTCGACGTCTGGCTCATCTGGTGTGCCCTGAGAACGAGATACGTGCGGCTCCTATCAGGATTGTCGGCACCCCGGGAGGTCTTGCTGGTTTAGTTTTACCTTTTATGAGTGGCTTGTCCATCGGGATTCCTTATCGTAAGCATCGTGTTATCAAGGTGTGAGGATGTTCCAGCAGATGGGTGTGGTAATTTATAATGGACTACTTGGAGCACCCCTGCAGGGTTAAATCTTTCGGAGAGCCGTGCCCCGCGGTTATGTGGCGACTAGGAAATTTATAACCTCCGGTTGTAGAGAACTTGAAACTAAATTCAATTAAAATACACCAACCGCGTGCGTAACCGTGATCGTCTCTTTTCGAGGGAGTTCGGGAAGAGAACATGGTGGGGTTATGTTTGACTCGTAAGTAGGTGTTCAGGATCACTTCTTAATCATTCCTAGTTTGCGCCCGATTCTGCGTAGTTTACTCTTCTTATTCTTGTACTCGTAAGCTAGCCACCATACAATCCTTAGTGCTTGCTGCAACCTCACCACTTAACCATTCCATACCCATTAAGCTTTGCTAGTCTTGATACCCATGGTAATGGGATTGCTGAGTCCTCGTGGCTTACAGATTACTACAACAACAGGTGCAGGTACATGTAATGCGATGATTTGATGTGAGCGCGATGCATGTTTGCTTTTGGAGTTCTTCTTCTGCTTCTTCTTCTTCGTTGATCATAGGATGGGTTCTCGGTTGGCATCTTGGGATTAGCAGGGTGGGTGTCGTTCTTCTTTTTCGTTTGATTTCATCTGTAGTTGGATCCTGTTGTTCTGTATGATGATTGCTATGTATTGATGTATTCATGTATTCATGTTGTAGCTTGTGGCGAGTGTAAGCCTTTATCTGGTATTCTCATCTATTCAGTACATGGTATGTTGTAATGATATCCACCTTGCGAAGCATCTTCGATATGTGCTTCTATCCTTAGTGGAACTTCCAAGTTCCTTGGGGATAGGACCGCATATTGGGCGTGACAGGGTTTAATGAATCTAATCGTGGCCGTTGCGAGTAGATCGGACCGAGGGAGAGAGAGAGAGAGGGAGCTCACAGCGACGTGGGGACGAAGTCCGGCGAGGCAGGGGGTTGGGGTGGAAGCTAGCGAGTGCTTCGGGGTTCCTCAGCATCGGCAGATGCGTCCAGAGGATGAAGGCAAGGTCGGCGGAGCGATTGGAGTGGACGGCGGTGGCTGGGGACGCCAGATTCGAGCAGGGCGAGCTCGGGTGCAGTGGCGGCGATCTCTGGCTCCGATGAGCGATTGGTGGCAACAAGGGGCTCGGGCGAGAGGGATTTGTGAGGGGAACGAGAGAGAAGGGTCTCGGGTTTTATAGGGGCGAAGGCGTGGAGGAGGGTGCAACGCCAGAAAGGAAAGAATCGGCGAGGGAATTTGGACCCACAACAGCGCCGACGAGGAAAGGAAAGAGAGCAAGGGGGTGGGCGCGAGGAAGCGTCGGTCGGCCAGGTGGGGTCCACGCACCAGAGAGAGAGAGGGAGATTATGAAGGGGATCGGGTGGCCGATCCGATCTGGATTCGGTGTGGGGGCGCGCTGCGCTGGGCCTGCTGGCTAGTGGGCTGGGGCTTCGCCCGTTTTTTATAAAAACAAAGAAAACAAAGGACAAAAAGAAAATGAAACCTAAAATTGTAGTAAACATATTATATATAAAAATTCTTATAATTTAATATAGAAATATATGAACTATTTTTCATGTCCAAATAAAATACTTAAAAAAATATTTTTTTGAAAATTCCAATTGAATATTTTCAAATCTTTTCCAAATATTTTTTTGTTTCTTTTTCAAATGTTCCCGATTTTGCCTTTGATTTGAAGGGTCATGTTCCTTCTCTCAATATTTCATTTATTCAGAGAATTGGAATGAATTTTGAAACTCAAAATGGAAAACTCCAAAAGGAAAATTTTCAAAAGGTGATCCAAATGAACTTTCAAAATGATTCCTTTAAACTTCCAACTCTCTTTCATTTATGTTTGAAGAAGTCCTTTTATCTTCTCTCATGAAATCATTGGGTTGCATAAAGTTTCTGGTTTGAAGTGTTTTCAAATGAAATTCAAATCTTCTCAAACCCCTTTTTCATTTCTTTAATGGAAGAAGTCATGTCATCTTCACTCTAGGGTTTGTTTTGAAATGAGTTTGAATTCATGGAAACCAAATGCAAGAATGAAAGTTGGGAAAGTCCTTTTTATTCCCTCTCATTTAACTTTTCAAAAGTTTCAAAAGTTGGGAAAGTCATGTCATCTTCACACAACAATCACACAAGCAATCGTTATTTCTTAATTAGTACAACATTCCAAAATTTAGAATTTTGGGATGTTACAGACAACCACATTTCTGCCCACATATGTGCTAGATTTGGGGAGCCCTAACTGTTCAGACTGTTGGATTTTGAGAAGCCCGCTGGGCGCCCGTTGGATGTCCGAACACGCCCGGGTGTATGAGGGAGAAATGAGCTTTGGCCTCGGAGACAAACTTAATCAGCTGTTTAATTCATGTATGTGCATTAGCCCGTAGCAACGCACGGGCATTCTACTAGTGTATATATTCGCAGGAGCTTCCGCGCTTGCTTGGTAGGGTTGCTCTCTTCACACACTCTCATCATCTCCAGATCTAAACATGATAGCGGTGGTCACTCTCTCTCGCTCCCTCTACTCACCGCTGGTCACAGATCCGGACGCATCCCCTCCGCCGGGGAAGGGGAGGAGGTGCAGCATTTAGGCATCGTCGATGGCGAGGGAGGAGACCCACTGCTGGCTGCACTGTCATCTCTGACCGAGCGCCGGTGAGGGAGGTCCTCCGATCCCTTCGTCGCTGCCATAGTGTGGGCGGATCCGGCCTCCCGCCCCTACCTAGCCACACCCCGACGACCTTCAGGTATATCTTCCTTAAAAACCGGTTTTGCTCTATTGCCCCAGCTCCCCACGTCGCTGCATGTGCATCATTTTCTACCTCTCAGCCCCCCACGTAGCTAGGCTCGATTAGCTGGTCCAACACCACCTATTTTTTTTCTATTATTAGAGATAAATCTACTTCATGCAGTCGAATATAGTACTTGGTTCATACAGGAAAGAAAGGGGGTAAAACATGTAGTATGTACGTATATAGGACTTGGTTCAAACAGGAAAGAAAGGGGGTGAAAGTAGTACATACCGGCTATCCAACCGGTCTCTTGGTCAAAAAGAGAAATATAGGGGAAACACTGTACACACTGGATAAGCAACCAATATCTTGGTTGAAAAAGGAAAGAAAGTGGGGGCTGGGAGTGACAAGGCAATAGAGTATGACCAGGACTAGATTTGCTATCAACACATGGGAATAGGTGGCTAAAGAGAATAAAAATGGGACCAACCCAGATATGCTGCTTGGATGTTTGTTTCTCTCGGGGCAACAAACTCTGCATCACCACTTTATGCCCCGGTTGAGGTACATGGTGCTGGTGCACTGATACGTCTCCGTCGTATCTACTTTTCCAAACACTTTTGCTCTTGTTTTGGACTCTAATTTGCATGATTTGAATGAAACTAACCCGGACTGACGCTGTTTTCAGCAGAACTACCATGGTGTTGTTTTTTGTGCAGAAATAAAAGTTCTTGGAATTGGATGAAACTTTTTGGAGATTTTTTATGGAATATATAAAAAATATTGGAGCCAAGACCTACTGGAGGGGGGCCACCTGCTGCCCACGAGGCACTAGGGCACGCCACCCCCCTGGCACGCCCTGGTAGCTTGTGGGGCCCATGTGGCTCCGCTGACCCTAATCTCAGGCCTATAAATTCACAATTCCAGAGAAAAAAGTAAGGGAAGAAGTTTTATTGCGTTTCATGATACAGAGCCGCTGCCACCTCCTGTTCTTCATCGGGAGGCCAGATCTGGAGTCCGTTTGGGGCTCCGGAGAGGGGGATCTTCCGGCATCATCATCATCAACCATCCTTCATCACCAATTTCATGATGCTCACCGCCGGGAGTGAGTAATTCCTTCATAGGCTTGCTGGACGGTGATGAGTTGGATGAGATTTATCATGTAATCGAGTTAGTTTTGTTAAGGCTTGATCCCTAGTATCCACTATGTTCTGAGATTGATGTTGCTATGACTTTGCTATGCTTAATGCTTGTCACTAGGGCCCGAGTGCCATGATTTCAGATCTGAACCCTTTATGTTTTCATGAATATATTTGTGTTCTTGATCCGATCTTGCAAGTTATACGCACCTGCTACGTGTTATGATCCGCATACCCCAAGGTGACAATAATTGAGATTCTTTCCGGTGATTGCCATAGTTTGGGGAGTTCATGTATTCACTATGTGTTAATGTTTTGTTCCGGTTCTCTATTAAAAGGAGGCCTTAATATCCCTTAGTTTCCTTATGGACCCCGCTGCCACGGGAGGGTAGGACAATAGATGTCATGCAAGTTCTTATCGCAAGCACGTATGACTATATACGGAATACATGCCTACATTACATTGATGAGTTGGTGCTAGTTCTGTGTCACCCTAGGTTATGACTGTTACATGATGAAAGTTATCCAACATAATCACCGATCCAATGCCTACGAGCTTTTCACATATTGTTTTCGCTAAGTTACTACTGCTGCTACTGCTGTCACAATTGTTCCTACTATTGCTGCTACCGTTACTGCTACTGTTACTATTATTGCTACTGCTATCAAATTATCATACTACTGTGCTACTGATCAGTCTGTTGCAGATATTTAGTCTCCAGGTGTGGTTGAATTGACAACTCAACTGCTAATACTTGCAAATATTGTTTGGCTCCCCTTGTGTCGAATCAATAAATTTGGGTTGAATACTCTACCCTCGAAAACTGTTGCGATCCCCTATACTTGTGGGTTATCAAGACCTTTTTCTGGAGCCGTTGCTGGGGAGCATAGCTCTATTTGTTGAGTCACTTGGGATTTATATCTGTTGATCACTATGAAGAATTTGAAAGATGCTATGACCAAGATCGTTCCCTATAAGACAAGGGGAGGTAAGGAACTGCCATCTATCTCTGCACTTGATTCACCTTCTGTTTTGAGTACACTTGCAACACCACCACATGCTATTAATTCTGATATGTCGCAAGTTATTGATGATACCACTTCTTCTATGAATGATACTCATGATGATGCTAGTACTATGCTTGATAATCCTGTGCCACTTGGTGAATTTCTTAGTGAACAACTTGCTAAAGCTAAAGAAATTGAAAATGTTGAAACTGTTGTGAATTATGATTCACCTATTATGCCTAGCTCTCCTACTAGAATTAAAACACCTGATGAACATTGCTTTGATAGGGAGACGGCTAGAGCCATTCTTGCTTGTAATGATAGAAATGAAGTTATAAAATTGCTTGCTACAATGAAAGAAAAATCTATGAGGGAGAGAATGAAATATGATCCTAAGTTTGCTACCTCTCCCATATTTGTTACTGATAAGGATTATGAATTCTCTGTCGATCCTGAGTTAATTACTTTGGTTGAATCTGATCCTTTCCATGGCTATGAAACTGAAATTGTTGTGGCACATCTTACTAAATTAAATGATATAGACACCCTATTTGCTCATGAGGAAAAAATTCGCTATTACTATATCCTTAAGTTGTTTCCTTTCTCATTAAAGGGTGATGCTAAGGAATGGTATAATACTCTTGCTCCTGGTTGTGTGCGTAGTCCCCAGGATATGATTTATTACTTCTCTGAAAAATATTTTCCTGCTCATAAGAAACAAGCTGCCTTACAGGAAATATTTAACTTTGTGCAAATTAAAGAAGAGAATCTCCCTCAAGCTTGGGGGAGGCTTCTCTAATTACTTAATGCTTTGCCTGATCATCCTCTTAAGAAGAATGAAGTACTTGATATCTTTTACAATGGACTAACCGATACTTCTAGGGACTACCTAGATAGTTGTGCTAGTTGTGTTTTCAGGGAACGAACTATTGAACAAGCTGAGGAACTATTGAATAATATATTGAAGAATGATAATGATTGGACACTTCCCGAACCACCGCCTAAACCCACTCCAAAGAAGAGGGGTATTTTATATCTCAGTCCTAAAGATATGCAAGAAGCAAAGAAATGTATGAAGGAAAAAGGTATTAAAGCTGAAGATGTTAAGAATCTACCACCTATTGAAGAAATACATGGTCTTGACACACCGCCACAGGTAGTAGAGGTAAATTATTTTATAAAGTTTGATGAAAGTGATATTCCTTATAACAAACCTCCTAGTCAATGCTTGTATGAATTTGACAACTATATTATTAAGCAAGATCACTTTAATGCAAATGTTATGAAACAATTGAAACGAAATGCCTACATGATTGATTGCTTGAGTGACTTGTTATTTAGAATTGCTAATGATGTTAAAGGTGTAAGTAAACATGCATCTATGGTTCAAACCCAATTAGAACAAGTTGCTAAATCTCAAGGTGAATTGCTCAATGAAATGAACAACAATATGAATGATCATGCTATTAGAGTAATGACTAGAGGAGGTAAATGACTCAGGAGCCACTTTATCTTGAAGGTCACCCTAAAAGAATTGAACAAGACTCTCAAAGAATTAATGTAGATGCACCTAGTCCATCTAAAAAGAAAAAGAAAAATAAAAATGATAGGACTTTGCATACTTCTAGTGAACCCGAGGTAGAAAAACCCTTGGAGAATAGCAATGATGTTTCTATTTCTGATGCTGAAACACAATCAGATAATGAACATTCACCGGATGATGATAATAATAATGATGCTCATATGGATGCCCAACCAGATAATGATAAAGAACCGGATAATGATGTTGAAATAGAACCTGCTGTTGATCTTGATAACCCACCTCCTAAAAATAAACGTTGTGATAAAAGAGACTTCGTTGCTAGAAAACATGGTAAAGAAAGAGAACCATGGGTTCAAAAACCCATGCCCTTTCCTCCTAAACCATCTAAGAAAAAGGATGAGGAAGAATTTGAACGCTTTACTGAAATGCTTAGGCCAGTCTTTTTGCGTACTCGTTTGACTGATATTCTAAAGATGGCCCCTTATGCTAAATATATGAAAGACATTGTCACAAATAAAAGAAAGATACCTGAAGCTGAGATTTCCACCATGCTTGCAAATTATTCTTTTAAGGATGGAGTACCTAAGAAACTAGGAGATCTGGGAATACCAACTATACCATGCTCCATTAAACGAAATTATGTCAAAACTGCTTTGTGTGATTTAGGAGCCAATGTTAGTGTTATGCCTTTCTCTTTATACAAAAGACTTGATTTGAATAAACTCACTCCCACTGAAATATCATTGCAAATGTCTGACAAATCAACTGCCATACCTATCGGTGTTTGTGAGGATGTGCCCGTTGTAGTTGCAAATGTTACTATTCTAACAGACTTTGTTATACTTGATATGCCCGAGGATGACAACATGTCGATTGTCCTTGGTAAACCCTTTTTGAATACTGCAGGGGCTGTTATTGATTGCAACAAAAGCAAGGTCACTTTTCACATCAATGGTAATGAACATACGGTGCACTTTCCGAAGAAACAATTTCAAGTACATGGTATTCGTGTTATTGGAAAGACTCCGACAATTACTATTGGAAGTTTTCAACTCCCTCTTCCTACTGTTAAAAATAAATGTGAAACTCTTATTATTGGGGAGATGCATATCCCCGTTGAGGTAACCTAGTGTTATACGAAAATTCTTCGGTTTCATGTCACTCGGAAATGGTTTGTTAATAAGACTTGATTAACCTTATTAATGGATTCTTTTTGAGAGGCATGTGGTCGATGAATTAAGTAAGCACAACCTTCTGTACCCACCTTTCATTTTCTGTTATTTTTAGTTAAATGCAATAAAATGCCATGATTACCCTGTTTTCTGAATTATCTGTGCAATAAAAAAATGCCCAAAAATAAAAGTGCTCAGAATGCAATAAAATTTTGATATGAATTTTTATATAATATTTAAGAATTTTTGGCACTAAAAACATACCAGGGGGATGCCCCAGGTGCCCACGAGGCACCAGGGCACGCCACCCCCCCTGGCGCGCCCTAGTGGCTTGTGGGCCCCACAGGGACCCCCTCACTTATTCCTTCATCCCACTTCGTCTCTTACCTCTAGCAAAAATTCCTGGTAGCTCTCTCTCTCATGTTCTTGCTCCCAAACCTGAAATTTTCGATCTCTTTGCTCGGAGCTCCGTTTCTGAAACTGTTTTGGGAGATTGCTCCTTGGTATGTGACTCCTTCATTGTTCCAATTAGTTTTTGTTTTAGTGGATTATATTTTGCATAATTAGCTATTCTTGGTGCTACTGAAAATGAGCTTGCATGTTAAATTCTTTGAGTTCCAAGTAGTTTGAATGCTTGATGTAGCCTCTAGACATCCATATGAGTAGTTGCTATCAATCTTGTGAAGTTTTATTGATATCATTTTGTGGCCCAAAATTTTCAGAAATTTGTTCTTAAGAAAATGAATATCTTCCGGAGGAGTTCTTCGAAGCGGACCGCCAAGGGAGTCCTTGGGGACTCCTCGAACAATGACCTCAACATCCCGCATAGGACGGAGGTCCGGCCGTGCGAATGGCCGCACAATGCCTTCATGACTGAAGCCGGATTCTACCAAGAGTTCGCGCAATTTGTTGCTAATGCCGGATTAACCGACTTCCTCGCAGATGAGTGTGACCAGCACCACATCCTTACGAATTCCTTTGTGCAAAACTTTCATTTTCTCAATAGGCTTGAACCACCTGAGGTGTGCTTTGATTTATATGCTGAACATCATCAGATACCTCTGGCTGAGTTTTGTGAGATTTGTCTGATCCCCTTTGATGGGGAAATAAGAGAGCCTCGTCCGGAGGAGTTTGAGGGTTTCCTCCACACTTTAACTGTGTTAGAGACAAGGGGCGTGTCGAGAGCCCAAGCCACTAGCTTGCAGTTTCCCTCTGTTCATTACTTTGCTTTATTCATAGGGAAACGCTTGACTGCTAGAGAGCAAGGTGGTGCGCTATGTGCACCTGACTTTGCCATTTTACGCCGCGCACTTTATAATGACAACACTTATAACTTGGGAGCTATCATTGTACGCCGCCTGCACACTAATAGGACTAAGGGTAAAATTCATGGTGGTATTTATGCTACGCGCTTAGAGAGACGTTTTAATGTTAACATTCGCCCTCATGATTACTTGTTGCCTAGAGTTTACTTAGATCACCAGTCTATGAGGGACCACCACTTTCTTAATGCTCCTGAGCCTCCTCACCACATTCGTTATAACTTGGTTTTTAGTGAGGATACTCGTGATATTATTCCGTTTCCTGCACCTGCTTTGTTTGATTCTCATGCCAGGAACGGATATACCGTGATGCCACCAGACATCGTTGCTTACCGGAACACCTTGGCAGCGGCAGAGGAGGAGGCCCAGGACTGGGACGCTAGGGTGCCGCCGCC
Organism: Elymus sibiricus; assembly: GCA_039707655.1. Taxonomy (NCBI): domain Eukaryota; kingdom Viridiplantae; phylum Streptophyta; class Magnoliopsida; order Poales; family Poaceae; genus Elymus; species Elymus sibiricus. Next base: position 214,600,274 of record CM077670.1, read on the forward strand.
TCAGGACTTTCACATGGGACCGGATGGCTACTACGGATGGCCGTAGACCAAGCTAGGCAAAAGCCTAAGCTTGGGGGAGTACGTATCTCTCACCGACATTACATTCATGTCCACACATTTCATTCCAGTTATCGGTGTTCATACTTTTTCATTGTATAATCCATGTTAGTTTTATTTTTGCGCTTTCTTTTTGCGTGTTTGAAAACTTTGAGAAAATCCAAAAACATTTCTTGTTTCTTTTCGGTTTTTCTTTCTAGCTTCATTAGTTGTAGAATTAAAAGAAAACCCAAAAAGATTTCCCGTTTTTTCTTTTGCTTGTTGGGAGCTTTCCCGTGTAAATAGTTTTTCTCGTTTTTCGTTTTCTTCTTTAATTTGCTTTCTTCAGAAAACTAAAAACTCCAAAACTATTTCAGTGTGTTTCTCTGAAATTCTTTTCTTTTGTTGAGTCATTGTAAGGAGAAGACCACGATGAAAATGTTGAGTGGCTCTCATATGCACTATTGTTGATCTAACAAAGAGCCCATATTACCTTGTCTTCTCCTCTAAATAAAATGCTTGCAGATTCCAGCTTAGTCCACGGCACACTTGCACCATTTTTATTTTCGTATCATTCGGTCATGCAAGTGAAAGGCAATAATGACGATGATTTGATGAAGTGACTGTGGCAAGGAAAAGCGGGTATGAACTCAACTTGTTCTTTGTTTTTGTAAATATGTTTAACTCAGTATCCATGATTTAGCATATTATGATTAAACATGTATATGATGACAATTAGAGATTATAGTTGCTCATGCCATGCTTAAGTAGCTAGGAGTGGATAATGATTTATCTTGGGTGTCAACATGCATTATAATGTTCATGATGTAGTATGATGATATGGTATCCTCCTTTGAATGTTTCGAGTGGCTTGACTTGGCACATGTTCACGCATGTAGTTGATTCAAAATCAACATAGCCTCCACGATATTTATATTCATGGTGCTTATATCCTACTCATGATAGTATTCAATGTTGATTATTCATAATGCATGATTATGACCGTTTTCGCTCTCTAGCTGGTCGCTTCTCAACCTATTTGCTAGCCTTCGCCTGTACTAAGCGGGAATACTGCTTGTGCATCAAAACCCCTAAACCAAAGTTATTCTAGATGAGTCCACTATATCTACCTATATGCGGTATTACTCTGCCGTTCTAAGTAAATTTACATGTGCCACCTCTAAATATTCAAATGAACATCTAATTTGTGTGCACGTACCGCTCATGGAGCGACAGGGGGCGGTCAGTATCTTCCATGCTAAGCGGGTTATTCTCATGATGAGTGTTTATTCACTCGTCCTTACATGAGAGGGGCTGGTAATTGGGATGCCCAGTCCCATTATTAAAATTGCAAAATAATAAAACAAACTCCCACGGAAAGTTGTTGGTATGGAGGGCACCCGAGGATTCGGCTAGCCATGGCTTGTGACTGTTGGTGGAGGGGGAGTAAACTTTACTTTACCGCTTGGGAACCGCCGCTAATGTGTTTAGCATGGAAGATATTGAAAACTCTTGGTCGTGACGTTGACAGGAAAGGCATACCTCCCAAAATTATATTTATCTCTGATTTAAGCTTCGAGCTCTGGCACCTCTGCAAATCCATTCTTCCCTCTGCGAAGGGCCTATCTATTTACTTTTATGTTATTTTACTTTTATTGTTGAGTCATCACCTTCTCAAACAAGCACCAGACCTGAGAGCACTATTGTCATTCTCATGCATTGAGAATAGTTGATGTTGGGTGCATCATGACTGGATCTCTTCTACCATGAATTACAATGTTTAGTCGTTGCTTGAACTTTGGAGGTGCTCTGCATTTATGTTTTGCGGTCTCAGAAAGGGCTAGCGAGATACCATGTTGTCATATTATATCATGATTGTTTTGACAAAGTGTTGGCATTTGAGATATCTTATTATTGCTCGCTAGTTGATAATGCCATTGATATGAGTGAATATAATTTCTAAGAGTTATCATTTGCATGGTTAGTTCATGATCTTTGCTGAAAACTTGGATACTATTTAAGCATATATATAGATACAAGAACAAAAGAGTTTGTAAAAGTTTTTCTTTATCTCTTTCAGTTTGTCAACTAAATTGCTTGAGGACAAGCAATGAGTTAAGCTTGGGGGAGTTGATATGTCTCCGTCGTATCTGCTTTTCCAAACACTCTTGTTCTTGTTTTGGACTCTAATTTGCATGATTTGAATGAAACTAACCCGGACTGACGCTGTTTTTAGCAGAACTACCATGGTGTTGTTTTTTGTGCAGAAATAAAAGTTCTTGGAATGGGATGAAACTTTTTGGAGATTTTTTATGGAATATATAAAAAATATAGGAGCCAAGACCTACTGGAGGGGGGCCACCTCCTGCCCACGAGGCACCAAGGCGCGCCACCCCCCCTGGCGCGCCCTGGTGGCTTGTGGGGCCCACGTGGATCCGCTGACCCTAATCTAAGGCCTATAAATTCACAATTCCAGAGAAAAAAATAAGGGAGGAAGTTTTATTGCATTTCACGATACAGAGCTGCCGCCACCTCATGTTCTTCATCGGGAGGCCAGATCTGGAGTCCGTTTGGGGCTCCGGAGAGGGGGATCTTCCGGCATCGTCATCATCAACCATCCTTCATCACCAATTTCATGATGCTCACCGCCGGGAGTGAGAAATTCCTTCGTAGGCTTGCTGGACGGTGATGAGTTGGATGAGATTTATCATGTAATCGAGTTAGTTTTGTTAGGGCTTGATCCCTAATATCCACTATGTTCTGAGATTGATGTTGCTATGACTTTGCTATGCTTAATGCTTGTCACTAGGGCCCGAGTGCCATGATTTCAGATCTGAACCCTTTATGTTTTCATGAATATATTTGTGTTCTTGATCCGATCTTGCAAGTTATACACACCTGCTACGTGTTATGATCCGCATACCCCAAGGTGACAATAATTGGGATTCTTTCCGGTGATTGCCGTAGTTTGAGGAGTTCATGTATTCACTATGTGTTAATGCTTTGTTCCGGTTCTCTATTAAAAGGAGGCCTTAATATCCCTTAGTTTCCTTATGGACCCCGCTGCCACGGGAGGGTAGGACAAAAGATGTCATGCAAGTTCTTATCGCAATCACGTATGACTATATACGGAATACATGCCTACATTACATTGATGAATTGGAGCTAGTTTTGTGTCGCCCTAGGTTATGACTATTACATGATGAATGTTATCCTACATAATCACCGATCCAATGCCTACGAGCTTTTCACATATTGTTTTCGCTAAGTTACTACTGCTGCTACTGCTGTCACAATTGTTACTACTATTGCTGCTACCGTTACTGCTACTGTTACTATTATTGCTATTGCTATCAAATTATCATACTACTGTGCTACTGATCACTCTGCTGCAGATATTTAGTCTCCAGGTGTGGTTGAATTGACAACTCAACTGCTAGTACTTGCAAATATTCTTTGGCTCCCCTTGTGTCGAATCAATAAATTTGGGTTGAATACTCTACCCTTGAAAACTGTTGCGATCCCCTATACTTGTGAGTTATCATGCACCCATAGTCCCATGCCCTTATAGCAACTATTTAGCTGTTCTTAATCTAATGCCCCTGGTAAAATGAAGCCATGCCACTGTTATTAGTCATGCCAAGTTTAACCAATTGTTATTGCCACTAATTGTTTGAGAATCTGATTGTTTTCTTTGTAGCTTTTTGTGCAAACAGGGGTATCCATTTCACCTCGTTGCTATTGTGACCTTTTGGTACACTGCACAAAACACTTCTTAAAAGAAGTGAGAAGTGCTTTGTGCAGTTCAACTAAAATGTCACACTGGAACCGTTGGTCGATTCCAGTGGAACTGCACAAAGGGAGATATGAGTTCCTATCCTCATCATCTATATTGGCACCATAACCTTCCCTTAGGTAAGAATGATATTTAGCGCATGTGTTCACCTCTATTTTGCTACGGTCATGAGAAAATAATGCTATTGTTTACTAGTATACTTGTACTCCCTCACTGACAAAACCAAATCTGACATTGACGGCCAATCATGTCCTTGGTTTCAACAATTTGTGAGGAGAAAGGGGAACAAACCAAGAAGAGGAAGACAAAGAAGGAGGAAATGAAGAAGATCACTCGCTGGTACCGTCCTTTGTTATCCTTACATCTTGCTAGTGGTACCGTATTGCTGTGTTGCTACTATCTTGGTAGTGTCATGAGATAGTAATTCTATTGTTTTGTATGTCAATTCATTGACACTGGTTGAATGAGCCAATGTTTTCCTACTTTATTGTCATCATGATTTGATGCTACTGTTAAAGTAATATGCTATTGTCTTTCTATCATCTCTCACTAAGCTAATGAAGGTTTCACCTCGTTCCTACTTTGTGCAAATAGGGATCATGTTGTGTCAATCGTACATTTTAGTGGAACTGCACAAGAGGATACTATGGATTGTATTCCAGCCGGTGCTTTATCTCTGCTGGAATTGCTTGATAATCTCTCGATATAATCTCACAAGAGGATACTATTGAATGATTCCAGTTAGTGCTTTATCTTCTCATCTGGAATTACTTGAATAAGCTTCCTCGTGCAGGTTAGTACCAGCCTACGTCCTTAATCCAGATTAGTGTGATGTCATCTCTATTGGTATTGTGCTACTGTCATGAGAAAGTGCTTTATCTTTGCACGTTAAATCTTTGCAACTGATGATACATGGCAATGCTTTGCGTGTTGAGCTAATTGGCACTGATAAAATAAACTAATACGTCTCTTTAAGCAAGGCTAATATGTTGCTATCTTTGCCCATTAAGATAATGAGGATGCTTCTATTTGTTAGTGTATGTTTCATCAACTAGTGCCACTATTATAGTAATCTCACTTTCTCAATATATGTGCCAATAGGGATTCTCAATTTTAGTGGAACTGCACAAAGACTTCGGGTGGTTCATTGCCTCAACTGCCTCCTTACTTTCCTATCAGTCGCTTATCTCTGCTTCCAGTCAACGGAAGTACTAATTGATAAGCTTCCTCACATAGGTTGGTACCGGCCTACAACCTTCATCCTGATTATTGTGCTTTGTCATATCTATTGGTAATTTGGTATTGTGCTATTGTTTTGCTACTATCATGAGAAAGTGCTTTAGTTTTGCATGTTAACCTAATGCAACTTATGTACACGCCAATTCATTGCGTGATGAGCCTATGCCACTAATAAAATAAACTAATACCACCCTTTAAGCAAGGCTACTATGTTGCTATCTTTAGCCATTAAGATAATCACAATGCTTCTATTTGTTAGTATATGTTTAATAAACTAGTGGCACTATTATAGTAAACCTCACTTCCTCAATATCTATGCAAATAGGGATGCTCGACTGCTGGAAATATTGGCACCTTTTCGATTAATCTAATCCATGAGTAGATAATAAGCATGGCAATCACAGTGGGTGGTTCATTGCCTTCACTGCCTCCTTTCTTGCCTGCAAGGTAAGAGTCTTGGCGAGCTATAGAACCAAGATGAGGCAGCATAGCTTTATAAAAGGAGTAACTTGCAGCCTCTACTCACAGGCAACATTAAGCATATCATCGTAATGTTCGATGTCAATCGCCGAACTGAGAACATATCCCATCCAAACCACATGCAACATTAATGGAAAGACCCTACAAGCAAAGCGTTACATTGGGCGATTTCAGTAGAACTGCACAAAAAGATCAGATGGTCAGATACTTATGATGGCTCCTATGTAGTCCAAAGTTCACTCAGACAAGCATCGATGTTGACAAGAAGAAGTGCCAGAGTGAACACCACTTAACCAGTCTGCACCCCAGGGATGCTCCATTTCAGTTCAACTTCAAAAAAACTTTGAGTGGTTCATTTTGTCCACTGCCTCCTTGTCTGCATGGTAGAATTGTGGCGAGCTACAGGACCAAGATGAGCCAGTAAACTAGTTGGATGAAAGTAGTGGCCAAGATGCTCAAACCTCTCGCGGCATCGAGGCCACCATCATGAGGATAACCTACAAGCAAAGTTCAGATGGTCTGTGCTGCCTCTTATGTACTCAAAAGTTTGCTCAGACAAGCATTAATTTTAGCAAGAAGGACCACCGAGTGAACACCACTTAACCAGTCTACACCGAAGGTAATTAAAGTGTGTCGATGGAGGATATTGGTTGTGATCTCTCAATCATTTGGATACATAAACATGCTGAACTGGTATATGTTAATCTTTTGAGTTGTTGATTGTGAATGTTGGCTATGAATATTGGCTTGTGGTCTCTCAATCATTTGGATGCATAAACATGCTGAACATGTGTGTATGTGAATCTTTTGAGGAGTTGATTGTGAATGTTGGTTATGAATATGAATGTATCCTGTGAACCTGAGTTTGATCTGAATGTTTACCTTTTATGTTGTACTTGTGTGCGAACTTGTTAGAATCTATACTTTGGGCTTGTGACATGTGAGTGTCACACGGCACACCATTGTCTCAACAAGAATGGCACCTTCTTGTTAGGGTTGCAAGGGCGCATCAACTCTTATTTATCTTTTGCCCAGTCTTTACAAGCACTGATCGCTAACTAGCCTACTAACACATGAACACTACATGGCATCAGATCGACTGTATCCTACACGAATGACCCAGCGCATCATCACGCTCGAAAACACAGGGTACCTAGCAGATTTCAGACTGACATCTAGTACCCAGTTGGTTGAACCGCCCCGCTCAGCCCCCGCGATATTGTTTTCGGCCTCTAAAAAAACGTACTACTGCATTGTTTTTGGGCTTTGACAAGTGCTATTTTCTGTAGGTTGGGGCACCGAGCAAATGGGCCACTGGTCCGCCACGGACTGGGAGGCTATGAAAACAAGTTGTATCGTGGAGAGGCAAGCTAAAAAAATACCCCATCGAGAGCCATCCACTAAAAAAAATCACGTCTGACGTTCTTCTTCAGTATTTTCTCTACTGGTTCTCCCGCCGCCCAAACCAGCGCGGCCGGACTGCCTTCGGCCGCCCAAGGGCCGGTGGCACTGCCTCGCGCCATGACCCCCGACCCCTCTTAAATCCAGCTCGCTCCATACCCCAACGCGGGAAGGAAGTTTTATCTTCTTCCCCCTCGCGCTGTCGATGGATTGAAGAAGCACGACATCCAATGCACCACCGGCGATGGCTGCCTGCCATTAATCTCTCCAATTACGGAGATTACGACGCGTCATCCAATGCACTCCATCTGGGAGACGCGCCCATTGACCGCCTGCTCTCTTACCTCCTCCTTAATGGCGCCCACGGCACCCTATAATACACCGCCGCCGTACCCTCTATCACCCCAATCCTCTCTCTGGCGCCTCCCATTCCCATCTCCAATCCACCAGCACTCCCTCGTCAATGGCGCAATTGGAGGAGCACCCACTCGTGTTCAATTTTGGGGAGGAGGAGGATGAGCATCCCGCGAATCCTCTGGATCCATTATGGGATGAGATGGACCTGGGCTTGGAGATAGTTGCCCAAAAGAAGGAAGAGGCGGAGCAGCTGTTTGGGGCCCCCGCACCCGCCGTAGACGAATGGCCTGCCTTGGACGCTGACATCGCTGAGGCATATTTCCACGCCGTCCACTACAACTTTGTGTCGATTCCACGCATTCTACCACTGCGGTGGCGACGGTCGTGGATGTGGCGGTGGCACTGGCCGCGGCCGTGGCGGTGGCGGAGGTCGTGGCCATGGGGGTGGCGCTGGCGGTGGCCGTGGTAGTGGCGGTGACCGTGGCCGTGGTGACGGTGGAGGTTGTGGCCGCGGGGGTGGCACTGCCCAGGGCCGTGGGGGTGGCGCTGGCCGTGGCTAGTGTCTGGTTCAGCTTCAGCTTCTAAAAATGTAGTCGTGGTGGAAGCAAATTAACTAGTACTACTACTGTTGTTTGTTTGAATGAATTAACTGTCAAAGTGGTGTTTTCTTTCTGCCAATGGTTGGATTCATATCGAACGGCTAGCGTACGTTTTCTCTTACATCTTCTATCTCCCGTCTTCTTCTTCCTCCAGCCTCCCAAACCAACGCCGGCCGAACCGCATGCTCCCGCCACCCCGCGGTCGGTGACTGACGCGAAACAAATGTTCTGCCACCAGAAATATAAATAGTAAAAGTGGAAAAAAGAGTCTCGCCGCCTACTAAAATACTGACATCTCGGACCCACCAGGTTGTCAACGTAGTAAATAAAGGAGTGAATTAAACAAGGAGAGGCTGTCACCAAGGACTTCTTTTTTTTAGGTCGAGCAAATATAAACTGGGCTTTGGCCTGCCCAGCCTAGTATATGCGCATCCCACGACATGATGACACTGGGATCCAGTAGGTCTCGACTGGGCTGTGGGACACCGAGCCTATAGACATAATAAACAGTGTTACACATTAATTCCCATGTACATGGGAGAACTGGGATCATTAGGTTGACCCTGAATGAACTTAGGATTTCTGATGATTTTAAGCCTCTCTTTATGTTTGGTGCATGATCCCTTGGCTGGCAACTCAGCAAATTCATCATACTCGTCCTCATCAGCAACACCCTCGACGCCCAGTACCCTCCTCTTCCACACATCACTACATGGCAGTTCTTATGCAAGGGGTCTTTCACATAGAAAATCTGGGTCGCATCACTGGCAAGAATGAATGGGTCCTTGTGATATGCCATCTTTATCATGTTAACGCAGTTCTTCCTGTATTCATCAACCTTTACCTCACTAAGAGGGACCCATTTGCACCTGAATAATGCCACCTTAACTTCCACATAGTTAAGCTCCCAAATCTCTTCGATGGTTCCATAGTATACCCTCTTATCATCTTCATCTACAGTTATGGATTCTATTCGAATAGAGCTGTTCTGATATGAGGTCTTCTCATCACGTTCCTTAGTGTAGAACGTGTAGCCATTTATGTCATACGCTTGGTATCTCAATACCGTAGGTGATGGCTTTTGTGCCAACCACGTTGCAATGTCATCCATGGATCCGCGTGACAAACGATCCTTCAGCCATCTGACATAGTCCTTATTGTGTGCCTTCATCACGACATCTAATGGATGCACCATGGGTAAGAAGCTTCGTCGTATCTCCGCCAAGTGTTCTTCAGCATAAGCGTCGAGAACAGGGCTGTTAAGCAGTACCGTCAAATGGGCTTGATCGGTCTCATCTCCGGGTGCAGCATGTGGTGCACCAGCAAGGACCAGCTTACTAGCCAGCCTTCCCTCGTGGCGAGAGAGGGGCAAACCTATAGGTCTTTGTTTCATGTATTCGGTGCAAAACTCAACCACTTCATCCGTGGTATAACCTTGTAGGATGCTTCCCTCTGGATGGCATCGGTTCTGACAATAGCGCTTCAATATTCCCATGTACCGCTCAAAGGGATACTTGTTGCGAAGAAACATAGGACCATAGTACTTTATCTCGTTGACAAGGTGCACAGTGAGATGGACCATGACATCAAAGAATGACGTTGGGAAAAACATCTCTAGGTTGGACAATATTCTTGCAATATCCTCTTGCATATAATCCAGCTCTTCACGATCTACCACTTTCTGCCATAGTTTGTTAAAGAAATCACAGAGATCAATGAGTGTGTTTCTTATGTCTGTGTCCATCAAATTCTTGATGGCCACTGGGAGGATTTGTGTCAACATTACGTGGCAATCATGTGACTTCATGTGTGCCAACTTCATTTTACCTGAGCTCACATCCACGCGACTTCTGATGTTTGTGGAGTAGGAAGAGGGTGTCTTAACTGACAATAGATAGTGGAAGAACTCTTTTGCTTCTTTTGGAGTGAAATTGTAACTCTGGCAAACATTGAGGAATTTGTCATCATCTTCTGCTTCATTCATGCGTTTTGGTTGATCACCAAGCATATCGAGTTGTGCACCGTCACCATCCTTTGTTTTACCTTTAATCTTAAGCAGAGTACCAAGGATGCTTTCACATACATTCTTCTCTACGTGCATGACATCGATGCAGTGATGCACACTTAGAATCTCCTAGTAAGGTAATTCCCACAACACTGATTTCTTCTTAAACACCTGCCCCTTGGGTGTTTTTTCGAAGACGAACCGTGTCCCTTGCCAAGCACCACTTCAATTTGTTTAGCCATGCTATGGACCTCCTTCCCAGAATATGGTCTTGGGCCCAAACCTACCTCTGCCGTACCATCAAATTCAGCTTTCATCTTTCGGTAAGGGTGATGTTTCCGTAAGAACCGACGATGACGCAAATACACAGATTTGTGCGAGTTGGGAAGAAATCCACTCGCTATCCTATCCATGCATGTGACACATCCTACCTCTCCCCTTGTTTTCTACTCCGATGTGTTACCTAATGCTGGCATATCTTGAATGGTGTGCAGCAGGAACGCATGTAGATCAAAAAACTTCTTTTTGTAAGCATCATAACATTTTACAGCAGGCTCTTTTTCCCACAATGTCAGCAGTTCTTCTACCAGTAGCTGAAAGTAAATGTCGATGTCATTTCCAGGTTGCTTCGGGCCTTGGATAATCATTGACATAATGATGTATTTTTTCTTCATACACAACCAAGGAGCAAGGTTATATATGCACAGAAGCACCGGCCATGTGCTGTGTTTGGTGCTCATATCGCCAAATGGATTCATCCCGTCAGTACACCCCCCGAGCCATCTACTTCTAGGATCCTTGGCAAAGTGTTCATACTTTCCGCGATTGACTCCCACTGAACCCTATCTTTCGGGTGCCTCAAATATTTATCCGCAATTCGCTCATCATGATGCCACCGCAACCTCTTCACCTCTCTAGGGTTTGCAGACAAACGCTTCAACCTTGGAATTAAAGGCAAGTACCAAACAACCTTGAACGGGATTCCTGTCTTGATCTCGTCGTCCAAAAGTATGTGAAAGTTGTAGGATATTGGCATGAAACAATCAAAAATTATAGATACGACGAGGATGTATCAACATCCCCAAGCTTAATTCCTGCTTGTCCTCGAGTAGGTAAATGATAAAAAGATAAATTTTTATGTGGAATGCTACCTAGTATAATCTTGACCATATAATCTAATCAAGGGATGAATATTAGGATACGAGTGATTCAAGGCAATAGTCTATCAATTTGATATTGAAAGAATAATACAAAACATGCATGTAATTCATCATTGCCTTTCATAATAATGGAGCTAAAGGAAACATCCTCTATACACTTAGTTGTGGTAAGCATGACACGCTCGTTCTTCCCTGCGTAGATACATCAAATCAAGAGTACCCCGGTGCCAAACCAAGCAATTGGATCATACTTTTTAAAGCACTTCAGCATTTTCAACTTCACTCAATACATGAGATTGAGCCATGGATATAGCACTATGGGTGGAATAGAATGCGGTGATAGAGATCAATAAGGGAAGTCAAAAAGGAAGAAAGTCTCACATCAACTCAGCGGATCAACGGACTATGGAGATGTCCATCAATCGATAGCAATACGAGGACTAGGGATTGCCATGCAAAGGATGCACAGCTATAAGTGTATGAAAGCTCACTACTGAAACTAAGTGGGTGCGCATCCACCTTGCTTGCTTTTGAAGACATCGGGCATTTGAGGAAGCCCATCATCGGAATATACATGCCAAGTTCTATAATGAAAAATTCCCACTAGTATATGAAAGTGATAACCCAGGAGACTCTCTATTTGAAGAACATGGTGCTACTCTGAAGCACAAGTGTGGTAAAAGGATAGTAACATTGCCCCTTCTCTCTTTTTCTCTCATTTTTTTCTCATTTTTTTTTCTTTTTTTTCATTTTTTTCATTTTTTGTGTTGGCTCTTTTTGGCCTATTTATTTATTTATTTTTTAATTTTCGTTCGGAGTCTCATCCCGACTTGTGGGGGAATCATGGTCTCCATCATCCTTTCCTCACTGGGACAATGCTCTAATAATGATGATCATCACACTTTTATTTACTTACAACTCGATATTACAACTCGATAAAAACTATACAGAATGACTCTATATGAATGCCTCTGGCAGTGTACCAGGATGTGCAATGATCTAGCGTAACATGTATGAAAATGATGAATGGTGGCTGTGCCACAAATATCATGTCAGCTCTATATGATATTGCAAAGCAATATGACAATGAACACAAGTCATATGACGGAACGGTGGAAGTTGCATGGCAATATATCTCGGAATGGCTATGGAAATGCCATGATAGGTAGGTATGGTGGCTGTTTTGAGGAAGATATAAGTAGGCTTATGTGTGATAGAGCGTATCATATCACGGGGTTTGGATGCACCGGCGAAGTTTGCACCAACTCTCTAGGTGAGAAAGGGCAATGCACGGTACCGAAGAGGCTAGCAAATTGCGGAAGGGTGAGAGTGCGTATAATCCATGGACTCACATCAGTCATAAAGAACTCACATACTTATTGCAAAGCCTATTAGCCCTCGAAGCAAAGTACTACTCGCATGCCCCTAGGGGGGAGGTTGGGAGGAGTTAATCATCGCGCGCCCCCGATCCGAACAACTCAAAGACTCAATCAACGATAAATCATGCTCCGACTTCACTGCTAATGTCAGCGGCCACCACTTTACATGCGTGAGGATTTACTTGCGTAAAGACATACTTCCCTTAACACCATTATTAATACTCAACTTTAATTCTTTTACTAGCATGCCCCAATATTACCACCTCAATATCACAAAACTATTGCAAGGAATCAAACATATCATATTCAGTGATCTACAATTTTTTATGTAGGATTTTATCACTAACCATGTGAATGACCAATTCCTATTGACTCTCTAAATAGATATAAGTGAAGCATGAGAATTTAATTCTTTCTACAAAAGACCACACTCTAATAAATATAAGTGAATCAAAAGAGCATTCTACAAATAATGGTTTTCCAAATGTAGAGAAACGAGCATCCAAACTTCAAAAGATATAAGTGAAGCACATGAAGCATTCTATAAAGCCATACTCAAAAGATATAAGTGAAGTGCAAAGAGCATTCTATAAATCAACCAAGGACTATCTCATACCAGCATGGTGCATAAAAGAAAAAGGAAAAATAAACATAAAAGACGCTCCAAGAATTTACGCATATCATGTGAACAAAACAAAAACCGAGACATACCGATAATTGTTGAAGAAGAAAGATGGGATGTCTTCCGGGGCATCCCCAAGCTTAGACGCTTGAGTATCCTTGAATATTTACTTGGGGTGCCTTGGTCATCCCCAAGATTGAACTCTTGCCTATCCATATTCCTCTCATATCGATACCTCCTCGATCTTCGAACACTTCATCCACACAAAACTTAACTGAACTTTTTATTAGAATGGTTAGTACATATAATATCAAATCCCATCATGTCCTGCTGTAACATTATTGTATAATTATAATCAAACATTACCCACTGTATGCTGTCACAATTATATGGCTCCCAAGTCAATGGGGCTCAACAAGATTTCAAACATAAGCAAATAAAGAAACTATAACAGCAATCTGTGAAAACAGGACAGTCTGTAAAGATGCAGATGAAACATATACTTCTGTAACTCCAAAAATTATAAAAAATTAGGAAAAAATAAAAAATTTGTATATAAGTACTGTGTAAAAATTTCAGAATTTTTGCACGTTCCAGTAAAATATGTCAATTCAAATACTACAGCAAAATTTTCTGTTTTTTCACAGCACACACCAAACAAGCAATTTAAACATCCTAAAGGTAAATCTTGGCACATTATTTTTATAATACAATGGATTTGTACAAGGAGATAATTATTTTTTTTGAAAAGTTTCTGTAATCAAGATTCACAAAGTTTCCATGGGCATGAACAAAGTTCAAGGACGTCCCCCACTTCAATGGTGTTCGTCTTTCTCACTTTCATTTTTATTTTTGAAAAGTTTTAGGTTCCCCTCTATATTTTTTCGTTTTAAAACTTTTTCTAAAAGCACACAACAGAATAAAATGACTCTCTAAAACTTCCGGGTTGTCTCCCAGGCAGCGCTTTCTTTAAAGCCATTAAGCTAGGCGTAATGTGCTCAAGTAATCGAATCACCTAGATCCCAAGATATATCAAAGCCAATTCTAATTAACAATGATTTTGTAATTTAGTAGTGAGCACAGAGCAACATATATCATGCAATGACGAAGTCTAACTCTCTTCCTATGCATCGGCATGTCATAAAAGAACAATTCATGCACACATAATAAAGGCCGATACATAGCATAAACAATTTCTTGCAATTTTATCGTATTGGAAACATAGAGAGGCGGAGATGTAGTTCCTCTTTCATAATAATTGCAATTAGGAGAAGCAAGCACATGCATATTATATCCATCAAAATCATCATGTGTAATGGTAAAACGCAACCCATCAATATAATCCTTAATAAGCGCAAACTTCTCCGATATAGTGTAGTTGGGAGAATTCAAAAAGAGAAAAGGACTATCATGTGTGGGTGCAATAGCAATAATTTCATTCTTAACATAAGGAACTATAGCAAGTTCATCTCCATAGGCATCATTCATATTGGCATCATGGCCACAAGCATAGCAAGCATCAATTTCATCAAAAAGGGATAGTTCAAACGAATCCGTGGGATCATAGCAATTATCATAGCATTCGTCCTTCGTTAAGCATGAAGGGAAATTAAACAATGTATGAGTTGAAGAGTTACTCTCATTAGAAGGTGGGCACGGGTGATCAATCCGCTCTTCCTCCCTTTGTTCTTCGCTCTCCTCCTCATCTTTTTCATCTAATGAGCTCACAGTTTCAACAATTTCTTCTTCCATAGATTCCTGCAAAATATTAGTCTCTTCTTGGATAGCGGAGACCTTCTCAATAAATTCATTAATATCAGCATTGTATTCATAATTCTCATAGCAATATTTAAGTATAGCATAATTTTCAGATCTGTAAAGAGCATCACCACAATCTTCATACTTTTCAATCAAAGAAGCAATTTCATAGGCACCCTTAAAGGAAACAAATTCTTCAATTTGTTCAATATCATAGTAACTATAAACACCTTTGCCATAAGAAGATAAGATTCCATTATCCTTAAACTCAGATTGGTAGGGAACGTGTTTTTTTAGAGTCTTCAGAACAACAAGTAAAATCATGTATTTCGCATAAATTCCAAGCATAGCAATTCAAACAATTAGTATGATGCCATAAGAGTTTCCCTTTTTGAGACAAGCGGTGTCGCACAAAATAAGCATGCTCATCTAATGATTTTCCCTCAACTAAGCTAGTTGGGTTTTTAGCACAAGCGCAAAGGGATCGAAGATGATCCAAGTAGAAAGCTTCACCGGTATGAAAGATTTTGGGTGGTTCTTCAACCATTGGGTTAGCAAGTACAACTTTTTTTTGGTATTTTACGTTTCCTACCCATAACTAAAGATAGAAAACAAGAGCGCAAAATAAAAACTACTTAGAGATAAAGCAAACCAGCGCACACGAGAATATTCACCCCACGCTATTGCTCCCCGGCAACGGCGCCAGAAAAAGGTCTTGATAACCCAAAAGTATAGGGGATCAATTGTATTCTTTTTCGATAAGTAAGAGTGTCGAACCCAACAAGGAGCTAAAAGTAGAATTAATATTATCTCAAGTTCTATCGACCACCGATACAACTCTACGCACACCAACGTTTGCTTTACCTAGAAACAAGTAATAAAACTAGAAGTACTTTGTAGGTGTAGTAGGATAAGTTTGCAAGATAATAAAGAACGTGAAAATAAAAATTAGGTTCTGTTCTAATAAAATTACAATTAAGTTAGTAAAGCGAGTGTGGAAAAGTGGTGGTAGGATTTGCGGAATTGTCCCTATGAAATTGGCTATGTTACTAGACCGATAGCAAGTTTTTATGTGGGAGAGGCCACTGCTAGCATGTCATCCCTTACTTGGAATTCTATGCACTTATGATTGGAACTATTAGCAAGCATCCGTTGTGGCGCCGCGCCTGAATACCACTGTAGTCAGACGGTCCCCGCACATACCAGCCCAGGAAAATCACTCTGGCATGCGCTTTTACAACAAGTATCATGAACACAAGCATTTCAATTAATGAATATATCAGTCTTACATGATATATTACAAGGGTGATGGCAGCGGAAAAGTTCTATCTAAGGCAGCATGGTCCTGGTGCGGCTCCAATCCACAGGGATCTGACTGGGTTACTCTTCTAGCCCGAGAACACTTTGGCTCCTAGCTAGCGAACGTCAAATCCTTAGGTGAACCTGGCCACATTGAAGGCCGCTGAGTACTTTTGAATGTACTCGCAAGCAAACCAAACCAACTTATACACCAAGCAAAGCAATCCATGGCATTCAAGCATGTACTTGTTATCTTAACAATATTAACTATCATATTATGGCAGGATTATCTAGCAAGATTAATCATCTAGCAGTATTAATCATCATGTCATAGCAGGGTTATCTATCATACTACTATTGGAGTAAATACAGTAGGGTAAAGCATATCAAGTAAATAATTCATACTCCGAGTATTCTCACGATCCAAGTCCGATCCAAACTTTGCGGTCATCCAACCGCTCATCTCATAGCCAGTGCATGGCTATCATTCATATCCCTGACATCATCTGATGTCCAGGCATCTGTACTGCAAGTCTGACAAATCATACCTTTCTCTGGTTCATTATTAACATCATATAGTTTGTTCCTCCAGACTCGACACAGACCAAATAGTGATACCAAGTAGGAACTGTGTCCCATGACCGAGGACGCGGCTATTCGAATAGATTTACACTCTGCAGAGGTTGCGCACTTTACCCACACCATGGAGCGCCTAGCCTCGTACTTTAGTACATGTTCCCATTCGGGTGGACCAGTGCTGCTCCAACAAAACCTTGTCTATTGCCTGGCACTCTTATGGTCCCACCGACAATCATACCCTCCCAGGGTCATGTCCTGGGTGGCCCCTGTGTCACCCCGTGACACCTGCCACCGTCGTGGCCAAACACTGTCCCAAACGGGGACGCCGGCAAATAACTCAACTTGGGCTCACAAGGTTATCGCCGCTTACCGGGCCAGGGTAGCGCGCACGCATAACCTCCCCAATTTGGTGGTACCGACAAGAGGCAGGACAATAGACCAAGCAAGGGCCGTCCCATACCGGTAAATGTGGTTGCACTTGAGGAGCTCGGTTCGGTGGCACTATGACTCGATCCAGCCGACGAAGGAGGTTGTTGTCATTATATCCGATTCTTTATCATAGCAACAATAATGATAATCCAAGATGTACACTAGTATATCAACATAACAACCTATCTCTACATTGTCATCTACGAGTCACTAGTGCGATAAAATGATGAGCATTAGCCGGTAATGTAAATAGCAAATTCAAACTAACCGGGGTTTAATTATTTCTATCACAGGCATCATCATTAATTAAACACGCAAGAATAACACAGAGCAATGCTTCAGAGCATATATCAGATGGTCGGCTTGCCTGGGGGTTGACAGATTCACCGGAGAGAAGTACGATCACCTCACGGAAAATTCGCCGGGAAAGGTTCCCTCCGAAAAGGCTAAATAGAGGGTAGGGGCAAAATGGTCATTTTCAGAAAGTTTGAACATTGTGAAAGTGATGGCATCGGAACGGGCTCGACGAACTGAAGACGTGGGCATTGGATTCACCTGAATCGGAGTTGTGGATGAAAAGATATAAGAACTTTTCTGCCAGGGACCTTTCTACAAATATTTTATTTACCAATGGGTCCCTAACAGTTTTCTCTGCGGAAAATGAAAAAGGGTACTGTGTAGCTGGGCCGACTCGGGCCGAAAGTGGTTAGAGCCTGAGCGCCAGCTGAGCCGCGCACCTGCTGCTGCTTACTGGGCCGGCCCACCTGCTGCTGCCCTCTTTAAAAAAACGGAGGGAGCACGTGACGCTGACGAGGGGGCCCCGCTGAACAGGTCGTCGTTCTCCTCGCGCATCCGCCTGGCTGAGGGAGGTCGGGGTCTCGACGGCGACCGCCGGCGCTGTGGGCCACCATTCGCGATGCCCAGCCTACCGGCGTGCTCAGGAGAGTGAGCCGCGTCGGGTGAGCTATCGCACGGCTGCCGAAGACACCGGAGGCGAGCAGAGCTTCGACCCCCATGGCGGTCGGCGCCGGAGAAGATGCAACCGACGCCATGGTTGTCCCGAAGCAAAATGGAGCGAGGCGAGCGGCCTCGCGACGACTATGGAGGGTTCCTGGGGTGGAAGGGTGGAGAGGGAGAGGTCGAGGTGACCGAATTTGAGCGGGGGTCATCGGCGGCCATGGCGGCGGTGAGGGACGAGGAGGACTCCTGGAGCTCGAATGGGAGGCTGGGCGGGGTGCTAGGAAGGTGAAGAGGCTGCGGGTGAGGTTGAGTGGCTCGGGGAGGGCACGTCCGTGGCTATTTATAGCGGACCGGGGCGTGTGGATGGGGACGGCCGCCATGGCAAGCTTATAGAAGCACTGGAGCTCTGGCGACATGCGGAGGGAGGGCGCGATGTCGGCAAGGGCTCTGGGAGGGTGGAGAAGTCAGCAGCAGCTTCGGGAGGACTTGGAGCGGAAGAAGACAGAGGAAGACGACGACGACGGTCACGGGCAGAATAGTGCGGCGGAGCTGCCGTGGCGTGGGGAGGAAGAAAGGAGGGGGAACCTGCGGGAGAAGATGCACGCAGCCGCTGCGGAGCCACTGGACATGCCCGGACGAGCCAGGGCTGGCCGGAGGCGACCGCACGGAGCTGACAGAGCGTAGAGCGCTGTTTTGGCATGCTCTCCTACGTGGTCACCAAGGGCACCGCGTGTCCAGGGCACAGGATGGTCCTGGAAGCTTGTCCAACACTCTCCTCGCTGCTCAACAAGATAAGAGAGGTGGCTGGAACCATCTGGGTAGCTCTGAGGCGAGTGAAACTTGCTGAAAACGATTCTGACAGCAAAATTGGCTGGAATCTTGTGGAGAAATGAATGAGAGTGGGGGTTTGAAATTTTGTCAAAATGAAATATGGTAGGAAGGACTAGGTTCTGGCAAAATTTGGAGGCATTTGGGCCAATTGTGCATATACTTCCTTTGCAATGCCAAATTTGGTCCAGAAACTTGACTTTGAAGCTGCACTCATATGGCTTAATGAAATGAACTGAATTTTGGTGTAGGGTGATGATTTGAAGATATGGAGGTACTGGAAAAATTTCAGCTCATTTGGAAATGCCAAAGTGGTACTTCTTTCACAGAGCTTCCTGTTGGACAGAAACTTGATGGAATTTTTGGGAGAAATTGGCTAGATAAAATGATGTGAATTTTTGCATAGTCACATCATATAGGGAATGTGAGGTCCTGGATTAATTTGAGAATTTTTGAAGCAATATAAAATATAGTTGCTTAAATAAATCCAGAAACAAGAATTGGATGATGCTCTCAAAAGTTGAGCTATGGAACTTGGGATCTTGATGGAAATGGTGAAGATATGGATAGGAGAAGCTCCACAAATTATTTGGGATTTTTCCTGGCTACCAAAATGGTAGCTCCTTTGGAAAGTGCCCAAAATGCAATATTGGCTTTAAATAGGAAAAGGAAATTTCCCTTATTTAAATATGGCCAATATTTTTATGGGAGCTCAATATGATCACCAAGAATATCTCCACAAGTTTTCATGAACTTTGGAGATGGACAGATATTTTCCTGGATTTAATTCCTTTAAACAGCAGAAAAAGGAATTAATTTTAAATAAAAAATATTGCAAATGACTTGGCAATATTTTTGCATATCCAGGGCTTATGGATGTGGGATGATCACTGGGAGAAGTTTGGGAGGCAACAAATCAAAGGAAATTGGAGTTCCTTCGTAACGGAAGGAATTAGGGTTTCCCTTCCGATAGACCGGAGAGTAGGGTTTCAGCGGCAAAGTCTTGAGAAAATATCTTGGGTGGCAAGATTGGACTGGAGAGAATCTCTGGTGGATAGGAAAGGCAAGGATAAATGACCATCTTCATATACCCAAAGGTAAGAGAAAAGCCGATAACATCGAAAAAAAGACGGGAGTCAAATCCCGCAAAGGAAAAAAAACAAGGAGCAAAAACCAGGGTGTCACAAACCTACCCCCCTTAAGAAAATCACATCCTCGAGATTTCCGGGCTTACCTCCTGGTGAAGGGGACTTACCTGTGTGCGACTTGGATCCATCAGCTATCTTGTCTTCATTTGTTTACTGATCTCTTAACTGCCTCTTTTGATGGCTCCCGTGCTGTCTTCTTCGGACGGCTGCATTGAATCCTTCTCTTTCCTGCCAGGCAAACCCTTTGTGCTGGTAGTTTGTTGGCTGGGGTTGGTGGGTATCTCTGAGTATCGACAAATAATCTGGTTTCCATGTCCTGAGACTAGCTGCTTCGGGTTTTATTGCGGTACCTCTTACACTGACTGCCAAGGGCGAGACATTCTTTCTGGGTACCGGACTCTCGTGCTTGTATGGCCTGGAGTGGCTAGGAGTGGATCTCTTTTTTTCCTTGTCAGAATACTCAATCTGGCTGTGGGTTTTATACGGATGCTTTCTTCCTGTCTCTTGCATTCTGACTTCGTTCTCAGGAGGTTCCTAGCTGAAATGTCGGGCATGATCACAAAGTAATCATAGACGGTAATCTCTGAGATGGCTCTACCATATATAGCCTCTGTGGTCCTTGCTATGACCACTGAGCTGACATAGTATGGCTATCATTCCGTGCATTCTTCAGAGCATAACCTCTGATCTTGGCTGATGGCCCGTATTCACGATGACATGCTGGCTGCATTGTTGTGGCCGTATATGCAAGAGTCTGACAAGGATTGGCAATATCACCTTGTCTGTGGAGCTTTACTTCATTGACCGTCGCGGAGATTGTTTATTCCAGACTTCCTTGTTCTTGGGGGTTCCTTTTTGGGGAACTTGTCATGACCTACCATCATGGCTCCTTGGTCATATCCCAGCTTGTTGGGCTTGTATTCACAATTTACTCTTACATATCTCGTAGGGGTGGCTGTGCTCATACCCTTGCTTTAAACTGTGGGGCCAATATTTCTCTGAACACAGTCATTCCGTATACGAGTGGCTCGCATGAACTGATCCGCTGGACTGCATGTCACAACATATGCATGGGTAGGGTAGATCCTTTCATAACCACCGAGTTCTGAAGCAGACGTGTGTCTGGACTAGTTCGTGCTTCTGGCAAATTGTTGTGGACATGGTGGTGTGTTGAAAAAGGCTGAATTCCTTATGCTCAAAGCTTTTGCCAGGGTAGTGTGCCGAAGAAGGCTGGGCGTCGTACCTCAGAAGTTTCCCCTCAGGTTGCTTACTGGGGAAGGTCGGGTGCCTTATGCCGAAAGCTTTCTGCGGTAGCACGCTGAGGAAGATTGGGGTGCCGTACTCCAGAAGATTTTCTCACCAAGGGGTGTAGCGAGGAAGGTTGGGAGTCTTGCGCCGTAAGCTCCTCTTGATAGCTTGCGGAGGAAGTCTGGGTTCCTTGTACCAAAAGCCTTGCACTAGGATATGCAGTCGGACCTGTGGCCGGTTCTGGCTTCCTTCTGAAGTATCCAAAATTTACCCATAGTGGAGCCAAAACTTGGTGTAGGCCATACCTTGTTTGAAGATATTCCATTGGTTATGCACACCGCTTGTCCCTCTGGTGGTCCGATCATTGTTGCTGTAGAGGTTGCACAACTGATGCAGACTTCATGTTGACAATTAATTCAAAATACCCTTTGTGTTCAAACCAAGTGTTGCTAGTAGTGAGCAGTTGACGGATAATTCCTTTCGGTTTAGCTGAACTCCCACGTGTTTGGAATTCTCATTGATTCTGGGCAGTCATGAACTCATCCATATTTCTCACAGACCTTGTTCATCATGCCCAGAAAATTTGTATGTGCATTGATAAATTCCAAAATATGCTTTGAAATTTGTATCAACATACCAGAGTTTTGTTGTTGCTCTCGGCACCTTCACATTCTTGTAATATGTCTTCTGTGGGAAATAAATGATTCTTGAGTCCATTGAGAAAAGACTCAAGGTTCACCCCACTGACTGAAATAATCCTTGTGTTGAGGACGGAAGCATTTGTTCCTACTTGATAGCTCCTCTGACTATTCCTGAGGTGTGATTTGTTCTGAGGCAAACTCCCTCAGGTATAGTCTAGCCTTGTCTGTTGCACGCAGAGTCGTCTTCTGACCCATCCTTTATTCTTGACAGGTCCGGTGTTCGTGTTCTGAATATTAGGCAGTTGGCTTGGCTTGACTCTTACTGAATTTGGATTATTGGGTATTATCCAAGTTGTATGCTGGTCTTCCTTGACAGTTCTTGCAGATGGATCCAGTCGAAGTGACAGAACGGAAACGAGAAAAGAAGCAAGAACCGTGAAAAACAAAAAAGCAATTAAAGCTCAAATTTTGCGGATCTTACACATGTGGCCAAAGATTCACTAGTATAACTAGCCTAGCGCACTCGATTCACCTCTAAGGACTTAGAAGCAAAACCACACAATGCTCCTGGTTAGAAATTGGGGTCAAGCTCCTACTACTTCCTTAGGGAACATCAAACTCGACGCACGACCATAGCCAAAGTGGCTTAGTCAACGATCCTAGGGTTATCGGGGAAAACATGGAGTTTAACGGCGTTTCCCAAAGGAAACTAGATTTGAGAAGAGAGATGCCATGGTTAGCAAGCAAGGTGGGGATATCAGGTTTACCTAGGGGTTCAGGGCTCACTGGTCGTTGCGTGGTGCGGACATCTTACAGCGGAGGCAAAGGCCACGAGAGTTGGGGTCTGATGGAGCCAAAAACCTATGGGATTGCCTTATGATCAATAGTAGCCATGCCTGTTTGGCAAAGATGGCTGAAATCCATCTGGGCTTTCTACTAATCAAAAAGGCAATGAAATCTGGCTAGGGTAACCTACGGTCAGCCTGGCTCTGATACCATCCGTTGTGGCGCCCCGCCTGAATACCACTGTAGTCAGACGGTCGCCGCACATACCAGCCCAGGAGAATCACTCTGGCATGCGCTTTTACAACAAGTATCATGAACACAAGCATTTCTATTAATGAAAATATCAGTCTTACATGATATATTACAAGGGTGATGGCAGCGGAAAAGTTCTATCTATGGCAGCATGGTCCTGGTGCGGCTCCAATCCACAGGGATCTGACTGGGTTACTCTTCTAGCCCGAGAACACTCCGGCTCCTTGCTAGCGAACATCGAATCCTTAGGTGAACCTGGCCACATTGAAGGCCGCTGAGTACTTTTGAATGTACTCGCAAGCAAACCAAACCAACATATACACCAAGCAAAGCAATCCATGGCATTCAAGCATGTACTTGTTATCTTAACAGTATTAACTATCATATTATGGCAGGATTATCTAGCAAGATTAATCATCTAGCAGTATTAATCATCATGGCATAGCAGGGTTATCTATCATACTACTATTGGAGTAAATACAGTAGGGTAAAGCATATCAAGTAAATAATTCATACTCCGAGTATTCTCACGATCCAAGTCCGATCCAAACTTTGCGGTCATCCAACCGCTCATCTCATAGCCATCGCATGGCTATCATTCATATCCCTGACATCATCTGATGTCCACGCATCTGTACTGCAAGTCTGACAAATCATACCTTTCTCTGGTTCATTATTAACATCATATAGTTTGTTCCTCCAGACTCGACACAGACCAAATAGTGATACCTAGTACGAACTGTGTCCCATGACCGAGGACGCGGCTATTCGAATAGATTTACACTCTGCAGAGGTTGCGCACTTTACCCACACCATGGAGCGCCTAGCCTCGTACTTTAGTACATGTTCCCATTCGGGTGGACCAGTGCTGCTCCAACAAAACCTTGTCTATTGCCTGGCACTCTTACGGTCCCACCAACAATCATACCCTCCCAGGGTCATGTCCTGGGTGGCCCCTGTGTCACCCCGTGACACCTGCACCGTCGTGGCCAAACACTGTCGGCAAATAACTCAACTTGGGCTCATAAGGTTATCGCCGCCTACCGGGCCAGGGTAGCGCGCACGCATAACCTTCCCTATTTGGTGGTACCGACAACAGGCAGGACAATAGACCAAGCTAGGGCCGTCCCATACCGGCAAATGTGGTTGCACTTGAGGAGCTCAGTTCGGTGGCACTATGACTCGATCCAGCCGACGGAGGAGGTTGTTGTCATTATATCCGATTCTTTATCAAAGCAAAAATAACGATAATCCAAGATGTACACTAGTATATCAACATAACAACCTATCTCCACATTGTCATCTACGAGTCACTAGTGCGATAAAATGATGAGCATTAGCCGGTAATGTAAATAGCAAATTCAAACTAACAGGGGCTTAATTATTTCTATCACAGGCATAATCATTAATTAAACTCGCAAGAATAACACAGAGCAATGCTTCAGGGCATATATCAGATGGTCAGCTTGCCTGGGGGTTGACAGATTCACCGGAGAGAAGTACGATCACCTCGCAGAAAATTCGCCGGGAAAGGTTCCCTCCAGAAAGGCTAAATAGAGGGCAGGGGCAAAATGGTCATTTTCAGAAAGTTTGAACATTGTGAAAGTGATGGCATCGGAACGGGCTCAACGAACTTAAGACGTGGGCGTTGGATTCACCTGAATCGGAGTTGTGGATGAAAAGATATAAGAACTTTTCTGCCAGGGACCTTTCTGCAAATATTTTATTTGCCAATGGGTCCCTAACAGTTTTCCCTGCGGAAAATGAAAAAGGGTACTGTGTAGCTGGGCCGACTCGGGCCGAAAGTGGTTAGAGCCCGAGAGCCAGCCGAGTCGCGCAGCTGCTGCTGCTTACTGTGCCGGCCCACCTGCTGCTGCCCTCTTTAAAAAAACGGAGGGAGCGCATGACGCTGACGAGGGGGCCCCGCTGACCAGGTCGTCGTTCTCCTCGCGCATCCACCTGGCTGAGGGAGGTCGGGGTCTCGACGGCGACCGCCGGCGCTGTGGGCCGCCATTCGCGATGCCCAGCCTACCGGCGTGCTCAAGAGAGTGAGCCGCGTCGGGTGAGCCATCGCACGGCTGCCGGAGACACCGGAGGCGAGCAGAGCTTCGACCCCCGCGGCGGTCGGCGCCGGAGAAGATGCAGCCGACGCCATGGTCGTCCCGGAGCAAAATGGAGCAAGGGGAGCGGCCTCGCGACGACTAGGGAGGGTTCCTAGGGTGGAAGGGTGGAGAGGGAGAGGTCGAGGTGACCGAATTTGAGCGGGGGTCATCGGCGGCCATGGCGGCGGTGAGGGACGAGGAGGACTCCTGGAGCTCGAATGGGAGGCTGGGCGGGGTGCTAGGAAGGTGGAGAGGCTGCGGGTGAGGTTGAGTGGCTCGGGGAGGGCACGGCCGTGGCTATTTATAGCCGGCCGTGGCGTGCGGATGGGGACGGCCGCCGTGGCAAGCTTATCGGAGCACTGGAGCTCTGGCAACACGTGGAGGGAGGGCGCAATGTCGGCAAGGGCTCTGGGAGGGTGGAGAAGTCAGCAGCCGCTTCGGGAGGACTCGGAGCAGAAGAAGACAGAGGAAGACGACGACGATTGTCACAGGCAGAATAGTGCGGCGGAGCTGCCGTGGCGTGGGCAGGAAGAAAAGAGGGGGAAGCTGCGGGAGAAGATGCACGCGGCCGCTGCGGAGCCACTGGACATGCCCGGACGAGCCAGGGCTGGCCGCAGGCGACCACACGGAGCTAACAGAGCGCAGAGCGTCGTTTTGGCATGCTCTCCTGCGTGGTCACCAAGTGTACTGCGTGTCCAGGGCACAGGATGGTCCTGGAAGCTTGTCCAACACTCTCCTCGCTGCTCAACAAGATAAGAGAGGTGGCTGGAACCATCTGGGTAGCTCTGAGGCGAGTGAAACTTGCTGAAAACGATTCTGACAGCAAAATTGGCTGGAATCTTGTGGAGAAATGAATGAGAGTGGGGATTTGAAACTTTGTCAAAATGAAATATGGTAGGAAGGACTAGGTTCTGGCAAAATTTGGAGGCATTTGGGCCAATTGTGCATATACTTCCTTTGCAATGCCAAATTTGGTCCAGAAACTTGACTTTGAAGTTGCAATCATATGGCTTAATGAAATGAACTGAATTTTGGTGTAGGGCGATGATTTGAAGGTCTGGAGGTACTGGAAAAATTTCAACTCATTTGGAAATGCCAAAGTGGTACTTCCTTCACAGAGCTTCCTGCTGGACAGAAACTTGATGGAATTTTTGGGAGAAATTGGCTAGATAAAATGATGTGAATTTTTGCATAGTCACATCATATAGGGAATGTGAGGTCCTGGATTAATTTGAGAATTTTTGAAGCAATATAAAATATAGTTGCTTCACAACCTCAAAATAAATCCAGAAACAAGAATTGGATGATGCTCTCAAAAGTTTAGCTATGGAACTTGGGATCTTGATGGAAATGGTGAATATATGGATAGGAGAAGCTCCACAAATTATTTGGGATTTTTCTTGGCTACCAAAATGGTAGCTCCTTTGGAAAGTGCCCAAAATGCAATATTGGCTTTAAATAGGAAAAGGCAATTTACCTTATTTAAATATGGCCAATGTTTTTATGGGAGCTCAATATGATCACCAAGAATATCTCCACAAGTTTTCATGAACTTTGGAGATGGACAGATATTTTCTTGGATTTAATTCCTTTCAGCAGAAAAAGGAATTAATTTTAAATGAAAAATATTGCTAATGACTTGGCAATATTTTTGCATATCCAGGGCTTATGGATGTGGGATGATCACTGGGAGAAGTTTGGGAGGCAACTGATCAAAGGAAATTGGAGTTCCTTTGTAATGGAAGGAATTAGGGTTTCCCTTTCGATAGACCGGAGAGTAGGGTTTCAGTGGCAAAGTCTTGAGAAAATATCTTGGGTGGCAAGATTGGACTGGAGAGAATCTCTGGTGGATAGGAAATGCAAGGCTAAATGACCATCTTCATATACGCAAAGGCAAGAGAAAACCCGATAACATCAAAAAAAAAGACGGGAGTCAAATCCCGCAAAGGAAAAAAAACAAGGAACGAAAACTAGGGTGTCACAATCCGCACTACTAATGTTCATTAAGGTAAAACCCAACCATAGCATGAAGATATATTGGTCTCCCTTCAATCCTGTATGAATCAATTTCTATGGTAGGAAGAAGTTTCCGTCACTCTTGCCCTCCAATGCAGAGTCCTATCTACATACAACTAACCCTATGGTGTGATCCACGCACGCTGTCATATGATGGGCACCAAAGGACATCAACATAATCACAAGCAATTTAAACCAATCATAGCAATTCACAAATTACCCATAGGACAACAAAAATCTACTCAAACATCATAGGATGGCAACTCATCATTGCAAAATAATATGAAGCATAAAGCACCATGTTCAAGTAGGGGGTACAACGGGTTGCGGGAGAGTGGACCACTAAAAATAGACGAGGGAAGGTGATGGAGGTGTTGGTGAAGATAACGGAGTTGTTGGAATGGATCGTCGTCATAGGATGTTTCCCCGGCGGCGTTCCAGCACCACCGGGAGAGAGGGGGAGAGAGCCCCCTCCTTCTTCTTCTTCCTTAGCCTCCCCCCTAGATGGGAGAAGGGTTTCCCTCTGGTACTTGTCCGCCATGGCTCCCGGAGGGCAGGAGCCCCTCCGAGATTGGATATCTCTCTCTGTTCTCTTCTATTTCGCGTTCCTGTTTTCTAGCCCTTCACCGTTTCTTCTATTCCCGGAGATCCGTAACTCCGATCGCGCTAAAATTTTAACACGATTTTTTTCCCGATATTATATTTCTTGCGGTGAAAGAAGGGCTCCAACCGACTTACGAGGGAGTCACAAGGCAACACGGCGCGGCCACCCCCCTGGCCGCGCCCTGTTGCCTTGTGGCCACCTCGGGCACCGTCTTGCGTTGATTCTTCTTCCCAAAAATCACATATATTCCAAAATAAATCTCTGTAAAATTTTATTGCGTTTGGACTTCGTTTGATATGGATTTTCTACGAAAAAACATGCAAAAATAGGAACTGACACTAGGCACTGGATCAATATGTTAGTTCCAAAAATAATATAAAATGTTGCCAAAAGTATGTGAAAGTTGTATTATATTGGCATGAAACAACCAAAAATTATAGATACAACAAAGACGTATCAATGACTTATCGCTGCGTCTCATAGTCGGGTCTGTCCGACTCGGACTTTATGTCGACTCAGATCCGACTATGTCAAATCTGACCAGATCCTTCCGAGTCCATATTATCCGGCTAGAATCCAATGCTCAATGGCTAGTGATACCGAGCCATCCACTGTGTCATATGCTAGTCAGTCAGATGCGCGTCCACACAGCCCTTTTGACTAGGGATCTTTTAGGACAGTCATCATACAATGCATAGTCCCACAAACAAGTCACGTACTTGTTGATACACATCATTGATAATGTCCAAGGACTATGTATGTTCATAAACACATAGGAAATATCATCATACATGATTGCCTCTGGGGCATATCTCCAACATGACCCATATTTATATAAAGAAGGAGTAGATGGTGTTGTTAGGCGTTGTGTACCTGAGCATGAACAGGAACAAATCCTACGGAAATGCCATTCCGAGGCATACGGAGGGCACCACGCAGGAGATCGAACTACATTACTGGCCTACTCTCTTCAAGGATGCACGTAAGTTAGTCCTCTCAAGTGATGAATGTCAAAGAATTGGTAATATTTGTAGACGTTAGGAAATGCCTATCAATTATTCTCTTGTTTTTGAGCCATTTGACGTATGGGGATTTGATTATATGGGACCTTTTCCTAAATCTAATGGTTATACTCACATTCTAGTTGTTGTTGATTATGTTACTAAGTGGGTAGAAGCTATTCCAACTAGTAGTGCTCATCACAACACATCAATTAAAATGCTTAAAGAGGTTATCTTTCCGAGATTTGGGGTCCCTAGATATTTAATGACTGATGGTGGTTCGCATTTTATCCATGGTGCATTCTGCAAGATCTTAGCTAAATATGATGTTAACCATAGAATTGCATCACCTTATCATCCTAGGTCTAGTGGTCAAGTTGAATTGAGCAATAGAGAATTAAAGTTAATTTTGCAAAAGACCATTAACCAGACTAGGAAGAATTGTTCTAAGAAACTTGATGATGCATTGTGGGCATATAGAACTGCTTATAAAAATCCTATGGGTATGTCCCCATATAAAATGGTCTATAGAAAGGCATGTCATTTACCTCTTGAATTAGAACATAAAGCTTATTGTCAAATTAAAGAACCCAACTATGATTTTAAACTTGCCGGTAAAAAGAGGTTGTTTGACATTATTTCCCTAGATGAGTGGAGAATACAAGCTTATGAAAATGCCAAGTTGTTTAAAGAAAAGGTTAAAAGATGGCATGATAAAAGAATCCAAAAACGAGAATTTAAAGTCGGTGATCAAGTTCTATTATACAATTCTCGTTTCAGATTCTTTGTAGGAAAACTTCTCTCCAAATGGGAAGGACCGTACATCATCGAAGAAGTTTATCATTCTGGAGCTATCAAGATTAATAACACCGAGGGCACCAACCCAAAGGTGGTTAATGGGCAAAGAATTATGAATTATATTGCAGGTACACCCATCAATGTTGAAACCAATATTATCCAAACATTTAAACCGGAGGAACATCTAAAATAGGCCTTCCGAAACACTCCAGAACCCTAAAAAGGGGTAGGTATGTGATACGGTAAGTAAACCGACTCCAAAAATTCCATAAAAATAATTTCTGTCCGTTTTAGTATATTAGAAAATTACAAAAATAAGAAAAAACCGAGGGGACCCACGAGGAGGTCACAAGGCAAGAGGGCACGCCGTGTTGCCTTATGGGCCCCTCGTGTGCCTGATAACCCACAAGTATAGGGGATCGCAACAGTTTTCGAGGGTACAGTATTCAACCCAAATTTATTGATTCGACACAAGCGGAGCCAAAGAATATTTACAAGTATTAGCAGTTGAGTTGTCAATTCAACCACACCTGGAGACTAAATATCTGCAGCAGAGTGATCAGTAGCACAGTAGTATGATAGTTTGATAGTAGTAGCAATAAGAGTAATAGTAGCAGTAACGGTAGCAGCAATAGTAGTAGCAATTGTAACTGTAGTAGCAACAGTAGTAACTTAGCAAGAACAATATGTGAAAAGCTCATAGGCATTGGATCGGTGATTATGTTGGATAACATTCATCATGTAACAGTCATAACCTAGGGCGACACAGAACTAGCTCCAATTCATCAATGTAATGTAGGCATGTATTCCGTATATAGTCATACGTGCTTGCGATAAGAACTTACATGACATCTATTGTCCTACCCTCCCGTGGCAGCGGGGTCCATAAGGAAACGAAGGTATATTAAGGCCTCCTTTTAATAGAGAACCGGAACAAAGCATTAGCACTTAGTGAATACATGAACTCCTCAAACTACGGCAATCACCGGAAAGAATCCCAATTATTGTCACCTTGGGGTATGCGGATCATAACACGTAGCAGGTGCGTATAACTTGCAAGATCGGATCAAGAACACAAATATATTCATGAAAACATAAAGGGTTCATATCTGAAATCATGGCACTCGGGCCCTAGTGACAAGCATTAAGCATAGCAAAGTCATTGCAACATCAATCTCAGAACATAGTGGATACTACGGATCAAGCCCTAACAAAACTAACTCGATTACATGATAAATCTCATCCAACTCATCACCGTCCAGCAAGCCTATGAAGGAATTACTCACTCCCGGTGGTGAGCATCATGAAATTGGCGATGAAGGATGGTTGATGATGACGATGACGGAAGATCCCCCTCTCCGGAGCCCCAAACGGACTCCAGATCTGGCCTCCTGATGAAGAACATGAGGTGGCGGCGGCTCTGTATCGTGGAACGCAATAAACTTCCTCTCTATTTTTTTCTCTGGAAATAGGAATTTATAGGCCTGAGGTTAGGGTCAGCGGAGCCACGTGGGCCCCACGAGCCACAAGGGCGCGCCTGGGGGGGGGGGGGTGGCGCGCCCTGGTGCCTCGTGGGCACTGGGTGGCCCCCCTTCTGTTGATTCTTGCGCCAATAATTTTTATATATTCCATAAAAATTCTCCAAAAAGTTTCGTCCGAATCCAAGAACTTTGATTTCTGCACAAAAACAACACCATGGCAATTCTGCTGAAAACAGCGTCAGTCCGGGTTAGTTTCATTCAAATCATGCAAATTAGAGTCCAAAACAGGAGCAAAAGTGTTTGGAAAAGTAGATATGACAGAGACGTATCAACTCCCCCAAGCTTAACTCATTGCTTGTCCTCAAGCAATTCAGTTGACAAACTGAAAGTGGTAAAGAAAAACTTTTACAAACTCTTTTGTTCTTGTATCTATATATATGCTTAAATAGTGTCCAAGTTTTCAGCAAAGATTATAACTAACCATGCAAATGATAACTCTTAGAAATTATATTCACTCATATCAATGGCATAATCAACTAGCGAGAAATAATAAGATATCTCAAATGCCAACACTTTGTCAAAACAATCATGATATAATATGGCAACATGGTATCTCGCTAGCCCTTTCTGAGACCGCAAAACATAAATGCAGAGCACCTCCAAGGTTCAAGTAGCGACTAAACATTGTAATTCATGGTAGAAGAGATCCAGTCATGATGCACACAACATTAACTATTCACAATGCATGAGAATGACAATAGTGCTCTCAGGTCTGGTGCTTGTTTGAGAAGGTGATGACTCAACAATGAAAGTAAAAAACTATTTACACGGGAAAGCTCCCAACAAGCAAAAGAAGAAACGGGAAATATTTTTGGGTTTTCTTTTAACACTACAACTAATTAAGCTAGAAAGAAAAACCGAAAATAAACGAGAAATATTTTTGGATTTTCTCAAAGTTTTTCAAACACACAAGAAGAAAGCGAGAAAATAAAACTAACATGGATTATACAATGAAAAAGTATGAACACCGACAACTGGAATGAAATGTGTGGACATAAATGAAATGTCGGTGAGAGATACATACTCCCCCAAGCTTAGGCCTTTGCCTAGCTTGGTCATCGCCATCCCTGGTCTGGGTAATAATCAAAGTGGTAGCTCATAGAGGCGTTTTGGGCCGCCTCCTCAGCCAGATGGGCAGCCTCGACTGCCATCTTGTACTCATGCACCTCGCTTTCCAATAGATAATATCTCTGCTTGTTCTAAAAATCAAAGAGGGCACGAGCAGACAAAACAACATACAGAGAACGACATTTATCAAAAACTAAGTTATATTCGTATCACTGTGCATTGCATTTTAAAAACTTATGTTCTCGCATTGTTTCAAAATTGAAATATTTATAAGGTAGGAGGGGATCATTGGAATTGGGCGAGACCCCTAACTTTGCAGCTACGCGGGAGGCATAAATTCCTCCATACAAATCACCACTACCCGCGTTACGCTACAGCCTACGTGCGACAATAGCCCCAAGATTATAATACTTGGTGCCAGTCAAAGCCGTATGGATAAGACTTAGATCAGGGGCGCAAAGCATACTGCAGTCTTGCTTACCAACAATGCATTTACCGTTAAAGAGTGCAAAATATCGAATAGCAGGAAAGTGGATGCTAACTATTCTGGCCTGCGTGACTCCCCTATCCTCACCGTTGCAAAGGCTATTAAGGAATGACTCATAATCAGATTTTTGTGGTTCATCTAACGAGCCCCAATATGTAATTTTGCATGCATCACATAATTCTTCTAGAGACATCCTATAAGATTTGTCATAGAGGTGAAATAAAACTCTAGAAGTGCGCGGATGATATTCAAAGTGTTGAGTGAATGAATGAGTGAGGTAGTAATGTTGTGGTGGCTTATCTGCGATGAAGGAGGAGAGTTCGGTGTTGTGAATATATTGGTCAAATTCTTCCTTGATGCCTGCACCTAGCATGAACTCGTTGCAAGGCCATCGACATGATTTTGCTTCGGCACCCCGCACCAAACTTGCCCTTGGTTCCTCATATGATTGGCATCCTGAGCTTTCACTTGATGACGCTTCAGAGGACCTCCTCCTCGAGGAACTCCTCCGGAAGATATTCATTTTCCTAAGAACAAATTTCTGAATTTTTTGGGTCACAAAATGATATCAATAAAACTTCACAAGATTGATAGCAACTACTCATATGGATGTCTAGAGGCTATATCGAGCATTCAAACTACATGGAACTCAAAGAATTCAACATGCAAGCTCATTTTCAGTAGCACCAAGAGCAGCTAATTATGCAAAATATAATCCACTAAAACAAAAAGTAATTGGAGCAATGGAGGAGTCACATACCAAGGAGCGATCTCCCAAATCAGTTTCGGAAATGGAGCTCTGAGCAAAGAGATCGAAAATTTCAGGTTTGGGAGCAAGAACACGAGAGAGAGAGCTACCAGGAATTTTTGCTAGAGGTAAGAGACGAAGTGGGCTGAAGGGATAAGTGAGGGGGGCCCTGTTGGGCCCACGAGCCACCTGGGCGTGCCAGGGGGGTGGCGCGCCCTGGTGCGTCGTGGACACCTGGGGCACCCCCCTGGTATGATTCCAGTGCCAAAAATTCTTAAATATTATATAAAAATTCATATCAAAATTTTATTGCATTCTGAGCACTTTTATTTCTGGGCCATTTTTTATTGCACGGATAAATCAGAAAAGAGGATAATCATGGCATTTTACTTTATTTAACTAAAAATAACAGAAAACAAAAAGTGGGTACAGAAGGTTGTGCTTACTAAATTCATCGACCACATGCCTCTCAAAAAGAATCCATTAATAAGGTTCATCAAGTCTTATTAACAAACCATTTCCGAGTGACATGAAACCGAAGAATTTTCGTATAACACTAAGTTACCTCAACGGGGATATGCATCTCCCCAATAATAAGAGTTTCATATTTATTTTTAACAATACGAAGAGGAAGTTGAAAACTTCCAATAGTAATGGTCGGAGTCTTTCCAATAACACGAATACCATTTACTTGAAATTGTTTCTTCGGAAAGTGCACCGTATGTTCATTACCATTGATATGAAAAGTGACCTTGCTTTTGTTGCAATCAATAACAGCCCCTGCAGTATTCAAAAAGGGTCTACCAAGGATAATCGACATGTTGTCATCCTCGGGCATATCAAGTATAACAAAGTCTGTTGGAATAGTAACATTTGCAACTACAACGGGCACATCCTCACAAACACCGATAGGTATGGCAGTTGATTTGTCAGCCGTTTGCAATGATATTTCAGTGGGAGTGAGTTTATTCAAATCAAGTTTTTTATATAGAGAGAAAGGAATAACACTAACATCGGCTCCTAAATCACACAAAGCAGTTTTGACATAACTTCTTTTAATGGAGCATGGTATAGTTGGTATTCCTGGATCTCCTAGTTTCTTAGGTACTCCATCCTTAAAAGAATAATTTGCAAGCATGGTGGAAATCTCAGCTTCAGGTATCTTTCTTTTATTTGTGACAATGTCTTTCATATATTTAGCATAAGGGGCCATCTTTAAAATATCAGTCAAACGAAGGCGCAAAAAGACTGGCCTAAGCATTTCAGCAAAGCGTTCAAATTCTTCCTCATCCTTTTTCTTAGATGGTTTAGGAGGAAAGGGCATGGGTTTTTGAACCCATGGTTCTCTTTCTTTACCATGTTTTCAAGCAACGAAGTCCCTTTTATCATAACGTTTATTTTTGAAAGGTGGGTTATCAAGATCAACAGCAGGTTCTATTTCAACATCATTATCCGGTTCTTTATCATTATCTGGTTGGGTATCCACATGAGCATCATCATTATTATTATCATCGGGTGGTTGTTCATTACCAGATTGTGTTTCAGCATCAGAAATAGAAACATCATTACTATCCTCCAAGGGTTTTTCTACCTCGGGCTCACTAGAAGTATGCAAAGTCCTATCATTTTTCTTTTTCTTTTTAGATGGACTAGGTGCATCAACATTACTTCATTGAAGGTCTTGTTCAATTCTTTTAGGGTGACCTTCAGGATAAAGTGGCTCCTGAGTCATTCTACCTCCTCTAGTCATTACTCTAACCGCATGATCATTCATATTGTTATTCATTTCATTGAGCAATTCACTTTGAGATTTAGCAACTTGTTCTAATTGAGTTTGAACCATAGATGCATGTTTACTCACACCTTTAACATCATTAGCAATTCTAAATAACAAGTCACTCAAGCAATCAATCATGTAGGCATTTCGTTTGAATTGTTTCATAACATTTGCATCGAAGTGATCTTGCTTAATAATATAATTATCAAATTCATACAAGCATTGACTAGGAGGTTTTTTATAAGGAATATCACCTTCATCAAACTTTATAAAAGAATTTACCTCTACTACCTATGGCGATGTGTCAAGACCATGTATTTCTTCAATAGGTGGTAGATTCTTAACATCTTCAACTTTAATACCTTTTTCCTTCATACATTTCTTTGCTTCTTGCATATCTTCAGGACTGAGATATAAAATACCCCTCTTCTTCGGAGTGGGTTTAGGCGGTGGTTAAGGAAGTGTCCAATCATTATCATTCTTCAATATATTATTCAATAATTCCTCAGCTTGTTCAATAGTCCGTTCCCTGAAAACACAACTCGCACAACTATCTAGGTAGTCCCTAGAAGCATCGGTTAGTCCATTATAGAAGATATCAAGTATTTCATTTTTCTTAAGAGGATGATCAGGCAAAGCATTAAGTAATTGGAGAAGCCTCCCCCAAGCTTGAGGGAGATTCTCTTCTTTAATTTGCACAAAGTTAAATATTTCCTGTAAGGCAGCTTGCTTCTTATGAGCAAGAAAATATTTTTCAGAGAAATAATAAATCATATCCTGGGGACTACGCACACATCCAGGAGCAAGAGTATTATACCATTCCTTAGCATCACCCTTTAATGAGAAAGGAAACAACTTAAGAATATAGTAATAGCGAATTTTTTCCTCATGAGCAAATAGGGTGGCTATATCATTTAATTTAGTAAGATGTGCCACAACTGTTTCAGTTTCATAGCCATGGAAAGGATCAGATTCAACCAAAGTAATTAACTCAAGATCGATAGAGAATTCATAATCCTTATCAGTAACAAATATGGGATAGGTGGCAAACTTAGGATCATATTTCATTCTCTCCCTCATAGAATTTTCTTTCATTTCAGCAAGCAATTTTATAACTTCATTTCTATCTTTACAAGCAAGAATGGCTCTAGCCGTCTCCCTATCAAAGCAATGTTCATCAGGTGTTTCAACTCTAGTAGGAGAGCTAGGCATAATAGGTGAATCATAATTCTCAAGAGTTTCAACATTTTCAATTTCTTTAGCTTTAGCAAGTTGTTCAGCAAGAAATTCACCAAGTGGAACAGCATTATCAAGCCTAGTACTAGCATCATCATGAGTATCATTCATAGCAGAAGTGGTATTATCAATAACTTGCGACATATCAGAATTAATAGCATGTGGTGGTGTTGCAAGCTTAGTCAAAACAGAAGGTGAATCAAGTGCTGAGCTAGATGGCAGTTCCTTACCTCCCCTCATCTTAGAGGGAACGATCTTGGTCTTAGCGTCTTTCAGATTCTTCATAGTGATCAACAGATACAAATCCCAAGTGACTCAACAAATAAAGCTATGCACCCCGGCAATGGCGCCCGAAAAAGGTCTTGATAACCCACAAGTATAGGGGATCGCAACAGTTTTCGAGGGTAGAGTATTCAACCCAAATTTATTGATTCGACACAAGGGGAGCCAAAGAATATTTGCAAGTATTAGCAGTTGAGTTTTCAATTCAACCACACCTGGAGACTAAATATCTGCAGCAGAGTGATCAGTAGCACAGTAGTATGATAGTTTGATAGTAGTAGCAATAAGAGTAACAGTAGCAGTAACGGTAGCAGCAATAGTAGTAGCAATTGTAACAGTAGTAGCAACAGTAGTAACTTAGCAAGAACAATATGTGAAAAGCTTGTAGGCATTGGATCGGTGATTATGTTGGATAACATTCATCATGTAATAGTCATAACCTAGGGCGACATAGAACTAGCTCCAATTCATCAATGTAATGTAGGCATGTATTCCATATATAGTCATACATGCTTGCGATAAGAACTTGCATGACATCTTTTGTCCTACCCTCCCGTGGCAGCGGGGTCCATAAGGAAACTAAGGGATATTAAGGCCTCCTTTTAATAGAGAACCGGAACAAAGCATTAGCATTTAGTGAATACATGAACTCCTCAAACTACGGCAATCACCGGAAAGAATCCCAATTATTGTCACCTTGGGGTATGCGGATCATAACACGTAGCAGGTGCGTATAACTTGCAAGATCGGATCAAGAACACAAATATATTCATGAAAACATAAAGGGTTCAGATCTGAAATCATGGCACTTGGGCCCTAGTGACAAGCATTAAGCATAGCAAAGTCATAGCAACATCAATCTCAGAACATAGTGGAGACTAGGGATCAAGCCCTAACAAAACTAACTCGATTACATGATAAATCTCATCCAACTCATCACCGTCCAGCAAGCCTACGAAGGAATTACTCACTCCCGGTGGTGAGCATCATGAAATTGGCGATGAAGGATGGTTGATGATGACGATGACGGAAGATCCCCCTCTCCGGAGCCCCAAACGGACTCCAGATCTGGCCTCCCGATGAAGAACAGGAGGTCGCGGTGGCTCCGTATCGTGAAACGCAATAAAACTTCCTCTCTATTTTTTCTCTAGAAATAGGAATTTATAGGCCTGAGATTAGGGTCAACGGAGCCACGTGGGCCCCACGAGCCACCAGGGCATGCCTGGCGTGGGGGTGGCGCGCCTTGGTGCCTCGTGGGCACTGGGTGGCCCCCCTTCTGTTGATTCTTGCGCCAATAATTTTTATATATTCTATAAAAATTCTCCAAAAAGTTTCGTCCGAATCCAAGAACTTTGATTCCTGCACAGAAACAACACCATGACATTTCTGCTGAAAACAGCATCAGTCCGGGTTAGTTTCATTCAAATCATGCAAATTAGAGTCCAAAACAAGAGCAAAAGTGTTTGGAAAAGTAGATACGACGGAGACATATCAGTGCCTCCCTGACTCCGTTTTCTTCCCGTATACGTGTTTTGCAAGATAAAATTTCATTATATATACTCCCGGATGTTTTGACCACCGTATCGCAAGTTTCTCCTATGTTCTTGTTCCGGGCTGTTTTTCTGACAGATCTGGATCACCATGTCACCATCAAGCTTGCTCAAGGACAAGTTCTACTAGAAGGTCATCAACCCTTACCTTCCGGAGGTGATGAAACACCCTCAAACCATGGAGTTGCGTGAGGGGGTGCTTCACATCCAGGATGACCAGGATGTCCATGGATCGAAGAAGGGGGGAAGCAAGAAGGCCAGGCTTGAAGTTGTGGAGCAGGAAATGTTCAAGTGCCAAGGGATGGTGGAGTGTGGTCTCAGTGCCAACCACTATATGATCACATAATTTATTCGTGAGCACAAGTGGGACAACAAGGATAACAGAGATGCCATCTTCAAGGTACATGATCAGATTGATCATCTTCAAGCACAAATTTTTGACCTACAAAATCAAAACTATATGTATGAATCCAGATTTAAGAGGATGGGCCTAGCTGCAGATTTCAGGATTCCGGAGACACGTTCATCCTTCAATGATGGGGAGCCCATGCCTTGGAAGTCGGAGGACAAACCTACCATTGCACCACCACCATCACCGAAGAAGGAGATTTGAGTACACGGGTATGGGCACCACCCTTGGCTTGTTCCAAGCTTGGGGGAGGTGCCCCAGTGTCGTATCACCATCACTTCTATCATTATTATCTATCTTAGTACGATCCTTAGTTATTTCATGATTTAGAAGAATAAAGTATTAGTATGAATTAGTTTTGAGTGCTTGCTTCGTGATCTATTTATCTATGTAATCGTGTGTGAGAGTTATATAATAAATAATAGTTTGAGTTTTGGTACCTTACTTTCTTGTTTCAATCTTAGCAATAAAAAGAGCAAAAGATTATATGCTAATCTCATGGGGAGTGATGACTTCACATAGAAGAAGTATAGTTGATAAAATTTATTGGAGATTAACAAACGTAGCATTGGTCATTGATGCAATTCATGAAAGATTAATAAAGGAAGAGAGGATTTACATATAAATACACTATCTTGGACATCTTTTATGATTGTGAGCCCCCATCAGATATTTTCAGTTTGTTCAAATAGTTGATGTTGGACTAGGAAGACAATGTAATGAGTTATGTTTGCTTATATTCACATAGAAGTTGTATTGTCATGGATCCTCTAACATATGGTGGTTGCTTATAATCTTTTGCTAGCCAAAACTTCGTACTAAGTACAGATACTACTTGTGCATCCGAAACACCTTAACACTGGTACATCGACCTGCTATACAAACGGTTTTTAACCCCTTTCCGCAACGTAGTTTTAAACCGTCGCCTTGCCTGTGTGTGCGATAGGGGGGTCCTTCCCACATGACCCAGAAACCGTCGGGAATAGGTCCTCCGGTCACACATGCTGGGCAAAATTAGCTCGTGTGCGATCGGGCGAGCCATCACATACAATTATACAGGCCCAATCGTTTCCGTTCGTATGTACATCCCACACAGTGAATCCCAGACAAATGTTTTGGTTCGTATGTACATCCCACACAGTGAATCCCAGACAAATGTTTCCGTTCGTATGTACATCCCACACAGTGAATCCCAGCCAAACATTTATGTTCGTATGCACATCCCACACAGTGAATCCCAGACAAATGTTTCCGTTTGTATCTACATCACACATAGTTTTCTGTATAGCCTCGTCTGTGATAGGTGTAACGATCACACACGCTCTGCCTCCGTTAACCGTTTCCGTTATTCAAGTATATCACACACGCTTTTGCTGCTAGAACCGTTTGTAAAGTTCCATGACCCATTTAGCAGGTTTATTAGTTCACTATTAATAATTCCAGTATTAAGCAAAATCACATTTCATATTGAATAGTTGTTTGCCAATTTCATATCAGGGACATAAATATATTATAACATCACAGTACGATAGGTACGTGAAAACAACACAGTACATCATATAGCTAGTTCACCTTCATAAGCACAATATTAGAACAATGTATTCATTTCCCTAATCGACTGATGCATGATCAGCCAAATTAGTCTTCTCCACCTCTACTTTTATTTTAGTAAGAACCTATTTTGCACTGACCAACTGGGAAAGTGCCTCCTCCTTCGCAAACACCATCTTAGCAAAGTCTAATTTAAAAAATCTGAGCTCATTCTCCATCTTCCTCTTTTTTTCCAGTACCTTGAAATATTCTTCAGCGTTAACAACATTTTCTCTAAGCCTATCTCTATTCGCTTCCTCAAACATGCTCCAGAGCTTTGCTAGGCACATCTTCAAAGACGGTGGCCACTCTTGATCAACCCACTCCAGGTAAGAACACTTCCGTTCATCCTATAATATTTAAAACTAAATTAGTTACAGTTGTATGGAAAATGGGTTTCTAGCAACATAGAAAATCACCACATACATATTTTGAAAAAATGAAGAAACACGTTTATTATGACTTATCTTCTCAAAAAGTTCAATGTGCAAATGAATTAGTTGCTACTAAGACAACAACCAAATTCAGGAACATCACAAGCTATAATTAAGTTCTTAGTCAGGTACTATAATAACAAATTGACCATTTTATGAGGAAGCTAAATATAACTGCAACAGCACAGCGACAGTGTTTCAATGCCATCAAATTAATACTAACAGGTATGTACATGCACAAATTTAATAACATAGAACTAATACCAATAAAGGCCCTCCACTATGTAGGCCAAAACCGGTGTCAAATCAATTGTTGCTACATTTGGCACCGGTATCCTGCACTGCCGAGTCGTTGCCAGAGGAAAAATTCAGGGAACTGGAGCACCTAGTTGCTCCGATGCCCAGTTCCTTCCAGCCATAAAGTATTAGTATTTTATTGCTTGGCTGCTCGGATGTGTGGAGCAAAGTTGGGTGCACAAACTGCTGAGGCGGTGCCAAATAATTTTCTCACAGCACCGCTGATGAGATGGCAACATTTTTAGATACTAGGTAGAAACTTTGACAGTGTCTTAATCACATCCATATTAACATGGCACAGTGACAGTGTCTGAATCACATCTAACAAATGATTTGTAACAACGAAAGTGGGGCTAACCTTCTCTGCACATGCCAGAAACTTCCTCCCACTCTCCACAGATTCAAAAGTCACTAACTTCACACATGGAGATTGATGGTGACAACGAGCAGGCAGATCTTCAGCTACCCCACTCCATTCCTTGCAAGTGATGGTCCTAGGGAGCTACAAGAGGAACAAATGGCTCAAATCGGTCTTCGGGTTAAAATCCTTTATTACAAATCAGAACCCTAAGCCTAGGGGGGTGAGAGAGAGGAGAGAGGCATACCCGGCTGGTGACAAACTCGTCAGAGGAGGAGGAACCACTGGAGAGGTTAAAGAAGAGCATGGCGTCCGCCGCGGTCGGATGCGAGACGGCGAGAGCGAGGAAAGCAAGCGAGGAAGCGGCTATAGCTTGGGAAGGAAGGAGTAAATAGGGGAAATGTGGCTCGTGGTCGGCGAGAAAATGGGGTGGGAAGGGGGGAAAGAGTTAGATATTTTGGCGGTAGGCAAAAAATTTCGAAAGGTGGGGGGGGGGGTGACTTGGCGCGCAGTGTCATCGGACACCTTTCACTTTGAACAAATGTGTGCATCACAAACAATTCTTCTGCTTTACGCGCATGCGATGAGTTTGAGCACTCGAATTTTGGTGGAAATTTCCCTGGGTACAGTGGTCATCCACGTCATTGCATATTTAACATCACTTGCTAATTTGGGGGGTACACAAAAGAGCCTACAGCACTCGGATCACACTTACTGAATCGAGTAATTTTAGTAATTAAACAGAGCCAGTTGACCTATGTTGGAAATATGCCCTAGAGGCAATAATAATTTAGTTATTATCATATTTCCTTGTTCGTGATAATCGTTTATTATCCATGCTATAATTGTATTGATTGGAAACTCAAATACATGTGTGGGTACATAGACAACACTGTGTCCCTAGTATGCCTCTAGTTAACTAGCTCATTGATCAAAGATGGTTAAGGTTTCCTAGCCATAGACATGAGATGTCATTTGATAACGGGATCACATCATTAAGAGAATGATGTGATGGACAAGACCCAAACTACGAACATAGCATATGATCGTGTCAGTTTATTGCTATTATTTTCTGCATGTCAAGTATCTGTTCCTATGACCATGAGATCATGCAACTCACTGACACCGGAGGAATACCTTGTGTGTTTCAAACGTCATAACGTAACTAGGTGACTATAAAGGTGCTCTACAGGTATCTCCGAGGGTGTCTGTTGGGTTGGCATGGATCAAGACTGGGATTTGTTACTCCGTGTGACGGAGAGGTATCTCAGGGCCCACTCGGTAATACAACATCACAATGAGCCTTGCAAGCAAAGTGACTAAAGAGTTAGCCACAGGATCTTGTATTACGGAACGAGTAAAGAGACTTGCCGGTAACGAGATTGAACTAGGTATAGAGATACCGACGATCGAATCTCGGGCAAGTAACATACCGAAGAACAAAGGGAACAGTATACGGGATTAACTGAATCCTTGACATAGAGGTTCGACCGATATAGATCTTCGTAGAATATGTCGGAACCAATATGGGCATCCAGGTCCCGCTATTGGTTATTGACCGTAGAGGTGTCTCGGTCATGTCTACATAGTTCTCGAACCCGTAGGGTCTACACACTTAACGTTTGGTGACGATTAGTATAGTTGAGTTATTGTGTTGGTGACCGAAGGTTGTTCGGAGTCCCGGATGAGATCCCGGACATGACGAGGATCTCCGGAATAGTCCGGAGGTAAAGATTGATATATGGGATAATAGTGTTTGGTCTCCGGAAGGGTTCCGGAATTCACCGGAAGGGGTTCCGGATGTTTACCGAAGTTTTCGGGTGCAGCAACTCTTTATATGGGCCAAAGGGGTAAAGCCCACGAGGTATTGGAAAGTGCAAAAGTAAGTTTTGCTACTGCCTTAAGCGGTACTACCGCTGGTAAGGCAGTACTACCGCGTAAGCGGTACTACCGCTTGTGTGAAGCGGTACTACCGCTCATGAGCGGTACTACCGCTTGTACGCGGTACTGCTGGAATCCGAGTTGGACTCTTTCCGTGCGGGCCAAACTGACCTTGTGCGGGCAAAACCGACCTTGTGGAGGCTTTCTCTCCAAGTTTAGACCCCAGGGCTCAACATATAAATAGAGGGGCAGGGCTAGCACACGACATACATCAAGATTTCCCAAGCCGTGTGTCGGCAACCCTAACCCTCTAGTTCCTCCCGTCATAATCTCCGTAGTGCTTGGTGAAGCCTTGCAGAGATTGTTCCTCACCACCATCACCACGCCGTCGTGCTGCCGGAACTCATCCACTACTTCACCATCGCTCGCTGGATCGAGGAGGTGAAGGAGTCATCAAGCCCTACGTGTGTTGAACGCGGAGGTGCCGTCCGTTCGGCGCTAGATCGTGTTTGGATCGAGGGACGACTTGCGATT
The DNA here is from genome assembly GCA_039707655.1 of Elymus sibiricus. Classification (NCBI taxonomy): domain Eukaryota; kingdom Viridiplantae; phylum Streptophyta; class Magnoliopsida; order Poales; family Poaceae; genus Elymus; species Elymus sibiricus. The sequence continues at coordinate 214,643,989 of CM077670.1, forward strand.
TGGATCGCGAAGACATTCGACTACATCAACCGCGTTTCTTAACGCTTCCGCTTAGCGATCTACAAGGGTATGTAGATTCACTCTCCCTCTCATAGATGCTCATCACCATGGATAGATCTTGCGTGTGCATAGGAAATTTTTTGTTTCCCATGCGACGTTCCCCAACAGTGGTATCAGAGCCAGGTTTATGCGTAGATGAGATCTCGAGTAGAACACAAAAGGGTTTTGTGGGCGTTGATATTCAGATTGCTTCCTCCCTTTGTCTTTTCTTGTTTCGGCGGTATTGTGGGATGAAGCGGCTTGGACCAACATTACTCGTACGCTTACGAGAGACCGGTTCCTTCAACTGACATGTAACTTCGTTGCATAAAGATGGCTAGCGGGTGTCTGTTTCTCCCACTTTAGTCGGGTGGGATTTGACAATGGCGGTCCTTGAGAAGGTTGAAAAGCAATTTTTATATCACCGTTGTGGTTTTTGCGTAGGTAAGAATCGTTCTTGCTAGATACCACAATTAGAGGACGTCTAACTTGTTTTTGCAGGGTATGTTGTGATGTGATATGGCCAATTAAATGATGAGATATATGTGATGTATGAGATGATCATGTATTGTATAGAATATCACGACTTGCATGTCGATGAGTACGGCAACTGGCAGGAGCCATAGAGTTGTCTTTAATTATTTTTGCCGTTTTTGCTTTACTTTATCGCTATGAGTTAGCTATAGCCGTGGAAGAACAGTTGGCGCGACAACCTCATGGCGACACGTTGATGGAGATCATGGTGTCATGCCGGTGACGATGGAGATCATGCCGGTGCTTTGGAGATGGAGATCAAAAGCACGAGTTCATGGCCATATCATGTCACTTATGATTTGCATGTGATGTTAATCCTTTTATGCATCTTATTTTGCTTAGGACGATGGTAGCATTATAAGGTGATCCCTCACTTAAATTTCAAGATAAATTGTGTTCTCCCCGAGTGTGCACCGTTGCGAAAGTTCGTCGTTTCGAGACACCACGTGATGATCGGGTGTGATAGACTCTATGTTCACATACAACGGGTGCAAGCTAGTGTTGCACATGCAGAACACTCGGGTTAAACTTGACGAGCCTAGCATGTACAGACATGGCCTCGGAACAAAAGAGACCGAAAGGTCGAACATGAGTCATATAGTAGATATGATCAACATGAAGATGTTCACCATTGAAACCACCTCAACTCACGTGATGATCGGACTTGAGTTGGTGGATTTGGATCATGTGACACTCGAATGACCGGAGGGATGTCAATTTGAGTGGGAGTTTTAAGTAATATGATTAACTAAACTCATTATCATGAACATAGTCAAAGTGCCTTTGCAAATTATGTTGTAGATTACTAGATCGCGCTGTAGCTCCCTTGAATTTTTATATGTTCCTAGAGAAATAGATTTGAAAGATGATGGTAGCAATAATGCGGACTGGGTCCATGATCTGAGGATTGTCCTCAATGCTGCACAGAAGGCTTATGTCCTTAATGCACCGCTCGGTGTGCCACCCCCTCTAGCGTCGTCTGTAGATGTTGTGAACATCTGACAGGCACGTTCCGATGACTACTTAATAGTTCAGTGCGTCATGCATTACGGCTTAGAATTGAGGCTCCAAAACGTTTTGAACGTCATGGAACATATGAGATGTTCTAAGAGCTGAAATTGGGATCTCAGACTCGTGCCCGTGTTGAGAGGTATGAGACCTCCAACAAGATTCTTTGCCTGCAAGATGATGGAGAATAGCTCAATCGTTGAGCATGTGCTCAGATTGTCTGGGTGCTACAATCGCTTGAATCGAGTGGGAGTTGATCTTCCAGATAAGATAGTGATTGATATAGTTCTCCAAGTCACTGTCACTAAGCTACTAGAGCTTCGTGATGAACTATAAAAGGCCAGAGATGGAAATAATGATCCCTGAGTTGTTCGCAATGTTTGACACTGCGAAGGTAGAAATCAAAAAGGAGCATCAAATGTTGATGGTTAGTGAAACCACTAGTTTCGAGAAGGGCAAGGGTAAGGAGGAAACTTCATGGATGGCAAGTCAGTTGCTGCTCCAGTGAAGAAACCCAAGGTTGAACCCAAACCCGAGACTAAGTGCTTCTATTATGAGGAGAACGGTCGCTGAAGTGGAACAAACCTAGATACTTGGTAGATAAGTAGGTTGGCAACGTCGACAGAAGTATATTTGATATACGTGTTATTGATGTGTACCTTACCTCCTAGTAGCACCTGGGTATTAGATACCGGTTCGGTTGCTAAATGTTAGTAACTCGAAATAAAAGCTACGGAAGAAACGGAGGCTAGCTAAGGGCGAGGTGACGATGAGTGTTGGAAGTGTTTCCAAGGTTGATGTGATCACCATCGCGCGCTCTCTCTACCTTTGGGATTAGTGATGAACCTAAATAAATGTTATTTGGTGTTTGCGTTAAGCATGAACGTGATTAGATCATGTTTATTGCAAAACGGTTATTCATTTAAGTTAGAGAATAATGGTTATTCTGTTTACATGAATAATACCTTCAATGGTCATGCACCCAATAAGAGTGGTTTATTGAATCTTGATCGTAGTGATACACATGTTCATAATATTGATGCCAAAAGATACAAAGTTAATAATGATAGTACCACATACTTGTGGCACTGCCGCTAAATGTCATATTGGTGTAAAACGCATGAAGAAACTCCATGCTGATGGATCTTTGGACTCATTCGATTTCGAATCGGTTGAGACATGCGGACCATGCCTCATGGGCAAGATGACTAAGATCCCATTTTCCGGTATGATGGAGCGGGCAATTGACTTATTGGAAATGATACATGTTGATGTGTTCGGTCCAATGAATGTTGTAGCGGGCGGTGGATATCGTTATTTTCTTACCTTCACTGATGATTTGAGTAGATATAGGGTATATTTACTTAATGAGACACAAGTCTGAATCGTTTGAAAAGTTCAAGCAAATTCAGAGTGAAGTTTGAGATCATCGTGAAAAGAAGATAAAATATCTACGATATGATCATGGAGGTGAATATCTGAGTTACGAGTTTGGTATACAACTTAAGGCAATGTGGAAGTTGTTTCACAACTCACGCCACCTGGAACACCATAGTGTAATGGTGTGTCTGAACGTTGTAGTCATGCTCTATTGGATATGGTGCGAACTATGATGTCTCTTATCGATTTACCACTATCGTTTTAGGGCTATGCATTAGAGACAACCACATTCACTTTAAAAGGGGCACCATAGGTCCGTTGAGATGACACCGTATGAATTTTGGTTTGGCGGAAACCTAAGCTGTCATTTCTTAATGTTTGGGGCTGCGACGCTTATGTGTAAAAGGGTTTTCACCTAATGAGCTCGAACCCAAAGCGGACAAATGCATCTTCATAGAATACCCTAACGTAACAGTTGGGTAAACCTTCTATCTCAGATCCAAGCACAAAGTGTTTGTTGCTAAAACGGGTCCTTTCTCGAGAAAGAGTTTCTTTCGAAAGATTGAGTGGGAGGAAGATAGTACTTGATGAGGTTGTTGAACCTTTACTTCAACCTGAGAGTAGCGCAGCGCAGAAAGATGTTTCTGTAGAGCCTACATCAGTTGAAGAGGAAGTTAATGATGATGATCATGAAGCTTTGGATCAAGTTACTATCGAACCTCGTAGGTCGACAAGGATGCGTACTGCTCCTGAGTGGTACGGCAACCCTGTCTTAGAGGTCATGTTGTTGGACAACGCCAAACCTACGAGCTATGGAGAAGCGATGATGGGCCCGGATTCCGAGAAATGGTTAAGACCATGAAATCCGAGATGGGATCCATGTAAGAAAACAAAGTATGGGCTTTGGAAGTATTACCTGAAGGGCGAAAGGCCATTCAGAACAAATGGATCTTTAAAAGGAAGACGGACACGGACGGTAATGTCACCATCTATAAAGCTCGACTTGTGGCAAAGGGTTTTTCAAAAGTTGAAGGAGTTGACTACGATGAGATTTTCTCACCCGTAGCGATGCTAAAGTCTGTTGGAATTATGTTAGCAGTTGCTGCATTTTTCGATTATGAAATCTGGCAGATGGATGTCAAAACATCGTTTCCTTAATGGTATCCGTGAGGAAAGGTTGTATGTGATACAACCGGAAGGTTTTGTCAGTCCTAAGGATGCTAAAATGTATGCAAACTCCAGTGATCCTTCTATGGACTGGAGCAAGCATCTCGGAGTTGGAATATACACTTTGATGAGGTGATCAAAGTTTTTGTGTCTATACAAAGTTTATGAGAAACTTGTATTTACAATAAAGTGAGTGGGAGCACTATAGAATTTCTGATAAGTATATGTGGTTGACATATTGATTGATCGGAAATGATGTAGAATTTCTGGAAAGCATAAAGGGTCGTTTGAAAGGAGTTTTTCAAAGGAAGACCTGGAATGAAGCTACTTAAATATTGGGCATCAAGATCTATAGAGATAGATCAAGACGTCTGATAAAACTTTCAATGAGTACATACCTTGACAATATTTTGAAAGAGTTCAAAATGGATCAGCCAAAGAAAGAGTTCTTGCCTGATTTGTAAGGTGTGGAGTTGAGTGAGACTCAAAGCTCGACCACAGCAGAAGAAAGAGAAAGGACGAAGGTCGTCCCCTATGCCTTATCCATAGGCTCTATATAGTATGCCATGTTGTGTACCGCACCTGATGTGTGCCTTCCCATGATTCTGTCAAGGGGTACAAGAGTGATCCAGGAGTGGATTACTGGACAGTGGTCAAGATTATCCTTAGTAACTAGAGGACTAAGGAAATATTTCTCAATTATGGAGGTGATAAAGAGTTCGTCGTAAAGGGTTACGTCGATGCAAGCTTTGACACCTATTCGGACGACTCTGAGTAGCAGTCAGGATACATATAGTGAAGCAACCATTTGGAATAGCTCCAAGTGGAGTGTGGTAGCAGTGTCTACAGTATGACATAGAGATTTGCAAAGTACACACGGATCTGAATGTCGCAGACCCGTTGACTAAAGACCTCTCTCACATGCAAAGCATGATCGAACCCCAGAACTCATTGGGTGTTAGAACAATGTAAATCACATGGTGATGTGAACTAGATTATTGACTCTACTGCAAGTGGAAGACTGTTGGAAATATGCCCTAGAGGCAATAATAATTTAGTTATTATCATATTTCCTTGTTCGTGATAATCGTTTATTATCCATGCTATAATTGTATTGATTGGAAACTCAAATACATGTGTGGGTACATAGACAACACTGTGTCCCTAGTATGCCTCTAGTTAACTAGCTCGTTGATCAAAGATGGTTAAGGTTTCCTAGCCATAGACATGAGATGTCATTTGATAACGGGATCACATCATTAGGAGAATGATGTGATGGACAAGACCCAAACTACGAACATAGCATATGATCGTGTTAGTTTATTGCTATTATTTTCTGCATGTCAAGTATCTGTTCCTATGACCATGAGATCATGCAACTCACTGACACCGGAGGAATACCTTGTGTGTTTCAAACATCACAACGTAACTGGGTGACTATAAAGGTACTCTACAGGTATCTCCGACGGTGTCTGTTGGGTTGGCATGGATCAAGACTGGGATTTGTTACTCCGTGTGACGGAGAGGTATCTCAGGGCCCACTCGGTAATACAACATCACAATGAGCCTTGCAAGCAAACTGACTAAAGTGTTAGCCACAGGATCTTGTATTACGGAACGATTAAAGAGACTTGCCGGTAACGAGATTGAACTAGGTATAGAGATACCGACGATCGAATCTCGGGCAAGTAACATACCGAAGAACAAAGGGAACAGTATACGGGATTAACTGAATCCTTGACATAGAGGTTCGACCGATATAGATCTTCGTAGAATATGTAGGAACCAATATGGGCATCCAGGTCCCGCTATTGGTTATTGACCGTAGAGGTGTCTCGGTCATGTCTACATAGTTCTCGAACCCGCAGGGTCTACACACTTAACGTTTGGTGACGATTAGTATAGTTGAGTTATTGTGTTGGTGACCGAAGGTTGTTCGGAGTCCCGGATGAGATCCCGGACATGACGAGGATCTCCGGAATAGTCCGGAGGTAAAGATTGATATATGGGATAATAGTGTTTGGTCTCCGGAAGGGTTCCGGAATTCACCGGAAGGGGTTCCGGATGTTTACCGAAGTTTTCGGGTGCATCAACACTTTATATGGGCCAAAGGGGTAAAGCCCACGAGGTATTGGAAAGTGCAAAAGGAAGTTTTGCTACTGCCTTAAGCGGTACTACCGCTGGTAAGGCAGTACTACCGCGTAAGCGGTACTACCGCTTGTGTGAAGCGGTACTACCGCTCAAGCGGTACTACCGCTCATGAGCGGTACTACCGCTTGTACGTGGTACTGCTGGAATCCGAGTGGGACTCTTTCCGTGCGGGCCAAACCGACCTTGTGCGGGCAAAACCGACCTTGTGGAGGCTTTCTCTCCAAGTTTAGACCCCAGGGCTCAACATATAAATAGAGGGGCAGGGCTAGCACACGACATACATCAAGATTTCCCAAGCCGTGTGTCGGCAACCCTAACCCTCTAGTTCCTCCCGTCATAATCTCCGTAGTGCTTGGCGAAGCCTTGCAGAGATTGTTCCTCACCACCATCACCACGCCGTCGTGCTGCCGGAACTCATCCACTACTTCACCATCGCTCGCTGGATCGAGGAGGTGAAGGCGTCATCAAGCCGTACGTGTGTTGAACGTGGAGGTGCCGTCCGTTCGGTGCTAGATCTTGTTTGGATCGAGGGATGACTTGCGATTTGGATCGTGAAGACGTTCGACTACATCAACCGCATTTCTTAACGCTTCCGCTTAGCGATCTACAAGGGTATGTAGATTCACTCTCCCTCTCGTAGATGCTCATCACCATGGATAGATCTTGCGTGTGCGTAGGAAATTTTTTGTTTCCCATGCGACGTTCCCCAACAACCTAACCATTGCTCTAACAAAAGGCCAGCGTTTTAAACAAAGGCTAAGTACGCATAATTTAAACAAAGCCGCCAACGCGCCGCCGCCCTATGCCTCGCCTGTGTAAGATGAGATGTCGATGACTTGTCCTGGCGACATGCCGCCGCTGGTGGACTCCGCATCCCCCAGGCTAAAGTCGACCGCGTCGTCATCCTCGTCCTCGGCGCCACCCTCAAGGTTGTAGTACTCGTAGTAGTGGCGGCGCTAGAGCTCACGTTGGTACTCCACCGCCGATTCCTCGACGGACAGGCGGCTCCCTACCTCCTTCTTAGCCATGCGCAACTCCTCCTCCTGGCGCTCCTCGATCTCCCCCACCTCTTGCATCTCTAGCTCCCTCTTGGCGATCTCTTGAGGAAGCAGGGGCTCCATGGCCTCCGCCGCCGCATCGTCGACAAGCATCCCCGCCGCCTTTTCAGACATGGGGCGCATGCTGGATTCCGAGGAGGCCTGGAATATCTTGGCGTGGACGTCCTCGACCTGGGCATGGATGGCCTCGACCCGGGCCAGGGCGACCTCCGTGGCACGGATGGCTGCTCGAGCGCTCTCGGCGTTTGCAGCCACTGTCACAGCAGCTACTGCAGCCGTCTCGGCTGCTGCAGCTGCAATGTCGGCTGCCGCAGACGCCCTCTTGGCGGATGCAGCCGCGCTCAATGCGGATGAGGCCGCGCTCTCGGCGGAGGCGGAGCCGCTCGGGGAGGACCCGGCGACCGTACTGTGACGCTTGGACTCGACCGTGCACTAATCATACACGCAAATGTGCATGATCAAGCCCAGGGACTCATGGGAAGATATCACAACACAACTCTAGACACAAAAAAATAATAATACAAGCTTTATATTACAAGCCAGGGGCCTCGAGGGCTAGCATACATAAGCTCGCGTACACAAGAGTCAGCGGAAGCAACAATATCTGAGTACAGACATAATTAGACAAGTTTGCCTTAAGAAGGCTGAGCAAAACAACGACAACTAGATCGAAAAGGCGCAGGCCTCCTGCCTAGGAGCCTCCTATCTACTCCTGGCCAGCGGTCACCACGTAGTAGTAGGCTCCGCTGGTGTAGTAGTAGTCGTCGGCGGGATCAGCTGGCTCCGGGGCTCCGTCATCTGATCGCAGCAATCGGGTAGGGGGAAAAAGGGTAGCAAAGCAACAGTGAGTACTCATCCAAATTACTCACAAGACTTACATCAAAACTACTCTATTTATGCCTCGGTATCAAATAAAGGGACTGTATCTGTTGACTATACTGCAGAATGCCAGAATAGAGGGGGTAGACCTAGCCTATTGAAGACTTGCATCTTGTAGGGTCTTGCAGCATTAGAAGAGTGCAGATTAGCATATTATAAAGTAATAAGTAAGTAGTAGCAACGCCCAGAGATCCTTCCTCGACTCCCTGTGAGAAAGTGATCCCAGAGCCATCATATCAATTTAGCATCACAAGTATCCAGTTCTAGTTGTAGTAGATCGGGATACAACTCCGAGCGTCCTGTTACCGTGGACACGGCTATTCAAATAGATAACTTCCCTGCAGGGGCGCACCAACTTACCAAACACGCTCGATTAACTCTGGCCGGACACAATTTTTTGGGTCATGCCCGGCCTCGGTTAATCGACACGACCTAGTCCTACCTAGGCTCCGCAGAGAGGTCCCCGCCGGTCTACATCCGAAGTGCAAAGGGGTCATGGGCCAATCGTCCTAAGCACTGCGGGTCGTTGCGAGCAGGGCGAGTCCAGGCACCACCTCTATCCTGGATGGCGCCGGCCCAGCCATACCGCAATGCCACACTGGACGTCTGACAAAGCTTTCGGAAGAATCGTATGACGCCGAGTGCATAAAACTTATCCTGCGTGGTGGTTAGTGTGAAAAGGCCAGAGGCCTACTCAGATCATATATCCAAACCCTTAGTGTATTGGGAACTCGTGGAGACGATCAGTGATCCTGTCACCCCGTCTCGCGGACTTACGGGAAGGGCCAGGCCCATCCCTCTCCTGGGGCGGTCTGCCTGCCCGGCCGTGCCGCATAGTTATCTCGCAGGTACCCTCACGGTCAACCGACTTCACATCTCTCGCGGGTACCCCTCGGGGTCGACCCAACTTCAACAATGGTCTCAGGTAAAGTCAGGGGTATCCGTGTGTCCATAACATCAAAGGGAATCTGAGGAATCACCCTCAATGGATTCCTACTTGATGTAACCGTCAAGGTGAACTTGGAGGAATCACCCTCGATGGTTTCACACTTGAGGGGCTACACGACTGAGGCGTCATCGGAGGTGGTGAAAGAGGGATCACCCTCGGTAACCCACAACCGACTAGCTACGCTACAGAGATATCATCAGGAATGAGGTAGGAGGTATCACCCTCGGCACTCGATAGTAGCTCTGCAGAGTTATACAATTAAGGGGGTGTGCGGTGGTGTGACGGTCTCTACACATCGATCACGTTGATCGAAACATCCGGAAGCAAAGCATGGCAACACGGACAAGGGTGCGGGGCCACTGATGGATCGCTAACCAATCTATACTAAGCAATATAGGATAGCAGGTAAGGTATCAACAGTAGTTACAAAAACAGGCTATGCATCAGAATAGGAGCTATTGAACACAGTAGCAAAATCAAATGCAAGCACGAGAGAGAAAGAATGGGCGTTATAGGAATGCTCAAGGGGTTTTTGCTTTCCTGGAAGCTCTGCTGAAAGGGGATGGACGTCAGGAGCGTAGTAGTACTCGGGAGAAGCGTCCGTCTCGGAGTCTACCGGAGAGAAGAGGGGGAAGAAACAATAAATACAAAGCAAACAAATGCATCACAATGCATGACATGGCAAGAAACTGTGCTAGGGGCGACCTAACGCAGTGCTACACGTTACAGACAAAGCGGGAAAATATCCGGGAATATTTTCCCGGCTTTAGGCAATTATCGGACAGACGATCCGGAGGGGAAGGTTCCATGTTCGCAGTGTTGGAGGCATGTGGCATGTACGTGGATAGAATAATCGGATTCGTCTTATTTCTCTAATCATTTTTCATATAGAAAACATTTTCATCCGTGTTACGGATTAATTTCTATGATTTTTCAAAGTTTAAATGATTTTAAGGATTTTTTGGAATTATTTTCATTTCGGAATAAAAGAATAAAATGCTATGGGTACACAGAGAGTGTACCCAGAGAGGTGCAGGTGTGGCTGTCAGTGGGCCCAGTTGACTGAGTCAACTGTCCAGTCAGCAGAGGCTGACTGGTGGGCCCAGCTGCTGACTCAGCAACTGACTGGGTCAGCCCGATCCATCTAAACAGTTCCAGGGCCCAACATGTCAGTGGCACAGGGAGTTAATCAGTGCTTAACTTAATTAACAGGGTTAACTTAGAGGTGGGGCCCATCTGTCAGTGTGATTAGTAGTAGATTAGCACTAATTAAGTGAACTGACATGCGGGACCCACATGTCAGTGGCACGAAGGGCACAGTCAGCACGTTGACCCCGGTCAACGTGGTCAACGGGACCCGTGGGGCCCACTGGCAGTGACCCAGGGTGGGCCCTAGGCGGAGCCACGTCAACGGCGCCGGCGTCTCGCCGTCGGCGACCCAGAAAAGCGGCGGAGGGCCTCGGGCCTCGCCGGAAATCGCCTACAGAGGGCCGTTTGCAGCGCGGTTGGGCGCGGTCGAACGAGTGCTCGACGCCGCGTCGATCTGTGGCGGTGCCACGACCAGAGGTGGCCTGTAGTGACGGCGGCGACCACGACAGCGGAGGCCGGAGCTCGCACTGGTGCAGGCGAGGCGATGCAACGGAGACGACAGGCACACGTGCGTGACCATTTAGTCACCGGAGCAGTGCCGGCGGCGAGCTCGAGCGGCGGTGGGCTCGGCCATGATGGAGACGATGGCTACGTATGCGGAGGGAAGGGGGAAACAGAGGGGAAATGGGCGCCAGCTCACCGTGGAGCTCAAGAAAGGCTCGTCGGGGTTCGGGAGCAGCAGACGGCATCGGATTCGTCGGGGGCGTCACGGTGGCCGAAGGAGGATGACGTCGGTGATGTAGTCATTGTGGTGGCGCGGAGCTCGAGTGCGAGGTCGGGGAGGACATAGCGGAGGCAGGCGATCCTGGCGGACACAGCAGTGAGGCGTGGGGAGGCCGGTGGCTACGCGGACAGCGGTGGCACGGCCATGGCATCTCGGGTGAGCTCGAGATCGAGCGAGGGAGGACGAGAGGAGAGGGGAGGAGTGGATAGGGGTGTCCAGGGGAGGCTGCGGTGGAGGCCTTATCCACCCGCGGCGCACGTAGCGACACAGGTGACGAGGAGGCTCGGCGGGGACGGGCACAGGCACGCGCGCTCGGTCGCCATCGACGCGTGGAGGAGGGAGGAGGAGGACGAAGGTGAGGTGGGCTGGGCCGGTGCACTGTGCACTTAGGCCCAGTGCACAGTGGGTTTTCCTCTTTTTCATTTTCGGTTTTCTGTTTTTCTTTTATAGAAACTATTTTTCGTTTATTTTAGCCATCAAATGACTTTTGCAAAAATACAGAACTTGGCCATTTAATTGCATTGCAATATTTGGCACTACCACAAAAAGTTTGGGAGAAGTTTGAGTTGATTTGAATTTTGCATAAATGAAAAGGCATTTAAAAATGCTGATTTGGCACTGTTTTAATTGCTATAGCCCATTTAAGCAAATAAGTGATGTTGTGTTCCTGAACAAATAATTGTTATGGAATATTTGCTAAATGATGAACTATTTTGCAGCAACTTTTGTGCAATTTCAAATTTCACTTACAATTTGAATTGATTTCAGTGGTGAATTTGAAATGAGATATGAATCTAATATGATCAAGCACTGCCAAGCAAAATGACTTAACATAATCATGATGGATTACTGTAGCTCATTACACAGGGGTGTTACAATTCTCCTCCGCTAAAAGAAATTCTCATCCCGAGAATTCAGGAGGTAGAAGGGAAAAGATCGGGGTATTCTTCACGAAGGCGATCCTCACGTTCCCATGTGGCTTCATTTTCAGTGTGATTCGACCACTGCACTTTAAGGAACTTGGTTTCCTTCCGACGGGTCCGACGTTCAGCTTGATCCAGGATGCGGATCAGATGCACCTTATAAGAGAGATCATCTTGCAATTCGAGCATCTCATGATCCACTGCACGGTGTGGATCCTTGAAGCATCGACGAAGTTGCGACACATGGAAGACATCGTGGATGTGAGAGAACTGCGGTGGCAACTCCAATTTATAAGCCACATATCCATGTCTGGCAAGAATGCGGAAGGGACCAATGTAGCGAGGAGCTAACTTGCCCTTGATTCCAAAACGATGAGTGCCCTTCATCGGAGTGACACGAAGGTATGCTTGTTCGCCAGGTTGATAGATCGATCCCCAATGTTTACGATCATAGTTGCTCTTCTGACGGGACTGGGCCGCCTTGAGATTTTCCCGAACAATACGGACTTGCTCTTCAGCTTGTTGGATAATATCCGGACCAACGAGCGGCCGTTCCCCAGTTTCTGAGCAATTCAGAGGGGTTCGGCACTTACGTCCATATAATACCTCGAAGGGTGCCATCTTCAAGCAGCTTGATAGCTGTTGTTGTACGAGAATTCAGCATATGGGAGAGATTATTCCCACTTCTTGACAAATGAGATGACACAAGCGCATAGCATATCTTCAAGCACTTGGTTAACTCGTTCAACTTGACCTTGGGACTGGGGGTGATAAGCTGTGCTCCAGGTTATATGAGTTCCCATAGCTTCTTGTAAACTTTCCCAGAAGTTTGAGGTGAAGAGGCTGCCACGGTCTGAACTGATCTCCTGCGGAATACCATGGAGTGTCACAATTCTGGAGATATACAAGTCTGCTAACTGACTAGCAGTGATCGTCTCCTTGACTGGCAGAAAATGTGCAACTTTGGAGAATTGGTCGACGACGACAAGAATAGCATCGTGACCCTTTTGAGACTTGGGAAGGCCAGTAATGAGATCCATCTGAACCTTATCCCATTTCCATTCAGGAATAGGAAGCGGCTGAAGGAGTCCAGCCGGCTTTTGATGTTCGGCTTTGACGCGACGGCAAATGTCACATTCAGCAACATAGCGAGCGATGTCTTGCTTCATGTTAGACCACCAGTACCTCTGACGAAGGTCTTGATACATCTTGGTGCTACCCGGATGAATAGATAGTGGTGTATCATGTGCCTCCTTCATAACTTTGTCTGTCATAAGTTCGAACTGGGGTACCACAAGGCGATCTCTAAAGTACAAGGTTCCATCTTCAGCAAGCGAGAAATCTATGGCTTTCTCAAAAACAAGATTCCGTTTCATCTGATCAACTTCAGCGTCTTTTGCTTGCGCAGACTTAATAGCTCTCTCGAGAGTTGGTTCCAAGACAAGGGTGTTAAGAGAACCCTGTGGAACCATATGGAGGTTCAACTTGTGAAGTTCCTCATAAAGAAGGGGTTGAGCTTGCTGAACCATGAGGTTGTTGCAATAAGACTTGCGGCTCAAAGCATCGGCCATAACATTAGCCTTACCAGGGGTATATGAAATACCGCAGTCATAGTCTGTAATTGCCTCCATCCATCTTTGCTAGCGAAGATTCAGATCCGGCTGAGTAAACAGATACTTCAGACTTTGGTGATCCGTGTAGATCTCACATCGATTACTGAGAAGGTAATGTCGCCATAACTTCAGTGCATAAATAACTGTAGCAAGTTCGAGATCATGAACTGGGTAGTTCTCTTCATGAGGACGCAACTGTCGTGAGGCATAAGCAATCACTTTGCGCTCTTGCATTAGGACACAACCTAATCCTTGACGAGAGGCGTCGCAATAAATGACGAATTCCTTGCGAGAATCCGGAGGAGCAAGCACTGGGGCAGTTGTCAGTTTATTCTTGAGTGTTTGAAAACTTTCCTGACATTTTTCTGTCCACTCAAACTTAACGCCTTTGTGAAGCAGATCAGTCAGAGGCTTGACAATCTTAGAGAAGTTCTCGACAAAACGGCGGCAATAACTGGCGAGTCCGAGAAAACTTCTCACTTGCTTGACATTCTTCGGGGGAGTCCAGTCAAGAATAGCCTGAACTCATTCTGGGTTGACAGCAATACCATCCTTGGAAATCACATGACCAAGATAGGTCACTTCAGATAACCAGAATTCACACTTGGAGTATTTGGCATATAGCTGATGCTCTCAAAGCTTTTCCAGTACTAAACGAAGATGTTCAGCATGTTCTTCCTTATTCTTGGAATATACAAGGATATCATCTAGATAAACCACGACGAACTTGTCGAGGTAATCCATGAAGATATAGTTCATCAAGCGGGAGAACATTGCTAGAGCATTGGTTAAACCAAAGGACATGACGGTGTACTCGTATGAACCATAGCGAGTAACGAAAGCTGTCTTTGGAATATCCTCTTCACGGACTCGGATCTGGTGGTAACCCAACCTCAAGTCGAGTTTAGAGAAAACTGAGGAACTAGCAAGTTGATCATATAGATCATTGATCCGAGGAAGCGGATACTTGTTTTGAATGGTTGCCTGGTTGATAGGTCGATAATCTTGGACCAGACGATTCGTACCATCCTTCTTTTTAACAAAGAGAGAAGGTGCTCCCCAAGCAGAAGAACTGGGGCGAATGAAACCCTTACGAAGTGACTTGTCAATTTCCTCCTTAAGTTCAAGGAGTTCATGCTGCGACATCTTGTATGGGCGCTTGGCAATAGGAGTAGTGCCCGGTTTCAAGTCTATGACGAATTTGACAGCTCTAGCAGGGGGTATTCCTGGAAGTTCTTCAGGAAAGACATCTTGGAATTCATGAACGACTGGAATGTTCTCTATTCCTTCAAGAGGTGAAGCATTCAATGCATTCAGAGCATATATCTGGCTCTCGACATTCTGGATTATCTGGGCTGAGTAGTTGATCACCTGGCCAGAAGGGTGTGTGAGCTGGACTGTCTTGGCGGCACAGTCGATCAAAGCATTATAGGCTGTCAACCATTCCATACCAAGAATAATATCTATGTTTGAAGGTCCAAGCACAATGAGAGAAGCCAGAAAAAGTAGACCTCCAATTTCGATTTGGTTGTGACGACTTACCATTGTGGTTTGCCACTTGGATCCCGAAGATTGAACCGCTAAAGGAGTGGGCAATCTTTCCATACCTAACCCCTGCAACTGAGCAAATTGTTGGGACACAAAGGCATGCGATGCTCCTGAATCATAGAGAACAGAAGCTGGCACTAAATTAACGAGAAGGGTACTCATCATGATTTTTGGGGCCTCACGAGCTTCTTCAATCTTGACATGGGTGACTTGACCACAACTCATAGCAGGCGGCCTGGCACTATAACTGGTGCTATGATGGTTTCGACGGCCCTTCTTACGGCCAACAGGAGGACGGGATGCATTCTGCGGCTGACCCTGGCGACAGTTGAGAGCAAGGTGCCCTGGCTCTCCACATTTGCGGCATAAACCATCATTATGGGGAGGAGCCATAGCATTGGGCTGTCCACCCTGAATTGTTAGCTGTATCGGCGGCGGAGGCAGACGAGGTGCAACATAAGACGGCCTTGGTGTTGGAGCTGGTCGGTGATAAACATTGTCCGAGATCCAGACTTGACGTTTCTGAGCAGGCTGACCTGAGGATGGGCCAACATCTCGAGTACGCTTGAGCGACTCCTGGTACTCAGTCAGACCAGTTTCAACTCGGAAAGCTTGGCTGACAAGCATCGCAAAGTCTGCGCAATCATGGACAACAAGTGCGAGCTTTATATCAGGACGCAGTCCTTCACGGAATTTCTCCTGCTTGCGAGCGTCAGTGCAGACGTCATCCTCAGCATAGCGGGATAAATCAAGGAATTTCCTTCGATATTCATCCACAGTCATTTTGCCCTGTGTGAGTTTACGGAACTCCTTCTTCTTCTGGTCCATCAGACCTTGAGGAATGTGCCGTGCATGGAAGGCTGATTGAAATTCCTGCCAAGTGGTTACAGTTCCAGCAGGTAGCATACCCCTATGGCTTTCCCACCATTGAGCAGCTGGACCCTTCAAGTGAAATGCCACAAAGTTGATGTAACTGGCAGGGGCAACATTAGCTGACTCCATCTCAAACAGGATGTCACGAAGCCAATTATCAGCATCCATAGGATTGGTGGAGTTGCGGAAAATGGGCGGGTTGAGGCGCACAAGTTCTTGCAGTGTTATTGGGGCAGGCTGTTGATGAGTATTCTGGTTTGGAAGCTGGGCCATTATCCCGGTCATAAACTGATGGTTCAGCTCAAACTACTGCATCATAGTGGCCATGTAATCTTGCGGTGGTGGAGCACTAGCACCACGGCCACGAGCACGATCATTGGACCTAACCATCCTGCTTAAACTAATAGGGGTTAGTTTAGTAAGAGCAATTGCAAGTGGAAGGAGTCATCCACGATGCAACACGAACGATGATAGAAGGCGCATTAAGTAAAGTACAGTAGTCATTTCTGACATATAGATCAATACATGGGGCCTAGTACAAGCTGAAAGTAGGAGTTCAGAATACTCACGGCTAGACATACTAGGCGGCACGCTGGCACACAGTGGAGGGATATAACAATGTGACATAGCAAAGGCTACATCACGTCGGAGAAAACTCAAGAAGCCTGGCATCAGCAGGTGATGTCGCAGGGTGCCCTCGATAAAAGGATCATGCAGTCAGTGAACACTCTGATGCAGAACCTGGTCCTCAGCTAGTAGAAGAGGTCCACGTCATTCAAAGGAATAAATATAGATAATTCAGATCTCTGGGTTGATGTGATCACGAGAACCTAGAGCTGGAGTTAGTAAATTCTTTAACCCGAAAAGAAGAGAGATCAGAGTCCTAGAGTAAAGAAGAGGAATAAAAGATCCTAACCCATCCATTGGCGACGTGGGCTCGTAAGCCACACAGCCATGTTAGTAAAACAGTTTTTCAAAGACTAGACTAAACTTCGGCCAAGGAGTTGGAAAGGGGTTCCTATAGGCAGCCGGCTCTGATACCAACTTGTGACGCCTTGCCTCAACTGTGCACTAATCGTACACGCAAATGCGCACGATCAAGCCCAGGGACTCACGGGAAGATATCACAACACAACTCTAGACACAAAATAAAATAATACAAGCCAGGGGCCTCGAGGGCTCAAATACATAAGCTCGCATACACAAGAGTCATCGGAAGCAACAATATCTGAGTACAGACATAATTAGAGAAGTTTGCCTTAAGAAGGCTGAGCAAAACAACGACAACTAGATCGAAAAGGCTCAGGCCTCCTGCCTGAGAGCCTCCTATCTATTCCTGGCCGGTGGTCTCCACGTAGTAGTAGGCTCCGCCGGTGTAGTAGTAGCCGTCGATGGGATCAGCTGGCTCCTGGGCTCCGTCATCTGATCGCAACAATCGGGTAGGGGGAAAAAGGGTAGCAAAGTAACCGTGAGTACTCATCCAAAGTACTCGCAAGACTTACATCAGAACTACTCTATTTATGCTTCGGTATCAAATGAAGGGGCTGTATCTGTGGACTATACTGTAGAATGCCAGAATAGAGGGGGAAGACCTAGCCTATCGAAGACTAGCATCTTGCAACGTCTTGCAGCATTAGAAGAGTGCAGATTAGCATATTATAAAGTAATAAGTAAGTAGTAGCAACGCGCAAAGATCCTTCCGCGACTCCCTGCGAGAAAGTGATCCCAGAGCCATCATATCAATTTAGCATCACAAGTATCCAGTTCTAGTTGTAGTAGATCGGGATATAACTCCGAGCATCCTGTTACCGTGGACACGGCTATTCGAATAGATAACTTCCCTGCAGGGGTGCACAAACTTACTCAGCACGCTCGATTAACTCTCGCCGGACACACTTTTCTGGGTCATGCCCGGCCTCGGCTGATCAACATGACGTAGTCCTACCTAGGCTCCGCAGAGAGGTCCCCGCCAGTCTACATCCTAAGTGCAAAGGGGTCATGGGCCAATCATCCTAAGTGCTCTGGGTCGTTGTGAGCAGGGCGAGTCCAGGCACCACCTCTATCCTGGATGGCGCCAGCCCAGCCGTGCCGCAACGCTGCACTGGACGTCTGACAGAGCTTTCGGAAGAATCGTATGACGCCGAGTGCATAAAACTTATCCCGTGTGGTGGTTAGTGCGAAAAGCCCAGAGGACTACTCAGATCATATATCCAAACCCTTAGTGTATTGGGAGCTTGCGGAGACGATCAGTGATCCTGTCGCCCCGTCTCGCGGACCTACAGCAAGGGCCAGGCCCATCCCTCTCCTGGGGCGGTCTACCTGCCCGGCCGTGCTGCGTAGTTATCTCGCGGCTACCCTCACGGTCAACCCGACTTCACATCTCTCGCGGGTACCCCTCGGGGTCGACCCAACTTCAACAAGGGTCTGAGGTAAAGTTAGGGGTATCTGTGTGTCCATAACATCAAAGGGAATCCGAGGAATCACCCTCGATGGATTCCTACTCGATGTAACCGTCAAGGTGAACTTGGAGGAATCACCCTCGATGGGTTCACACTTGAGGGGCTGCACGACAGAGGCATCATCGGAGGTGGTGAAAGAGGGATCACCCTCGGTAACCCACAACCGACTAGCTACGCTACAGAGATATCATCAGGAGTGAGGTAGGAGGTATCACCCTCGACACTTGATAGTAGCTCTACAGAGTCATACAATTAAGGGGGTGTGCGGTGGTGTGACGGTCTCTACACATCGATCACGTTGATCGAAACATCCGGAAGAAAAGCATGGCAACACGGACAAGGGTGCGGGGCCACTGATGGATCGCTAACCAATCTATACTAAGCAATATAGGATAGGAGGTAAGGTATCAACAGTAGTTACAAAAATAGGCTATGCATCAGAATAGGAGCTATCGAACATAGTAGCAAAATCAAATGCAAGCACGAGAGAGAAAGAATGGGCATTATAGGAATGATCAAGGGGGTTTTGCTTGCCTGGAAGCTCTGCTGAAAGGGGAAGGACATCAGGAGCGTAGTAGTACTCGGCAGCAGCGTCCGTCTCAGAGTCTACCGGAGAGAAGAGCTGGAAGAAACAATAAATACAAAGCAAACAAATGCATCACAATGCATGACATGGCAATAAACTGTGCTAGGGGCGACCTAACACAGTGCTACATGTTACAGACGAAGCAGGAAAATATCCGGGAATATTTTCCCGGCTTTAGGCAATTATCGGACAGAAAATCCGGAGGGGTAGGTTCCATGTTTGCAGTGTGGGAGGCACGTGGCAGGTATGTGGATAGCATAATCGGATTCGTCTTATTTTTCTGATCATTTTTCATATAGAAAACATTTTCATCCGAGTTACGGATTAATTTCTATGATTTTGCAAAGTTTAAATGATTTTCTGGATTTTCTGGAATTATTTTAATTTCGGAATAAAAGAATAAAATGCTATGCGTACACAGAGAGTGTACCCAGAGAGGTGCATGTGTGGCTGTCAGTGGGCCCAGTTGACTGAGTCAACTGTCCAGTCAGCAGAGGCTGACTGGTGGGCTCAGCTGCTTACTCAGCAGCTGACTGGGTTAGCCCTATCCATCTAAATAGTGCCAGAGCCCCACATGTAAGTGACACAGGGAGTTAATCAACGTTTAACTTAATTAATAGGGTTAACTTAGAGGTGGGGCCCATCTGTCAGTGTGATTAGCAGTAGATTAGCACTAATTAAGCGAACTGACACGCGGGACCCACATGTCAGTGGCAGGGGGGCATAGTCAGCACGTTAACCCCGGTCAACGTGGTCAACGGGACCACCGGGGCCCACTGGCAGTGACCCAGGGTGGGCCCCAGGCGGAGCCACGTCAGCGGCGCTGGCGTCTCGCCACCAGCGACCCAGAAAAGCGGCGGAGGGCCTCGGGCCTCGCCGGAAATCGCCTACAGAGGGCCGTTTGTAGCGTGGTTGGGCGCGATCGAACGAGTGATCGACGCCGCATCGATCTGTGGTAGTGCCACGGCCAAAGGTGGCCTGTAGTGACGGCGACGACCACGACGGCGGAGGCCGGAGCTCGGGCTGGTGCGGGCGAGGCGATGCAGTGCGCAACAAGGCGAACAGAGGGGCTGGCAGTGCACTACGCGATGCGGCGGGTACGACAGGCACACGTGCGTGACCATTTGGTCACCGGAGCTGTGCCTGCACCGAGCTCGAGCGGTGGTGGGATTGTCCATGATGGAGAGGACGACTACGTACGCGGAGGGAAGGGGGAAACAGAGGAGAAATGGGCGCCAGCTCATCGTGGAGCTCAAGAAAGGCTCATCGGGGTTTTGGAGCAGCAGACGGCGTCGGATTCGTCGGGGACGTTGCGGTGGCCGAAGGAGGAAGACATCGGCGATGCAGTCGTTGTGGTGGCACAGAGCTCGAGTGCGAGGTCGGGGAGGACGTAGCGGAGGCAGGCGATCCTGGCGGACAGAGCAGCGAGGCGCGGGGAGGCCGGTGGCTACGCGGACAGCGTTGGCATGGCCATGGCGTCTCGGGTGAGCTCGAGATCGAGCAAGGGAGGATGAGAGGAGAGGGGAGGAGTGGATAGGGGCGTCGAGGGGAGGCTGCGGTGGAGGCCTTATCCACCCACGGCGCCTGTAGCGACGCAGGTGACGAGGAGGCTCGGCGGGGACGGGCACGCGCGCTTGGTCGCCATCGACGCGTGGAGGAGGGAGGAGGAGGACGAAGGCGAGGTGGGCTGGGCCGGTGCACTGTGCACTTAGGCCCAGTGCACAGTGGGTTTTCCTCTTTTTCCTTTTCTGTTTTCTATTTTTCTTTTACAGAAACTATTTTTTGTTTATTTTAGCCATCAAATGACTTTTGCAAAAATACAGAACTTGGCCATTTAATTGCATTGCAATATTTGGTACTGCCACAAAAAGTTTGGGAGAAGTTTGAGTTGATTTGAATCTTGCATAAATGAAAAGGCATTTAAAAATGCTGATTTGGCATTGTTTTAATTGCTATAGCCCATTTAAGCAAATAAGTGATGTTGTGTTCGTGAAAAAATAATTGTTATGGAATATTTGCTAAATGATGAACTATTTTGCAACAACTTTTGTGCAATTTCAAATTTCACTTACAATTTGAATTGATTTCAGTGGTGAATTTGAAATGAGATATGAATCCAATATGATCAAGCACTGCAAAGCAAAATGACTTAACATAATCATGATGGATTACTGTAGCTCATTACATAGGGGTGTTACACGTACGGGCCCTCATGAAGCATCTCCACGGCGTCATTCTTTGCAAGAAGGGGATGGGGAATGGGTATCAGGGACTCGAGGATTCGGGGGTGAACAACGCTTGAGCAGACGAATCCGGCGAAGCTTATGGAGGAAGACATAAAAAGACCCGCGAATCTTCATCGTAAACGGTTCTTATAACCAACTGTGTGTGAGGTAGTCCATTTTTTAATTACATGCGGCAGACTAATTTGGAGTACACTGGCAACGGATGGTGATGGAAATTGTTTGAATTTTTTTGTACCGTTAACATGCACTGATACAACTCTCATGTTAAAATTTGGAATTTTTCAGGGTTCATCTGACCTTTTTTAGACATTAAGTGAGTTCCTAGCCATATAATGGCCGTAATTCAAATTTGAACTGCATGTACATGCAACGGCAAACCATCATGGGTTGGAAAATCATATTTGTGTCCTTGTGTGCGAGTTAATGCCCTGTGCAGTAAATTGGAAGGAATTTTCAAACATATTGGTGTCACGGCTTGGACACAAACAATGAGAACCATGTCTTTTAAATTCCAAAAAAATTCAAAAAATGATCAAAAATACATGAAACCTTGCTTGGTGTCATGAAGTGGTACCAAGATGCAGTGGTAAAAGAATTGGCCAATTTGACGGAAGTTTTGACACATACCTCTCACAAATTGGAGCATCTCATGAGAAGACACGTGGTTCCGAGAGGGAACAATGCATGTTTGATGACGAACTGGCGCTCGCTTCCTCGTATGACCCTGAATTTTTTTCTACCGTTAACATGCACTAATGCAATAGTCATGTTAAATTCTTGAAATTTTCGGTGTTGATTTGACCCTTTTAAGACATTAAGTGAGTTTCTAGCCATATAATGGCCGTAATTCAAATTTGAACTGCATGTACATGCAACGACAAACCATCATGGGTTGGAAAATCATATTTGTGTCCCTGTGTGCGAATTAATGCCCTGTGCAGTAAATTGGAAGGAATTTTCAAACATATTGGTGTCAAGGCTTGGACACAAAACAGTGAGAACCATGGCTTTTAAATTCCAAAAAAAATAAAAAATGATCAGAAATACATGAAACCTTGCTTGATGTCATGAAATGGCACCAAGATGTTGTGGTAAAAGAATTGGCCACTTTGACGAAAGTTTTGGCACACACCTCTCACAAATCGGAGCATCTCGCGAGAAGACACGCGGTTCCGAGAGGGAACAATGCATGTTTGATGATGAATCGGCGCTTGCTTCCTCGTATGACCCTGAATTTTTTTCTACCGTTAACATGCACTAATGCAACGTTCATGTTAAATTTTTGAAATTTTTAGTGTTGATTTGACCTTTTTAAGACATTAAGTGAGTTTCTAGCCATATAATGGCCGTAATTCAAATTTGAACTACATGTACATGCAACGGCAAACCATCATGGGTTGGAAAATCATAGTTGTGTCCTCGTGTGCGAGTTAATGCCCTGTGTAGTAAATTCGAAGGAATTTTCAAACATATTGGTGTCAAGGCTTGGACACAAACAGTGAGAACCATGGCTTTTAAATTCCAAAAAAATCAAAAATGATCAGAAATACATGAAACCTTGCTTGATGTCATGAAATGGCACCAAGATGCTGTGGTAAAAGAATTGGCGACTTTGACGAAAGTTTTGGCACACACCTCTCACAAATAGGAGCATCTCACGAGAAGACTCGTGGTTCCGAGAGGGAAGAATATGCATGTTTGATGATGAACCGACAGTGGCTTCCTTTATGGCTTGGCATTTTTTTTCTACCGTTAACATCCATGAATACAACTTTCATGTTAAAATTTGGAAATTTTCAGGGGTTATTTGACATTTTTAAGACATTAAGTGAGTTTCTAACGATTTAATGGCCGTAATTCAAATTTGAACTACATGTACATGCAACAAAATATCATCATGGGTTGGAAAAATCATTTATGTAATACATTTTCCAAAAATATCATGGTAACACAAAATAAGCATTCATGCAAAACATTTGGAAAGAAAATGTAAATATCTGGCAAGAGAACTGTGCCCCCATGATTGGCACTCTGTTTCCCGCCGCGAGGTTTGGAAGGTGAGTGGCGCGGGTTGTTAATCAGACGCGGTTCAGTCTTGGGAACCGTTAGCGATTTATTTCACACACGGATTTTGATGCGGGAATCGTGTGTAATTCAAGCTATATTACTCGAAATTCCGGCCACCGGTGCTTCTACTGCTCCCGTCGATCTAGATTCCGGCCGCCAATAAATACTACCCCGCCCACGTCGTCCCGCCTGCATTCTCATCTACATTCTATCCTTGCTCGCCCCCCCCCCCTCTCTCTCACAAAACACTGCCATGGCGTCGACGATCTGCCCACCCATCAAGGAGGAGGCGCTGCCCCGCGAGGACATCTAGGTGCAGAGCAGCGACGAGGAGGACCCCTACGCGCCACCAGACGAGGTTGCGCTGGAACCCCCAACTTTGGAGTGGTTTTGGGCTAGTACAATCTTTGTCTGTGGAAAGCGCTGCCGCTGGCTGAGAAAGCCAGGCAAGTGGCATTCAAGAAGGAGTTGGCGGAGGAGCGCGCCAGGGACCAGGCGGCCTATGAAGCCCGTGAGGCTGCCTGGGAAAAGGAGAAGCTGGAGCTTTGGTGGTGGGCGTGTCAACGTGCGGACGAGGTGTACGAAGACGGCCGGTACTTCGCCAGGAAGGCCAAAGGCGCTAGGCGCCTCATCGCTGCGTGGAGGTGGGCCGATAAGCTCCAGTGTGCTACCGACGAGGATCTCCGGTGGGTGCCCAACGAAATGGCAAGATCGTTCGCGCGCGTCCACCTGCAAGAGGCAGATCGGCACGTCAAGCGCTGCGAGGCGGAGGAAGCGGAGAACTCCCTCCGTGCTGGGAAGCCGCCGTGCACCAGGGAGCTGCTAGTGAGGGGCTGCCGGAATACTAGCCGCATAAGGAGGGATTATTAGTTTTAGTATTGTTCATTTTCAATTTTATGCATTGTACTTAGTAGTTAAGTCTGGGATCACAGTTAAGTATCATCATGTATTGTTCGTTTTCGTACTAATTTCTATCTAGCTGTTTACCATCCACATGTACAAAATGGAAAACATACACATTGAAACAGAACAATATATAAGAACGGAAAACAAAGTACACACATTGAAACAGAGCAATAAACAGAGCAATATTATGATTCTTGGGAATACATAGCGATCAACGTCGAAATGACTCAACAAAATAAAACGCGTCCATGACCACCACCACTACCTATGGTAGCTCTTGCCTATGCCTGAACTCGTGCAGGCGCTCGTCCAAGCGGTTGACACGCTCGTGGTACATCTGGAGCGCGATCTTGAGCTCCAAGTTGGCTATTTCATCGGAGATCACTAGCTTGAGGATGCGACGGCCATGTTCCTCTACTACACCTGGGCCAAGGAGGTGCTCGAGCCTAGCGACCAGCGCATTGGCATCAAGAGGGCTGCGGACAAGGTGAATGGTGCGACCCATGCGAACGGTGCAGCCGGCATCCGGTGCAAGCACGGCACGGCCGGCCTCTGGTGCTAGTACGACGCAGATAGCCTCTAGCCACTCCTGGTGAGGAATGGGGCTACTGACGGGCCGTGTAGCCAGCTGCAACGCCCTGTCAATAGCAGGCAAGCGCCGATGGAATCACTCTTGCTGTGCGGCGGGCTGCGCCTCTCGCTCTGTGGCGGTCCATCGGTCTCGTTGTGCGGCGAGCCGCAGGATATCGGCGCGGACGCACCTATCCTGCCTTTCGGGGCACCACCGATCATGTTGTGCATCGAGCTGCAGCCTCTCAGTGCTGAGTTGCCTTTCTTGATCTGTGGAGCTGAAGCACTGTCCGCTAAGGGTCTGCTCAACCCTAGCGATGGCGCGCAGCACGGCGTCATCCATCGCGTTGCTGGGGACGCCCTTAGCCTCGACGGGCCATGGCGCTTGCTCGTTTACCTCGTCAAGGAGGTTAATGGTAGAGGTGGCGCTTCAGTGGGTTGGCATGCTTGGAAAAGGTAGCTAGAGGGGCTATAGTCTCCGCTTGTGCCTCGGTGTGTCGCGCGCCACCTAGGCTTATGCGCAATCGCTGGGTGGCGGCGGGAAACCGATGGGGAAATGGCGGGAAACGGTGGCGTGTTCATAAAACGCCATCAATTAATGAAACTTATCATAGAAGAAAGCGCGAGCTAGCACGACGCGTGCGCGCACATTGCTTGCCCACGGGTGTGATCCATATATCTCGTGTGCCCAACAGAGCACACTATTCATAGAAAATAATATTGTTCTGTACACAGAGAGCGTAGATGTTGTGCAGACTAAGCAAATCACATCGCACACGGATTAAACTACGGAACCCATCGGTGATGATTTCATCAATCGTTGACAATTGTTTACCAACAAGCATTTGCCTTCAACACACAAGACTTATTTGGAGCAATCGTCTGTGTTATTATCGGTCTTCCCACACATTTCTGATTACTGACCTATTTGCCCGTATCAAACACATCTTCTTAAGTTGAACTGTTTCTGTTGTGTTTGGTAATCACAAACAGTTCATCCTAGTGAACTGTATGCCGTGTATTGCACACACCATACAGTGTCTGACCGTTTCTGTTGTGTTGGGTAATCACAAAAAGTTCATCTGAGTGAACTGTATGCCGTGTATCGCACACACCTCGAACTGGCTGCTCGTTTCTGTTGTTCTGTCTTATTGCAAACAGTTCGTATGGATCAACTGTATGCCACGTATCACACATGCGTCTCTAATCTGAATCATGCTTGATGTCTCCACCATTGC
The DNA here is from genome assembly GCA_039707655.1 of Elymus sibiricus. Classification (NCBI taxonomy): domain Eukaryota; kingdom Viridiplantae; phylum Streptophyta; class Magnoliopsida; order Poales; family Poaceae; genus Elymus; species Elymus sibiricus. The sequence goes on from CM077670.1 coordinate 214,670,056, forward strand.
AAACAGTTCGTCTTATTGGCGACGGTTTTATTATGACACCGTTTGTGATTCATGCATCGCACACAGTTTGGTCGCGGGGTCTCTGATTCATGTGTCGTGTTAGCGATCGCCTGCAATAGTGTAAACCCAGTTTCTTGTCATGAGAGTCCACCATATCTACCTATGGATTGAATAAGATCCCTGAAGTAAGTTGTCATCGGTGCAAAGGAATAAAAATATCTCCTAAATATGTATGATCTTTTATTGTAATGGAAAGTAAACTTTGTACGATCTTGTGATGGCAAAGAGATAAAAGCGACGAACTGCATAATAAAGGTTGCTATCACAAGGGGCAATATAAAGTGATGTTCCTTTACTTTAAGAGCTTGCACGTCCCAATGAAAAAGTGCATGACAACCTCTGCTTCCCTCTGCGAAGGGCCTATCTTTTACTTTCATGCAAGAGTCAATAATATTCATCCTCATTCCATACTTAATTATTCTCCACTTGGCAAGCACCATGTGGTGGGCAAAGATCCAGGCATATATATATATCCGGTTGGGTGTAGGTAATCATGAGTTATTATTGTTGACATTATCCTTGAGGTAAACAAGTTGGGTGGTGAAAACAATAAATCCCCATTTTCCTATGTGTCTGACGGAAACGTTTGTCCCAAAAATATGCCTTGAGTGTTAACAATCATATAAGACTATATGATAGTTGAGTATGTGGGACTTGCTAAAACAGAAGCTCTTACGTAGAAACTTCCTGGAAATATGATGAATTGTAATTGTTTCAATGACTAAGAATATAGTTTGTTTATTTTCAAGAAAGTTTATGTTTCATACTTCAAATATTTTGAATGAATTGTTACTTGATTATGAGAAGTTATATGACGAATGATTGTTGTTATAACAATGATCATGATGCTTCTATGTCCGTATTTTGTTTTATCGACACCTCTCTCTCTAAACATGTGGTCATGATTATAGAGTTCGGCTTTCGCTTGAGGACAAGCGAGGTCTAAGCTTGGGGGAGTTGATACGTCTAATACGTCTCCAACGTATCTATATTTTTTGATTGTTTCATGCTATTATATTATCAATCTTGGATACTTTATATGCAATTATATGCTATTTTATATCATTTTGGGACTAACTTATTAACTCAGTGCCCAGTGCCCGTTTCTATTTTTTTTGCTTGTTTTTGACTTTTCAGAAAATCAATATTAAACAAAGTCCAAACGGAAAAAAAATCTTTGGATTAATTATTTCTGGACCAAAAGGGACCCTAGAAACTTTGGGAGGAGACCAGACGAGATACGAGAGAGCCACAAGCTCGAGGGGCGCAACCCAGTGGGGTAGGCATGCCCCCTGAGCTTGTGGGCCCCATGCAGCTCTGTTTGACCTAATTCCAGGCCTATAAATTCCCATATATTCCCAAACCAACAGAACACAAGACAAATAACTTTTCCGCCGCCGCAAGCCTCTGTTCTTCCGCGATCCCATCTGGAGGCCTTTTTTGGTAATCTGCCGGAGGCGGAATCGATCACGGAGGGCTTCTACATCAAGCTTGCAGCCCTACCGATGATGTATGAGTAGTTCACCACAGACCTACGGGTCCATAGCTAGTAGCTAGATGGCTTCTTCTCTCTCTTTGATCTTCAATACCATGGTCTCCTCGATCTTCTTGGAGTTTTATCTGATGTTATCTTCTTTTGCGGTGTGTTTGTTGGGATCCAATGAATTGTGGGTTTATGATCAGATTATTCATTGAAATTAATTGAGTCTTTTTTGAAATTTATAATACATGATTGTTATAGCTTTGTATTTCTCTCCGATCTATCCGTTTGGTTTGGCCAACTAGATTGATTTATCTTAAGTGGGAGAGGTGCTTTGTAATGGGTTCAATCTTGCGGTGCTCTATATCCCAGTGACAGTAGGGCACAAGATATGTATTTGTATTTTTTCCATTAAGGATAAAACGATGGGGTTTATTCATATTGATTGAGTTTACTTTGTCTACATCATGTCATCTTGCTTAAAGCGTTACTCTGTTTGTTATGAACTTAATACCATAGATGCATGCTGGATAGCGGTTGATTGGTGGAGTAATAGTAGTAGATGCAGGTAGGAGTCGGTCTACTTGTCTCGGACGTGATGCCTATATACATGATCATTGCCGTGAATAGCGTCATAACTATGCACTTTTCTATCAATTGCCCAACAGTAATTTGTTTACCCACCGTAGGCTATGTCTTCGAGAGAGAAGCCTCTAGTGAAAACTATGGCCCCCGGGTCTACTTTAAATATAAAAAGAAAACCTAAAAACCTTTGCTGCAATTTTTTACTTTTATTTTCTTTTGCAATTTATCCATCTACTTGTCTTGGACGTGATTCCTATATACATGATCATTGCCGTGAATAGCGTCATAACTATGCACTTTTCTATCAATTGCCCAACAGTAATTTGTTTACCCACCGTATGCTATGTGTTCGAGAGAGAAGCCTCTAGTGAAAACTATGGCCCCCGGGTGTACTTTAAATATAAAAAGAAAACCTAAAAACCTTTGCTGCAATTTATTTACTTTTATTTTCTTTTGCAATTTATCCATCTATCTATACAAGATTTAATCCTTGCAATTAACGAGCTCAAGGGGATTGACAACCCTCTTGCTCGCATTGGGTGCAAGTATTTGCTTTTGAGTGTGCAGGTGCTGTTCATGAGGCTTTGCGTGATTCTCCTACTGGTTCGATAACCTTGGTTCTCACTGAGGGAAATACTTATCTCTACTGTACTGCATCACCTCTCCTCTTCGGGGAAAATCCCAACGCAGCTCACAAGTAGCAACGTCTATTTTGCATCATGTTTTCCAACTGTTATTTATAATGTTTTTGGTCATTATTTCACTTTATGATGCAATTCTAATGCTTTTTCTCTCTTAATTTGCAAGATCTCCATGAAGAGGGAAATCACCGGCAGCTAGAATTCTAGACCAAAAAGGACCACAATAGAGATAGCTATTCTACAGAGCTCCAAATGACTTGAAACTTCATGAAGATTTTTTATTGAATATATAAGGATTTTTGAAGGAAAAATCACCAAAGGGGGGCCACCTGTTTCTCACAAGGCAACAGGGCGCGCCTACACCCCAGGGCGCTCCCCGATGCCTTGTGGGGCCCACAGATGCCCTCCAGTGCCCTCATTCTGCTATATGAGGCCTTTTGCCCTAGAAAAATAATTAGAGAAGACTTTTGGGATGAAGCGCTTTTGCTCTCCGGCGAAGCGATTCCGCCGGGGATACTTCCCTCTGGGAGGGGGAAATCGAAGCCATCAACATCACCGACGATCCTCTCATGGTGGGAGGACCAATCTTGATCAACATCTTCATCAGCACCATCTCATCTCAAACCCAAGTTCATCTCTTGTATTCAATCTTTGTCTCAAAACCTCAGATTGGTACCTGTGGGTTGCTAGTAGTGTTGATTACATCTTGTAGTTGATGCTAGTTGGTTTATTTGGTGGAAGATCATATGTTCAGATCCTTAATCATATTCAATACCCCTCTGATCTTGAACATGAACATGATTTGTAAGTAGTTACTTTTGTTCTTGAGGACATGGGAGAAGTCTTGTTATAAGTAATCATGTGAAGTTGGTATTCGTTCGATATTTTGATGATGTGTATGTTGTTATTCTTATAGTGGTGTCATGTGAATGTCAACTACATGACACTTCACCATATTTGGGCCTAGGAGAATGCATTGGGGAGTAATAAATAGATGATGGGTTGCGAGAGTGACAGAAGCTTAAACCCTAGTTTATGTGTTATTCCGTAAGGGTCTGATTTGGATCCATATGTTTCATGCTATGGTTAGATTTATCTTAATTCTTTTTTCGTAGTTGCGGATGCTTGCGAGAGGGGGTATGTCATGCCCAATATTCGGTCCTATCCCCAAGGAACTCGGGAGTTCCACTAAGGATAGAAGCACATATCAAAGACGCTTCGCAAGGTGGATATCATTACAACATACCATGTACTGAATAGATGAGAATACCAAATAAAGGCTTACACTTGCCACAAGCTATAGCATGAATACATCAATACATCAATACATACCAATCATCATACAGAAGAGCAGGATCTGACTATGGATGAAATCAAACGAAAAACAAGAATGACATCCACCCTGCTAGTTCCAGGCTGCCAACCGGGAACCCATCCTATGATCGATGAAGAAGAAGAAGAAATCCAAAAGCAAACATGCATCGCGCTCATGTCAAATCATCGCTTTACCTGTACCTGCACCTGTTGTTGTAGTAATTTGTGAGCCACAAGGACTCAGCAATCCCATTACCATGGGTATCAAGACTAGCAAAGCTTAATGGGTATGGAATGGTTAAGTGGTGAGGTTGCAGCAAGCACTAAGCATTGTATGGTGGCTAACTTACGAGTACAAGAATAAGAAGAGTAACTACGCATGAACGAGCACAAATTAATATGATCAAGAAGTGATCCTGAACACCTACTTACAAGTCAAACATAACCCCACCGTGTTCTCTTTTCGAACTCCCTCGAAAAGAGAGGATCACGGTTACGCACGCGGTTGGTGTATTTTAATTAGATTTAGTGTCAAGTTCTCTACAACCGGAGGTTATAAATTTCCAAGTCGCCACATAACCGTAGGCACGACTTTCCGAAAGATTTAACCTTGCAGGGGTGTCCCAACTTAGTTCATCACAAACTCTCACGATCAACGTTGGAAAGACCTCAACCTCGAGATAGCCCGAAGTATCCTCGGAACCCCGGTGCACAAGACATTTCGACAATGGTAAAACAAAACCAGCAAGACCTCCCGACGTGCCGACACCCTGATAGTAGCCGTGCGTATCTCGTCTCAGGCCATGACGGATGAGCTATGGTTACAACGACCAAGTCCACGAGTTGCCCGGGGCGGCGCCGCAAGCTGCTCTAGTTTGGACCAACACTCATGAGGAGCACTGGCCCGGGATGTTGATTAATTATCCGCGGGGTTCGGAAAGTCCCTATGCAAGTTTTAGTTGTTATTACGCAAATGGTAAAACCAATGTTGGGCCTTGCTGGAAGAGTTTTATTCAAAGCGAACTGTCAAGGGGGGCCCATAAACCTCAACCGTGAAAGGAACGCAAATCAAGGAACATAACGCTAGTATTACGGAAACTAGGGCGGCATGAGTGGAACAAAACACCAGGCAAACGGCCGAGCCTTCCACACACAACCAAGTATATAGATGCATTAATTAAATAAGAGATATTGTGATATCCCATGATATCCATGTCCCAACTTGGAACAACTGGCAACTGCACCTGCAACTAGCAATGCTTTAAGAGGGGCTGAGCAAAGCGGTAACATAGCCAAACAACGGTTTACTGGGATGGTGGAAGGTTAGAGGATGTATCATGGAAATTTGGGAGGCTGGCAAACAAGTGGTAGGTAGCGAGACATAGCGATAGCATCGAGACAACTAGCAAGCAAAGATAGTAGTGATATCCAAGGTAATGGTCATCTTGCCTGGAATCCTGTTAGGAAGAAGATCGAATACATGAAGTAGTCGAACAAGCGTAGTCGAATGAATCCTCATAACTCCGGAACGTAACCAGAACTATCCAGAAGAAGCACAACCGGAAAGAAGCAAACAACATGGTAAACAAATAAGCATAATCCTGGCATGATGCACAACCAAGTATGGTGCATGTCCGGTTTAAGAATGCATGGCATGGCAAAGTGCAAAAACCAAATACTACACATTAAGTGAATCTCAATATGCAACGAGTTGCATATTGAAAAAACTCCACATTCAATTTATTTAGTTCACTCCCATTTATGTACCCAACAAGATTAAATGTTGTTAAACATGGCAAGAGGTGAAGCATAATTCAGCTATCTATCTAGCAATTTAAATCAGGCCGGAAACAATACAAAACAATTCCGGAAAATCCCCATATGTAATTTTCGAATTTGCTACTGTTCTGCCTAAAACACAATTTTAATGTTGTTAAACAGCAAAATAAAGTACACCATGTTATTACACATGTTTTTCTAATCAAGTTACATATATAATTTATTTAATTCGGAGCTATGGTTATTTAGTTGTGAAATAAAGCATTTTAACATGTCATTTATGCAAATTAATGCAAACAGTAATTTTAAACATTTTTAACATGGATGAAAGTTAGATATTGTGAAACTACATGAAATTCTACCCAAGTTACATATATGACATGTTTTATTTGCATGTATGAATATTTAGTTATAGGCAATGCAAAATAATGGCATTTCGGTAATTATGCATGCACTGGAAATTGATAAATTCGCAGCAGCAGAAAAAAAAATGATACGGGCCGAATCTGGTGCACTGCTGGGCTTAACAAGTTGAGCGCCGGATAACAAACAGCGCGCATGGGCACTGGACAGGCAGAGGGGCTGCTGGGCGCTCACCTTGGGCCAAAATCTGCCTGGGTGGAGCTGGGCTGGCGAAGTGGGTGTCGAGCGTACGACCATCCATGGGGTCATCTAGCCCCTTTACGGTTCGACTAGGGAGATCGACGAGCACAAAGAGCAGAACCAGCAGAGACGCAAGGATTTTACCCAGGTTCGGGCCACCGAGAGGTGTAAAACCCTACTCCTGCTTTGGGTATTGGATGTGTGTAAGCACAAGGTACAAGGAGCGCTTCTCCCGGCAAGGTGCGGAAAGAGCAGCTACACATGCAAGTTGTGCAAAGGGTCGGTCCCTGTAACCGTTGCCCTGGCCATCCTTTTATAGTTCAAAGGGGTTACCACAGTGGCAAAACAGTCATTTTACAGTGATTAGATAGCAAACAGTGCTATCACACCTAACTCTGCCAGTTTAGGACGAAGGAATTTAATGCTCCGTTAGGTGTGATGTGGAGGAGTTGCCCCGGCAAGGTTTCTGCACCGCTTGCCCAGCTACCTCCTATTAGCTTGACACGCCTTCTGGACGGGTGTCCTTAAAGGTAAATCTCCTTCCAACATGCAGACACGTGCCCGACAAATCTCACCTAACTTCCTGCGGGCTCGACACCTCATCGATTAACGACTAGCTACTCGATGAGGTGGAGCACTGGCAGCTAGCGAAAGCTTGCCGCCATGGAGCTTGCCGGGCCTTCACCTTGCCGGCTCAGCCTTGCCGGCAAGGGTTGTCTTCTGTGTTTATTTCGACGCTTTCGTCTTGATCCTCACTCCAGTAGCTTCTGCAACTGGATCTTTGAATCTTGATATTGGCAATTCCCAGCAAGCCTTGGCCAGCAGGGAAGCTACTATTGTCTGTGCATAAGTCAGGGTATAAAACCAACTATGTTTTTATACACCGATAGGAGCCCCCGGGCCTGGGCCATACGCGCATCTGAAGCGTCATTGGGCTAGGCCCAAACGACGCACAAACATGTGGTAAAGAATTACCGCTGTAAAATCCTGTGATGATTATCTCCCTCAAGCACGCCCGCACCTTGCATTAAATGTGGCTGCAGGAGTGGTCGACTGTAGTGACAATTTCGCGTAGTGCGCCTGCAAAAGCGCACCCACGTCATTCATACTGAAGAGCCAGCCCCCTCGCGCCTTCCCCATAAAAAGGCAACCGCGAGGAGGCACTGCTCATTCGCAACTGCTCTCCTCTGCTTCATCTCCTTCCTCCCGCCATAGCCTTCCCCGCCGCCGCTGCTGCCGACTCGCATCTCAACTCGACCTCCTTCTTCCTCCCTGAGCACTGATGGCGCCCAAGAGAGCCGATGCATAGGGGAAGAAGCCTGCCAAGCCTCTCGACCCCAAGGCGGAGAACAAGAAGCGGGAGTAGGAGGAACTGGAGAGACGGCGGAGAGAGAATGTGGTTTTCTCACCGTCGGCCAAGGATGGCAGTACCCTGATCCATAGGTATGCCTATATGTGGGGTAAAGATACCAAAGACCACAAGGCTCCGGTAGTTCTTCCTGAAGGCAACAAGATCCCATCGGATTCGTATCCGTTCTTCTGCGCCTACTTCTACTGTGGTCTGGTTCCTCCATTCTCAGACTTTTCTAGCGCGATGATGTTTAGCTTTGGGTTCAGACTGCTAGATTTTACTCCAAATGCTATGACTTGCATGGCGGTCTTCGCCCATCTGTGCGAGAATTTTGTCAAAGTTGCCCCCAATGTTGATTTTTTCCGCCATTTCTTCGTTCCCCGCATTGAGGACAAGTCACTATCCAGCAGCGTGACATGGATTCCTAGGGCCAAGACCAAGGGCCAGTATCTTGCCGGGCAGCTCCACCTCAAATGGGATGAATGGAGAGCAGAATGGTGCTGGATCCAGGATAAGGATTTCCCCCAGTTTTGCTTGCTGCGGACAGTGAGGGTCCAACGCGGCAAGAATTGGAGCAATCTTGGCGCTACTGACGAGAAGCTTCGCCCGGCATTGAACAGGATCGCTCGCCTCAAGGCCGCCAAACTGACTGTAGAAATGGTTGGCGCTGACTTCCTCCGGCGACGCATCGCGCCACTGCAGAAGAGAGAGAGGTTTGCCTGGGATTACCAGGGTGCCGCTGATATCATGCGGCTGTATCCTGGGCTCGGCAACAACCTGACGACTCTGGAGCATGCCGCCCTTTGTGAGCAGCTATTCAGAAAGGCTGGCACATTTCACTTGCCGAGCCAAATCGTCCCGCTGCACATCAATTCCGCCAAGTATTCCATCTTGGCGATGATGCCAGATTGCAACGCCCATGGAGTCAATGCAAATTGGCCGTTGCCTAGCCTGGTGAATGAAATGGACTGGGCCTCCAATTTAACAGAAAAAGCCACCCGGAAAGAAAGAGATCTTATCCAAGCTACCAAAGCTGAAGAACTGGTGTACATCGCCAGCATAGCCGCTGAAGCCGCACGAGTCAACGCAGCTGGTGGCTCTGGTGCAGCGGCAACTGGGGATGATGATGAAGAAAATCCCGACGAAGAAGAAGTTGCCGAGGAGCAACAAGAAGAGTCTGTCGGGGATGAAGTTGCCGGAGATGAGGTTGCCGGGACCGAGGTTGCCGGGACCGAGGTTACCGTTGAGCTCGGAGAAGAGGAGGAAGCAGGTCCTCGAGCCCCGAAGAGGAGACACCATCTTTGAAGGGCAGCCAGTTTGGAACCGGTACGTGTTTCTTCTCCAAAGGCAAACCCTTCGGTGAAGAAGACGACCACCAAATCTGGGCACCAAGAAGAGGTGCGCCAACAATCAAGTAGACGTCCGCGAACACAGCCTTCATCTACCCAGCAAGTGATTGTCGGGGATGTTGGATCTTCTCAGCCGGCAAGTTCATCTCCACTCGCACTCAAGAGGGCTAGGGAATCGCCTCCACCAGCAAGATATGATCTCTCCGTCCTTAGTGAATCCGAAGATGAGTAAGTAAACTTGTCTATCCTCATCAAGTCTTGATTGTATATGATCGCTATTTTGACTTGATTTCTTCTGTCTTGACAGAGATCCAGAACCACTCGTGCACCAAGCGAAGCGGGCCAAACCTGCAACCGAACAAGATCTCGGGGCAAGTGCTGGGCAGGGGGTTACAACGGCTGAAACTATCGTTACCAGCCCCCAGCCTAGCCCCCTGCGCGAGAACGTGGTGCAGATCCTGCCCACTAGCACTAGTACTGAAGTTCCTCCCTCTGAGCTTAATAAAGAGATGGGAGAGGTCTACCAAGAGGAAGGACGCCAAGAGGCGGATCCTACTATGGCTTCCCCATCAACCATCATTCCAGAGAGTGCTTCTCCGGCAAGGGCCTCCACCGATGAGCCTGTTCGCACGGAAACTACCCCGACAGGCGAATCTGTCGACGCCCGTGCGCCGGCAACACAAGTTGCCGGGGAAGGAGATGTCCTTCTTCAACAGACGTCAACGGGTAATCCTCTTGCCTTTACACATTTCTCAAAGAATTTCTTTTTTTTTTCAACTTTACTTGTAATTTGAATCTCATTTTGCCCTTGTTTCTGCTTCAATCCACAGCTCCAACATCTCCCGAAGAAGGTGGAATTCTTGCGGATGTAGCTCATATTGCCAAGGATGCCGCTGACGAAGCCACCAAGATTGCTGCCGAAGAGAATCTTGTGCAAGTTGCCGAGGAAATCAAAGAGACCCCCGAAGAGACCGAGAAATCCTCCGGCAATATGTCTGATTCCGCCAGGATGGATGTGGAAAAGGTGCTTGTCAACACTGACGCGCTGAACCCCGACAACCAACCAGCGGCATCAACCTTGCAGGTTCCATCAAGCAGCTTGGCGCTAGTCACTTCTCAACATGAGCCAGGAGCCCCCAGTTCATCTGGCACTACAGGACCGGACTTTGATGAAGAAATCACTCAGATCCTACTACCTTTGACCCAAAGAAACTCCGAAGCCACTGATGCTATTGACAGTGCCGAAGATCTTGCTTTCCTAGAGATCATGGCTATTGGATTCAAGGGTGTACAAGAGAGGTACAACCAAAGATGGAACAGGGTCTAGGAAGAGCGCAGATCTGCGGATCTGGTGGACCAGAAACTGAAAGAGAAGGCGAACCAACTGCGTGCATGGTACAACTAGCAGTCTCGCGTCCTCAGGGATCAAGAAGAAAGGCTTGCCGCCTCTAAGAAAGAAGCGGCAACCTTGGACGGCAAGCTAACTGAGCACGCAGCACAGCTCGACGCCAGAGAGAGAGAACTTGTCGCCCGCGAAGAGGCCCTTGCCGCCAAGCTCCGCGGCAAGGATGAAGAAATTGAGAAACTCCTTGAGCAAAGGACGCAAGAGCTGGAGAGCAATCATAAAGATACTATTGAAACCCAGGCTCAAGATAGCGCCGCCAAGCTCAAGGAGGCTTTCGACAAAGTTGCTGCTGCTGCCGCCGCCAAGGTGGAATTGGAATCTCAAGTAGCCAAACTAAAGGAAGACCTTGCCGGTAGTAGCAAAGAAGTCGAGGCTCTTAAGGACGAAGCGCTGAAGGCAGCCCGCACTCTAGGGGACTTGAAAACGTAGCTGTCGTCTAAGAACCAAGATCTTGATGCCACCACCAAGACCATTGAAGATCTGAAGTCTTAATCGGCCACTTTGGTAACAGACTTGGAATCCGCCAAAGAAAGGGAGAGAGCCTTGATGGAGAAACTGGGAAAGGAAGAGGTCCGGAAGAGGGATGCTGAAAACAACTACAGCCAACTGCACGAAAACCTTTCCCTCTGGACCGGCAGGCTTGTCAATGCCGCTGAGCGCATCACTTCCCGGATGGCGATTATGGACATGAAGAGTTGGGGCTTGACCATCACCGACAAGGAGGCCGCCAGCGTTAGACTGACCAAGTTCTTCGAGGGCCTCATCGACGCCTTAAAGACATATCACGACGATAGATCTGCCACGTTCGCTGATGAATCCCGAAAGTTTGCGCGTGAAGTTGTGTACAAAGTACTGCTCAAACTTGCGTATCGCCATCCTGATCTTGATCTCTCCGGGATCTTCAAGAAGTTGCCGAAGAATACTGATGTCACCACCATCGACAAGATCGTTGCTCCTCTTGCCGACAAGGTCCTCAACGTTCCTCGGGTTCAAGGCGACCGCCAAGATTAAGCTTGCCATTGTACTCATCATCAATGATGTCATGTAAAGATACATTCATCCTTAAGTTAGACATGCACTGGATTTATGATGAAAAATGACTTTGAGTCGACGAATGAATGTATGTTGTTTCCCCTGTTTTATCCTTTTCATTGTATAATTGTGCCCCTTACACTGTTCGGAAACTTGCCGGCGCGCACACTTGCCGCGAGCGCTTTGAGGAACAGGTCCTTAGCAGCCTGCTGGAAGTGCCGCCGCTGGCAAGGTAACTCGTCGGTCACAATGCAGCTACATACCTTGCCGAGCGGACTCGAGGCAAAAAATCAGAGCATGAATGATCACAACAAGGTTCCTCCGCGTGCAGGTTTCTCATACAAAGAGAGAATCGTTCAAGGGAAATTGCAAATATAACAAGGAATTTGTTTCAAAGTTTTTCAACTTACATTTTCCTTCTCTCATGTTCCTTGTCACAAAATGGTCACTTGAACGAGACTTGGCAGTGTCCACACCATCACTCCCCCCCCCGAGAAACTTGCACGCGAGGGACTATTCTTTCCCTTTGAGAAAAAGAAAGAAGAGAAAAGAGGAGGCTGAAAACCTTGCCGTCTCGTTAATCATTTCACACAAGTCAAAGCATATCACAACATACATGCAAACATACATAAAGAACGTATTTGACAAAAAGTTGTGAAACACTTAGCTTTATTTCACTTATGCACAAGATCTGCGCCTGGCTTTGTACAAAGGGTTACAAGTCTTGCCGACAAAGCTTGTACAAAAGGGGTTGCGGGGACAAGGCCCGGCAACTGCGCCTCATGGGTAGAACTTGCGAAGATGCTCAATATTCCATGAGTTCTGCACTTGACTGCCATCTTCGGTCTCCAGACGGACTGCGCCAGGTCTGGTGACTCATGCTACCCGATATGGGCCTTCCCACTTCGGCGTCAACTTGTTTGATCCCTTGGCGGACTGAATGCGCCGAAGAACAAGGTCGCCTTCCTCAAGGCTCCGGGCATGCACTTTGCGGCTATGATAGCGGCGCAAGGCTTGCTGGTAACGTGCAGCTCGCACAGCCGCCCGGAGACAATCTTCCTCAAGGAGCATTACGTCATCTTGCCGCAACTGCTCTTGCTTTGCCTCATCATAAGCGTGCACTCGAGGCAGCCCGTAGATGAGTTCCATGGGGAGCACCGCTTCTGCACCATAGACTAGGGAGAAGGGTGTCTGGCCAGTAGCTCGATTTGGTGTCGTCTTGAGTGAACAAAGAACTGCCAGCAACTCATCAATCCAGTGTCTTCCACACTTGCGCAGCCTGTCAAAGGTTCTTGTCTTGAGACCATGCAACACTTCAGCATTCATCCGTTCTGCCTGTCCGTTGCTTCTCGTGTGAGCGACGGAGGCAAAACAAATCTTACTTCCAAGATCTTGGATGTACTGCATGAATGTGCGGCTTGTGAATTGAGTTCCGTTGTCGGTGATGATTCTGTTAGGAACCCCGAAACGGCAAACTAATCCTTTGAAGAACTTGACGGCTGATTGTGCTGTCACCCTTCTCACTGGCTCCACTTCAGGCCACTTTGTGAATTTGTCGATGGCGACGTACAAGAACTCAAAGCCCCCAGTAGCACAGGGGAAGGGGCCTAAAATATCAAGCCCCCAGACCGAAAAAGGCCAGGAGAGAGGGATTGTTTGAAGAGCTTGAGCTGGCTGATGTATGTTCTTCGAATGGAACTAGCATGCTTCACACTTGGTTACTAGCTCAGTTGCATCCTGGAGGGCAGTGGGCCAATAGAAGCCTTGCCGAAAAGCTTTGCCGACAAGCGCTCTTGATCCTATATGAGAGCGACATACGCCTCCATGTATCTCTGCCAATAGCTTTAGTCCATCTTCCCGGCAAATACACTTCAATTTCACCCCATTTGACCTTTTTTGTGCAGAATGTTGTCCACAAACTGATACATACTTGACTGACAGGCTACTCTCTCAGCTTCTTCTTGCTCATCGGGAAGTTCTCCTGTTTGAAGGAAATGAACTATTTGTTGTGCCCATGCTAGAGCCTGTGGCTCGATGACAAGAACTAAAGGCATTTCTTCGGGAGCGGGAGCGCTTGTCTCAACGGCAAGAACTTGTCGTTCCGCTAGAGATCGCTGCTCACCGGCAACCATTGTGTTGTGTCCGGTAACATCGTCGGCGGCGGCTTTTGGGAGCTCTGTTGGGAAATACTTACCGGTGTTCAACTTTCTTCTTTTGTTGGCTTGCGTTGATGGAGTGACTGATGGTTGATTCAAATGGAGCACAAAAGTTCCCGATTCCACAGGTAGCTTTTGAGCGGCACACTTTGATAGATGATCAGCAATGCTGTTTTCCGCACGAGGGATGTGCTCTGTTTGCAATCCGTCAAAGTGCTCTTCCAATTTCCTCACTTCTTCCACATACGCTTCCCTCAACGGGCTCTGATTATCTTTATTCACTTGCTTCACAACAAGCTGTGAGTCTCCTCGGATGATCAATTTTCTGATTCCTAAATCCACTGCGATCCTTAGACCGGCAAGGAGCCCTTCGTACTCTGCAGTGTTGTTTGTAGCTTTCTCCCTGGGAAAGTGCATTTGGATTATATACTTGAGGTGCTCTCTGGTGGGTGCGACAAGCAGCACTCCGGCACCGGCGCCTTGCAGCGAGAAAGCTCCGTCAAAGTACATGATCCATTCCTTAAATGTTTCTTTGCCGGGGAGAGCTGACTCTTGAATCTCTTTGTCTTGCGTTGGTGTCCATTCTGCAATGAACTCCGCCAAGGCCCTGCTTTGAATAGTTGATGTGCTTTCAAACTTAAGTGCAAAGCTCGACAGTTCCAACGCCCACTCCACTATCCTGCCGGTTGCATCTGGATTCCTCAAAATAAACTGCAACGGGAAGCGAGTGACGATGGTGATCTCATGTGCTTGGAAGTAGTGACGCAGCTTTCTCGAGGCCATAAGGAGGCCGAAAAGTAACTTTCGCACACCAGAGTATCTTGACCTAGCCCCCCACAAGAGGGAACTAACAAAATAGACTGGCCGCTGCACCACCTTCTTCTTCGGTACCACTTGTTGATTAGCTTCATTCGCTTGTGCTGTTTCTGATTTGTCGGCATTAGACCTTGCCGGAGAAGATCCCGGCTTGTCGTTGGACGGGCTTGCCGCTGCTGCTTTTTCGTCATCGACTTCTCTCTACGCCACTAACGCAGCACTGACCACTTGATTTGTTGCCGCTAGATATAACAACAACGGCTCTTGTGGTTTAGGCACAACTAGTGTTGGCACAGAGGAGAGGTATACTTTCAAATCCTGCAGCGCGGCCTCCACTTCCGAAGTCCATTTCATTGGACCTGCGTTTTTCAAAATCTTGAAAAATGGCAAGGTGCGCTCAGCAGACTTTGAAATGAACCTGCTCAAGGCAGCAACACAGCCGGCAAGACGCCGCACATCCTTGATAGTTTTTGGTGCTTGAATCTGCTCAATTGCTTTGATCTTGTCGGGATTTGCTTCGATTCCTCGTTGAGATACAAAGAACCCAAGAAGTTTGCCGGATGGAACGCCAAACACACACTTCTCAGGGTTGAGCTTCAAAATGATCTTGCGCAAGTTTGCAAATGTTTCGTCTAAGTCTTGAATGAGGGTTGATTTGTCCTTGGTTTTGACCACTATATCATCCATATAGGCTTCCACATTCCTGTGCAGCTGGGGCTGAAAACCAATCTGGACTGCTCTTGCAAATGTTGAACCAGCACTCTTTAATCCGAAAGGCATACGCGCAAAGTAGTATGTGCCACACGGAGTAATGAATGCAGTTTTCTCCTCATCTTCCTTAGCCATGAATATCTGATGGTATCTAGAATATGCATCAAGGAATGAGAGTAGATCATAGCCGGCAGTAGAGTCTACAATTTGATCAATGCGCAGCAAAGGGAAAGGATCCTTCAGACATGCTTTGTTAATATCAGTGTAGTCGATACAAAGTCTCCACTTTCCATTTGCTTTGCGCACTACAACCGGATTTGCCAACCAAGTTGGATGTAGTACACCTCTAACTAACCCTGCTATTTCAAGTTTCTTGATTTCCTCAGCAATGAACTGTTGCCGTTCCAAAGCCTGCTTCCAGACCTTCTGCTTGACAGGCCGAGCGTGAGGACATATGGCAAGATGGTGCTCAATTACCTCCCTGGGAACGTCGGGGATGTCAGATGATTGCCATGCAAACACATCAACATTCGCCCGTAGGAAGGCAACAAGCGCGCTTTCCTATTTGCTGTCGAGGGTGGAACTGACGGTGAAGGTACCGCCAGTGCCATCCTCCTTCGCCGGCACCTTGTTTGTTGCTAGTGGAGTGGCCTTGGATTTCTTGCCGGTAGAGCACTCCAGCAAATCTTCAACAGGTGCACAGCACTCCGAGGAGGTGCGCTTCCCGGAGTCCTTGCCAGAGGTCTTGTCGAACTTCTTATCTTTCTTCTTCTTGGCGGGAGCTGGCGCCTTGGCAGCTTCTGCTGCAACCGCATCTCTGTAAAGTTTGTCGACGCATATGACTGCATCCTTCTTATCAGAATCGATGGAAATAACACCCATCGGCCCTGGCATCTTCAATGTGTTGTAAGCAGAGTGGGATGCTGCCATGAATTTTGCCAAAGCTGGGCGACCAAGGATTCCATTATACGGCAAGGGGACCTTGACAACATCAAACACAATTTTCTCTATTCTATAGTTCAGTTCCCCGCCAAACGTCACCGGCAATGTGATCTTCCCCTTGGGTTGGCTTCTTCCCGGGTTAACTCCTTGGAATGTCCCAGTCTATTCGAGCTCTTCGTCGGGAATCTGCAACCTCTTGATTACTTCTGGAGAAATCATCTTTAGACTAGCCCCACTATCAACTAGCATTTTCATGACTTGGAGGCTGCGAATTGTTGGTTAAACCAATAACGGCAAACACCTAACCGCAGTTGTGCGATCAGGGTGGTCCTCGGTATAAAAAATGATAGGCGTGTGTGACCATTTGAGTGGCTTCTAGATACCTATTGCCAGCTCTGCTGCGTTGACCTCACGTGCCCACTGCTTGAGTTGGCGGTGAGAGGAGTGCAAAGATGCGCCTCCGTCAATGCACATGGCTTCTGTTGCCTTTTGGAATCCTTGCTCACTGGACTCATCATCGTCCTCTTCTTCTTCACTTCCGTCATCTTCCTCTTTCTTTTCGCGGCCTCTAGCAGGCTTCTCTTTCGGCTGCTTGGCCTTGCCGCGGCGGCCTCCTCGACCACCACGGCCCTTCTTACCGGATCCACCAGAACCATCCTGGCCCTTCTCCTTGTCGCGCTTTTCATACTCAGCCTTTTGCTTTTCAGCAAGATGCTCAACTTGTCGGCACTCTTGGAGGTCATGGCCCTTGGTGCGGTGAATCTTGCAGTATGGCCCATCAAACTTGCCGACCTTCTCGTTTGCCGCCGCCTCCTGACAAGCGGCGCATACAACAGCCTCTTTGCCGGAGTCCTCTGTTTTGGCTTTCCTGGTGGTGTTAGAGTTGCCGGATCCTTCGATAGCCATCACAGTCTTGCCTTTGCGCTTCCTGTTGCACTTTCGGCCTTTCTTCTTCGGGGTGGCGGCATCGTCATCCTCGAAATCTACCTCAGCACCAGCGTCCTCCCCAACAAGTCTTCTCGCTTCCTCAGCACGTGCACATTTGTCCACCAACGTATAGAGCTCATTGACGTTCTTCAGCAGCTGGACATTCATCTTTTCTCACATCTTTCGATTGCACACGTTTGTGTGGAACGCGGCAATCACAGCTGCCGGGTGTACATCTGGGATGTTGCGGTGAACATGACTGAATCTCTGTATGTATTTGTGCAGATTTTCACAATCTCTTTGCGGGATCACTTGTAGGTCGCTGGACTGACCAGGGGCCTTGTGGCCTCCAGTGAAGGCACCAACAAACTCATTGCAAAGATCTGACCACGAAGAAATAGAGTTCTCCGGCAAGTTCATTAGCCAAGATCTCACATTGGGCTTCAACACCAACGGAAAGTAATTGGCTAGAATCTTCTCGTCTCTTCCCCTGACAGCTTGAACAGTGATCGTGTAGATGCCCAAAAACTCTGCCAGGTTCAGCTTGCCGTTGTACTTTTCTGGTACTTTCGGCTTGAAGGGCCGGACTGACGGCTAGCGGACTTGCCGCAGCTCATGAGTGAAGGCTGGACTTCCAACCTCGTAAGGCAGATATCCGCCGACCTCGGGTGCAAGCTCATCAACGGCTGGACCGTTGCACGCGTCGGATTGACGGCGCGCCTCCTGGTGCCTCTCAATAGTTGTGCGGGCATCCTCTACCCGCCTGTCTTGCAGCACTTGTCGCTGATCTTGCCGCGCCCGTGGATCCGAAGAAGCCATTGACATCTCATTGGGTTCTACAGTTCGGTGGGTTCGCCATGGCTGCTAACGTTGCTGCTGTTGGGGTTGTTGCCGTGGAGGTGACTACACTATTAGTGCAGCGTCATCAATACGGCCACCAGCTGGAGCTACTGGTGTTGTTCGCGGATGCCGTGAGGGTTCCGCTTGCTACGACTTGCTCGTGTCGGCGAATCCAATGAGACTCTGAATGGTGGCTCTCCACTCATCCATCTTATCCGCCGTCGGAGGAAAGTTAAGCAGCATCTGGGCCCGCGCCATCGCCTCTGCTGCCGTGGTTGGCATGGCCGGAAGCGAAGAACGTGATGTCGCTCAACTCCTGGCAGAGCTAGCAGGAGCGCCATTGCGATCTTGCTCCCGCGGCACATGTTCAGCAGTGGGCTGTCGTGGTGGAGGTGGTGCCTGAGGATCTGGAACTTGATCGACAGGAGTCTTGCCATGCGGTCGCTGCTGTCCTGAGTCGTCGACACCGCTCGGAGTTGCGCTGCGCCCATCATGAGACGGGCGCGGCGTATGTCTCGATGCAGCATCCCTAGACGTCGCTGCAGCAGGATCTTGGCTCGTGTCGGTCTGAGCATTGTTGCTCCGGTGGCTGCGTTCGTCGACACGGCGAGGAGGAGGAAGACGTCCATCCGTTCCGCCCACGCCAACGCGGTTTTGCTCGCCAGAGGGTCGAGGAGGTTGACTGCCTCCAGCGCCTCCGCCTCCTGCTACGACCATGGTAGGCACAGCGACCGCGCCGCCTGCACTGGTCGTGCCAACCGTGGCGTCCGCATTGGCTGCGCCACCTGCGCTGCCTGTGGATACGTGTGAAGGAACCTTGAAAGTGGAAGGAGCCGTCATCGTGATGCCCTTCTTCTTGGGGGCCATCGACAACGAGGAAGATGGTGATGAAGTTGATGAAATCGACGTGCAATCTACTGATTCAGGTTCGCGCAAGCGATCCCCCTACCTGGCGCGCCAAAGATGTCATGCGTACGCCCATCTATGGGGTCATCTAGCCCCTTTGCGGTTCGACTAGGGAGATCAACGAGCACAAAGAGAAGAACCAGCAGAGACGCAAGGATTTTACCCAGGTTCGGATCCCGAGAGGTGTAAAACCCTACTCCTGCTTTGTGTATTGGATGTGTGTAAGCACAAGGTACAAGGAGCGCTTCTCCCGGCAAGGTGCAGAAAGAGCAGCTACACAAGCGAGTTGTGCAAAGGGTCGGTCCCTGTAACCGTTGCCCTGGCCCTCCTTTTATAGTTCAAAGGGGTTACCACAGTGGAAAAACATTCATTTTACAGTGATTAGATAGCAAACCGTGCTATCACACCTAACTCTGCCAGTTCAGGACAAAGGCATTTAATGCTCCGTTAGGTGTCATGTGGAGGAGTAGCCCCGGCAAGGTTTCTACACCGCTCACCCAGCTACCTCCTATTCGCTTGACATGCCTTCTAGACGGGTGTCATTAAAGGTAAATCTCCTTCCAGCATGCTGACACGTGCCCGACAAATCTCACCTAACTACCTGTGGGCTCGACACCTCATCGATTAACGACTAGCTGCTCGATGAGGTGGAGCGCTGGCAGCTAGCGAAAGCTTGCCGGCATGGAGCTTCCCGGGCCTTCACCTTGCCGGCTCAGCATTGCCGGCAAGGGTTGTCTTCTGTGTTGAATTCGATGCTTTTGTCTTGATCCTCACTCTAGTAGCTTCTGCAACTGGATCTTTGAATCTTGATATTGGCAATTCCCGGCAAGCCTTGGCCAGCCGGGAAGCTACTACTGCTGTGCTTAAGTCAGGGTATAAAACCAACTATGTTTTTATACACCGACAGTGGGGCGGGGACGCGGTCAACGCGGTCGTGTAGGCGAGCAGACGAGGCTTCGCTCGTCTCCCTCACTAAAACAGAAGGAGGCGGCGCGGGACTTGGGGATGAGCTGCGGCGACGGAGCTTGCTGCAACAGCACCCTAGCACCGGTCCACCCACATGTCAGATTATCAAAGTAGCAAACGCGAATCAACTAAACATGATGAAGATGACTATACGAGAATTCCCATGTGTCCTCGGGAGCACTTTGCTTTATATAAGAGAAATTTCTGGCTTGTCCTTCACTACAAAAAGGATTGGGCCACTTGGCTGCACTTTGTTACTATTGTCACTTGTTACTTGCTATGAATCAACTTGCTACAAAACTATCTCTTACTACTGTTTACAGCACTTACAGAGAATACCTTGCTGAAAATCACTTGTCATTTCCTTCCGCTCCTCGTTGGGTTCGACACTCTTCCTTATCGAAAGTACTACGATTGATCCCCAGTACTTGTGGGTCATCAAGTGGTAGCATGTCGAGGGGCGCGATGGCAACCTCCGTAGGATCGTTATGTTGGTGATTGGGCCACTTACGAGGATCGGGCATCAGCAAGCAGGGTGTCTTGAAAAGGCCTGGCTTGTTGCCGATGAGTAGACGGTGAATAGACACCGATCGTGCGGCCAGATGCACGGTGCTGAGCAGGTCCATACGATTACAAATCTGCTCCGAGAGAACATCAGGGAGGGAATTCCAATCGCGGCTCTGCTTGTCAGTCAATTCTGCCATTGGGTTTTTTAGGGCGCTGAGTGATTGGGATTTTTGGTGCATGCGGGTGAGTGAGGAAGTGGATGCGGGCAGGCGAGCGAAGAAGATGGCGTGTGTGGGCGAGCAGTGTGCGGTGGGAGATGGTGCGCGCGAGCGACCGAGGAAGATGGTGCGAGCGGGCGAGCAGTGAGTGGTGGAAAATGGTGTGCGGATGAAGATGGGGAAGAGAGGAGGAAGAAGAGTGAGAGACGGGAAGAAGGTACATTAAATCTCAATTCTACTAGTACTAGTATATACCGTCCTTTGGAGTGTAAAATAGTTAAGCCGATGACACGTGGGTCTACCTCAAGTGGGCCCATATGTGAGTTAATGGAAGAGATAGTTGCGTACGCATAATTGCCGAAGCGTGCTCCACTGGCTGACATGATGGCACTACAAGGTAAGGCTGATTTGGTAACACTAACACGCTGGCTCAGCTTATTAATTAAGTGTCCCATCTGCTGCAACATCTATTGTCACTTCACTGTGAAGACTAGTTGAATAGTTTTCTTTGACTGATGGGGAATAATGGATCGCGAAGACTTACTATCTATTTATGCCTCTACTCTCATCCTATCCAACAACAAGAACCATCGGCCAAGGCTGCAAGCACCAATTACGTACCTACTCCCTCCTTCCGGTTTATGTACAGCTCAATTCAAAAGTTTCACGAGCCATGGTAGTAGATGATGAGTGCTAGAATAATGTTTTGTAGTACTACTTTGCAAAAGCACTCAATTAATGGGCTCATTTTCCTCAAGAAATTGTGCTTACCAACGTATTAATTGCATTGCATGTGTGAACAACAAATGACCAGAACTTTTACATGCATTGGTGAGTTTTCTCTTAATCCTTGCATGCAACGTTTTAATGAAGCTTGAAATCTAAACATGTGAATGGGAGGGACTACAACCCTCATGCATCACTGGTGCAGCGACGTCCTATACAAACAGTTTTTACCCCCTTTCCGCGACATAGTTTTAAACCGTCGCCTTGCCTGGGTGTGCGATAGGGCGGGGGTACCATCCCACATGACCTAGAAAATCATCGGCGATAGGGAGCAATAAAGCATACGTTTTGCAGAACTAAGCGTATGTGATGCCCGCATCTATCCCAAATGTGAGTCGTCACCCAACTGTTTGCGATATATCAAATTTCCCAAATGCTCCATCCTTGCTACTCTTGTGGGATGGCATTACGATCGCACGCACTATTATGTGGTGCAATGTTTGCGATGCGCACCGCATCATAAACAGTTAATGATTGTAAACCGTGTACGATAAGTGGTCTATCACAAACATTTAGTTCTACAATACCGTCTATGATAGGATGTAAGAGTGCATACAGTTATCAGTATAAAACTATATGCAAAGCTTTAATCTATCCCACACGTTGCTATGTAGACAAACGTTTGTCATATAGAAAAATTCCCGAATGATTCATCCATAGTAACCGTGCCGGATGAAGGCCTATCGCACGCATTCTTCTATGACCAACATTTACGATGCACACGACATCATAAACAGTTTATGATTGCAAAGCGTGTGTGATAAGGAGACTATCACAAACATTTAATAAGAACGAACTATGTGCGCTGCTGTTGTTAATCTCACACATTTTCTCTTGGCTGATCGTGTGTGCAGTAGAGAATCATCGCACACGCCGTGAACTGAGAAACATGTCTGATCTTGACGTTGATCACAGACGTTTGCTTTCACAAACCGTGTGCAGTGTAATGGCCTGTAGAGCATAATTTATCCCTAATTTAATCCCTGCATTAAAAATTCATAGAATTTGAATTTGAAACAGATTTTGAATTTGAATGTAGGCAATCACTTATTTCATATCGAACCATGTTTACAAATATAGGTTCAAGAACGAATTGTGGCACCCCGGCTCAGAGAAACCGGAACACCCCGTATTCCAGCCCCGAGATCAAGTCTTCTGGAATATGGCACTTCTTGGCATAGAACAGAACAACTTTATATTACAAATAATCGGTTACAAGGGTTTGAGTAATGCAAAAGATTACATCGGCACGGCGACACTACGCCTGCTAAGGTAGCTCTATGCTAGCAGCGGAACATCTCATAGCGGAATAACATCTAGCGGCGGAACAGCGATGACGGTGATGGACTCCACTCCGCAGGGACTCTGGCAGGGAGGCATCCTAGAGCGCAACCTCGGGATCCTCGACAAACAATCAATCATGGCATCACCTGCAATCTAGCATAACACGCCAGGTGAGTACTTTGAATGTACTCGCAAGCTTAGAGCAACCAAAGCAATCAAGACAAACAACAGCATCGCACTTATAGGATAATCATCAATGATGAACACAATACTACTAGAACAACATGAGCATGACAGGTGCATATAATCATGATATGAACATGATGATACTAGCTCTAGCATGCAAGGGGGTCGACATTTAAGGTCTCATGGACCAACTTACTCTACTCGGAGGTTATCTCGTAACCACCATAGGTATCAATCTTTCTTACCGTTGTGATCATCACAAGATCACCTCATGATCAACCATCATCAAGAATACCATCGTGATCATCTCGTGACCACATATAGATTAACCAACTTCTTCTCTCATGGAACCGGGGTTGTTAATTATCCAGGTTATTATTTCTATTGACCCATAGTGTGACCTACTACGAACTGTGTCCATGACCAAGGACGCGGCTATCGATAGATTATACACTCTTCAGAGGTTAGTACACTATACCCACACCACGGAACTCATGGCCTCGTGCTCCCATTTTGGTGGACCAATGACATTCGAACAAAACCAATCTATTGCATGATACTCTCCCGGCAACTACGACACACTCCCCTTTGGGCTATGTTCTGGGTGGCCCCAATGCCAACTCGTGACATCCGCCACCTGCGTGGCTGCCACCGTCATGGCCAAAACAAACTCGTCCCAAATGGGGATAACCGTGCGCAAACAACTCGGGCACACAAGGCTTATGGCCGCCTACCTGATCAGGGTAGCGCGCGCACATACCCTTCCCTAGTTGGAGGCACCGGCGAGAGGCATGACAATAGACCAAATTAGGGCCTTCCCATCCAGGCAAGCGTGGTTGCACTGATGAGCTTGATTCGGTGGCACCATGACTCAGCCAACAGATTTGTTCAAGTTCGATTAATGTCAGGTTTAACTTGAATGGTGATGAGCTGAGTCATAATAATATAACATAATGAAATAACGATGCATATGAGCATGATATCAGTGTTAACATGGATAGACAACATAACCATTTAACATCATAACCTCCACAATGATAAATCATTTATTCTATGGGATGCAAATGAACATAGCATAACGATGATCATGAATATCACAAGTACTTTCATATCAAACCATAACCATTAATATGAGCATATCATTATCACTAGCATCGGAAATGAAACATGATAATAATAACATTGGCATTTAATCATTTCACTCACTAGATGAAAATGATCATGGCATAAGAAATGAGCATGGGTTCACAAGCATATTCTAAGCATTAACAAAATCATTAAATGAGCAAGCAATTATTTAATTATTAAAGTGGAAACCATGGCTACTGCAATGCCATCTTGCAAGTGGCTGTTGTGGCTTGCCTGGGGATGAAGGATTCATCGGGGAGAAGTGTGCGGTACTCGCGGAATTTTTTTGCCGGAAACGGTTCCCTCTCGAAGGGGGCTGAATAAGGGCAGGGGTAAAATCATCATTTTCAGAATGGTACAATATGGTGAAAATGATGCCAACAGAACGGGCTTGATGAATAGAGAACGTGGGCTTTAGAATCACCTGATTCGGAGTCACGCTTAAAAAGTTGTGGCCGTTCGTTCGTTAGGCAGAAAAACAAATAAAAAGTGTTCATTTCGGCGCTTAACGGGAGAACGTTCACAATATAAGGGTTTCGGCCGGTGGCTGGAAAACTGAAGGCGTCTTTCTGAAAATATGTCGTTCGCTCTGGAACATGTATTTCTGGCCGAAGAAGAAATAGAATACGCTTTCGGGACTGGAAGATGTATTTCCTCGAATACGCCTCCACTTAAGTTGGCGGGCTCGACCTCTGGGTCGCTGACGCGAGGGTCCCGCGTTGACCTCCCTCTCTCCCCTATCTTCTTCTTCTTCCTCCCGATGGAACAGAGGAGAGCGAAGCAGGCCGCGGACGGTGCTGGCCCCGGCGGCTCCGGCCGAGGCGAGGGCACCGGTGGCCTCAGGAAGATGCGCCGCGCCCGCCTAGCCCGGTCATGGACGCCGGGGAGGGACAGACCGGGGGCGACTGGGAGCACCCACAGACGAGGCCGTTGGCCGGACTTGGCTTCGAGCCCACGGTCGTCCCGGGGAAGAGCTAGAGAGGTGGGGAGCTTCGCAAAGGTTAGGGGAGCACAGTGGCGAGGATAGCTCCAATTTAAGGCGAGGCCGACGGTGGCCATGGCGGCAATGCGAGGGAATGAGAGCTCCTCGAGCTCAATGGAGTGGCCGGGGAGGCTTCTAGGAGAGTGGGGGGAGCTTGGTGAGGTCGATGGAGCTCGGGAATGGCTTAAATAGCCAGAGCGAGCTCATGGCCGTGGCGATGCGAGCGCCACGCACCGGGCTCGGGGACACACGGAGGAGGAGGGGAGAGGTGTCCAGAGGGCTCACAGGGTAGCAGAGGGAGCTCGAGCGTGCTCGAGAAGGCTCGGGGACGCGTGGCCGGCCGGCCATGGTGGAACAGACGCGGTCTGCTCCCGGACGCGGTCGCCGCGACGTGTCGGGCAAGGGAGAGGAGGGGGGAGAGGGGCCAGGGGGATTACATGGACGAAGGGGGAGGTGGGTGGCACCAGAGGACGCGAGGACACGGCGGGCAGAGGAGGCCCGAAGTAAGACGCCATCCAGAGCGCGACAAAGGCCTCCCAGCCGCGTGGTCACCACGTGCACAGGCGCACGCGGTGCGCTCTGGCCAGCAAAAACATGTCTACCGCGTAGTCCTTCCTAAGTGGGCCCTCCGTGAGGTGATGGATCGAGGAAAGCAACTGTGTGCTGATGGGAATGATCATATACAGTTTGTTGTATCAAACTTGGTCATGAAGTTGTGGTCAAATGGGATGAGATAAG
Organism: Elymus sibiricus; assembly: GCA_039707655.1. NCBI lineage: Eukaryota > Viridiplantae > Streptophyta > Magnoliopsida > Poales > Poaceae > Elymus > Elymus sibiricus. Next base: position 214,695,748 of record CM077670.1, read on the forward strand.
GGCTAACCAGGATGTCACAGGGGTTTAGGGTAGGAAGGACTACAGTCCTCTGAAATATGAAAGAATTTGGACCAAGATTTATCATAGTTCCTTCACAACTGCCAATCTGGTCTAGAAACTTGATCTTGAAGTTGCACTCACATGGATGATTGGATTGAGCTGAAATTTGGTATAGAGTGATCATTTGGGCATATGAAGGCACTGTAAAAATTTCATACCATTTAGATGAACATAAATGGTACTTCCTTCACAATGCCCCACACTGGACAGAAACTTGGGGGAATTTTGTGGAGAAAATGGTTTGGCAAAATAATGTGAATTTTGGCATGCTCAAAGGATATAGGGATATTTGGGTCCTGGATTAATTTCAGAATTTTTGAAGCAATATAAATATAGTTGCTTCACAAACTTAAAAAGTGACCAGAATCAATAATTTGAAGGTGTGCTCACATAGATTGTTGGATGGAGATGAAATTTGTTGGAGAGTAATGATTTGATCATATGAATGATGTGCCAAAATTTCAACTCATTTGGATTAGCCTAGCTAGTACTTCCTTCACAAAGCTTCTCTCTGGTAAAAAACTTTGGAAATTTGCTGAGGAAGATGTACTAGGCAAATGAAGCTGAATTTTGACATGAGACAATTATTTGGATATGAAAGAGTGCCCAAAAATTTTGAAGGCAATCAAGAAAATATAAATAGCACTTCCTTCACAAAGTGCCATACTGGACAGAATAGGAATTGAATATTCCTGAATTATTTTTGAACTAGGCGAGGATGGGTTTTGACATATTTGTGGAAGATATGATCCAAAGAATTTATGAGAATTTTGTAGGAATTTCGGGAATGACAGAAATATAGGTTGCTTCACAACCTAGAGCAAACAGGGTTATTCCTTTAATAGAAAAAGGAATATTCCCACGAAATAAATATTAGGGTTGGGCTAAGATGGAAATGACATGGCCTTGAAAAAGATTTGGGAGTGACAAGCCACTTGGGAGAGGAAGAAGAGATGATCCTCCCAGTTTTCAAGACCATCGAGCCACTGAAAAGAAATTCCAAATAAAAATCCATGGAAATCCAAAAGAAAAAGAAAGGGCCGAAAATCGGGGTGTCACAAACCTACCCCCCTTACAAAAATCTCGTCCTCGAGATTTGGTTGCTCAGGGAACAAGCATGAATATTCTGACTTAAGGAAACCATTTCCAACTCGGGTATCCTTTTCCATTATATGATGTTCCCACTGAATTTCATATGGCCTGACTGCCTTACTCTGGGGTGGTTCGCTTTACCATATCCATATTCTGATAGGTCTTCCTTCATATGTTCATCCTTACGCTAGCTCCAATTCTTTTATGTCTGCTGGCTTATCTGATATTATCATGACTGGAATTTCCATAAGTCCGGGAGTGATTTCCAATGGACGTGACATTCTTCTATCCAGCACCGATAGGATTCAATGGAGTTGCGAACAAATTCCCTCGGTGGGCATGAAACATTTAGTCATTGCATCGGGTTATTCAAATAGATGCACGTCTTTCGGGTTCAAAACAGTGCTGGGAACCATAACAGTTCTCTTGGCGGGATCTGACTGCTAGCAGGGATCTCTGAATCATCTTGGCTGACTTCTTTGTCTCAAATCCGTATTGATGATTCGACTGTCACCTTGATATGAGGTCCTTACAAACAGAGTAGACCCCTTGGGTGTGTGTTCATGGTGATCAATACGGAATCAGGCTGTCTTGGGTATCCGTACCATGTTGTTCTTGCAACAATTATCATACCTGTATTGCCGGTCTTGCTCCTTCATTATTGTTCTCTTTTTCTGAAACTTTTCCTGAAAGAACTTGGCCTTATATACCCTTAATTCTTCGTGTGACCATAGGTACTGTCAGGTGCAATATTCCGGCAAACATACCTTATCCTTAACCTATGACAGTGCCACAACTTTTAAATGGCAGGTTTATCATCTCACAAGCTCTAACTGTAGGGCAATGATCATCCAAACCTTTGAATGAAATCGGCAAATAAATCAGTAGCCACCAAAATGGTCTTTACAACTTAGATCTAGGACATTACTGAAACAACTCAACTATGGCTCACGACGGCTGAAAATTAGCTCAGAGCATGAGGCAGTGTTGATAAGAAGAATGTAGCAGTTCCCTAAGACGGCCGAAGAACAGCTCAGAGCATAGGGTCACTGCTACAAAAAGAAACTCAACAGCTGCCCGATACGGCCGAAAAGCAGCTCAGAACACGGGCCAGTTGTTGAAAAGAGAAATATAAAGTCAGCATCCACCCTGGACGGCCGAAAGCAGCTCAGAACACAGGCGTGGTGCCTTTACCAGGGAAAGGTAAGCAAGGGTTCATCAGGATCATATACCAGGTTCACAGTTACTTGTATAGAGCTCACTGTTGTGGTCAATCATACATGGCAGTTACAATGGTTAATGATATCACCTTGTCGGGTGTGAGGACACTGGCCTTGATAACCATGTGCTTGCATCATCGTACGAGGGACTTGCATGACCTTGGCAGCATGTTCACAATATATATGGAAATATGTGTAACTGAGCATTTGATTCCTGAGGCAGACTTGTGTCCTTACTAGCTCGTGTTTCTGACCCAACTGTCGTGGGCTTGACCCTTGAGTTGCACTGCCAACTCACTGTGTAATTTTGTCAACTGTTTGTAGTATCGTACTGATGAAGATTGGATAGCTTGTGTTGGAAGCTACCTGAGAGTAGCATGCTGAGGAAGGCTGAATAGCTTACGTCCGAAGCTTTTGCCGAGATAAAGTGCTGAAGAAGACTGGGTATCGTACCTCAGAAGCTTTTCCTCCTGGTTGCTTACTGAAAAAGATTCGGTGCCTTATGCCGGAAGCTTTCTGCGATGGCTTACCGAAGAAGACTGAGTATCTTACACTGTAAGCTATCCACATATCGTACTGAGGAAGATTAAGGAGCCTTGTATCATAAGCTTCTCTGGTAGCGTGCGGAGGAAGACTGGATTTTCTTACACCAGAAGCTTCTCACTATAGTGTGCGGACTGAATGCCATATATATATCCTTGATATTCCTTTGACTGGAAATGTACTGTTGTCTTGCACACAAATTGTCTTCCAGCTGGTTCATGATGGTTGCACACTGATGTAAACTTGATGCTGATAGTCAATCTAGGATATTATTTGCATTCAGATCAGATATTCCCAATACAATGCAGTCGGCTGAGAATTCCATAATGTTTAGCTGAACTTCCAAAATTTTCAAATCCTCACTGATTCTTCGAGTCTGCTGGCGGTTGATGAGCAACTTTCATAAGGGGAAATAAGGTAACACCGAAGGCCCAAAGAAAGAAGCAAAAGAAATGACTCAAAAAAAAAAAACACAAAGCATCAAGATTACATACAAGCAACATCACATTGTACTGCTATCCACAACAATATGCATGCCTACTTAAGCACACAAACCTCGCAAGAACTCCGGTACTACGGTCTAACATGCTGGGGCGGTGTGCACGATGGTGGATCAACGTGTGGAGAGGTTGGTGTAAACAGAGCTACACCAAGCGCTGGCTCAGCACTGGTTGCATCTGGACAGGCTCGGAGGTGAGGACGGACTCGGTGATCATGTAGCGAGACATGGATGTCACGACCACATCATCATCAAGCGGACGAAAGGGAACCGTACTCATCCAGGGAAAGGGGTGACACGGTAGGAGAGCGGTGGAAAGAAGGGTCTACTGGCATTGCCCTTTTTTGATAACAAAGACCAGTAAGGGTTGCCAAAGTGGCGGGTTGGATGGCAAGACCCGGGGTAGAAACATGTCTACCAACGAAACAATAGGTGTGGCCGAAGAGAATAAATTGGTGTGATACCTGTGCATCAATCCTGCAAGTGAGCGACACCACTAGGTACCTTGGCATCACCCTGCTGGGACAGAGATGACACCAAACACCAAAGGGCAGGCATGCAAACTGGAGGGTGCAGGTAGTGGATCGAAACCGATGCCACCTACACTCACAAGATCAACCGTTAGCGACAAGATAATGAGTCTATATGCATGCTATGCAGCAAACAAATGCAACAACCAAATGCAGCAAACCGACTAGATTCTATACTAACGGTTTCTAACGCTCGCGCTGCCTAGGGCGTCCTACAGCCAGACCTGCTCTGATACCAAGCGCTGTGGCACCCCGGCTCAGAGAAACCGGAACACCCCGTATTCCAGCCCAGAGATCAAGTCTTCTGGAATACGGCACTGCTTGGCATAGAACAGAACAACTTTACATTACAAATAATCAGGTACAAGGGTTCAAGTAATGCAAAAGATTACATCGGCACGACGACACTACGCCTGCTAAGGTAGCTCTATGCTAGCAGCGGAACATCTCATTGCGGAATAGCTTCTAGCAGTGGAACAACGACGACGGTGATGGACTCCACTCCACAGGGACTTTGGCTGGGACACATACTAGAGCGCAACCTTGGGATCCTCGACAAACAATCAATCATGGCATCACCTGCAATCTGGCATGACACGCCAGGTGAGTACTTTGAATGTACTCGCAAGCTTACAACAACCAAAGCAATCAAGACAAACAATAGCATGGCACTTACAGGTTAATCATCAATGATGAACACAATACTACTAGAACAACATGAGCATGACAGGTGCATATAATTTATGATATGAACATGATGATACTAGCTCTAGCATGCAAGGGGGTCAACATTTAAGGTCTCATGGACGAACTTACTCTGCTCGGAGGTTATCTCGTAACCACCATAGGTATCAATCTTTCTTACCATCGTGATCATCACACGATCACCTCATGATCAACCATCATCAAGAATACCATCGTGATCACCTCGTGACCACATAAATATTAACCAACTTCTTCTCTCATGGAACCGGGGTTGTTAATTATCCAGGTTATTATTTCTGTTGACCCATGGTGTGACCTACTATGAACTTTGTCCATGACCGAGGACGCGGCTATCGATATATTATACACTCTACAGAGGTTAGTACATTGTACCCACACCACGGAACTCATGGCCTCGTGCTCCCATTCGGGTGGACCAACGACATTTCGACAAAACCAATCTATTGCATGACACTCTCCCGGCAACTCTGACATAGTCCCCTTTGGGTTATGTCCTGGGTGGCCCCAATGCCAACTCGTGACATCCACCACCTGCGTGGCTGCCACCGTCGTGGCCAAAACAAACTCATCCCAAACGGGGATAACCGCGCACAAACAACTCGGGCACACAAGGCTTATGGCCGCCTACCTGATCAGGGTAGCGCGCGCACATACCCTTCCCTAGTTGGAGGCACCGGCGAGAGGCATGACAATAGACCGAATTAGGGCCTCCCCATCCAGGCAAGCGTGGTTGCACTGATGAGCTCGATTCGGTGGCACCATGACTCAGCCAACAGATTTGTTCAAGTTCAATTAATGTCAGGTTTAAATTGAATGGTGATGAGCTGAGTCATAATCATATAACATAATGAAATAACGATGCATATGAGCATGATATCAGTGTAAACATGGATGGACAACATAACCATTTAACATCATAACCTCCACAATGATAAATCATTTATTCTATGGGATGCAAATGAACATAGCATAACGATGATCATGAATATCACAAGTACTTTCATATCAAACCATAACCATTAATATGAGCATATCATTATCACTAGCATCGGAAATGAAACATGATAACAATAACATTGGCATTTAATCATTTCACTTACTAGATGAAAATGATCATGGCATAAGAAATGAGGATGGATTCACAAGCATATTCGAAGCATTAACAAAATCATTAAATGAGCAAGCAATTATTTAATTATTCAAGTGGAAACCATGGCTACTGCAATGCCATCATGCAAGTGGCTGTTGTGGCTTGCCTGGGGATGAAGGATTCACCGGGGAGTAGTGCGAGGCACTCACGGAATTTTTTTGCCAGAAATGGTTCCCTCTCGAAGGGGGCTGAATAAGGGCAGGGGCAAAATGGTCATTTTTGGAATGTTACAACATGGTGAAAATGATGCCAACGGAACGGGCTTGACGAATAGAGAACATGGGCATTGGAATCACCTGATTCGGAGTCACGGTTAAAAAGTTGTGGCCGTTCGTTCGTTAGGCAGAAAAACAAATAAAAAGTGTTCATTTATGCGATTAACGGGTGAACGTTCACAATATAAGGGTTTCAGCCGGTGGCTGGAAAACTGAAAGCGTCTTTGTGAAAATACGTCTTTGGCTCTGGAAAACGTATTTCTGGCCAAAGAAGAAACAGAATACGCTTTCGGGACTGGAAGACGTATTTCCTCGAATACGCCTCCACTTAAGTTGGCGGGCCCGACCTCTGGGTCGCTGACGCGTGGGTCCCACGTTGACCTCCCCCTCTCCCATGTCTTCTTCTTCTTCCTCCCAATGGAACAGAGGAGAGTGAGGCTGGCCGCGGCCGGCGCTGGCCCCGGCGGCTCCGGCCACCTCCGGCCGAGGCGAGGGAACCGGTGGCCTCAGGAAAATGCGCCGCGCCCGCCTGGCCCGGTCACGGATGCCGGGGAGGGACAGAGCGGTGGCCACTGAGGGCACCCGCGGACGAGGCCGTTGGCCGGACTTGGCTTCGAGCCCACGGTCGTCCCGGGGAAGAGCTGGAGAGGTGGGGAGCTTCGAAAAATTTAGGGGAGCACAGTGGTGAGGATTAGAGGGAGAGAAGGACCTCGGATAGCTCGAATTTAAGGCGAGGCCGACGGCGTCCATGGCGGCAATGCGAGGGAATGAGAGCTCCTCGAGCTCAATGGAGTGGCCAAGGAGGCTTCTAGGAGAGTGGGGAGGAGCTTGGTGAGGTCGATGGAGCTCGGGAATGGCTTAAATAGCCGGAGCGAGCTCGTGGCCGTGGCGACGCGTGCGCCGTGCGCCAGGCTCGGGGACACGCGGAGGAGGAGGGGAGAGGTGTCCAGAGGGCTCACGGGATAGCAGAGCGAGCTCGAGCGTGCTCGAGAAGGCTCGAGGAGGCGTGGACGACCGGCCATGGTGGAGCAGACGCGGTCTGCTCCCAGACATGGTCGGCGCGATGCGTCGGGCAAGGGAGAGGTGGGGGGAGAGGGGCCAGGGGGATTACGTGGACGAAGGGGGAGGTGGGCGGCACCAGAGGACGCAAGGACACGACGAGCAGGGCAGGCCCAAAGCAAAACGCCATCCAGAGCGCGACAAAGGCCTCCCAGCCGCGTGGTCACCGCGTGCACAGGCGCACGCGGTGCGCTCTGGCCAGCAAAAACATGTCTACCGCGTAGTCCTTCCTAAGTGGGACCTCCCTGGGGTGATGGATCGAGGAAAGCAACTGTGTGCTGATGGGAGTGATCATCTACAGTTTGCTGTAGCAAACTTGGTCATGAAGTTGTGGTCAAATAGGATGAGATAAGGGCTAACCAGGATGTCACAGGGGTTTAGGGTAGGAAGGAATACAGTCCTGTGAAATATGAAAGAATTTGGACTAAGATTTATCATAGTTGCTTCACAACTGCCAATCTGGTCCAGAAACTGGATCTTGAAGTTGCACTCACATGGATGATTGTATTGAGATGAAATTTGGTATAGGGTGATCATTTGGGCATATGAAGGCACTGTAAAAATTTCATACCATTTAGATGAATATAAATGGTACTTCCTTCACAATGCCCCACACTGGACAAAAACTTGGGGGAATTTTGTGGAGAAAATGGTTTGGCAAAATAATGTGAATTTTGGCATGATCAAAGGATATAGGGATATTTGGGTCCTGGATTAATTTCAGAATTTTTTAAGCAATATAAAATATAGTTGCTTCACAAACTGAAAAAGTGACCAGAATCAATAATTTGAAGGTGTGCTCACATAGATTGTTGGATGGAGATGAAATTTGGTGGAGAGTAATGATTTGATCATATGAATGATCTGCCAAAATTTCAACACATTTTTATTAGCCTAGCTAGTACTTCCTTCACAAAGCTTCTCTCTGGTCAGAAACTTTCGAAATTTGCTGAGGAAGATGTACTAGGCAAATGAAACTGAATTTTGGCATGAGGCAATTATTTGGATATGAAAGAGTGCCCAAAATTTTTGATGGCAATCAAGAAAATATTAATAGCACTTCCTTCACAAAGTGCCATACTGGACAGAATAGGAATTGAATATTCCTGAATTATTTTTGAACTAGGCAAGGATGGGTTTTGACATATTTGTGGAAGATATGATCCAAAGAATTTATGAGAATTTTGTGGGAATTTTGGGAATGACAGAAATATAGGTTGCTTCACAACCTAGAGCAAACAGGGTTATTCCTTTAATAGAAAAAGGAATATTCCCAAGAAATAAATATTAGGGTTGGGCTAAGATGGAAATGACATGGCCTTGAAAAAGATTTGGTAGTGACAAGCCACTTGGGAGAGGAAGAAGAGATGATCCTCCCAGGTTTCAAGACCACAGAGCCACCGAAAAGAAATTCCAAATAAAAATCCAAGGAAATCCAAAAGAAAAAGAAAGGGCCAAAAATCGGGGTGTCACACGAATGCATAATTTGATTCACAAGTACATATATTGAAGAACTGCAGAAGCACCAAATAAAGAATAATGAACCACAGTTGTTTTAAAGACGGTAACGAGAGAGGTAAAATACATTCTGGTTGCTGGAGAAGGTGAAGTGGAATGCCCATATTGTGCCCCCCTCCAAGCCTAATGCACGCACGACTCTAGGCCAACCCCTTGTGATGGCCACCCGCCCATCCTTCACTATCTTCATTACGACTTCTCGATGCTCATTGTAGTCTCAATGAAAAACTTTAACCTTCATTGCATGTCCACGAATCATGTACTTTGCAAGGTAATCTTGAGTAAACTGCTTTGGGAACCACTACAAACGAAAAAGATTCAAACATTGTTGTCTAACAACTCATTATGGGCAGTAAAAAGAGAAGGCTACAGAGTTCGTAGTTACCATCCTGCAGCTCAATGTTGTGTTGGATAGAGCGTAACCAAATAGATTAATTGCCATCATTCATCTCTTTTTCCTAACAATCCTTATCAGTTTCCTCACTTGATGCTGGTTCATGAATATCTCATTGCCCCATACGCAAAAGGGTCCAGGCATGGATGTGTACCAAGGACATCTATACTTACAAGAAACAAGTCATTAGAAGCTAAAATGCAATTGCAGAATGGTGTAATATAATACTCCCTCCGTTCCACAATGTGTTGCGTACAAATATTTTGAGAAGTCAAACTTTACTAACTTTGACCAAGTTTGTAGAGAAAAATATACACATCTAGAATACCAAATACATTTCATTAGATACATCACAATATGTACTTTCATATTGTATACATTTTAGTGTTGTAGATATAAATAGTTTTCTTTATAAATTTGGTCAAAGTTTCTAAAGTTTGACTTTTCAAAAAATCTATATGCACTACATTATGGAACGGAGGGAGTATAAGCCGAGGGATGAAACTAACCTCGGTGGAAAACGTCGGCCACTCCCATTGTTGTCTTGTGTAAGTACATGGAAAGGCATGATAAGTACAACAGGCTTAACATCAACCAAATATAGCCGTGGTAAACAACATCATCTCCCAATGATAGCTTGAATGTGTTGGTTTAAGCATGCTATTAAAGCAGATAAAAACTGGAAGGGGATGTTAACTACAATAGGCCGGCTTAGGAGCGGCCAAATATTGTAATTCAAACTGGTATTGTTGAGAATGAATAGGCTCATGCTTAAACATCACACTGGATAAATGTGTAAAACTAAAGTAAAGGGCACATGTTAACTACACCAGGCATAACAGGAACCAAATATAGCCGTTAAAACTGGTATTGATGAAATTGAACTGCACAGTTCATACTTGCACATAATGAACATCACATTGTGAATAACAGAAATAAACAAGGCATATATGCTCACTATAACAACCAAATATAGCCATTGAAAATTGGACAAATGCTCACTACAACCAACCTAACAACAAAATACAGAAAAGCAAGGCATCTGCTTGAAAACTGAACAAATGCTCACTACAACCAACCTAACAACCAAATACAGATAAACAAGGCATCTGCTCACTATAAACAACCAAATATAGCCATTCGTGAAATTGAACTGGTCAATTTAAAAACATCACATGGCAAAAGATACTACAACAATGGGTACGAGTTGGCTAGCTAGAAAAAGTAAGATTTTCTCATAGTATATTGCCTCACTTGTCATGGACGGGCTTCTTCTACTTGGAAGAGCGCATACCCAGGGTGCGCTCCCTGATGTGGCAGATGTGTTGTTTCCCCTTGGAAGAGCCATAGTGGGTGCCCTTCTCGTGGTCGTCGTCGATAAGATCTGACATGGCAGCTGAGGATCCCAAGCCACCGCCGTAGAACGTGTCCTTCAGAAATGACAAAAGGGGCTCAATGGTGTACAAGGATCGCAAATCCTTGACCGCAGGGCGGAGGAGATCAGCAGCAGGGCCTTCGAAGAGATCGAAGGCTGTTGAACCAGAGGAGTTGGGGATGGACCACTTAACTTGTGACATAGCCCGCATGAAGCCGTCGCTGTCGACGAGCTTGATGTCGTTGCCAGCTCCCATGAGATATAGGAATACGCGAGCCCGCTGACTTGAAGCCTTCGGCATGGCAACGTAGTCAATGTCCTCTCCGGCTTCTGTGGTGAGGTGTTCCTCCGGGATCGATAGATCAGCACGAATGGTGGCCACATCGCAATCATCCAGCGGAGAGGCCGTGATAGACCTCTTTTTGGCCGTACGCTCCTCGGGCTCGCCGGGATATTTGGTCGGGCTTAGGCTGTGACTCTGGAGTAAGGGATGGGGATGGGGATCTGGGGGAAGGGACACTGCAGACGTCATCTAAAAACTTAGGGCAATGAGGGTATGGGGATTGATGGGTAACCTCAATTTATCTAGCTAGGAGGCATGGGTAGACCGGTAGAGGTTGGTGGTGGAGGGCGGTGGTGCGGTGAGCTAGGGTTTGAGCGGGGGAGGAGGGGGAGGGGGTCGGTGTGTGTGGACTGTGGAGGGGGCGGGGTGGTGTTTGAGGATATGTCGCGGCTACTGAAATTTTAGTAATGGTGGGTGGTGATGGTGGTGGACAAGGGAGGGCGACGGTTGAATGCCTCGGCTACTAAAATTTATTACTATAAGGTCGGTGGTGGAGGACTGAGGGTGACGGTTGAAATACCGCGGCTACTAAAATTTGGGTAAAGGAATTGAAGCGGTGAGGGAGCAACAAAGATTGAACATGGTCCAAATATAATAATTGTGTACGATATGAGGAAAAGCCATTAAACCATGAATTTTTGCATCGCTCACGGCGGGTAGCTTTTTTGAGATTTCTCAAGGCGGGTTGCTGCTAATTAAGGTCAAAATATTTGTGTCGTTCATTTTGGTTCATCGCACATGGTTCATCCAAAATTCATCCTAATTTTCAGGCAGAGACGTGAAATTCATCCTAAATTTCCATACGTCCACAAACATATGACACAAACATTTGGCTAATTCTCACCACAAAATGCCTAATTTTGCAGCGAAAAAGTTGACATTAGTTCATACGCTCACTAATTTACAAACACTTCACTGATTTACATCTAGATGAACTGCACAAAATATTCACTACGCCATGGATGCATACAAACGCCGCGCCGCCACCGTCGTCGTGACCTACCTCGGCTCAAAAGGTGTTTTCAGAGGAGCTCGTCAAGTCTATGATCTCCACTGGTTTCGCGGCGGCGACCGGCGGGCTACCTCGACCGGAGCGACCGCGGGGCCTCTCACTAGGTCTGCCATGATCGAGAGAGCTTCCTTCACCGTGGCGGCATTCCCCAGGGCAGCCACCATCGACGGAGCTGTCATGGCGCCCACTTGGGCCATTCGGACATAGATAGGCACCGCTCTCCCAAGGGCTGCATCCGTTGACCGCCATGGCGGCCAGCACATCGGAATCCTCTATCCTGTTGTCAGCCACTGCAATCAGGATGGCGCCATACACATCACCACACCGATTCCATTGGGTGTGTGTGGTGGTGGTGGCGAGCTATCGGCCGGAAGAATAAGTTGAGAGCCGCCGCCGGCGGGATTTTTTATAGCTTGCTGTCGATTGGAGTTTTTACTGTATACATTACCCCTACCCTGGCTGGCGCTTGCGAGGTCGTGGCCGGTTGCCACTAGTGCAGTGTGCTGATTTTATAGGGCACGGGCATTGCACACGGTTAGTCCGGTGCACCTGTGTCTATTGTGTAAACAATCGCAGACAGCTGTTTCATCTGAAATGTCTACTATTTATATAGCTTCATTTGGAAAAAAAGGCAAAAAACGCAACAGAGGGTCAGAACACAACCACATCAGCTTGTGGCCCAAATATATATGTACGAAAAGTGTGGTGTGATGTTCAAATTCCCAATGCACAACTTTGATGTGGCACATGATGCATATATGCATGCATAAAAGCGTCAAGTGCGACAGAAAAGGGTTCATGACATGAACGTAGGGTGCTGGGCCCTCCACTTCGTGCCGGAGGAGGGAATCCTATGAACGCATGACCTAACTCAAACTTGCTCTGTCATTTAGCCATGACCTACCGTAACACAACCAATAGAATATATCTTTTGGTCAAACCGGACCCTCTCGCTGTCAGTCAAGAGGGATAGACCGCGCGGGCCCACGGGTGGGCGTGTCATCGAAGATCGTGTGAGAGGGGCCAGAAGACCACCACCACCTGGATGTGGCCAAATATATGTAGGAAAAGGGTGGTGTGATGTTTAAATACACATTGCACAACTTTGATGTGGCACCTGCCTCGCAAACCGGAAAGCCCCCTTGGATATGTATACTGGCAGGTTAAGGTAGTAGGGTGCCTGCCCCACCCCTACTTCATGTCGGCGGGACACATGCACTACTTTGGTCGAGCATGTTCCCATGACCTACCATAACACGAACCAAGTGAATCTATCTTGGTCAAATGACCACTCTTGCTATCGGTCAAAAAGGGATAGACCGCGCGGGACCACAGATGGGACAATCATCGGAAACCGCACGAGAGGGGCGAGAAGCCCAGCACCACCTGCATGCGGCCCAAATCTACGTAGGAATGGGTGATGTGTTTTAAATACCAAATGTACAAATTTGATGTGGCGCCTACCTCATGAACCGGACAACCCCCATGAAAGCTAGGTAATTAAGGATGCCGTATGTAGGGTGTCAGTCCACCCACCAATTCGAGCACGTGGGAGGGAATCCTGAGAACGCGTGAGCTCAAACTTTGCTCGGACATGTCACCATGACCCACCGTAACACGAACCAAGAGGAATCCATTCATGGTCAAACCCCACTCGTTGTCGGTCAAAGGGATGATATATAGACCCTAGGGGCCCACAGATAGGTGTGTCGTCAAAAATCGCACAAGGGAGACGGGGTTGATCAGAAGACCCACACCACCTGCATGCGGCCCAAATATATGTACGGGTGGCGTGATGTGTTGAAATCCCCAATGCACAACTTTGATGTGGCACCAGTTACCTCACAAACCAAACACTGTACCACCCAGGAAGCCAGGTTCAAGACGTAGGGTGCCGGTTCGCCCACTTTGAGCCGGCGGGAGGGAATCCAGCGCATGTGCTCAAACTTAATTTGGTCCGACATGCCACCATGACCTATCGTAACACAGACCAAGAGGAACCCGTCATGGTCAAACCCTTCTCGTTATGGGTCAAAGGGATAAACCGCACGGGCCCATAGATCTTGTGCTGTGGAAAGCCATATGATGGGGGTGGATTAGAAGACCACGTACTCCCACCGCCTGCGTGTGACCAATATATACATGTAATTAAGTATATGATAGGGTGGTGTGATGTTTAAATAGCCAATGCAACTTTGATGTGGCACCTGCGTCACAAAAACAGACCACCACGAAAGCTATGGTTAAGGACGTAGGGTGCCGAAATATGTTGAAATAACTAAATTTCATTCTCAATTTTTTTTAAAATAACAAATAACAAACCTTATTGAAATCAATAAAAAAGCACATTATATGTTGAAATAACAAATTTTCAGTACCAAGATTTTCAAAACAACAAATAACAAAAAAAATCATTCTCCAAATTAACAAAACAAGGATCTTGAGGTTTATTTAACCGACCTGACGGATCACTATATACATTCAGATATCTAAATGTTTACAGTGACCTATCCGATTGTTTAAATGAAACTCAAGATATAGCAACTTCCCACCAGGTCACCCATCCTTACACTGCTCCAGCCATAGCACGCTTAACCTATGCGTTCCATTCGAATCAGCTAGCGGAAGGGAAGCTGCACCTTGCTGATAAGAGTTGCCTCCTCGCGTTTAAGACATATCTCGATGGTCACCGTGTGGGACCTACTCCCTATCACACACATTTGTGCTTTTAGAAACTATGTGCAATCTTTACAAACTAGACCACTTCCATTCAAACTTACATAATTTTTACATAAGCTGGCCAGAAGAAGAAAAGGCTTTGACTTTTCATTAATTAAGAAGAAGATGGTTGCCCAGTTAATTGCAGAAAACCAGGCGAAAACTGATACAAAAAGGCCCAAAACCAACTGGAGTCCATGACCACCACCCTTGCCTACGGAAACTCTTGGCTGAGCGTGAACTGGTGCAAGCATTCATCCACGCGTCTGATACGCTTGTGGAACTGCTGTACCGCGATATCGATCTCCGCCATGGCTATTTCATTGGCGACGGTCGATTCCAAGCCACGACGAACAATTTGCCATGCTTCATCGATGTCGGCACCTAGGGGCCAAGGATGTCGAATAGCCAAGCGACCAGCCCATTGGCATCGTGGCGGCGGATTCTGGCAGTGCGTATGCCGTCCGGTGCAATTATGGCACTGATGGCCACTGCCCATTCCTGGCGGGGAATCGGGGTGCTTACCGGCCCTGGAAACGGCCTGTCGAGTGGTTGAGTCAACAAGATGCTGACACGACCCCGCTCACTCAGTGTGGTGCACCGCACCTGATGCGCGGCGGCATTCTCCTACTCTTGCATGGCAGCGCTTTGCCACTCTTGCTCTGCTCCGCTGCATGGGCGGCGACGAACACATGTGTAGACATCGGCCCACTCAAGCACTGGGGCGCGATGATACCGCTCACGCTAGGCGGTGTGCTACCGCTCTTGCTCGGCGGCGCGCGGCTGTTCTTGCTCTCCGGCCTGCTCCAGCCCATTCTCCTCTTCGAGGAGGTTGATGATTAGGGCGGTGCTTCGCCGGATTGGCATGCTTGGAATGGTATACTGCGGTATGGTTGGTGTGTCGCCGCCTAGCCTTTTATGCCCACTGACACTGGTTGCGGGAAACCGATGGGAAGAGTGGCAGGAAACCGATTGGGGGAGTTGCGGGAAACGGTAACGTGTTTGGATATATAACACCATTAATATGGAAAACATAGGAACGAAGGAAGCACAAGCTCGCATGACGCATGCGCACACAGTGCATACCCACGGGTGCTAGACGGTTGACCAGAACTTCTTTAAATTATTCATGGTTCGTTTGGCCTTTTTTATACATTAATTGAGTTTTCTAGTCATTTAATGTGCATAATTCAAATTTGAACTACATGCACTTGCTACAGTGCACCAAAATGTATAGAAAAATCATATATGTGTCCTTGGGTGCAAGTTTAGGTACCATGCAAGAAATGGGAATGAATCTCAAACATCTCGGCGTCGTGGCTCGGCCACAAACATTGAGAAACTTGGTTTTTACATTCCCGTAAATTCAAAACTCAGCTGAAATTCTTGAAACTTGGCATGGTGTCATGACATGGCACAAATATGCTGTGGCAATTTTTTTGTTCAATTTGGGACAAGCCTCTTACAAATTGGAGCTTCTCACAAGAAGCCTCGTGGTTCCGATAGGGAACGTGTAAACTTTGCGGGCGAAACAACATTCGCTGCCTCTTCTCGCCTTGAATATTTTTCTAAAGGCAAAATAGACCAATAGGAGTGTCTTGCTAAAATATGGAATTATTTGGGGTTTGTTTGGCCTTTTTATACATTAATTGAGTTTTCTAGGCATTTAATGTGCATAATTCAAATTTGAACTACAAGCACATGCTCCAGTGCACCAAAATGGGTTGAAAAATCATATATTTGTCCTTGGGTGCATGTTTAGGTTCCATGCAAGAAATGGGAATGAATTACAAACATCTCGACGTTGTGGCTCGGCCGCAAACATTGAGAATCTTGGTTTTTAAATTCCTGTAAATCCAAAACTCACCAGAAATTCATAAAACTTCGCATGGTGTCATGACATGGCACATATATGCCATGGTAAAAAATTTGTCCAATTTGGGACAAGTTTTGTGGCAAGCCTCTTACAAATCGGAGCTTCTCAAAAGAAGCCTCGTGGTTCCGATAGGGAACGTGTCACCTTTGTGGGCGAAAACGACATTCGCTGCCTCTTCTCGCCTTGAATCTTTTTCTATAGGCAACATAGACTAATAGGAGTGTCCTGCTAAAATATGGAATTATTTGGGGTTTGTTTGGCCTTTTTTATACATTAATTGAGTTTTCAAGGCATTTAATGTGCATAATTCAAATTTGAACTACAAGCACATGCTACAGTGCACCAAAATGGGTTCAAAAATCATATATGTGTCCTTGGGTGCATGTTTAGGTCCCATGCAAGAAATGGGAATGAATTACTAACATCTCGGCGTCATGGCTCGGCCGCAAACATTGAGAATCTTTGTTTTTAAATTCCCGTAAATCCAAAACTCGCATGAAATTCATGAAACTTGGCATGGTGTCATGACATGGCACATTATAGGCCATGGTACCTTCTGTTCTCCAGTTTGAGACATGGCGCACACATTAATATGCCAACATAGGCATTTTGAAACAAATAGCTGCCACGTTATTATCGCTAACGGTTGTATTATTTGAATCATGGGCGTTCTACTAACCATTTATGTGCCGCCATGCGTCCCACATTTTATTTGAAAGGAGGTGCCGTGCGGGAAGCTGTTTGATTAGATGGGACGCATGCAAGTAGTCTACCACGCAGGCTCGACGGGACGCATGCGAGCAGTCTGCAGCGCAGACTCGACGGGACGTGTGCGAGCAGTCCGCCACGCAGGCTCAGCAGGACACGTGCGAGCAGTCCGCTGCATAGGCTCACCGGGAAGCGAGCCCGTTGCTCCACCCGGCGTCCGCCTCGCTCCCAACTTCTCCATTAATGGCGGCCAAGCCACTATTTAACAGGCGGTTAATACACCTAGACGGACAGAGTAGTTTGCTTATGATCCCATGGCCACGCTCAACGTTAGCATTGTTTTGTTCGTGCCTCGTTGAGAACGTGACTTTTAGCCTGTTTTCGACTCGTATACATTTACCTACGAACAAAATAATACGATGACAAATTGACAATGCAATGGATAATAATTGTGTTACATATTCAGGATAATTTAAAATGCCACATACGGCAACACCTGAAAGGCACAGGGGCAAAAGAAGAAGCAAGACATAGAGAACGATCTGGGTCACTGCTCTCTACTTCATGGTGGGTTGCTGGGCGCAGAGTTCCTCCATCTCCTTCTTCATCGCCTCCATGATCTTCATCTCCATTCGCCTCTCCTCCGCCATCTTCGTCATTGCGTCCATGGCACAGGATTTCTCATGGCGAGCGTCGGTGCTCTCCTTCACATTCTCAAGACTTTGCTTGACAGCAGCCACGGATTCCTCCACCAGCAGTTCGCGCTTGATGCGGAGCTTTGCCATGTCATCCATAAGTTACTCGATGACGGCGGTCGTGTTCTTCACCGAGGCACTGCTCTTCACATGCAGCTTCTTCCAGCCAGTGATCTTGTCCCTTTGCTTGTCGCGCTCGTTGCGGAGCTTCGCCTTGACACCCGTAAGTGGCATGATGATGTTGGTCGCCTTCTTAACCGAGGCATTGCTCTCTTCCAGCAGCTTCACCAAGCCGGCGATCACCTCCTTCTGCTTATTTAAGTCAGCGAGCATATCGTCATTGGCTAAGGACTTCACCACTGCCAGCTCATCCAGTTCACCTCCGTGGCGAATGCGCTTGTGAGAGCCCTCGCCTGCCCATGAGAGATCGTTCGAGGCCTCCGTGGCACGGCCGGACCTCTCTGTTGTGGCTACCGCGGCACGGCAGGACCTCTATGTTGCTTCCTCGGCCTTGGTCTTTGCTCCCTGGTTATATCTTGACCCAGAACTCCTCTTATCGGCCATGGCAAGGAACGGCTAACCAGAAAGACCTTTTTTTTTTGTGATGAGGAGAGGAATGTGCAATAATTTTGGAGTAGGTAGTTTTTATAGCCTAGTAAACAGCTGCTAAGTGGGAACATGTTTAGGTTTGATTAGTGTGAACAGATTTGCAATTCATTATAGCGTGGTAATTTGGAATGTGATGGGAAACAGGCTCAAAATTTATTGATGTTTCTGGTTTCGAAGGCCGAAACGGTTCCCGGATGGCGTACATGGGCCCGCGTTCTCGGATGTGTACGTGTCTGCCCACCATCACACATGGTCCACATATCATCATCGTGCCCGATGGATGGGCCATCGCGCCTCCCACGGGTGCCGGACTGTTAACCAGAACTGGCTTTATAAAAGATAGAAATGCTCCGCGTGGAAGAAAAGTTCAAAACAAATATTAGAAAAATTCAAAACATTCCATTTTTTTGTATGGTAGATAATTTGGTGCATGAGGTGCGCTCCAGATTTCAGACCATTTGGACAACTGAGTAGCTCTCGGCAACAAAGACAAATTTGGGGTCTGTACAAAAGTTTACTGTTCATTTATTGTTCTGACCCAATTTATCTTTATTCTGAGAGCTACTCATAAGTCCAAATGATCTGAAATTTGGAGCACACCTCATGCACCAAATTATCTACCATGCAATTTTTTTTGGATTTTTTTGAATTTGTTTTGTAGTTTTTGTGAATTATTTCTTGACCGGGTGCATATGAGACTGGGCTCAGAAATAGATATTCTCAAAATTTGTCGCCTTTACATATAACGCCATTAATTTCTGCACTGGGGCGTTTATGTTGGTAGGTACGAGCTCATGCACGCACAGTTTGGTCGAAACTATGACGTGAACCTCAATGACGTTGTTCCCCAGGACGCCACCGGCTCCCATCCACCGGCTTGTGGACGGCTATTCCCTGCATGTTCAACTGCTATATGCATGTGTTTGTTCGCAGTTGAGGCGGCCGGGACACGCTCTGCTCGCGTGCCTCCATGCGCTCTGCTCGCATCCCTCCGCGCGCGCTCTGCTAGCGGTTGGGGCCGGCGCACAATCATGTTTGGGGCGCCATATCCATGCGGTTGCGCCGCTCGCGTCGCCACGATGCAATTACGTGCGGCACGATGGAATTATGCACTGCAAAAACTGCCATCCGGATGTACCGATATTCTCGGCCATCCGGCCCCCATTTATTCCTGTGGCCATTAACCTTAGTCTCTTCAACCTTTCGATCGCGCCTCACAACACAATAAGCACACCCACGACAACACATACATAGAGGATATCTACCGACGCTCCAATGGAGTTCGGCGTGTATCCTGTGGACACCCATATCAGGAAGACGGACCTTCCGGTGGTGTACACCAATGACCGGTCATGGTGGAGGACTCCATCAATACTATGGAGCAGTTGCTTGCTGAGGATGACAAGTACAAAGTGGTCAGCTTCGACCTCGAGTACACCGGCGGTCGTGCCGAGTATGATCAGATGGTTGCCGTCGCCCAGTTGTGCATGCGCCATCACGCCCTCGTCTACCACTACTGCCTGACCACAAGGCCTTGCAAGTGTTTCGTCAGGTTTGTCAACAGCCCCGACTATAGGTTCGCTACGGTGGACACCATCAACAATCTAAAGGTGCTCAAGACTTCGGGCTTGGCCTGCTAGAAGCTTGTCGACATCCAACCAGTATAGGGTCTGGGGCAGCATTAAGCAGAAGGACTCCATGGTTGACCTCACCAAGGCCATCATCGACCCCTACTATAGAGGCATGAAGGATAAGTGCGACAAGAACAAGCCTACCTGGCATAAGGCCTGGGTGAAGAGACTGCATGAAGATCACCTCAAGTACGCGGCCAAGAACGCGTACACATGCTACGAGATGTACAGGCGGATCGTTGACATGAAGAACTACCTCCTTCCTGAAGACGACGAGGGATCGAGCCACAAGCAGAGCAGTGGCGGCAAGCATCACAAGAAGTAGATGATTTGATGATCGTTTTACTAGTTTATTATGCATGTAATTGTTTATTGAGGTGTGCAAATGTTATGTGTGTAGTCACTTTTGTAATTTCATGTTTAATTTGGTTACGCAATAATGTTCTTATAAGTATATATGTTGTTGTTCTGTAGACAGAGCATAGATGTTGTGCAGACTGAGCAAATCACATTGCTTACGGATTAAACTACAGAACCCGTCAGTGATGATTTCATCAATCGATGACAATTGTTTATCAGCAAGCGTTTGCCCACTACACACACAACTTATTAGCAGGAATCGTCTGTGTTATTATTGGTCTTTTCACACAATTCTGATTACTGACATGTTTGCCGGGTATCACACACATCTTGTTAAGCCGAATTGTTTGTGTTATTTTGGATCATCGCAAACAGTTCATCCGAGTGACCTGTATGCCATCTATCCCACACACTTTGATCTAGCTAATCGTTTTTGTTGTTTTGGCTCATCGCAAATAGTTCATTCAAGTGACCTGTATGCCGTTTATCGCACACATCTTGACCTGGGTAACCGTTTGCGTTATTTTGCTCATTGCAAACAGTTTGTATGGATCAACTGTATGCCACGTATTGCACACACAACTCTTTTTTGAATCGTGCTTTATGGATCCACCATCGCACACAGTTCGTTTTATTGGTGACGGTTTTACTACCATACCATTTGCGATTCATGCATCGCACACAGTTTGGTTGATTGGTCTCCTATACATGTGTCGTCTTAGGAGCTTCCTACATTAGTGCATGCATGCAACACTCACACGTACACATGCACACAAAAAACGCACGCAACGCCCTCATGCATGCATGCAACACTCACACGTACACATGCACGCACGCAACACTCATGCACACACGCACGCATGCATGCGGCACCCAACACATGATGCGACACACACATTCATGCTCAAGTGCTCAGCCTACACGTGCATGCACACACATATACAGCCAGGGTGGTTCCCCAAGGGTTGGACTCCTGTCGCACTGCTACTTGTGAGTTGCGTTGGGATTTTCCCCAAAGAGGAAGGCTGAAGCAATATAGTAGCGGATAAGTATTTCTCTCAGTAGAGAACCAAGCTTATTGAACCAATAGGAGAACCAAGAAAATTCCTAGTAAGCAGTACCTGCACACACAAGAGCAAATACTTGCACCCAACGCGGGCAAGAGGGTTGTCAATCCCCTTGAACTCGTTAATTGCAAGGATCAAATCTGATAGTGGTAGATATATAAATTGCAAAGTAAAATAAAAAGAGTAAAATTGCAGCAATGTATGTTTGGTTTTAGTAATATGATTAAAGTAGACCCGGGGGCCATAGTTTTCACTAGAGGCTTCTCTCTCGAAACATAGCATACGGTGGGTAGACAAATTACTGTTGGGCAATTGATAGAAAAGTGCATAGTTATGACGTTATTCATGGCAATGATCATGTATATAGGCATCACGTACATGACAAGTAGACCGAAACGATTGTGCATCTACTACTATTACTCCACTTCGAGAGCGCTTCTATGCTTGCCTCTCTACGTATTAAGTTCATAAAAAATAGAGTAATGCATGAAGTATGATGACATGATGTAGACAGAATAAAACCAAGCAATATGATTAAACCCCGTCATTTTATCCTTAATGGCAACAATATAAATATGTGCCTCACAACCCCTTCTTTCATGAGGTGAGGACACCGCAAGATTGAACCTATTACAAAGCACCTCCCCCACTGAAGATAAATCAGTCTAGTTTGCCAAACCAAATGGATAGATCGAAGAGAAATACAAAGCTATAATAATCATGCATAATAGAGTTCAAAAAAGACTCAATTACTTTCAATGAATAATCTGATCATAAACCCACAATTCATCAGATCCCAACAAACACACCGCAAAAGAAGATTACATCGAATAGAACTCCATGGAGATCATGGAGAACATTGTATTGAAGATCAAAGAGAGAGAAGAAGCCATCTAGGTACTAGCTATGGACCCGTAGGTCTGTGGTGAACTACTCACACATCATTGGAAGGGCAGCAAGGTTGATGTAGAAGCCCTCCGTGATCGATTCCCCCTCTGGCAGAGTACCGGAAAAGGCCTCTAGATGGGATCGTGAAAGAACAGAGACTTGTGGCGGCGGAAAAATTGTTTCGGGTGGCTCTTTGGGGGTTTTGGAATATTTGGGAATTTATAGCACTGGAATTAGGTCAGACGGAGCCACGAGGGGAGTACAAGGCATCAGGGCGCGCCCTGTAGCCTTGCCGTCTCCTCGTAGGTCTTCTGGTCCTCCCCGAAACTTCTAGGGTCTCTTTTGTCCAGAAAAAAATCGTCAAAAAATTTCGTAGCATTTGGACTCCATTTGGTACAGATTTTCTGTAAAACCAAAAACAAGCAGAAAACAACAACTGGCACTAGGCACTGAGTTAATAGGTTAGTCCCCAAAAATGATATAAAATTGCAAATGAAGTATCTAAGAATGGTAATATAATAGCATGAAACAATCAAAAATTATAGATACGTCGGAGACGTATCAGCATCCCCAAGCTTAATTCCTGCTCGTCCTCGAGTAGGTAAATGATAAAACAAAATAATTTTTGATGTTGAAGGCTACCTAGCATGTTTATCATGTAATCTCTCTTACGGTATAAATATTGGGAAATGATGAAGTAATTGATATCAACATAATAATATCCATGAATACAAGAACATAATCGTTACTTTTTCAAAATATATGATTCTCAACGAATGTTATCCCTACTCATTGAATTATGTAAGCATGGCATGACTCCGCCTTCACCGCATAAATATAAATCATGAGCACCCCAGTGTCAAACCAAGCAATTGGATCATACTTTTTAATGCAATTCAGCATTTTCAACTCCACTCAATACATGAGCGTGAGACATGGACATTAGCACTATGGACAGAATAGAATGCGGTGGTAGAGATATATAGGAGAAGTCAAAAAGGAAGAATGGCTCGCATCAACTCGGTGGATCAATAGGCAATGGAGAGGCCCATCAATCGATATCAATGCGAGAGTAGGGATTTCCATGCAACGGATGCACTAGAGCTATAAGTGTATGAAAGCTCAACAGAAACTAAGTGGGTGTGCATCCAACTTGCTTGCTCATGAAGACCTCGGGCATTTGAGGAAGCCTGTCATCGGAATATACAAGGCAAGTTCTATAATGAAAAATTCCCACTAGTATATGAAAGTGATAACTCAGGAGTCTCTCTATATGAAGATCATGGTGCTACTCTGAACCACAAGTGTGGTAAAAGGATAGTAACATTGCCCTTTCTCTCTTTTTCTCTCACTTTTTAGAACGATCTCATGTACCTCATCCCCTCATTTTGAAGGACTCATCAGTCTCCATCATTCTTTTCCTCACTAGGACAATGCTCTAATAATGATGATCATCACACTTTTATTTACTTACAGCTTGATATTACAACTCGATAAACTAATACAATATGACTCTATATCAATGCCTCTGGCAGTGTACCATGATGTGCAATGATCTAGCGTAACATGTACTACAATGATGAACGGTGGCTTTGCCACAAATATTTTGTCAGTTCTATATGATCATGCAAAGCAATATAATGATGAACACACATGTCATAAGATGGAAAGGTGGAAGTTGCATGGCAATATATCTCGGAATGGATATGGAAATATCATAATAGGTAGGTACGTATGGTGGCTGATACGTCTCCAACGTATCTATAATTTTTGATTGTTCCATGCTATTATAGTATCAATCTTGGATGTTTTTATATGCAATTATATATCATTTTTTGGGACTAACCTATTAACCTAGTGCCCAGTGCCCGTAGCTGTTTTCTGCTTGTTTTTGGCTTTTCAGAGAAACAGTGCCAAATGAAGTCCAAATGCCACAAAACTTTTTGGAGATTTTTTTCTGGACAAAAGAAACCTTGGAAGCTTCGGGAGGAGGCCAGAAGCCTCACGGAGGCTTCACAAGGCAACAAGGAATGCCCCAGGGGGGGCGCCGTGTTGCCTTGTGGGGCCCACGTGACTCCGTTTGACCAAATTCCACTTCTATAAATTCACAAATATTGGGAAACCAATAGAGAGCCAGAAGAAATAAGCTTTCCGCCGCCGCAAGCCTATGTTCTTCCACGATCCCATCTGGAGGACTTTTCCGGTACTCTGCCAGAGGGGGAATCGATCACGGAGGGCTTCTACATCAACCTTCTGCCCTTCCGATGATTTGTGAGTAGTTTACCTCAGACCTACGAGTCCATAGCTAGTAGCTAGATGGCTTCTTCTCCCTCTTTGATCTTCAATACAATGTTCTCCTTGATGTTCTTGGAGTTCTATCCGATGTAATCTTCTTTTGCGGTGTGTTTGTTGGGATCCGATGAATTGTGAGTTTATGATCAGATTATTCATGAGAAATATTTGAGTCTTCTCTGAACTCTTTTATGCATGATTGTTATAGCTTTGTATTTCTCCCCGATCTATCGGTTTAGTTTGGTGTAACACCCCAAGTACTAAGCTACAGTGATCTCACACTAATGTGCCATGTCATCATGAATATTATAATTTAAATGCAATTATACAAATAATAATCCAACTTCAATTCAAATTTAAAATGTAAATCAAATAAAAACTTCTTCAAATAATTAAACAAAATAGTTCATGTTATTGCAAATAATCCCAAAGCAATAAGAAAAATATAGTCAACATCATTTGAGTTCCCAAATTGACCCTAGCAATCATTTTAGTGGACCAGCGGCACATTTTTAGCCCAATTGCATTTAACCAAAATTCAAATGAACTTCAAAAATTCCCAAACCTTGTGGACAGCTCCTCAATAATGCATTGTATTTATGTGGCCAAGACTCATATTTTACAAAAGTCAAATGGTGTGAAAATTAAAAGGCAAAACAGAAAATAAATAAATAAATAGAAAAACGAAAAGGAAAAAGGGCAAAAGCCACTGTGGCACTGGGCTCTAGTCCACAGTGCTAGGCCCAGCCCACCGCCTGTTTTTCCCTCCTCCTGCTCATCCCCTCGCTCGCTGTCGCCGCGCGCGCGCACGTCCGAAACCGGCCCCCCTCTCCTGCCGAGAGCGCGTCGCCACGCCCGTCCCTGGACGGATAAGGACCCCTCCTCGTTCCCCCGACGAACCCTAGCCCCTCTCCCCCTCTCTCTCTTCCTCGCCCTCTTCCCCACAGCGCGCACCCGCCACTGCCGACGCCGTGCACGCGGCCACCGGCCACCGTTCGTCGTTCTGCGATGTCCGGGAGCACCGCAGCCTTCTTCTTCATCGACTGCAGCACCGGATCGAGACTGGGGAGCCGCATCAACGTCGCCTGCGCCGTTCCCCTCCGTCGGCATCGGCCTCGGCCGCCGCTCGATGCGCTCGTCTCTGGCCTTCCCCGGCTACCCCGAGCAGCTCCTCGTCACCGCGGTGAGCCGCTGCGCCGGATGCGCCCTTCCTCTCTCCCTCTCGTCATCCCTAGCGCCGATCCCGTCATACCCGTGCTCCGGCCGTCGATGGACCTCGATGCCGACGTTCCCCCGGTGGCCTTTTGGTCACACCCATACCACCACTCGATGCGCCTCGCTGCGGGCGTTCGAACGGTACTAGCCGCACGCGATTTGGTCGCCAAAGCGCGATTCCGGTGGGCTTCCGCCGCGTTCTATGGCCACCGGCGTTTAAAGGCCGGCAGACACTGTTCACTAGCCCCACGTGTCAGTGTTTAGATTAGGTGCTAATCACGTTGGGTTAGAGCTATTAGTTGCTGACAGCCGGGCCCCACCCTAAAATAACGGTTGGATTAAAACGTTTCACTGACATGTGGGTCCCATTACACTGTAGCGGTTAATTAGGTTAGTTACATCGACAATGGACCCATCTGCTTAATTAACTTAATTAAAACTATTTAATTAGTACAGAGCCTATGACAGGTGGACCCCACCAGTCAGTTTGACCAGTCAACGGTCAATGCTGACTGGACCGCTGACTCAGCCCTTGGGCCCACCAGTCAGCCTCTGCTGACTGGGCAGTTGACCCAGTCAACTGTGGCCCACTGTCAGCCTCTGTTGCACATTCGTGTGTACACTTCTATGTACCCATAGCAATTAATATTTAAATGATTTTCAAATTAAATTAATTCTAGAAATTCTAGAAAATGATTAAAACTTTGAAATTCATATAAAATAAACCGTAACTCGGATGAAAATATTTTATATATGAAAAATGATCACAAAAATAAGACGAATCTGAATATGTGATCAAAATGCTTGATCATCACTCCTAACTAGATGAACATGGAACCTTCCCCTCCGGATCCATATACCGATAATCACCTAAAGCCGGGAAAATATTCCTAGATATTTTACCGCTCAGTCTTTAACGAGTAGCACTACGTTAGGTCACCCCCAGCACAGCATATTGCCTTGTCATGCATCTGTGTGCATTTGTTTGCATTATATTTATTGTTTCTTCCCCCTCTTCTCTTCGGTAGACCCGAGACCGACGCTACTTTTGAGTATGACTACGTCATCGACGACCCCACTTTCACCGCACAGCATCCAGGCAAGCAAACCCCCTTGATCATTCCTATATCACCTATTCCTTCTTCCCCGTGCTTGCATTACAATTTGCTACCGTATTTGATTGCTCCTATTCTGATGCATAGCCCAATTTTGTAACTATTTTGATGCTTAGTATAGGTTGGTTAGCGATCCATCAGTGGCCCCACACCCTTGTCCGTGTTCCATGCTTTACTACCAGGTGCTTCGATCAACGGGATCGATGTGCAGAGACCGAACACCGCACCGCACACCCCTTAGTTGCACGACTCTGCAGAGCTACTATCGAGTGCCGAGGGTGATACCTCCTACCTCACTCCTGATGATATCTCTGTAGCGTAGCTAGTCGGTTGTGGGTTACCGAGGCTGATTCCTCTTTCACCACCTCCGATGATGCCTCTAGAGTGCAACTCCTCAAGTGTGAACCCATCGAGGGTGATTCCTTCAAGTTCACCTTGACGGATACATCGAGTGGGAATCCATCGAGAGTGATTCCTTAGATTTCCCCCTTTATGTCATGGCCACACGGTTACCTTGGCTTTTACCTCAGTCCCTTGTTAAAGTCAGGTCGACCCTGAGGGGTACCTGCGAGAGGTGTGAAGTCGGGTTGACTATGAGGGTACCCGCAAGAGATTATTGTGGCAGAACGTCAGGGCAGGTGGAGACCACCTAGGAGAGAGGTGGGCCTGGTCCCTGGTCGTTGGTCCGCAGGTTACCAAGTCGGTGCGGCAGGGTGTCGGAGCTGAGCCTTGAGCCCTGTTCGTGTCTGTGAGATACTAATAACATGCTTAACGGATTTTGGTATTTGATCTGAGTTGGCCACTAGCCTATACGCACTACCACCATGCGGGATAATGGTTTAATGGGGCCCGCGGCACCGTATGTATCAGGCGAAAGCTATGTCAGATGTCCAGTTCAGCATTGTGGCCGGGTCGGATCGTGCCACCCAGGAGAGGTGTGGCGCTGGTATCCACCCTGCACACAACGACCCGGAGTGCAAAGGGCGATGGGCCCAAGACGCCTGAGTACTTAGGATGTAGACCGGCGGGGACCTCTCTGCGGAGCCTAGGTAGGACTACGTCGTGTCAATCAGCCGAGGCCGGGCATGACCGAGAAAAGTGTGTCCGGCCAGAGTTAATCGTGCGTGTTGGGTAACAGTAGTGCACCCCTGCAGGGAAGTTATCTATTCGAATAGCTGTGTCCATGGTAACAAGACGCTCAGTGTTGTATCCCGATCTACTACAACTTGAACTGGATAGCTGTGATACTTAATAATGTGTAAGCTCCAGGATCGCTTTCTCACAGGGAGTCGAGGAAGGATCTCTGGGCTTTGCTACTACATACTTATTACTTTATGTTATGCTACTAATCTGCACTCTTCTAATGCTGCAAGATGCTAGTCTTCAATAGGCTAGGCCCTCTCTCTATTCTGGCATTTCTGCAGTCTAGTCCACAGTTACAGCCCCTTCATTTGATACGGATGCATAAATAGAATAGTTCTGATGTAAGTCTTGCGAGTACTTTGGATGAGTACTCACCGTTGCTTTGCTACCTCTTTTTCCCCATAACCGATTGCTGTGATGAGATGACGGAGTCCCGAAGACAGCTGATCCCACTGACGACTACTACTACACCGGCGGAGCCTACTACCACATGGAGATCGATGACCAGGAGTAGTTTAGGAGGCTCCCAGGCAGGAGGCCCGCGCCTTTTCGATCTAGATGTCGTTGTTTTGCTCAGCCTTCTTAAGGCACCCATGTCTAATTATGTCTGTACTCAGATGTTGATGCTCCCGCTGATGCTTGTGTAACTCGAGCTTATGTATTCGAGCCCTTGAGGCCCCTGGCTTGTAATATAAAGCTTGTATTATTTATTATTTTGTGTCTAGAGTTGTGTTGTGATATCTTCCCGTGAGTCCCTGGGCTTGATCGTGCGCATTTGCGTGTATGATTAGTGCACGATTGAGTCGGGGCGTCACAAGTTGGTATCAGAGCCGACTGCCTGTAGGAACCCCCCTTTCCAACTCCTTGGCCGAAGTTGAGTCTAGTCTTTGAAAAACTGTTTTACTAACATTGTTGTGTGGCTTACGGGCCACGTCGCCAATGGTTGGGATTAGGATCTTTTATTCCTCTCCTTTACTCTGGGATTCTGATCTCTCTTCTATTCGGGTTAAAGATTTTGCTAACTCTAACACTAGGTTCTCATAACTACTTCCTCCCGGAGAGCCCCTCATTCCAGATGATCACTTGGTTCACCAGAAGATTCCGAAGATACTCTTCGATGTTTCCCGAGACCCTTGTGTCCACTGCTTTTGTAATACTCTTCGATGTTTCCCGAGACCCTTGTGTCCATTGCTTTTGCAATTCCCTACCACCGATAAATCCCCATGGAAAACTACACATCCTTGCCCTTCATACATTCATTCCCAATTGCTCTTGTTATTACAAGATACCCTGGAATACTCTTCGTTGTTCCAGGAATCCTTTGTGCCTACTGCCTTGTAGCTCCATTTTCGCATGAATACACCTACAAATAATTCCTCACTCTTACCGGGGATCCGTTCATCCCCAGTTGTTCATGTGTTTCACTAAATTCTTTGAAATGTTATCTGATCTTCTGAAAATCCTCTACAACCTATTGCTTTGGAAAGTCTTGCCTGCCTGCATTATGGTTACTTCCTTATGTCTAGCAATATTCATTAACATCCTTTGCCACTATCATTTTGAGTCCCTTGATTCAATATGTATGTGAATGCTCACTATCAACAATTAATTCCTAGAATTCGTCCTTCCGGCTTAGACATCATTTTGGACATGAGTTGGTTCTCGGCCAATCAAGTTGCAATTGATTGTCCATCTAGTTCTATTCAACTTACCCACCATTTGATCAGAGCGTTTGCTTCTGATCCTTCGTTTTTGAAAATCATAATTCCTTTGTATTTAAGCGTTGAATTATTCAGATGCTTATATAATCCGATGCCTTTGCAATCTTTCTTCTTCTGGTTGAGTACCCATACTCCCATCAGATCCCTTGCCGACCACCTGATCTTTGGTTGGATTATTATCCGACAGTGTCCTTCTTATTCAATAACTCTTATTACATCCTTGCTGTTTATGAGTCTGTACTCAACAATGTCATTCCTAGCTGATCGGCTACATAAATATCGTGCTAATCCTAACTGTGCTACTTGGTCCTCCTTCCCGGTGCACATTTCTGACAATGGGCTAAGCCTGTGTCAAAATTTACATCATCATATCGTTTTGCTTACACAACATGAAACCGAGCGTCATATCCGCGGTTCCGTTGACCTTGACTTCATTCCATCTGCTTTAATCATCTTACTGATCACTTTCATCTTCTTGAAACCCCTCGACAAATGTGTCATGATCAACGTCAACATTTCGACTTCTTCTAAGATGTCAATTGAATTCATGGTGAGAAATACCATCCTTGCCCCTCGATGATTTGTGTTATCATCGACAACATCCTTGACTTCCTGCCAACACAGACTTGGTCATGTTTTGGTTATACCTTGGGTTCCTTGCTATTCTTGTAATTGTTCCTTTGTATTTCTTGTGATCTTTAAACCCAATCTTTATTTAACACAATATCATTGCTACCCCGAAGCATGACTGTGGTACTCCGAATATCAACAAGAATATTGGAAGCACAATGCTAAATGTTTCTTGATCAATTATCCAAACACCGTTGTGTGGGCAACATCATGAATTCCCTCGCCCCTTTAGCTAAATGATTTTTGTAATTGTTGTTCCGTTATGTATATCATGCTCTGCTTTTCCTTGGGAAGGATATACTCCCAATTCTTATGTATAAACACATTTTCCTTTCCATTCGTCTATTTAACCTTTCTTGTAATCTAACTTATCTGAGCAGTGATAATTCCCTGCTTATGTAAACACTCTGGTGTACTACTCTATCAGGAGGACCCTGTTACTATTGTTGATGACATTCTGGTAACACCGGTGGACGAGAACTTTGCCATTTGGTCCGCCTCGTATTAACGAGCAGGAAAATGGTTCTCTTCGTCCCCCGCCCTTGGTACCGACGTTGTTTTCAACATAGTTGACAAACTTTCCTCTGACATGCCTTGCTATCATGACCGTGCAAGATGTCACCGTCCTCCCTACTTTTAACCCACACTAACCACAGTTCCACAGGATCGAAACCTGTCTCTCCTGTACACCCTTGATTCCGAAGTATCCTTTGCACTTGGCTTCGTATGAAAATCACAAGCCACCTTCCGAAAGATGATCTATTCTGGTATCAGACGCAATACTTATTCCCGTTGCTCTGACCTACCCCTTTGAAACTTTTTGTACCTTCTTATATTGCTCTCGATGATTTTCCCGAGTTTCAACTCGAGAGGTACTTTATACCTTCATCCCCTGAAATAATTACCGGATGCCAATCCTTCCAGACATCCGTCCCGATCGAGTTTCCCCCTCCTACCCTATTCGTAAGTACGAGGGAGTTTCCAAAGAAAGGATGACAACCGCATCAAGATGCATTGAAGCAGAAAAATGAAAACATCAACAGAAGGGATCAACTTCATCGAGATGGGCAACAAGAACCAGATGATTCGTTAGAATGTCGAAACCAGACCTTTTCCTCCCTACTCTACCTCTTAAATCTCGGGACGAGATTTCTTCGAGTGGAGGAGATTTGTAACACCCCAAGTACTAAGCTACAGTGATCTCACACTAATGTGCCATGTCATCATGAATATTATAATTAAAATGCAATTAAACAAATAATAATCCAACTTCAATTCAAATTTAAAATGTAAGTCAAATAAAAACTTCTTCAAATAATTAAACAAAATAGTTCATGTTATTGCAAATAATCCCAAAGCAATAAGAAAAATATAGTCAACATCATTTGAGTTCCCAAATTGACCCTAGCAACCATTTTAGTGGACCAGCAACACCTTTTTAGCCCAATTGCATTTAACCAAAATTCAAATGAACTTCAAAAATTCCCAAACCTTGTGGACAGCTCCTAAATAATGCATTGTATTTATGTGGCCAAGTCTCATATTTTACAAAAGTCAAATGGTGTGAAAATTAAAAGGCAAAACAGAAAAGAAATAAACAAACAGAAAAAGGAAAAGGAAAAAGGGCAAAAGCCACTGTGGCACTGGGCTCTAGTCCACAGTGCTAGGCCCAGCCAACCGCCTATCTTCTCCCTCCTCCTGCTCATCCCCTCGCTCGCTGTCGCCGCGCAAGCGCACGTCCGAAACTGGCCCCCCCTCTCCTGCTCGACAGCGCGTCGCCGCACCCGTCCCTGGACGGATATGGACCCCTCCTCATTCCCCCGGCGAACCCTAGCCCCTCTCCCCCTCTCTCTCTTTCTCGCCCTCTTCCCCACAGCGCGCACCCGCCACTGCCGACGCCGTGCCGTCGCCGTGCACGCGGCCACCGGCCATCGTTCGTCGTTCTGCGATGTCCGGGAGCACCGCAGCCTTCTTCTTCATCGACTGCAGCACCAGATCGAGTCTGGGGAGCCGCATCAATGTCGCCTACGCCGTTCCCTTTCGTCGGCATCCGCCTCGGCAGCCGTTCAATGCGCTCGTATCCGGCCTTCCCTGGCTACCCCGAGCAGCTCCTCGTCACCGCGATGAGCCGCTGCGTCGGATGCGCCCTTCCTCTCTCCCTCTGGTCGTCCCTAGCGCCGATCCCGTCACGCCCGTGCTACGGCCATCCCTGGACCTCGACGCCAGCGTTCCCCCGGTGGCCTTTTGGTCACACCCGTACCACCACTCGATGCGCCTCGCTGCGGGCGTTCGAACGGTACTACCCGCACGCGATTTGGTCGCCGGAGCACGATTCCGGCGGGCTTCCACCGCGTTCTGTGGCCACCGGCGTTTAAACGCCGGCAGACACTATTCACTGGCCCCACGCGTTAGTGTTTAGATTAGGTGCTAATCACGTTGGGTTAGAGCTATTAGTCGCTGACAGCCGGGCCCCACCCTAAAATAACGGTTGGATTAAAATGTTTCACTGACATGTGGGTCCCATTACACTGTAGCGGTTAATTAGGTTAATTACACCGATAGTGGACCCATCTGCTTAATTAACTTAATTATAACTGTTTAATTAGTACAGAGCCTATGACAGGTGAACCCCACAGGTCAGTTTGACCAGTCAACGGTCAATGCTGACTGGACCGCTGACTCAGCCCCTGGGCCCCTCGGCAGTTGACCCAGTCAACTGTGGCCCACTGTCATGCTCTGTTGCACATTCCTGGGTACACTTGTGTGTACCCATAGCAATTAATATTTAAATGATTTTCGAATTAAATTAATTCCAGAAATTCCAGAAAATGATTAAAACTTTGAAAATTCATATAAAATAAATCGTAACTCAGATGAAAATAATTTATATATGAAAAATGATCAGAAAAATAAGACGAATTCGAATATGTGATCAAAATGCTTGACCATCACTCCTAACTAGATGAACATGGAACCTTCCCCTCCGGATCCATATACCGATAATCACCTAAAGCCGGGAAAATATTCCCAGATATTTTCCCGCTCCGTCTGTAACGAGTAGCACTGCGTTAGGTCACGCCCAGCACAACATATTGCCTTGTCATGCATCTGTGTGCATTTGTTTGTGTTATATTTATTGTTTCTTCCCCCTCTTCTCTCCGGTAGACCCGAGACCGACGCTGCTTCTGAGTACGACTATGTCGTCGACGACCCTTCTTTCACCGCAGAGCTTCCAGGCAAGCAAACCCCCTTGATCATTCCTATATCACTTATTTCTTCTTCCCCGTGCTTGCATAGAATTTGCTACCGTATTTGATTGCTCCTATTCTCATGCATAGCCTGATTTTGTAACAGTTGTTGATACCTGACCTGCTATCCTAAATGCTTAGTATAAGTTGGTTAGCGATCCATCAGTGGCCCCACACCCTTGTCCATGTTGCCATGCTTTACTATCGGATGCTTCGATCAACGGGATCGATATGCAGAGACCAAACACTGCACCGCACACCCCTTAGTTGTACGACTCTGCAGAGCTACTATCGAGTGCCGAGGGTGATACCTCCTACCTCACTCCTGATGATATCTCTGTAGCGTAGCTAGTCGGTTGTGGGTTACCGAGGGTGATTCCTCTTTCGCCACTTCCGATGATGCCTCTGTCGTGCAACCCCTCAAGTGTGAACCCATCGAGGTTGATTCCTCCAAGTTCACCTTGACGGATACATCGAGTGGGAATCCATCGAGGGTGATTCCTCGGATTTCCCCCTTGAGGTCATGGCCACACGGTTACCTTGGCTTTTACCTCAGCCCCTTGTTAAAGTCGGGGCGACCTCGAGGGGTACCCGTGAGAGGTGTGAAGTCGGGTTGACCGTGAGGGTACCCGCGAGAGATTATTGTGGCGGAACGTCAGGGCAGGTGGAGACCACCTAGGAGAGAGGTGGGCCTGGTCCCTGGTCGTTGGTCCGCAGGTTACCAAGTCAGTGCGGCAGGGTGTCGGACGTGAGCCTTGAGCCCTGTTTGTGTCCGCGAGATACTAATAACACGCTTAACGGATTTGGGTATTTGATCTGAGTTGGCCACTGGCCTATACGCACTACCACCACGCAGGATAATGGGGCCCTCGGCACCGTATGTATCAACCGAAAGCTCTGTCAGATGTCCAGTTTAGCATTGTGGCCGGGTCAGATCGTGCCATCCAGGAGAGGGGTGGCGCTGGTATCCACCCTGCATACAATGACCCGGAGTGCAATGGGTGATGGGCCCAAGACCCCTGAGTACTTAGGATGTAGACCGGCAGGGACCTCTCTGCGGAGCCTAGGTAGGACTACGTCATGTCGATCAGCCGAGGCCAGGCATGACCGAGAAAAGTGTGTCCGGCCAGAGTTAATCGAGCGTGTTGGGTAACAGTAGTGCACCCCTGCAGGGAAGTTATCTATTCGAATAGCCGTGTCCATGGTAACAGGACGCTCAGTGTTGTATCCCGATCTACTACAACTTTAACTAGATACCTGTGATACTTAATAATGTGTAAGCTCCAGGATAGCTTTCTCGTAGGGAGTCGAGGAAGGATCTCTGGGCTTTGCTACTACATACTAATTACTTTATGTTATGCTACTAATCTACACTCTTCTAATGTTGCAAGACGCTGTAAGATGTTAGTCTTCGATAGGATAGGCCCTCTCTCTATTCTGGCATTTCTGCAGTCTAGTCCACAGTTACAGCCCCTTCATTTGATACTGATACGTCTCCAACGTATCTATAATTTTTTATTGTTCCATGCAATTATATTATCAATCTTGGATGTTTTTATATACATTTACAACAATTATATATCATTTTTTGGGACTAACCTATTAACTTAGTGCCCAGTGCCAGTTGCTGTTTTTTGCCTGTTTTTGGTTTTCCAGAATATCAGTACCAAACGAAGTCCAAATGCCATGAAATTTTTTGAAGATTTTTTTCTGGACATAACAAGTACTGGAAGCTTCAGAAGAGGGCTAGAAGATGAAGAAGTGGCCCACGAGGCACCAGGGCGCGCCCCAAGGGGGGACGCGCCCTGGTGGCTTGTGGGGCCCACACAGCTCCGTTTGACCTAATTTCACCACTATAAATTCTCTAAAATCGGGAAACCAACAGAAGAGTCCATGAAATACTTTTTCCGCTGCCGCAAGCTTCTATTCTCGAGAGATCCCATCTGGAGGCCTTTTCCGGTGCTCCGCCGGAGGGGAAATCGATCACGGAGGGGCTGTACATCAACCTTGCTGCCCTTTCGATGATGCGTGAGTAGTTTACCACAGACCCTCGGGTCCATAGTTAGTAGCTAGATGGCTTCTTCTCTCTTTTTAACCTTCAATACAATGTTCTCCTCGATGTTCTTGGAGTTCAATCCGATGTAATAATTTTTTGCGATGTGTTTGTTGGGATCCGATGAATTGTGAGTTTATGATCAGATTATCCATGAATATTATTTGAGTCTTCTCTGAACTCTTTTATGCATGATTATTATAGCTTCGTATTTCTCTCCTATCTATTGATTTGGTTTGGCCAACTAGATTGATTTATCTTGCAATGGGAGAGGTGCTTTGTAATGGATTCGATATTGCGGTGCTCAATCCCAGTGACAGAAAGGGACATGACACGTATGTATCATTGCAATTAAGGGTAAAAAGATGGGGTTTATTCATGCGTGAGTTTACTTTGTCTACATCATGTCATCTTGCTTAAGGCGTTACTCCGTTCTTTATGGACTTAATACACTAGATGCATGCTGGATAGCGGTCGATGTGTGGAGTAATAGTAGTAGATGCAGGCAGGAGTCGGTCTACTTGTCTCGGACGTGATGCCTATATACATGATCATTGCCTTGGATATCGTCATGATTATTTGCTTTTCTATCAATTGCCCAACAGTAATTTGTTTACCCACCGTATGCTATTTTCTTGAGAGAAGCCTCTAGTGAAAACTATGGCCCCCGGGTCTATCTAAATCATATATTAAAATCCCTAAAAATACCTTTCTGCACTTTTACTTTATTTATTTTATTTTATATTTTAGTTCAATCTATCTATCTATCACATACAATTCAATCTTGCAATTAACCGCCGAGGGATTGACAACCCCTTGTTTGCGTTGGGTGCAAAGATTTGTTGTTCTGTGTGCAGGTGCTGCTAACGAGGTGTTGCATGATTCTCCTACTGGATTGATAACCTTGGTTTCATAACTGAGGGAAATACTTATCTCTATTGTACTGCATCTCCCTTCCTCTTCAGGGAATTACCAACGCAGCTGACAAGTAGCAGGAAGAATTTTTGGCGCCGTTGCATAAAACATACATCTCCTTGCATTTATTTCATTTGCCTTTGCCTCTCGTTTTCATCTCCCCCACTTCTAAAAAGTTTTTACAAAAATACAAAACAAAACTCCGTTTGCCTTTTCTTGCTTGCTCGTCTTATCATTATGGCTAGTTCTTCGCTCGTTACTATCACCCCTGAAAATGAAGTACTTAATTTGAAACAAAGGGGAGGAGAGAATCTAAAAGATGCTTGGTATAGGATTTGTGGTGCTCATAATAAATCAACTCGTAAGCAATCCACCACAATCCTTCTTCACAATTTTTATGTGGGTATTACTACTTGGTATAGATTCGTACTTCATACTATTACCGGAGGGAATTTCTTGATGTGTCCCTCTATGGATGCTTTCAATGCTATGGGAAATTTAGTGGGATCACCACCTATCACTGTTAATGAAACAACTTTGACTTTGGAACATGTTATGCAAAGGTTAGAAGCTATTGAAAGTAAAATGCCTACTATCGAACATCTTGAGAATTTAGATAAAAAAAATTCATAATCATATCACTCAATTTGGTTCTAAGGTAGGAATCGCATTGAAAACCTTAAAGGAAAAGGAACCGGTAGTTAATGAAAGAATAGAACAGAGCCCGCTAGAATCGATAAGATAGAAGAAATTATTAATAATTTGGGCTCGGCTTTTTCTCCATTAAGAATATTGATAGAACTCCTCTCAATAAAAATTGGAAGTTCATATATATTTGTAAAACCAACGGTGCTACTTCTAGTAAGGGAAATGAGGATCTTAAAATGATTAGCGTGCACCCCAACTTCATTGATATAATTAAGGAACCTATTCACAAAAGTAAAATTCTTGATTTTGTTCCTAGAAGTGTGATGATGAGAAATACCTACGTTAAATCTATTAGAAAATATGGGTGTGTGATTGAGGATTTGGAAACCAAAGATGACAATACTTGAAACTATGCATTATGCCTAGCTAGGGGCATAAAACAATAGAGCTTGTTGGGAGGCAACCCAATGAATAATTTTTTTTTACCTTTTGTTTCTGTTATTGTGTGTTTTCACATTTATGCTACTGTTATGATTAAGTGTTTTATCTTTTAATTAGTGTTTGTGCCAAGTAAAGCCATTGGAATGATTTGGAAGATAGTATAATTGATGCTGTTTGGAAAACAGAAAGTTTTGCGTCCAGTGCTGGAATTTTGGTTCTGTACTGGAGCGTCAGAAAAATCTGAAATTTTTACACAGTATTGGTATATGAATTGCGCACGTTTTCCTAATTTTTCAGAATGTTTGGAGTTACAGAAGTATAGCTTTTAAATAGATCTCTACAGACTATTCTGTTTTTGACAGATTCTGTTTTTGATGCACTGCTTGCTTGTTTTGATAAAACTATGGATTGTATCGGGGGGTATAAGCCATGGAGAAGTTAGAATACAGTAGGTATAATGCAAAAATAAAATATGAATGGGTTTGCAGCAGTACTTTAAGTAGTGATTTATTTTGTTATACTAACGGATCTCACGAAGGTTTTGTTGAGTTTTGTGTGATTGAAGTTTTCAAGTTTTGGGTGAGATCACGATGGATGAAGGAATAAGGAGTGGCAAGAGCCTAAGCTTGGGGATGCCCGAGTCACTCCAAGGTAATATTCAAGGAAGACTCAAGCGTCTAAGCTTGGGGATGCCCCGGAAGGCATCCCCTCTTTCTTCTACCAACGATCGGTAATTTTACTTGGAGCTATATTTTTATTCATCACATGATATGTGTTTTGCTTGGAGCGTCATGTATTATATGAGTCTTTGCTTTGTTTGCTTTTTAGTTTGTCACAATCATCTTTGCTGGACACACTTATTTGAGAGAGCCACACGTTTATCATAATTTGCTAGAATACTCTATGTGCTTCACTTAAATTTTTTGAGCTAGGCAGTTGCTCTAGTGCTTCTCTTAAATCTTTTTGAGCACGGCGGTGGCTATATTTTGAAGAAATATTTAAACTCTCATGCTTCACTTTATTATTTTGATGAGTTGATAAGATTAATATTTTGAAGAAATATTTGCACTCTCATGCTTCACTTATATTATTTTGAGAGTTGATAAGATTAAAATTTTGAAGAAATATTTGCACTCTCATGATTCACTTATATCTTTTTGAGAGTTGATGATAGTAATGGTAATTTGCACAAGATATGAATTTGGTCCCAAAGTGATGAATATTCAAGAGGGATATAATAAAAACTTTCATGTAGATCATTATATATGATAAGTGTGATTCCTTGCAATAGTTTTGCGATATGGAGATGATGATATGTGAGTCATGTTAGTGAGTAATTGTGATTTAGTAAGAATAATGGTGTTAAGGTTTGTGATTCCCTCTGCATGCACATTAAGTCAATAGTTATGCAAAGAAATTATATCCTACTTATGGTGCATTATTCGGTGTTAGTTATGTTCAATGCATGTTTATGACCGTTTTCGCTTTTTGGTTGGTTGCTTCTCAATCTATTTGCTAGCCTTCATTTGTACTAAGCGGAAATACTACTTGTGCATCCAAACTCCTTAAACCCAAGTTGTGCCAAATGAGTCCACCATATCTACATATATGCGGTATTTCCATGCCGTTCCAAATAATTTTGCGTGTGCCAACTCTAATTTTCAAAATAATTTTCCGTTTTGTGTGCCCGTACCGCTCATGAAGCGGCAGGGGGTGGCCAATATTTTCCATGCTAGGTGTGTTATTCTCACGATGAGTGTTTATTCACTTGTCATTGCACGAGAGAGTGGCTGGTAATAGGGATGCCCAGTCCCACAATGAATCAAAAATTAATAACAACAAAATTCCTTGGAAAGTGTTGGTATGGAGGGCACCTGTGGATACGGCTAGCCATGAATTGTGAAAGAATGGTGGAAAGGAAATAAACTTTATTTTCTGTTTGGGAACCGCCTATGATGTGTCTAGCATGGAAGATATTGGGAATTCTCGATCGTTTTCGTTGACAGGAAAAGCATGCCTCTCAAAATAATTTCATCTCTCTAATTTAAGCTTTGAGCTCCGTCACATTTGCAAATCTCTGCTTCCCTCTGCGAAGGGCCTATCTATTTACTTTTATGCAATTTTTATTTTTATTTTGAGTCTCCATCTTCTCTTATAAAGCACCAACTAGAGAGCACTATTGTCATACTTGTGCATTGTGTGTAGCTAATATTGAGTGTGTTTCATGAATGGATCAATGATTGAGCATAATGGGCTAGGGATAACTTTCTTTAGCGTTGATATTTTGAAAGACATGGTTGCTTGTTAGCATGCTTGAGTATTTATATCTTCATGTCAAATTATAGACTATTGCTTTGAATCATTCAAGTCCAAGTGTCCATGCTATAAAGAAAAGAATATATGATGAATATGATAGGTAGCATTCCACATCAAAAATTCTGTTTTTATCATTTACCTACTCGAGGACCAGCAGGAATTAAGCTTGGGGATGCTGATACGTCTCCAACGTATCTATAATTTTTTATTGTTCCATGCTATTATATTATCAATCTTGGATGTTTTTATATACATTTACAGCACTTATATATCATTTTTTGGGACTAACCTATTAACTTAGTGCCCAGTGCCAGTTGCTGTTTTTTGCCTGTTTTTGGTTTTCCAGAATATTAGTACCAAACGAAGTCCAAATGCCACGAAACTTTTTGGCGATTTTTTTCTGGACATAACAAGTACTGGAAGCTTCGGGAGAGGGCCAGAAGATGAAGCAGTGGCCCACGAGGCACCAGGGCGCGCCCTAGG
The DNA here is from genome assembly GCA_039707655.1 of Elymus sibiricus. Lineage (NCBI taxonomy): Eukaryota > Viridiplantae > Streptophyta > Magnoliopsida > Poales > Poaceae > Elymus > Elymus sibiricus. Next base: position 214,736,256 of record CM077670.1, read on the forward strand.
GGGGACGCGCCCTGGTGGCTTGTGGGGCCCACACAGCTCCGTTTGACCTAATTTCACCACTATAAATTCTCTAAAGTCGGGAAACCAACAGAGGAGTCCACGAAATACTTTTTCCGCCGCTGCAAGCTTCTATTCTCGAGAGATCCCATCTGGAGGCCTTTTCCGGTACTCCGCCGGAGGGGGAATCGATCACGGAGGGGCTCTACATCAACCTTGCTGCCCTTCCGATGATGCGTGAGTAGTTTACCATAGACCTTCGGGTCCATAGTTAGTAGCTATATGGTTTCTTCTCTCTTTTTGATCTTTAATACAATGTTCTCCTCGATGTTCTTGGAGTTCTATCCGATGTAATCACTTTTTGCGGTGTGTTTGTTGGGATCCGATGAATTGTGAGTTTATGATCAGATTATCCATGAATATTATTTGAGTCTTCTCTGAAATCTTTTATGCATGATTATTATAGCTTCGTATTTCTCTCCGATCTATTGATTTGGTTTGGCCAACTAGATTGATTTATCTTGCAATCGGAGAGGTGCTTTGTAATGGGTTCGATCTTGATGTGCTCAATCCCAGTGACAGAAAGGGACATGACACGTATGTATCGTTGCTATTAAGGGTAAAAAGATGGGATTTATTCATGCATGAGTTTACTTTGTCTACATCATGTCATCTTTCTTAAGGCGTTACTCCGTTCTTTATGGACTTAATACAGTAGATGCATGCTGGATAGCGGTCGATGTGTGGAGTAATAGTAGTAGATGCAGGCAGGAGTTGGTCTACTTGTCTCGGACGTGATGCCTATATACATGATCATTGCCTTGGATATCGTCTTGATTATTTGCATTTCTATAAATTGCCCAACAGTAATTTGTTTACCCACCGTATGCTATTTTCTTGAGAGAAGCCTCTAGTGAAAACTATGGCCCCCGAGTCTATCTAAATCATATATTAAAAACTCTAAAAATACCTTGCTGCACTTTTAGTTTATTTATTTTATTTTATATTTTAGTTTAATCTATCTATCTATCACATACAATTTAATCTTGTAATTAACCGCCGAGGGATTGATAACCCCTTGTTTGCGTTGGGTGCAAGGATTTGTTGTTTTGTGTGCAGGTGCTGCTAACGAGGTGTTGCGTGATTCTCCTACTAGCTTGATAACCTTGGTTTCATAACTGAAGGAAATACTTATCTCTACTGTACTACATCTCCCTTCCTCTTCAGGGAATTACCAACGTAGATCACAAGTAGCAGGAAGAATTTCTGGCGCCATTGCCGGGTAGACATCATCAACATCTATCAAGTACCTAAGCATAAAACTTACATCTCCTTGCATTTATTTTCTTTGCCTTTGCCTCTCGTTTTCATCTCCCCCACTTCTAAAAAGTTTTTACAAAAATACAAAAAAAATCGGTTTGCCTTTTCTTGCTTGCTCATCTTATCATTATGGCTAGTTCTTCGCTCGTTACTATCACCCCTGAAAATGAAGTACTTAATTTTAAACAAAGGGAAGGAGAGAATCTAAAAGATGCTTGGTATAGGATTTGTGATGCTCATAATAGATCAACTCGTAAGCAATCCATCACAATCCTTCTTCACAATTTTTATGTGGGTATTACTACTTGGTATAGATTCGTACTTGATACTATTACCGGAGGGAATTTCTTGATGTGCCCCTCTATGGATGCTTTCAATGCTATGGGAACTTTAGTGGGATCACCACCTATCACTGTTAATAAAACAACTTTGACTTCGGAACATGTTATGCAAAGGTTAGAAGCTATTGAAAGTGAAATGCCTACTATTGAACATCTTGAGAATTTAGATAAAAAATTTCATAATCATATCACTCAATTTGGTTCAAATGTAGGAATCGCATTGAAAACCTTAAAGGAAAAGGAACCGGTAGTTAATGAAAGAATAGACCAGAGCCCCACTAGAATCGATAAGATAGAAGAAATTATTAATAATTTGGGCTCGGCTTTTTCCTCCGTTAAGAATATTGATAGAACTCCTCCCAATAAAAATTTCAAGTTCATATATGTTCCTAAAACCAATGGTGCTACTTCTAGTAAGGGAAATGAGGATCTTAAAATGATTATCGTGCACCCCAACTTCATTGATATAATTAAGGAACCTATTCAAAAAAGTAAAATTCTTGATTTTGTGCCTAGAAGTGTGATGATGAGAAATACCTACGTTAAATCTATTAGAAAATATGGGTGTGTGATTGAGGAGTTGGAAACCAAAGATGACAATACTTGAAACTATGCATTATGCCTAGCTAGGGGTATAAAACAATAGCGCTTGTTGGGAGGCAACCCAATGAATAAAATAAATTTTTACCTTTTGTTTGTGTTATTGTGTGTTTTCACATTTATGCAACTATTAAGATTAAGTTTTTTATGTTTTACTTAGTGTTTGTGCCAAGTAAAGCCTTTGGGTTGATTTGGAAGATAGTATAATTGATGCTGTTTGGAAAACGGAAAGTTTTGCGTCCAGTGCTGGAATTTTAGTTCTGTACTGGAGCGTCAGAAAAATCTGAAATTTTTACACAGTATTGGTATATGAATTTACCACGTTGTCCTAATTTTTCAGAATGTTTGGAGTTACAGAAGTATAGCTTTTAAATAGATCTATACAGACTGTTCTGTTTTTGACAGATTTTGTTTTTGATGCACTGCTTGCTTGTTTTGATGAAACAATGGATTGTATCGGGGGGTATAAGCCATCGAGAAGTTAGAATACAGTAGGTATAATGCAAAAATAAAATATGAATGGGTTGCAACAGTACTTAAAGTAGTGATTTATTTTGTCATACTAACGGATCTCACGAAGGTTTTGGCGAGTTTTGTGTGATTGAAGTTTTCAAGTTTTGGGTGAGATCACGATGGATGAAGGAATAAGGAGTGGCAAGAGCCTAAGCTTGGGGATGCCCGAGGCACCCCAAGGTAATATTCAAGGAAGACTCAAGCGTCTAAACTTGGGGATACCCCGGAAGGCATCCCCTCTTTCTTCTACCAACCATCGGTAATTTTACTTGGAGCTATATTTTTATTCGTCACATGATATGTGTTTTGCTTGGAGCATCGTGTATTATATGAGTCTTTGCTTTGTTTGCTTTTTAGTTTGTCACAATCATCTTTGCTGGACACACCTATTTGAGAAAGCCACACGTTTATCATAATTTGCTAGAATACTCTATGTGCTTCACTTAAATTTTTTGAGCTAGGCAGTTGCTCTAGTGCTTCACTTAAATCTTTTTTAGCATGGAGGTGGCTATATTTTGAAGAAATATTTAAACTCTCGTGCTTCACTTATATTATTTTGATGAGTTGATAAGATTAATATTTTGAAGAAATATTTGCACTCTCATGCTTCACATATATTATTTTGAGAGTTGATAAGATTAAAATTTTGAAGAAATATTTGCACTCTCATGCTTCACTTATATCTTTTCGAGAGTTGATGATAGTAATGGTAATTTGCACAAGATATGAATTTGGTCCCAAAGTCATGAATATTCAAGAGGGGTATAATAAAAACTTTCATATAGATCATTGGATATGATAAGTGTGATTCCTTGCAATAGTTTTGCGATATGGAGATGATGATATGTGAGTCATGTTGCCCTTCTGATGATGCATGAGTAGTTTACCACAGACCTTCGGGTCCATAGTTAGTAGCTAGATGGCTTCTTCTCTCTTTTCGATCTTCAATACAATGTTCTCCTCGATGTTCTTGGAGTTCTATCCGATGTAATCACTTTTTGCGGTGTGTTTGTTGGGATCCGATGAATTGTGAGTTCATGATCAGATTATCCATGAATATTATTTGAGTCTTCTCTGAACTCTTTTATGCATGATTATTATAACTTCGTATTTCTCTCCGATCTATTGATTTGGTTTGGCCAACTAGATTGATTTATATTGCAATCGGAGAGGTGCTTTGTAATGCGTTCGATCTTGCTGTGCTCAATCCCAGTGACAGAAAGGGACATGACACGTATGTATCGTTGCTATTAAGGGTAAAAAGATGGGGTTTATTCATGCGTGAGTTTACTTTGTCTATATCATGTCATCTTGCTTAAGGCGTTACTCTGTTCTTTATGGACTTGATACACTAGATGCATGCTGGATAGCGGTCGATGTGTGGAGTAATAGTAGTAGATGCAGGCAGGAGTCGGTCTACTTGTCTCGAACGTGATGCCTATATACATGATCATTGCCTTGGATATCGTGATGATTATTTGTTTTTCTATCAATTGACCAACAGTAATTTGTTTACCCACCGTATGCTATTTTCTTGAGAGAAGCCTCTAGTGAAAACTATGGCCCCCAGGTCTATCTAAATCATATATTAAAAACCCTAATAATACCTTGCTGCACTTTTACTTTATTTATTTTATTTTATATTTTAGTTCAATCTATCTATCTATCACATACAATTTAATCTTGCAATTAACCGCCGAGGGATTGACAACCCCTTGTTTGCGTTGGGTGCAAGGATTTGTTGTTTTGTGTGCAGGTGCTGCTAACGAGGTGTTGCGTGATTCTCCTACTGGATTGATAACCTTGGTTTCATAACTGAGGGAAATACTTATATCTACTGTACTGCATCTCCCTTCCTCTTCAGGGAATTACCAACGCAGCTCACAAGTAGCAGATACCGATGCATAAATAGAATAGTTCTGAAGTAAGTCTTGCGAGTACTTTGGATGAGTACTCACAGTTGCTTTGCTACCTCTTTTTCCCCATAACTGATTGCTGCGATCAGATGACGGAGTCCCGAAGACAGCTGATCCCACTGACGACTACTACTACACCGGCGGAGCCTACTACCACGTGGAGATCGACGAGCAGGAGCAGTTTAGGAGGCTCCCAGGCAGGAGGCCTGTGCCTTTTCGATCTAGATGTCGTTGTTTTGCTCAGCCTTCTTAAGGCACCCTTGTCTAATTATGTCTGTACTCAGATGCTAATGCTCCCGCTGACGCTTGTGTAACTCGAGCTTATGTATTCGAGCCCTCGAAGCCCCTGGCTTGTATTATTTTAGTTTGTGTCTAGAGTTGTGTTGTGATATCTTCCCGTGAGTCCCTTGGCTTGATCATGCGCATTTGCGTGTATGATTAGTGCACGATTGAGTCAGGGCGTCACATTTGGCCTACTAGATCGATTTATTTTGCAACGGGAGAGGTGCTTTGTGATGGGTTCAATCTTGCGGTGCTCAGTCCCAGTGACAGAAAGGGACATGACACGTATTTGTATTATTGCCATTAAGGATAAAAATATGGATTTATTCATATTGATTGAATTTGCTTCTCTACATCATGTCATCTTACTTAAGGCGTTACTCTGTTTTTATTAATTTAATACTGTAGATGCATGCTGGATAGCGGTCGATGAGTGGAGGCAGGAGTCAGTCTACTTGTCTTAGACGTGATGCCTATATACATGATCATTGCCATGAATCCGTCATAATTATTTGCTATTCTGTCAATTGCCCAACAGTAATTTGTTTACCCACCGTATGTTTCTATGCTCGAGAGATAAGCCTCTAGTGAAAACTATGGCCCCCGGTTCTATCTTGTGGCGCCCCGCCTGAATACCACTGTAGCCAGACAGTCGCCGCACACGCCAACCCAGGAAATCACACTGGCATGCGCTTTTACAACAAGTATCATGAACACAGACATTTCTATTAATGGATATATATAAGTCTTACATGATATTTTACAAGGGTGATGGTAGCGGAAAAGTTCTATCTAAGGCAGCATGGTCTTGGTGCGGCTCCAATCCACAGGGATCTGACTGGTTACTCTTCTAGCCCGCGAACACTCCGGCTCCTCGCTAGCAGACGTCGAATCCTTAGGTGAACCTGGCCACATTGAAGGCCGCTGAGTACTTTTGAATGTACTCGCAAGCAAACCAAACCAACATATACACCAAGCAATGCAATCCATGGCATTCAAGCATGTACTTGTTATTAGAGCACCATTAATTATCATGGCATAGCATACCTATCTAGCAATATTAATTACCATGTTATGACATGATTATCCAGCATGATAACTACGACAGTAAAACATATCAAGTAAATAGTCCATAATCCGAATATGTCATGATCTAAACCAAATCCGACCCAAATCCAATCCAAGTCTTGTGGTCATCCGACCCTTTAGCTCATAGCCATCGCATGGCTAACATTCATACCCTTGACATCATCTGATGTCCATGCATCCGCACTGCGAGTCTGACCAACTTTACCATTCTCTGGTTCAGTAGCAATAACATTATATAATTTGCTCCTCCAGACTCGACACAGACCAAATAGTGTGACCTAGTACGAACTGTGTCCCATGACCGAGGACGCGGCTATTCGAATAGATTTACACTCTGCAGAGGTTGCGCACTTTACCCACACCATGGAGTTCCCGGCCTCGTACTTTAGTACATATTCCCATTCGGGTGGACTGGTGTTACTCCAACAAAACTTGTCTATTACCTGGCACTCTTACGGTCCCACCGATAATCATACCCTCCCAGGGTCATGTCCTGGGTGGCCCCTGTGTCACCCCGTGACACATGCCACCGTCATGGCCAAACTAAACTATCCCAAACGGGGACCGCGCGCAAACAAACAACTGGGCTCACAAGGTTATCGCCGCCTACCGGGCCAGGGTAGCGCGCACGCATAACCTTCCCTCTTTGGTGGTACCGACAAGAGGCAAGACAATAGACCAAGTCAGGGCCGTCCCATACCGGCAAATGTGGTTGCACTCGATGAGCTCGGTTCGATGGCACTATGACTCGATCCAGCCGACGGAGGAGGTTGTTATCATTAAGTCACATTCTTAATTATTGCACTAACAGTAACAATGCATGATGTAACATAACAACCTATCTCCATATATGTCACAACGAGTCATTAGAGAAACAATGTTTAAATAGCCAGTTTATTACTATACAAGTTCTAGCTGTAAGTTATGACCATCTGAACCCTTGCAGGAAACCGGCAATTAAACCAGTAGCAACCAGAACGGTCTTTACAACTCAGATCTGGGACATTACCGGAATAACTCAACCCCGGCTCAAGACGGCTGAAAAGCAGCTCAGAGTATGAGACGGTGTTGATAAAAAGAGTGTAGCGGTTCCCTAAGACGGCCGAAGAACAGCTCAGAGCATAGGGTCACCGCTATAGAAAGAAATTCAACAGCTACCTGAGACGGCCGAAAAGCAGCTCAGAACACGGGCCAGTTGTTGAAAAGAGAAACATAAAGGCGGCATCCACCCCGGACGGCCGAAAGCATCCAGAACACAGGCGTGGTGCCGTTGTCAAAGAAAGTCAAGCAAGGGTTCATCAGCGTCACATGCAACTCACCACTATGCACACGAACATAAGCACATTAATTTAAACACGCAAGAATAACACAGAGCAATGCTTTAGGGCATATATCAGATGGTCGGCTTGCTTGGGGGTCGATGAATTCATCGGAGAGAAGTGCGATCACCTCGCGGAAAATTCGCCGGAGAAGATTCTCTCTCGGAGGGGCTGATAGAAGGGCAAGGGCAAAATGGGCATTTTTAGAATGTGTAAACATGGTGGAAGTGATGTCATCGGAACGGGCTCGACGAACTGAGAACGTGGGCGTTGGATTCACCTGAATCGGAGTCACGGTTAAAAAGTTAGGGCCGTTCGTTCGTTAGGCAGAAAAACAAATAAAAACTGAGCTTTTCTGCTGCTAACGGGCGAACGCCCGCAATCTAACCGTTTCGGCCGTCTGAGAGAAAAGGAAGGCGCATTTCAGAAAATCCGCTTTCTGCACAGGGAAAACGCATTTTCGCCTATAAAAGTGTGGAAGTGCGCTTTCCCCACGGGAAGACGTACTACTGCAAGTACGCTTCCACATACTCCCGCGCGGGCCCGAGGCAGGGTCAACGCCTAGAGACCGACAGGTGGGACCGTGGGGTCCACTGGCCAGCTCAGTCGGGGTCAACGTCTCCTTCCTCGCGCTCGCCCGCGGTACAGAAGAAGGCAGCGGTCGCCGGCGCTCGTCCGGCCGACTCTAGCCATCTCCGGCGGAGCTAGAGGCACCGGCGAGATCAGGGAGGAGCGCCACGTCTGTCCCGGCTGGAAACGGACGCCGAGGATGGCCGAGGTGGCGGCGGCTTGGATGGCCGTGGGCGGCGGTTCCGGCGGGGTTCCGGCGGCCTGGGGGTTCCCCGGAGAGGGCGAGTAGATGGGAAGGCTCACCGGAGTATGTCGCGTCCAGTGGGGAGCTTGGGCAGAGCCGAGGAGGGCTCGGGTGGTTGAATTTGAGGCGACGCCGAGTGGCGGCCATGGTGGCCGTGGGTGGCGAGGAGGAACTCCGGGGAGGAAGTGATGGGTCAGGGAGGTTGCTAGGAGGGTGGTGAGGAGGATGAGAGGCTCGGGGATGCCGGGGAAGGCTCTGGCCACGGCTATTTATAGCCAGCCGAGGCTTGTGGATCGGCATGGCTGCCGTGGCGACCTTATCGGTGCCCTGGCGCTCCGGCGAGGTGGCAAACACTCGGTGGTGCCGACCTGACGATGATCAGAGGGAGGGGACGGCTCGGGGAGGAAAAGGCAACCGGAGAGAAGCGACAGAGGAAGTCACGGGGAGTACAGTGCCGCGTCGGCGGCCGCCATGGCGCGAGGAGGAAGAATCCGGAGAGGAGAAGGGGCTGGAGAGGGGCGCGTGGACGTCGCGAACCCCCTAGACATGGCCGGACAAGCCGGGACTGGCCAGAAGCTAGCTGGTTGAGGCGACCAGACGCGGTCAGCGCGCAGCGTGCGCGGTTGGCCTTGTCCGTGGCGTGGTCACCACGTCAACACGCGCTCTGGCGTTTTCCTAGATGATACATCATGTCCAACGCGGTAGTCATAGATCATATAGATGGGGTATGACATTGGATGGACTAGGACGGCTCTAGGGTGATCGAGGTGATCCAGAATAGTTTCTGGATAGAAACTTGGGGAGGAAGTTGTGGTCAGACACGGGTGGCAATGAGCTGGCAATGTTGTCACAGGGAAATGTAGTAGGAAGGAGCACCTGCTGGAGAAATTTGAAGCAAATTGGACCAAGTTTGAGTGCATTTCCTTTACAATGCCAAATTTGGTCCAGAAACTTGACTTTGAAGCTGCACTCATCTGGCTTGATGAAATGAACTGAATTTTGGTGCAGGGTGATGATTTGAAGGTATGAAGTTACTGGCAAAATTTCAGCTCATTTGGATTCTCCTAGATGGTACTTCCTTCACAGAGATGCCATCTGGACAGAAACTTAGTGAATTTACTAGGGAAACTTGGCTGGATGAAATGGGCTGGTTTTTGGTATCCATGGGTTATTTATCATTGTTAACAACCCTGAAAATTTTCAGCCCAGAAAGATCAAGGGTTCAAGCACTTCCTTTGCAAACTGGAAATCTGGACAGAATTTGCAAATGGATGTTGTGCTCAAAATTTGATCTATGTAACTTGGGTTCTTGATGGAAAGGGTGAATATATGAGTAGGAGAAGCTCCACAAATTATTTGGGATTTTTCCTGGCTATCAAAATGCTAGCTCCTTTGGAAAGTGCCCAAAATGCAATATTGGCTTTAAATAGGAAAAGGCAATTTCCCTTATTTAATTATGGCCAATATTTTTATTGGAGCTCAATATGATCACAAAGAATATCTCCACAAGTTTTCATGAACTTTGGAGATGGATAGATATTTTCCTGGATTTAATGCCTTCAAACAGCAGAAAAAGGAATTAATTTTAAATGAAAAATATTGCAAATGACTTGGCAATATTTTTGCATATCCAGGAATGATAGATGTGGGATGATCACTGGCAACAGATCAAAGGAAATTGGGGTTCCTTTGTAACGGAAGGAATTAGGGTTTCCCTTCCGGTAACTCGGAAGGTAGGGTTTCGGCGGCAAAATCCTGAGAATAAATTTTGGGTGACAAGGTTGAATTGGAGAGAATGTCTGGTTGGATAGGAAAGGCAAGGCTGAATGACCATCTTCATATACCCAAGAGCGAGAGAAAATCCGATAACATCGAAAAAAAGACGGGAGTCAAATCCCGAGAAGGAAAAAAACAAGGGGCAAAAACCAGGGTGTCACATATCTTTATCATATAAAAAACCTAAAAATACCTTGCTGCAATTTATTTACTTTTATTTTAATTAGTAATTTAGTTTATCTATTTACCTCGATAAGATTTAATCCTTGCAAATAACCGCTAAGAGGATTGACAACCCTCTTATTTGCGTTGGGTGCAAGTGTTTGCTCTTGTGTGTGCAGGTGCGCTTAACGGAATTTTGCTTGGTTCTCCTACTGGATTGATAACCTTGGTTCTTAACTGAGGGAAATACTTATCTCTACTGTACTGCATCATCCTCTCCTCTTCGGGGAAATACCAACGCAGACTACAAGTAGCAGGAAGAATTTCTGGGGCCGTTGCCGGGGAGACATCATCAAAATTACCAAGTACCTTCACATAAATTATCACTCACTTGCATTTACTTTATTTATCTTTTATTTGCATTTGCCTCTCGTTTTCATCTCCCTCACTTCTAATTTTTTTACAAAAACACAAAAATATTTTATTTGCTTGTTTGCTAGTTTTGTCGCGATGTCTCAAGAAAATACAAAATTGTGTGACTTTTCCAATAGTAATAATAATGATTTTATTAGTACTCCTATTGCTCCTCCCGCCACTAGTGCGGAGTCATGTGACATTAATGCTGCCTTGCTTAATCTTGTTATGAAAGAACAATTTTCTGGTAGTCCTAATGAAGATGCTGCATCCCATCTAAATACTTTCGTTGAACTTTGTGATATGCAAAAGAAGAAAGATGTGGATAATGATATTGTCAAATTAAAATTATTTCCGTTCTCACTACGAGATCGTGCTAAAACTTGGTTTTCGTCCTTGCCTAGAAATAGTATTGATTCATGGGATAAGTGTAAGGATGCTTTTATTACCAAGTATTTTCCTCCCGCTAAGATTATTTCTTTAAGAAACCAAATTATGAATTTTAAGCAACTTGAGCATGAACATGTTGCACAATCTTGCGAGAGAATGAAATTAATGATAAGAAATTGCCCAACTCATGGTTTGAATTTATGGATGATCATACAATTTTTTTATGCGGGACTAAACTTTGTCTCTAGAAATTTGCTAGACTCTGCTGCAGGTGGTACTTTTATGGAAATTACATTGGGAGAAGCTACAAAACTTCTTGATAATATTATGGCAAATTATTCTCAATGGCACACTGAACGAACTCCAACTAGTAAGAAGGTAAATTTTGTTGAAGAAATTAATACTTTGAGTGACAAGATGGATGCTTTATTGAAATTGGTTGCTAGTAAAAATGCTCATATTGATCCTAATGATGTGCCATTGTCTACCTTGATTGAGCAAAATAATGATGCTATTGATGTGAATTTTGTCTCTAGAAATAATTTCAACAACAACGCTTATAGGGGTAATTTCAATGCTAGACCGTTTCCAAGAAATTCCTCTAATAATTATGGCAATCCTTATGGTAATTCTTATAATAATAATAATAATAGTATGCCCTCTGATCTTGAAAGTAATATTAAAGAATTTATTAGTTCTCAAAAGAATTTCAATGCTATGATAGAAGAAAAATTGAATAGAGTTGATGAATTAGCTAGGAATATGGGTAGAATTGCTCATGATGTGGAAAATCTCAAAAATAAAAGTTTGCCATTTAATCATGATATAAATGAGTCTATCAAAGCTATCTATGTCTCCATTAATGAAAGTAAAGAAAGGACCGCTAGGTTCAGAGCTAAGCGAGAATTTCTAGAAAAAGCGATTCCACCCGGTTTCTATCATAGTAATGATGAAGATATTAAAATGATTGGTGTCACTCCTATTGAATCATTATTTAGTAACCTAAAACTTGATGAAAAAGGGACTAGAGAATAGTCAACTTTAGATAGAAGGAGTCCCACTTGCTTGGAGGGTGATAATCTTAATCGTAAAAATGAAAAAGTGGGTTTGGAGAGGTCAAAACTTTAAATAGTAATGCACCCACTACTTTGGATTACAAGGACTTTAATTATGATAGTTGTTCTTTAATTGAGTGCATTTCCTTGTTGCAATCCATGATTAATTCACCAAATGCATATGAACAAAATAAAGCTTTCACTAAACATATCGTAGAAGCCATGATGAAAGCATATGAAGAAAAACTTGAGTTGGAAGTATCAATTCCTAGAAAATTACAAGATGAATGGGAACCAACTATTAAATTAAAAATTAAATATTATGAATGTAATGCTCTTTGTGATCATGGTGCTAGCGTTTCCACTATACCAAAGTCTTTGTGTGATGTGCTAGGTCTCACCGACATGGATCCTTGTTCCCTTAATTTGCATCTTGTGGATTCCACTATTAAAAAGCCATTGGGTAGAATAAATGATGTGATTATTCTTGCAAATAGAAATTATGTGCCCGTGGACTTTATTGTTCTTGATATTGAATGCAATCCTTCTTGCCCCATAATACTTGGTAGGCCTTTTCTTCGAACCATTGGTGCTATTATTGATATGAAAGAAGGTAATATACGATTTCAATTTCCACTAAAGAAAGGGATGGAACACTTCCCTAGAAAAAGAATTAAATCACCTTATGAATCCATTATGAGGGCCACTTATGGAATTAACTTGAAGGATGACAACACTTGAAACTATGCATTATGCCTAGCTAGGGGCATAAAACAATAGCGCTTGTTGGGAGGCAACCCAAAATAATTTTTTGCTTTTACCTACTATTTTTGTGTGTTTGCATGATTATAGCTTCTGTTATGATTGTGTTACTATGTTTTAATTAGTGTTTGTGCCAAGTAATGCCTTTGGGATGATGTTGATGATAGTATAATTGATGCTGTTTGGATAACAGAAAGTTTTGCGTTCAGTGCTGGAATTTAATTCTGTACTGGAGCATCAGAAAAATCTGAAATTTTTACACAGTATTGGTATATGAATTTTTTACGTTGTCCAAATTTTTCAGAATTTTTGGAGTTACAGAAGTATGACTTTTAAATAGATCTTTACAGACTGTTCTGTTTTAGACAGATTCTGTTTTTGTAGCATAGTTTACGTATTTTGATGAATCTATGGATCGTATCGGGGGGTATGAGTCATGGAGAAGTCGGAGTACAGTAGAATTATGCCAATATTAAATATGAATCAATTTACTACAGTACCTAAAGTTTAAGATTTGTTTGTTATACTAACGGATCTCACGAGGTTTCTGTTGAGTTTTGTGTGTTGAAGTTTTCAAGTTTTGGGTGAGACTACGATGGATAAAGGAATAAGGAGCGGAAAGAGCCTAAGCTTGGGGACGCCCAAGGAACCCCAAGGTAATATTCAAGGAAGACTCAAGCGTCTAATCTTGGGGATGCCCCGGAAGGCATCCCCTCTTTCGTCTACAATTTATCGGTAACTCACTTGGAGCTATATTTTTATTCATCACATGAAATGTGTTTTACTTGGAGCGTCTTGTGATATAGTTTGTTTGCTTTTTAGTTTGTCACAATCATCTTTGCCGAACACACCTTTTTGAGAGGGACACACATTATTCATGATTTGTTAGAATACTCTATGTGCTTCACTTATATCTTTTGAGCTAGGCAGTTGCTCTAGTGCTTCACTTATATCTGTTAGAGCACGGCGGTGGTTATATTTTAAAGAAATAGTTGCACTCTCGTGCTTCACTTATATCTTTTTGAGAGTCTCATGATAGCAATGGTAATATGCACGGGTTATGAATTTGGTCCTGATATGATAGGTATTCAAGAGGGATATAATAAAAACTTTCATGTAGATCACTGAATATGATAAATTTGATTCCTTGCAATAGTTTTGTGATATTAAGATGGTAATATGTGGGAGGTATTAGTAGATAATTGTGGTTTAGTGAGAATAATTGTGCTAAGGTTTGTGATTCCTGAAGCATGCACGTATGATCTGTCGTTATGCTAAGAAGTTGGAGCATGATTTATTATTGATTGTCTTCCTGTGTGTGGCGGTCGGGAGCGCGCGATGGTTAACTCCTACCAACCTCCCCCCTGGGGGCATGCGTAGTAGTACTTTGTTTCGAGGGCTAATAAACTTTCGCAATAAGTATGTGAGTTCTTTATGACTAATGTGAGTCCATGGATTATACGCACTCTCACCCTTCCGCAATTTGCTAGCCTCTTTGGTACCGTGCATTGCCCTTTCTCACCTCGAGAGTTGGTGCAAACTTCACCGGAGCATCCAAACCCCGTGATATGATACGCTCTATCACACATAAGCCTCCTTATATCTTCCTCAAAACAGCCACCATACCTACCTATCATGGCATTTCCATAGCCATTCCGAGATATATTGCCATGCAACTTCCACCGTTTCATTTCTATGACATACATCATCATTGTCATATTGCTGTGCATGATCATATAGTTGACATAGTATTTGTGGCTCTGCCACCGTTCATCATTGTTATACATGTTACGCTAGCATCATTGCACATCCTGGTACACTGCCAGAGGCATTCATATAGAGTCATATTTTTGTTCTAGTATCGAGTTGTAATGTTGAGTTGTAAGTAAATAGAGGTGTGATGATCACCATTATTAGAGCATTGTCCCAGTGAGGAAAGAATGATGGAGACTAATGAGTCCTCGAAAAAGTGGGGATGAGGTCCATGAGATCGTTCTAAAAAAAAGAAAAAAAGAGGCAAAAAAAGAGCCATGAAAAAAAATGAGAGAAAAAGAGAGAAGGGGCAATGTTACTATCCTTTTCCACACTTGTGCTTCAGAGTAGCACCATGTTTTTCATATAGAGAGTCTCCTATTTTGTCACTTTCATATACTAGTGGGAATTTTTCATTATAGAACTTGGCTTGTATATTCCGATGACGAGCTTCCTCAAATGCCTGAGGTCTTCATGAGCAAGCAAGTTGGATGCACACCCACTTAGTTTTCATGTTGAGCTTTCATACACTTATAGCTCTTAGTGCATCCGTTGCATGGCAATCCCTACTCCTTGCATTGACACCAATTGATGGGCATCTCCATAGCCCGTTGATTAGCCTCGTCGATGTGAGACTATCTTCTTATTTTTGACTTCTCCTATTTATCTCTACCACCATACTCTATTCCACCCATAGTGCTATATCCATGGCTTGCGCTCATGTATTGCATGGGAGTTGAAAAAGCTGAAGTGTGTTAAAAAGTATGAACCAATTGCTTGGCTAAAACCGGGGTAGTGCATGATAAATACTTTGTGTGAAGAAGATGGAGCATGACAGGATTGTATGATTTTGTAGGGATAACGTTCTTTAGCATTTTTATTTTGAAAGACATCATTGTTTATTAGTATGCCTGAGTATTGATGTCTTTATATCAAATTATAGACTATTGCTTTGAATCACTTGGATCTTATTATTCATACCGTAAGAGAAAGATTACATGATGAAACATGATAGGTAGCATTCCACCTCAAAAATTCTGTATTTATCATTTACCTACTCGAGGACGAGCAGGAATTAAGCTTGGGGATGCTTGATACGTCTCCAACATATGTATAATTTTTGATTGTTCCATGCTATTATAGTATCAATCTTGGATGTTTTTATATGCAATTATATGCAATTATATATCATTTTTTGGGACTAACCTATTAACCTAGTGCCCAGTGTCAGTTGCTGTTTCCTGCTTGTTTTTGGCTTTTTAGAGAAACGGTACCAAATGAAGTCCAAATGCCATGAAACTTTTTGGAGATTTTTTTCTGGACAAAAGAAACCTTGGAAGCTTCGGGTGGAGGCCAGAAGCCTCACGGAGGTTTCACAAGGCAACAGGGCGCGCCCCAGGGGGGCGTGCCGTGTTGCCTTGTGGGGCCCACGTGACTCCGTTTGACCTAATTCCACTTCTATTAATTCACAAATATTCGGAAACAAACAGAGAGCCAGAAGAAATAACCTTTCCTCCGCCGCAAGCCTCTGTTCTTCTGCGATCCCATCTGGAGGCCTTTTTCGGTACTCAGCCGGAGGGGGAATCGATCATGTTTTATGCTCAACGCAAGCACCAAATAACCATTATTTAGGTTTAATACTAATCCCGAAGGTATTACGAGCGTGTCGATATTGATCATATCAATCTTGGAGACACTTCCAACACATATCGTCACCTCGCCCTCAGCTAGTCTCCGTTACTCTGCAGCTCCTGCTTCAAGTTACTAATATTAGCAACTAAATCGGTATCAAATACCCAGACGCTGCTACGAGCACTAGTGAGGTACATATCAATAACATGTATATCAAATATACCTTTGTTCACTTTGCCATCCTTCTTATCCGCCAAATACTTGGGGCAGTTCCGCTTCCAGTGACCAGTTCCTTTGCAGTAGAAGCACTCAGTTTCAGGCTTGGGTCCAACTTTGGGTTTCTTCGTGGGAGCGGCAGCTTGCTTGCCGTTCTTCTTGAAGTTCCCCTTCTTTCCCTTGCCTTTTTTCTTGAAACTAGTGGTCTTGTTAACCATCAACACTTGATGCTCCTTCTTGATTTCTACCTCCGCCGATTTCAGCATCGCGAAGAGCTCGGGAATTGTCTTCTCCATCCCTTGCATATTATAGTTCATCACGAAGCCTTTATAGCTTGGTGGCAGTGACTGAAGAACTCTGTCAATAACACTCTCAACCGGAAGATCAATTCCCAGCTGAGTCAAGTGGTTGTGGTACCCAGACATTCTGAGTATGTGTTCACTGACAGAACTGTTCTCCTCCATCTTACAGCTAAAGAACTTGTTGGAGACTTCATATCTCTCAACCCGGGCATTAGCTTGAAATATCAATTCCAGCTCTTGGAACATCTCATATGCTCCGTGGCGTTCAAAACACTTTTGCAGTCCCGGTTCTAAGCCGTAGAGCATGGCACACTGAACTATCGAGTAGTCATCAGATCGAGCCTGCCAGGCTTTCACAACGTCTGCAGCAGCTCCTGCAGTAGGTCCATCACCTAGCGGTGCGTCAAGGACATAATCCTTCTATGCAGCAATGATGATAATCCTCAAGTTACGGACCCAGTCCATGTAATTGCAACCATCATCTTTCAACTAAGCTTTCTCTAGGAACGTATCAAAAACAGGGGAGCTACAACGCGAGCTATTGATCTACAACATAATTTGCAAAGACTATCAGGACTAAGTTCATGATAAATTAAGTTCAATTAATCAAATTACTAATGAACTCCCACTTAAATTAACATCCCTCAAGTTAACTAAGTGATACATGATCCAAATCAACTAGCCCATGTCCGATCATCACGTGAGATGGGATAGTCATCAATGGTGAACATCTCCATGTTGATCATATCTACTATATGACTCATGTTCGACCTTTCGGTCTCCAGTGTTCCGAGACCATGTCTGTACATGCTAGGCTCGTCAAGTTTAACCCAAGTATTCTGCTTGTGTAAAACTGGCTTACACCCGTTGTATGTGAACGTAGAATCTATCACACCCGATCATCACGAGGTGCTTCGAAACGACGAACTTTAGCAACGGTGCATACTCGGGGAGAACACTTTTATCTTGAAATTTAGTGAAGGGATCATCTTATAATGCTACTGTCGTTCTAAGCAAAATAAGATGCATAAAGGATAAACATCACATGCAATCAAAATATGTGACATGATATGGCCATCATCTTGTGCTTTTGATCTCCATATCCAAAGCATCGTCATGATCTCCATCGTCACCAGCTCAACACCTTGATCTCCATCATTGTGTCGTGGTCGTCTAGCCAACTATTGCTTCTACAACTATTGCTACGCATAGCGATAAAGTAAAGCAATTACATGGCGCTTGCATTTCATACAATAAAGAGACAACCATAAGGCTCCTGCCGGTTGCCGATAAATTACAAAACATGATCATCTCATACAATACCGTATATCACATCATGTCTTGACCATATCACATCACAGCATACCCTGCAAAAACAAGTTAGACGTCCTCTACTTTGTTGTTGCAAGTTTTACGTGGCTGCTACGGGCTTCTAGCAAGAACCGTTCTTACCTACGGCACAAAACCACAATGGTGATTTATCAAGTTTGCTGTTTTAACCTTCAACAAGGACTGGCCGCAGTCAAATTCGATTCAACTAAAGTAGGAGAAACAGACACCCGCCAGCCACCTTTATGCAAAACAAGTTGCATGTCTGTCGGTGGAACCGGTCTCATGTATGTGGACATGTAAGGTTGGTCCGGGCCACTTCATCTTACAATACCGCCGAATCAAAATAAGACGTTGGTGGTAAGCAGTATGACGATCACCGCCCACAACTCTTTGTGTTCTACTCGTGCATATCATCTACGCATAGACCTGGCTCATGATGCCACTGTTGGGGAACGTTGCATGGAAAACAAAATTTTTCTATGCACACGCAAGATCTATCCATGGAGATGCATAGCTACGAGAGGGGGAGTGTGTCTACGTACCCTCGTAGACCGTAAGCGGAAGCGTTAGAACAACGCGGTTGATGTCGTCGAACAACTTCACGATCCAACCGACCGAGCACCGAACGTACGGCACCTCCGCGTTCAGCACACGTTCAGCTCGGTGACGTCCTCGACTTCTTGATACAGCAAGACGGCGAGGTAGTGGATGAGTTCCGGCAGCACGACGGCGTGGTGACGGTGATGGTGATGCTATCTCCGCAGGGCTTCGCCCAAGCACTGCGAAAATATGTTCGAGGAACGGAACTGTGGAGGGGGGCGCCGCACACGGCTAAGACAATGTTGTGTCTTTTGGGGCGCCCCCTCTCCTCTATTTATATATGTGTAGGGGCTTGGAGTAGAAGGAATAGTGCCACGTGAACAGTAACCGTGAATAGTACACACGTGGACTTGGACTCCAAAGTCCAATCCTATTCCTACTAGGACTCTCCCTTTTTTCCTTCCCTAGCTGCGTAGGCTTTTGAGGACTTGGTGCGCCTGGCCCAATAAGGCCAGGGCGCCTCCCCTTAGCCTATGCCAGCCCTTGGGACGTGGTGGAATCACTTGTGGACTTTCGGACTCCTCTGGAATCCTCCGGAACCTTCTGGAAGCTTCCCGGTACAATACCGAAAAAACTGCACCTTTTTCCGGAACCCAAAATATGACTTCCCATATATAAATCTTTACCTCTCGACCATTCCGAGACTCCTCGTGACGTCCGGGATCTCATCCGGGACTCCGAACAATATTTGGTTACCATTTCACATAACTCATATAACACTATATCGTCAATGAACGTTAAGCGTGCGGACCCTACGGGTTCGGGAATGATGTAGACATGACTGAGACGCCTCTCCGGCCAATAACCAATAGCGGAACCTGGATGCTCATATTGGTTCCTACATATTCCACGAAGATCTTATCGGTCGAACCGCAATGACAACATATGTAATTCCCTTTGTCCGTCGGTATGTTACTTGCCCGAGATTCGATCGTCGGTATCTCCATACCTAGTTCAATCTCGTTACTGACAAGTCTCTTTACTCATTCCGTAATACATCATCCCATAACTAACTCCTTAGTCACTTTGCTTGCAAGCTTCTTATGATGTGCATTACCGAGAGGGCCCAGAGATACCTCTCCGAAACACGGAGTGACAAATCCCAGTCTCGATCCATGCCAACTCAACAGACACCTTCGGAGATACCTGTAGACCATCTTTATGATCACCCAGTTACGTTGTGATGTTTGATAGCACACAAGGTATTCCTCCGGTATCCGGGAGTTGCATGATCTCATGGTCGGAGGAACATTTATTTGACATTCAAGAAAGCAGTAGCAATAAACAGAACGATCATATGCTAAGCTAACAGATGGGTCTTGTCCATCATATCATTCTCCTAATGATGTGATCCCGTTATCAAATGACAACTCATGTCTATGGTTAGGAAACCTTAACCATATTTGATCAACGAGCTAGTCTAGTAGAGGCTCACTAGGGACACGGTATTTGTTTATGTATTCACACATGTATTTAAGTTTCCGGCCAATACAATTCTAGCATGAATAATAAACCTTTATCATGAACAAGGAAATATAAAATAATAACAACTTTATTATTGCCTCTAGGGCATATTTCCATCACCGCCGGAGGGGGGTTCGATCACGGAGGGGCTCTACATCATCCTTGCTGCCCTTTCGATGATGCGTGAGTAGTTTACCACAGACCTTCGGGTCCATAGTTAGTAGCTAGATGGTTTCTTCTCTCTTTTTGATCTTCAATACAATGTTCTCCTCGATGTTCTTGGAGTTCTATCCGATGTAATCACTTTTTGCGGTGTGTTTGTTGGGATCCGATGAATTGTGAGTTTATGATCAGATTATCCATGAATATTATTTGAGTTTTCTCTGAACTCTTTTATGCATGATTGTTATAGCTTCGTATTTCTCTCCAATCTATTGATTTGGTTTGGCCAACTAGATTGATTTATCTTGCAATGGGAGAGGTGCTTTGTAATGGGTTCGATCTTGCGGTGCTCAATACCAGTGACAGAAGGGGACATGAAACGTTTGTATTGTTGCTATTAAGGGTAAAAACATGTGGTTTATTCATGCGTGAGTTTACTTTGTCTACATCATGTAATCTTGCTTAAGGTGTTACTCCATTCTTTATGAACTTAATACTCTAGATGCATGCTGGATAGCGGTCGATGTGTGGAGTAATAGTAGTAGATGCAGGCAGGATTCGGTCTACTTGTCTTGGACGTGATGCCTATATACATGATCATTGCCTTGGATATCGTCATGATTATTTGCTTTTCTATCAATTGCTCAACAGTAATTTGTTTACCCACCCTATGCTATTTTCAAGAGAGAAGCCTCTAGTGAAAACCAAGGCCCCCGGGTCTACCTTTATCATATATTAAAAATCCTAAAAATACCTTGCTGCAATTTTACTTTATTTATTTTATTTTGTAATTTAATTTGATCTATCTATCTATCACCATACAATTTAATCTTGCAATTAACCGCCAAGCGATTGACAACCCCTTGTTTGCGGTCACTTTGCTGGGGTCGACCGCCACACATTGTTCTGACAGAACATGTCCCAGAAATCCCACCTCTTTTAGCCAAAATTCGCATTTACTGAATTTGGCATATAATCGATGGGTCCTTAGTCTTTCCAGGACAGTACGAAGGTGTTGCGTGTGCTCTTCTTCATCCTTGGAATAGATGAGAATATCATCGATGAATACTACCACAAATTTGTCCAAGAAGTCCATGAAGACCTTGTTCATCATGCTCATAAAGTATGCTGGAGCATTAGTCAGCCCGAATGACATGACTGTAAATTCATACAGACCATATCTAGTAGTAAAGGCTGTCTTGGGGATATCCTCTTTCCTAATTTTCAATTGCTGATATCCCGTTCGAAGGTCAATCTTGGAAAATATCCGGGCCCTGTTCAACTGGTCAAACAGATCATCAATGCGGGGGAGCGGATATTTATTTTTAATGGTGACCTCATTCAGTTGGCGGTAGTCCACGCACATTCGTAGGCTGCCATCCTTCTTCTTAACAAACAGCACAGGTGATCCCCATGGCGAAGTACTGGGACGAATGTACCCTTTCTGCAATAATTCATCCAACTGTTTCTTCAATTCCACTAGCTCTGGGGAAGGCATACGGTAGTACTTCTTGTAAATTGGAGCGGTTCCGGGAACAACATCAATAGCGAACTCTAGTTCCCGATCAGGTGGCATTCCTGGTATTTCTTCCGGGAATACGTCCGGAAATTCACTGACTACTATAATCAGATTCAGGTCTGTAGCAGTGGCTTTGAATGCCATTCCTTTCTTTGGCATCACTCTGCTAGCAGTGAATTGCACTGTTTGGCCTGCCGGGTTAACTAGTGTCACTGCTGTGGTGGCACAGTTGACACACACCTGATGTGGTACCAACCAATCCATCCCCAGTATTATATCCAGTCCATGGGATTCAATGACCACAAGTGTAGCTGGAAACTTAACGCCATGTATCGAAATTTCCAGATCCTTGTATATCACATTTGTTCTGAGCATGGATCCAGGGGATTGTACCACCATGATTTTGTCCAGGATAGAAGGAGAAAATTTGTGCAAGGTGGAAAAACTCCGCGAAATAAACGAATGAGAAGCCCCAGAATCAAATAAAATTATTGCAGGTATGTCATTAACAGAAAACATACCAAGGACCATGTCTAGAGCTTCGCGGGCTTCCTCAGCGGAGATATGATGGACTTGGCCGCGATAGAAGTTTGGGTTGGGGCAGCATCCAATATTGTTGACTTGTGGCTTGAAATCGGACGGCGGCTTCCCATTTCTTGTGGGGCACTGCCTGGAATAATGTCCGCTCTGGCCGCAAGTAATGCATGTGTTGTTGCGGCGGCAGTCTTCCAGCACTGGCTGTTTGCCAAAGGTCTTGTTTTGACTGGCGGGCTTATTGCCGTTATTGCCATTGTTCCAGGCAGGCTTGTATTCAGATGGACCTGGTTGCCAGATACGTGGCTTCTGCGCAAACTGCTCACGGTTGTCCTTCTTGGGTTCAAACTTCCGCTTGCGATCATCTTATCCTGACTTAAGCTCACGCTCAGCTATGAAGGCCTTGTTCACCAGAGTCTGAAAGTCAGGGAAGTCAAGCATACAAAGCTGACAGCGGAGGGTATGATTGAGTCCTCCTAGGAATCGGTCAATCTTCCTTTCTTCCGTGGACACGTCATGAGTAGAGTACCGTGCCAGATTATTAAACTTGTTGAGATACTCACCCACTGACATGTTTCCTTGAGTAAGGGCCAGGAATTCCCTCTGCTTTACTTTCATAATGCCGGTAGGAATATGATACTTGCGAAATGCCTCTTTGAACTTTTCCCAAGAAATACTTTCCTCAGAAGGCCACATTATTTTTGCATTGTCCCACCATATAGCTGCTGGTCCCTCCAGGTAGTGAGTGACAAAAGGAACCTTGTCGGACTCATCACAGCGGGCTATTTCCAACTTCTTTTCCATGGTCCTCAGCCAGTCATCAGCTTCCATGGGATCTGCAGCTTGACCAAGACTGGGTGGCTTGGTCCGCTGGAAATCAGACAATTTAGAGTGTGTCCCATTGTTGTTGTTCTGACCCACCAAAGTCTGCATACTTTTCAGAAATTCCATAAGATCTTGATTCCTTTTCTCTTCAAACATTCTCATAAGCTGATCAGTGGTCGGGGACTGTGGTGGCGGAGGTGGTAAATCTTCTGGTGCCTGTCCTGCTTGTCTGGCAGATCGACGAACGGGAGTTCCATCGCCGCCTTGATTACTACACCTCTTCATCCTAAATTTGTTCCCATTGCAAAATGCCGAATCGATGAGCAACATCCATAAGGGTAAGCACAGTAATATGACACCAGAAAGGAAAACCAAATAAAAAGAGGAAAATAGGGCAAACAACATAATTATACAAGGCAACCCAACATCATACATGGAATGCTAGTAGGGGAACATCATGACTGGACTGCTCATACAGCAGTTGACATATGCAAAGATGCAGGATGCATGCCCTGACACTCAAGCCTCCACTCTAGTGGCGTCAGTGGCACGAACACTGGTAAACTGAAGACTCCTCGTCATCTGATCCTGTCTCGGAATCTGAGCTGATGATGTGAACCTCTGTCTCCGGATCAAAGGTAACACGGCGACACTGACGGGAAGGCTCCGCCTCTGAAGGAGAGGAAGCACGACGCCGCAGCATCGGAGCAGCTGGAGTAGCTAGGAGTGAGGCCCACTCTGCTGGGGTCTCACGTCGGTTACCAGACGAGAAGTCTGGCGGTCCGAACGAGCTAGAAGGAGTCTCAGAAGGTGGAACGGGTGGAGTATATGCAGGTGAAAACGGAGGTGGAGTAGGAGACTGTGCTGCTGCAACAGCTGCAAGTGCCTCTCGGGCTTGAGTTAGCTCCTCAGCTAGTGAAGTGATCATACGGTAACTGGCGTTCAGATAATGAGATAAAACACCAGTAGCACGATCACTCGCCGGATCAACGGGTGCAAAAAGGACTCGCCCTGTCGTAGGCGACAGGGTGGGATAGTGAAAGAAACCTGGATGAGTCTGCATCACGACCTCATGGAAGCGCAAGTCAGTGAGAGCCTCCATCGCAGCGAACTGGATCGCCAACTCCGGAGTAGAAGCAGTTCCGCCCTTGGAAGAACGGGAGCAACTACCAATATCCGAGCTCGCTGTCAAGAAGGCCTCCGCGTGATACTCGTACACTGAACTAGCAAGCCCCTCTCGATACACCTGGTACACTGGGTCTTCACCGTTGGGATACAGCCGAAGCCAAACACTACGAAGCAGTACTAGAAAAGTGAACGGTGCCGGCTCATGATTGTAGTGGTACGGAACTGGTGCCATCTACACTCATAAGGCCAATGGTTAGCACAATAAAACTATATGCATGCCATGCAGCAAACAAATGCAACAAGCAAATGCAGCAAGCAAGACACATCCCAAGACCCTAATCTAATCGCGGTTCTAGCGCACGGTTAGCTAGGGTGTCCTACAGTCAGCGCGGCTCTGATACCAAGCATTGTGGCACCCCGGCTCAGAGAACCGATTTACCAGTGTTTCCAACCCAGAGATCATGTCTTCTGGAAACACACAACAACTTGGAACAGAAATGAACTGAACTTTATTGAAATATCTCGAGTACAAACTCATAATTTACATAGATAGCGAGGCTAGAAGCACTACAGGTGCTGAGAACAATATCTACATAATTTATGAGACATAACAGGGCTTCGATACTACCGAGATATTCTACAGCGTAGCGGAACATAGCGCGGAAACTCCATCTACAGGGACACTGCTGTGGACACGGCCTAGTTAGCGTAGCACGAACCATCGGGACCTCCGTCCTTGGCTTCTCCTACATCTGGCAAGACACGCCAGGTGAGTACTTGGAATGTACTCACAAGCTCATGGCAACCAAAACAATGCAGCAAACAATAGCATGGCAATGATCACATTAAATGCTTAAAGCGCTTACTGTTACCGAGTACCAACTTACTCTCTTCCGGGTTGTCCCACAACCCTTGAGATACAAATAATTCCATCGGTACTTCCGATCATAAGACAAGTTCTTCCATCATTATTATCATTATCACTGTTGACCATCCTAGAGAGGCCTAAGCGAACTGTCCAATACCGTGGACACGGCTATTCGAATAGGTTTTACACTCTGTAGAGGTTGCGCACTTTACCCACACCATGGAGCTCCTGGCCTCGTATTCCCATTCGGGTGGACCGGGGTTGCTCCAACGAAACCTGCCTGACCCGTGACTCCTCCATCGTACCACCGACAATCATACCCTCCCAGGGTCATGTCCTGGGTGGCTCCTGTGTCACCCCGTGACACCTGCCACCGTCGTGGCCAAACAAACTATCCCAAACGGGGACGCCGGCAAAATAACTCAACTGGGCTCACAGGATTATGGTTGTCTACCTAATCAGGGCAGCACGCACGCATAACCCTCCCTCTTTGGTGGTACCGATAAAAGAGCACAAATCCAGACCAAGTCAAGGCCATCCCATACCGGCAAATGTGGCTGCACGGGTAAGTCCGCGTAGGTGGCTCTAGATCAACCAACTAAGTTTAATATAATCAAGCACTTAACCAGCATAGATATTCAACATAATTAACTAGTATGGCAGTAACTATGTTTCAAAATAATTTACTATGAATTATCACATATTAAAATAATGCACATAATTCAATTAAATAACCAACACTATTGCAATGCTTCATGAAATGGATGACATGGCTTGCCTTGCTCTGTTGGGTTGTCCATAAACTCCTGGGCTTCAAAGTCAAAAGAATTTCCCTCTGAAAATATTTTCAAAGTGCAAAAGAAAATGTCACATTCTACTGTTCTGCTCACCAGAAATTCTGTGAACAAGGGAAAAATTCCAAAATTTGCCAGAAAATAGAAGAGCTCAAGACAAACCCAATGCAAAAAGAATCAATTGATTTGGACTTATAGATAAAAAGTTATTAAGGGTCAAAGTTTCTGGCCAACTCTGGAAATTATCAGAAAATATAAAAAAACCAGCAGAGGCCATGTCGAAGGCGTAAAGTGGAGGGGCGTCTACACTTACCGCTTCGCGCGTGCGCGGCTGAGCCGCTGACGTGCGGGCCCCGCAGCTAGATTTAAATGGGAGAGAGAGAGAGAGAGAATAGAGAGGAGCGGCTCTCCGGCGATCGTCGCCGGCGATACAGACGGCGGCGAGGTCTGATGACTATGGGGATGGATAGAGCGCACGGAGATGAGCACGCACGTACCAACAGAGTCGCGAGAGATGGCCGGACGGCGTCATCCCCTTCCTCTCTGGCGGCGGCGGCGCTCGGGTGTCGTCGGAGACGGCGGTTCCGGCCGCGATTCGCTCGGGCAAGAGGCCGAGCGTGACCAGGAGGATGAGCTGAGCTCGATGGTGCAGTCGGTGGAGTCCGGGAAGGAGTGGAACGGCGAGGCGGCAGAGCTCGGGAGGCGGCGGATCTCCGGCAAGGTTCGAGGCCAGAGGGCCTCTCGGCCGTGGCTCGCTGCTCGGGAGGGCGATAGGGAGGTGGAGAAGTGGGGTGAGGAGCTCGGGAGGGCCGGGCATGGCCTTTTATAGGCAGGAGGCGAGCTCGGGCGAGCTCTCTGGAAACGGCGAGGTTCGGGACACGTCGCCGGCGCCAGGACACCGCTCTGGCTGGCCGGTTGCGGGCGACGAGACGGGAGAGGGCAGAGAGGAGTTATGGCGCGGTGGAAGCTAGCGGAGGAAGAAGACGAGCGCCTGCGCCACTGTGGCCGCACGGGCGCCACAGTGCCCGAGTGCGTGGCGGCCGTTGGGGAGGATTCCGGCAAGGGGAAGGATCGGGAGAGGGTTATGTGGACGGTAGCGGAGTAGTCGGCACCTCAAGACATCAAATGGCAGGGCGAAGCCACTGGAATGACATCGGCCGTCGCTGGCGAGGTGCAGAGCACGCATACTGGCATGCCAGTACCATGCTCACCACGGGAAGTGATATCTCGAGGCCGTCCAAGTCCAGCGCACCATGTCCAGTGCCTTCTCCGTTGATCATTTAGTCTCCCTGTGCCTCTGGTTTGGCTAGGTTCACTCTCGTGTGAAGTGTAGCTTTAGCTACAGTTTCTGACAGAAAACTTGAGAGAGATCTAGAGGAGAGGTGAGCTGGAGATGGAGCCAATGGAGATGTCTGGGATGATCTATGTTGGAAGGACTCCAACCTGACCAAATTTGAAAGGATTTCATCAAGATTTGAATATAGTTCATGTACAACTGTTGTACTGAACCAGAAACAGAGATGAGCTTGTTGCACTCATCTGGTGGATTTGCTGGGGCTGAAATTTGGTGTAGGAGGGTCATTAGGTGAGGAGAAGATGACATAAAAATTTCAGCTCAAAAAGATACCTCTAGCTGGTACTTCCTGTACAGAGGTTCAAAATGAGCAGAATCTTGACAGAATATTTCTGATGAAAATTTGTACTGGACAAGATGATATTTTTGGATATTGTGACAAGATAGACTCTCTAGTATCTCAAGGAATTAATTGAGAATTTTCTGAGTTGGAAAAATATGAGTTGCTTCAAAAGTGGTCAGTACTGTCCAGAAGACAAATGGAGTTTTCTGGACAAATATTTATACTGGACCATGAAATGTTTTTGAAGATTGTGGGAGTAGATGATGACAAGGAGGTGTGGTATTAATTTGGGATTTTTCTGAGCATCAGGACTATAGGTTGCTTTGTAACCCATAGTGATGACAAATTTTCCCAAATAAATATTTGGAAAAGATTGAGAATTAGAATTTGATCCAGAAGGTATGTGACAAGATTGTGGCAAGATGTTGAGGGCTTGGGATCACTGAGAGAGGT
This sequence comes from Elymus sibiricus, assembly GCA_039707655.1. Classification (NCBI taxonomy): domain Eukaryota; kingdom Viridiplantae; phylum Streptophyta; class Magnoliopsida; order Poales; family Poaceae; genus Elymus; species Elymus sibiricus. The sequence continues at coordinate 214,764,224 of CM077670.1, forward strand.
TCAGAAGTTTCCACAAGTCCAAAGTCAATTAAAAAAGATTCAAAAAGCATCCAAATTCAAATAAATCCCAAAAAGAGAAGAAAAGAAAAGAAAAGTTGCCAAAAACCAGGGTGTCACACCCGCCGTACCACAAGGGGCTAGATGGCCCCATAGATGGTCGTCCCACCATGACATCCTTGGCGCGCCAGGTAGGGGGGATCGCTTGCGCGAACCTGAATCAGTGAATTGCGCATCATCTTCATCAACTTTGTCATCATCCTCCTCGTCGTCGATGGCGCCCAAGAAGAAGGGCATCACGATGATGGCCACTCCGCACGTATCCGCAGGCGGCGCGGCCAGCGCAGGCGGTGCAGTCACCATGCCCACCGTGGTCGGCACAGGAGACGAGCGCGCTGGAGGCGGTCGACTTCCTCGATCCTCTGGTGAACGAAGCTGAGACGGCACGAGCGGGGCAGACGGACGTCTTCCTCCTCCTCCTCGCCGCGCCGACGAACGTAGCCACCAGAGCGGTAACGCTCGTGCCGGCACGAGCCAAGATCCAACAGCGGCGGCGTCCAAGGATGCAGCTTCAGGACAGACGCTGTGCCCCTCACACAATGGGCGTGGTACGACTCCGAGCGGCGCCAACGACTCCGGGCAGCGGCGACCTCACGGCAAGACTCCTGTTGATCAAATCCCAGATCCTCAGGCACCGCCTCCGCCACAGCGACCCGCTGCGGATCATGTGCCGCAGTAGCAAGACCGTGATGGCGCTCCTGCTGGCTCTGCCAGGAGTAGAGCGACGTCGCGCTCTTCGCTTCTGGCCATGCCAGCCACGGTAGCGGAAGCAATGGCGCGAGCCCAGATGCTGCTAAATTTCCCTCCAGCGGCAGATAAGATGGATGAGTGGAGAGCCACCATCCAAAGCTTGATTGGGTTTGCCGAAGCCAGCAAATCATAGCAAGCGGAGCCCTCACGGCATTCGCAAACAGCGCCAGTAGCTCCAGCTGGTGGCCGCGTTGGTGCAATCACCCCTGCGGCAACAATCTCAACAGCAGCAACGCCAACAACCGCCGCAAGCTCAACGATCTTTCGAGCCCGATGAGGTGTCGATGGCCTCCTAGGATCCGCGAGCATGCCAATACCAGCGGCAAGTGCTGCGAGACAAGCGGGCAGAAGACGCCCGCACCACCATCGAACGGCGCCGGGAGGCGCGCTGTCAATCTGACGCGCGCAACGGCCCCATCGTTGATGAGCCTGTGCCAGGTGTTGGCGGGTATCTACCTTACGAGGTTGGGTGTCCTGCCTTCACCCGTGAGCTGCGGCAAATCCGATGGCCGTCTGTCCGAGCCTTCAAGCCAGAAGTACCAGAAAAGTACGACGGCAAGCTGAACCCAGCAGAGTTTCTGGGCATCTACACGATTGCCGTACAAGCTGCCAGGGGAAGAGATGAGAAAATCCTCACCAACTACTTCCCGTTGGTACTGAAGCCCAACGTGAGGTCTTGGCTGATGAACTTGCTGGAGAACTCCATTTCTTCGTGGTCAGTTCTCTGCAACGAGTTTGTTGGTGCCTTTACCGGAGGCCACAAGGCCCCTGGACAGCCCAGCGACCTGCAAGTGATCCCGCAAAGAGATGGAGAGACTTTATGCAAGTACATCCAGAGATTCAGCCACGTGCATCGCAATATCCCAGATGTGCAACCCGCAGCCGTGATTGCCGCCTTCCATATGAACGTGCACAATCGAAGGATGCGGGAGAAGATGAACGTCATGCTACCCAAAACCGTCAACGAGCTCTATACGTTGGCGGATAAGTGCGTGCGTGCTGAGGAAGGGAGAAGGCTTCCTGGGGAGGATGCTGGTGCCGAGGTGGATTCTGAAGATGATGATGCTGCCACCCCAAGGAAGAAGGGCCGAAAGCGCAACAGGAAGCGCAAGGGCAAAACTATAATGGCCGTCGAAGGTTCCGGCAACTCTGAGTCCGCCAAGAAAGCCAAGACTTAGAACTCCGGCAAGGAGGCAGCTGTATGCGCCGCTTGCCAGGAGGCGGCGGCAAATGAGAAGGCCGGCAAGTCTGCTGGGCCATACTGCAAGATTCACCGCAACAAAGGCCATGATCTCCAAGAGTGCCGACAAGTCGAGCACCTTGTTGAGAAACAGAAGGCTGAATATGAAAAGCGTGACAAAGAGAAGGGTCAAGATGGTGCCGGTGGATCCGGCAAAAAGGGCCGTGGTGGTCGAGGAAGCCGCCGCGGCAAGGCCAAGCAACAGAAAGAGAAACCTGCTAGAGGCCGCGAAAAGAAACGAGAAGATGATGGAAGTGAGGAAGAAGAGGACAACGGAGAGTCCAGTGAACAAGAATTGCAGAAGGCAACTGAGGCCATGTGCATTGACGGAGGGGCATCTTTGCACTCCTCTCACCGCCAACTTAAGCAGTGGGCTCGTGAGGTTAATGCGGCAGAACCGGCAATGGGCTCTCAAAAGCCACTCAAGTGGTCACACACGCCTATCATTTTCGATGCCGAGGACCACCCTGATCGCACGACAGTGGTCGGGTGTTTGCCGTTGTTGGTTTCACTAACAATTCGCAACCTCCAGGTCACGAAAATGTTAGTTGACGATGGGGCCGGCCTGAACTTGATTTCTCCAGAGGTAATCAAGAGGCTGCAGATTCCCGACGAGGAGCTCGAGAAGACAGGCACTTTTCAAGGAGTAAACCCGGGAAGAAGCCAGCCCAAGGGAAAGATCACATTGCCGGTGACGTTTGGCGGGGAATTGAACTACAGAACAGAAAAGATTGTCTTTGACGTAGTCAAGATCCCTTTGCCGTACAATGGAATTCTTGGCCGCCCAGCCTTGGCAAAATTCATGGCAGCATCTCACTATGCTTACAACACGTTGAAGATGCCAGGGCTGATGGGTGTCATTTCCATCAACTCCGACAAGAAAGATGCTGTCATTTGCGTCGACAAGATGTACAGAGATGTGGTTGCAGCAGAGGCCGCCAAGACGATAGCTCCCACCAAGAAGAAGGAAAGCAAGAAGTCCCGCAAGACCTCTAGCAAGGATTTTGGGAAGCACACCTCTTCAGAGTGCTGCGCGCCTGTCGAAGACTTGCCGGAGTGCTCTGCCGGTAAGAAATCCAAAGCCGCTTCACCAGCAACCAAAAAGGTGCTGGCGAGGAAGGACGGCACTGACGGTACCTTCACCATCAGTGCCACCCTTGACAGCAAATAGGAAAGTGTGCTCATTGCCTTCCAGCGGGCGAATGTCGATGTGTTTGCATGGCGACCATCTGACATCCCCGGTGTTCCCAGGGAGGTGATTGAGCACCACCTTGCTGTCTGTCCCCACGCTCGGCCCGACAAACAAAAAGTCCGGAAGCAAGTGTTGGAGCGGCAACAGTTCATTGCCGAGGAAATCAAGAAGCTTGAAGCAGCAGGTTTGGTTAGAGGTGTACTACATCCAACTTGGTTGGCAAATCCAGTTGTGGTGCGCAAAGCAAACGGAAAGTGGAGACTTTGTATTGATTACACCGATATTAACAAAGCATGTCCAAAGGATCCTTTCCCTTTGCCGCGCATTGATCAAATTGTAGACTCTACTTCTGGCTGTGATTTACTCTCCTTCCTTGATGCATATTCTGGATACCATCAGATATTTATAGCCAAGGAGGATGAGGAGAAAACCGCATTCATTACTCCATGTGGCACATACTGCTTCGTGCGTATGCCTTTCGGATTAAAGAGTGCCGGTTCAACATTCACAAGAGCAGTCCAGATTGGTTTTGAGCCCCAGCTGCACAGGAATGTGGAAGCATATATGGATGATATAGTGGTCAAGACCAAGGACAAATCAACCCTCGTTCAAGACTTGGAAGAAACATTTGCAAACTTGCGCAAAATCAACTTGAAGCTCAATCCCGAGAAGTGTGTGTTTGGCGTTCCATCCGGCAAGCTTCTTGGATTCTTTGTATCTCAGTGTGGAATTGAAGCAAATCCCGACAAGATCAAAGCAATTGAGCAGATTCAAGCACCAAAAAGCATCAAAGATGTGCGACGTCTTGCCGGCTGTGTTGCTGCCTTGAGTAGGTTCATTTCAAGATCCGCTGAGCGCGCCCTGCCATTTTTCAAGATTTTGAAAAAGGCAGGTCCGATAAAATGGACTCCGGAAGCGGAGGCCGTGCTGCAGGACTTGAAAAGATACCTCTCCTCTGTGCCAACGCTAGTTGCGCCTAGACCGCAAGAGCCGTTGCTGCTATACATAGCGGCAACAAATCAAGTGGTTAGTGCATTAGTGGCACAGAGGGAAGTCGATGACAAGGAAGCAGCCACGACAAGCCCGTCCAGCGGCAAACCAGAATCTTCTCCGGCAAGGCCTGGTGCCGACAAGTCAAGAACAGCGCAAGCAAGTGAAGCTGACCAGCAAGTGGTGCCGAAGAAGAAGGTGATGCAGCGACCCGTGTATTTTGTTAGTTCCCTTCTGCAGGGGGCTAGGTCAAGATACTCTGGTGTGCAGAAGCTGCTTTTCGGCCTCCTTATGGCCTCGAGAAAGCTGCGCCACTACTCCCTAGCACACGAGATCACCGTCGTCACTCGCTTCCCGTTGCAACGCATTTTGAGAAATCCAGAGGCAACCGGCAGGATAGTGGAGTGGGCGTTGGAACTGTCAAGCTTTGCACTCAAGTTTGAAAGCAGTTCAACCATTCAGAGTAGGGCCTTGGTGGAGTTCATCGCAGAATGGATGCCAACGCAAGACTCAGAAACTCAAGAAACGGCTCTCCCCGGTAAAGAAACAGCCAAAGAATGGATCATGTACTTTGACGGTGCCTTCTCGCTGCAAGGTGCCGGTGCCAGAGTGCTGCTTGTCGCACCCACCGGAGAGCACCTCAAGTATGTGGTTCAAATGCACTTTCCCAGGGAGCAAGCCACAAACGACACTTCTGAGTACAAAGGACTCCTTGCCGGTCTTAGGATCGTAGTGGACCTTGGAATCAAAAAATTGATCATCCGCGGTGACTCGCAGCTTGTTGTGAAACAAGTAAACAAAGATTACCAGAGCCCGTTGATGGAAGCGTTTGTGGAAGAAGTGAGGAAATTGGAAGAACACTTTGACAGGTTGCAAATAGAGCATGTCCCTCGTGCGGAAAATAGCATTGCTGATAGCCTGTCAAAGTGTGCCGCTCAAAAGCTTCCCGTGGAACCGGGAACGTTTGTGCTCCATTTGAATCAACCAACAGTCACTCCATCAACACAGGCCAGTAAGAGAAGGAAGTTGAATACCGGCAAGTACTTTCCGGTAGAGCTCCCAAAAGCCGCCGGCAAGGATGTTGCCGGGAACAACGACACAGTTGTCAGAGAGCAGCGGCTTCGCATAGAACCTCAGGATCTTGCCACTGAAGCAAGCACTCCCGCGGCTGAAGAAATGCCTTTAGTCCTTGTCGTCGAGCCGCAAGCTCCGGCATGGGCACAGCAGATAGTCCATTTCCTTCAAACAGGAGAACTTCCTGATGAGCAAGAAGAAGCCGAGAAAGTAGCCCGTCAGTCAAGTATGTATCAGTTTGTGGATAGCATTCTATACAGAAAGCGACCAAACGGTGTGAAATTGAAGTGTATTTGCCAGGAAGATGGGCAGAAGTTGTTGGCAGAGATACATGGAGGCATATGTGGCTCTCACATAGGTTCAAGAGCACTTGCTGGCAAAGCTTTCTGGCAAGGCTTCTATTGGCCCACTGCCCTCCAAGATGCAACTGAGCTAGTAACAAAGTGTGAAGCATGCCAGTTCCATTCAAAGAACATACATCAGCCAGCTCAAGCTCTCCAAACAATCCCTCTCTCCTGGTCCTTTTTGGTCTGGGGGCTCGATATCTTGGGCCCCTTTCCTCGTGCTGCCGGGGGCTTTGAGTTCTTGTACGTCGCCATCGACAAGTTCACAAAGTGGCCTGAAGTGGAGCCGGTGAGAAAGGTGACAGCACAATCAGCCGTCAAGTTCTTCAAAGGATTAGTTTGCCGTTTCGGGGTTCCTAACAGAATCATCACCGACAACGGCACACAATTCATGAGCCGCACCTTCATGCAGTATATCCAAGACCTTGGCAGCAAAATCTGTTTTGCGTCTGTCGCTCACCCGAGAAGCAACGGCCAAGCGGAAATGATGAACGCTGAAGTGCTGCATGGCCTCAAGACAAGAACCTTTGACAGGCTGTGCAAATGTGGAAGGCGCTGGATTGATTAGTTGCCGGCGGTTCTTTGGTCACTCAGGATGACACCAAATCGAGCTACCGGCCAAACACCCTTCTCCCTAATCTATGGTGCAGAAGCGGTGCTCCCCACGGAGCTCATATATGGGTCACCTCGAGTGCTCGCTTACGATGAAGCTGAGCAAGAGCAGCTGCGGCAAGACGATGCAACGCTCCTTGAGGAGGATCGTCTTCGGGCGGCTATGCGAGCTGCACGCTACCAGCAAGCCTTGCGCCGCTATCATAGCCGCAAAGTGCACGCCCGAAGCCTTGAGGAAGGCGACCTTGTTCTTCAGCGTGTTCAGTCCGCCAAGAAATCAAACAAGTTGACGCCGAAGTGGGAAGGCCCTTATCGGATAGTGCGAGTCACCAGACCTGGCGCAGTCCGTCTGGAGACCAAAGATGGCACCCCAGTGTAGAACTCATGGAATATTGAGCATCTTCGCAAGTTCTACCCATAAGGTGCAGTTGCCGGGCCTCCCGGCAACCCCTTTTGTACAAGCTTTGTCGGCAAGACTTGTAACCCATTGTACAAAGCCAGGCGCAGATCCTGTGCATAATAAAGCTAAGTATTTCGCAACTCTCCGTACATATTCATTTACGTATGGATGCATGTGATGTTGTGATTCACACTTTAGTTTGTATGGAATAGCTGATGGACCATCAAGGTTCCCAAACCACTCTTTTCTCTTCTTTCTTTTTCTTAAAAGGATGGAAGGATCGCTCGCGTGCAAGTTTCCCGGGGGGGAGTGGAGATGGGGTACCATTTTAAGGACATTCAAGTGATCATTTCATGCAACGAGAGAAACAGCGCAAAGAAAAGCTAAGTTGAAAAACTTTGCAAAATTTCATTGTCACATTCGCGATTTCCATTGAACGATTCTGTGCTTTGTATGAGAAACCTGCACGCGAAGGAACCTTGTCGCGATTAGTCCGTGCTCTAGCTTGCCTCGAGTCCGCTCGGCAAGCCTAGCAGCTGCATTTTGACCCGGCAAGTTGCCTTGCCGGCAGCGGCACTTCCAGCAGGCTGCTAAGGACCCGTTCCTCAAAGCGCTCGCGGCAAGTGTGCGCACCAGCAAGTTTCCAAACAGCGTAGGGAATGCGATCATACAAAGGCAAAATAAAACAAGGGGAACGGCGTGCATTCGTCTAAACCCGACAACAATAGACATTCATTAAAAAAGTACTCAATTACATTTTATTGGCCCTTCCCCAGGGTTTACATCGAGTGCAAAGAGGGCAAAAGGCGAAGCCCAGCTTGTTCCCGGAAGGCCAGATGATGGTGCTGCCGATGATCAGCCAGACTCATCGTCATCGTCTTTGGTCTTCACGCTGGGAGCGCCGCCGTCATCGCCGTCATCATCGTCATCCTCCGCATCGCTGGAGGAAGCGGTGTCGCTGTCGCTCGAGCTTTCCGCGCAGCACTCCAGGCGAGCGCCCGAAGCCCCGAAGAACTTCACGACGAGCGTATCTGGTCCGTCCAACCTGAAGAGGAGGAGGTGCCTTTGCCCTAAGCAACGAGCGCGGATGAAGGATTTCCACCCGCGTGTGAGATACATGAGGCCGTTGTGGAGGTCTCAACGGTCACCCATACTGGGCCGTTGCAGCAACCGTCAACACGCAGCCACAAGCCGCGCAGGTGGCGGCCTTCCATCTCTCTAGCAAAGGGACGGGGAAGCCGTAGCCAGCTCCGTGGCCGATCATGCAGCTCCATGATGAACTCCTGCGCCGTGTCCTCCGTATGGCCCTCTGCTGGGGATGGAACTGCCAAAGACGAAGCTACGAGCGCGCCGCCATGGCCGCCCCGGCGCCGAGCGCCGCGTCCACGACCGCGGCCCTTCCTCGCGCACTGGAGCCGACTCCCGCATCCGTGCTCGAGACGTGGGCATGGCTCCGAGGAGAAGCCCTCATGACGACGGCGGATGCACGAGATCGACTCTTTCCCCTCGCCATGATAAGCAGCGGACGCAGGAGGAAGGAAGAAGATAAGAGAAAGAGGCGATGGTTGCTGAAGATCGAGGCCGAAGGTGATGGATGAGCATCGCACCCCGCAGCCCCCTCTTTATAGAGGGAGTGTGGGGGGGGGGGGCTGGCTCTTCAACGCCTTCGGGTGGCCACCCACGTTCGCCAATCCCGCACCCTGTGCTTCTGGCCGGGCGCATTACTCCAGCAACCGCCCACGTTCGCCAATCCCGCGCCCTGCGCCCCCTGGCCCGGCGCGTCACTCCAATGGCCGCCCTTCTCCACCAATCCGCTGCCTTGCATGCATGCAAACGTGCATGATGGAGGGGCGTAGAAAAAGGAGAAGTAAAGACAGACGTGGTAGGTATCCTTTGCCACGCATGGCCGCGTGCCGGTTCGGTTTGAACCCACGACGCCCCACCTATGAGCATATCCCTGATCTGAGCACGCCTAGCGGCCGTCCGTCCGACGGCAAGGTTTGCCGGAAGATGACCAAGAGCACGCCCAAGTCCAGACTAATGAAGAAGCAAAGAAGATCTCAAAAGATGGTAACCATCATGACGAAAATTACTGCGGCAGTTTTCCTCCCGCGTGTCAGTGCATTGTTTGGGCATAGCCCAACGACGCTTCGGACGCGCGTATGGCCCAGGCCCGGGGGCTCCTGTCGGTGTATAAAACATGGGTATTTTATACCCTAACTTATGCACAGACAGTAGCAGCCTCCTTGCCGGCCAAAGCTTGCCGGGAACTGCCAAGACCAAGATTCAAGGCCCAATTGCAGAAGCTACTGGAGAGAAGCTCAAGACACAGCACCAACAAGCACTCAACCAGTACCGAAGATGTAGACATTCCTTGCCAGCAAGGACGAACTGGCAAGGTGAAGGCCCGGCAAGCCCCATACCGGCAAGCTTCTGCCAGCACGTCAGCGCTCCACCTCACCGGGCAGCTAGTCGCTAATCGGTGAGGTGTCGACCGCGCAGGCTGGTTGGTGAGGTTTGTCAGACACGTGTCAGCATACAGGGAGAAGATTTACCTCTAAAAGACACCCGTCCAGGAGGCGTGTTCGAATAATACGAGGTAGCTGGGCAAGCGGTGTAGAAACCTTCCCAGAGCTACCTCTCCACATGACACCTAACGGTGCATTTAATGCTTTTGTCCTAAACTGGTAGAGTTAGGTATGGTAGCACTGTTTGCTATCTAATCGATATGTAATTACTGTTTTGCCACTATGGTAACCCCTTTGAGCTATAAAAGGAGGGCCAGGGCAACAGTTAGAGGGGGTCGGACCCCTTTTCCAACACCTACACGTCTCGTGTAGCAGCTCTCCCCGCACCTTGCCGGGAGAAACGCTCCTTGTACTTGTACTCTCATACAACCAATACACCAAAAGCAGGAGTAGGGTTTTACCCTTCACAGTGCCCCGAACCTGGGTAAATCCCTTGCGTCTTCCATTGATTCTGCTCTTTGTACACGCCGACCTCCCCCGCCGAACCACAAGGGGCTAGATGGCCCCATAGATGGTCGTCCCACCACGACATTGGACAATGGAGATTTTCTTAATATAATCTTTAATATAGGCATTAGGATCATAATTTTCATAGAAATCTTGAAGTATGGCAAATTTTTCAGATTTGTAAAGAGGGGCGTCATACTTTTCAATCAAAGAAGCAATTTCATAGGCACCCTTAAAAGCAACAAATTCTTCAATTTGTTCAATATCGTAAAAACTATAAACACCTTGGCATAAGAAGATAAGATTTCATTATCATTAAACTCACATGGGAAGGGAAGGTGTTTTTTAGGGTTCTTAGAGCAGCAAGTAAAATCAAGTATTTCGCATAAATTCAAAGCATAGCATTGCAATCTAGGTATTTGATCCCCTAAGTGTCTCCCTTTTTTAGACAAGCGGTGACGCACAAAATAAGCATGCTCATCTAATGATTTTCCCTCAACTAAGCTAGTTGGGGTTTCAGCACAAGCAAAAATGGATCGAAGATGACCCAAGTAGAAAACTTTAAGGTGAGCCATATGTCTTTATTCTCATTTTTATTGAGAATATACAAGGGTGTGTGTGTCTTAAAAGAGGGATCCAGATAGATGGGGTGATGTGTGTGTGTGTGTGTCTTAGTTTGTGCGTGCGCATGTGTGAGAGGGACAGTGCATGTGTGGAGTAGAGAGACCAATGATGATGTAAACCTAGGAGGGAAGGGGGAATGATATGGCATGTGTGTCCAAGAGAGAGAGGCATGTCTAGTAGCGGGATAGCGTGGGTGGGGGCGGGGGTTGTGTGCTATTTGGAAGAGACATCGAGTGTGTCTGTGAGAGGGGTGCGAGAGAGAGAGAGAGAGAGAGAGAGAGGTCGATGGTGTGCAAAAGTGGCCAATAGATAGGAAGATGAGATCGATGGTGTGAGAAAGTGGATTATATAGGGAGATGCAAGGAAAGCGAGTCATTGTGTGCGTCAGAGAGATTTTGTGAGAGATCTAAATAGATGGTGGAGAGAACAACGTGCGAGTTTGAGATTGATGATCAACTAGAGATCTATGGAGAAAGGCATGACATATAGAGGGAAGGAGGGTCGGGTGCACATGTGGGAGAGATAGAAAGAGGAGAGAGGTGCACAAGGAGAGGGGGGTGTTTGTGTGTAGGGGCATGGTGAGTGAGATGTGTATCAATGTGAGAGAGAGATAGAGAGATGGTGGAGAGTGTGCGAGCCAGATACCTTGGGAGAAAGACGATGGGGGGTCAGTGTTTTATGTGTATGGGAAAGATACACGGCGAGAGAGTGTGTGTGCTTGGGAAAGAGAGATAACAGGAGACCTAGAGAGTGGGGGAAGAGATGTGTGCATGTCCGAGAGACAAAGAGATAGAGACCTATATTGGGGGGCAGACCTAGAAGAGAGAGAGAGAGAGGGGATAATGTGTGCGCGTGTTTGTGTCCGGGGGAGAGAAAGGCTTGTGTGGGGGGGAAGAGGGGTCGGGGTGGTTGTGGGATCGAGGAGATAGGTCTAGAGGGGCGGTGAATAGACTCCTAACCAGCCAAAGGTGCAGTTTTAATTTCTCTTTTGAATTTAGGCAGATTTTGGCGCAAGTTAAGATCACTCCAATACTTTCTACACATGCATATCTAGAGATTGAGCAGCGGAAATAGTAAAGCATGCAATAGTACGGAAAGTGAAGGGATAGAGTATGAAAGATCAAACGCAATGAAGACACGGTGGTTTTTGGCGTGGTTCCGATAGGTGGTGCTATCGTACGTCCACGTTGATGGAGACTTCAACCCATGAAGGGTAACGGCTGCGCGAGTCCACGAAGGGTCCACGAAGAAGCAACCTTGTCTATTCCACCATGGCTTACGTCCACGAAGGACTAGCCTCACTCGGGGTAGATCTTCACGAAGTAGGCGATCTCCTTGCCCTTACAAACTCCTTGGTTCAACTCCACATCATGTCGGAGGCTTCCAAGTGACACCTAACCAATCTAGGAGACACCACTCTCGAAAAGGTAATAGACGGTGTGTTGTTGATGAACTCCTTGCTCTTGTGCTTCAAATGATAGTCTTCCCGACACTCAAACAACTCATCACAGATTTGGCTATGGTGGAAGAAGGATTTGAGTGGAAAGCAACTTGGGAAAGGCTAGAAATAAAGATTCAAATGGTAGGAATGGAATAGCTTGATCTCAACACATGAGTAGGTGGTTCTCTCTCAGAAAATATATGGTGGAAGTGTAGGCACGATCTGATGGCTCTCCTTACTGAGAAGGAGGTGGTGGAGGGGTATATATAGCCTCCACACAAAATCCAACCGTTACACACTTTTGACCCAACTCGGTGGCACCGAAACCATAATCTCGGTAGCACCGAACTGTGTAAAAGATATGAATGTTAGGAATCTCAGTGGGACCGATACGAACAACTCGGATGGACCGAAGTGCAATGGCTAGGGCAAACCTCATCTCGGTGGCACCGATTGCATCAACTCGGTAGAACCGAAGTGAAGCAATAAGGCAACAGAGAGTTGGCAAGCCATCTCGGTGAGACCGATTTGCAAAACTCGGTGAGACCGAAGTGAGTGCAAACGATTACAGAGAGTTGGCAAGGCCATCTCGGTGAGACCGAGATCCATTTCGGTGGATCCGATTTGTTAGGGTTTTGGCAGTGGCTAAGTCTAGGTGAACTCGGTGGCTCCGGATAGGAAATTTCGGTGGGGCCGAGTTGGAATGTGGGTTTTGGACATCTTTTGGATAGAGAGAGTGGTTGAGGGTTTAGGAGTACTGTCATTAAGCACTTGAGCAAAAAGACCATTAAGCAACACCTCATCCTCATCAAGAAAGGTGTCCACATTTGTGTTCTTGAACTCCGTTCCGTTGTCAATCCGAACCTTCTTGATCTTCACTTCAAATTGATTTTGAGACTTTCTTGCAAAGTTCTTGAAGATCTTTTGTACCTACGATTTGTCATCAAGAAAGAACACCCACGTAAATCTGGAAAAATCATCAACAATGACCAAACCGAAAGAGTTACCACCAAGACTCTTATAGGAGTTGGGACCACAAAGATCCATATGAAGTAGCTCGAGTGGTCTTCTTGTGGTCATAATGTTCTTCACGGGATGGCTTCCTCCAACTTGTTTTCCTGCTTGGCAAGCACTACAAAGTCGATCTTTGTCAAATATAACATCTTTCACTACAAGAATGTGTTCTCCTTTAACAAGTTTATCAGGGTTACACATGCCAACATGTCCAAGTCTTCTATGCCATAACCAACCTTTAGAAGATTTAGCAATTAAGCATGTATGAGGTTGGGCTCTCTTAGTGAAGTCAACAATGTATAGATCACCTCTACGAATGCCGGTAAAGACCATATTATGATTATCTTGGCGAAACACTTGGCAATCTACTTTGGTAAATAGAACATTAAAACCAAAATAGGCTAGTCTAGATACGGAAAGAAGGTTGTAACCAAGAGATTCAACAAGCATAACATTTTGTATGGAGCTATCATTGGATATGGCCACCTTACCAAGGCCAAGTACCTTACCCTTGGAGTTGTCTCCAAAAGTCACATACTTGCGTGGACCATCATTTTTAGCAAGCTCACGAAACATGTCTCTATCTCCGGTCATGTGATCGGTACAATCGCTATCAAGAATCCACTCTTTTCCTCCGGCCATGTAATCTCGAAGATTTGCCATAAGACTGAGATTCCTCATGGTCTTCTCAAATTCAATATCAAAGTCTTCGTCTTCATCATAATAGCCATGCTCAACATCATCATCATCATGCATGTGATCCTCACAAAGGGCAACAGATTCATTAGTTTTATGATCATGACAATGTTCAAGTTTATTTATTCTAATAGTTTCCATGATAATGTTGCTAATAGTTATAACATCTCCTTTGGCACGCATAAGACCACGAAGCTCAAACAAGCAATCATCAAACTTAGGATCACTAGGACTCATCTTGTGAAAAGCAACAGCCTTATGAAGAATCTTATCGACTCTCTTTAAGGAGTAATCAAGATATCGCTTTTCTAAATCATGCCATAGAGTATAAGCACATGCAAAGTTTCGCATACAACCAAGCACAACCTTAGGTAATCCTCTAATGATAAGATTGACGGTTCTAAGATTACGGAGCATGTCAATTTCCTCTTCATGGGTAGGATGCAAGGGATCAATGGTGGAAGTGTAGGCACGTTTTGATGGCTCTCCTTACTGAGAAGGAGGTGGTGGAGGGGTATATATAGCCTCCACACAAAATCCAACCGTTACACACTTTTGACCCAACTCGGTGGCACCGAAACCATAATCTCGGTAGCACCGAACTATGTAAAAGATATGAATGTTAGGAATCTCGGTGGGACCGATACGAACAACTCGGATGGACCGAAGTGCAATGGCTAGGGCAAACCTCATCTTGGTGGCACCGATTGCATCAACTCGGTAGAACCGAAGTGAAGCAATAAGGCAACAGAGAGTTGGCAAGCCATCTCAGTGAGACCGAAGTGAGTGCAAACGATTACATAGAGTTAGCAAGGCCATCTCGGTGAGACCGAGATCCATTTCGGTGGATCCGATTTGTTAGGGTTTTGGCAGTGGCTAAGTCTAGGTGAACTCGGTGGCTCCGGATAGGAAATTTTGGTGGGGCCGAGTTGGAATGTGGGTTTTGGACATCTTTTGGATAGAGAGAGTGGTTGAGGGTTTAGGAGTACTGTCATTAAGCACTTGAGCAAAAAGACCATTAAGCAACACCTCATCCCCTTTTAATAGTATTGCCTTTCCTATGGACTCAATGTGATCTTGGATCACTAAACCAAAAATGTAGAGTCTTGATCTTTTGCCAATCCTTGTCCTTAGCATTTTGAAGGGATTCCACATCCTCTTGTCCCTGCCACGCCATTGTTGAACTTGTCTGAAATTCACTTAGATAAAAGCATTAGTCCAACAACATGTATGTTGGCATAAATTACCAAAACCACCAAGGGAGCAAGTGTGCTTTCAGTGGTGTGCTTGAGATAAAGAGTGAGGGGTGTATGTCTGAGACATAGATAGATGAGAAGAGAGCCATATAGATGATGTCATTGTTTAGTTTGTGAGAGTGCAATGCTTGTGTGCGCGAGCAAGGGAGAGAGAGTGATGGAGAGAGAAAGCATGGGTCTTGTCGGGAGAGGGTGTGTGGTTTGGTAGAGAGAGACATGGTGTGTGTGTGTGTGTGTCTGTGTGTGTGTGTGTGTGTGTGTGTGTGTGATCTTGCATGACGTAATTGAAATATATGGTCAAGATGAGTGTGTGCAGTCATGCTTGATCAATTTGTTTCATATTTTGAACATTGAGATGGTGATACTTTTGAATATGTGAGGTATACTTTAAAGTACCAGAATTACTGACCTAAGATTGAAAATTTGGAATTCGACTCCATTATTAGCTTTTTTAATTCATTTAAATGGGGATACCATTTTTTAACCCGGGATTACGTGATTTCAAATTTATATATCAAACCTAGGGATATACACATTCGCTCTTGTTCAAACCTTATAATCATCCACTTTATTCATACACATACATATTTGTTTGTGTCATCATATTTAGGATAAACACATTCAAAATTTCATTTGAATTGGACCATATGAGGTATTTGCTTCTACTAGCTCAATGATCCATATTTTAATTGAATGGACAATCTAAGTTTTGAGTTGGAGACATTGATTTTGGAAACTTGCACATTTATGTTTTTTGCGTCCACAACAAATAAATACTACTACCATGATATTATAGTCGGTTGTACAAGAGCAGAGTACATAATTTCAGCCGCCAAAAGCTTTCAAACTTCTCGCTCAGATCGAAATATCTCGCGCTCGAAAGTTTAGCCCTGCGATATTCCTCTTTTACCCCTACCACATCAACAGAAAAGGGCTGCTTTGGTAACTCCAATGTTTTCCCCACTCCTCCCCACCTCCCCAGAATCCCTCCACTCCCCACCTCCCCAGAACCCCTCCCCCTCCCCCAAGTTGCTGAATCTAGTCCTCCGCCATAGAAGTGCACCTCACACTCCACTAGATCTACCTTCCGCACCTTGGAATCCCCAACTGCCAACTCACCACTGCACCAGAGTCGCTTCAGCGAATGGCTTGTCCACCGCACCAGATCTCCTTGACCGCCATGATGGTCCACTGCACCGGATCTGCTTCACCGACGCCCTCGTCCACCACAGTGTAGGCCCTTCACCAATGCCCTCATCCGCCACATCGCTGGCCCTCCATCGACGCCCTCGTCCGCCGCAATAGATCCGCCTCACCGAAAGCATTGTACACCGCACCGGATGTGCTTCACTGACGCCTTCGTCCACTGCACCAGACCCGCTCCACGGACGCCATATTCAACTCCACTGGCCCAGCTTTACTAATGCTGCCGTCTCATCAGGTTATTTCAATTTGTACTCCTTTGGTTTTTCTCGTCTTTATTGTAAACAAGTTCACTTACCACAGATCAGCTTTCTTGGATGTTGATAGGCGCCGCAACCGAAGCACCGGAGCCGCTTCACCAATGGCGACACTTAGCTTTCATGTATGATCACGATGCCCATACGCCGTCGAGAATCAGGTACTATATATTCTCCAATGGCCGGTGCCTACGTTCACTTTCTTAGCATAAGCACTGCACCTTTGAATTTCTTCAGACCATCATTCTTTTTTATGAGAGGCATTATTCTCCTTGCACCTGTAGGTCCAAACATGTGGTAGTGAATAGCTTATATGTACTAAATTACAAATCAGGGAACCTGTAGTTACAATGCTTTTGTTTTGTCCTAAGTATTACTCTACTTCCTAGATATTACTGCCACCTATTACTTCTTGCATGCTATATTCATGATAATGGTGTTGTTCTGATGTCACCTGTTGGTTACAATTATTGTACTGGATTGCTTCTATGTTCTCTATGCTAAATTACACATCAACAAACTAGCTTGTAGTTCCACTGCATTTGGTTCGTCTTAACCTACATTTTTCAATGCTAGCTATTACCGCAGTGCCCCGAGCCTCTGTTCATAACTTTTTTGTGCATTCTTGATCTTCCCAAGTTGCATGACTAATCTATTGATTTTATTCATTATGGAGCTGCCAACCACATCAAGCAAAATGAATTTCTTGTGGGGCTGGCACCTCCAACAAGCATAAAAATAGAGTGAAGCAAAAAATATTTTCCTGTAAGCACACACCCTTCTTTCATTAGTTTATATGAACCATTGATGATCAATTTGAACCAGTGCATGTGAATAAAATTTGTTTTACCAAAATAGAGGGGGGAGAATAAACTACAACGACTAGATTTGCATGCACGGGATGCTGACGACATCTTCAAAGAACATTGCAACAGTAGTGAGCCTTCACAGCGACCTATGGTAAGCTAGTGTGTTTTAGTTACAGTGAAATGTCATGCGTGTGGGTGCTACTTGTAAATTGCGTTGGTATTTCCCCGAAGAGGAGAGGATGATGCAGTATAGTAGCGATAAGTATTTCCCTCAGTTAAGAACCGAGGTTATCAATCCAGAAGGAGAACCACACAGAACCTCGTTAGCAGCACCTACACACACAAAAGCAAACACTTGTACCCAACGCAAATAAGAGGGTTGTCAATCCCCTTAGCGGTTATTTGCAAGGATTAATTCTGATAGTGATAGATAAAAAGTAAATTGCAAAATAAAATAAAAGTAAATAAATTGCAGCAAGGTATTTTTGGATTTTAATATATGATAAAAGTAGACCCGGGGGCCATAGTTTTCACTAGAGACTTCTCTCTCGAGCACAGAACATACGGTGGGTAAAAAAATTACTGTTGGGAAATTGATAGAAAAGCACATAGTTATGAAGATATTCAAGGCAATGATCATGTATATAGGCATCACGTTCCAGACAAGTAGACCGACTCCTGCCTGCATCTACTACTATTACTCCACCCATCGACCGCTATCCATCATGCATCTAGGGTATTAAGTATAAAACAGAGTAACGCCTTAAGCAAGATGACATGATGTAGACAAAGTAAACTCAAGCAGTATGATTAAACCCCATCTTTTTATCCTTAATGGCAACAATACAAATACGTGCCATGTCCCTTTCTGCCACTAGTATTGAGCACCGCAAGATTGAACCCATCACAAAGCACCTCTCCCATTGCAAGATAAATCAATCTAGTTGGCCAAACCAAATGGATAGATCGGAGAGAAATAAAAAGCTATAACAATCATGCATAAAAGAGTTTAGAGAAGACTCAAATATTTCTCATGAATAATCTGATCATAAACCCACAATTCATCGGATCCCAACAAACACACAGCAAAAGAAGATTACATCGGATAGAACTCCAAGAACATCGAGGAGAACATGGTATTGAAGATCAAAGAGAGAGAAGAAGCCATCTAGCTACTAGCTATGGGCCCATAGGTCTGTGATAAACTACTCACACATCATCGGAAGGGCAGCAAGGTTGATGAAAAAG
The DNA here is from genome assembly GCA_039707655.1 of Elymus sibiricus. NCBI lineage: Eukaryota > Viridiplantae > Streptophyta > Magnoliopsida > Poales > Poaceae > Elymus > Elymus sibiricus. The sequence goes on from CM077670.1 coordinate 214,782,406, forward strand.
CCCTCCATGATCGATTCCCCCTCCGGCGGAGTACCGGAAAAGGCCTCCGGATGGGATCGCAGAAGAACATAGGATTGCGGCGGTGGTAGGCTTTTCTCGTCTGGCTCTCCATTGGTTTCCGAATATTTGAGAATTTATAGAAGTGGAATTAGGTCAAAAGGAGCCACGAGGGCCCCACAAGGCATCAGGGTGCGCCCCCCCTAGGGCCGTGCCCTGTTGCCTTGTGGCCTCCTCGTGAGGCTTTTGGCTTCCTCCCGAAGCTTCCAAGGTCTCTTTTATCCAGAAAAAAATCGTCAAAAAATTTCGTGGCATTTGGACTTCGTTTGGTACTGATTTCCTGAAAAACCAAAAACAAGCAGAAAACAACATCCGGCACTGGGCACTAGGTTAATAGGTTACTCCCAAAAAATGACATATAATTGCATATAATTGCATATAAAACATCCAAGATTGATACTATAATAGCATGGAACAATCAAAAATTATAGATACGCTGGAGACGTATCAAGCATCCCCAAGCTTAATTCCTGCTCGTCCTCGAGTAGGTAAATGATAAAAACAGAAATTTTTTATGTGGAATGCTACCTAACATGTTTCATCATGTAATATCTTTACGGTATGAATATAAAGATCTGAATGATTCAAAGCAATAGTCTATAATTTGATAGAAAGACATCAATACTCAGGTATACTGACAAACAATCATGTCTTTCAAAACAAAAATGCTAAAGAAAGTTATCCCTACAAAATCATATAATCCTGTCATGCCCCATCTTCTTAACATAAAGTATTTATCATGAACAACCCCGGTTTTAGCCAAGCAATTGGTTCATACTTTTTAACGCGCTTCAGCTTTTTCAACCCCCACGCAATACATGAGCGCAAGCCATGGATATAGCACTATGGGTGGAATAGAATGTGGTGGTAGAGATTAATAAGGGGAAGTCAAAAAGAAGAAGATAGTCTCACATCGACGAGGCTAATCAATGGGCTATGGAGATGCCCATCAATTGATGTCAATGTGAGGAGTAGGGATTGCCATGCAACGGATGCACTACGAGCTATAAGTGTATGAAAGCTCAACATGAAAAACTAAGTGGGTGTGCATCCAACTTGCTTGCTCATGAAGACCTCAGGCATTTGAGGAAGCCCATCATTGGAATATACAAGCCAAGATCTATAATGAAAAATTCTCACTAGTATATGAAAGTGACAAAATAGGAGACTCTCTATATGAAAAACATGGAGCTACTTTGAAGCACAAGTATGGAAAAGGATAGTAACACTGCCCCTTCTCTCTTTTTCTCTCATTTTTTTTATTTTTTTATTTTTTTATTTTTCTTTTCTTTTTTTCGTGGGCTCTTTTTGGCCTCTTTTTTTTTCCTCACTGGGACAATGATCTAATAATGATGATCATCATACTTCTATTTACTTACAACTCAAAATTACAACTCGAAACTAGAACAAATATGACTATATGAATGCCTCTGGCAGTGTACCAGGATGTGCAATGATACTAGCGTAACATGTATAAAAAATGATGAACGGTGGCTGAGCCACAAATACTATGTTAGCTATATGATCATGCAAAGCAATATGACAATGATGATGTGTGTCATAAAAAGAACGGTGGAAGTTGCATGGCAATATATCTCGGAATGGCTATGGAAATGCCATAATAGCTAGGTATGGTGGCTGTTTTGAGGAAGATATAAGGAGGCTTCTGTGTGATAGAGTGTATCATATCACGGGGTTTGGATGCACCGGCGAAGTTTGTACCAACTCTCGATGTGAGAAAGGGCAATGCATTGTACCGAAGAGGCTAGCAAATTGCGGAAAGGTGAGAGTGTGTATAATCCATGGACTCACATTAGTCATAAAGAACTCACATACTTATTGCGAAAATTTATTAGCCCTCGAAGCAAAGTACTACTACGCATGCCCCTAGGGGGGAGGTTGGTAGGAGTTAACCATCGCATGCCCCCAACCACCACGCAAAGGAAGACAATCAATAATAAATCATGCTCCAACTTCTTAGCATAACGACAGATCATACGTGCATGCTTCGGGAATCACAAACCTTAACACCAATATTCTTACTAAACCACAACTATCTACTAGCATCTCCGACATATTACCATCCTAATATCGCAAAACTATTACAAGGAATCAAACTTATCATATTCAGTGATCTACATGAAAGTTTTTATTATATCCCTCTTGAATACCTATCATGTTAGGACCAAATTAATAACCCATGCATATTACCATTGCTATTCATTAGACTCTCAAAAATATATAAGCAAAGCATGAGAGTGCAACTATTTCTTTAAAATATAACCACCGCCGTGCTCTAAAAGATATAAGTGAAGCACTAGAGCAACTGTCTAGCTCAAAAGATATAAGTGAAGCACATAGAGTATTCTAACAAATCACGAATAATGTGTGTCCCTCTCAAAAAGGTGTGTTCAGCAAAGATGATTGTGGTAAACTAAAAAGCAAACAAAAGCAAGCAAACTATAGCACAAGACGCTCCAAGTAAAACACATATCATGTGATGAATAAAAATATAGCGCCAAGTGAGTTACCGATAGATTTAAGACGAAAGAGGGGATGCCATCCGGGGAATCCCCAAGCTTAGATGCTTGAGTCTTCCTTGAATATTACCTTGGGGTGCCTTGGGCATCCCCAAGCTTACGCTCTTGCCGCTCCTTATTCCTTTATCCATCGTAGTCTCACACAAAACTTGAACACTTCAGCACACAAAACTCAATAGAAACCTCGTGAGATCCGTTAGTATTACAAACAAATCTTAAACTTAAGGTACTGTTGTAAATTGATTCATATTTAATATTGGCATAATGCCACTGTACTCCAACTTCTCCATGACTCATACCCCCCGATACGATCCATAGATTCATCAAAATAAGTAAACTATGCAACAAAAACAGAATATGTCTAAAACAGAACAGTCTGTAAAGATCTGAATTAAAGTCATACTTCTGTAACTCCAAAAATTCTGAAACATTATGACAACGTGGGAAATTCAGATATCAATAATGTGTAAAAAATTCAGAAGGTTCTGTCGCTCCAGCAGAAAATCAAAATTCCAGCACTGGACGCAAAAGATTCTGTTTTCAAACAGCATCAATTATACTATCATCCAAATCATCCCAAAGGCATTACTTGGCGCAAAAACTAATTAAATGATAAAAACACAATCATAACAGAGGCTACAATTTTGTAAACACACAAGAACAGAAAGTAAAACAAAAATTTATTTTATTCATTGGGTTGCCTCCCAATAAGCGCTATTGTTTTATGCCCCTAGCTAAGCATAATGCATAGTTTCAAGTGTTGTCATCCTTCAAATTAATTCCATAGGTGGCCCTCATGATAGATTCATATGGTGGCTTAATTCTCTTTCTAGGAAAGTGATCCATCCCCTTCTTTAACGGAAATTGAAATCTTATATTACCTTCTTTCATATCAATAATAGCACCTATGGTTCGTAGGAAAGGCCTACCAAGTATTATAGGACAAGACGGATTGCATTCAATATCAAGAACAATAAAATCCATGGGCACATAATTCCTATTAGCAAGAATAAGAACATCATTTATTCTACCCAATGGTTTTTGAATAGTAGAATCCGCTAGATGTAAATTAAGGGAACAAGGATCCATATCGGTGAGACCTAGCACATCACACAAAGATTTTGGTATAGTAGAGACGCTAGCACCTAGAACACATAAAGCATTGCATTCATAATCTTTAATTTTAACCTTAATAGTAGGTTCCCATTCATCATGTAATTTTCCAGGAATTGAAACTTCCAACTCAAGCTTTTCTTCATGAGCTTTTATCATAGCTTCTACAATATGTTTAGTAAAAGCTTTATTTTGTTCATAGGCATTAGGTGAATTAATCATGGGTTGCAACATGGAAATACATTCAACTAGAGAACAATTATCATAATTAAAATCCTTGTAATCCAAAGTAGTGGGTACATTACTATTTAAAGTTTTGACCTCTCCAAACCCACTTTTGTCATTTTTATCATTAAGATCATCACCCTCCATATAATTGGGACGCCTTATAGCTAAAGTTGGCTCATCTTCAGTCCCTTTTCATCAAGTTTTATATTACTAAATAGAGATTCAATAGGTGAGACACTAATCATTTTAATATCTTCATCATTACTACGATAGAAACCGGGTGGAATAGCTTTTTCTAGGAATTCTCGCTTAGCTCTCAACCTAGCGGTCCTTTCTTTACTTTCATTAATGGAGACATAGATAGCTTTAATAGACTCATTTATATCATGCTTGGGTGGCAAAATTTTAATTTCGAGAGTATCCACATCATGAGCAATTCTATCCATGTTCCTAGACAATTCATCAACTCTATTTAATTTCTCTTCTACCATAGCATTGAAAATCTTTTGGGAATTAATAAATTCTTTAATATTACTTTCAAGATCAGAGGGTGTCCTATTAATATTATTATATGAATTACCATAGGAATTACCATAATTATTAGAGGAATTTCTGGTAAACGGTCTAGGATTGAAATCACCCCTATAAGCATCGTTGTTGAAATTAATTCTAGAGACAAAATTCACATCAATAGCTTCATTATTTTTCTCAATCAAAGTAGACAATGGAACATCATTAGGATCAATATGAGCACTTTTACTAGCAACTAATTTCATGAGAGCATCCATCTTATCACTCAAAGTATTAATTTCTTCAACAGAATTTACCTTCTTACCAGTTGGAGTTCGTTCAGTGTGCCATTGAGAATAATTTGTCATGATATTATCAAGGAGTTTTGTAGCTTCTACTAATATAATTTCCATAAAAGTGCCACCTGCGGCAGAGTCTAGCAAATTTCTAGAAACAAAGTTTAGTCCCGCATAATTTTTTTTGTATGATCATCCATAAGCTTAAACCATGAGTTGGGCAATTTCTTATCATTAGTTTCATTCTCTCCCAAGATTGTGCAACATGCTCATGTTCAAGTTGCTTAAAATTCATAATTTGGTTTCTTAAAGAAATAATCTTAGCGGGAGGAAAATACTTGGCAATAAAAGCATCCTTACACTTATCCCATGAATCGATACTATTTCTAGGCAAGGATGAAAACCAAGTTTTAGCACGATCTCGTAATGAGAATGGAAATAATTTCAATTTAACAATATCATTATCCACATCTTTATTCTTTTGCATATCACAAAGTTTAACGAAAGTATTTAGATGGGATGCAGCATCTTCATTAGGACTACCAGAAAATTGTTCTTTCAGGACAAGATTAAGCAAGGCAGCACTAATGTCACACGACTCTTCACTAGTGGCAGGAGGAGCAATTGGAGTACTAATAAAATAATATTATTAGTATTGGAAAAGTCACACAATTTTGTGTTTTCTTGAGACATAGCGACAAAGCAAGCAAACTAGCAAACAAGCAAACGAAAATATTTTTGTGTTTTTTTTGTAAAGCTATTTTAGAAGTGGGGGAGATGAAAACGAGAGGAAAATGCAAATAAAAAGGCAAATAAAATAAATGGAAGTGGATGATAGTTTATACGAAGGTACTTGATAAGTTTTGGTGATGTCTCCCCGGTAACGGCGCCAGAAATTATTCCTGCTACATGTAAACTGCGTTGGTATTTCCCCGAAGAGGAGAGGATGATGCAGTATAGTAGAGATAAATATTTCCCTCAGTTAAGAACCAAGGTTATCGATCTAGTAGGAGAACCACATAGAACCTCATTAGCAGCACCTACACACACAAAAGCAAACACTTGCACCCAACGCAAATAAGAGGGTTGTCAATCCCCTTAGCGGTTATTTGCAAGGATTAATTCTGATAGTGATAGATAAAAAGTAAATTGAAAAATAAAATAAAAGTAAATAAATTGCAGCAAGGTATTTTTGGATTTTAATATACGATAAATTAGACCCGGGGGCCATAGTTTTCACTAGAGGCTTCTCTCTCGAGCACAGAACATACGGTGGGTAAACAAATTACTGTTGGGCAATTGATAGAAAAGCGCATAGTTATGACGATATTCAAGGCAATGATCATGTATATAGGCATCACGTCCAAGACAAGTAGACCGACTCCTGCCTGCATCTACTACTATTACTCCACCCATCGATCGCTATCCAGCATGCATCTAGGGTATTAAGTATAAAACAGAGTAACGCCTTAAGCAAGATGACATGATGTAGACAAAGTAAACTCAAAAAATATGATTAAACCCCATCTTTTTATCCTTAATGGCAACAATACAAATAGGTGTCATGTCCCTTTCTATCACTGGAATTGAGCACCGCAAGATTGAACCCATCAGAAAGCACCTCTCACATTGCAAGATAAATCAATCTAGTTGGCCAAACCAAACGGATTGATCGGAGAGAAATACAAAGCTATAACAATCATGCATAAAAGAGTTTAGAGAAGACTCAAATATTTCTCATGAATAATCTGATCATAAACCCACAATTCATCAAATCCCAACAAACACACCGCAAAAGAAGATTACATCGGATAGAACTCCAAGAACCTCGAGTAGAACATGGTATTGAAGATCAAAGAGAGAGAAGAAGCCATCTAGATACTAGCTATGGACCCGTAGGTTTGTGGTAAACTACTCACACATCATCGGAAGGGTAGCAAGGTTGATGAAGAAGGCCTCCGTGATCGATTCCCCCTCCGACAGAGTACTAGAAAAGGCTTCCAGATGGGATCGCGAAAGAACAGAGGTATGTGGCGGTGGTAGAGTTTTCTCGTCTGGCTCTCTATTGGTTTCCAAATATTTGAGAATTTATAGAAGTGGAATTAATCAAAAGGAGCCACGAGGGGCCCACAAGGCATCAGGGCGCCCCCCTGGGGCCGCGCCCTGTTTCCTTGTGGCCTCGTCGTGAGGCTTCTGGCTTCCTCCCGAAGCTTCCAGGGTCTCTTTTGTCCAGAAAAAAATCGTCAAAAAGTTTTGTGGCATTTGGACTTCATTTGGTACTGATTTCCTGAAAAACCAAAAACAAGCAGAAAACAGCAACTGGCACTGGGCACTAGGTTAATAGGTTAGTCCCAAAAAATGATATATAATTTCATATAATTGCATATAAAACATCCAAGATTATTACTATAATAGCATGGAACAATCAAAAATTATAGATACCTTGGAGACGTATCAGTGGGCTGCTTTCTTGGCTTGTGCCCTCAACCTGTAATCCTACAGAATTACAAATTGTTTAGTTGCCTGCTTTGCTGTATTGCTTTATTCAAATACTTGTTTGTTACTTGTTAGGCTATACCTGAGTTGGCCAATGTGTCAGCAGTGCCTGTTGTACTATCCTAGAGAAATGCATGCCCACTTAATTTGAGTCCTTAACTTTTCCTATGAACTCCATCACAAGACTGTCTTGCTAGTTTATACGAGGCCACATTATTAAAGTGCTTTCTCAGGATATTTCAACTGTTTATATGCCCAGGCAACTTGAATATAGTGGTGGTACACTGTCTTTCATCTTACCATTCTTATTTGTTTTCAGCTGATGCAACTTCCTACCATTTAAATATAGCTTGCCATGCTCGGCAATAATTCGTATGTAGTTTACCATGTAAGCTTACTGCATGGATCATGTCGTAACTATCTCTTACTCATGTCCAGCGGAAACCTTTCAGGATGCAGTTCAAACTAGGACACAATGTACACCCCCAAGATCTATTTGTGGAAGCAGTGCGCCATCCATGTTACCACATGGTAGCAGTTTAGAGGCAACCCCGTTGGAGAGCACATATGTTATAGTTCTTGAGGCTCTACTAGAGGCAGAAAGAGGGGGTGTAGCTGCCATGAAAGAGGTAATCTCGATCTTAAGGCTGGAAATGATGCAATTAGTTGCATGCATTATGCAAGCAAACCAAGCAGTCACTACAAAAAAAAAGACACATCCGTGACATTATGGCCCGAACGAAAACTTTTTCTGTCATGGTTGTGACACTTCTATGACAATAATTGTGACAAAAACACGTATCGTCATAGATGTGGTGGGCTCCTACTTCTATGACAAAAAATTATGACAGAAATGGGCTTTTCATCCTGGGCGGGCCGGAGACGCACCCGCATGGCATTCTTTGGGTCGTTCATGACGTAAAAAATCATGGTAGAAGTGAGGGCGAGGAAATTTTTGGGGAGTTCCCGGTTATGGTGGGTGGTCGGGGCCGAGCTATGTAGTGTGGTTTGCGCGTTTCTCTCGTACGTTCGTGTGTGCGAGGCATTCGCTAACTGAACCTGAGTGAGGCGTTCGCTTACCGAACCCGAGAGATCGCACTAGCCAGCTACATACTGAAGATGAGCGATCGATCCCACTACGTACTGAAGCCGATCGATCGATCCCTTCTCTACTAACTGAACCCGAGCGATTCATTTGCTGCTAACTGAACCCGAGTGATTCCTTCGCTACTAACAGAACCCGAGCCATCGATCGCTACTGCATGCTGCTTACTGAAGCCGATCGATCGATGCATTGCATCGAGCCCCCGTGTGTGAGACATAGCTGGTTGGGTTGCCTCTCGATGAACAGTGCCCGTTGCTGCCGTGCGCGCGATATACGTAGACACAAGTCGAGACGCATTGATCGAGATGGTTGGTTGGCTGTGGATGAATAGTTCTCATTACTGCCGCCCGCTCGTACGCCCCACCCCAGCCGGTGGGGGTTGGATGAACAGGACCCCGGCCGTGTAGGCGGTTGGCGCTGGATGAACAGGACCCCGAAGGGGCTGTGCCGCGGTACGCCATACCCCAGTCGGTTCCGGGTGGATGAACAGGACCCCGTGGAGGCTGGATGAACAGTAGCCGGTGGAGGCTGGAGGAAGTCGACGGTGGATGAACAGTAGCCCGTGGAGTCCCGTTTTGCGGTACGCCACACCCCTCCTGATGAACAGGACCCCGTTTCAACCGTAGGCGCTCGAAGAGAAGTATGTTTCCTCCGTTTTGCGATACGCCACACCCCTCCCGATCAACAGGACCCCGTTTCGACTGTAGGCGGTTGAACAGAAGTCCATTTCTTCCGTTTTGCGGTACGCCAGATCCCCAGTCGATGAACAGGACCCCGTTTCGACTGTAGGTGGTCGAACAGAAGGCCGTTTCCTCTGTTTTGCGGTACGCCAGACCCCGAGTCAATGAACAGAACCCCGTTTTGGCTGTTCCGTCCAAGCTAGTTGGCTCCCGATGAACATGACTCATTCCGACCGAGTCGGTTGCCTCCTGATGAACACGATGCTGTTTCCTCCATTCCGACCCAGCCGGTTAGCTACCGATGAACAGGAGGCCGTTGTTCCGTATGCCCACCGTCACCTCTCCATGTACACGAGCCCTGGCCATATGTATGCGTGAGTACGCGTTCGAGACCCCGCCCGTATGTAGGTATGTGCCCGTATTTTTTGCAGCGTAGCTGTATGTATGTGTACACGATTTAGACGGGGCTGCCTGAACTGCTACGTCGGGGGCTCTACTACGACACGTGCCGCTCCTTACAAGCCCACGGTTAATCCCTATAGAGAGACCAATCGACCAGTATGTATGTACACGTTCGCGACCAGACAGACAACGCTATGTACGCTTCGACCGGGTGGGTCCCTGCTGTTAGGGAGGATAAGGAGGCACTTCCTTGAGTGCGAAGATATAGCAGGTGGGTCCCAGCTATCAGGAGGAGGAATCATTTTTTTTGCGCGTAATAAGGAGGCACTTCCTTGCATGCGAAGATGTAGCTGGTGGGTCCGGCTGTCAGCCTCACCACGTACAGTCCTCTGCCGATGGCTATCGTTCATTGACCACGTTGACTATGCCGCGCCGAGAGCACCAAAGCGGTGGACGACGGCGAGGCCTAGGAAGGGAACGACGCGGAGCCGGGGAAGACGCGGCAGTGGATGCCCACGCGGAGGGTAGTACGAGGGTTCACTGGTTTGGCTGCCGTCGCCGGAGAATAACAGGGGATGTGGGTGAGTAGAGGGAAGGCCTGGCCAGCGGTGGGAGTAGGGTGGGGCTGTGAGGCCTACGCGGTAGCACAGCTGGCCACGGGAGGTAGGAGCAGGCGGTCCCGCCGGCGCTGGTTTGGGCGGCTGGAGCTAGAAGATCAGAGATTGAAGAAGCAGCACGGCCGTTGGATGAACATCCAACGGTCACTGCTGCTAGAATAGTTTGTTGACTAAGTTGACAAAGCCCTGCATACGGGTCAACTTAGTAGGCCCACAATTCAGCATATAAATAAGGTGGGTCCCAGTTGCCAAGGGGAGGAATCATTTTTCTTGCGCGTAATAAGGAGGCACTTCCTTGCGTGCGACCATGGACCTCATGGGTCCCAGCTCTCAGCCTTTCCACGTACAGTCCTCTTCCGATGGCTGTCGTTTGTTGACCGCATTGATGACATCATGCCGAGAGCACCAAGGCGACGGACGACGGCGAGGCCTAGGAAGGGAATGACCCGGAGCCGAGGAAGCCATGGCAGTGGTTGCCCACGCGGAGGTGGGTACGAGGGTTTACTGGTTCGGCTGCGGTGTGAGGCTGCCGTCGCCAGAGAATAATAGGAGGTGTGGGTGAGTAGATAGATGGCCTAGCCATCTATGGGAGTAGGGTGGGGTGTTGAGGCCTGCGCGGCAGCACAGCCAGCCACGGGAGGCGGCAGCAGGTGGTCCCGCCAGCGTTGGTTTGGGCGGTTGGAGCAAGAAGATCAGAGATTGAAGAAACAGCACGGCCGTTGGATTAGCATCCAACGGTCACTGCTGCTAGAATCGTTTGTTGACTATAAGTTGACAAAGCCCTGCGTACGCGTCAACTTAGTAGGCCCACAAGTCAGCATAACATCTGTGGCGGACATCATATAGCCCATTTGCTATTTTTCTTAATTTACAGACCAATTGCTAATTATTACATAATTTATTACAGCCCATATTATATTTTTAGAATACCTGACTATTTTCTCCAAGGACAGGATTAAAAATTTCAATGATATTTCATTGAAATTGCCAAACTATTTTTAATACAAAAATTTCGAGCCCGATAATAACTAAATTTAAAATATATTTAAATTATGTTAAAATCCAATGAAATTTGAAATATCAAAATGTTGGAAATATGCCCTAGAGGCAATAATAAATTGGTTATTATTATATTTCCTTGTTCATGATAATCGTTTATTATCCATGCTATAATTGTATTGATTGGAAACTCAAATACATGTGTGGGTACATAGACAACACTGTGTCCCTAGTAAGCCTCTAGTTGACTAGCTCGTTGATCAAAGATGGTTAAGGTTTCCTAGCCATTGACATGAGATGTCATTTGATAAGGGGATCACATCATTAGGAGAATGATGTGATGGACAAGACCCAAACTATAAACGTAGCATATGATCGTGTCAGTTTATTGCTATTGTTTTCTGCATGTCAAGTATCTGTTCCTATGACCATGAGATCATGCAACTCCCTGACATCGGAGGAGTACCTTGTGTGTATCAAACGTCGCAACGTAACTGGGTGACTATAAAGGTGCTCTACAGGTATCTCCGAGGGTGTCTATTGGGTTGGCATGGATCAAGACTGGGATTTGTTACTCCGTATGACGGAGAGGTATCTCAGGGCCCACTCGGTAATACAACATCACAATGAGCCTTGCAAGCAATGTGACTAAAGTGTTAGCCATGAGATCTTGTATTACGGAACGAGTAAAGAGACTTGCCGGTAACGAGATTGAACTAGGTATAGAGATACCGACGATCGAATCTCGGGCAAGTAACATACCGAAGAACAAAGGGAACAGCATACGGGATTAACTGAATCCTTGACATAGAGGTTCGACCGATAAAGATCTTCGTAGAATATGTAGGAGCCAATATGGGCATCCAGGTCCCGCTATTGGTTATTGATCGTAGAGGTGTCTCGGTCATGTCTACATAGTTCTCGAACCCGCAGGGTCTACACACTTAACGTTTGGTGACGATTAGTATAGTTGAGTTATTGTGTTGGTGACCGAAGGTTGTTCGGAGTCCCGGATAAGATCCAGGACATGACGAGGGTCTCCGGAAGAGTCCGGAGGTAAAGATTAATATATGTGATAATAGTGTTTTGATCTCCCGAAAGGTTCCGGAATTCACCGGAAGGGGTTCCGGGTGTTTACCGAAGTGTTCGAGTGCAGCAACACTTTATATGAGCCAAAGGGGTAAAGCCCATGAGGTATTGGAAAGTGCAAAAGGAAGTTTTGCTACTGTCTTAAGCGGTACTACCGCTGGTAAAGGCAGTACTACCGCGTAAGCGGTACTACCGCTTGTTGGAAGCGGTACTACCGCCCAAGCGGTACTACCGCTTGTGTGAAGCGGTACTACCGCTCAAGCGGTACTACCGCTTGTGCGCGGTACTGCAGGGATCCGAGTTGGACTCTTTCCCTGCGGGCCAAACCGACCTTGTGCGGGCAAAACCGACCTGGAGGAGGCTTTTACTCCAAGTTTAGACCCCAAGGCTCAACATATAAATAGAGGGGTAGGGCTAGCACACGGGACACATTAAGATTTCCCAAGCCGTGTGTCGGCAACCCTAACCCTCTAGTTCTCCCGTCATAATCTCCGTAGTGCTTGGCGAAGCCCTGCAGAGATTGCTCCTCACCAACATCACCACGCCGTCGTGCTGCCGGAACTCATCTACTACTTCATCATCGCTCGCTGGATCGAGGAGGTGAAGGCGTCATCAAGCCGTACGTGTGTTGAACGCGGAGGTGCCGTCCGTTCGGCACTAGTTCGTGATCGGATCGAGGGACGACTTGCGATTTGGATCGCGGAGACGTTCGACTACATCAACCGCGATTCTTAACGCTTCCGCTTAGCGATCTACAAGGGTATGTAGATTCACTCTCCCTCTCGTAGATGCTCATCACCATGGATAGATTTTGTGTGTGCGTAGGAAATTTTTTGTTTCCCATGCAATGTTCCCCAACAGTGGCATCTGAGCTAGGTCTATGCGTAGATGAGATCTCGAGTAGAACACAAACGAGTTGTGGGCGTGGGTGTATACATATTGCTTGCCGTTACTAGTTGATACTTGATTCGGCGGTATTGTGAGATGAAGCGGCCCGGACCGATATTACGCGTACGCTTACACGAGACAGGTTCCTTCAACTGACATGTAACTTCGTTGCATAAAGATGGCTAGCGAGTGTCTGTCTCTCTCACTTTAGTTGAATCGATTTCAATGAAGAGGGTTCTTTTAGAAGATCAAAAAGCAATCACTACACCACGTTGTGGTTTTGCGTAGGTAAGAACGGTTCTTGCAAACCCGTAGCAGCCACGTAAAATATGCAACAACAATTAGAGGACGTCTAACTTGTTTTTGCAGGGTATGTTGTGATGTGATATGGCCAATTACATGATGAGATATATGTGATGTATGAGATGATCATGTGTTGTATAGAATATCACGACTTGCATGTCGATGAGTACGGCAACTCGCAGGAGCCATAGAGTTGTCTTTAATTATTTTCGCCATTTTTGCTTTACTTTATCGCTATGAGTTAGCTATAGTCGTGGAAGCAACAGTCGGCGCGACAACCTCATGGCGACACGTTGATGGAGATCAAGATGATGGAGATCATGGTGTCATGCCAGTGACGATGGAGATCATGCCGGTGCTTTGAAGATGGAGATCAAAAGCACAAGTTCATGGCCATATCATGTCACTTATGATTTGCATGTGATGTTAATCCTTTTATGCATCTTATTTTGCTTAGGACGACGGTAGCATTATAAGGTGATCCCTCACTTAAATTTCAAGATAAAATTGTGTTCTCCTCGAGTGTGCACCGTTGCGAAAGTTCGTCGTTTCGAGACACGCCGTGATGATCGGGTGTGATAGACTCTACGTTCACATACAACGGGTGTAAGCCATGTTGCACGTGCGGAACACTCGGGTTAAACTTGACGAGCCTAGCATGTACATACATGGCCTCGGAACACAAGAGACCGAAAGGTCGAACATGAGTCATATAGTAGATATGATCAACATGAAGATGTTCACCATTGAAACCACCTCAACTCACGTGATGATCGGACTTGAGTTGGTAGATTAGGATCATGTTACACTCAAATGATCGGAGGGATGTCAATTTGAGTGGGAGTTTTTAAGTAATATGATTAACTAAACTCATTATCTAGAACAATAGTCTAAGTTGTCTTTGCTATATTTATGTTGTAGATCATGGCTCGCGCAGTAGCACCCCTGAATTTTAATGCGTTCCTAGAGAAAGCTAAGTTGAAAGATGATGGAAGTAACTTTGTGGACTGGGCCCGTAATCTAAGGATTATCCTTACGGCTTCCCAGAAGGCTTATGTCCTTGATGCACCGCTTGGTGATCCACCCGCTCCAGTTGAGTCTCTAGACGTTGTGAACGCCTGGCAGGCTCGTTCTGAAGATTACTCAATAGTTCAATGTGCAATATTGTATGGCTTAGAACCGGGACTTCAAAGACGTTTTGAACGTCATGGAGCATATGAGATGTTCCAGGAGTTGAAGTTTATCTTTCAGAAGAATGCCCGAATCGAGAGATATGAGATCTCCGATAAGTTCTATGCTTGCAAGATGGAGGAGAACGGGTCTATCAGTGATCACGTACTCAGAATGTCTGGGTACTCCACCCGTCTGGCAGAATTGGGGATGCCCCTTCCACCAGAGGCTATCACTGACAGAGTTCTTCAATCATTGCCACCTAGCTACAAGAGCTTCGTGTTGAACTATAACATGCACGGGATGAACAAGTCAGTCGCCGAGCTGTTTGCGATGCTGAAAGCTGCTGAGTCTGAAATTCAGAAGGAGCATCAAGTGTTGATGGTCAATAAAACCACTAGTTTCAAGAAAAATGGCAAGGGTAAGAAGGGTAACTCCAAGAAGAGTGGCAAAGCAGTTGCTCCTCTCGTGAAGAAACCCAAGGCTGGAACCAAACCAGAAACTGAGTGCTTTCATTGCAAGGGAACTGGACACTGGAAGCGGAACTGCCCCAAGTATTTGGCTGACAAGAAGGCGGCCAACAACAAACAAGGTATATATGATATACATGTTATTGATGTGTACCTTACCAACTCTCGTTGTAGTGCCTGGGTATTTGATACCGGTGCGGTTGCTCATATTTGCAACTCAAAACAGGAACTGCGGAATAGACGGAGGCTGGCAAAGGATGAAGTGACGATGCGCGTGGGAAATGGTTCCAAGGTTGATGTGATCGCCGTCGGCACGCTCGCTCTTCGATTACCATCGGGATTAGTGATGAACCTGAATAATTGTTATTTAGTGCCTGCGTTAAGCATGAACATTATATCTGGATCTTGTTTATTGCGAGACGGTTACTCATTTAAATCAGAGAATAATGGTTGTTCTATTTATATGAGTAATATCTTTTATGGTCATGCACCCAATGTGAGGGGTTTATTCTTATTGAATCTCGATAGTAATGATACACATGTTCATAACATTGATGCCAAAAGATGTAGAATTGATAATGATAATACCACTTTCTTGTGGCACTGCCGTTTAGGTCATATTGGCGTAAAACGCATGAGGAAGCTCCATGCTGATGTACTTTTGGAGTCACTTGATTTTGAATCACTTGACACATGTGAGCCATGCCTCATGGGCAAGATGACTAAAACGCCGTTCTCTGGAACAATGGAACGGGCAAGTGACTTATTGGAAATCATACATACTGATGTGTGCGGTCCGATGAGTATTGAGGCGCGTGGTGGTTATCGTTACTTTCTCACCTTCACTGATGACTTAAGTAGATATGGGTATATTTACTTAATGAAACACAAGTCTGAAACATTTGAAAAGTTCAAACAATTTCAGAGTGAAGTTAAGAACCATCGTAACAAGAAGATTAAATTCCTACGATCTGATCGAGGAGGAGAATATCTGAGTTATGAGTTTGGCAGTCACTTAAGACAGTGTGGAATTGTTTCACAATTGACACCGCCTGGAACACCACAGCGTAATGGTGTGTCCGAACGTCGTAATCGAACCTTATTGGATATGGTGCGATCTATGATGTCTCTTGCCGATTTGCCACTATCGTTTTGGGGTTATGCATTAGAGACAGCTGCATTCACTTTAAATAGGGCACCATCGAAATCCGTTGAGACGACGCCATATGAACTTTGGTTTGGCAAGAAGCCAAAGCTGTCGTTTCTTAAAGTTTGGGGATGTGATGCTTATGTCAAAAAGCTTCAGCCTGAAAAGCTGGAACCCAAAGTGGAAAAATGCGTCTTCATAGGATACCCAAAAGAGACAGTTGGGTATACCTTCTACCTCGGATCCGAAGGCAAAGTGTTTGTCGCTAAAAACGGAACATTTCTTGAGAAAGAGTTTCTCTCGAAAGAATTGAGTGGGAGGAAGATAGAACTTGATGAGGTTGTTGAACCTTTACTTCAACCTAAAAGTAGCGCAGCGCAGAAAGATGTTTTTGTAGAGCCTACATCAGCTGAAGAGGAAGTTAATGATGATGATCATGAAGCTTTGGATCAAGTTGCTATCGAACCTCGTAGGTCGACAAGGACGCGTACTGCTCCTGAGTGGTACGGCAACCCTGTCTTAGAGGTCATGTTGTTGGACAACGATGAACCTACGAGCTATGGAGAAGCGATGATGGGCCCGGATTCCGAGAAGTGGTTAGAGGCCATGAAATCCGAGATGGGATCCATGTATGAAAACAAAGTATGGACTTTGGAAGTATTACCTGAAGGGCGTAAGGCCATTCAGAACAAATGGATCTTTAAGAGGAAGACGGACGCGGACGGTAATGTCACCGTCTATAAAGCTCGACTTGTGGCAAATGGTTTTTCACAAGTTCAAGGAGTTGACTACGATGAGACCTTCTCACCCGTAGCGATGCTTAAGTCCGTCAGAATCATGTTAGCAATAGCTGCCTTTTCTGATTATGAAATTTGGCAGATGGATGTCAAAACAGCGTTCCTTAACGGTTTCCTTAAGGAAGAGTTGTATATGATGCAACCAGAAGGTTTTGTCGATCCAGAGAATGCTGACAAAGTTTGCAAACTCCAGCGATCCATTTATGGACTGGTGCAAGCATCTCGGAGTTGGAATCTTCGCTTTGATGAGGTGATCAAAGCGTTCGAGTTTATACAAGTTTACGGAGAAGCTTGTATTTACAAGAAAGTGAGTGGGATCTCTATAGCGTTTCTAATATTATATGTGGATGACATATTACTGATTGGAAACAATATATTACTGATTGGAAAGCGTGAAGGAATATTTGAACAAGAGTTTTTCAATGAAGGACCTAGGAGAAGCTGCTTTCATATTAGGCATCAAGATCTATAGAGATAGATCGAGACGTTTAATAGGACTTTCCTGTGTTGCAAGAAGTTCAAAATGGATCAGTCCAAGAAGGGGTTCTTGCCTGTGTTGCAAGGTGTGAAGTTGAGTAAGACTCAATGCCCAGTGACTGCAGAAGATAGAGAAAAGATGAGTGTCATCCCCTATGCTTCAGCCATAGGCTCTATCATGTATGCAATGCTGTGCACAAGACCCAATGTCAGCCTTGCCATAAGTATGGTCGGAAGGTTTCAAAGTGATCCAGGAATGGAACACTGGACGGCGGTCAAGAATATCCTGAAGTACCTGAAAAGGACTAAGGACATGTTTCTCGTTTATGGAGGTGATCAAGAGCTCGTCGTAAAGGGTTACGTCGATGCAAGCTTTGACACTGATCCGGATGACTCTAAGTCGCAAACCGGATACGTATTTATTCTTAACGGGGGTGCGGTTAGCTGGTGCAGTTCCAAGCAAAGCGTGGTAGCTGATTCTACATGCGAAGCGGAGTACATCGCTGCCTCGGAGGCGGCAAAGGAAGGTGTCTGGATGAAGGAGTTCATGACAGATCTTGGAGTAGTGCCGAGTGCGCTTAACCCAATGACTCTGTTTTGTGATAATACTAGTGCCATTGCTCTAGCCAAGGAACCAAGATTTCACAAGAGGACCAGGCACATAAAGCGACGTTTCAATTCCATCCGCGATTACATCAAGGAGGACGACATAAATATTTGCAAAGTACACACGGATCTGAATGTTGCAGATCCGATGACTAAACCTCTTCCCAGGGCTAAACATGAACAACACCAGAACTGCATGGGTGTTCGATTCATTACAATGTAAATCACATAGTGATGTGAACTAGATTATTGACTCTAGTGCAAGTGGGAGACTGTTGGAAATATGCCCTAGAGGCAATAATAAATTGGTTATTATTATATTTCCTTGTTCATGATAATCGTTTATTATCCATGCTATAATTGTATTGATTGGAAACTCAAATACATGTGTGGGTACATAGACAACACTGTGTCCCTAGTAAGCCTCTAGTTGACTAGCTCGTTGATCAAAGATGGTTAAGGTTTCCTAGCCATTGACATGAGATGTCATTTGATAACGGGATCACATCATTAGGAGAATGATGTGATGGACAAGACCCAAACTATAAACGTAGCATATGATCGTGTCAGTTTATTGCTATTGTTTTCTGCATGTCAAGTATCTGTTCCTATGACCATGAGATCATGCAACTCCCTGACATCGGAGGAGTACCTTGTGTGTATCAAACGTCGCAACGTAACTGGGTGACTATAAAGGTGCTCTACAGGTATCTCCGAGGGTGTCTGTTGGGTTGGCATGGATCAAGACTGGGATTTGTTACTCCGTATGACGGAGAGGTATCTCAGGGCCCACACGGTAATACAACATCACAATGAGCCTTGCAAGCAATGTGACTAAAGTGTTAGCCACGAGATCTTGTATTACGGAACGAGTAAAGAGACTTGCCGGTAACGAGATTGAACTAGGTATAGAGATACCGACGATCGAATCTCGGGCAAGTAACATACCGAAGAACAAAGGGAACAGCATACGGGATTAACTGAATCCTTGACATAGAGGTTCGACCGATAAAGATCTTCGTAGAATATGTAGGAGCCAATATGGGCATCCAGGTCCCGCTATTGGTTATTGATCGTAGAGGTGTCTCGGTCATGTCTACATAGTTCTCGAACCCGCAGGGTCTACACACTTAACGTTTGGTGACGAGTAGTATAGTTGAGTTATTGTCTTGGTGACCGAAGGTTGTTCGGAGTCCCGGATAAGATCCAGGACATGACGAGGGTCTCCAGAAGAGTCCGGAGGTAAAGATTAATATATGTGATAATAGTGTTTTGATCTCCGGAAAGGTTCCGGAATTCACCGGAAGGGGTTCCGGGTGTTTACCGAAGTGTTCGGGTGCAGCAACACTTTATATGAGCCAAAGGGGTAAAGCCCATGAGGTATTGGAAAGTGCAAAAGGAAGTTTTGCTACTGCCTTAAGCGGTACTACCGCTGGTAAAGGCAGTACTACCGCGTAAGCGGTACTACCGCTTGTTGGAAGCGGTACTACCACCCAAGCGGTACTACCGCTTGTGTGAGGCGGTACTACCGCTCAAGCGGTACTACCGCTCGTGAGCGGTACTACCGCTTGTGCGCGGTACTGCAGGGATCCGAGTTGGACTCTTTCCCTGCGGGCCAAACCGACCTTGTGCGGGCAAAACCGACCTGGAGGAGGCTTTTACTCCAAGTTTAGACCCCAAGGCTCAACATATAAATAGAGGGGCAGGGCTAGCACACGGGACACATTAAGATTTCCCAAGCCGTGTGTCGGCAACCCTAACCCTCTAGTTCTCCCGTCATAATCTCCGTAGTGCTTGGCGAAGCCCTGCAGAGATTGTTCCTCACCAACATCACCACGCCGTCGTGCTGCCGGAACTCATCTACTACTTCATCATCGCTTGCTGGATCGAGGAGGTGAAGGCGTCATCAAGCAGTACGTGTGTTGAACGCGGAGGTGCCGTCCGTTCGGCACTAGTTCGTGATCGGATCGAGGGACGACTTGCGATTTGGATCGCGGAGACGTTCGACTACATCAACCGCGTTTCTTAACGCTTCCGCTTAGCGATCTACAAGGGTATGTACATTCACTCTCCCTCTCGTAGATGCTCATCACCATGGATAGATCTTGTGTGTGCGTAGGAAAATTTTTGTTTCCCATGCAACGTTCCCCAACACAAAAAATAAAAGAAAATTAGCAATTTGAAACTAATTGCCCATTTTCTTTGTTTTTATATATATACGGCCCATTTCATATTACTTATATGATTTACAGCCCTTTTTGTCTGGGCAGGCCGAATGTATCCCTCATCGTCTTGAAAGATTTGCAGCTCAGCAGGACGGAGAAAAAGAAATTGGCCTGTGTAGGCTATTCTACGGAAAAAAAGGTGGGCTAGTCATTTTCACCGAGAAAAAAAATAGCTGGGCTCATCATGTTGTAAACAAAAAATAAAAGCCTGGGCTAGACGGGCCACAGACACTGCATAGCCCAGTTGATAACCTACTCCATCTCAACAACAACAACAAAACTGCTCGAGCAACTGGGTCCCACGTGTCAGCCGCTCCATGTGCAATTATCTCGTAGTACGTTGACAATGTCGTAGGTCCCAGCTGTCAGGGAGTGGAATCATTTTTCTTCCGCGTAATAAGAAGGCACTTCCTTGCATGCAACCATGGACCTCGTGGGTCCCAGCTGTCAACCTGTCCACGTACAGTCTTCTTCCGATGGCTGTCGTTTGATGGCCACGTTTACGACGCCGTGCCGAGAGCACCAAGGCGGTGGACAATGACGAGGCCTAGGGAGGGAATGACCCGGAGCCAGGAAGACTCGGCAGTGGATGCTCACGCGGAGGGGAATACGAGGGTTTACTGGCTCAGCTGCGGTGTGAGGCGGCCGTCGCTGGAAAATAACAGGAGGTGTGGGTCAGTACAGGGATGGCCTGGCAAGCGATGGGAGTAGGGTGGGGCGGTGAGGCCTACACGGTAGAACAGCCAGCCACGAAAGGCGGGAGGAGGAGACACCGGTGCTGGTTTGGGTGGCTTGAGCAGGAAGATCAGAGATTGAAGAAGCACGCCGGCAGTTGGATTGACATCTAACGGTCTCACGCTGGTAGAGTCGATTTGTTGACTAAGTTGACATAGCCTTGCGTATGCATCAACTTAGTAGGCCCACAACTTAATATATAAACTATTTTTTTGTGAATATAATATATAAACTAATAAAACTATATACACATATATATATAAAGTAGAGATGACAAAAACAGAACTGGGCTGTGCGTTTTCTTCAGTAAAAAACAGCTGGGCTGCTGATGTTCAAAGAAAAAATAAAACCAAGGCTGGGTGGCCCAGAGGCCAGTTGATAACTGCTAGATCCTTGTGGCCACATGTCGTCATGGGTTGCGCCTGTTAATAAACAAAACATAACCTAGGCAGTCTACAGCCCAGTAAATATTTGCTCGACCTCAAAAAAAATATACTACCTGCTGGATCCCAGTTTTCAGTCTCTCCTTGTAGAATTCTCTCGTTTATTGACTACGTTGAAAATTTCATGGGTCTCAGACGTCAGCATATTTTTTCCATCATGATAATAAGTGTGTGCACTTGCTTGCGTATGGCCATGGACCTGTTGTGTCCGTACTGTTAGCCTCTATATGGACAGCCCTCTTCTGGTTCCACGGACGAATTTCATGCAAATCGGATGATTTTCATTGAAACCGTACCAAATTCATTACATTTTACATGTTTCTTTTTCTTATGGAACACTTTACATATTTCAACTAAACGATAGCCGACTAGGCCTTTTTTTAGTCCAAAAATGATCGCTGGAAGCGGTGGCTCCTGTTTCTCATGCCTGTTAAAAAATTTGTTTAACTGAGAACTCGAACGAGAGAACATGTCGTATGCGGGTTTTTTTTGAGTGATACTGTATGTGGTATGTGGGTTAGATGGATGGCATGGGAGGCGCTTCCCGCGATTGAGGTCCCGACACTGAACTATTCTTAAAGGCCCAAATCCATCACTCCTCTGTTTAACAATTTGCAGCTGGGCTTGGTGTGCCACAGCCCTGTCCCGACGTGCTGCGTCCAACTGTTAGCCTGTGAAACCTGATGGATCCCTTGCGTACTGGAAGATGTCAGTAAAATTTTGGAGAACTGGGAATTCGAACGGCAGGTGCTTTTGCTACTTATATCAGGTGCCTGAAAATTCGTTTCACAACAATTACTTCAGCGTTATATCCACGCCGACCCTCGACATGATGGTTGGAAGGAAATGCCAAGTTCAAACCAAAAGATCCTTAACAACAACAACAACTTGCAGACGACCAGGAAGAACTAGTACTACCAAACTAACTTATAATCCTTTTAGTCCTGGCCCTCGTTCTCGTCTGGTAGAAGATCTTGCAGACGACCAGCTCCCGGTCCTTCTCTTGCTCGAGGTCCCTGAGGTGGTACTGGTGCATCACCCAGTTGGTCCTCTGCTGGTCGAAGTTCTTGTTGGTGTGCAGCACCAGAACCTTTTTGCTGCCCCTCTGCCGGCCGTTGACCATCACCGGCATGGTATTGCCGGTCTTGTGCCACATCGCGTGCATGCTGCACTCCAATTGTATCTTGCGATGCGTCCGCGTACCCCTTTTGAACACCCTGGAGTTGCGTTGGAAGAAATGCTTGCATAGGCCACTCAGTGTGATACTTGCAGTATTGGCGAAATACAATCCTAGGCCGGGCAGCATACATCAGAAATTTGTAAAAAGAAAGGAATATATTTTGTGCAAGTAGACGGTCGATCGGTGTCTCACCTGGAAGTTTCTCAGGATGGGTGGAGCATATGCCGTGCTCGCTGTCGATGGTCGGTATGAACAAATTGATGAGAGGGTGAGATCTCGCGCTGTCAGCACTCACTTTAGCCTCAAGGTGCTCAATCAGTTCTTGATCGATGGGATCGAACTTGACGCCAGCCGGCAGCACCGGCCAATCCTTCTTGGACTTGCAGCGGTTAATTCCAGTTAAATGGTACTTAATGTATGCTCAATCAACTATATAAGTAAATGATGAAATATTTCGACAGATAAGTACTACTCCAAATCTAAAATCCATGACACCCGAATAAACTGGGGTCTCGGCTTCATTATTACATGCATACTCTAAAGACTTGAAAAACCCCATAAAGATCGAAATCATGATACAGAGAGATGGGACGAATACTCACAGGAGCGACCTCGCTAGTTCCACCCTTCATGCAGCTAGCTTGAAGAGCTTCCTTGTTGAGATCAAATTTCTCAGCATCTTCCTTTTGACTATTTGCAATGAAGTATAGCATCCCCACTAGCTCATCGCCCATCGTAGCAACTGGATCGGAACAAGGCGGTGGCTGGGAGGCGGGGAGACCGGGAGAGAATGGGAGAGAATGGGAGAGAACGGGAGAGTGCTGCTGGTCTACCAGAGGGGTGAGGCTCACTTTGGTGAACAGAACACGCGGCTGGAACTCTTGTGTCACCTCACGCGTAGCATGTTGTCACGTCAATTCAATGTGAGGACATGATGAATAATTTGACCGACGTGTACTAGTACTACTAGTCGTACAAGTACTACTTACCTAGTATGAGTAGCGCAATATACGATATAGAGGACTACTAGTAGTACAAATTTTAGAAATGGTGTACATTCATCTAATCTCCAGGTTGCTTCCATATTGCTTTAAATAATATCAGAGGGGCATTGCTAAAGCCTTAGTTTTAAGGGCATTATGCAAGAGTGTTTAGAAGGAGCTTACAAACAGGTGCCTACAAAGTTACAAGGCTGTGCGATAGACTTGTAGGCTACATGAGTAATACAAAATATAATTCCCATTGGACAACACTTTCACAAACAAGTACGCACTTGAAGCTTAATTGCTATATATGGCTTCTGCACAGCATCTCCATCATCATTATCAAAATACATGCTACGCAGGTGATGTAGGATGCACTTGATCCCAGAAAGGTATTTAACCTTCAAACTAACTACAGTACAAAATAACCAACATAACAGGATCATCCGACAACTAGCTGGATACATGGCTCAGTCTAGATATCACTACGAATCAAGTTGTGCATATTAGCTGTTGGCATAAACCACATCGCCGCATGTCGTGTTTGCAAAAGCCATTCATCGCTTGGAAGCTTGATGCCTTTCACAAACTGAAGTTCATCTAGCAACAAGCTGTGTTGACAAATCTCTAGATATCATGCTTCATGAAATCCATGGTACGATGTGTAAACACTGTTCCCCCTGGCGAATGGAACTTGCATAGCACGATAATCATCGCCGGTGATATGTTCGATGATTGGTTGGATGATCGGATAATTGAGCCCGAGGAATAGGGAGTGGTTGCCGAGGCTGTAAACCTGCCTCCAATTGAATACGCCTGGCCCAACGGAGCTCGGATATTTCTCAAAGACGAAGCAGACATAGCCATCACAGTCGCGAACGCCCCACGCATTGTACTGCATGTGGTTTGATGAAATGGTTTGGTCACTTTGGTACGTGCGAATGAGCATCAAATGCCCACTGTCAGCTGAACGAGTAATAAACCACCACCCATTAACATTTATATTTCCAGGTGCTGGAATTATAAAGGCCAGCGCATTTGCGTCTGCTGCACCAAATCAAATTGGAGACCAAAAGGACAAAAATATACAATCATGTTTAGAGTATGTGTGGAATTAAGATTATTATAATAGTGACACAGATCACGGCCAGAGAATTACAATGCCGTGGTCGTCATGGTTCAAAGATGATGTAAAAATGAGAGGAAAACAACTATGCCAGGGCCTACTCATATTCTACCATAACAGTTAGATGCCAAATGTTCTCGTATCAACTCTAACAATAACATGCGTGGTTATAAAAATCTTGGAAATGACAGTAACATATAGCAATCATGTGGTTATACTTATAATATCTATTCTAACAATCATTAGATGCCAATTGTTCTCATATCAACTCTAACAATAACATGTGTGGTCATAAAAATCTAGGAAATGAGAGGAACATATAGCAATGATGTGGTTACACTCATAATATCTATTCTAGCAATCATTAGATGCCAATTGTTCTCATATCAACTCTAACAATAACATGTGTGGTCATAAAAATCTAGGAAATGAGAGGAACATATAGCAATGATGTGGTTATAGTCATACTATCTATTCTAAATTTCTAACAATCAACAGGCAGTCATATTCATATGGTAAAGATGAGATGAGATAGAACAATTACATGACGATAGATTCCACCAGTATATGCAGCCAATCTATCCGTCCACCGCGTAAACGATGCCATCGTGCACTATAGCATCAGCCAGAAATAGAGGGCAAATAGGATTGATGATGAGCCATAACCATGTATGACGACCGGATTCCAGATAGGCTAATCCCCCGTCGAACAAGGCAATGAGCTTGTAATCTATGTAGTCTTCTGATGGTGTGGGTACTTCATAGATTACAACCTTCAGCAAACGGAGGTCCAACCAAGTGCCCGACGCCTCTCGTGCGTAGTAGGCAGGAGTGTCCTGCGGACCGCGAGGCTCGATGTCGGCAGTATCCAATGATGGAAGGGTGATCTCTCGCTGGGTGTAGATATCCACGAGATGACACAGACTACCTGATTGGTGGATGAGGACGATCCAGTTGGCCTTCATGCCCGCCCAGTAGTGGCGGCGCATGAAGGGCAGGTGGGCGGGGAGTGGTAGCATGTCGAGGGGCACGACGGCAACCTCCGTAGGATCGTCACATCAGTGTCTGGGCCAGTTGCGAGGATCGGGCATTAGCAAGCAGGGTGTCTTGAAAAGGGCCGGCCGGCTATCGATGAGTAGACGGTGCATAGACACCGAGCATGCGGCCAGACGCACGGTGCTAAGCAGGTGCATACGATTACAGATCTGCTCCAAGAGAACATCGGGGAGGGAATTCCAATTGCGGCTCTGCGTGTCAGTCGGTTTTGCCATTGGGTTTTTTAGGGCGCTGAGTGATTGGGGTTTTCGGTGCGTGCGGGCAAGCGGGGAAGTGGATGCTGGTGGGCGAGAGAAGAAGATGGCGTGTGTGGGCGAGCAGTGAGCAGGGGGAGATGGTGCGCGCGAGCGAACAAGGAAGATGGCGCGGGCGGGCGAGCAGTGAGCACTGGAAAATGGTGTGCGGACGAAGATGGGGAAGGGACGTCCATGGGTAAGAGAGGAGGAAGAAGAGGAAGAGACGGGGAAGAAGGTGCATTAAATCTCAATTCAACTAGTACTACTAGTATACACGAGTGTAAATAGTTAAGTGGATGACATGTGGGTCTACGTCAAGCGGGCCCATATGTCAGTCAACGGAAGAGAGAGGTGCATACGCGTAATTGCGGAAGCGTGCTCCACTGACAGACATGATGGCACTATAGGGTAAGGCTGATTTAGTAACACCAGCACGCTGGCTCAGCTTATTAATCAAGTGTCCCATCTGCTGCAGCGTGTATTGTCACTTCACTTTGAAGACTAGTAGTTGAATAGACCTATGGGGAATAATGGATCGCCAAGACTTCCTATCTGTGCGTCTACTCTCATCCTGTCCAACATTAAGAACCATTAGCCAAGGCTCCCAGTGCCAATTACGTAGTAGTACCTACTCCCTCATTCCGGTTTATATACAGCTCAATAAAAAAGATTCATCAACCAAGGTAATAGGAGATGATGAGTGCCAGAGGAATTTTTTGTAGTACTACTGTAGTACTTTGCAAAAGTACTCAATTAATGGGCTCGTTTTCCTCAAGAAAATTGTGTTTATGAACGTATTAATTTCAATGCATGCGTGCATGCGTGAACAATGACCATGACTTTTACATGCATTGGAGTAATTCTTGCATGGAACGTTTTAATGAAGCTTGAAATATGAACATGTGAATGGGAGGGACTAGAACCCTCACGCATGCATGCAACACTCACACGTACACATGCACGCATGCAACACTCATGCAGCCATGCATGCGGCACGCAGAACACGACGCAACACACACACTCACGCTCAAGTGCTCAACCTACACGTGCATGCACACACATACACAGCCAGGGTGGTTCGCGAGCAAGGGTTGGACTCCTGTCGCGCCTGCGTAAAGTTTTGTTCAACTTATTTCTTTGCTCTGCCAACTGACAGGTGGGACCCAGAAACCACGTGCCAATTTAACCAGTCAAGAAAGTGCCACGTAGACTATTTGGCCGGTCAGCAAAGTGCAATACGGTGCTCTACGGTGAGCTAGTGACCGTATAATCGCCGCAAAATGTATATAGTGATTGTAATGAGCGTATTATGAAGTTTAGTGACCATATTGTTACAAATACAGTGACCGCCACTGTATTTATCTCATTTCAAATTAAGCCATATTAACCGGAAAGGAGGCAGTATGGACTACTAGTACTACTGTGTCCCGTCAACTCGCAGAATGAGGAGAAGCTTGCTTACTATGCCCTCTCCCTCGCCCGCGCACGCGGTGGCTCGCGGGATGAGGAAAAGCTTGCTTAGTACGCCTACGCCCTCTCCCTCGCCCACGAGCGTCGTGGCTCGCAGGACGAGGAGAAGATTTTGACTATAGCGCGCTCTCCCTCGCCCTCGCTCATGTGGTGGACATGCGGCAGTTCATTCGGTGTCAGATTGCCAAAAGCATATAGTACTCAAGTACCATCATTGTTGAACTTGGACCTCCCGAAGAGGCGAAGAGCCAAGCGCAAGGTTTATAGGAGTACGAGCAGTCGTACAACTATAGTGAACAACCGCTACTGTATGATGCTGCCACGTCACCTATAGCCAAAGCTGTGCCACCTCTTTTTCTCACAAAGAGTGTTGGAGCCCGTGGAACAGCCACACAAGTTGCATGTACACATAACACATCTACTAGTAAATTTTAAAGGACAAATGCCAACATGCCACACAAGTTCATCTCCACTTCATGTGATAAATTTGTGCACGACTACTCTACATATATTTATAGTGCTACCATTCACAATTTACCATACTCCACTTACACGTCATAGATGGGCTCCATGTTGTCCTCTAGGTTCCAGTCCCAGGTGTTCTTCATAGATGGCACGATCCATAGCGGTGGGCAACGGGAATCATTGTCACAGCTTTCTAGTCTGGTTCCACACGATGAAGACTCATCCAAGCTGAAGCAGCATAAATCAGGGATTGCGTGTCCCAACATGTTCAACCGGCGGTGCACACTGAAGACACAACCATGCTTCATGAATGGTAGGCCTTCGGTGTCGTGCACGGAAGGTGGCATCTGTTTGACAATGGGGTAGCTGTCCCCAATGAAAAGCGAGTACTCTCCAAGAGTGTTCCTCAGCTCCCACATAGCATCACGGGGGTCGAGCACAGAGCCGTCCATTTGGTACACGTGGCATCTCAGATCTAGACACATGGTGACGTACATGGTCAAGGTCCATGCAGGATAATGTTGTGCTCAAATATGGCTCGTAGTAATATTGTGCAGCGAGTAGTACTACTATACTATATAGGAAGTTCAATAACCGACTGATTATATATAGCCATTTTTGGCTACACAAAGGAGATAAGACATGGAAAACAAAATGGTGGGAGTGGATTCAAGAGCCAGCTATACGTGTACTCCTAGGTAAAAAGTACTACTCTCGTCGATCCCTGCAACACACTACTATGGATCCGAAGTAGTAGTAGTAGTAGTAGTAGTAGTAGTAGTAGTAGTAGTAGTAGTAGTAGTAGTAGTAGTAGTAGTAGTAGTAGTAGTAGTAGTAGTACAATGAAAGAGAAGGCAATGAGAGAATGGAATACCTGGGTACATGGTGAGGGTCCGATCGTGGTAGATCGTGGCACCTTGTTGCACATCAATGCTTGTGGCACCCCGGCTCAGAGGACCGGTTTACCTTGTGTTCCCAACACAGAGATCATGTCTTCTGGAAACACACAACAACTTGGAACAGAACAGAACTGATTTTATTGATTTGGTACAAGTACAAGCTTGGATATTACATAGGATGATGAGGCCAGGAACACTACTCGTGCTATGACAGTATCTACATTATTTATGAAACATCTCAAGGGCCTCAGTACTAGCAGAAAGACTACAACATAGCGGAACATCGTGTGGGACACTCCATCCCATAGGGACACTGCTGGGACACGACCTAGTTAGCGTAGCACGAACCATCGGGATCTCCATCACCGGCTTCTCCTGCATCTGGCATGATACGCCAGGTGAGTACTTGGAATGTACTCGCAAGCTCACACCAACCAAAATAGTGCAGCAAACAGCAACATGGCAATGAATATGTTTAATGCTTTAGGATGATCACTTACTGTTACCAACTTACTCTCTTCCGGGTTCACACATGACCCCCGGAGTACTCGTGACCCATCAGTCACTTCCGAGCATGAGACGAGTTCTTCCATCATTATTATTACGGTTGACCACACAGTGTGACCCAGTGCGGACTGTGTCCAATACCGTGGACGCGGCTATTCGAATAGATTCTTACACTCTGCAGAGGATGCACACGTTACCCACACCATGGATATTCGTCCAACAAAACTTGCCTAACCCGTGACCCTTCCATCGTACCACCGACAATCATCCCCCATCCGAGTCATGCCCTGGATGGCCCCTGTGTCACTCCTAACACCTGCCACCGTCGTGGCCAACTAAACTATCCCAAATGGGGACGCCGACAAATAACTCAACTTGGGCTCACGAGGTTATCGTCGTCTACCTGATAAGGGTAGCACGCACGCATAACCTCCCCTCTTAGGTGGTACCGGTAAAAGAGCACGTGGTCAGACCAAGTCAAGGCCGTCCCATTCCGGCAGATGTGGCTGCACGGGTAAGTCCGGGTCGGTGGCACTTGATCAACCATTAAAGTGAATTTAACAGGTAAAGTTGTTGGTCAAATTAGTTATGTTGGACAAATGAACTAGCATGGCAGGGTTATTGCAATATAATCAACAATATAGAATATGGCCTATTTAAATTGAATTAAATGCAAAATAATCCACTATAAAGCCAATACTATTGCTATGCCTTATGCAATGGATGATGTGGCTTGCCTTGCTCAAGTGGAGTGTCTACAAACTCCTAGTCTTCAAATCCACAGTAATTTCCCTCTGAAAATATTTTTAAATAGCAAAAGAAAATGTTACATAAAGCCTTTCTGTTTGCCAAAAATTCTGTGAACATTGGAAAAATAACAAATTTTGTCAGAAAATAGAGGGAATCAATACAAAACCACAGCAAAAAGAATCAATTCAATTGGACTTGTGGTTTAAAAGAAATGGCTGGTCAAAGTTTCTGGTCAAACTGGATTAAAACAGAAATAGAAATTCCCTGGGAGGGCCACGTCGAAGGCGTAAAGCGCCAGGGCACCTCGACTTATTCCGCTTCGGCGCGTGGGCGGAGTCGCGGACGAGTGGGGCCCGGCGGTCAGATTTAAAAGAAAAAGAGGAGGAACAGTATGAGGGCGGCTCACCGACGCCGATAGCCAGCGATAGCGCCGGCGGCGAGCTCGGGAGATTGCGGGGTTGGAGCGAGCGGTCGACGGCGGTTCACCCCGTACCCGTAGCTTCTCCGGAAACGGCCTAATGGCATCGCCCCTTTCCTCTCCGGCGGCAGTTGCTTTCGGTGGTCGTCGGGGACGGCAACTCCGGCAGCGTTCCGGCTGGGCAAGGGGTCAAGGAGCACCAGGAGAGCTTGTTGAGCTCGAGGGTGAGGTCCGGCGAGGCTGGGGTGGAGCGAAACTAGCTGGAGCAGAGTGAGGGATCGGCGGCAAAGGTTCGGCCGGAGTCGAGGGAGACGAGCTCCCAGCTCTCAACGGAGCTCTCTAGAGGCGATTGGGAGGCGGAGAGGTGGAGTGGTGAGGCTGGGAAAGGCCGGGCGAGGCTATTTATAGGCGGGCGGA
This sequence comes from Elymus sibiricus, assembly GCA_039707655.1. Taxonomy (NCBI): domain Eukaryota; kingdom Viridiplantae; phylum Streptophyta; class Magnoliopsida; order Poales; family Poaceae; genus Elymus; species Elymus sibiricus. Next base: position 214,813,306 of record CM077670.1, read on the forward strand.
GGCTTCTGGAGCCCATCGGTGACGTGGCCACGTCGCCAGAGCAAGGACGGCGAGGTGGCCGTCGCTGAGCGGGGCTATGTGATGGAGGCGCTCAGTGGAGTAAATGGACGCGACGGCTCCGCGGGAAGAAGACGACAGCCAGCTCACCGCACAGTGGCCGCATGGGCGCAATAGTGCGGCGCGGCACTGGCGGACGGCGAGGACGATTCTGGCGAGGAGAAGACTCCAGAGCGGCTACGTGGGCGGAGAAGAGGTCATCGGCACGCTGGGACAAGGGACGGCAACGCAGGGCCGCCGGAGTGGTCACATCCGACGGGGTCGCCGCGCAGTGCGCGTGCACAGGCATGCCAGCGTCGTGATCACCTCAGTTACTGGCACCTGGAGGCCACGCACGCCTGACAAACTTTGTCCAGTGCGTCGACCCTAGGTCATGTAGCCTCTCTGTGCCACTGAATCGGCTAGGTGCATCCTGAGATGAAGGGTAGCATTAAGAACAGCTTCTGGCTAGGATCTTGGGAGGGATCTGGAGAGGAGATGAGATGTGCTCCCAGCCAAGTGAGTTGTCTAGGGTGTTCTGGATAGGAAGGAGTACATGCTGGAGAAAATTGAGCAACTTTTGCTAAGAATTGAACATAGTTCATGTGCAACTCATAATCTGGTCCAGAAACTTAGTGAGGTTGTTGCACTCATATAGATGCTCTCCTGAAGCTGAAATTTGGTGTGTGTGGGTTATTTGGTGAAGACAAGATGCCATAAAAATTTCAGCTCCAATGGGTACCTCTAGCTGGTACTTCCTTCACAGAGATTTGAAATGACCAGAAGCTTGTCATAATATTCTTGCTGAAAAATTGAACTGGACTAGGAGATGTTTTTGGATATTGTGGAAATATATGACCCCTAGTATCTCAGAGATTTATTTGGGAATTTTCTGAGTCAAGGAAATATATATTGCTTCACAAAGGGTCAATTCTGTCCAGAAGATAAAAGGAATATTCTGGACAAAATTTTGTACTGGCCAAAGAAATATTTTTGGAGATTGTGGGAGTAGATGATGTCAAGAAGATGTGGTATTAATTTGGGATTTTTCTGATCAATAGAACTATAGGTTGCTTCACAACCCATAGTGAGAATGAGCATTTCCAAAGGGATAAATGAATTATTTTGAGAGAATAAAAATTAGGGTTTGATCCAGCAGGGTTTTGGAGAGATTATGAAAGCCTTGGCACACTTGGGAGAAGAAATGGAAGTGTGCTCAAGTCCAAAGTCCAAAGAATTGATTCCAAAAACTAACAAATGGCAAATAAAATCAGCAAAGTTTTGAAAAGAAAAAGTTTGAAAAAAAATCAGGGTGTCACAAACCTACCCCCCTTAGGATGAATCTTGTCCTCGAGATTCGGTTGCTCAGGGAACAAATACGGATATGCTGATCTCAGAAAATCCTCTCTTTCCTAGGTGGCTTCTTCCTCAGTATGGTGATCCCACAGTACCTTGTAAAATCGGATCACTTTGCTCCTAGTGGTTCTCTCCATCTCATCCAAAATTCTGATAGGTTTTTCCTCATAGGTCAAATCCTTGGTCAGCTCTAGTTCACTCATATCTGCCTGTTTGATCGGAGGTGCAATGCACTTTCTTAGCTGTGATATGTGGAAGACATCATGAACCTCGGACAATTCTGGTGGTAGCTTCAACTGATATGCCACTCTACCTCTTCTAGCAATCACCGGAAAGGGACCGATATATCTAGGTGCAAGTTTTCCTCGAGTGTGAAACCTCTTTACCCCTTTCATGGGAGTTACTCGGAGATAAGCATATTCTCCGGGCTCAAAAGTTACCTCCCGGTGTTTTGGGTCGTAGTAACTCTTTTGACGGGATTTAGCTGCTCGAAGACGCTCTTGAATTTCCTTAACTTGCTTCTCAGCCTTGAGCATCAAATCCATGCAAAAAATATGGCTGTCTCCTGTCTCTGACCAATTTAAGGGAGTGCGGCATTTACGGCCATACAGTGCTTCAAATGGTGACATTTTGAGGCTCGACTGATAGCTGTTGTTATAGGAAAATTCTGCAGAGGGTAGACTGTCCTCCCACTTGGGTCCATAGGTGAGGGCACAAGACCGAAGCATATCTTCCAATATCTGGTTCACTCATTCGGTCTGCCCGTCTGTCTGTGGATGATATGTCGTGCTATGCTTTAACGTTGTTCCCAAGGCCTGATGCAAACGTAGCCAGAATGCTGACGTGAACAAGGATCCTCTATCCGATGTGATGGACTTGGGTACTCCATGAAGGCTAACTATCCGGGACATATAGAGTTGTGCAAGTTGATCGGCCTGGAAAGTAGTCTTTACTGGAATGAAATGAGCCACTTTGGTAAGTATATCCACAATAAGCCAGATGGCATCATGGCCTCTCGTTGACTTGGGTAGTCCAACAATGAAGTCCATGCATATATCATCCCATTTCCATTGTGGAACCAGTAAGGGTTGTAATAGTCCAGCTGGTTTCTGGTGCTCAGCCTTAACCTTATTGCATAGGTCGCAACACGCGACATAGTACGCAATATCTCTTCGCATTCCTGGCCACCAAAAAGTTTCCTTTAGGTCCTGGTACATTTTTGTTCCTCCCGGGTGAATGGAATATGCGGATTCATGTGCCTCTTGCAATATTTGCTGCCTCAGGTTTTCCTGGTCAGGCACGCATATTCGGCTGTCAAACCATAATGTCCCTTGCTCATCAACACGGAAGGACTTGGCCTTTCCTTGTTGAACATTCTTCTTGATCTCCTGTATGCTCTTGTTTGTTTTCTGAGCCTCCTTAATTTCTTCCATGAGTATTGGAGTGATTTCCAACGTATCCGGGGCAATCGGGCCACAAAGTACCAAGTTGAGCTTGGCAAATTCTTCTTGTAGCCTTGGATGAATACCTTCCATTATTGCATTCACAGTGCCTGGTTTTCTGCTGAGGGCATCTGCGACCACATTGGCTTTTCCTGGATGGTAATTGATCCCAAGGTCATAGTCCTTGACCAGTTCAAGCCATCTCCTCTGTCTGAGGTTGAGATCGGGTTGTGTGAAAATATACTTGAGACTCTTGTGATCTGTGTATATGTCACAGCGCTGCCCAATGAGGTAATGCCTCCAAATTTTCAGGGCATGAACCACGGCTGCCAATTCTAAGTCATGAGTGGGGTAATTCTCTTCATGGGGTCGTAGCTATCGGGATGCATATGCTACAACCTTTCCTTCTTCAATTAATACGCAGCCAATTCCATGCCTGGAAGCATCACAGTATATGTCAAAGCTCTTATGGATATCTAGAAGAATTAGGACAAGGGTTGTGGTTAGCCTCGTCTTTAGTTCCATAAAGCTGCTATCGCATTCTTCTGTCCAGACAAACTTGTGATTCTTTTTCAACAATTCTGTCAGTGGCTTGGCTATTTTAGAGAAGCCTTCAATGAAACGATGATAGTAGCCTGCCAAACCCAGGAAACTGCGAAGTTCAGTCACCGAGGCTGGTGTCCTCCAGTTTAATACAGCAGTCACTTTGCTGGGGTCGACGACCACACCTTGTTCTGACAGAATGTGCCCCAGAAATCCCACCTCTCTTAACCAAAATTCACACTTGCTGAACTTGGCATACAAGCGATGGGTCCTTAATCTTTCCAGGATAGCACGGATGTGTTGTTTGTGCTCCTCTTCATCCTTGGACTGTATAAGGATATCATCAATGAACACCACTACAAACTTGTCCAGAAAGTCCATGAAGACCTTGTACATCATGCTCATGAAGTAAGCTGGAGCATTTGTTAGCCCGAACGACATCACTGTAAATTCATACAGACCATATCGGGTGCAAAGGCTGTCTTGGGGATATCTTCTTTCCTAATTTTCAACTGGTGATACACCGTTCAGAGGTCAATCTTGGAAAATACCCGGGCTCCACTCAACTGGTCGAACAGATCATCAATGCGAGGGAGCGGGTACTTATTTTTAATAGTGACCTCACTCAGTGGGCGATAGACCACGCACATTCCTAGACTGCCATCCTTCTTCTTGACAAATAGTACAAGTGATCCCCATGGTGAGATGCTTGGGTGAATGTACCCTTTCTGTAACAGTTCATCCAGCTGCTTCTTTAGTTCCACCAGCTCTGTGGACGGCATACGATAGTACTTCTTGTATATTGGAGCGGTTCCGGGAATAACATAAATAGCAAACTCCAGTTCCCGGTCAGGTGGCATTCCCGGTAGTTCCTCGGGGAACACATCGGGAAATTCACTGACTATCGGAATCAAATTCATATCCGTAACGGTGGTCTTGAATGCCATTCCCTTCTTTGCCATCATTCTGCTAGCGATAAACTGAACTGTTTGTCCTGCCGGGTTGACCAGTGTCACTGTTCTGGTGGCACAGTTGATGCAGACCTGATGCGGTGTCAACCAGTCCATCCCCAGTATTATGTCCAGTCCAGGGGATTCAATGGCAACCAGGGTGGCTGGAAACTTAACTCCATGTATCAAGATTTCCAGGTCCTTATATATGACATTTGTTCTGAGCATGGATCCAGGGGATTGTACCACCATGATTTTGTCCAAAAGAGAAGGATAAAATTTGTGTATGGTGGCAAAACTCCACGAAATAAACGAATGGGAAGCCCCAGAATCAAATAAAATTATTGCGGGTATGTCGTTAACAGAAAACATACCAAGGACCACGTCTGATGCTTCGCGGGCTTCCTCAGCGGAGATGTGATGGACATGGCCACGACAGAAGCTCTGATTGGGGCGGCGTCCGATGTTGTTGACATGTGGCTTGAAGTCAGACTGTGGCTTTCCAGCCCTTGTGGGGAACTGCTTTGAATAATGCCCGCCTTGTCCGCAAGTGAAACAAGTGTTGTTGCGTCGGCAGTCTTCCAGCACTGGCTGCTTGCCATAGGTCTTGTCCTGGTTACCTGGCTTGTTGTTATTATTGCCATTGTTCCAAGTAGGCTTGTATTCATGCTGAACCGGTTGCCAGATACGTGGCTTCTGCACAAACTGCTCGTGGTTGTCCTTCTTGGGTTCAAACTTATGTTTGCGGTCATCATATCCAGACTTATGCTCCCGTTCAGCAATGAAAGCTTTATTCACCAGGGTCTGAAAGTCCGGAAAATCCAGCATGCAGAGCTGACAACGGAGGGCATGGTTGAGTCCCCCTAGGAACCGATCTATCTTCCTTTCCTTCGTGGACACATCATGGGTGGAGTATCGTGCCAGATTATTGAATTTGTTCAGATACTCACCGACTGACATGCTTCCTTGAGTAAGAGCAAGGAATTCCCTCTGCTTCACCTTCATAATGCCGGTGGGAATATGGTATCTTCGGAATACCTCCTTAAACTTCTCCCAGGAAATGTTTTCCCCAGGAGGCCACACCATTTTCGCATTATCCTACCAGATAGCCGCCGGTCCTTCCAGATAGTGAGTAACAAAAGGAACCTTGTCTGACTCATCACAGCGAGCTATTTCCAGCTTCTTTTCCATGGTCCTCAGCCAGTCATCAGCTTCAATTGGATCAACAGCTTGACCAAAACTAGGCGGCTTGGTATGCCGAAAATCAGACAACTTGGAGTGTGTCCCATTATTCTGATTCTGCCCTACCATAGTCTGCATACTCTTCAGAAACTCCATCAGATCCCGATTCCTTTTCTCCTCAAACATCCTCATGATCTGATCAGTGTTCGGTGGTTGTGGTGGTGGAGGCGGCAAATCCTCTGGTGATTGTCCTGCCTATCTGGCGGATCGACGGACCGGAGTTCCATCGCCGCCTTGATTGCTACACCTCTTCATCCTATATCCGTTCCCATTGCAAAACACCAAATTCATGAGCAACATCCATAGGGGAAATACAACAATGTGACACCAAGAAAACAAAACCAAAGGAAAGCGAGAAAAGCAACATAATTATACAAGGCAGCCCAACATCATACATGGCAAACTAGTAGGGGGTTATCATGACTGGTACTACTCATACGGCAGTTGACATATGCAAAGATGCTATGATGCATACACATGCGGAAACTCAGCATCAGAGCAGCTGGAGTGGCTAGCACTGAGGCCCACTCAGCTAGGGTCTCACGTCGGGTACCAGACGAAGTGCCTGGCTATCCGAGCGAGCTAGAAGGAGTCTCAGGCATACGTGGAGGTGGAACAGGCGGTGTATACAAAGGTGAAAATGCAGGAGGAGGAGGAGACTGTGCTGCCGTAGCAGCGGCAAGTGCCTCTTGGGCACGGGACAGCTCCTCAGCCAAGGAGATGATCATACGATAACTGGTGTTCAGATAGCGAGATAAAACACCAGTCGCACGATCACTCGTCGGATCAACAGGCGCAAAAAGGACTCGCCCTGTCGTAGGCGACAGGGTAGGATAGTGAAAGAAACCTGGGTGTGTCTGCATCCCGACCTCGTGGAAGCGCAAGTCAGTGAGAACCTCCATAGCAGCAAACTGGATCACCAGATCGGGAGTAGAAGCAGTTCCGCCCTTGGAAGAGCGGGAGTAGCTGCCGATCTCCGAACTCGCAGTAAGAAAAGCCTCAGCGTGGTACTTGAACACCGAATCTGCAAGCTGCTCTTGGAACACCTGGTGCACTGGGTCTTCGCCATTGGGGTACAGTCGAAGCCAGACGCTACGGAACAGTACTGGAAAAGTGAACGGTGCCGGCTCATGGTTGTAGTGGTACGGAACTGGTGCCATCTACACTCATCAGACCAGCTGTTAGTAAAACCAATGAATCGAGATGCATGCTATGCAACAAGCAAATGCAGCAGGCAAAACACACACCAAGACTCTACACTAATCGAGATCCTAGCGCGGGGTTAACTAGGGTGTCCTACAGTCAGCACGGCTCTGATACCAAGCGTTGTGGCACCCCGGCTCAGAGGACCGGTTTACCTTGTGTTCCCAACCCAGAGATCATGTCTTCTAGAAACACACAACAACTTGGAACAGAACAGAACTGATCTTTATTGATTTGGTACAAGTACAAGCTTGGATATTACATAGGATGATGAGGCCAGGAGCACTACTCGTGCTATGACAGTATCTATATTATTTATGAAACATCTCAAGGGCCTCAGTACTAGCGGAAAGACTACAACGTAGCGGAACATCGTGTCGGACACTCCATCCCATAGGGACACTACTGGGCACGACCTAGTTAGCGTAGCACGAACCATCGGGATCTCCATCACCGGCTTCTCCTGAATCTGGCATGATACGCCAGGTGAGTACTTGGAATGTACTCGCAAGCTCACAGCAACCAAAACAGGGCAGCAAACAACAGCATGGCAATGAATATGTTTAATGCTTTAGGATGATCACTTACTATTACCAACTTACTCTCTTTCGGGTTCACACATGACCCCTGGAGTACTCGTGACCCATCGGTCACTTCCGAGCATGAGATGAGTTCTTCCATCATTATTATTACGGTTGACCACACAGTGTGACCTAGTGCGGACTCTGTCCAATGCCGTGGATGCGGCTATTCGAATAGATTCTTACACTCTGCAGAGGTTGCGCACGTTACCCACACCATGGACATTCGTCCAACGAAACTTGCCTAACCCGTGACCCTTCCATCGTACCACCGACAATCATCCCCCGTCCGACTCATGCCCTGGGTGGCCCCTATGTCACTCCTGACACCTGCCACCGTCATGGCCAACTAAGCTGTCCCAAACGGGGACGCCGGCAAATAACTCAACTTGGGCTCACGAGGTTATCGTCGTCTACCTGATCAGGGCAGCACGCACGCATAACCTCCCCTCTTTGGTGGTACCGGTAAAAGAGCACGCGGTCAGACCAAGTCAAGGCCGTCCCATTCCGGCAGATGTGGCTGCACGGGTAAGTCCGGGTCGGTAGCACTTGATCAACCATTAAAGTGAATTTAACATGTAAAGTTGTTGGTCAAATTAGTTATGTTGGACAAATGAACTAGCATGGCAGGGTTATTGCAATATAATCAACAATATAGAATATGGCCTATTTAAATTGAGTTAAATGCAAAATAATCCATTATAAAGCCAATACTATTGATATGCCTTATGCAATGGATGATGTGGCTTGCCTTGCTCAAGTGGAGTGTTTACAAACTCCTGGTCTTCAAATCCACAGTAATTTCCCTCTGAAAATATTTTTAAATAGCAGAAGAAAATGTTACATAAAGCCTTTCTGTTTGCCAAAAATTCTGTGAACATTGGAAAAATACCAAATTTGGTTAGAATAGAGGGGCTCAATACAAAACCACAGCAAAAAGAATCAATTCAATTGGACTTGTGGTTTAAAAGAAATGGCTAGTCAAAGTTTCTGGTCAAACTGGATTAAAAACAGAAAAAAGAAATTCCCTGGGAGGGCCACGTCGAAGGCGTAAAACGCCAGCGCGCCTCCACTTATACCGCTTCGGTGCGCGGGCAGAGTCACTGATGAGTGGGGCCCGGCGGTCAGATTTAAAAGAAAACGAGGAGGAACTGTAGGAGGGCGGCTCACCGACGGCGATAGCGATGGCGGCGAGCTCGGGAGACTGCGGGGTTGGAGTGTGCGGTCGACGGCAGTTCACCCCGTACCCGTAGCTTCTCCGGAGACGGCCTACCAGCATCGCCCCCTTCCTGTCCGGCGGCGGCTGCCTTTGGTGGTCGTCGGGGATGGCAACTCCGGCAGCGTTCCGGCTAGGCATGGGGTCGAGGAGCACCAGGGGAGCTTGCTGAGCTCGGGGGTGAGGTCGGGCGAGGCTGGGGTGGAGCGGAACTAGCTGGAGCAGAGTGAGGGATCGGCGGCAGAGGTTCGGCCAGAGTCGAGGGAGACGAGCTCCCAGCTCTCGACGGAGCTCTCCGGAGGTGATTGGGAGGGGGGGAGGTGGAGTGGTGAGGCTGGGAGAGGCTGGGCGAGGCAATTTATAGGCGGGCGGAGGCTTCTGGAGCCGATCAGCATCGTGGCCACATCGCCGGAGCAAGGACGGCGAGGTGGCCGTCACGGAGCGGGGCGAAGTGATGGAGGCGGTCAGTGGAGTAAATGGACGTGAGGGCTCCGTGGGAAGAAGACGACAGCCAGCTCACCACACTGTGGCCGCACAGGCGCAACAGTGCGGCGCTGCGGTCGCGGCCGGCGAGGACGATTCTGGCGAGGAGAAGACTCCAGAGCGGCTACGTGGGCGGAGAAGAGGCCGTCGGCGTGCGGGAACAAGGTACGGCAACGCAGGGCAGTCGGAGTGGCCACATCCGACGCGGTCGGCGCACAGAGCGCGTGCACAGGCATGCCAGCGTCGTGATCACCACGGTTACTGGCACCTGGAGGCCACGCACGCCTGGCAAATTTGTCCAGTGCGTCGACCCTAGGTCATGTAGCCTCTCTGTGCCACTGAATTGGCTAGGAGCATCCTGAGATGAAGGGTAGCATCAAGAATAGCTTCTGGCTAGGATCTTGGGATGGATCTGGAGAGGAGATGAGCTGTGCTCCCAGCCAAGTGAGTTGTCTGGGGTGTTCTGGATAGGAAAGAGTACATGCTGGAGAAAATTGAGCAACTTTTGCAAAGAATTGAACATAGTTCATGTGCAACTCATAATCTGGTCCAGAAACTTAGTGAGGTTGTTGCACTCATATAGATGCTCTCCTGAAGCTGAAATTTGGTGTGTGGGGGTTATTTGGTGAAGACAAGATGCCATAAAAATTTCACCTCCAATGGGTACCTCTAGCTAGTACTTCCTTCACAGAGATTTTAAATGACCAGAAGCTTGTCAGAATAGTCTTGCAGAAAAATTGAACTAGACTGGGAGTTGTTTTTGGATATTGTGGAAATATATGACCCCTAGTATCTCAGGGATTTATTTGGGAATTTTCTGAGTCAAGGAAATATATAGTGCTTCACAAAGGGTCAATTCTGTCCAGAAGATAAAAGGAATATTCTGGACAAAATTTTGTGCTGGACAAAGAAATATTTTTGGAGATTGTGGGAGTAGATGATGTCAAGAAGATGTGGTATTAATTTGGGATTTTTCTGATCAACAGAACTATAGGTTGCTTCACAACCCATAGTGAGAATGAGCATTTCCAAATGGATAAATGAATTATTTTGAGAGAATAAAAATTAGTGTTTGATCCAGTAGGGTTTTGGAGAGATTATGAAAGCCTTGGCACACTTGGGAGAAGAACTGGAAGTGTGCTCAAGTCCAAAGTCCAAAGAATTGATTCCAAAAAACAACAAATGGCAAATAAAATCAGCAAAGTTTTGAAAAGAAAAAGTTTGAAAAAAAATTAGGGTGTCACCATGGGTAACCACTACTAAGATAGTTGATCCCAATTTGCCAAAGTCAACTACAAGGTTCCAGGTTAGACCGAATGGCGGATGCACATAATCCAACACATCTAGGATCGGCGATCTGATTTTGATCAGGGGATGCGTGGTCCCTTCAAAATAATGGAGTACCGTTAGGGATGCAAATGATGGTTAGTGCATTCCGTTTGTTATCTCCCGTACCGTAGGATGGCACCCAGATGAAACAAGTCCCCTGGCTTGTCACAGCGAAGATGCGGCCTACATGGCACACGGCGTCTTCAAACTTGTGCGGGAACAAATCTGTCGCGGCCAACATGTGCCAGCCTCTGCTGTCAGGGCCATTCTTATTGATGGCAATCCTTATGTCGAACACCGCGATGAGATAGTAATCATCATAGCTGCGGTGCTTGGTCGGCGTGTCCGCAATTGCTATCTTCTTCAATCTCATGGTGGTATCATCATACCTATTCAAGCCGTTCCAGTCCGGAAGGCCGATCCCAATGCTCGACAAGGGGTCAACGGGAACAGCCGCACTGTTGTGGATGTTGTGCAAAATGTTGGTGGTATCCGGCCGTAGGTATGCAAGCCAATCTCCATTGGCACCAACCCAAACCTGTGGGACGGTGGGCAGCGGAGAAATTACGGGATGGAATAACTAAGTATTTTTAGAATATACATTACATGATCAAACACAATAACTGACCTTCTCATCGGACAAAATCCAACTGCCTCTCAACGTCGGCAACTCAAGCGGCGTCAAGATGCAACTACGGCCACGTTGCGGTGGACTGGAGTCCCATTGAATAACCTTCTCCTCGAGGACGCATGGAAGACCAACAAGCATGGCCTTCTCCCAAGCCTGTGTACGCATCGTCTTAAAATAGTTGTTGTAGGAAGCACCGAGTCTTGCGGCGGTGAGGCAGTTGGAGTGGCGTGCAATTGCTCTGAGAGAATCGTTGTCCAAGGTCTCCCAGCCCCAGCAAGGAGGAGAACCTCCTGGCGAATCCATGGTAGCAGCGACGAACTGCCTTGGTCTCTTCAGGAGGGGAACTGGCAAGAAGGAGATAAGAGCTTAACCGTAGGGCCTCGTCCCTTCGTGAAGGAAGTTATGTGGGCACGCATTAGCGGTACTGCGATGGTGCAGTTATGTATATTATTTAATATACGAGTAGTACTAGTACTCCAATGGTCGTATGACCATCATTGGTAAATCTGCCACGTAGACTGTTTTGGTGAGGTGGCGTAAAATAAAAGAAGAGAGAGAATGAGATCGTATGATCCTAAACCAACTTTCCGGGCACAAGCTCCGAGATAATTACATTCATTTCTGTGGGCCCTGACTGACCTGGTGAGAGCTGCCGCAGCTGGCTCCCCAATTTCCTTCTCTCGGGCATTGGTCATCAGGTTTTGTTTATTGATTTAATGTGTGTGGTACCCATCAGAGTACGATTCATTGGAGAACTTGTATATGACACACTGATGACTGCTGACGTGTTCCTTATACCAACGAATCTATCATACAGACTATTGCAGATGCTCTTAGTGTACCAGTTTTCAACTTTTGAATCTCAAGGCCAAGGAGGTACAGTAGCAAGTGGAGGGTAGTACATTCAAATTCGAATCCAACAATATAATTTTCGGTGACATGCATTAACATTTTGCTAGTCAAATATGTGATCAAACTTTAACTCAAAATACAATGGGGACTAGTAAACCAGTCCCGAAGTAGCAGTAGTACTGTTCTCTAGAACCATCGTTGTAACTATCAATGCAGGGAAAGTACACCTGCATACTACAGACCTGCTTGCTGCTCTATTCATGCGCATAGCTGGCTTGCTCAGCCGCTCCTCTCACGCACACACTATTGCGGGGGCAAAACATTTGAGTTCTTTCATACCTCGAGAGTAGGCTTTTTCTTTTCCACTAGTACACGCGTATGTGCACAGCACGTGCAATGTTCAATTTATGAATACAACTTTTCCATGATTTTTGCAAAAGAAAGAAACAATCACATGGCTCTAGAAAAGTCTAACAAATCAACTATTCTACTCCCTCCATCCCATATTATGAAAACGTTTTTCAAGCTAATTTTGTACTATAAGGAGCTAAGTCCATGCGTGCAACGCCACAAGCTACAGAGTTTGCATAGTTCCCAATGCGGCGCCTGGCTTTTCTGGCTCCTCCAGCTTAATTGGGAGGCGGCATTAAAGATGGCAGCTGAGGAAGCAGCAAGCGAGGGCGGCTGCTACTCTACGCGAGCCACGAGATGATGGTGCGTGCAAAATATACGGGAGGGAAAACCCGTGCACGTGGCTGGGCTATCCGCGACCACTAGTACAACGCAACGTAGAATTCCTATTTGTCGCTAGTAGATTGTTCCTTATACATATTGGAGTATTTAACAAAAAACTACCACTTTCAAACCAGCCATACCAAGAAACCACCACTCTACAAGAATTAGCAAAAACATACCAAAAATTTCGTAAACCATCGCAAAAAACTACCAAGTGCCGATTAGGCTCATTTAAACCCATGTGGCACCTTAAGTCAACACCGTCTGCTTGACCAGCAACTTAGGCGTTATGACTTGTGGGACCTACATGTCAGTCTAAAAAAATCCCTGAGTCACCTCCTACCTCCGGCCCGTCCACCTAGTCATCCTTGGCCATGGGAGGCAGCCACCGCCGCCAGCTGAAAGCGAGGTCAAAAGCACCGGCGGCGCGGAGCCCATCTTGCGTCAGCCGGAAGCCAGCTCGACGCGGCGCTCGCGGCCGCTAGCTAGCCAAGCTAGCACACAACCTGTTGGATGCATCCAGCTGCTTGTGTGCAAGCTTTGCTAGCTAGCTTGGCATGGCAGTGCGGCGGCTTGCTCGCGCGTGCCGCGGTAAGGCCAGCCATCCGGCTCGGGCGGAGGCCAGCACGGCGGCTTGCTCGCGTGTGCCGCGCTCGGGCCAGCCATCCGGCGTGGGCGGAGGCCAGCGCGGCGGCTTGTTCGCGCGTGAGCCGCACTCGGGCCAGCCAGCCAACCCGTGCGGAGGCCAGCGCAGCGGCTTGCTCGCGCGTGAGCCGCGCTCGGGCCAGCCAGCCAGCCCGTGCGGAGGCCAGCGCGGCGGCCGGCCCATCCGCTGAAGAGGTGGCCAGCTCGCCCATCACCGGCGCCGGCGACGAACACGCATACGAACTATTTAAAGAAGAGGATAGATGCTCACATGTGGGTCCAGCCTGTCGTAGCAGTCAACTCTATGGTCAAACATACGGTGTTGACTTAAGTTGCATCATCAGCATGGACATGTGGGCCAACCCAGTCATAAACGAGCCTAATCGGCACTTGGTACTAGTTTTTTTTAGGAGTTTGGTACTAGTTTTTTGGCACAGATTGAGAAATTTTTGGTATGTTTTTGCTATTTTTTGTACAATAGTTTCTTGCTAGGGCTGGTTGAAAGTGGTAGTCTTTTGTTAAATACTCTACATATTGTAAGTAGGGGTGAAAGCTAAGCTTTGGAAGTCTATAAGCATGGCTAGTTACATAGTACGTATGTGTACGTAATTCAAACTAAATATCGACCATGGGTGACTAATAACTTGATGGAAAACTCGAAACTATGGAAATACAAACGTATTATTGATACTTGTTTCCATAAACTTGGATCTACATTCCATTCAACGGCTGAGCATGTGGGGCCTTAGCACGATGACTTCCCGACTGTCTAAAACAAGGTTTTCCCGTCTCCGGTAAGGAGGAGGATGACTGCGGCGCGCCTTCGGCTGGCTCTAGTGCTCGTAGTCATCGCTAGGTGGTCTACGAACGTGTAGTTGTATTTTTTTTCACGTCTCATGTTCTTTGTACTGCCACGACTGATGAATAGATCATAAGTATCTTGCAAGAAAACCTTGGTTCAGTGTGTGTGCAAGCGAGAGATCATGCGTGTGTGTGATATGGAGAGACTAAGGCAGAGATAAGAGAGTCATTGCGTGTTTGTGTGTGTGTGGAAGATAGAGAGAGACCTATGGGACTTTGTGTTGTGTAACGTGGAGGCGGATAGATGTAGTCACAGAGTGAGTGTGTGAGATACGCATGCAGACATAGGGAGAGAGGTGTGAATTAGAGAGACGGGGATTTTTGGTGTGCATGTGAGTTAGAGAGAGAGAGAGATAGTGATATATATACATAGAGCTGGAGAGAATATACAAGGGTGTGTGTCTTAAAAGAAGGATCCAGATAGATGGTGTGGTGTGTGTGTCTGTGTCTATTTTGTGCGCGTGTGTGTGGGAAAGGGAGAGTGTGTGTGTGTGTGGAGAAGAGAGACCACTGATGATGTAAACCTAGTAGGGGGGATGATATGGCATGTGTGTCCAAGACAGAGAGAGGCATGTCTAGTGGCGGGACAGCGTGGGTGCGGGCGGGGGTGCATGCTATATATTTGGAAGAGACATCGAGTGTGTGTGAGAGAGGGGTGCGAGAGAGAGAGAGAGAGAGAGAGTGCAAGAGGGGGAGAGAGAGAGAGTGAGTGAGAGAGAGAGATGGATAGAGAAAGTGAGAGAGAGAGATAGATGGAGGTCGATTGTGTGCGAAAAGTGGCCTATAGATAGGCAGAGGAGGTCGATGGTGTTCGAAAGTGGCCTATGTAGGGAGACACAAGTAAATCGAGTCATTGTGTGCATCAGAGAGACTTCATGAGAGATCAAAATAGATGGTGGAGAGAACATCGCGCGAGTTTGAGATCGATGAGATACTAGAGATTTATGGAGAGTGTCGCGACATATAGTGGGAAGAAGGGTCGGGTCTGCATGTGAACAGATGGAAAGAGGCGAGAGGTGCACAAGGAGAGGGAGGGTGTTTGTGTGTAGTGGGGGTGGTGAGTGAGATGTGTGTCAATGTGAGAGTGAGAGATGGTGGAGAGCGTGCGAGAGCCAGATATACGTAGGGAGAAAGATGTTGGGGGTAGTGTGTTTTGTGTGTATGGGAAAGATACATGGCTATAAAGTGTGTGCTTGGGAAAGATAGATGCCGGGAGACCTAGAGAGTGGGGGAACAGATGTGTGCATGTCCGAGAGACAAAGAGATAGAGACCTATATTGGGGTTCAGACCTAGAAGAGAGAGAGAGGGGATAATGTGTGCGCGTGTTTGTGTCCGGGGGAGAGAAAGGCTTGTGTGGGGGGGAGTGGGGCCAGGGTAGTGTGCTTCAAATAAAGAGTGAGGGGTGTATGTCTGAGAGATATAGACGTAAATAAAATACATGGTCAAGAGTGTGTGCACTCATGCTTGATCATTTTTTTCATGTTTCTGGACTATGAGATAGTGATACTTTTGAACATGCGAGGTATATTTTGAAGTACCAGAATTAGTGACCTAAAATTGGAAATTCTGAATTTGACTGCATTATTAGCTTTTTTTAATTCATTTAAATGGGGGTACAACTTTTAACCTGATTGCGTGATTTCAAATTCATATATCAAACCTAGAGATATAGACATACGGTCGTGTTCAAACCTTGTAATCATCCACTTTATTCATACACATACATATTTGTTTGTGTCAACATATTTAGGAGAAACACATTCGAAATTTCATTTGAATTGGAGCATATGATGGTATTTCCTTGCACTAGCTCAATGATCCATATTTGAATTGAATGGACAATCTAAGTTTCGAGTTGGAGACAAACATGCACTTTTTTTCTCACGTGCACAACAAATAAATACTCGGCCATGATATCATAGTCGGTTGTACAAGACGAGAACACATAATTTCAGCCGACAAAAGCTTTCAAACTTCCCGCTCACATCAAAATTTCTCGCGCCCGAAAGTTTAGCCCTACGATATTCCTCTTTTACCCCTGCCACATCAACGGAAAAGGGCTGCTTTGGTAACTCCATTGTTTTCCCCTCTTTGCCCCCAACATTCTAACCCAGAACCACTCCCCTCCCTACCTCCCTCCCTCCCCCAAGCCACCGAATCTAGTCCTCCACCATGGCGGTGCACCTCACACCCCACCGGATCTACCTTCCACACCTTGGAACCCCCAACTGCCAACTCACCACTACACCGGAGCTGCTTCAGCGACTGGCTTGTCCACCGCACCAGATCTCCTTGACCGCCATCATGGTCTAGCGCACCGGATCTACTTCACCGGCGCCCTCGTCCACCATAGTGTAGGCCCTTCACCGACGCCCTCGTCTGCCACATCGCTGGTCCTTCATAGAAGCCCTCGTCCGCCGCAACAGATCCGCCTCACCGAAAGCACTGTACACCGAGCCGGATGTGCATCGCCGACGCCTTCGTCCACTGCACCAGACCCGCTCCACAGACGCCATATTCAACTCCACCGGCCCAGCTTTACTGCCACCGCCGCCTCATCAGGTTATTTCAATTAGTACTCCTTTGGTTTTTCTCGTCTTTATTGTACAACAGTTCACTTACCACAAATCAGCTTTCTTGGATGTCGACAGGCGCCGCACCTAAGCACTGGAGCCGCTTCACCAATGGCGACAGCCGGCCCAACTCAACCACAACACGAGCACCATCAACGACACTTAGCTTTCACATATGACAAAGATGCCCATTCAATTTTTTGTGAGAGGCGCTATTCTGCTTGCACCTATAGGTCCAAACGTGTGGTAGTGAACAGGTTATATGTGCTAAATTACAAATCAGTGCACATGTAGTTACAATGCTTTTTCTTTGTCCTAAGTATTACTGTACTTCCTAGATATTACGGCCTCCTATTTTACTTCTTGCATGCTATATTTATGATAATGGTGTTGTTCTGATGTCACCTCTTGGTTACAATTATTGTACTGGACTGCTTCTATGTTCTCTATGCTAAATTACACATCAGAAAACTAGCTTGTAGTTCCGTTGCTTTTGGTTCGTCTTAACCTACATTTTTCAATGCTAGCTATTACCGCACTGCTCCAAGCCTCTGTTCATAACTTTTTTGTGCGTTATTGATCTTCCCAAGTTGCATGACTAATTTGTTGCTTTTATTCATTATGGAGCGACCAACCGCATCAAGCAAAATGCCTTTTATTTTGGGGCTGGCACCTCGAACAAGCACAAAAATAGAGTGAAGCACACATATTGTCGTGTAAGCACACACCCTTCTTTCATTAGTTTAGATGAATCATTGATGTTCAATTTGAACAGTGCATGTGATTAAAATTAGTTTTACCAAAATAGAGGGGGAAGAATAAACTACAACGACTTGATTTGCATGCACGGGATGCTGACGACATCTTCAAAGAACATTGCAACAGCAGCGAGCCTTCACAGCGACATATGGTAAGCAAGTGTGTTTTAGTTACTGTGAAATGTCATGCGTGTGGGCTGCTTTCTTGGCTTGTGCCCTCAACCTGTAATCCTACAGACTTACAAATAGTTCAGTTGCCTGCTTTGCTGTATTGCTTGATTAGAATGCTTGTTTTTCACTCCCTCCGTAAACTAATATAAGAGCATTTAGATCAATACTTTAGTAATCTAAACGCTCTTATATTAGTTTACAGAGGGAATACTTGTTAGGCTATACCTGAGTTGGCCAATGTGTCAGAAGTGCCTGCCGTACTATCGTAAAGAAATGCATGCATACTTCATTTGACTCCTTAACTTTTCTTAGGAACTCCATCACAAGACTGTCTTGCTAGTTTATATGAGGCCACACTGTTTAAGTGCTTTCTCAGAATATTTCAACTGTTTATATGCTTGGGCAACTAAATATAGCTGTGGTACACTGCCTTTCAGCTAACCATTTTAATTTGTTTTCGGCTGATGCAACTTCAAACCATTTAAATATAGCTTGCCATGCTTGCCAATAATTTGTATGTAGTTTACCATGTAAGCTGACTGCCTGGATCATGCGATAACTATTTGTTACTTATGTCCAGCAGAAACCTTTCAGGATGCAGTTCAAACTAGGACACAATGTACACCCCCAGGATCTATTTGTGGAAGCAGTGTGCCATCCATGTTACCAGATGGTAGCAGTTCAGAGGCAACCCCGTTGGAGAGAACAGATATTATAGTTCTTGAGGCTCTACTAGAGGTAGAAAGAGAGGGTGTGGCTCCCATGAATGAGGTAATCCTGATCATGAGGCTGGAAATTATGCAATTAGCTACACGCATTATGCAAGCAAACCAAGAAGTGGAGCAAGTAAGACAGTTGCATTTGGAGACGGAGAAGGTCCTGCCGCTTCTGCTATCTGAAGCCCAGGCTAATCCTAGTTCTTCTTTAGATAGTAGTTGAAATTGGCATTAGATTAGTATACTTGCATGTTGTGTCATATTTGTGAATGGATTATGTTGTAAGACCCCTTATTTGTTGTCCATGTCTTCTAATGATCTGATTTTCTTAGGCGAGGCAATCCTCAGTACTTGTAGGAGTGGACATAAGGTGAACTGTTTTTCGTGTGAGCAGATTGTGTTGGATGAAATAACTGTTTGACTGAAAGTGGATTCAATCTTCTGAATTCGAGTATCATGGCATTTGTAAATCATATTCATATATAAAGGTGGAATACATCTTTGTTGTGCTTTTGAAGATATCTAAAAAAACATAGAATGATTTATAAAGATTCGTAATCGAATACAAAATGGATTCGAATTTAGTTGCCAGGGTAAACTTGAATGCTTATTCTCCCGAAATTCGAAAGAAGCGGCAAAAAACACCCACTCCCACGTCGGCTGCCCGAAACCAGTGTTTGGGAGATCGAAATTACTGTCTACCCCTGACACACACAACCTATCGGCCCGATTTCCACTGCTCTAAATAGGGGTAGGTTTGTAACTTCACTCAGACATGACACGACCGCCTCTCTTCCCATTCAAACATGGTGGGTGCCAAACGTGGGCGGCAAAACACATTTGATTCAAGCTCATCCCAAAGACCTCTCTCTCCCCCTCCATTTCCCCATTCATACACGGTGGGCGGCAAAACAAACTCTCCTCGGCCAAAATCGATCTAGGCAAATATTTTAAGTAGGGGCAGGTTTGTAACTTCACTCATACGTGACACAACCGCCCTACCTGTCAGCCCCGTTCATACACCGTGGGTGCCAACCGTGGGCGCCAAAACACCCTCTCCTCGCCCGAAATCGCTCTCGGCAAATATTGGGGAGATGCGAGATTACCATCCTATCCCCAACCGATGAGACATCCGAAATTTTAAACGGGGGCTAAGCTGGTAACTTCCCCACATTCCAGACAAGCGCGTCCCAAAGACATGGTTCCCCCCTCCTCTCTTGCTCCAGTTCCCCATTCATACTCCGTGGGCGCCAAAACACCCTCTCCACCCCAGCCTCCTCCGTTCTCCACCCCATTCACCGCCATCCTCCTCCACCATGCTGGAGCAGCTACCCCGACGCCATCGTCCATTACAAGAGATCGACATCTCTCATCCACCGCGCCAGATCAGGATCCTAGCATCGCGTCCTCTCGCTTCATCTGCGCCGTCGTCCACCTTGCCGTGCCGCTCCTACGACCGTCTCGTCCACGGCAACAGAACTTATCCCCTGATGCCGCCGTCTGCCGTCTCAGATCTGCTTCCGCGCCGCCGACAGCCATAGCACCCGTAGCACCCTCAACGTATCAGCAGAGGCCTACACGGCGTCGCAAGAGAGGTGGTACTCTTTCATATCTGCTTAAGTTATTGATCTCACCCAAAAAATAGATCATCACTTGTTTACTATACTTTCTTGTCCATACCTAATCTTTATTTGTTAGTTGAAAGCAAACATTGGTTCCAAAGTAGCCTTTGTCCGGTTAGCACCTTCAGATCCGCTATGGTTTTCCCCTTTTATATTCACTACCATCATCCTAGGTGCTTCGTGTCATGCTAGCAGTGCTCCTCAACCCATCAAGCGAAACAACATGCCACTCATAATTCCAAAGCTTAGTTATTCAAATACGAATCTGATATGATGCTGATATTACTAAAACAGAGAACGTTTAATAGGTCAGCTAATGTTCCTACATTAGTTTCAGAAAGCATGTGCGCCACATATGGATAGACAGTAGGGAATTGCATATCTTTATGCGCTCTAGTTCATCATGGGTGGGCAACACACATTGTATTATCCAAAATCTGCTTGCTCTTCTTTAACATGTTCCTCTTCTGTTCTTCTTAATAAGTATAGTAGTACAGTATGTTCCTTGTCAGGAGCTGGAGCAGGGACATTTGCAGTCAACATGTATATTGGGTCGCTTCTGATGGATGCTTTCAACTATTCTAGTTGGTCTGCCATAATATCTAGGAAATGTTGGGAGCTGTGTCGCCTTTGACAGTCTAGACTGATAGTAACAGTATTGCCCCTGTAGGGGATCCGAAGCGTTTCCAGACATACCGGCAATACAATCCCATATGTTCCAGCTAGTTCCACTTTCCCGATTTCACTCGTGATGCTTAGGGTTTTCCCCTTTTATCTACACTACTATGATCAGCGTAGGTGCTATGTGTCGTACTAGTAGCACTCCACCCTTCAAGCTAAACAACACACCACTCATAATTCCAAAGCTTAGTTGTTCAAATACGAAAGTGATATGATACTAATATTAGTTAACAAATACACATTTAATTGGTCAGCTAATGCTCCCACTTGAGTTTCCAAATGCATGTGGCAACATATAGAGAGACATCAGGGAATTGCATTTCTTTGTCACTTGTTTACTGTACTATCTTATCCATACCAAATCTTAGTTGTTAGTTGAAAGCAAACATCGGTTGCTAAGTAGCCTTTGTGCGGTTTGTAGTTTCAGATCTGCCATGCCACGGTCAACACTATACTCATGCTTAGGGTTTCCCCCTTTTATGATCACTACAATCAGCCTACGTGATTCATGTCATATGAGCACTGCTCCACCCATCAAGCTAAACAAGCTTAGTTGTACAAATTCGAATCTAATATGATGCTGATATTAGTAAGATAGAGACAGGTTTAATTGGTCAGCTAAATGTTCCTACTTTAGTTTCGAAACGCATGTGAGCCACATATAGAGAGACAGGAAGGAAGAGTATTTACTCTGTGCGCTCTGGTTCATCATGGGTGGGCAACACACATTGTATTATCCAAAATCTGCTTGCTCTTCTTTAACATGTTCCTCTTCTGTTCTTCTTAATAAGTATAGTAGTACAGTATGTTCCTTGTTGGGAAATGGAGCAGGGACATTTGCAGTCGACAGTTATATTGGGTCGCTTCTGATGGATGCTTTCAACTATTCTAGTTGGTCTGCCATAATATCCAGGAAATGCTGGGAGCTGTGTCGCCTTTGAGAGTCTAGACTGATAGTAACAGTATTGCGCCTTCAGTTGAATAGAGCTGCCCCTGTAGGGGATCCGAAGCATTTCCAGCTGTACCGGCAATACAAGCCAATATGTTCCAGCTAGTTCCACTTTCCCGATTTTACTCGTGATGCTTAGTGTTTTCCCCTTTTATCTACACTACTATGATCTACGTTGGTGCTTTGTGTCGTACTAGCAGCATTCCACCCTTCAAGCTAAACAACACACCCTCATAATTCCAAAGCTTAGTTGTTCAAATACGAATGTGATAAGATATTAATATTAGTTAACAGACGCACATTTAATTGGTCAGCTAATGCTCCCACTTGAGTTTCCAAATGCATGTGGCTACATATAGAGGGACAGCAGGGAATTGCATTTCTTTGTCACTTGTTTATTGTACTATCTTGTCCATACCAAATCTTAGTTGTTAGTTGAAAGCAAACATCGGTTGCTAAGTAGCCTTTGTGCGGTTTGTAGCTTCAGATCTGCCATGCCACGGTCAATGCTATACTCATCATGCTTAGGGTTTCCCCCTTTTATGATCACTACGATCAGCCTACGTGATTCATGCCGTAAGAGCACTGCTCCACCCATCAAGCTAAACAAGCTTAGTTGTAGAAATTCGAATCTGGTATGATGCTGATATTAGTAAGATAGAGACAGGTTTAATTGGTCAGCTAAATGTTCCTACTTTAGTTTCAAAATGCAAGTGAGCCACATATTGAGAGACAGAAAGGAATAGTATTTCTCTGTGCGCTCTGGTTCATCATGGGTGGGCAACACACATTGTATAGAAAGACTTGTAATATCTACAATATGCTTGCTCTTCTGCTCTTCTTTAACATGATCCTCTTCTCTTGTTCTTTAATAAGTACAGTATGTTCCTTCTTTGGGAAGAGGAGCAGAGACATTTGCGGTGGACAGGTCAGGTCGAGTTGTTCTTCCTTAGTATATTTTGAAGTTGTCATCTGCGAAGTATCATTACTTTTGGAGCTCTCAATAGGGAGCTTATATTTTGAGTAGCAGGCCACATTATATTAATGCACACACCAAATTACATCACACATGGCATCTCTCAGAAGAATTGCATAGAGATAGCACATAGGGGTTTACAGGGAGGCACTATTGGATTAGAATCCCCTATGCATTACAAAGATAATCTCACTTATTTTTATGTTTTCATGCATGTCAGGTATTGAACATGATCATTATGAATATGACATTGGCGCACCAGAGGAATATTACGGAACAATCCACTAGCTAACAAACTTGCCATCAAGGGATTGAGATCCTGTCTGGATGCAATGGAACACACACGCTCCCCATCTATAGATTCCATTGCAGAATATGATCCTAAAGACGATTCTGACCTAGATAGAGACCCAAGTCTATTTAGCTCTCCAGATGAGTCAGAGTCAGATGGCCTATCTTATTCACCCATCAAGGTGCTTGCTCTAACTTGACAAGGTTGCATTGGTCGCACGTATCTTGCATTACTTCTACTTTGTTACACCACCATCTGCTTAGTTTACACATCATATATGAGAATATGCCATGCCTATCCATTTTCTGTACCTATTCCATGTGTCATCATATTAGGTTTTTCCACTCAAATGTTGTTCTTTCGTAATAGATGTCCAAAAGGAAGAGGGTGATTGCAGATCCTGAAGGAGTACAATCAAAGTATTTGCAAAAGGTAGTGATCCATTCTCAAGGGATCATAGGATCTCACAAAAATACTGCGCACTGCATTGCTCTTGTCAGTACTCTTGCCCTTTATCACCATACTTACACTCATTGCTGTTTGATTATGTAGCATCACTGTGCATGTTAGCTTCCTTATCCACCGTTTGCTCGAAATTATAAGATCTATATTTACTCTTACATAAATGTAGATTAATCCCAATGGTTATGAAATTCTGGATTGCTCTTGTAATTACCTGTTGTCATTTACTCCCTCCATATCAAATTACTTGTTGCTCAATTGGATGTATTCAGAACTAAAATAGTGCTAGATACATTTATTTCACCGACAAGTAATTCCGGACGGAGGTAGTATTATTGTACTTACATTGAGAGATAGTTGATTGTTTGGCATTACTCTGCATCTTATCTGCCCTGCCCTTCATTTTCTCCAAATTATCAGATCTACATTTACTCTTACCAAAATGTTGAATAAAGCCAATGCCACTGCACAAGTTGAGGTATGTGCTACTCGTAAACTACGTTGGTATTTCCCCGAAGTGGAGAGGATGATGCGGTATAGTAGAGATAAGTATTTCCCTAAGTTAAGAACCAAGGTTATCAATCCAGTAGGAGAACCACACAGAACCTCGTTAGCATCACCTACACACACAAAAGCAAACACTTGCACCCAACACAAATAAGAGGGTTATCAATCCCCTTAGCGGTTATTTGCAAGGATTAATTTTGATAGTGATAGATAAAAAATAAAATAAAAGTAAATAAATTGCAGCAAGGTATTTTTGGATTTTAATATATGATAAAAGTAGACCCCGGGGCCATAGTTTCACTAGAGGCTTCTCTCTCGAGCACAGAACATACGGTGGGTAAACAAATTACTGTTGGGCAATTGATAGAAAAGCACATAGTTATGACGATATTCAAGGCAATGATCATGTATATAGGCATCACGTCCGAGACAAGTAGACCGACTCCTGCCTGCATCTACTACTATTACTCCACCCATCGACCGCTATCCAGCATGCATCTAGGGTATTAAGTATAAAACAGAGTAACACCTTAAGCAAGATGACATGATGTAGACAAAGTAAACTCAAGCAATATGATTAAACCCCATCTTTTTATCTTTAATGGCAACAATACAAATACGTGCCATGTCCCTTTCTGTCACTGGGATTGAACCCATCACAAAGCACCTCTCCCATTGCAAGATAAATCAATCTAGTTGGCCAAACCAAACGGATAAATCGGAGAGAAATACAAAGCTATAACAATCATGCACAAAAGAGTTCAGAGAAGACTCAAATATTTCTCATGAATAATCTGATCATAAACCCACAATTCATTGGATCCCAACAAACACACCAGAAAAGAAGATTATATCGGATAGAACTCCAAGAACATCGAGGAGAACATGGTATTGAAGATCAAAGAGAGAGAAGAAGCCATTTAGCTACTAGCTATGGACACGTAGGTCTGTGGTAAACTACTCACACATCATCGGAAGGGCAGCAAGGTTGATAAAAAAGCCCTCCGTGATTGATTTCCCCTCTGGCAGAGTACCGGAAAAGGCCTCCAGATGGGATCGCAGAAGAACATAGGCTTGTGGCGGCGATAGGGTTTTCTCGTCTGGCTCTCCATTGGTTTCCGAATATTTGAGAATTTATAGAAGTGGAATTAGGTCAAAAGGAGCCATGAGGGGCCCACAAGGCATCAGGGCGCGCCCCCCTGGGGCCGAGCCCTGTTGCCTTGTGGCCTCCTCATGAGGCTTCTGGCTTCCTCCCGAAGCTTCCAGGGTCTCTTTTGTCCAGAAAAAAATCGTCAAAAAGTTTCATGGCATTTGGACTTCGTTTGGTACTGATTTCCTGAAAACCCAAAAACAAGCAGAAAACAGCAACTGGCACTGGGCACTAGGTTAATAGGTTAGTCCCAAAAAATGATATATAATTGCATATAATTGCATATAAAACATCCAAGATTGATACTATAATAGCATGGAACAATCAAAAATTATAGATACGTTGGAGACGTATCAAGCATCCCCAAGCTTAATTCCTGCTCGTCCTCGAGTAGGTAAATGATAAAAACAAAAAAATTATGTGGAATGCTACCTAACATGTTTCATCATGTAATCTCTTTACGGTATGAATATTAAGATCCGAATGATTCAAAGCAATAGTCTATAATTTGATATAAAGACATCAATACTCAGGTATACTAACAAACAAACTTGTCTTTCAAAATAAAAATGCTAAACAAAGTTATCCCTACAAAATCATATAATCCTGTCATGCTCCATCTTCTTAACATAAAGTATTTATCATGAACAACCCCGGTTTTAGCCAAGCAATTGGTTCATACTTTTTAACGCGCTTCAGCTTTTTCAACCCCCAAGCAATACATGAGCGCAAGCCATGGATATAGCACTTGGTGGAATAGAATGTGGTGGTAGAGATTAATAAGGGGAAGTCAAAAAGAAGAAGATAGTCTCACATCGACGAGGCTAATCAACGGGCTATGGAGATGCCCATCAATTGATGTCAATGCGAGGAGTAGGGATTGCCATGCAACGGATGCACTACGAGCAATAAGTGTATGAAAGCTCAACATGAAAAACTAAGTGGGTGTGCATCCAACTTGCTTGCTCGTGAAGACCTCGGGCATTTGAGGAAGCCCAACATCGGAACATACAAGCCAAGTTCTATAATGAAAAATTCCCACTATTATATGAAAGTGACAAAATAGGAGACTCTCTATATGAAAAACATGGTGCTACTTTGAAGCACAAGCATGGAAAAGGATAGTAACATTTCCCCTTCTCTCTTTTTCTCTCATTTTTTTTCTTTTTTCTCTTTTTTTCCTTTTCTTTTCTTTTTTTCGTGGGCTCTTTTTGGCCTCTTTTTGTTTCCTTTTTTTTCCTCAATGGGACAATGCTCTAATAATGATGATCATCATACTTCTATTTACTTACAACTCAAAATTACAACTCGAAACTAGAATAAATATGACTCTATATGAATGCCTCTGGCAGTGTACCAGGATGTGCAATGATACTAACGCAACATGTATAAAAAATGATGAACGGTGGCTGAGCCACAAATACTATGTCAGCTATATGATCATGCAAAGCAATATGACAATGATGATGTGTGTCATAAAAAAGAACGGTGGAAGTTGCACGGCAATATATCTCGGAATGGCTATGGAAATGCCATAATAGGTAGGTATGGTGTCTGTTTTGAGGAAGATATAAGGAGGCTTATGTATGATAGAGCGTATCATATCACGGGGTTTGGATGCACCGGCGAAGTTTGCACCAACTCTCGATGTGAGAAAGGGCAATGCACGGTACCGAAGAGGCTAGCAAATTGCGGAAAGGTGAGAGTGCGTATAATCCATGGACTCACATTAGTCATAAAGAACTCACATACTGATTGCGAAAGTTTATTAGCCCTCGAAGCAAAGTACTACTACGCATGCCCCTAGGGTGGACGTTGGTAGGAGTTAACCATCGCGCGGTCCCCCGACCGCCACGCAAAGGAAGACAATCAATAATAAATCATGCTCCAACTTCTTAGCATAACGACAGATCATTCGTGCATGCTTTGGGAATCACAAACCTTAACACCAATATTCTTACTAAACCACAATTATCTACTAGCATCTCCCACATATTACCATCTTAATATTCAAAACTATTGCAAGGAATCAAACTTATCATATTCAGTGATCTACATGAAAGTTTTTATTATATCCCTCTTGAATACCTATCATATTAGGACCAAATTCATAACCCGTGCATATTACCATTGCAAAGCATGAGAGTGTAACTATTTCTTTAAAATATAACTACCGCCGTGCTCTAAAAGATATAAGTGAAGCACTAGAGCAACTGTCAAGCTCAAAAGATATAAGTGAAGCACATAGAGTATTCTAACAAATCACGAATTATGTGTGTCCCTTTCAAAAAGGTGTGTTCAGCAAAGATGATTGTGGAAAACTAAAAAGCAAACAAAATCAAGCAAACTATAGCACAAGACGCTCCAAGTAAAACACATATCATGTGATGAATAAAAATATAGCTCCAAGTGAGTTACCGATAGATTGCAGACGAAAGAGGGGATGCCATCCAGGGCATCCCCAAGCTTAGACGCTTGAGTCTTCCTTGAATATTACCTTGGGGTGCCTTGGGCATCCCCAAGCTTAGGCTCTTTCCGCTCCTTATTCCTTTATCCATCGTAGTCTCACCCAAAACTTGAAAACTTCAGCACACAAAACTCAACAGAAACCTCGTGAGATCCGTTAGTATAACAAACAAATCTTAAACTTTAGGTACTGTTGTAAATTGATTCATATTTAATATTGGCATAATGCTACTGTACTCCAACTTCTCCATGACTCATACCCCCCGATACGATCCATAACTTCATAAAAATAAGCAAACTATGCAACAAAAACAGAATCTGTCTAAAACAGAACAGTCTGTAAAGATCTGAATTAAAGTCATACTTTTGTAACTCCAAAAATTCTGAAAACTTAAGAAAACGTGGAAAATTCATATATCAATAATGTGTAAAAAATTCAGAAGGTTCTGACACACCAGCAGAAAATCAAAATTCCAGCACTGGACGCAAAAGTTTCTGTTTTCAAACAGCATCAATTATACTATCATCCAAATCATCTCAAAGGCATTACTTGGCACAAACACTAATTAAAAGATAAAAACACAAGCATAACAGAGGCTAAAATTGTGTAAACACAGAAGAACAGAAAGTAAACAAAAATTTATTTTATTCATTGGGTTGCCTCCCAATAAGCGTTGTTGTTTTATGCCCCTAGCTAGGCATAATGCATAGTTTCAAGCGTTGTCATCCTTCAAATTAATTCCATAGGTGGCCCTCATGATAGATTAATATGGTGGCTTAATTCTATTTCTAGGGAAGTGTTCCATCCCCTTCTTTAACGGAAATTGAAATCTTATATTACCTTCTTTCATATCAATAATAGCACCTATGGTTCATAGGAAAGGCCTACCAAGTATTATAGGACAAAACGGATTGCATTCAATATCAAGAACAATAAAATCCACGGACACATAATTCCTATTAGCAAGAATAAGCACATCATTTATTCTACCCAATGGTTTTTTAATAGTGGAATCCGCTAGATGTAAATTAAGGGAACAAGGATCCATATCGGTGAGACCTACCACATCACACAAAGATTTTGGTATAGTAGAGACGCTAGCACCTAGATCACATAAAGCATTGCATTCATAATCTTTAATTTTAACTTAGTAGTAGGTTCCCATTCATCATGTAATTTTCTAGGAATTGAAACTTCCAACTCAAGCTTTTCTTCATGTGCTTTTATCATCGCTTCTAGAATATGTTTAGTAAAAGCTTTATTTTGTTCATAGGCATTAGGTGAATTAATAATGGATTGCAACAAGGAAATACATTCAACTAAAGAACAATTATCATAATTAAAGTCCTTGTAATCCAAAGTAGTGGCCACATCACTATTTAAAGTTTTGACCTCTCCAAACCCACTTTTGTCATTTTTACCATTAAGATCATCACCCTCCAAATAATTGGGACGCCTTCTAGCTAAAGTTGACTCATCTTCAGTCCCTTTTTCATCAAGTTTTGTATTACTAAATGTCAGTGTACTAAAGCATGGGTGCCCTCGTACCCCGACTTGTGCACAGGCAGTTGTAGCCTTCCTGACGGCAAGGGCTTGCCGGAGGGTTGCTGTGACTCAAGACTCAGATTAAACAAGACCGTGAAGGAGACCTCAAGGCAGGTCATCAAGAAGTACTATTCTAGTATTGAAGATCAACATTGCCCTTGCCGGCAAGCTTCATTCCGGCAAGGTAGATACCAAGACTCTGGTTGCCGGCAAGCTCATTGCCGGCAAGCAAAGGCCCGGCAAGCTCCATGCCAGCAGCCTTGTTCTGTCCCGTTACCGCTCCACCTCATCATCGGCTAGATAAGCATGCATGATAGGTGTCGAGCGGGCAGGCAGTCAACATAGCTGGCCAGGGCACGTGTCGGCATGCCACGTAGAGATTAAGTTTAATGACACCCGTCCCTGGGACGTGTCAAGATTACAGGAGGGCGCCAGGACCGGTGGTACTGATCTTTTGCCCAAAGCCTCGCCTCCCCAACGTAGCACCTAACGATGCGTTAAATATGATTGTCCTGCCCCGTCTGGAGATAGATGTGGTGACGGTGCAAGTCACTATTCATACCCTGTAAATGACCGTATTAGCCACTGTGGTAACCCCTTGGCCTATAAAAGGAGGCCCACGACTACACTTAGAACGGTCGACTCCTAGTTCAATTACACACTGTAGCTGCACTTCCCGCGCACCTTGCGGGCAAGCTGCGCTCTTTGTAACCTTTAAGCTCATACACAATCAAACCACCAGAACAGGAGTAGGGTTTTACGCTCTCAGCGGCCCGAACCTGGATAAATCATTGCTTGTGCTCATATCTATTAGACCTGCTCTTTGTAGTATATTGATCCCACAGCCGAACCGCAAAGGGATCCTCTCGATCCCATAGATCATCGTTTTCCCACGACATCTTTGGCGCGCCGGGTAGGGGCGCTTATATTACGAATCAGTGTTCGTAATTTGAGTACCGGCTCCATCACCTTCATCGATGGCGCCAAGCGGCCTTCCCAGGCGTCCGGAGACGGCGCAGGCGGCGCTGTCGGAGTGGGCGCTACGGTTGGGATGGCTAGGGCAGGAGGCGCCGGCGGTGCCGATGTCCAGCCTCCCCACCGTACCGGCGATCGCAGTCAGCACATCGGAGACAACGCAGACGACCAACTTAACAACCAGCTGGTGAGCATGATCATCCCAGTATTAAAATTTGGACCGGTGTGAACCAGGACCCCGCCGTCACGACGTCCAAGGACGGAGCAGCGAAGTGTAATAATATTGCGACGGGACGTGTGCAGCGACCATCACAAGATGGACGCGCCATGCTTCCCCGCAGCGCTGGTGGTCCTGAAAGGCGTCAATCCGGCCCTGAGCATCGTCCTCACGATGCTCAGGTTTCACCACCACCACGCCAACCCGTTGGTGAACATGCGTCGCGGCAGCAGGTACACAATGAGCTCCCTCCTAGCCCTACCAGGAGTCGAACGTCGTCCCGTTCCGTGTTTCCCACCATGCCAACCACAGCGGCAGAGGCTATGGCGCGAGTTCAAATGCTTTTGAACCTCCCGCCAGCCCCAGACAAAATGGAAGAATGGAGGGCCAACATTCAGAGCCTCATCAGTTTTGCCGATCCCGGCAAGACACAGGATGTGGGCTCCTCCAGACGACCACCCACAGTGCCGGCAGGACCATCTGGCTGTCGTGCTGGAGATGGTGCACCAACAGTGCAGTCGCCTCCACGCCAACAACCACTGCGGCGGCAAGCTCGTCGATCGGATGACCAGGACACTATGTCCATGGCATCGTCAGATCCGCGGGGCCACCGAGACCAGCGCCAAGTGCTCCACGAATGGCGCGAAGAGGATGCCCGTACAAAGATTGAACGGCACCATGAAGCACGCCGTCTATCAGACGACCGTGCCGGGCCGGCAACATATGTGCCAGTGCCAAGGTATTCTGGGTGCCTACCTTACGAGGTGGGCTGCCCAGCATTTACTCGTGAGCTGCGGCAAGTTTGCTGGCCGTCCGCCCGCCCTTTCAAACCTGAGCTGCCTGACAAGTACGATGGCATGCTCAGTCCAGCAGAGTTCCTTGGCATCTACACCATCGCGGTGCAGGCTGCCAGGGGGCATGACGACAAGCTTTTAGCCAACTACTTTCCGTTGCCGCTTAGGCCCAACGTCAGATCGTGGTTGATGAACTTGCCGGAAGGCTCCATTTCTTCTTGGGCAGATCTATGCCATCAATTCGTGGGTGCCTACCAGGGTGGCCACAAGCTCCCTGGTCAGGAGAGCGATTTGCATGTGATCCCCCAGAGAGATGGCGAAACCCTCCGCAAGTACATACAGAGGTTGAGCCGTGTGCACCACAACATCCCCGATGTTCATCCCGCAGTTGTTTGCACCGCATTCCACATGAATGTGCGCAACTACAGAATGCAGTCTGAGATGAATATCGTGAAGGTTAGAACCATCAACGAGTTGTACACCTTGGCAGACAAGTGTGCACGTGCTGAGGAAGGGAGGCGACTCCCTGGGGAAGATGCTGGTGCCGAAGTCGACTCCGAAGACGACGACGTAGATGATGCATCGACCCCGCAGAAGAAGAGCCGAAAGCGCAATCGGAAGCGCAAGGGCAAGTCAGTGATGGCAGTTGAGAGTCCCGGCGATGCCAACGCCGCCAAGAAGTCTAAGGCAGAAAGCCCCGGTGACGTTGTCCTGGATTAGGGGGTGCCAACCTAGCTGGCCCGTCTCCTCGGTTGGGCCGATATGCCCTCGTACGTGATCAAGATGGACTCCAAAGGCCGCACACGGGAGACGTGATCGAGGTTGTCTCTACCAAAGACTTGTAGTACACTTCAAGATTTTTCCAGCCTCATTACTCCTAGATACCGACCTTGCAACCCTAGATACCCTCCCTGGTGTGTATATAAGCCGTGGGGTTTAGTCCGTAGGAGAGAACAACGCAATATCGCTCACCTAGCCCTAGAAGTTAGACACATATTACGATCTCGAGGTAGATCAACTCTGTACTTGATACATCCCCATCAATATAAACAGAAGCAGGACGTAGGGTTTTACCTCCATCAAGAGGGCCCGGACCTGGGTAAACATCGTCTCCATCATCTCTGTTACCACCGATCCAAGATCAATAGATCGGGACCCCCTACCCCAAGGTCTGCCGGTTTTTACACCGACACTGGTGCTTTCATTGAGAGTTCCGCTGCGTGATCGCCAAAAGGATCGATGGGATCACCGGTTAACGGCCTCAAGCCCATGGAGCGGGTCTCCACATCTGAAGCCTTGGTCACAGAGACGCCTCCACGTAATGTGGAAGCGAACCATGACCCTTCTCCGGCTCCAACAAAGAATCCCCTCACGGGCAAGGGGCTAAGATACTTCCTGGAGAGCGGATTGGATGGTGACCTACCAGCAACCGACTCCCGGATCAGATCCGCTAAACCGATAACCGCGGATCCAGCGTCACGTGAGGATAACGAGGTCTTGAGCCCGTGATCTTTAGAGATCAGATCTGGCTCGCTCGCCTCCCATGTAGAATATCGCCCCGATGACTCCGACCCATCCGACATCTGGGACTTAGCCTACGTACGGCAGCTCCCCGGTGAGCCGATCCGACAATACTGGGCTAGATTCTTGTCCGTCAAGAGCAAGATACTGGAGTACCAAGACTCTGACATAATTACCGCTTTCGAGCACGGATGCAAGGATAAAGGCATCTCGAACGCCCTCACCCGTCGTTGCGTCCAAACACTACCGGAATTAAACATCCTGGTAGCACGATTTTGCGCCATCGAAGACACCTGGCGGGCCGATGAGAAGATGGACTCGATCTGTGAGGACTACCCGGGATGCGACCGGTCTGAACTTCGGTGCAAAAATCGTAAACGTAACACCCTGGGTGATCAACCCCGGAAGAAAAAGAAAACCTCTGATCACCCCAGAACGGCCCTGGACGGCTTTCTGGGTAAACGATGCCCGATCCACGCCGTATTGGTTAATTCCTACCCGACTCACAGCCTTCGCGACTGTTGGGTGTTGAGGCAGGTGGCAAAGGGGGGACCTGCCCTCCTGGCGGGCGCCTCCAGCCACCTTAAACAGACCTCGGACGAAGACGAGGTCCTAATGATTTATGAGACCATTACATCTAACAACCAGCGCAAACGGGCCTTGCGGGAAATCAATGCCGTCTGGCAAGTACCACCTCGCGGTACGTGGATAGACACGCCAGTCACCTTCACCCACCACGACCAGCCGAAGTTGGCCCTGGACAGGTGCCCCGCCGCGCTAGTCCTCAACCCCATCGTGGACCACTGCCGCCTCCATAAGGTCCTTATGGACGGAGGCAGCAGCTTGAATCTAATATATGAGGACACTCTGGACAAAATGCACATCGATAAATTGCGCATAGAACAGAGCACCACCACCTTCAAAGGAATAGTCCCCGGGCGAGAGGCACGCTGCAGTGGAAAGATAACTTTAGACGTAGTCTTCGGGACCTCGGATAATTATCGCTCCAACGAGATTACATTCCACATCGCGCCTTTCAAGAGCGAATACCACGCCATCCTCGGACGGGACGCCTTTTCAAGATTTCAAGCGGTGCCGCATTATGGCTACATGAAGCTCAAGATGCCGGGCCCGAAAGGGATCATTACCATTTCAAGTGATCCTGACAGGGCACTTAAAGCCGAGAATAAGACGGCGTCCCTCGCCCTCGAGACTCTTGCCGAAACCTTCGCGGCCGAAGAGCTGACCGCACTGCGCACCGAGGTCGACCGGGACGATGTCGTTCTCGACAAAAGATCAAAACCTACTTCTTTCAAACCGGCCGACGAGATAGTCAAAATCCAGGTTCACCCAACGGACCCTGCTAAAACGGCGTCCATAGGGGCTAACCTCGACCCAGGAGTTGCCGAAGCCCTATGCTCTTTCCTCAGGGAAAACTGGGACATATTCGCCTGGCACCTCTCCGATATGCCAGGGATACCCCGTAGGCTTGCAAAGCATAGCCAAAACATATTGACAGGCTATAAGCCCGTTAAACAAACACTTCGGTGTTTCTCCGAGCCCAAGCGTCAGGCAATGGGCGAGGAACTGGCAAAACTGCTGGAGGCGGGATTCATTAAGGACATAAAACACCCTGACTGGATAGCCAATTTGGTCATGGTACCAAAAAAGGACAGGTCCTGGCGGTTGTGTGTCGATTTTAAAGACCTCAACAAAGCTTGCCCCAAAGACCCCGTATTGACCAAATTGTCGATGCCACTGCAGGCCATGATGCATTGTGCTTCCTAGACGCCTATTCAGGGTATCATCAAATAAAGATGAAGGAATCGGACCAGGCAGCAACAGCATTTATCACGCCCTACGGGCCGTTTTGCTTCAACACGATGCCCTTCGGACTAAAGAACGCTGGCGCTACCTACCAGTGTATGATTCAAACATGCCTGAAAAAACACATCGGAAAAACCGTTGAGGCTTACGTACACGACGTAGTTGTCAAAACTAAACACGTCGACCAGTTGGTGGACAACCTTCACGATACATTTGCCAGCCTACGGGAATATCAAATAAAACTCAACCCGGAAAAATGCGTTTTCGGGGTCCCAGATGGCAAACTCCTCGGTTTTATCGTATCCAGCCGAGGAATTGAAGCCAATCCGGCCAAAATTCAAGCCTTGGATCGTTTGGAGATCCCGACTGAGCTCAAGCATGTACAAAAATTGGCGGGCTGCGTAGCAGCCTTGAGCCACTTCATATCACGGCTTCGAGAAAAAGATTTACCATTGTACAAGCTGTTAAAGTAGACCAAAACGTTTAAATGGACCAAGGAGGCTGCGGCGGTCCTGGAAGACATCAAGGCCTTCCTTGCCACCAATCCCATCCTAGTAGCACCAGGTATTTGTGAACCGATGATATTATACATCTCGGCCACAAACCAGGTGGTCAGTGCAGTCCTTGTGGTCGAACGAGACATGGAAGGTCATAAGTTCCAGGTCCAGAAACCCGTATATTATGTGTCCGAGGTCTTAACCCCCTGCAAGACACGCTACCCTCATTATCGAAAGATAGCTTACGCAGTCTTCATGGCATCGCGAAAACTTTGACACTACTTTCAGGAGTGCGCGGTGACCGTGGCATCCGACGTCCCGTTAAGTGACATAATTAATAATAGAGATGCAACGGGGCGCATCGCCAAATGGGCCATAGAGCTCCTACCTTTTGAAATTATCTACAAACCATGCCGGGCCATTAAATCCCAGGTGTTGGCAGACTTTGTGGCCGAATGGACCGAAGCCGAACTCCCTCGTGAGTACAGTACCTATTGGCATTGGACAATGTATTTTGATGGCTCCAAAATGCTCACCGGCCTAGGGGCTGGCGTGGTGCTCACGTCTCCCACAGGAGATAACATTAGATATGTACTACAAATTATGTACACAGACTCTAACAACACGGCTGAATACGAAGCCCTCCTACACGGACTTCGGATAGCCGTCTCCATGGGTGTCAAACGCCTCGAGGTCCGAGGGGATTCCAACCTCGCCATCTCACAAATCAATGGCGAGTTTGATGCCAAAGACCCGAAGATGACAGCTTACCGAAATGCCATCATAAAGATTTCGGCCAGGTTTGAGGGGTTGGAATTTCACCATATACCCCGAGATAGCAACCAGGCCGCAGATGTACTCGCCCGGTTGGGCGCAAAGCGGGATAAGGTTCCCGAAAACACCTTCCTCGAACGTCTCTTCAAGCCATCTGGAGTCTGGCAAGATAGCAAAGGAACATCGGAATCAACCGACGTCGGGCAACAGGCCCCGCCCGAAGAAGATGATGGTATCATAGGCGGGTCAATGACCCTGAAGACTGCTTCAGCGCATGAAGTCATGGCAGTTATCGCACCATAGACCGAGCCACTCCTCACGTACCTACTCCAAAAAGAGCTCCCTGATAACCAAACCGACTCCCGCCGGATTGTAAGACAGTCTAAAGCTTACAAGGTTCATGAAGGGGAACTTTATAAAATGAGCACAACTGGCGTCCTCCAGAGATGCATATCCGAGGAAGAGGGAAAACTCGTACTTCCAGAGATACACTCCGGCATGAGCGAACATCACGCCGCTGCTCGGACCCTGGTCAACAAGGCTTTTTGAGCCGGTTTCTACTGGCCAACGGCAAATGCCGATGCCTCGGCATTAGTACAGCGTTGCCCAGGCTGCCAGGTATTCGCCAAGCAGAGCCACATGCCCCCCATGGCCCTTCTCACCATCCCCATCACTTGGCCCTTTGCGGTCTGGGGGCTCGATATGGTCGGGCCACTCAAGGGAGGATCAAACAAAAATAAATACCTACTTGTTATGGTAGACAAATTTACCAAGTGGGTCGAAGCAAAGCCGGTCACCTCGGCCGAGGCCGTCCAGGTCATCGGCTTCATTTCGAGGGTAGGCCATCATTACGGTGTCCCCCACAGTCTGATCAGAGACAACGGAACCAACTTCACGGCCAAAGAGGTTAAGGCATGGTGTAAGAAACTGGGCATCAAGCTCGACTACGCGTCCGTCTACCACCCGCGGTCTAATGGGCCGGTGGAGCGAGCCAATGGACTTATCCTTAGTGGAATTAAGCCACGGCTCGTTCGCTTCCTTAAAAAAGCCGACTGTAAATGAGTTGAGGAACTTGATTCCGTACTATGGGGCATGCGTACAACACCAAATAGGTCCACAGGATATACCCCGTTTTTTAGGGTGTATGGCGCCGAAGCGGTCCTCCCCTGCGATATCATACATGATGCACCTCGGGTGCGCATGTATGAGGAGCTAGAGGCCGAGCTCGATCGGCAAGATGCCCTAGACGCTCTCGAAGAAGAGCGCAATGTCACACGGGCAAGATTAGCTATTTATCAGCAGCAGGCTCGGCGCTACCATGCCAGAGAGGTTCATGCCAAAGAATTCAATGTCGGGGATCTCGTAATGAGACTGCACCCCGAAAAACAAAAACACAAGCTCTCCCCTAGATGGGATGGGCCATTCATCATTGACCAAGTACTCATCGGAGGAGCCTATCGAATCCGAGATCCAGAGGACGGCCGATTAGAGCCACACCCATGGAACGTGGCACTACTCCGACGTTTCTACGCTTGACACCACACATACGGTCTGTGTAAGTAACTTGTGCATTTTCTTTTTCTTATTATTTATCTTCTCACGTCGGATCATTATTCAATAACCCCGAGGACAATCTAGCATGTTCTTTTCAAAAACAAGAGCTATTCCGCCCCATATGTACTATTGTCTTTTGAGCCACTATATGCATCGATTCGCTTTAAGATTTGGCCAAGCTGGGTTGCCCGGCTTCTGTGCTTTCCCCTTAGGTTCCCGATATTTCGGCTAGGGGGCAAAGGGAGCACCGCTGTGATTGTTTCTCCTGGGCCAACCGGTGCAGTACCTCAGACGGACAAAGCCGAAAGCTAGCATTCTTATAATGCGGATCGGTCGGCTATGACATAGGAATAATGTCGCAAGGGTCTTTTCAAACCCCGACCAGGGGTTTTACCCCTGAGGTCATCCATCTTCGGACAAGGGTGCTCGACACAATAACCCGAGGAAAGGAACTATTGGAAGAACTACTTTCCTCGGAAGATGCTTCTTACG
Source organism: Elymus sibiricus (assembly GCA_039707655.1). NCBI lineage: Eukaryota > Viridiplantae > Streptophyta > Magnoliopsida > Poales > Poaceae > Elymus > Elymus sibiricus. Next base: position 214,850,932 of record CM077670.1, read on the forward strand.
TTAAAAAGTAATATAACATAACCCTCCGTTACCCTCTTGTCTTTCGAGCCACACAGCCCGATTGCCTGGTCGCCTGAAGCACATGGTCCGATGACCTCGGCCAATAGTAAGGGACACTCCTCGGTATTTATCCGAGGAGGCGGAAGCTGAAGGCTGGCTGACAAAAGTTTGGATAAACGGACGGAAAAAATTGACATAGAATACCTCGGTACATAAAGTCATACAAAGTTTTCACGCGCGGTCTAGCCCGTCTATTAGGGTGTCCAACATGCAATCCTTTTGCTAGAGGCGGGCCGCAAGCATTACATTATCATATACCTAGCTGGTAGGGATCTTCTTCCCATCAGGCCCCATGGGTCCCACCTCTGCTAATGCCGTTGTCCTCAGACCGGTGTAGTGGGTATTCACCATGGCCCAGGCCTCCCTCGCACCTTCTCGGCAAGCTGATACTTTCCAAGCCTGGATCCGGCACCGAGCTCTTTTAAGCTATTCCGCTAGCGCGGCCATGTCCTCGGGGACCGGCACCACCTCGGGCCATAAAGCCTGGTGCACATCCTTCATCGATTTCCGCGCCCTCTCATGCACCTCGGATAGACGAACGCTCATGTCTTGGGACACCGGACCTCGAGACTCCGGAGGAAGGCAAGTCAAACAAGCTGCCAAACAAAAACAACTTTCACATGACAAATCCCCTTGGACAAACTACATGACAAATGTCCGTCGCGATTTACAACTTACCATAAATCATGTCGTCCGTTCGCCGATTCTTTGCTTCTGCAGTTGCAAGACGAGCCTTTAAGCTCTCAATTTCCTGGGCCTAGCGGGCGTTCTCAGCCCTAAGCGCATTCAAGCTGTCCGCCCTCTGAGTGACCACATGTTGATTTGCCAGGCGTTGCGCTTCCGCATACGCCAGATCCTCGCGGGCCTGCTTCAGATCTCTTTCAAGATGGCCCAGGGCTTCCGCTGCTACAAGCGATTCTGGCGTCAACTCTATTTTTTTTATCTCACCCACTTCAAGCACTAAGCACTTACCGTGCGCCTCTCTGGTGAATTTCTTCACCTGTTCAACCTCGGACAAAACCGCGTCAAGCTGCACCTTTGTGTGGGCCAACGTCGAGGTCAATTGCTCGTTCTTCGCGCAAGCTTCCTATTATGACAGAGATTGCTAGTTAGTATTCAAGTCTTGATTCGACCCCAGGGGCTCGCACCAAGCCTTAGGGGCTACTACCATACTTGGTAGTCATATTTGTCTTTAAACCTTACCCGCAGCCCCCGCGACAAGACATCCAGCGACTCATCAAAGGCACCTCGGGTTGCCCCGAGGTATGCGTCCACCGTGCTGAGAGCATTGAACTCCCTGTCTGAGAATGCCAGATTGTTCAAAGAAGCTTTTCGCCGGCGATAATTCACGGCGCATTGAATCTCGGACGGCATGGCCGATGACGCCGAGTCCTCGGGCTGGGCGGCTCTGGGGTCAACCCTCGCGGGATTTCGGGCCTCGGTTTCCTTAGGCGGGGTTGTGGCTTCCTCGGCCCCCACATGTACTGTGGAGGGTGAAGGTTGCCTACAGATAATCGGGGATGTTAGAATCTGAAGTGTCTTTTGTACAATATAGACCTGAGTATTACCTGGTGATGGAGGGGGCACTTTCGCCTGCCCCCGTAACCTTGGCTCGAGCTTCTCATACTTCTGGCGGAGCCCTCTCCAGTGAAGCTATTTCTCTGCGTAGGCATTGGGAGCGCCGCCCCTTTGGAGGAGAAGTCAGAAGACTGGGGACTGGAGGACGAGGGGCTCTCTTTCGTTTAGAGGAAGGGAGTGTTACCGATGAGGCTGGCCTCGTCCCCGGCGAATCAGGGATGACCGCTACTTCTGAGCCATCGAGGCTCTCCAAGAAAAAACTCCTCCCTTCATAAATAAGCCCCAAGTCCTCATCCTCGTGGTAAAGAGGGTCTTCCGCACAGCAGTGCAGTTCTGGCTCAGGGGCCGGACTGCTCACACCCTCGAGCCAACGCCTCCACCTCTGTTCAAACGATGTGTAATGGGTTAATGTTAAGGATCCCTAGGCAAAATAGAAGAACTCGGAATGGAAATTTACTATGTCAGCAGGGTTGTAGTACGACAGCCCGTCTTGAAACTGGCGCCTGGCGAACTCCTCGGCGGACCCTTGGTACATGTTGGCTAGCACAGCTCCAAGGGTCATTTGGTCCATAAAAGCCCCCTTGATGGATCGAGAGGCGTCCTCGGACCCATTATACTCGCACAATAAATGCTGGCACTGCCGGAGGGGTTGGACTCTTCGGTCTAGAGCCACCGCCATCACGTCAATAACGGTAAGGCCAGCGCTTGACAGAAGCTTCACCTTGGTCGCTAGCCTAGTCACTGCTTCGTCTTCCTCTTGAGCCAAACTCTGCGGCCTCCAACTGTAACGCTTCCTCGGTGGATCCAATGAGAAGGGCAGGAGACCTGGCCGGACTGGCTCATACAACAAGACGTCATTGATGTAGAACCACTCGGAAGGCCAGTGATCGGCGTCCTCCCGAGGTGTCCCCGCTGGGTAGCCGATCTTGTCGACTCGGCAGACTTCGGCTCCTCCAACCTCGAATAGCTTGTCGGCCGAGGAGCGGGGCACGACATAGAAGTACTTCCGCCATAATTCGAAGTGTGCCTGACAGCCGAGGTGTAGCTCGCAGAGCGCGACAAACCCCGCGATGTGTAGTATCGAATTCGGGGAGAGATGATGTAGCTGCAACCCGTAGAACTCCAGCAAACCGCGGAGGAAGGGGTGGATTCGAAACCCTAAGCTGCGGAGGAGGAAGGGCACGAAGCATACCCGCTCGTCTCCTCGTGGTGAAGGGTAATTTTCGGCGTGGGCTTGACCGTCCATGGACGTTAGTCCAGGATGAGTAGCGGCCAGATCCGCATCCGGCAGGTATCCTTGTGTCGCCAAGCACTCTAATTGGAGGCGCGCGACGGATCAGCTCCCCCAATCCCCTCTATCGGGGCCGTGAGGACGCCTTGACGATCCTTCGCCGCTCACCATTGTTCGGGCTTTCGAGCTTGGGCTGGGAAGAGAGGGGGATTTTTTGCTGCGGTTGCGGATACGAACTACCACCAGCAAGGGCTACGCGTCTGTTAAGTAAGGGCAGAAGGGGCTGATGTTTTGATGTTTTTTCCATAAAGAGGCCCGATTCCCTAGGCGGCACGATTCTCAAAGTCAGAAATGGGGCCCTAACAGAATTCTAAAGGTTGGCCGAGGTCTTTAAAGCTGGTCAGAGAATAAAGCACGGGAACTTGTCTATCGAGCCAAGACTCCGGAAAGTGAAGGGCGTCGACTTCGGCATCGAAGACCAGTTCAGGGGCTACTGACGGTGTCCTGGATTAGGGGGTGCCAACCTAGCCGGCCCGTCTCCTCGGTTGGGCCGATATGCCCTCGTACGTGATCAAGATGGACTCCGAAGGCCGCACACGGGAGACGTGATCGAGGCTGTCTCTACCAAAGACTTGTAGTACACTTCAAGATTTTTCCAGCCTCCTTACTCCTACATACCGACCTTGTAACCATAGATACCCTCCCTGGCGTGTATATAAGCCGTGGGGTTTAGTCCGTAGGAGAGAACAATGCAATATCGCTCACCTAGCCCTAGAAGTTAGACACATGTTACGATCTCGAGGTAGATCAACTCTATACTTGATACATCCCCATCAATATAAACAGAAGCAGGACGTAGGGTTTTACCTCCATCAAGAGGGCCCGAACCTGGGTAAACATCATCTTCATCATCTCTGTTACCACCGATCCAAGATCCACAGCTCGGGACCCCCTACCCCGAGGTCTGCCGGTTTTTACACCGACACCCGGCAAGGAGGTTGCCGGATGCGCTGACTGCCAGGAGGCTGCGGCAGGCGACAAGAGCGGCAAGACTGGTGGGCCGTACTGCACAATCCACCATACCAAGGGCCACGATCTCCAGGAGTGCCGACAAGTGGAGCAGCTTGCCGAGAAGCAGAAGCAAGAGTATAGGAAGCGCGACAAGGAGAAGGGCCAGGATGGTGCTGGTGGGTCTAGCAAGCAGAACCGTGGTGGCCGAGGGGGCCACCGCGGCAAGGCCAAGCAGCCGAAAGAGAAGGCTGCACAGGGCCAGAATGATGATGATGAGGACAAAGATGAGTCCGACAAGAAGTTCCAGAACGCGGTGGATGCCATGTGTGTTGACGGAGGCGCATCTTTGCACTCCTCGCACCGGCAACTGAAGCAGTGGATCTGCGAGGTGAATGCCATGGAGCCCGTTATGGGAGTGCAAAAGCCACTCAAGTGGTCGCACACGCCCATCGTCTTTTACGCCAAGGATCACCCTGATCGCACCACTACGGTCGGGTGTTTGCCGTTGTTGGTTTCGCCAACAATTCGCAACCTAAGGGTGACGAAGATGTTGGTTGACGATGGGGCCGGCTTGAACTTGATCTCTCCTGACATGATCAAGAGGCTACAGATCCCCGACAAGGATCTTGAGGAGACTGGCACGTTCCAAGGGATCAGTCTAGGAAGGAACAAGCCGAAGGGCCAGATCACGCTGCTGGTCACATTCGGCAGTGACCTCAACTACAGGACGGAGAAGATCATCTTCAACGTCGTCAAGATGCCCCTGCCATACAATGGCATTCTGGGTCGTCCGGTGCTGGCCAAGTTCATGGCCGCGTCACACTTCGCCTACAATGTCATCAAGATGCCAGGGATCATGGGGGTCCTCACCATCAAGTCGAACCACAAGGACGCAATCATTTGCACCGACAAGATCTACCGGGAGGCAGTGGCAGCATCTGCCGATAAGGCACCTGCTCCTGCCGGCAAAGCTCCCGGGGGAGGAAAGAAGAAGAAGAAGTCTGGCAAGACCCCTGATACGGACTCCAAGAAGCGCACTTTAGAGTGAAGCATGCCCATCAAGGACATACCAAAGAGCTCTACCGGCAAGAGCAATAAAGCCAAGGCCTATGCGCCGGCGACCAAGCAAGTTTCCGCAAGGGAAGATGGGACGAGTGGCACTTTTTCTGTAAGTGCCACTCTCGGTGACAAATAGGAAAGCAAGCTTGTTGCCTTCCTACGGGCGAATGTTGATGTGTTTGCTGGGAAAGCATCTAACATCCCCGGTGTTCCTAGGGAGGTAATTGAGCACCACCTTGCTGTCTGCCCTCATGCGAGACCCGTCAAGAAAAAGGTCAGGAAGCAAGCCTTGGAGCGGCAAGAGTTCATTGCCGAGGAAATCAAGAAGTTGGAAGCAGCAGGTCTAGTCAGAGGAGTGCTACACCCTACGTGGTTAGCCAATCCAGTTGTAGTGCGCAAGGCGAATGGGAAGTGGAGGCTTTGTATAGACTTACTTATATAAATAAAGCCTGTCCAAAGGACCCTTTCCCTTTGCCGCGCATCGACCAGATTTTAGACTCCGCTGCTGGCTGTGATTTACTCTCTTTCCTTGACGCCTACTCTGGTTATCATCAGATCTTTATGGCCAAGGAAGATGAGGAGAAAACCGCATTCATCACTCCATGTGGCACATACTGCTTTTTGCGTATGCCTTTCAGATTGAAGAATGCTGGGGCAACATTTGCCAGAGCAGTCCAGATCAGTTTTGAGCCACAGCTGCACAGAAATGTGGAAGCCTATATCGATGATATTGTGGTCAAAACCAGAGACAAGTCAACCCTGATCCAGGATTTGGAAGAGACGTTTGCGAACTTGCGCAAGCTCAACTTGAAGCTCAACCCCGAGAAGTGTGTGTTCGGCATTCCGTCCGGAAAGCTTCTTGGGTTCTTTGTATCTCAGAGAGGAATCGAAGCCAACCCCGACAAGATCAAAGCAATTGAACAGATTGAAGCACCAAGACGCGTCAAGGATGTCAGGTGTCTTGCCAGCTGTGTTGCCGCCCTCAGCAGGTTCATCTCCAAATCAGCAAAGCGCGCCTTGCTATTTTTCAAGATATTGAAAAAGACAGGTCCAGTAAACTGGACTCCGGAAGCGGAGGCCGCGCTACAAGATTTGAAGGAGTACTTGTCCTCTCCGCCAGTCCTAGTTGTGCCTAGGCCGCAAGAGACGTTGCTGCTATACTTAGCGGCAATGAATCAAGTGGTTAGTGCTGCACTTGTGCCTGAAAGAGAGGCAGATGTGGAGGAGGTAGCAGCCACAGAGCCACAACCCGACGAGCCGGAATCTTCTCTGGCAAGGTCAGTTGCCGACAAGCCAGAGATTGTGCAAGCCAGCAAGCCAGATCAACAAGTTGTGAAGAAGAAGATGGTGCAGCGCCCAGTCTACTTTGTCAGCTCCCTCCTGCAAGGGGCTAGGTCAAGGTACTTTGGTGTGCAGAAGCTGCTCTTTGGCCTTCTCATGGGCTCAAGGAAGCTACGCCATTATTTTCAAGCGCACCCAGTCACCGTCGTCACTCGCTTTCCGTTGCAACGCATCTTGAGAAATCCAGAAGCAACTGGCAGGATTGTCGAGTGGGCATTGGAGTTGTCAAGCTTTGATTTGAAGTTTGAGAGTACCTCAACAATTTAGAGCAGAGCCTTGGTGGAATTCGTTGCAGAATGGACCCCAACGCTAGACGAAGAAGTTCCAGAGACCTCTCTCCCCGGCAGGGAAACTATTGATGATTGGATCATGTACTTTGGCGGTGCTTTTACGCTGAAAGGCGCCCGTGCCAGCATGCTGCTTATAGCACCCACCGGAGAGCACCTCAAGTACGTGCTTCAGATGCACTTTCCCCAGGAGCAGGCCACCAACAACACTGCTGAGTACAAAGGAATGCTTGCCGGTCTGCGCATTGCAATCGACCTTGGTATTCGAAAGCTGATTATCAGAGGTGACTCGCACCTAGTGGTGAGGCAGGTCAACAAGGATTACTAGAGCCCTTTGAAGGAGGCGTACGTCGATGAGGTGAGAATGTTGGAAGAGCACTTTGTCAGTCTACAAGCAGAGCACGTTCCCCGTGCCTAGAATTGGATTACCAACGACCTGTCAAAGCTTGCCGCCCAAAAGATGCCTGTGGAACCAAGAACTTTTGTGCTCCATCTGACTCAGCCATCCATTACACCATCAAGGCTGGCGAAGAAGAGAAAACAAGATGTTGGTGGTTACTTTCCGACAGAGCTGCCGGCAGTTGCCAAGAAAGTGAATACCACCGACAGGATACCCTTGGCCGGTGAGCCGTAGTTTCCGGCAAGCCAGATCCTTGCCGTCAAAGCAAGCGCTCCCGCAGAGGAAGAAGTGCCTTTAGTCCTTGTCGTCGAGCCACAAGCTCTGGCATGGGCACAGGCAATTGTCTAGTACCTTCAGACAGGAGATCTTCCCGATGAACAAGAGGACACAGAAAGAGTAGCCTATCAATCAAGGATGTACAGGTTTGTTGACAACATTCTGTACAGAAAGAGACCAAATGGGGTGAAATTGAAGTGTATCTGCCAGGAAGATGGACAGAGGCTGTTGGAAGAAATGCATGAAGGGATGTGTGGCTCTCACATTGGGTCATGTGCGCTTGTCGGCAAGGCATTCCGTCAAGGATTCTACTGGCCGACAGCCCTTCAAGAGGCCTTGGCGGTGGTCATCAGATGCGAAGAATGACAGTTCCACTCCAAGGACATACACCAGCCAGCTCAAGCCCTCCAAACCATCCCTCTCTCCTGGCCTTTCTAGGTTTGGGGGCTCGACATTGTTGGCCCCTTCCCCTGTGCTATAGGGGGCTTTGAATTCTTGTATGTTGCAATCGACAAGTTTACAAAGTGGCCTGAGGTGGAGCCAGTGAGGAAGGTGATGGCACATTCAGCCATCAAGTTCCTCAAAGGATTGATTGCTTGTTTTGGTGTCCCCAACAGGATCATTACCGACAACAGCACCAAATTCACGAGCCGCGCCTTCACAACATATTGCCAAGAGCTTGGAAATAAGATTTGCTACGCGTCTGTTGCTCACCTAAGGAGCAATGGACGAGTAGAGAGGGCAAATGCAGAAGTGATGCGTGGTCTCAAGACCAGAACTTTCGACAGGCTGCACAAGTGTGGAAGGCGCTGGGTGGAAGAGTTGCCAGCAGTTCTTTGGTCGATCAGGACGACGCGAAGTCGAGCCACAGGCCAGACACCCTTCTCCCTTGTTTATGGTGCAGAAGCGGTGCTCCCCACAGAACTCAAATACGGGTCACCTCAAGTCTTGGCCTTCGATGAGGAGGATCAAGATGAGCTGCGGCAAGATGATGCCACGCTCCTTGAGGAAGATCGTTTCTGGACTATTGTTCGTGCTGCATGGTATCAGCAAGCATTGCGCCGCTACCATAGCCGCAAAGTGAATGCTAGGAACCTTGAGGAAGGCGACCTTGTTGTTCGTCGGATTCAGTCCACGAAGGGCCAAAACAAGTTGACGCCGAAGTGGGAGTGCCCTTACCAGGTGGTACGAGTCACTAGGCCCGGTGTAGTCCGCCTAGAGACCGAAGATGGCACTCCGGTGCTCAACTCATGGAATATTGAGCATCTTCGCAAGTTTTACCTATAAGGCGCGGTTGCCGGGCTACCTGGCAACCTCTTTTGTACAAGTTTGCCGGAAAGGCATGTAAACCTTTGTACAGAGCCGGGCGCAGATCCCGTGCACATAAATAAAGATAAGTGTTTCACAATTCTTTGTCCAAGTACATATTTGTTTATGTGTTGCAGGCGGCATTGTGTTACATTTTCCCTTGCCTAGGATGATTAATGAACCGTCAAGGTTCCAACCTCCTCTTTGCTGTTCTTTCTTTTCCTCAAAGGACAGAAGGGTTCCTCACGTGCAAGTTTCCCAGGGGGAGTAATGGTATGGATACATGGATACCAAATGACGTTCAAGATATAGTCCTACGGCAAGAAGCACAGCAAAGAAAAAGCTAAGTTGCAAAACTTTGAAATAAATTCTTTGTTGTAGTTGCACGCTCTCCTTGAACGATTTTGGCCTTTGTATGAGAAACCTACACGCTAAGGAACCTTGTTGTGTTCTACTGCGCTCTTACTTTGTTTCGAGTCTGCTCGGTAACTTAAGTAGCTGTGTTGTGATCGTCAAGCGTGACCTTGCCGGCAGCGGCACTTCCGGCAGGCTACTAAGGACCTGTTCCTCAACCGCTCGTGGCAAGAGTGCGCACACCGGCAAGTTTTCGGCAAGCGTAGGGTACAAAAATCATGCAAAGACAGAATAGAATAAGGAGAGTAGCATGCGTACATCCATCCAAAACACAAGTTATAGTACATCAAGGCCAAGTGCAGTTCTAACTTAAGATAAATCTATCTTGTACATGAACTACATTTGCAATAAGGAACGGCGAAGGGGGGCTAATCCTTGCGATCACCCTCAGTCCTCGGGACCTGATGAATCTTGCTGATGACGGGAGCGATGGCTTCTTCGGCAGCTGTGGTGTCCGTCCCCGGCGACAAGCTTTTGAAGGCCTTGGAGACGTCAATTCCAGGGTTCTGGTAGATGATCTTGACGAGCATCTTGGAGACGACGTCGCTACAAAATTTGCAAGATTCGCTGGCAAAGTTGGCGGACCTCTTCTCAAGATGCTTCTTCAGTATCTCGAGGAGTCCTTCGAAGAAGAGGTTGAGGCTGGCGCTTGTGGTATCATGCTCGCCGACGGTGAAGCTATGGTTCTCCTTATCCATGATGGTCACTTGAGCAGCGAGGCGCTCGGCGACATCGACAAGGCGACCAGTCCACACATCCAGGGCCTTCGTGTGCTCGTCGAAAGTAGTTGCAGCATCAGCATGCACAGCGTTCTCCTTTTCCCAGCTTACCAGCAGCTCCCTCTCCTTTACCCTGCCAACCTCCAAATCCTTTTGTAGAGTCACGAGCTTTGACTTGAGGTCAGCAATGGAGTTGTTGGCGGTCGAGAGTTCTTGGGCTCTGCCGATGAGGTCCTCTTCGAGCTTCGGTACCCTAGACTCCAGCTCTACCTTGGCGGCTTCAGCAACCTCTGTGGCCTTGACGGCTTCCAGGAGTTTGGCGGTGTGAGCCTGAGCTTGAGTCTCGATGGCTTGTTTGTGGCCCTCCTCTAGCTCTTGGGTCCGCTGCACGAGCAGAATCTGGATCTCCTCGTCCTTGCCGCGTAGCTTGGCGACAAGTGTTTCCTCTCGGGCGGCAAGCTCTTTTTCCTTGTTAATGAGCTGCGCTTCGCGCTCCGACAACTTGCCGTCCAGGGTCACTGCATCCTCCTTGGCAGTGTCGAGCTTCTCTTCCTGCCTCTTGAGGATATGGAATTTCCCGTTATACCATTGGCGGATCTCTTCCACATTCTCCTTCAGCTTCTGTTCAGCCAGCTCTACGGCTTGCTGCTGTGCGCTCAGTCTATCCCAGCGCTTGCTGATAACCCACAAGTACAGGGGATCAGTTGTAGCTTTTCTCGATAAATAAGAGTGTCGAACCCAACGAGGAGCTAAAGGTAGAATCAATATTCCCTTCAACTTCTATCGACAACCGATACAACTCTACGCACACTTAATGTTCGCTTTACCTAGAACAAGAATGAAACTACTTGTAGATGTAATAGGATAAGTTTGCAAGAATAAAACTAGAAGTACTTAGCGATAATAAAACTAGGAATAATTTGCAAGATAATAAAAGTTACTTGTTTAGTAGAAAGCTTTTGTAACACAAGAGAAAGATTTGTCCCTAGGCAATCAATAACTAGACCGGTAATCATTATTGCAATTTTATATGAGGGAGAGGCATGAGCTAACATAGTTTCCGTACTTGGATCATATGCACTTATGATTGGAACTCTAGCAAGCATCCGCAACTACCAAAGAACATTAAGGTAAAACCCAACCATAGCATTAAGTAACAAGTCCTCTTTACTCCCATACGCAACAACCCCCTTACTCGGGTGTAAGCATCTGTCACTCTAGCCGCCCACTATAAGAGAATTATGAACGTATTGCAAACCCTACAGCGGGAATCCCTCACGCTTGCGCAACACGGAGGGCACCATAGGACAGCACCAAAATAAAACATACAACTCAAACCAATCACGATCATCAATCAACCCATAGGACAAAACGAATCTACTCAAACATCATAGGATGGCAACACATTGTTGCATAATAATATGTAGCATTAAGCACCATGTTTAAGTAGAGATTACAGCGGGGAGAAGAGGTGTTACACCGCTACATAGAGGGGGAGAGAGTTGGTGTTGACAGTGGCGAAGTTGTTGGTGTAGATCGCCGTCACGATGATTGCCCCGGCGGCGTTTCGGCGCCATCGGGAGAGAGGGGGAGAGAGCCCCCCTCCTCCTTCTTCCTTGGCCTCCCCCCTAGATGGGAGGAGAGTTCCCCCTCTGGTCCATGGCCGCCATGGCTCCCGGAGGGGAGGAGCCCCTCCGAGATTGGATCTCTCTCTCTGTTCTCTTCTGTTTCGCGTTTCCGTTTTCTGGCTGAAAACCGTTTCTTAAATTCCCGGAGATCCGTAACTCCGACTGGGCTGAAATTTTGAGGGGATTTTCTTCCGGATATTATCTTTCTTGCGGCAGAAGAAGGGCCCCAACTGCCTTACGGGGTGGCCACAAGCCTGTTGGGTGCGCCCTGGGTAGGGGGGTGCGCCCCTCAAGCTTGTGGGTCCCTCGCGCATCGTATCGCGTTGATTCATTTTCCCAAAAATCACATATATTCCAAAATAAATCATCATAAATTTTTATCGCGTTTGGACTTCATTTGAAATGGATTTTCTGTGAAACAAAAAACATGCAACAAATAGGAACTGGCACTGGGCACTGGATCAATATGTTAGTCCAAGAAATCATATAAAATGTTGCCAAAAGTATGTGAAAATTTTAGGATATTGGCATGAAACAATCAAAAATTATAGATACGATGGAGACGTATCGCTTGCCGTAGCGGTCTTGCATGTCCTTGAAGCCATTGGCCATCATCGTCAAGAATGCAAGGTCCGCGGCACCATCGTTGGACCCGTCTGGGACTGTGACACTGTTGGAGAAGGGCGCCAAGATCTCCGCGACGGCGTCATCAAAAGTAGGCTCCCCGGCACCAGATGAGCTATGGGCTTCAGACTCCTGCTGCCGACGAACAGGCTCCAAAGGGCCGATCAGGGCCCACGCCTCAGATGCACTAGGATGGAGGATAGTGCTTGGCCTGCCGCTGCCAACCTCTCCCATCTCAACATCTTTGATGGCTGGCCCAGATGTGCTGCCAGAGAGCTGGACAGGTTCTTCAGGAATTTTCCTAGCCTCCTCACCGGCAGACGCGGCGGCCTCTGTGGTGGAAATCCTGGTGGCTTCATCAGCGGCGCTCTTTGCGATTTCCTCTATAGATACTTCCCTCTCTTCCGGAGGGGTTAGTTCTGCAGAATGGAGAAGAAGTGGAGAAAGGAGAAATTCAAGATTCGGATCAAGTTCAAGAAAACAAAAAAAGAAGGATTGGCGAGGGATCCAGTGCATTTGGAAAGAAGGTTACCTTGATGAACACGTGGAGGGGATGTCGTTCTTCCTCCGGCAACTTTTGTTGCCGGTGCTTGGTCCCTGGCAACGCCAGTTTGCCGGAGGGGCCTCTGTGCGAAGAAGCCCTCCTTGGGTCTCCTCTGGAGGAGGGCTGCTCCTTGCCGGTGAAGGTCTTGGCGACGGCTTGGGAGTCGAGGGTGCCGTCAAGGGGTCTACCCCTTGGCGCTCTCCTTCCGGCTGGCTGCTTTCCAACCCCTTGTCGGTCTCCATTACGGAAGACGCGACGGTAGTGCTCGCCAACGGAAACTGCACGTGGACCTCGTGCGGGGGGGCTCGAGCCGGCAACCTCGGGGAAAATTGCACCTTGATCGATGCCAGTCGCCGTCTCGCCCTCTTCAGTGGTCCTGGGATTCTTTGCCAGCGGCACTTCGTCCCTGCAAGATCAGAACAATCAAAAAGATCAGTTCAACAACAGAGTTTGGATGATTACAAGAAAAATGCACGGAGATGGAGGTGCTTACTCTTCGTCCTCGTCAGGGTCACTAAGGACTGACAGATCATAGAGAACTGTGTCCCCGATCCCTGCAATCGTAGGTGATGGTGGTGAACTCCTGGGACTCTTCAGGGGAGCTGGGGGCTGCGAAACGCCCGCCTCCTCCATAGTTGGCGGGATGGGTCAATGAGGGGCAGCAGCGTGGGAAGGCTGTTGCCGGGAAGGCTGCGCCCGAGAGGTGGCGGCTGCTAGCTTGACGGCGGCAAGCTCCTGGCTTGCCGACTTGGTATGCGCTGCCATCTTTCGAGCAGGCTTCTTGGCGACGGTCATCCTCGCCTTGACAAGAGGAAGGCGAGGTGGCTCTTCTTCCTCTTCCTCTTCCCCTTTGTCCGAAGACCCCTCGGGCTGCTCCTCCTCTTCTTCCCCCTCGTCAGACTCCTTGGTCTGCTCTTCCTCTCCAGCATGCTCTTCGGCATGCTCTTGCGAGCGGCCTCCTCCGCTAGTTCTCGGAGCTGTGGCCTGCTCTCCGGCCTTGCTTCCGGTACCATCTCCGCTGCCGGTGCCCTTGGCGGCCCGGGAACGAGTTGTCTTCACTCTCTTGAGCTCCTTGGCCCTTACCGCAAGGAACTCTTCCCGATCATCTTTCATCGGGTGCATCATGTCATCCTCGGCTCCAATGGCCTTCTCCACCAGGACAACAAACTAGCTGTCCACATCCTCCCTGCTGGGCGTCTCCCGTGTGCTCAAAACTATCTTGGCATCGCAATCCGGCATCATGGCCAGGATGGAGGCCTTGGCAGTATTGTTGCAGAGTGGGATCACCTTCTCCGGCAGATCGAAGGTGCAACCCCTGTTGAAAAGCTGGCAAATGAGCCGGTAGTGCCCCATTACCGTCAAGTTGTTGTCGGAGCATGGATGCAGACGCATTGTGTCGGCGGGGCCCTGGTAGTCCCACGCTCGCCGGCCTCCTCTGTGATGCAGCGGGGCGATCCGACGGCGAGTGAAGTCCCCCTTGAGAGCGAGGATTCCGCGTAGCGCCACTCCCAGTTTGGCGTCGCTGGGGTCGACATTGTTCCAGCTGTCGGGCTTCTCAATCCTCTCGGTCCTGAGGTGGCAAAAGGCTGGAAAATCCTGCTGCTTGATCCAGCACTAGTCGGCCCACCACTCGTCCCATTTGGTGTGCAGCTTGCCGTCCAAGTAGTGCCTCTTCGAGTTTCCCCTTGGGACCCAGGCGACACTACCAGAAAGGGCGCCCTCCTCGACCCGAGGGATGAAGAAATGCCGAAATAGAGCCACATTTGGGGCTATTCCCACAAAGTTCTCGCACAGGTGCGCGAAGGTTGCCAGACAGGTGACCGCGTTGGGGGTGAAATCCAGCAGTCTAAATCCGAAAGTGTTCATCACCTCAACAAAGAAATTAGAGAAAGGCGGGCACAGACCGCAGTAGAAGTACCCGGCGAAGAAGTGAAATCGATCGTCAGCAGGAGGGAGGGATCCTGGGAGCACTGCTGTGGCCTCATGATCCTGCGTCTTGATCGCATACACGTGCGCGTAATCCTTTGTCAGGTCATCTTCTATAAGCACCGGCGGGAAAACGGCGTGAGTCTGCCACTGTGCAGCCTTGGCGGCTTTCTTCTCATCCGCCGCCGAACTCAGGGCCTTTCCGGCTCTCTTCGGCACCATGGTGAGATTTGTGGGGGAGAGCTGCGCTGCCCGGCTGCGGAAGCGAAGGGCGTGCTCTGCTCTTGCGCAAGGAGGAAGATGGAGACGGTGGTGATGATGAGATTGGGAGAAGGGGGGTAAATGAGCAGCGCCCTTCGCGGATTCCTTTTTATGGGGAAGGTGCGGGGCTGGCTCTTTACCATCCTACGTGGCTTTGCTTTTCAGGTGCACTACCTCCCTGCGCCCGTTCCATTCCACCTCTCCCACGCCCACCTTTAAAGCGCGTCGTGGGGGGCGTGGTAAAAGAGAAGATTACGACAGTTATCCTCTGCCATGCGTGCCTGTGCACTGTTCGGGCCTAGCCTAATGACGCCTCGCATGCGCATGTGGCCAAGGCCCAGGGGCTCCTGTCGGTGTACTAAAGCATGGGTGCCCTCGTACCCTGACTTGTGCACAGGCAGTTGTAGCCTTCCTGACGGCAAGGGATTGCCGGAGGGTTGCTGTGACTCAAGACCCAGATTAAACAAGACCGTGAAGCAGACCTCAACGCAGGTCATCGAGAAGTACTATTCTAGTACCGAAGATAAACATAGCCCTTGCCGGCAAGCTTCATTCCGGCCGGCAAGGTACATACCAAGACTCTAGTTGCCGGCAAGCTCATTGTCGGCAAGAAAAGGCCCAGCAAGCTCCGCGCCAGCAGGCTTGTTCTGTCCCGTTACCGCTCCACCTCATCATCAGCTAGATAAGCACCCATGATAGGTGTCGAGCAGGTAGACAGTCAACATAGCTGGCCAGGGCACGTGTCGGCATGCCACGCAGAGATTAACTTTAATGACACCCGTCCGTGGGACGTGTCAAGATTACAGGAGGGCGCCAAGACCGGTGGTACAGATCTTTTGCCCAAAGCCTCGCCTCCCCGACGTAGCACCTAACGGTGCATTAAATGCGCTTGTCCTGCCCCGTCTGGAGAAAGACGTGGTGACTGTGCAAGTCACTATTCATACCCTATAAATGACCGTATTAGCCACTATGGTAAC
Source organism: Elymus sibiricus (assembly GCA_039707655.1). NCBI lineage: Eukaryota > Viridiplantae > Streptophyta > Magnoliopsida > Poales > Poaceae > Elymus > Elymus sibiricus. The sequence goes on from CM077670.1 coordinate 214,866,576, forward strand.
CCCTTGGCCTGTAAAAGGAGGCCCATGGCTACACTTAGAACGGTCGACTCCTAGTTCAGTTACACACTGTAGCTGCACTTCCCGCGCACCTTGCCGGCAAGCTGCGCTCTTTGTAACCTTTGAGCTCATACACAACCAAACCACCAGAATAGGAGTAGGATTTTACGCACTTAGCAGCCCGAACCTGGATAAATCGTTGCTTGTGCTCATATCAATTAGCCCTGCTCTTTGTAGTATATTGATCCCACAGCCGAACCGCAAAGGGATCCTCTCGATCCCATAGATCGTTGTTTTCCCACAACACTAAATAGAGATTCAATAGGTGAGACACCAATCATTTTAATATCTTCATCATTACTATGATAGAAACCGGGTGGAATAGCTTTTTCTAGGAATTCTCGCTTAGCTCTCAACCTAGCGGTCCTTTCTTTACTTTCATTAATGGAGACATAGATAGCTTTAATAGACTCATTTATATCATGCTTGGGTGGAAATTTTTTAATTTTGAGAGTATCCACATCATGAGAAATTCTATCCATGTTCCTAGACAATTCATAAACTCTATTCAATTTCTCTTCTACCATAGCATTGAAAATCTTTTGGGAATTAATAAATTCTTTAATATTACTTTCAAGATCAGAGTGTATCCTATTATTATTATTATTATTATTATTATTATCTGAATTACCATAGGAATTACCATAATTATTAGAGGAATTTCCGGGAAACGGTCTAGGATTGAAATTAGCCCTATAAGCATTGTTGTTGAAATTATTTCTAGAGACAAAATTCACATCAATAGCTTCATTATTTTGCTCAATCAAAGTAGACAATGGCACATCATTAGGATCAATATGAGCACTTTTACTAGCAACCAATTTCATGAGAGCATCCATCTTATCACTCAAAGTATTAATTTCTTCAACAGAATTCACCTTCTTACCAGTTGGAGTTCGTTCAGTGTGCCATTGAGAATAATTTGTCATGATATTATCAAGGAGTTTTGTAGCTTCTCCTAATGTAATTTCCATAAAAGTGCCACCTGCGGCAGAGTCTAGCAAATTTTTAGAAACAAAGTTTAGTCCCGTATAAAAAAATTGTATGATCATCCATAAGCTTAAACCATGAGTTGGGTAATTTCTTATCATTAGTGTCATTTCTCCAAGATTGTGCAACATGCTCATGTTCAAGTTGCTTAAAATTCATAATTTGGTTTCTTAAAGAAATAATCTTAGCGGGAGGAAAATACTTCGCAATAAAAGCATCCTTACACTTATCGCATGAATCGATACTATTTCTAGGCAAGGATGAAAACCAAGTTTTAGCATGATCTCGTAATGAGAACGGAAATAATTTCAATTAAACAATATCATTATCCACATATTTCTTCTTTTGCATATCACAAAGTTCAACGAAAGTATTTAGATGGGATGCAGCATCTTCATTAGGACTACCAGAAAATTGTTCTTTCATAACAAGATTAAGCAAGGCAGCATTAGTGTCACACGACTCCGCACTAGTGGCGGGAGGAGCAATTGGAGTACTAATAAAATCATTATTATTAGTATTGGAAAAGTCACACAATTTTGTGTTTTCTTGAGACATAGCGACAAAGCAAGCAAACTAGCAAACAAGCAAACAAAAATATTTTGTGTTTTTTTTTGTAAAGTTGTTTTAGAAGTGGGGGAGATGAAAACGAGAGGCAAATGCAAATAAAAAGGCAAATAAAATAAATGCAAGTGGATGATAGTTTATGCGAAGGTACTTGATAAGTTTTGGTGATGTCTCCCCGGCAACGGCGCCAGAAATTCTTCCTGCTACTTGTAAACTGTGTTGGTATTTCCCCGAAGAGGAGAGGCTGATGCAGTATACTAGATATAAGTATTTCCCTCAGTTAAGAACAAAGGTTATCAATCCAGTAGGAGAACCACACAGAATCTCGTTAGCAGCACCTACACACACAAAAGCATACACTTGCACCCAACGCAAATAAGAGGGTTGTCAATCCCCTTAGCGGTTATTTGCAAGGATTAATTCTGATAGTGATAGACAAAAATAAAATAAAAGTAAATATATTGCAGCAAGGTATTTTTGGATTTTAATATATGATAAAAGTAGACCCTTGGGCCATAGTTTTCACTAGAGGCTTCTCTCTCGAGCACAGAACATACGGTGGGTAAACAAATTACTGTTGGGCAATTGATAGAAAAGCACATAGTTATGACGATATTCAAGGCAATGATCATGTATATAGGCATCATGTCCGAGACAAGTAGACCAACTCCTGTCTGCATCTACTACTATTACTCCACCCATCGACCGCTATCCAGCATGCATCTAGGATATTAAGTATAAAACAGAGTAACGCCTTAAGCAAGATGACATGATGTAGACAAAGTAAACTCAAGCAATATGATTAAACCCCATCTTTTTATCCTTAATGGCAATAATACAAATATGTGTCATGTCCCTTTTTGTCACTGGGATTGAGCACCGCAAGATTGAACCCATCACAAAGCACCTCTCCCATTGCAAGATAAATCAATCTAGTTGGCCAAACCAAACGGATAGATCGGAGAGAAATACAAAGCTATAACAATCATGCATAAAAGAGTTCAGAGAAGACTCAAATATTTCTCATGAATAATCTGATCATAAACCCACAATTCAGCAGATCCCAACAAACACACCGCAAAAGAAGATTACATCGGATAGAACTCCAAGAACATCGAGGAGAACATGGTATTGAAGATCAAAGAGAGAGAAGAAGCCATCTAGCAACTATCTATGGACCCGTAGGTCTGTGGTAAACTACTCACACATCATCGGAAAGGCAGCAAGGTTGACGAAGAAGCCCTCCGTGATCGATTCCCCCTCCGGTAGAGTACCGAAAAAGGCCTCCAGATGGGATCCCGGAAGAACAGAAGCTTGCGGCGGCGGTAGGGTTTTCTCGTCTGGCTCTCCATTGATTTTCGAATATTTGAGAATTTATAGAAGTGGAATTAGGTCAAAAGGAGCCACGAGGGGCCCACAAGGCATCAGGGTGTGCCCCCCTGGGGCTGGGCCCTGTTGCCTTGTGGCCTCCTCGAGAGGCTTCTGGCTTCCTCTCGAAGCTTTCAGGGTCTCTTTTGTCCAGAAAAAATAGTTAAAAAGTTTCGTGGCATTTGGACTTCGTTTGTTACTGATTTCCTGAAAAACCAAAAACAAGCAAAAAACAGCAACTGGCACTGGGCACTAGGTTAATAGGTTAGTCCCAAAAAATGATATATAATTGCATATAAAACATCCAAGATTGATAATATAATAGCATGGAACAATCAAAAAATTATCGATACGTTGGAGACGTATCAGTCTGCATTCCTCTTGTCAGTACCTTTTGCCTTGTAACGCTGTACTTAATTGATAGCTATTTGATTATGTATCATCACTCTGCATCTGAGCTTCATTATCCTCTATTTCTTCCAATATTATTAGATCTATGTTTACTCTTTAAAAAATGTAGAATAAAGGCAACACTTATGAAGAAGTTTCTTTGGGGAATTTCTTGAATTATCATTCCATTGACATGGAGAAGGGCTTTGTCGAGCCCATGTTAACATGTAATGTAAGTCCATCCTTCTCAAGCCTTCAAACTTTGTTCTAGAATAGATTTGGATAGGCATCATTTCCTCCACTGCTTTTTACTTTGGTGTTTACATCAGATTGCATGTTTGCAACAACTGCCAGTTTCAAATTGTAGTTGTAAAAACATGTTCCTTACTCATACCATTCACATTAATCAGAACAGATGCATTGATTTTCTTTAGCCCTGCATGTATGCATGTGTTCTAGATCTCTAATCCGGTGGTGTGGTGAACCTGCCCATGTCTCCAGCACCTCATTTGCTGCTTTGTCTTAACTGATTTTGACGATGATATGGACAATGGCGTATTATGTTAATGTTGTTTTAAATTGTATCTCTGAATTTGCCAATATAAAATGGGATGGAATTGTCACACACTGACCATCGTTGCTTATATATTTGTGAAACTTGTTCTCTTTCAGATTAATATCTCTGACGCCAGGCAGAACTTTAGGGAAGATAGTGAGCCGAACCCATTGCTGGTACCTATCACTTATATTGCAGCGAAGCAGGTAAACCATCTTGAAGAGAGCGACATGACCCCAAGGTTACGTCTTGATGAAGACAGTGAGTTCAAGAGACTCACCAGCAGCTGTGACACAACCTTGGTTAAGTAGCTGCCTGAATCAGTTCGACTTCTTCAGTCTCAACTTCAAGCTAAAAGACTTGGTGCAGCTCAGGTCCGACTTGAAGTACAATCTGTAACGAAGATCAAAGAGGACACCCGTGTGTGCTTCATAGCTACGCGGCTAGAGCTAGAGGATTTAACGTTCAGACAACTAAGGTCTCATCAGCTTGTTCAGGTGCTTGCGCTGCAGCACCGGGGTAGGACTAACATTTCTTGAACTATGTTGAAGTGCTGTTGGTTTTGTCCATTATTTTGTCGGCGCATTTTTTTGCACTGTTGATGCCCAGTGTATGTAATCTGCGGTCTGGTTGCCCTTTATTATCATTGGTGGCGAACTTTGATGCCCAGTGGATGTAATATTCCGTAATTTCATTATTGTATAGTCTAGGTTTATTCTTAGTCAGTATGCTGTAATTTAGGCCGGTAGCTTCAATGGAGCTCAAAGCCCCAATACGTTATCGGTCTGTCAGTGGTATATAAAAAGAAATTACGCTACCCAAATGGGCCGGCCCATAACTAGTTATATATGGGCCGGAAAGTCAGCCTATAATCATCTCGGGCCATTATTAGGCCTAAACATAAGGTAGTTTTCGGCCTTTAACACGCCGAGTAAAACATGGGCCGCAGCCAAAAATTTCCCTGGGCTTTTAACAGGCTGAAAAGGAGATTGGGTCTGAACTGAGCCGAACAATTCACGGGCCGAAAGCAGGCCGAAACATCCGTAGGCCCATGATTGGCCCAATTGCATACGAGCCATTAACAGGCCAAAATTAATCACGGGCCTTGGTTGGCCCAATAAAATTATGGGCTGTAAGCAGGCCGGATGCAAAGTAGGCCATAATTTGGCCAAACTATGTCACGGGCCTTTAACAGGCCGTTAGTCGGGTTGGGGTGAAATTTATCCATGAAGAGTACGGGCCGTTAAGAGGCCGAAAGTCACTTCGGACTAGAAATCGGCCCAGATGCAGCACGGGCCGTTAGATGGCCGAAAGTTAAACTGGGCCGAAAACGTCCCATATGCAGCAACGGCGGCTAACAGGCCGAAACAAATATCAGGCTGAACTATTAAACGGGCCTTTAATAGGCCGAGATACAAACCAGGCCTACAATGGGCCCAAAAGCACAGTGGCCTGTTAACGGGCTGGATCTGTTATGGGCCGTAATTTGGCCCAAAACACGATCCGATATGGGCCGTAATTTGGCCCAAACCATGGCAGGCTTTTAACGAGCCGATCCCCTAGTGTCTGAAAAAATCTTGTGGGCCTTTGGCTGGGCTGGCCCATTTAGGTCAAATGGGCCATTGTTGGGCCATGCCACGTGCCGATGTATCATATGCGTCTCTCGTCCAATGAATGGATGACATCTTGATTCTGTCATAAAATTGTGAATACACATGGAAAATCGCCATTGGTCAGGGCTGCTAACGGGTTATCGGATCCAAACCCGCACCCGATAGCTTAACGGCGACCCGTTACGGTGGATGCCACGTGTCGGTTACCCTTGACGAAAACACTTCCATGACGCGACATTTATCTTCATGGAAGTGGACACTTCCGTGATGATAATTTCAGTATTGTCATGGAACACTTCTACGACAGCACATGTATGACTATCTTGATTCTGTCATAAAATTGTCACGGATGTACATGCATGACAGAAAACTTGACCTACTGTGACAAAGACGTATCATCACAGAAGTGTTTTTTTTGTAGTGAGTGGAGGAAGTAAGAAAGTTGCATTAGGAGACGGAGCAAGCCCTGCTGCTTCTGCTATCTGAAGCCAGGGTAATCCCGGTTCTTCTTTAGATACCAGTTGAAATTGTCATTAGATTAGTATACTTGCATGTTATGTCATGTGTGTGAATGGATTATGATGTAAGACCCCTTATTTGTTGTTCATGTCTTGTAATGACCTTATTTATTTAGGCAAGGTAATCCTCGGTACTTGTATGAGTGGACAAAAGTTGAACTGTTTTTCGTGTTAGCAGATTGTGTAGGATGAAATAACTGTTTGACTCAAAGTGGATTCAACCTTTTGAAATCGAGGATCATGGCAATTCTGAATCATATTCATATATAAAGGTGGAATAAATCAAGTTCAAAAAAAAGGTGGAATAAATCTTTGCTATGCTTTTGAAGATATATATGTGTGTGTGTGTGTGTATATATATTATATATATATAGAGTAAAACTATTCTGATCCAACGCGCCCAAAAAAAAATTCCCACCCACGGCCGCTCGTCCACCACTTCTTCCCTCGATCCGCAACCTGCCCCCGATCCAATTGCCGCCGACCCCGCATCCTACCGGCGCGCAAGCACCCCCGCCTCCTTCCGGCGAGCCGTCACCCCCGCCTCCTTCAGCGCGAGGCCGCCCGTGCCTCCTTCCTGTGAGAGGCCACCCGCGCCTCCTTCCGGCGAGCCGCCGCCCGCGCCTCCTCCGGCGCGAGGCCGCCTCTGCCTCCTCTGGTGAGAGGTCATCCCTGACTCCTTCCAGCGCACCATGGCACCCCTCCTTCCAGCTTGAGTTGGATATGGACTTCAGCGCGCCGGAGGACCTCCCACTCCGCCGGGACCCACCTTCGAGCCCCACCTCAGCCACCACCTTCCTGAGCCCGGCGTCCGTCGCTACCGCTCAGCACTGGCGCCGGTGGCCCTCTTCACCTGCACGCACGACCGCTGTAGGAGGAGCAGAGGAGAGATGAGGTGCCTCCCCGCCTCCATCTGGGCGTGCCGCCACGGCCTCCAGCCGCAGCTCCACCAGCTACCGCAACCACCTGTAACAGCTCCCCCAACCATGACACTCTGACTCACCGAGACCGATGCTCCAGATGCCTTCCATTTATTTCCGTCGATGCCATGTGATTCGTTTGCTTGTTGCATTTCATCATGTCATCATGTGCATTTCATCCGCATGTTTTCATAAAACTTGCATCCGTTCGTTGTTGCCGGCTTCTCCGCGTCCCTTCCGTTGTCCGTTTCGAGACCCGACACGCTCGCACGCGCCCGCGGCACCTCCAAATTATTATTTTATAAGTGGGATAAAAATGTTCTCGGAATGGGTTGAAAGTTGGTGTGCGGTCTTATCATATTATATGTAGACCGCTTGCCAAATTTCGTCCCAATCGGAGGTCGTTTGATGCCCCAACGGATAGCTATAGCGGCTCTACAGCCGGTCAAAACGTCGGACGTTTTCGGTGTCCCGAAAACCGTGCCGGGCTGCACCACTTCCCTCTCTCCTCGGCCCAAACCCTCTCTTCACAGCCCACCTAGCCCAGCTAGCCCTTCCCCTCCCGCTGGAGCCGTCCGATCCCGATCGGAGGGTCCGATAACGGCCTCAAACCCCTCCTTCTAGCCCCCCTGCCTATAAAAGGCAGGGCAAGCCCTCCAGATTTGGAAAACCCAGACCTCTCCCTCGTTTTTCGCCCCCCTCCAACCCAGCGCCGCCACCCACCCAGCCACCGCCGCCACTTGGCGCCCAGCCGCTGGCCGAGCCGCCACCAGCGCCGCCGCTCCCCTCCAACCACGCTGCGCCATATCGCCCTCAAACCCCCACCAGCCACCGCGGCCCGCCAGGCCCAGATATGGCCCGTGCGAGCCCGTACACCGCCGCCCGCAGCCACCAGGAGCAGGAGCTCCTCCTCGATCCGATCTGGATCAGGAGGGAGTCCCGAGAGCCGCCTCGCCTCGCCGTCGCCGGCGACCTCCATCAAGCCAGCGCCGCCGTGCCCCTCTCCTCTCTCTTCTTTTCCCGCTTCTCCCTGGCTCACCTCGCCTTGTCTCTCTCACAGGAAGCCTTGCCGTCGCTGCCATGGGTGCCCGCTGATGGACCTCCACGCCCAGAGCTCCGCCGCGCCGGATCCGCCTTCCCTCGCTCCGTCCGGAACCGGCGACCTCTGCCTCGGATCCGCCGCCTCCGTCCCGTTCCAGGCGTTCCCCGCCCCTCTGCCTCGCCGGAGTCGCCAAGTCCCAGCGCCGCCAGCCGCCGTCCCACGTCGATCCCCTGTCGCTCGCCCGCATTGACCTCGCCTCGCCACCTGGACCGCATCACCCGTGCGGGCCTGCACCCGACCCAACCGCACCGAAAGGGCCAAGGCCCATGCTGAGCTTCTCCCCAGCCGGCCCGCCTCCTTTGCCTCTATGTTAGACCCTGTGCGCATCATAACTATCATACGCATATCCCTGTTCACCCTGATACAGCAGTTTTTGGCCCAGTTCATTTTTTTCCCTGACCGCTGCAATTTGTCTAATTTCGAGAGAACGTCAGAATTGCAGAAAAACCCTCCATGTTCATGCATTAATAACTCATAAACCGTGCATCGGAATTAAACAACTTATATATGTAAAATGCATAGAATTTTGTGTAGTTTCATAATATCAACTTTCATCCATGCCAAAAATGTTTAAAATTGTTGTTTGCATTAATTTGCATAAATGCCATGCTAAAATGATTTATTTCATAACTAAATAACCATAGCTCCGAATTAAATAAACTTTATATGTAAATGGGGTAGAAAAAAGTGTAGCTTATCATGGTGCACTTACTTTTGCTGTTTAACAACATTAAAATATGATTTAGGCCAGAACAGTACCAATTTCGAAAATTGCATATGAGGTTTTTCCGGAATTGTTGTTTGTTGTTTCTGGCCTCATTTAAATTGCCTAGATAGGTAGATTAATTATGCTTCACCTCTTGCCATGTTTAACAGCATTTAACCTTGTCAGGTGCATAAACGGGAGTGAACTAAATAATTGTTTGTGGAGTTTCGTCAATATGCAACTCGTTGTATATTGAGCTTCACTTAATGTGTAGTATTTGAATTGTTGCACTTTGTCATGCCATGCCTATTTAAACTTGACATGCATCATATTTGGTTGTGCATCATGCCATGTTTATGCTCGTGTGTTTACCATGTTGTTTGCTTCTTTCCGGTTGTGCTTCTTCTTGATAGTTCCGGTTTCGTTGCGATTGTGAGGATTCGTTCGACTACGCTTGTTCGTCTTCTTCATGGACTCGATCTTCTTCCGAGCGGGATTTCAGGCAAGATGATCATGACCTTGCATATCTCTACTATCTTTGCTTGCTAGTTGTCTTGTTGCTATCGCTATGTCGCGCTTCCTACCACATATATGTCAGCCTCCCATATGTCATGATACAGCCATCTAACCACCCTTACCCAGCAAACCGTTGTTTGGCTATGTTACCGCTTTGCTCAGCCCCTTTCTTATAGCGTTGCTAGTTGCAGGTGCAGTTGTAGGTTGTTCCATGTTGGGACATGGATATCATGGGATATCACAATATCTCTCTATTTAATTAATGCATCTATACACTTGGTAATGGGTGGAAGGCTCAGCCTTTTGCCTAGTGTTTTGTTCCACTCATGCCGCCCTAGTTTCCGTAATACCGGTGTTATGATCCTTGATTAGCGTTCCTAACATGCTCAAGGGAATGGGACCCTCTTGACAGTTCGCTTTGAATAACCGCTTCCAGCAAGGCCCAACATTGGTTTTAACATTTGCCAACATAATAATATTGAATTAAATAATTAATATGCATAGGGAGTTAGCGCTACCCAAGGATTCTTAATTCAACATAATACAGGTGGGCCAGTGCCGATGGTGTTGGTCTGAACCGGGCAGACTGCGGGGCCACCACGAGGAAACTCGAGGATCTGGTTTTACTCGTAGGCTTTCCCATCCAGTCGTGGCCTGAGACGAGCTACGCGTGGCTACTATCAGGGTGTCGGCACGCCGGAAGGTCTTGCTGGACTTGCGTTACCATTGTCTAAATGTCTTGTGCACCGGGATTCCGAGGATACTTCGGGCTGACTCGAGGTTGATCGGGTTTTTTTGAGGTTGAGGTCTTCCACCGCAGCTTCTGTTGGTTTGTGATGGACCAGGTTGGAACTCCCCTGCAGGGTTAAATCTTACGCGAAGCCGTGCCCGCGGTTATGTGGCGACTTGGATATTTATAACCTCCGGTTGTAGAGAACTTGACACTAAATCCTAATTAAAATACACCAACCGCGTGCGTAACCGTGATCGTCTCTTTTCGAGGGAGTTCGGGAAGAGAACACGGTGGGGTTATGTTTGACTCATAAGTAGGTGTTCAGGATCACTTCTTGATCATAATTAGTTTGCGACCATTATGCGTAGTTTACTCTTCTTATTCTTGTACTCGTAAGTTAGCCACCATATAATGCTTAGTGCTTGCTGCAACCTCACCACTTTACCCCTTCCATACCCATTAAGCTTTGATAGTCTTGTTACCCATGGTTATGGGATTGCTGAGTCCTCGTGGCTCACAGATTACTACAACAACAGATGCAGGTACAGGTAATGCGATGATCTGACGCGAGAGCGATGCGCGTTTGCTTTTGGAGTTCTTCTTCTTCGTCGATCTTGGGATAGGTTCCGGGTCGGCAGCCTGGGCTAGCAGGGTGGATGTCGTTCGTGTTTTTCGTTTGTGTTTCATCCGTAGTTGGATTCTGCTCTTCTGTATGATGTTTGCTATGTATTGATGTATTCCTGTGATGACTGTATGTATTTGTATGTATCCCCATCCATTATGTACATGGTACGATGTAATGATATCCACCTTGCAAGTGTCTTCGATATGCGCTTCTATCCCTGGTGGGGCCTCCGAGTTCCTCGAGGATAGGATCGCATATTGGGCGTGACAAGTTGGTATCAGAGCCGACCCTCGTGGTTACATGAATGTTTGCGGGCCAGGTGTGCGGTCATGCTGTGCATGACGTTTGTGACCCGTCGTGGCACACGGCATGGCACATGTGCCGGACTGGACGCACGGACGTATGTGCCAAGAGGGAACGTTCATGTGGCCCGACGAGGACGTCGGTTCCTCTGAGTGGGGTGTATGTGATGGCCTGGCATAACAGGGATGATAGACTACTCATATCAATAAGGAATTCCTTCTTTTCCGGGAGCCCATACGGACAGAACTCCAAAGTTAAGCGTGCTCAGCTTGGAGTAATTTCAGGATGGTTGACCGACCGGGAAGTTGCTCCCGGGTGCGCACGAGTGAGGACAAAGTGCGCAGGAAAGACTAGTATTGATCTGTGGGGCCAGTCTAGATCTCACCAGGAGTAACGACCACCGGCGAATGTGTCCGGGGCGTTACAGGCGCCGCCTCATCCCAGTGGGGATCCACCACCGCGGTGCCTCCTCCTGGTGGGTCTCCATCGCCGCAGCACCAACGGGCAGTACCACTTCGCGTGAGCCACCTGTCCACTTCGCCTAAGCCACCAGTCCACTTCGAACAGGATCCCCTGATTCAACTGAGGTATTCTTCATCCCCATATTCCACTTCCCTTCTCTCTTTACATGATTTTTTGCAACCTTTTTTGAGTACCTATTCTTCCTGACATTGACACTGCTCTTCTAATTTGTTCCGTGACTATAGAACGGCTTCAGCTACGACAGGATGCAAAAAAGATCCACATGCTATGAGCTGATTCCTTTAGATTTTCTTAGATTGACTAGCAAGCGTTTTTCCTGCAAACTACAAGTGTACAGAATAAATTATGAGTTGCAATTCAACAACAGCTGATGCTTTTTTCAGAGAAAAGAAAACTATGGAAGTTCATATATTGATTCTGAGAGAGTTCAATGTGGTTGCTTGCGGCCTAATAAATTTTTGAATCTTTGTAACTTCATATGTTGATCTCTTTTGTTCTCTTTTATCCAGCGAGGGAGTTCAATGTACAAAGTTGAAACTCCATAGCAATCTCTGAATGCAAGGTTTTAAGACTTGTATTTCTCTGTGATTGTAGAAGCATGTAGGCAAGTAACACAGTAGGTATGTGAAACTGTTGTCAGTTCCATGTGCATGTTTGATCCAGAAGTTCAAATTTTAATTTGAGATTTTTGACAAGATAAAGTAAATAGGAGTCCGGTGTGTACATACAGAATTTTGGTACAGAAAATGATGGTTCAGTTCAAGAAAATGGATGTTTGCTACTTCTTGCGGTTTAAATTTCTTTGTGTTTTGTTACACCAGTTTGAAGTGTATTTATAGAAGAAGAAAGAAAATAACGGCACCGGCATCAGAGTAGCAAGACGGCGCACCCTCCCAGCGATGGAGCAGCAGCGCATCGCTGTCTATGCACATATTTGTGTAGTGCACTTGAGCGAGCACTCCCCTATTGCTCTTCTACACCTACGCCTCCCCATGGATCCCACTGTCTTCTTCTCATAAAAAATCAGAAATGTTTTTCAGATCACGATGGACTTTTCGTACTTGTTTATGCTAGTTCGTACTCTCTTTTCTTCTTACTCAGTTTCAGATTTTGCTTTGAAAAGTATGTGCATGTTGACAGAGACAATCTGTACAATGAAGTTCAAATATTATTGCCCCGCAGGTTCATGTCTTCACAAGATGTACCACTATTTTTTTCCCTCTCAAAATGTGTGTGTTTTCAGCACTACAACAGATCCAAAACCCCGAATAAAGTCATGGGAAAAAAATATGGAAAGTCCATAGAGGTTGGGGACAAAGGTTCAGCGAGGATTTCTGTAGTGAATAATTTTTTATTCCTATACGAAGTACCTTGTTGTTCCTGGATGATGAGCATTTCCTTCCGATATACTCCCTATTTTTAAAGAAATGAATTTCGAAAACAAGAAAACGAGAAGTTCGGACTGTTCAACTTTTACAAAAAAAACTCAGATATTGTTCTCGTTACTATAAGAATAAAACGAAGAATTTCAAATTAAAATAACAAAGCAATTCGACGTTTATATACCAAGAAGAAAAACATGCCTCACCCAGAAAATGATAACTTTGGAAGTTCAAATTAATAAATTGGAGAGCTCAAAAAAATGAGAAAACAAAAAAGATACACACATATGTTTGTACAAAAAATATTTCCATGGATTTTCCCTTTTTCAAAAAAACCCAAAAACTTAAAATTTTAAAACAAAAAAATTGTTCGATGTTTGTAACAAAAACATATGTTCATGTATCTAAACAAATCCCAGGAAGGTCAAAGTAAGAGCAGTTCAATTTTTTAATAAAAACTTGATTTTCCCCATTTCTAAAAAAAACCTAGAAGTTTAAATTAAAACAAATTAATCATTTCGCAAATTATAGAAAAAACCTAGAGGTTCAAACTTAAAAGACGAAGAAGTCCAATGTTTATTACAAACCCAAGATGGTCAAACTAAAAAAACAAAGCACCTCAACACAAATTTATAAAAAAGGGATTTTTTCCGTTAGAAAACCCTAGAAGTTCAAATCTAAAAAAGGAGCGGCTCGATGTTTAATAAAAAAAACTAGGATGTTTTCCCTTACTAAAAGAAATAAAACGAAGAAGTCCAAACTGAAAAAAGTAGCAGGTCGATGTTTATACAACATTCAGATTTTCCTCATTATTAAAAAATGAAAACAAGAAGTTCAAAAAATAAAATAACAAGAAGTTCAAAAATAAAATAATAAGAAGTTCTAATTTTAAAAATAGAGCAGTTCAAAATTCATAAAAAAGGTATTTCACCGTTTCTAAATAAAAAAACTCTAGAAGTTCAAATTCAAATAATGAACCGGTTCAATATTTATTACAAAACTAGGATTTATCCGTTACTAAAAAGAAATAAACCAAGAAGTCCAAATTACAAAAATAGAGTAGTTTGATATTTACAGAAAACTAAAATTTTCCTTTTTACCAAAGAAATAAAATCAACAAGTTCAAATTAAAAAAAGGAAGTAGTTGGATGTATACGAAAAACCCAAAATTCTTTTTGTTTCTAGGAAAAATAAAAGTATGAAGTTCAATTTAAAAAAAATGTTTCATGCTTATTTCAAAACATATATTTTCTAAGAATAAAAGTAAGAAGTTCAAATTAAAATAACAGAGAAGATCGAAGTTTATAAGAAACTCAGATTTTTTTCTCGTTACTAAATAATAAAACAAAAAATTTAAAAATTGAAATAAAGGAACAACTAAAAAAAAAGCTCAGATTCAAACACAAATGGAAATGTTTGAAAACCAAACATGGGGTAGTTCCCATAAAAAACTCAGGGGTATCCTTGACACGAAAGTTTATCAATAACAAAAAAACAATTTGACTTTTATCAAAAACCAAATTATTCTCGTTACTAAAGGAAAAAAAACAAGAAGTTCAAATTAAAAAAAGAGTAGTTCAAAGTTTATAAAAGAAATGAATTTTCCCCATTTTTGAAAAGAACCCCAGAAGTTCAAATTAAACCAATGAAGCGGTACAACATTTACTAAAACTCAGATTTTTACCCGCTTCTATAAAATAAAACCAAGAAGTTGAAATTCAAAATGTGGAGTAGGGTGGAGTAGTTCAAAATTTATATTAAAAGGAATTTTCTTCATTTTTAAAAAACATAGAAGTTCAAATTAAAATAACCAAGCGGTTCAATATTTACTAGAAAACTCGTATTTTCCCCACTAATAAGAAAAAAAATGTGAAGTTCAAAGTAAAAAAATGAAACACATCAAAAAAAACCAAATTGATTTTTTTCCCGTTTCTAAAAAAACTAGAAGTTCATGTTGAAAAAACGGAGCAGTTCGATGTTTACTGCAAAAACTCAGATTTTTTCGGCTACTAAAGAATAATACCAAGAAGTTCAAATAACAAAAATAGTTCGATGTTCATGAAAATTTTGGATTTTCCCAATTTCTACAAAAGCTAGAAGTTCAAATTAAAATAACGGTGTAGATCAAAGCTTATTAAAAATCCAAATTTTGTTTTTCTAGATAATGAAAAACTTAGAAGTTCAAATTAGAATAACATAGCATTTGACTTTCACCGTTTAAAAAAACCCCGAAAATTTCGGCTTGAAAAAACTAAGAAGTTCAAAGAAAGTAAATAAAAAATTATTTTCCTGGTTTTTCAGGAAAAAGCGGTTTGATGTTTGTTGTAAAACTAGGATTTTTCCTGTTTCTAAAGAATAAAACTTATAAGTTTAAATATGAAAGATGGAGCAGTTCAACATTTAAAAATTTAAAAAAGGAATAAGAAGGCAAGGTCTGAAAAAATTTATTGCTAGAAGTTCAAGTTCTTGGCCCGGGAAAGTTCAAAAATTCTTGTGAGAGAGGTTCACCTTGTATTTACCTGTTCAAAACACAAAAAAGATGTTGTTTTTGGTGTTTTAAAACAATTCCCTCAATGCATTACAAAAATTGAATCAAAATGCTCTCCAAAAAAAGGTTAAAACAAATTGGTGTATGTTGTTCGAAACAAATTTTCAACCGTATTAGAAAAAAGTTGTGTCTTTTTAACAGGTTCCTAAGGGTATATTATTTGTGTAACTCCGACGAACATGTGAGGAATTATGAACAAAAATACATGACATAAGTTCAAAGTGAAAACAGTGAGCAGTTCAACTACTACACGGAATACGTTTCGAATGAGAATAAAAGAATAGAAAACTAAAAAACTAAAAGGTTTGTTGCAAGAATTTCATGTGCTCCTCCCGGCGCAGTTAAAAATTTCTAGTGCAAGACGTTCGTCGTTCATTTACATGTTAAAAAAAATGCAAAAACGACGTGCTTTTACCATTTTTAAAACTGCTCGCAAACGACAACGAATTTGTAACAACTGTATACAAGAAAATGTTGCTCCTATTCGTAAGCTTTCCAGTGGTATGTTATATGCTACATTCCGAGAAACGGTTTACAAGTTTCATGTATACCATGAAAAACACATTTTTACGTATTCAAAAAAATCTCTTGAACCGACGCGAATATGAAAACTGATCAACAGTGGGAAGCTGCGCGTTTTCAATAGCTTTCCATCGGTATATCATTTGCTCAATTACGACGAGTGGTTGGTGAGTTATGGGCAAAAAACAACACGCGAAAAATAGAGTGAAGTGCAAATAGACATGCCCCAGAAGTTCAACTTCTTCACGCAGTGCGTTTTCGAAGACTCTGTTTTCTCGATGAAGGCAGAACGCACGATCTCGCTGTTTTCAAAATTACGTAAAAACGGCTGGGAATTACAGAAAACTCTTTATATGAAAAAGTTTTGCATTTTTTATAGCTTTCCAACAGTATATTATTTTCCCCGTTCCAATAAAGTTTGCGCAAATGGCGGCCAAAAAATGATTTCGGCCATTTTCAAAATTAACTTAAGACTGTAAATAATTGGAAGAAACATTATATACAAAAAAGTTTCGCATTTGTTCAAGCTTTCCAACGCCATATCATTTGTTGCATTCCGACAAACGGTTGATAAAAGAACGCGAAAATACGATCTCGGTGGAACTTCGGCCCTTTTTCAAATTACATTTA
Organism: Elymus sibiricus; assembly: GCA_039707655.1. Taxonomy (NCBI): domain Eukaryota; kingdom Viridiplantae; phylum Streptophyta; class Magnoliopsida; order Poales; family Poaceae; genus Elymus; species Elymus sibiricus. The sequence goes on from CM077670.1 coordinate 214,883,105, forward strand.
AACCGTTTAAAATTGGAACTAACTTTCTATATGAAAAAGAAGCGGAATTTCATAAGCTTTCCAACGCCGTATCATTTGCATCAATCTGATGAGCCATTTTGAAATGGCACTAAAAATACGAGCTGGGCTGTTCGGTTTGAGAAATTCCGCAATTTTTCAAATTGCTCCTTATCCATTTGGAATTTGGGAAAAGTTTCTATATGTGTAATGAGAGGATTTGCAGCAGCTTTCCAACGCCGTATCATTTGCCTCATTTCGATAAACGGTTTATGTCAGTGTATAAAACATGGGTATTTTATACCCTGACTTATGCACATGCAGTAGCAGCCTCCTTGCCGGCCAAACCTTGCCAGGAACCGCCAAGACCAAGGCTCAGGACCCAGTTGCGGAAGCCACTGGGGAGAAGCTCAAAACACAAAATCAACAAGCACTCAACTAGTAGGGAAGATGAAGACATTCCTTGCCGGCAAGGATAAACCGGCAAGGTGAAGACCCGGCAAGCTCTGTACCGGCAAGCTTTTGCCAGCCCTCCAGCGCTCCACCTCACCACACAGATGTTAGCTAGTGGATGAGGTGTCGACCACGTAGGCTGGTTGGTGAGGCTTGTCGGGCACGTGTCAGCACGCTGGAACAGGATTTTCCTTTAATGACACCCGTCCAGGAGGCGTGTCAGAATAATACGAGGTAGCTGGGCGAGCGGTGTAGAAACCTTGCCGGGACTACCTCTCCGCATGACACCTAATGATGCATTTAATGCTTTTGTCCTAAACTGGCAGAGTTAGGTATGATAGCACTGTTTGCTATCTAATCGACTTGTAATTACTGTTTTGCCACTGTGGTAACACCTTGACCTATAAAAGGAGGGCCAGGGCAACAGTTAGAGGGATTCAGACCCCCTTTTTCAAACACTTGCACGTCTCGCGTAGCGGCACTCTCCGCACCTTGCCGAGAGAAGCACTCCCTGTACTTGTGCTTTCGTACAACCAGTACACCAAAAGCAGGAGTAGGGTTTTACGCTTCTCAGTGGCCCGAACCTGGGTAAATCCCTTGCGTTTTCCATTGTTCATGCTCTTTGTGCACATTGATCCCCCCTACCGAACCACAAGGGGCTGGATGGCCCCATAGATGGTCATATCCACGACATCTTTAGCACGCCAGGTAGGGGGCATCGCTTGCGCGAACCTTGATCAGTGGATTGCGCGTCTTCTTCATCATCTTCATCGACTTCCTCGTCGTCCTCCTCGTCGTCGATGGCGCCCAAGAAGAAGGGCATCACGATGACGGCCACCCCGCATGCATCCGCAGGCGGCACAGGCGGCATGGCCAATGCGGGCGGTGCGGGTACCGCGGTTGGCACTACCAGCGCAGGCGGCGCGGTCGCCACGCCCACCGCGGTCGGCGCAGGAGACGAGTGCACTGGAGGCAGTTGACCTCCTCGATCCTTTGGCGAACAGAGCCGCGACGGCGCGGGTGGGGCGGATGGACGTCTACCTCCTCCTCCTCCTTGCACCGATGAGCGCAGCCACCGGGGAAACAATCCCCCGGCCGGCGCGAGCCAAGATTTCGCCGTGGCGACAACCAGGGACGCTGCGTCGAGACACACGCCGCGCCCGTCACAGGACAGACGCAGCACGGCCCCAAGCGGCGTCAACGACTCCGGGCAGCGGCGACCTCACGGCAAGACCCATGTCGATCAGATCCCAGATCGTCAGGCATCACCTCCACTATGGCGACCCACTGCTGATCATGTGCCGCGGCAGCAAGACCACAATGGCTCTCCTGTTGGCTCTGCCAGGAGTAGAGCGACGTCGCGCTCTTCGCTTCCAGCCATGCCAGCCATAGCGGCAGAAGCAATGGCGCGAGCCCAGATGCTGCTGAACTTCCCTCCAGCGGCCGAGAAGATGGATGAGTGGAGAGCCACCATCCAAAGATTGATTGGGTTTGCCGAGGCCAGTAAATCACAGCAAGCAGAGCCCTCACGGCATCTGCAAATAGCACCAGCAGCTCCAGCTGGTGGCCGAGTTGACGGTACTACACTGACGGCGCAATCACCTCAGCGGCAACAGTCTCAACAGCAGCAACACCAACAACCGCGGCGGGCTCAACGATCTTTCGAGCCCGACAAAGTGTCGATGGCCTCTTCGGATCCGTGAGCATGACAAGACCAGCGGCAAGTGCTGTGAGACAGGCGGGCAGAAGACGCCCACACCACCATCGAACGGTGCCGGGAGGCGCGCCGTCAATCCAACGCGCGCGACGGCCCCATCGTTGATGAGCCTGCGCCAGGGGTTGGTGGATATCTACCTTACCAGGTTGGGTGTCCCGCCTTCACCCGTGAGCTGCGGCAAATCCGATGGCCGCCCGTCCGAGCCTTTAAGCCAGAAGTACCAGAAAACTACGACGGCAAGCTGAACCCGGCAGAGTTTTTGGGCATTTACACGATTGTCGTGCAAGCTACCGGAGGAAGAGATGAGAAGATCCTCGCCAATTACTTTCCGTTGGTACTAAAGCCCAACGTGAGATCTTGGCTAATGAACTTGCCGGAGAACTCCATTTCTTCGTGGTCAGATCTCTGCAACGAGTTTATTGGTGCCTTTACCGGAGGCCACAAGGCTCCCGGGCAGCCCAGTGACCTACAGGTGATCCCGCAAAGAGATGGTGAAACTTTGCGCAAGTATATCCAGAGATTCAGCCGCGTACACCGCAATATCCCAGGCATGCACCCCGCAGCCGTGATTGCCGCCTTTCATACGAATGTGCGCAATCAAAGGATGCGGGAGAAAATGAATGTCAAGTTGCCCAAGACCGTCAACGAGCTCTACACATTTGCGGATAAGTGTGCACGTGCTGAGGAAGGAAGGAGGCTTCCCGGGGAGGACGCTGGTGCCGAGGTAGATTCTGAGGACGATGATGCTGCCACCCCGAGGAAGAAAGGCCGAAAGCGTAACAGGAAACGTAAAGGCAAAACTGTTATGGCTGTTGAAGGCTCCGGCAACTCCGAGTCCGCGAAGAAAGCCAAGACTGAAAACTCCGGCAAGGAGGCTGCTGTATGCGCCGCTTGCCAGGAGGCGGCGGCAAACGAGAAAGCCGGCAAGTCAGATGGACCATACTGCAAGATTCACCATACCAAAGGCCACGATCTCCAAGAGTGCCGGCAAGTTGAGCACCTTGTTGAGAAACAGAAAGCTGAATACGAAAAGCGCGACAAAGAGAAGGGTCAAGATGGTGCTGGTGGATACGGCAAAAAGGGCCATGGTGGTCGAGGAGGCCGCCTCGGCAAGCCCAAGCAGCAAAAAGAGAAGCCTGCTAGAGGCCGAGACAAGAAAGAGGAAGACAATGGAAGTGATGAAAAAGACGATGATGAGACCAACGAACAAGAATTCCAGAAGGCAACCGACGCCATGTGCATTGACGGAGGAGCATCCTTACACTCCTCTAACCGCCAGCTTAAGCAGTGGGCGCCACTACAGGAATCAGCTAATTTGCCATCTGCCACAGCAGACGGTAAAGCACCAGGCCACCGACGGCAAACGTCTTTGCCGTCTGCCACGGACGACAAACATTTCCGGCACTGAAAGTCACGGTAATGACCTTGTTTGTCGTCTGCGTAAAAACAGCTGACGGAAAAGAAGTTTGCCGTCCGCTTTCCTGGCCAAGCTGACGGCAAAGATCATGGACGGCAAAGAATAGAGGTTAGCCCCGTTAGGTGGCTAACGGCAGACTTTGCCGTTTGCCAGTGAACGTTAAACTTTGCCGTCAGCCCTATGACGTCAGCAGACCTGTGGCTAACCGTCACTTCTGCTTAGTCTTTGCCGTCTGCCAGGCTGGTCTTTGCCGTCTGCTGGCAGACGGCAGAATGACCAAATGGTCAGACCTGATGCTCCCAGGTTGAACAGGTTGCTACCACGTGGCACCTTTGCCGTCCGCCTACCGACGGCAAAGGTCTTTGCTGTCGGCTGGCAGACGGCAAAGTGCATGTATTGTTATTGTTTTGTCTGTTTTCTATTATATCCCTGCATTTTCAAAAGACATATATGATATATATAGTTTCAACCTCAAGCATAGCCCATGTATCCAACATCTAGCAGTCCATCGAATGCAAGAGAACACATAGGGTATTAAAAGATCCAATACATACATAGTTTCACGGAGTTCATCCATATATACATACATAGTTTCACATTGTTCATCAATACAAATCAAAACAAAAACTAAACACTAGAAGTCCATCAATGCCTGCTTCCATGAAGTGAATCAAACCTGCAAAAATGGGAGTAAGAAAGTTAGAAGAAGAAGAAGAAGAAGAAGAAGACTAGAAGAAGAAGACTAGAAGAAGAAGAAGAAGAAGAAGAAGAAGAAGAAGACTAGAAGAAGAAGAAGAAGACTAGAAGAAGAAGAAGAAGAAGAAGAAGAAGAAGAAGAAGAAGAAGAAGAAGAAGAAGAAGAAGAAGAAGAAGAAGAATAAGAATAAGAAAAAGGAGTAGAAGATGGAGAAAAAGAAAGAAGAGAAAAAGGAAGAATAAGAATATATTTTCTTCTTCTTCTTCTCTTCTTTTCTCATCTTTCTTCTTCTCTTCTATCTTTTTATCCTTTTCCTTCTCATTCTTCTTCTTTTATTCTTTCTTTTTCTTCTCTTTCTTCTTCTATTCTTTCTTTTTCTCCTCTTCCTTGTTTTTCTTCTTCTTATTCCTTATTTGTGTCATTTTAGAGCTAACTTAGGTAATTATGCCATTTTTGAGCTAACTAAGCTTAGTATGTCAATTTGTAGGAAAATAAGGTAAGTATAGGTCATTTTTGTGCTAACCTAGGTAATTATGCCATTTTTGAGCTAACTTAGGGAAGTATAAGTCATTTTAGAGCTAACTTAGGTAATTATGTCATTTTGGAGGAAAATAAGCTAAGTATATGACATTTATGAGCTAACCAAGGTTATTATGCCATTTTTGAAATGAATAAGCTAATTATGTCATAAATGAACTAAATAAGCTAATTATGTCATTTTGGAGGATAATTAGCTAAGTATGTCTTTTTTGGGGAAAATAAGCTAAGTATGTGGCATAATAGGGCTAACAAGCATGTACGAAGCTAAGTATGCATTTGTTAAGCAAAACACTAGAGAAAACTTACCGGAGGTCAAGCATCGGGGTTCCTTGAGCCGGTATCACCTGGAGAAGGGTTGTGTGATGCGGCTCCGGAGTTATGCTGCACCAAAGATCATTTGCAAAGTCTCGTTAGCATGATGACACTCAAATGTTAAGACTAGTAAATAATGACCATTCAAATGAAACTCACCGTTCTCGCTCTAGTAATTACCGGCATCGGCGGAGGGGTCTGACCGGTCTTCTCACACATAGACTGCCCATTTGGTTTTGACGAGTCGGTCATATTAGTTAGTAATGAAACGAACATTACGTGCATGATTTGGCTAATATGCAAAAATTGAATACATGACATGAATAATAATATGTATATAATTTAAGTTGGGATGCATACAATCTAATAGTCTGGATCGTCTATATATGCTTCGGGATCAATAGATGCATCATCATCATCACTATCACGCGTGTCGTCATGAATGACGTGCTCATCGAGTTCAGCGGCATCAACATGTGGAAGGCCTTTCTGTAATCGGTCAAGCATTGACAGGTCATCCGCAGCATTAACCCCTTCTTGTTCTGGCTCTTCTTGTTCCGGCTCTTCTTGTTCCGGCTCAGGGGTGAAGTCGGATTCACTATCGTTGTCTACTTCCATGTTCTGGGGTGAAGTAGAGCGGTTCTTGAAACGTTTTTTGGAAAGACGTGTTTCTTGGAAGAATTCTCCTTCATATGTGTCTGGGTTAATGTGAGGTTCATAATCCTCTTCATTGGGGGGAGGTGGTCTAACACATGGCGGCACTTCAAAAACGACATCCCAACCATTCAGATTTGCATTAGTTTGGCAGGCCCACGGTAGATAGAAAACTTGGGTCGCCTGTTGAGCCGTAATATAGGCATCGGGAACATCTAAATGGGTGCTTTGTTTGATTTCGACTAGCCCTATATGTTCATGAGTCCTTCTAGTCTCCTTCGGCTGGAACCAATAACATTTGAAGACTATGATGTTCGGTGGGATTTCACCATAGAATAGAAGTTCATAAATTGCTTCAACTCTTCCATAATACTCGGTACCTCCCTCGCCGATAGCAGAGACACCACAATTTGTAGATTTTCGGTCGGCCATAGATAGCTCTTTGCCAAAGGTACGAAAGCGATACCCGTTGATGTCGTATTTCTCAAATGAACGGACCTTATAGTCAAAACCATTAGCGGCTTGTCTCAATTCGGCGTCCATAGACTCTGAATTAGCCTACAAAAGTTTAATACGAAAGGATTGTTGCATTAGCCGCAAATTAGACCAAGAAATGAAATGGTCTATTAATGGTAATTACCGTTTGTTTGAACCAAGAGATGAAACCTGGATAGTCGCCTCCATACTTTGCCAGAAGCTCATACTCTTCGATGGAATCCTTTTGGATCACCGCTCCATCCGAGAATTTGGCGACGTATCGACTGTATCAAATATCCGGGAATAAGAGCAGTTCAAAGGAATTAGAAGTTGCGAAACAATGTACCGAGAACTTACTCGATGTACGGCCGCACTTCTGTTTGGTTGTTGAAGATATACAACGAAATGATCCGCCATTCTTCGACATCCAACACTATTGCTTTCGAAGCACCGGCTGGTGCGAGCTTCCCTTTGAATAGGCTGAGGTTGGATCCACCTTTTTTAGGGTCGCCAGCATTGTACCGAGGCTTCGGATTATGCAAATGACGATTTTTGGCTTCGTAGTGTGCTGTCACGAAGTTTGCCGCCTCCTCAGTAATGAATGCCTCAGCCATCGATGCTTCAATTCTACGTTTATTTTTACATTTTGCTCGAAGCGTCTTCTGCATCCTCTCAGTTGCATAGCACCAATGATTTTGCATGGGCCCGCCTAATCTTGCCTTGGTCGGGAGATGTAAAATCAAATGCCGCATTGGATTAAAGAAGCCCGGTGGAAAGATCTTCTCTAACTTGCAGAGCAACTCCGGCGCCAACTTTTCCATGTCATCTATCATGGTAGGCGATAGTTCTTTCGCACAAAGAACACGAAAGAAATAGCTCAACTCTGCCAGTACTAGCCATTCATCCTCAGGGATAAAGCCACGCAACATCACCGGCATTACCCGCTCAAGCCATATGTGCCAATCATGACTCTTGAGACCAAATATTTTCAATTTTTCAAGACTCGCTCCCCTCTTTAGATTTGCTGCATACCCATCGGGGAACATCAACTGCATTTTCACCCACAAGATAATTTCCCTCATAGCTGGCCTTCCAAGATTGAACCAGGCCTTTGGCTTCGTCCAGTTCTGCTTTCCTTTCAGTTGTCACATGTTTTGTAACGGTCTATCACATAGAGTCTACAGATCGACTCTAGCCTTAGTACTATCCTTTGACTTCCCATCTATGCCGAACAATATACCAAAAAGGGCCTTGCCGATATTCTTTTCAGTGTGCATCACGTCGATGTTGTGTGGAAGAAGGAGGTCTTTGAAGTAAGGCAGATCCCACAAGCATGTCTTGTGAGTCCAGGCGTGTTCTGAATTATACCCCTTGAAATACCCTGGACGCTCTGGATCAGGCTCGAGAGCGTTTAACTAATCCAGGATCTGTTGGCCAGTCAACGCAGGTGGTGCAGAGTTTTTGACAACTCTACCTTTGGTGAAGTTCTTCTTGTCTTTTCTGAACTTATGGCGAGGATCCAGGAACTGTCTATGCAAGTCGAAGCAAGAATACTTGCGACCCGCCTGCAGCCAATGAAACTGAAGAGCTGCCTTGCATGTCATCTGTCTGGCCGTCTCTTCGACCATGAAAAGACGTTGAAGTCCTGGTACGATTGGCAGATACCGAAGAACATTAACTGGGATTTTGGTCTGCCTCTTCTCACCCATACCGTTGTCTACCACAACATACCTGGAAGAGTTGCAAATGGGACAATAGTTCAAGTCCGCATACTCAAGCCTAAATAAGGCACATCCTTTCTCACAGGCATCTATCTTCTCATAGGGCATCTTAAGTGCACGGAGGATTTTGTCCGACTGGTACAGGTTTGCAGGCATTACATGGCCTTTGGGTAGAAAGCATCCAAATAGTGTCATCGTCGCGTCGTAGCATTCTCTGCCCAAGTTGAATTGAGCCTTCAGAGCCATTACTTGTGCGATGGCATCCAGCTGACAAAGCTCAGGGTGCTCGTGGAGAGGACGTTTTGAAGACTCCAACATTTCATTGAAGGCCTTTGCAGATTCCTCCATCTCATCGTCTGAATCCCGAGCATCATCAAAGTCTTGCACCATGTCTTCGATCCCGGTACCATGCTCGTCGGTGCGACGACGAACCACCTCAGCTCTGGTACGTTGGGCAGACTCTCCATGAAATGTCCACACTGTATAATCGGGCGTAAACCCCCACTTCTGTAGGTGTTTACCCATTTCATCCTCTTTCCTCTGAGAAAAGTTGTCGCACCTAACACAGGGGCACCAGGTTTTTCTCTGGCCATTTGCAAATGCGGCTTTCACAAACCCCTTGGTTTTTGTTAACCATTCATTGCTCATGTCTTCCTGACTAGTGTGACCGGTGTACATCCACACACGATCACTCATCTTGCCTACCTACTAAACACCCAAGAAATATATATATAATTCATCATATATATTCATCAGTTAATGAAGTTTGTCAATTTTTATTACGTCCATGCAACCTACACGCTAATAGGTAAAGATAGGTCCTAATCCCACCCGAGTATGTGTAGATTGGGTTCGTTTTCCCATGCTCTGCTCCGGATCCGACGCAAAATTTTGGCAGCACCTCCCCGCTGTTCTCCTGATACACGTCTCGGCAATAAACAGAGAGGGTGTGTACCCGGAGAACAACAGGGAGGCACTGACAAAATTCTGCATCGGATCCGGAGCAGAGCATGGGAAAACGAACCCAATCTACACATACTTGGGTTGTCCATGGATAACGTGGACAATTCGAAAGGATGGCGGTTATAAATATGCAAAGACAAGCATATCTATAGATGCCGCCCTTTCGAATGGGAGACGCATACTGGTCATGCATACTGATGATTGAAGACACCTATAGCTAGCAAGTTTCATCGGCACGAAGACCGGAACAGAGCAAATTAAAGGGGGGAGGAGATGTCATTTGTGCTCACCCACGAACGCAGGGGAGCTCGTCAAACGCACGGGGAGGTCGTCGAACACCAGACCCTCGCAGCGACGAAACAACTGCACATTTAAATCAACCCGATCAACACGAATATTCAATCCTGATAAAAAATCTATATATATATATATATATATATATATAACTACTTTTCTATTTTTTTTCTATTCTCCTCTATTCCTTCTTCTTCTCCTCTTTTTCTTCTTCTTCAGACCATCTTCTGTTTTTCCTCTTCTTCTCCTCTTCTCCTCTTTTTCTTCTTCTTCCTATACTTCTCCTCTTCTTCTTCTCCTCTTCTTCTTCTCCTTCTTCTTCTTCTTTTCTTCTCCTCTTCTTCTTCTTCTTCTTCTTCTTCTTCTTCTTCTTTTCTTCTCCTCTTCTTCTTCTTCTTCTTCTTCTTCTTCTTCTTCTTCCTTTTTTTTTCATCCTTCTTCTTCTTCTTCTAATTATCTAAACCTAAACCTAAACCTAAACCTAGCACTAACCTAAACCTAGCACTAATTAACCTAAACCTAAACAGCAAAAAACAGAAGAAAAAAAGCTCACCTTGGAGGAGGGCCGCGGTGGTGGAGGAGGGCCGCCGCAGGGAGGAAGGCGGCGCCGCGGTGGTCGAGAAGGGCCGCGGGGAGGGGGGCGGCGCCGCGGCCTGGCTCCAGCGGTCGGGCGTCGCGGGGCTCGCCGTGGCCTGGCTCTGGCGGTGGGGCGTCGCGGGCGCTGTGGCCGGGGGGCGGGGCGGGCGAAGGGGCCGGCGGCGGTGCTGGGCGGCGTCGGGAACGGCGGGGCTGGGGCGGCGGGTGGGGTGGGTGAGGTGGGGGGAGAGAGAGAGGGGGGGTTACGGCCGTTAGATAGGCATCCTCTTTGTCGTCTGCTAGCAGACGGCAAAGAGCAAAAAAGCGGACGGCAAAGAGCAAGCGGACGGCATCGAGCCCGTTCATCTGACCTAGCCAGCTCCACGGTCCAGTGGGGCCCAGCTGGGCTCTTTGCCGTCTGCCTTTAAGCCATTTGCCGTCTGCTGGCAGACGGCAAATAATGCACTGATGGCAAACTATATCTTTGCCATGAGTCCACTCTTTGCCGTTTGCTTTTTGTAAGCGGACGGCAAATACCTTCTGTGCCGTCCGCTAGCAGATGGCAAAGAACTGGCTGATGGCAAATTCTCTGATTCCAGTAGTGCGCGTGAGGTTAATGCGGCGGAACCGGCAATGGGCTCTCAAAAGCCACTCAAATGGTCACACACGCCTATCATTTTTTATGCTGAGGACCACCCTGATCGCATAACTGCGGTCGGGTGTTTGCCGTTGTTGGTTTCACCAACAATTCGCAACCTCCAAGTAACAAAGATGTTAGTTGACGGTGGGGCCGGCCTGAATCCGATCTCTCCGAAAGTTATCAAAAGGCTGCAGATCCCCGACGAGGAACTTGAGAAAACGGGCATGTTTCAAGGAGTGAACCCGGGAAGAAGCCAGCCCAAGGGAAAGATCACATTACCAGTAACGTTTGGCAGGGAATTGAACTACAGGACTAATAAGATTGTGTTCGATGTTGTCAACATCCCCTTGCCGTACAACGGAATTCTTGGCCGCGCGGCCTTGGCAAAATTCATGGCAGCATCTCACTATGCTTACAACACGTTGAAGATGCCAGGGCCGATGGGTGTCATCTCCATCAACTCCGACAAGAAAGATGCGGTCATTTGCGTCGACAAGATGTACAGAGATGCGGTTGCAGCGGAGGCCGCCAAGGCGCCAGCTCCCGCCAAGAAGAAGGAAAGCAAGAAGTCCGGCAAGACTTCCATCAAGGATTCCGGGAAGCTCACCTCTTCGGAGTGCTACGCGCCTGTTAAAGACTTGCCGGAGTGCTCTGCCAGTAAGAAATTGAAAGCTGCTTCACCAACAACCAAAAAGGTGCCGGCGAGGGAGGACGGCACTGACGGTACCTTCACCATCAGTGCCACCCTTGACAGCAAATAGGAAGGCGCGCTCGTTGCTTTCCTGCGGGCGAATGTCGATGTGTTTGCATGGCGACCATCTGACATCCCCGGCGTTCCCAGGGAGGTAATTGAGCACCACCTTGCTATATGTCCCCACGCCCGGCCCATCAAGCAAAAAGTCCAGAAGCAAGCGTTGGAGCGGCAACAGTTCATTGCCGAAGAAATCAAGAAGCTTGAAGCAGCAGGATTGGTTAGAGGTGTACTACATCCAACTTGGTTGGCAAATCCAGTTGTGGTGCGCAAAGCAAACGGAAAGTGGAGACTTTGTATTGACTACACTGATATTAACAAAGCATGTCCAAAGGATCCTTTCCCTTTGCCGCGCATTGATCAAATTGTAGACTCTACTTCCGGCTGTGATTTGCTCTCCTTCCTTGATGCATACTCTAGATACCATCAGATATTCATGGCCAAGGAGGATGAGGAGAAAACCGCATTCATTACTCCATGTGGCACGTACTGCTTTGTGCGTATGCCTTTCGGATTAAAGAGTGCCGGTTCAACATTTGCAAGGGCAGTCCAGATTGGTTTTGAGCCCCAGCTGCACAGGAATGTGGAAGCATACATGGATGATATAGTGGTCAAAACCAAGGACAAATCTACCCTCATTCAAGATCTAGAAGAGACATTTGCAAACCTACGCAAAATCAATTTGAAGCTCAATCCCGAGAAGTGTGTGTTTGGCATTCCATCTGGCAAACTTCTTGGATTCTTTGTATCTCAGCGAGGAATTGAAGCAAATCCCGACAAGATCAAAGCCATTTAGCAGATTCAAGCACCAAAAAGCGTCAAAGATGTGTGGCGTCTTGCCAGCTGCATTGCTGCCTTGAGTAGGTTCATTTCAAGATCCGCTGAGCGCGCCCTGCCGTTTTTCAAGATTTTGAAAAAGGCAGGTCTGATGAAATGGACTCCGGAAGCGGAGGCCGCGCTGCAGGACTTGAAAAGGTACCTCTCCTCCGTGCCAACGCTAGTTGCACCTAGACCACAAGAGCCGTTGCTGCTATACGTAGCGGCAACGAATCAAGTGGCTAGTGCTGCATTAGTGGCGCAGAGAGAACTCAATGACGAGGAAACAGCCATGGCAAGCCCGTCCAGCGACAAACCGGGATCTTCTCCGGCAAGATCTGGTGCCGACAAGTCAAAGGTAGCACAAGCAAGTGAAGCTAATCAGCAAGTGGTGCCGAAGAAGAAGATGGTACAGTGACCCGTGTATTTTGTTAGTTCCCTTCTGCAGGGTGCTAGATCAAGATACTCTGGAGTGCAGAAATTGCTTTTCGGCCTCCTTATGGCCTCGAGAAAGCTGCGTCACTACTTCCAAGCACACGAGATCACCGTTGTCACTCGCTTCCCGTTGCAACGCATCTTGCGAAATCCAGAGGCAACCGGCAGGATAGTGCAGTGGGCGTTGGAATTGTCAAGCTTTGCGCTTAAGTTTGAAAGCACTTCAACCATCCAGAGCAGAGCCTTGGCGGAGTTCATTGCTGAATGGATGCCAACGCAAGACGAAGAAATTCGAGAAACGGCTCTCCCCGGCAAAGAGACAGCCAAAGAATGGATCATGTACTTTGACGGTGCCTTCTCGCTACAAGGCGCCAGTGCCGGAGTGTTGCTTATCGCACCCACCGGAGAGCACCTCAAGTACATGGTTCAAATGCACTTTCCCAGGGAGCAAGCCACAAACAACACTGCTAAGTACGAAGGACTCCTTGCCGGTCTTCGGATCGCAGTTGACCTTGGGATCAAAAAATTGATCATCTGCGGTGACTCACAGCTTGTTGTGAAGCAAGTAAACAAAGATTACCAGAGCCCGTTGATGGAAGCGTACGTGGAAGAAGTGAGGAAATTGGAAGAACACTTTGACGGGTTACAAACAGAGCACATCCCTCGTGCGGAAAACAGCATTGCTGATAGCCTGTCAAAGTGTGCCGCTCAAAAGCTTCCCATGGAACCGGGAACGTTTGTGCTCCATTTGAATCAACCAACAGTCACTCCATCAATGCAGGCCAGTAAGAGAAGGAAGTTGAATACCGGCAAGTATTTTCCGGCAGAGCTCCCGGAAGCCGCTGGCAAAGATGTTGCCGGGAACAACGACACGGTTGTTGGCGAGCAGCAGCTTCGCACAGAACCCCAGGTTCTTGCCGCCGAGGCAAGCGCTCCCACGGCCGAAGAAATGCCTTTAGTCCTTGTCGTCGAGCCGCAGGCTCCAGCATGGGCACAACAGATAGTCCATTTCCTTCAAACAGGAGAACTTCCCGATGAGCAAGAGGAAGGTGAGAAAGTAGCCCATCAGTCAAGTATGTATCAGTTTGTAGATAGCATTCTGTACAGAAAGCGACCAAACGGCGTGAAATTGAAATGCATCTGCCGGGAAGACGGACTAAAGCTGTTGGCGGAGATACACAGAGGCATATGTGGCTCTCCCATAGGATCAAGGGCACTTGCTGGCAAAGCATTCCGGCAAGGCTTCTATTGGCCCACTACCCTCCAGGATGCGACTGAGCTGGTAACCAAGTGTGAAGCATGCCAATTCCATTCAAAGAACATACATCAGCCAGCTCAAGCTCTCCAAACAATCCCTCTCTCCTGACCCTTTTTGGTCTGGGGGCTTGATATCTTGGGCCCCTTCCCCCGTGCTGCAGGGGGCTTTGAGTTCTTGTACGTCGCCATCGACAAGTTCACAAAGTGGCCTGAAGTGGAGCCAGTGAGAAAGGTGACAGCGCAATCAGCCGTCAAGTTCTTCAAAGGATTAGTTTGCCGTTTCGGGGTTCCTAACAGAATCATCACCGACAACGGCACACAATTCACGAGCCGCACCTTCATGCAGTATATCCAAGACCTTGGCAGTAAAATCTGTTTTGCGTCTGTTGCTCACCCGAGAAGCAATGGCCAGGCGGAAAGGATGAATGCTGAAGTGCTGCGTGGCCTCAAGACAAGAACCTTTGACAAGCTACGCAAGGGTGGAAGACACTGGATTGATGAGTTGCCGGCGGTTCTTTGGTCACTCAGAACGACACCAAATTGAGCTACCGGCCAAACACCCTTCTCCCTAATCTACGGTACAGAAGCGGTGCTCCCCATAGAACTCATATACGGGTCACCTCAAGTGCTCGCTTACGATGAAGCTGAGGAAGAGCAGCTGCGGCAAGACGACGCAACGCTCCTTGAGGAAGATCGTCCTCAGGCAGCTGTGCGAGCTGCACGCTACCAGCAAGCCTTGCGCCGCTACCATAGCCGCAAAGGGCATGCCCGAAGCCTTGAGGAAGGCGACCTTGTTCTCCGGCACGTTCAGTCCGCCAAGGGATCAAACAAGTTGACGGCAAAGTGGGAAGGCCCTTACCGGGTAGTACGAGTCACCAGACCTGGCACAGTCCGTATGGAGACCGAAGATGGCATTCAAGTGCAAAACTCATGGAATATTGAGCATCTTTGCAAGTTCTACCCATAAGGCGCAGTTGCCGGGACACCTCCCGGCAACCCCTTTTGTACAAGCTTTGTCGGTGAGACATGTAACCCTTTGTACAAAGCCAGGCGCAGATCCTGTGCATAATAAAGCTAAGTGTTTTTGCAACTCCTCGTACATATCCATTTATATGTGGTTGCATGTGATGTTGTGATTTGCACTTTAGTTCATATGGAATGACTGATGGACCGTCAAGGTTCCCAAACCACTCTTTTCTCTTCTTTCTTTTTCTTAAAAGGATAGAAGGATCCCTCGTGTGTAAGTTTCTCGGGGGGAGTGGAGGTGGGGTACCATTTTAATGACGTTCAAGTGATCATCTCATGCAACGAGAAAAACGACGCAAGAAAAAGCTAAGTTAAAAAACTTTGGAAAATTTTCCTTGATTACATTCGCGATTTCCCTTGAACGATTATGTGCTTTGTATGAGAAACCTGCACGCGAAGGAACCTTGTCGTGGTCAGTCCGCGCTCTAGCTTGCCTCGAGTCCGCTTGGAAAGCTTGGCAAATGCATTCTGACCCGGCAAGTTACCTTGCCGGCAGCGGCACTTCCAGCAGGCCGCTAAGGGCCCGTTCCTCAAAGCGCTCGCGGCAAGTGTGCGCGCCGACAAGTTTCCAAATAAGCATAGGGAACGCGATCATACAAAGGCGAAATAAAACAAGGGAAACAGCATACATTTGTCTAAACCCGACAACGATAGATATTCATTGAAAAGGTACTCGATTACATTTTCTTTGGCCCTTTGCCAGGGTTTATCTCGAGTGCAAGGAGGGCAAAAGGGGCGCCTAGGCGGGGTCCGGCTTGTTCCCGGAAGGCCAGATGATGGTGCTGCCGGCGATCAGCCAGACTGTTCACCGTCGTCTTCGATCTTCACGCCCGGAGAGCCGTCGTCATCGCCGTCATCATCATCATCCTCAGCATCGCTGGAGGAAGCGGTGTCGCTGTCGCTCGAGCTCTCCGCACAGCACTCCAGACGAGCACCTGAAGCCCCGAAGAACTTCATGACAAGCCTGTCTGGTCCATCCAGCCTGAAGTGAAGGAGGTGCCCTTGCCCCAAGCAACGGGCACGGGCAAAGGATTTCCACCCGCGCGTGAGGTACATGATACCATTGTTGGAGGTGTCAACGGTTACCCAGACTGGGCCGTTGCAGCAACCATCCACGCGCAGCCATAGGCCGCGCAGGTGGCGGCCTTCCATCTCCCTAGCGAAAGGGCGAGGAAGCCGCAGCCAGCTCCGCGGCTGATCGCACAGCTCCAAGACGAACTCTTGCGCCGTGTCCTCCGTGTGGCCTTCCGCCAGCGGAGGAAGGGTCGAAGACGGAGCGGCAAGCGCCCCGCCATGACCGCCCTGACCACGGGCGCCGCGCCATCCATGACCACGGGCCACGGCCCTCCCTTGAGCACTAGAGCCGGCTTCCACAGCTGCAGCCGAAGCATGAGCTTGGAGCCGAGGAGAAGCTCTCGCCACCGCGGCGGACTTACGACCGCGACCTCTCCCCCTCGCCATGCCGTCGTCAGATGCGGGGGAGGAAGATGAGAGAAGGAAGTGACGGTTGCTGAGGGTCGAGGCGGAAGGAGATGAGTGAGCATCGCATCTCGCAGTCCCCTCTTTATAGGGAGGTGCGGGAGGCTGGTTCCTCACCGTCTTCGGGCGGCCACCCACATTTACCAATCCCGCGCCCTGCGTTTCTGACCAGGCCCATTACTCCAGCAACCGCCCACGATCGCCAATCTCGTGCCCTGCGCCCCCCGGGCCCGGCGCATCACTCCAACGGCCGCCCTTCTCCACCAATCCGCTGCCTTGCATGCATGCAAGTGTGCGTAATGGAGGGGCGCAGAAAAAGGAGGAGTAAAGACAGACATGGCAGTTATCCTTTGCCACGCGTGGCCGCGTGCCAGTTCAGTTTGAACCCACGACGCTCCACCTATGAGCATGCCAAGCGGCCGCCCGTTCGACGGCAAGGGTTGCCGGAAGACGACCGAGAGCACGGCCAAATTCAGATTAATGAGGAAGCAAAGAAGATCTCAAAAAAAAGGATAACCATCATGACGAAAACTACAGCGGCAGTTTTCCCGCCGCGTGTCTGTGCATTGTTTGGGCCTAGCCCAACAACGCTTCGGACGCGCGTATGGCCCATGCCCGGGGGCTCCTGTCGGTGTATAAAACATGGGTATTTTATACCCTGACTTATGCACAGACAGTAGCAGCCTCCTTGCCGGCCAAACCTTGCCGGGAACCGCCAAGACCAAGGCTCAGGACCCAGTTGCGGAAGCCACTGGGGAGAAGCTCAAAACCCAACATCAACAAGCACTCAACTAGTACGGAAGATGAAGACATTCCTTGCCGGCAAGGATAAACCGGCAAGGTGAAGACCCAGCAAGCTCCGTACCGGCAAGCTTCTGCTAGCCCTCCAGCGCTCCACCTCACCACACAGATGTTAGCTAGTGGATGAGGTGTCGACCGCGCAGGCTGGTTGGTGAGGCTTGTCGGGCATGTGTCAGCACGCTGGAACATGATTTGCCTTTAATGACACCCGTCCAGGAGGCGTGTCAGAATAATATGAGGTAGCTGGGCGAGCGGTGCAGAAACCTTGCCGGGACTACCTTCTCCGCATGACACCTAACGATGCATTTAATGCTTTTGTTCTAAACTGACAGAGTTAGGTATGATAGCACTGTTTGCTATCTAATTGACTTGTAATTACTGTTTTGCCACTGTGGTAACCCCTTGAGCTATAAAAGGAGGGCCAGGGCAACAGTTAGAGGGATTCGGACCCCCCTTTTCAAACACTTGCACGTCTCGCGTAGCGGCACTCTCCGCTCCTTACCGGGAGAAGCCCCATATATATATACAGCCCGTCTATTCTGCCAATATTGGCAGAATAGTTATTCTGCCCACACTTCCGAACGGCACGCTCAACGCGAGTGCACTGCACTTTCTGAAGCAAGCGCACTGCAATACAGAGACTAGTGAACTTCTCGTCGAAAAAATTGTACGCGATGTTTTTCTATACTGTTTTCGATCCAGTTTTTAAACCGTTTATTGGAACAAGGCGAGTTATATACCGTTGGAGAGCTATGGTTTAGGCGCAACTTCGCCGTGTAGAAATTTTTTCGAGATTCCTCGCGGTTTAAGAGCAGTTTCGAAAACGGTGGACGCCCGACGAGTGGCAACGAGCGTATTTTTGCGTTTTTTCGCAAACCGCTTGTCGGAATGAAGCAAATGATATGACGTTGGAAAGATATCGTCGAGGCGTAACTTTTTCATATATATTACTTTCTCTAATTTCTTACGGTTTAAGAGCAGTTTCAAATTTAATAAATCGCGGAATTCTGTTTTTTCAAATTTTTGCAATTTTTCGGTACTGTTTTCGCTCCAGTTTTTTAACCGTTTGTCGAAATGAGGCATGTGATACGCCGTTGGAAAGCTACGGACGAGGCGCAACTTTCATATGTAGAAATGTTTTTGAGATTCCTTACGGTTTTAAACTAATTTTGAAAATGGTGCGGCAGCCGTCGGGTCACAGCGGCCGTTTTTTCGTGATTTCTTCCAAACCGCTCGTCGGATTAATGCAAATGATACGCCATTGGAAAGATATCGACGAGACGCAACTTTTTCATGTAGAACACTCTCTCTAATTCCTTATGTTTTAAGAACAGTTTTAAAATTACCGAAACACGGACACTGTTTTTTCGTGACACCAAAATCGGTGTGTGTACTGCATCGGACAGAAAACCGCACTGCTTCAGAATGAAAACCGCACTGCATCAGACGGGCAAGTGCACTACATGGTTTCTTTTATTTGGACATAAATTTTTCTCGAGCGAAGAAGTGGACTACGCTTCATATCGGGGCGTACGTGAACCGCAACACTATCGAGAAGTGAACCGCATTACTTTTTTTGTCGTCTCCGTAACATTTTTCAGCACTTCACATCGGGATAAGTGAACCGCGACATTACCGAAACTGAACCGCAACACTACCGAAAATGAACCGCATGCGTTTTTGTTGTCTTTTTCTAACTTTTTTATGAACGAGAGTGAACTGCAGAGATGAGGGCAAGTGAACCGTGACATATATCTAAGTGAACCACATTACTTTTTTGTTGCTTCGCTAGTATTTTTCGCGCTTCCACGTTGGGCGCAAGTGAACAGCATCACTCTCGGAAGTGAACCGCCGGTCATAATCTAGTGGACTACATCTAAAAAGAATCAAACTTGCGAAAGTGAACCGCAGGGTATATAACTAGTGAAATACATCTAAATATCAGTAAACTTCTTTGATATATTTTTCTTTCTTTTTGTCGTTTACCAAGTGAACCACAGAGTTTTTTACATTGAATCGTAATCTCACATGAAACAGTACTGAACTTCAAAAACAAAATATGTTTGCTATACACATCAAATAGGGTACTAGATATACATAAAAACACACATCAAGAAATTCCACACGCCAACAAACTCCACACATGACCCGACCGAACCGCATGTCCGCGGGCTGTCAAACTGTTCGCCATGATCATCGCGCAACAAAACTGCACACCACACACAATGAATTGCATCCCAGGGTACGCCATGGCCTTATTTTTTATGTTTTTCCTCTCCTGCAAAAACAACTAAACAGAACCTCAGGAAACGAGCGCTTGTGAACTGCACTGGACTGAACTTTTTCTGACAAAATTGGCCACCACCAAAGTGCGCGGCCGTCCCAGCACCAAACGCCGCCCACTGCCTGCCCGACGCCGCTCTCACTTCTGGCCACCTGCCGGACCGCCACCAATCCCAGCGATGAGCTGCACACCGACAACCACAGAACTGCATCGTCGATCGAGCGGGAATAAGCCGGAATACCCAGCAGGAAAAATATACTAAGTCAACTGCAAAATGAACTGATATGGCACATCTTTGGTGCCAACTGCACAACACTTTTCACATCTAAAACCCGAAATGGAAATCTGAAATGCACTAGAGCAATCCCACATGTACTGTACTGAACTGCATTGTCCTGTGAGCAGAACCTCTCGCGCCCCGTGGGAGGTCGAATTGCTAGGCATGGGGGGAATCTCTCATGGCTGCAGATTAGGAAGGAAGCAGAAGGGTTAGGGGTGAGATCTTGGAACAGCAAAGAACAAAAAGTGAATTGCATGCCATGGCCAATCAGAGTGTGCTTCCGCGCACAAAAAATGAACAATCTGCCCCCTGGGCTGCTTCTGCACACGCAATGCACTGCGCTGAGCGGCGGGATGAACTACACTCCCGGTTTCATTCCCGCAGTGGAGGAGGAGAGGAGGAAGAGGGGGAACTGCACCCGTGAGGGCCGCCGTCGACCACCATTTTTTTTCTTGCATCCAAGATGACGAAAATCTCGAGAGAGGATCACTTCTGTGCGGCTCGTCGGAGAGTTGCTAGAGTTGGTGGTGGCGAGGTAGGGGCCGAAGGGCCCGGATCTGGCGCCGGAGCGGCGTAGGGAGGCCAGCATGTCGTCCTGAACTGCACGCCTACGCCAGCCGAACCGCACGCCTGCACCAGCCAAACCACTCCTCCTCCGGCCCCCCACACGGAAGCCAGAGAGCCTAGATCCGGCCGAGTTAAGGCAGATCCAGGCTATTAGCGGCGAGGGAGGTGGTGGGTGTGCCGTTGGGCACGACAGCGGGGACACCGGGATTTGGAGGTGGCTCCTGGGCGACGACGTGGTTGTGGTGCCGGCAACGCACCAGGAGGCAGGGCCATGGCGCAGCGGGGATGGAGCCAGGAGGAGGAGGAGCACCTCGGTGGCCGCTGGGGGGAGGCGACGGAGGCCAGGGCGGCGGCGCGGGCAACCGGTCGGGAGCGTCGGCGGCCGGTTGTGTGCACCCGTTCGCGGAGCACCTCGGTGGCCGCTCGGGGGAGGCGACGGAGGCCAGGGCGGTGGTGCGGGCAACTGGTTGGGGGCGTCGGCGGCCTGTTGGGTGCACCCGTTCGCGGCGGCGCGCGGGCCGGTTTTAGGGTGGCGCAAAGGAGGTGGTGGAGGGAGGTGGCGCCCCGGCGTGGAGCTTGGCCGGTGCCTCGCGTCGGGGGCAGGATCCCGATCTGGATCGAACCACGGGAGAGAGGAAGTAGAGGGGGTGGGGGTTACGATGAGAAGGTGGGAGATGTGGAGGTGTTTTTTTTTGTTGGTTCGGTTCGCTTCTGGCCTTCTGGGGCGCGTAGGGGTGCGGGGGTGCCGACGCGGAAGAAGGTGGGGGAGCGGGGATTCTGGCGGTGGGTGGGGGTGCGGGGGTCCGGCGGGGAAGAAGGTGGGGGAGCAGGGGTTCGGGAGGAAGAAGGTGGGGATGAGCACCGAGCGGGGTGTTGGCAGAATAAGGGCGAATGTTGGTAGAATAAGGTCTTACGGGTGTTGGTAGAATAGACCCACCCTATATATATATATATATATATATATATATATATATACAGCCGGTCTATTCTGCTAATATTAGCAGAATAGTTATTCTGCACACACTTCCGAACTGCACACTCAATGCAAGTGCACTGCATCTCTATACAAATAGCACTGCAATGCCAAGCGAGAGAACTGCTTCGTTGCTCGTGGCCCGTCCGTGTTTTCTGGATGCAATCGGGTGTTCCAGGATGATTTTAGTTGTTTCTGGACTCCCGTTGTCCTTTATTCTTTGTAATTTATTGGAATCCCGGCTAAAATCTGCACAAATCGACCAATTTGGCAGACGAGCTTTCCTCTGTTCGTTCGTGTTCATCTGTGATTTGATTTTTTTGCGCTCGGATGTAGTTTGTTACTAGTAATTCTTAGCTTGCGTTCGTTTAATCGCTCCCGTTTAGCTATAATCTGTGTTTTTGTGCGTAATCTGGTATCATTTTTGCGAAATCGATTGTGCGGGCGTGATGAGCTTCGTCCGGCCTCTGTGTTTTTTGGTTTTTTGGATTTTGCGCGTTGATGCGTTTTGAATCTTGTAACTAGTGTCTTTCTTTCGTTTGAATCAACTCTATTGCATCTGAATTCGGTATATTTTAGTGTCAAGTTTTTGAGAACAGCGTGTGTTGTTCATCCGTTACTTTTTTTGGCCCGTGAGCTCGATTGAATTTTTTACGGCCTGTTCTTCAAAATTGAGTGATTGCACAGCGATTAATCAAGCTATCGAACTGTGACTGTATTTGCTGACCTCTGTTAGTCTCAAAACGTGTCTGGATCTCTATTGCTTTGTTTTCATTGTTGCAGTTCTTTCATATGTTTGTAGTGTATTGCATGTTTGTAAGTAGTGGACTACACTGGAACTACATTACAGTGTACATGATACCTTATGAGATTTCTCATTCTTGTAAATGCATTCTGTGGTTGAGTGAATTGCAAAGTTGCACTCTCATACTGCATTGTTATACTAAACAAAACTGCATACTATGACAAATTTTCAAACAGCAGAGGTGAACTACAAAGTTTTGTCCATTCGCACTACATTGTTACTGCCCAGAGCACTGCACATTTTAATATAGTGCACCTCACTATATGTATTAGAGAACAACATTTCTCCCACCAACTTGGCAAAAGAATGATGAAATGACGCAGATGAGCACACATACATTAAAAAAATGACCATTCAAACCGTCTGAAGAACATAGAGTTCCGTCATCTGATGGACATAATTTTAAAAGCATACAGCATAAGCAAACATTACAAATATGCCACAAAGGGCTTCCTTTGTCTTAGACAGCCTACAGTGCAAATATTCTAAATAACAGGGATTCTTTTTCCCTGTAGAACATCACCATCACCACTTCTCCGGCCTCAAACCCATTCTGGGAGACAAACTCCTTCCAGCCAGTAGTTATGTTGATGCAGCCACCAGAGTTTATGTGGTAGTAAGCTTGCATGTATTCATACCCATTCTTGTGCACTGTCTCCAAAATAAGCTTCCCTGAACTCGGAGCAGCAAACCTTATTGTGGATGGCAGTTTCTGCATTTTGGCATGCATGGAAAAAGAATGTGTATAAGTAATCACCACACAGTTTGCTATATATTAATAGGATCTGTTTATATTGACTTAAATATGTACCAGTTGAATGCTCGTGCGTTGCCACGGGCCAAATATGATTGAAAAGATTACTCGACAGAGTGAGTTTTAGACGAGTGCATCTTATGGACTACATCCCACCAATCTATTAATGTTGTTCTTCTATTTGTGTTACCCGCCATTTTATTTAACGGAACAAACTCCCTAACTGATTCAAACAGAAAAATAAAATCTATAATTAAATGGTATTTTATTTCACAATGCCTGCACACACCAGTTCTAATCATGGTGTGTTATCTCCTGCCGCAAACATCTTCATCTTGTCTTCATACCTCTCATCTCCAACCATCACTCGACTCATCTCCATTCCACGTCTCCATAGTCATCACTTCCTAGATATGCCCATCCTATCACCGTGTGCACATCCTACTTCCTCCCGCTTGTCTTCTCTGGGTTCACTTTGTTTGATTCGCTTCTCAAATTTTAAGAATTTCTTGTTGTCATGGATGTTGCTTGACAACGATTAGCAACACCTATATAATGAAAATATACAGTACATGAGGTGAGGGTTACGCAACAATGACGTGATACAATGGCACATCATTAACATTTGGCGACGATGAGCGGCAACACCACCCCCCAGGCTTCACCCTTTAGCTGTAATAGTTGCACTCCACTATCCTTGTTCATGTTCCCGTTCAGTGGCCTTGTGCTATCTTGGAAAAATTTACAAAATAAAAAATCCACAACCCGCATGGAGTCACAAACTCTTCAGTACAGGTTATGCTTACCCGCTCCTTTCTCTCATGAGTGCAAGGAGTCATGCACTCTTGAGCCCACAATATGCTTACCCATTCGGTTCTCTCATGATCGCATCTTTCTCTACTGTTGGCATGTATCAGAATTGGCTCCCATGGTGAAGATAAGAATGTTGGTAAATGTGTGTGCTCACCTCATGGTGGTGTCTGACAGCCTTCATAGAGAAATCCATGCTACCTCCCATGCTCAAGCATCTACAAGCATACATTCCAATTTGTAAAATTACACAATATGCAATTATGTTAAGCCCTAAGAACATAACTCCCTCTAGCAGGAAAAATAATTCATCTGCATAAAGAAATTGCATTATGTACTTTGGCCAGGTTCATTGTCAAGAAAATGTTTTCTATTTTCAGAAACCTTAACCCTAGCTAAATGATTTCTGATGCATGGCAATCACGGCATATGCTTAGCTCTAAAAACTCTGTGACCATTATTTGCTATAGAAGGTAAGTGCTCTGCAAGGCCTGCACAAGAAGTAGAAATTAGGGTAAAGCATAAATTGTTAACAAAACATATTTTTTGTTCTAACAAGCTTTGATAGCAGACATTTTAGTAAAAAGAACCAGTGTATGAGAGGATTTGCAGCAGCTTTCCAACGCCGTATCATTTGCCTCATTTCGATAAACGGTTTAGAAATGGGCACGAAAATACGATTCACGTTTTTTGGTATGAAAAAACGGTTTGCAAAACTACTCTTAAATCGTGCAGGTTTTGCCAAAAATTCAACTTAGGTTGTGATCCTAGTGTCCACAGCTTTCCAACGGTATACCGTATATCTATATATATATATATATATATATATATATATACAGCCGGTCTATTCTGCTAATATTAGCAGAATAGTTATTCTGCACACACTTCCGAATTGCACACTCAACGCAAGTGCACTGCATCTCTATACAAATGGCACTGCAATGCCAGGCGAGAGAACTGCATCGTCGCTCGTGTCCCGTCCGTGTGTTCTGGATGCAATCGGGTGTTGCGGGATGATTTTAGTTGTTTTTGGACTCCCATTGACCTTTATTCTTTGTAATTTATTGGAATCCCAGCTAAAATCTGCACAAATCAATCGATTTGGCAGACGAGCTTTCCTCTGTTCGTTCGTGTTCATCTGTGATTCGATTTTTTGGCGCTCGGATGTGGTTTGTTACTAGTAATTCTTAGCTTGCGTTCGTTTAATCGCTCCCGTTTAGCTATAGTCTGTGTTTTTGTTCGTAATCTGGTAACATTTTTGCGAAATCGATTGTGCGGGCATGATGAGCTTTGTCCACTCCTCTGTGTTTTTTAGTTTTTTGGATTTTGCGCGTTTATGCATTTTGAATCTTGTAACTAGTGTCTTTCTTTCGTTTGAATCGACTCTATTGCATCTGAAATCGGTATATTTTAGTGTCAATTTTTTTAGAACAGTGTGTGTTGTTCACTCGATTGAATTTTTTATGGCCTGTTCTTCAAAATTGAGTGATTGCACAGCGATTAAGCAAGCTATCGAACTGCGGATGTATTTGCTGACCTCTGTTAGTCTCAAAACGTGTCTGGATCTCTGTTGCTTTGTTTTCATTGTTGCAGTTCTTCCATATGTTTGTTGTGTATTGCATGTTTGTAAGTAGTGGACTACACTGGAACTACATTACAGTGTACATGATAGCTTCTGAGATTTCTCATTGTTGTAAATGCATTATGTGGTTGAGTGAACTGCAAAGTTGCACTCTCATACTGCATTGTTATACTAAACAGAACTGCATACTATGACAAATTTTCAAACAGCAGAGGTGAACTACAAAGTTTCGTCCATTCGCACTACATTGTTACTGCCCAGAGCACTGCACATTTTAATATAGCGCACCTCACTATATGTACTAGAGAACTGTATTTCTCCCACCAACTTGGCAAAAGAATGATGAAATGATGCAGATGAGCTCACAGACATTAAAAAAGGACCGTTCAAACCGTCTGAAGAACATAGAGTTCCGTCGTCTGATGGGCATAATTTTAAAAGCATACAACATAAGCAAACATTACAAATATGCCACAACGGGCTTCCTTTGTCTTAGACAGCCTACAGTGCAAATATTCTAAATAACAGGGTTTCTTTTTCCTTGTAGAACATCACCATCACCACTTCTCCGGCCTCAAACCCATTCTAGGAGACAAACTCCTTCCAGTCAGTAGTTATGTTGATGCAGCCATCAGAGTCAATGTGGTAGTCAGCTTGCATGTATTCATACCCATTCTTGTGCACTGTCTCCAAAATAAGCTTCCCTGAACTCGGAGCAGCAAACCTTATTGTGGATGGCAGTTTCTGCATTTTGGCATGCATGGAAAAAGAATCTGTATAAGTAATCACCACACGGTTTGCTATATATTAATAGGATCTGTTTATATTGACTTAAATATGTACTAGTTGAATGCTCGTCCGTTGCCACGGGCCAAATATGATTGAAAAGATTACTCGACAGAGTGACTTTTAGACGAGTGCTTCTTATGGACTACATCCCAACAATCTATTAATGTTGTTCTTCTATTTGTGTTACCCGTCATTTTATTTAACGAAACAAATTCCCTAACTGATTCAAACGGAAAAATAAAATCTATAATTAAATGGTATTTCATTTCACAAAGCATGCACACACCAGTTCAAATCATGGTGTGTTATCTCCTGCCGCAAACATCTTCATCTTGTCTTCATACCTCTCATCTCTGACCATCACTCGACTCATCTCCATTCCACGTCTCCATAGTCATCACTTCCTAGATATGCCCATCCTATCACCGTGTGCACATCCTACTTCCTCCCGCTTGTCTTCTCTGGGTTCACTTTGTTTGATTCGCTTCACAAATTTTAAGAATTTCTTGGCGTCATGGATGTTGCTTGACAACGATTAGCAACACCTATACAATGAAAATATACAGTACATTTGGTGAGGGTTACGCGACAATGACATGATACAATGGCACAACATTGACATTTGGAGACGATGAGCGGCAACACCACCCCCCAGGCTTCACCCTTTAGCTGTAATAGTTGCACTCCACTATCCTTGTTCATGTTCCCATTCAGTGGCCTTGTGCTATCTTGGAAAAATTTACAAAATAAAAAATCCACAACCCGCATGGAGTTACAAACTCTTCAGTACAGGTTATGCTTACCCGCTCCTTTCTCTCATGAGTGCAAGGAGTCATGAACTCTTGAGCCCACAATATGCTTACCCATTCGGTTCTCTCATGATCGCATCTTTCTCTATTGTTGGCATGTATCAGAATTGGCTCCGATGGTGAAGATAAGAATGCTGGTAAATGTGTGTGCTCACCTCATGGTGGTGTCTGACAGCCTTCATAGAGAAATCCATGCTACCTCCCATGCTCAAGCATCTACAAGCATACATTCCAATTTGTAAAATTACACAATATGCAATTATGTTAAGCCCTAAGAACATAACTCCCTCTAGCAGGAAAAATAATTCATCTACATAAAGAAATTGCATTATGTACTTTGGCCAGGTTCATTGTCAAGAAAATGTCTTCTATTTTTAGAAACCTTAACCCTAGCTAAATGATTTCTGATGCATAGCAATCACGGCATATGCTTAGCTCTAAAAACTCTGTGACCATTATTTGCTATAGAAGGTAAATGCTCTGCAAGGCCTGCACAAAAAGTAGAATTAGGGTAAAGCATAAATTGTTAACAAAACATATTTTTTGTTCTAACATGCTTTGATAGCAGACATTTTAGTAAAAAGAACCAGTGTATGAGAGGATTTGCAGCAGCTTTCCAACGCCGTATCATTTGCCTCATTTCAATAAACGGTTTAGAAATGGGCACGACAATACGATTCGTGTTTTTTTGTATGAAAAAACGGTTTGCAAAACTGCTCTTAAATCGTGTAGGTTTTGCCAAAAATTCAACTTAGGTTGTGATCCTCATGTCCACAGCTTTCCAACGGTATATCGTGTATATATGTCAATATTGGCAGAATAGTTATTCTGCCCACACTTCCGAACTGCACGCTCAACGCGAGGGCACTGCACTTTCTGAAACAAAGGTACTGCAATACACACACTAGTGAACTTCTCGTCGCAAAAAACTGCACGCGGTGTTTTTTCGTTACAGTTTTCGAGCCAGTTTTTAAACCGTTTGTCGGAACGAGGCGTATGATATACCGTTGGAAAGCTATGGATTAGGCGCAACTTCGCCATGTTGAAATTTTTTTGAGATTCCTCGCGGTTTAAGAGCGGTTTCGAAAATGGTGGGCGCCTGACGAGTTGCAGCGAGCGTATTTTCGCGTTTTCTGACAAACCGCTTGTCGGAACCAAGCAAATGATACGCCGTTGGAAAGATATCATCGAGGCTCAACTTTTTCATATATATTACTTTCCCTAATTTCTTACGGTTTAAGAGCAGTTTCGAATTTAGTAAATCGCGTAATTCTGTTTTTCAAATTTTTTCAATTTTTCGGAACTGTTTTCGCTCCAGTTTTTTAACCGTTTGTTGAAACGAGGCGTGTGATACGCCATTGGAAAGCTACGTACGAGGCACAACTTTCATATGTAGAAATTATTTTGAGATTCCTTACGGTTTTAAATTAATTTTGAAAATGGTGCGGCGGACGACGAGTGGCAGCGGCCATTTTTTGCGATTTTTTACAAACCGCTAGTCAGAATGATTCAAATGATACGCTGTTGGAAAGATATCGACGAGGCGCAACTTTTTCATGTAAAACACTCTCTCTAATTCCTTACGATTTAAGAGCAGATTTGAAATTATCGAAATACGGACATTCTATTTTTCTCGGTACCAAAATCGACGAGGGAACTGCATCTGATAGAAAAATGCACTGCTTCAAACCGAAGGCCGCACTGCATCGGACGGGCAAGTGAACCGCTTGATTTAGTGTCTTTTTCTAACTTTTTTATGAACAAGAGTGGACCGCGGTGACGAGGACAAGTGAACCAAAACCTATGTCGAAGTTAACTACATAATTGTTTTGTCTTTTTTACTTTTTTTAAATTCATCTGGACTACATGGTCAATATTAGTGAGCTACATGGTTAATGTTAGTGAGCTGCATCAATTTTTTTATGTGTTCGTCTTCTCCTGCAAAATATAGTTAACTGAACCGCATGTGTGTAATGCATCAGGGCAACCATGAACTTCATCGCTTTTTTTGTTTTGCGAAGTGCACCGCCAAGGTTTTCTTAATAAACTGCATCGATGTCCATACAAATTTGCAAAAAACAATTCCTCCAAAAATAATAAAAAGTGAACTCCTCTGTACAATTTTTTACAAAGTGAACTCCTTTGTACTATGCACTGTACTGCAATTCTGTCCATGAAAGAATGCATGTTCAGAGCAATGCAAACCGCATCAAAATTCCTCAAATCAAAACAACAAAACCAGGGACAACAGAAAAAATAAAAGTACACCAAGGCCATCTGAACCGCGCACGCAGCCCATACGAGCTGCACTCCAGGGCCATCTGAACCTCGCACGTACGTGGCATCTCTGGTCCAGAGTCGCCAGCGAACCGCACGACCGCGACGCGCGTACTGCATGGCGGCGCTGCCGGACACAGCAACCCGCCAGGAGCCGAACTGTAGTCCTGAGAAGATGTGAAGTCGAGCAGGGGAAGTAAGGGGCGGCGGGGTGGCGCGAGCAGTTCACTCCGGGGGAGGAGACCCGCACTACGACCAGTCCACGGTCGCAGTGATGTACTGCTTGCAGTGGCAGTCCTTTTCTTCCTGCGAAAAATAACAAGAACCTCAGCGGACAGAGTGAACCGCAGCAGACATATGAGCGAACCTCTCCAAAAGGCAGTGAATTTTTCTAAGAAAATATGAACTTCTAGTTCCCTAGAAAATTACACAACACCCCTTTTCTGAATCAAAAAGTGAATCACAATTGGGATACTAGGGAGCTCTGGAAGAAGATACAAGGGGATCTCAATGCAGTCAGTACCTCGTGGAGGCGGACGTGCGAGGAAGTCGAGGGAGGAGCTGGATCCCGTTGGGAGGGGGCTCACCGGTGGGCCTCGCCGGAGATGATGGAGGAGGGGAATGGGACAGGGGGAAGAACCCTCCTACCTCTTCTCTGCCGGTGGCCTCCTACCTCCTCTCTGCTTCTGCACCACATGCCCTCGACGGGTGACCTGCAAACGAAACAACGATGAGGGTGAGCAGGGGATGGGTGATGGAGCTTGTCGGCGTCGGGGAACAACGCCACATCTCGGCATGGGTGGATCCGGCCAGGGGGAGGGGAGGCCCGTCGGTGATGGAGAAATCAAGGCCAGATCCGTTGGTATGGAGGTGCGCCAGGCCTACCGGCGGGGGCTGGAAAGATTGCTCCCGGGGTGGCGCGCGGCGGGTGCGGGGCAGCGCCGGGGACGACGCCGCGCGGCGGGTGCGGGACGGCGCCGGGGAGGACGTCGGGCGGGACGGCGCCGGGGAGGACGCCGGTGGGGAGGTAGTGGGGCGGGGCTCCTGGGAGGAAGAAGGAGGAGGGCGGGGGGTCGGGGGCTCCGGCCCACCCCATCAGCACAGCGCAGGAGGAGGCTGGCGGGGCGTGGCGCGGCGCGGGATGGATACAGGGCGGTGGATCGTGGGGTTGTGGGGGTCGTGGGCAGGGAAGAAGATGGGGGAGGGAGAGAGACGAAGGTGGGTGGGCACGAGGAGTTGTGGAGGAGTGGGGGTGGCCGGGGATTGACTGCCTTCTTCTCGTGGGTCGGGTGGCTCTGTGGTAGGGTGTTGGCAGAATAAGAAAAATATGGTAGAATAAGGGGTTGGTAGAATAGACCCACCCTATATATATATATATATACAGCCGGTCTATTCTGCTAATATTAGCAGAATAGTTATTCTGCATACACTTCCGAACTGCACACTCAACGCAAGTGCACTGCATCTCTATACAAATAGCACTGCAATGCCAGGTGAGAGAACTGCTTCGTCGCTCGTGGCCCGTCCGTGTGTTATGGATGCAATCGGGTGTTGCGGGATGATTTTAGTTGTTTCTGGACTCCCATTGTCCTTTATTCTTTGTAATTTATTGGAATCCCGGCTAAAATCTGCACAAATCGACCGATTTGGCAGACGAGCTTTCCTCTGTTCGTTCCTGTTCATCTGTGATTCGATTTTTTGGCGCTCGGATATGGTTTGTTACTAGTAATTCATAGCTTGCGTTCGTTTAATCGCTCCCGTTTAGCTATAATCTGTGTTTTTGTTCGTAATCTGGTAACATTTTTGCAAAATCGATTGTGCGGGCGTGATGAGCTTCGTCCGCTCCTCTGTGTTTTTTAGTTTTTTGGATTTTGCGCGTTGATGCGTTTTGAATCTTGTAACTAGTGTCTTTCTTTCGTTTGAATCGACTCTATTGCATTTGAAATCGGTATATTTTAGTGTCAATTTTTTTAGAACAGCGTGTGTTGTTCACTCGATTGAATTTTTTATGGCCTGTTCTTCAAAATTGTGTGATTGCACAGCGATTAAGATGCTATCGAACTGCGACTGTATTCGCCGACCTCTGTTAGTCTCAAAACGTGTCTGGATCTCTGTTGCTTTGTTTTCATTGTTGCAGTTCTTTCATATGTTTGTTGTGTATTGCATGTTTGTAAGTAGTGGACTACACTGGAACTACATTACAGTGTACATGATAGCTTCTGAGATTTCTCATTGTTGTAAATGCATTCTGTGGTTGAGTGAACTGCAAAGTTGCACTCTCATACTGCATTGTTATACTAAACAGAACTGCATACTATGACAAATTTTCAAACAGCAGAGGTGAACTACAAAGTTTCGTCCATTCGCACTACATTGTTACTACCCACAGCACTGCACATTTTAATATAGCGCACCTCACTATATGTATTAGAGAACTGTATTTCTCCCACCAACTTGGCAAAAGAATGATGAAATGATGCAGATGAGCTCACATACATTAAAAAAGGAACGTTCAAACCGTCTGAAGAACATAGAGTTCCGTCGTCTGATGGGCATAATTTTAAAAGCATACAACATAAGCAAACATTACAAATATGCCACAAAGTGCTTCCTTTGTCTTAGACAGCCTACGGTGCAAATATTCTAAATAACAGGGATTCTTTTTCCTTGTAGAACATCACCATCACCACTTCTCCGGCCTCAAACCCATTCTGGGAGACAAACTCCTTCCAGTCAGTAGTTATGTTGATGCAGCCATCAGAGTCAATGTGGTAGTCAGCTTGCATGTATTCATACCCATTCTTGTGCACTGTCTCCAAAATAAGCTTCCCTGAACTCGGAGTAGCAAACCTTATTGTGGATGGCAGTTTCTGCATTTTGGCATGCATGGAAAAAGAATCTGTATAAGTAATCACCACACGGTTTGCTATATATTAATAGGATCTGTTTATATTGACTTAAATATGTACTAGTTGAATGCTCGTCCGTTGCCACGGGCCAAATATGATTGAAAAGATTACTCGACAGAGTGACTTTTAGACGAGTGCTTCTTATGGACTACATCCCAACAATCTATTAATGTTGTTCTTCTATTTGTGTTGCCCGCCATTTTATTTAACGGAACAAACTCCCTAACTGATTCAAACGGAAAAATAAAATCTATAATTAAATGGTATTTCATTTCACAATGCATGCACACACCAGTTCAAATCATGGTGTGTTATCTCCTACCGCAAACATCTTCATCTTGTCTTCATACCTCTCATCTCTGACCATCACTCGACTCATCTCCATTCCACGTCTCCATAGTCATCACTTCCTAGATATGCCCATCCTATCACCGTGTGCACATCCTACTTCCTCCCGCTTGTCTTCTCTCGGTTCACTTTGTTTGATTCGCTTCTCAAATTTTAAGAATTTCTTGGTGTCGTGGATGTTGCTTGACAACGATTAGCAACACCTATATAATGAAAATATACAGTACATGAGGTGAGGGTTACGCGACAATGACGTGATACAATAGCACATCATTGACATTTGGCGACGATGAGCGGCAACACCACCCCCTAGGCTTCACCCTTTAGCTGTAATAGTTGCAGTCCACTATCCTTGTTCATGTTCCCATTCAGTGGCCTTGTGCTATCTTGGAAAAATTTACAAAATAAAAAATCCACAACCCGCATGGAGTCACAAACTCTTCAGTACAGGTTATGCTTACCAGCTCCTTTCTCTCATGAGTGCAAGGAGTCATGAACTCTTGAGCCCACAATATGCTTACCCATTCGGTTCTCTCATGATCGCATCTTTCTCTACTGTTGGCATGTATCAGAATTGGCTCCCATGGTGAAGATAAGAATGCTGGTAAATGTGTGTGCTCACCTCATGGTGGTGTCTGACAGCCTTCATAGACAAATCCATGCTACCTCCCATGCTCAAGCATCTAGAAGCTTACATTCCAATTTGTAAAATTACACAATATGCAATTATGTTAAGCCCTAAGAACATAACTCCCTCTAGCAGGAAAAACAATTCATCTGCATAAAGAAATTGCATTTTGTACTTTGGCCAAGTTCATTGTCAAGAAAATGTCGTCTATTTTCAGAAACCTTAACCCTAGCTAAATGATTTTTGATGCATAGCAATCACGGCATATGCTTAGCTCTAAAAACTCTGTGACCATTATTTGCTATAGAAGGTAAATGCTCTGCAAGGCCTGAACAAAAAGTAGAAATTAGGGTAAAGCATAAATTGTTAACAAAACATATTTTTTATTCTAACATGCTTCGATAGCAGACATTTTAGTAAAAAGAACCAGTGTATGTCTATTACTGTTATTCTTCTTTTATTAGATAGGAACTGGCTAGTTAGATAAAGGGACGAGAAAAAAATACAACACATGACATTTTGCTGATCCAAATACATGCTCATCTTTTAGGGCTGCCTTTGGACCAGCATCACCATATGTAGTCAACAGCTTGGTGAGAAATTGAGAAACAAATGATATAAGTGCGCTCCACTAAAAAGACTAACAAATGTATGCAAGGGGTGTGTTTCCACAACAAAAACATGCTCTGTCCAGTATTACCATTAACAAATAACAACAAATGCCCACTATTACTTCGCTGTAACATTTAATATTTAGCATGCAAAATGGCATGAAAAGCTAACAATCCGAATAAAGAAACCCAGCCAACGAAATCAATGTAGAAAAATAACAATACTTGGTAGATAGCAAAATCAATGTAGTGTCTTTAGCTATTCGATTAGGACTGCAGATTATATCAAATTAAAAAATAGCTTCACGGAAATACCCAACACCTTGTAATTTAAGTCAACTGAAAGGAAATAGAGTTTAAGCAGTAGGCAGTGCCTAATTAAACTAACATCTAATAGAAAGTCATCAGAAATTCAGCGATATAATTATTCATCTATGTGAGCAGCAAACATCAAACCATAAACCATGTAGGCCGCCGCTGCTTGCCAGTCCCGCTACGTTCTCAGACTACATGGGCGTCCCACTACCTTCTTGCAGCAACCTCCTCAGACTACATGGGCGTCCCGCTACCTTCCGCCCACTGCAACTCGCTAGTCCCTTGCCTCTCCAGCCATCATCCCTGTCGTTAAGTCCACAGCCTCCAGGCCATTCTCCATAGCGACCCGCCGGCACTGCACGCGCCTCCGGTGCTTCCCTCTCTAGCTGTCATCCCTGTCGTTCAGTCCCGATCAGCCTCCAGCCCCTGCCCGCACGCGCTCGCTTGCTCTGCTACCGTAGAGAGGCGGCACAGCAGCGACCGGGACGTGGGAAGCGAGACGGAGACAGAGATGAGCGTCGGACACAGAGGCGGCGCGACGGCGACTGAGATGAGGGCGGCGATACGAGGCGACTGAGATGAGGAAAGCTAGACGGAGACGGAGATGAGCGATGGAGGCAGGACAATGGCGACCGAGATGCGGGTGGCGAGACGGAGACGGGTACAAAGGTGGCGCAAAAGCGACCGATGCGAGGGCGACGGGCATTTCCATGGCCACGCAACCATGAGGCGGAAGAGGAAGGTAGCGGCTGCGGGTAAAGGTGTGAGGGGTGGGTGGTGAGCACACGCGGCGGTGAGTTTTCTCGGGAGAGAGATGGGATCAGGAGCGAGTGGGGTGGGGATGGGGATGGGGGAACGGGGATGCGACGTCTGTTCGTGGGTCACGATTATTTCTTCTCTTTTTTTCGCTGCTTTTTCTAGCAGGACGGGTGATTAGTGGCTTCTGGCGGCGAGGGGATCATACATGGGAAGGAGGGGTCGACCCATCACGACGACGACGACGGCAGATTCTCCTTTAATAGTAGAGATAGATATATGACTACTATTAAGAAAGTAGTTGCAATATCTGAACCAAAATATATACGGACTTGACCACTAACTTTAGTACAATGTATACTATTCTGCTAACACTTTGGCACTGCAAGTTCAGGTCTGGTGTATTGCACTAGAATAGCAAGAGCACTGCATCGCTGGGCGATTGAACTGCTCTATTCGGGTGTTGTGGATCGTCTGTTCAGTTTCGGATCTAACTAGTGTTAACATCTGAGATGGGACTGAAGAAAAATAGATAGAATCCCCTAGTGTTAACTACTGACAAATCTGAACAAAAACACAGATCTTGGCATTGATGATAGGACTGAAGAAAGTGATGGAAATATACATTCAGATGTGGATTTGAAACCTAATATGGTCAAAAACTAAGAGGGGGAAAGGCATACCCATGATTCCTCTAGGTCTTCAGTTGTGAGGCGATAAAGAAATGGGGCCCGAAACCCACGGTTTGTGGTCAACAGGCAGGAGAGCTGACTGCGCCGCTCAGACTCGGTGAGCTCCAGACCATCAGAGTACACGCATACCTCCGCTATCGGCACCATCCTTGCCAAGCAGTCGCACAAACAGTCCATGGATGGCTCAGTGGAAGGCAGAGAACAGGGGGGAATTGGCGGAACCCTAGATCTGGGATTTGGAGAAGAGAAGAAGAGGGAGGAGTTCTGTGAGTTCGGAGCACGAATGGATAGGTTTTATGCAGCCAGTATGACTGCCGGTTTTACAATGAAAGTAATAAATTTTGTGGTAGGTGGTACAAGGATTCTGATTCAATTTGCCGAACTGCATTTTGGAAATAACAACACTTCTTCGTTGATGAAACATCACTGCATTGTTGGAGGTCGCCGACTGCATTTCTGTTGTGAATTCCA
This sequence comes from Elymus sibiricus, assembly GCA_039707655.1. Taxonomy (NCBI): domain Eukaryota; kingdom Viridiplantae; phylum Streptophyta; class Magnoliopsida; order Poales; family Poaceae; genus Elymus; species Elymus sibiricus. Next base: position 214,918,788 of record CM077670.1, read on the forward strand.
GCTTCCTACATTTTTGTGTGAACGAACTGCAGTTGCTGGCTGGGGGGGGGGGGGGGGTTGGGGGAGGACCCCCCCAACCCCCCCTCCCCACACACACACTTTTTTTGTTGTGGTTATTCATTTAAAAAAATCTTTTTTATGTTAAACCGGGCCGAAAACGGCCCATATGCAGCAACGGCGGCTAACAGGCCGAAACAAATATCAGGCCGAACTATTAAACGGGCCTTTAATAGGCCGAGATACAAACCAGGCCTACAATGGGCCCAAAAGCACAGTGGCATGTTAACGGGCCGGATCTGTTATGGGCCGTAATTTGGCCCAAAACACGATCCGATATGGGCCATAATTTGGCCCAAACCATGGCAGGCTTTTAACGAGCCGGTCCCCTAGTGTCTGACAAAATCTTGTGGGCCTTTGGCTGGGCCGACCCATTTAGGTCAAATGGGCCACTGTTGGGCCGTGCCACGTGTCGACGTATCATAGGCGTCTCTCGTTCAATGAATGGATGACATCTGTCGCAACGCCGAGCTGACACGTGAATCCTCCGGCGAATGAGAAATGTACACATGGAAAATCGCCATTGGTCAGGGCTGCTAACGGGTTATCGGATCCAAACCCGCACCCGATAGCTTAACAGCGACCCGTTACGGTGGATGCCACGTGTCGGTTACCCTTGACGAAAACACTTCCATGACGCGACATTTATCTTTATGGAAGTGGACACTTCCGTGATGATAATTTTAGTATTGTCATGGAACACTTCTATGACAGCACATGTATGACTATCTTGATTCTGTCATAAAATTATCACGGATATACATGCATGACAGAAAACTTGACCTACTGTGACAAAGACGTATCATCACGGAAGTGTTTTTTTTGTAGTGAGTGGAGGAAGTAAGAAAGTTGCATTAGGAGAAGGAGCAGGCCCTGCTGCTTCTGCTATCTGAAGCCCAGGGTAATCCCAGTTCTTCTTTAGATACCAGTTGAAATTGTCATTAGATTAGTATACTTGCATGTTATGTCATGTGTGTGAATGGATTATGATGTAAGACCCCTTATTTGTTGTCCATGTCTTGTAATGACCTAATTTATTTAGGCAAGGTAATCCTCGGTACTTGTATGAGTGGACATAAGTTGAATTGTTTTTCGTGTTAAGAGATTGTGTTGGATGAAATAACTGTTTGACTCAAAGTGGATTCAACCTTTTGAATTCGAGAATCATGGCAATTCTAAATCATATTCATATATAAAGGTGGAATAAATCAACTTCAAAAAAAAGGTGAAATAAATCTTTGTTGTGCTTTCGAAGATATATATGTATTATATATAGAGAGAGAGAGTTACACTTTTCCGATCCTAATATTCTGATCCAACGCGCCCCTATGTAGCAGTGATCATGTTGTTCCCGAACTCCCGAACCAGTAGCAAAAAAAAAATCCCACCCACGGCCGCTCGTCCACCACTTCTTCCCTCGATCCCCAACCTGCCCTCGATCCAATCGCCGCCGACCCCGCATCCTACCGGCGCGCAAGCACCCCCGCCTCCTTCCGGCGAGCCGTCGCCCCCGCCTCCTTCGGCGCGAGGCCGCCCGCGCCTCCTTCCGGTGAGAGGCCACCCGCGCCTCCTCCGGCGCGAGGCCGCCTCTGCCTCCTCTGGCGAGAGGTCATCCCCGACTCCTTCCAGCGCGCCACGGCAACCCTCCTTCCAGCTTGAGTTGGATATGGACTTCAGCGCGGCGGAGGACCTCGCACTCCGCCGGGACCCACCTTCGAGCCCCACCTCGGCCACCACCTTCCTGAGCCCGGCGTCCGTCGCTACCGCTCAGCACTGGCGCCGGTGGCCCTCTTCACCTGCACGCACGACCGCTGTAGGAGGAGCAGAGGAGAGATGCGGTGCCTCCTCGCCTCCATCTGGGCGTGCCGCCACGGCCTCCAGCCACAGCTCCGTCCAGCTACCGCAACCACCTGTAACAGCTCCCCAGCCACGGCACCGCCTCATCCCAGTGGGGATCCGCCACCGCGGTGCCTCCTCCTGGTGGGCCCCCACCGCCGCAGCACCAACGGGCAGTACCACTTCGCGTGAGCCACCAGTCCACTTCGCCTGAGCCACCAGTCCACTTCGAACAGGATCCCCTGATTCAGCCGAGGTATTCTTCATCCCCATATTCCTCTTCCCTTCTCTCTTTACATGATTTTTTGCAACCTTTTTTGAGTACCTGTTCTTCCTGACACTGACACTGCTCTTCTAATTTGTTCCGTGACTACAGAACGGCTTCAGCTACGACAGGATGCAAAAAAGATCCACATGCAATGAGCTGATTCCTTTAGAATTTTCTTAGATTGACTAGCAAGCGTTTTTCCTGCAAACTACAAGTGTACAGAATAAATTATGAGTTGCAATTCAACAACAGCTGATGCTTTTTTCAGAGAAAAGAAAACTATGGAAGTTCATATATTGATTCTGAGAGAGTTCAATGTGGTTGCTTGCGGCCTAATAAATTTTTGGATCTTTGTAACTTCATATGTTGATCTCTTTTGTTCTCTTTTATCCAACGAGGGAGTTCAATGTACAAAGTTGAAACTCCATAGCAATCTCTGAATGCAAGGTTTTAAGACTTGTATTTCTCTGTGATTGTAGAAGCATGTAGGCAAGTAACACGGTAGGTATGTGAAAGTGTTGTCAGCTCCATGTGCATGTTTGATCCAGAAGTTCAAATTTTAATTTGAGATTTTTGACAAGATAAAGTAAATAGGAGTCCGGTGTATACATACAGAATTTTGGTACAGAAAATGATGGTTCAGTTCAAGAAAATGGATGTTTGCTAATTCTTGCGGTTTAAATTTCTTTGTGTTTTGTTACACCAGTTTGAAGTGTATTTATAGAAGAAGAAAGAAAATAACGGCACCTGCACCGGAGCAGCAAGACGGCGCACCCTCCCAGCGATGGAGCAGCAGCGCATCGCTGTCTGTGCACATGTTTGTGTAGTGCACTTGAGCGAGCACTCCCCTGTTGCTCTTCTGCACCTACGCCTCCCCATGGATCCCACTGTCTTCTTCTCATAAAAATTCAGAAATGTTTTTCAGATCGCGATGGACTTTTCATACATGTTTATGCTAGTTCATACTCTCTTTTCTTCTTACTCAGTTTCAGATTTTGCTTTGAAAAGTATGTGCATGTTGACAGAGACAATCTGTACAATGAAGTTCAAATATTATTGCCCCGCAGGTTCATGTCTTCACAAGATGTACCACTATTGTTTCCCTCTCAAAATGTGTGTGTTTTCAGCACTACAACTGATCCAAAACCCCGAATAAAGTCATGGGAAAAAAATATGGAAAGTTCATAGAGGTTGGGGACAAAGGTTCACCGAGGATTTCTGTAGTGAATAATTTTTTATTCCTATACGAAGTACCTTGTTGTTCCTGGATGATGAGCATTTTGTTCCCATATACTCCCTGTTTTTAAAGAAATGAATTTCAAAAACAAGAAAACGAGAAGTTCGGACTGTTCAACTTTTACAAAAAAAACTCAGATATTGTTCTCGTTACTATAAGAATAAAACGAAGAAGTTCAAATTAAAATAACAGAGCAATTCGACGTTTATATACCAAGAAGAAAAACATGCCTCACCCAGAAAATGATAACTTTCGAAGTTCAAAATTAATAAATTGGAGAGTTCGAAAAAATGAGAAAACAAAAAAGAGACACACATATGTTTGTACAAAAAATATCTCCATGGATTTTCCCTTTTTCAATAAAAACCCAAAAACTTAAAATTTTAAAACAAAAAAACTGTTCGATGTTTGTAACAAAAACATATGATCATGTATCTAAACAAATCCCAGGAAGGTCAAAGTAAGAGCAGTTCAATTTTTTAATAAAAACTTGATTTTCCCCATTTCTAAAAAAACCTAGAAGTTCAAATTAAAACAAATTAATCATTTCGAAAATTATAGAAAAAACCTAGAGGTTCAAATTTAAAAGACGAAGAAGTCCAATGTTTATTACAAACCCAAGATGGTCAAACTAAAAAAAAAGCATCTCAACACAAATTTATAAAAAATGGCTTTTTTCCGTTAAAAAACCCTAGAAGTTCAAATCTAAAAAACGGAGCGGCTCGATGTTTAATAAAAAATACTAGGATGTTTTCCCTTACTAAAAGAAATAAAACGAAGAAGTCCAAACTGAAAAAAGTAGCAGGTCGATGTTTATACAACATTCAGATTTTCCTCATTATTAAAAAAAGAAAACAAGAAGTTCAAAAAATAAAATAACAAGAAGTTCAAAAATAAAATAATAAGAAGTTCTAATTTTAAAAATAGAGCAGTTCAAAATTCATAAAAAAGGTATTTCACCGTTTCTAAATAAAAAAACTCTAGAAGTTCAAATTTAAATAACGAACCGGTTCAATATTTATTACAAAACTAGGATTTTTTCGTTACTAAAAAGAAATAAACCAAGAAGTCCAAATTACAAAAATAGAGCAGTTTGATATTTACAGAAAACTAAAAATTTCCTTTTTACCAAGAAATAAAATCAACAAGTTCAAATTAAAAAACGGAAGTAGTTCGATGTATACGGAAAACCCAAAATTCTTTTTGTTTCTAGTAAAAATAAAAGTATGAAGTTAAATTTTAAAAAAATGTTTCATGCTTATTTCAAAACATATATTTTCTAAGAATAAAACTAAGAAGTTCAAATTAAAATAACAGAGAAGTTCAAAGTTTATAAGAAACTCAGATTTTTTTTTCTCATTACTAAAGAATAAAACGAAAAATTTCTAAATTGAAATAAAGGAACAACTAAAAAAAAGCTCAGATTCAAACGCAAATGGAAATGTTCGAAAACCAAACATGGGGTAGTTCCTATAAAAAACTCAAGGGTGTCCTTGACACGAAAGTGTATCAATAACAAAAAAACAATTCGACTTTTATCAAAAATCAAATTATTCTCGTTACTAAAGGAAAAAAAACAAGAAGTTCAAATTAAAAAAGGAGTAGTTCAAAGTTTATAAAAGAAATGAATTTTCCCCATTTTTGAAAAGACCCCCGGAAGTTCAAATTAAACCAACGAAGCGGTTCAACATTTACTAAAACTCGGATTTTATCCCGCTTCTATAGAATAAAACCAAGAAGTTGAAATTCAAAAAGTGGAGTAGGGTGGAGTAGTTCAAAACTAATATTAAAAGGAATTTTCTTCGTTTTTAAAAAACATAGAAGTTCAAATTAAAATAACCATGCGGTTCAATATTTACTAGAAAACTCGTATTTTCCCCACTAATAAGAAAAAAATGTGAAGTTCAAAGTAAAAAAATGAAGCACTTCAAAAAAAAAACCAAATTGATTTTTTCCCGTTTCTAAAAAAACTAGAAGTTCATGTTGAAAAAACAGAGCAGTTCGATGTTTACTGCAAAAACTCAGATTTTTTTGGCTACTAAAGAATAAAACCAAGAAGTTCAAATAAAAAAAATAGTTCCATGTTCTTGAAAATTTTGGATTTTCCTAATTTCTAAAAAAGCTAGAAGTTCAAATTAAAATAACGGTGTAGATCAAAGTTTATTAAAAATCCAAATTTCGTTTTTCTAAATAATGAAAAACTTAGAAGTTCAAATTAGAATAACATAGCATTTGACTTTCACCATTTAAAAAAACCCCGAAAAGTTCGGCTTGAAAAAACTAAGAAGTTCAAAGAAAGTAAATAAAAAATTATTTTCCCGATTTTTCAGGAAAAAGCGGTTTGATGTTTGTTGTAAAACTAGGATTTTTCCCGTTTCTAAAGAATAAAACTTATAAGTTTAAATATGAAAGATGGAGCAGTTCAACATTTAATTTTTTTTAAAAAGAATAAGAAGGCAAGGTCTGAAAAAATTTATTGCTAGAAGTTCAAGTTCTCGGCCCGGGAAAGTTCAAAAATTCTTGTGAGAGAGGTTCACCTTGTATTTACCTGTTCAAAACACAAAAAAGATGTTGTTTTTGGTGTTTTAAAACAATTCCCTCAATGCATTACAAAAATTGAATCAAAATGCTCTCCAAAAAAAGGTTAAAACAAATTGGTGTATGTTGTTCGAAACAAATTTTCAACCGTATTAGAAAAAGTTGTGTCTTTTTAACAGGTTCCTAAGGGTATATTATTTGTGTAACTCTGACGAACATGTGAGGAATTATGAACAAAAATACGTGACATAAGTTCAAAGTGAAAACAGCGAGCAGTTCAACTACTACACGGAATACGTTTCGGATGAAAATAAAAGAATAGAAAACTAAAAAAACTAAAAGGTTTGTTGCAAGAAGTTCATGTGCTCCTCCCGGCACAGTTCAAAATTTCTAGTGTGAGACGTTCGTCGTTCATTTACATGTTAAAAAAAAGGCAAAAACAACGTGCTTTCACCATTTTTAAAACTGCTCGGAAATGGCAACGAATTTGTAACAACTGTATACAAGAAAAAGTTGCTCCTATTCATAAGCTTTCCAGCGGTATGTTATATGCTACATTCCGAGAAACGGTTTAAAAGTTTCATGTATACCATGAAAAAAACATTTTTACGTATTCAAAAAAATCTCTTGAACCGACGCGAATATGAAAAACTGATCAACAATGGGAAGTTGCGCGTTTTCAACAGCTTTCCATCGGTATATCATTTGCTCAATTACGACGAGTGGTTGGTGAGTTATGGGCAAAAAACAACAAGAGAAAAACGGAGTGAAGTTCAAATAGACATGCCCCAGAAGTTCAACTTCTTCACGCGGTGCGTTTTCGAAGACTCTGTTTTCTCGATGAAGGCAGAACGCATGATCTCGCTATTTTCAAAATTACTTAAAAACGGCTGGGAATTACAGAAAACTCTTATTATGAAAAAGTTTCGCATTTTTGATAGCTTTCCAACGGTATATTATTTGCCCCGTTCCAATAAAGTTTGCGCAAATGGCGGCCAAAAAATGATTTCGGCCATTTTCAAAATTAACTTAAGACCGTAAATAATTGGAAGAAACATTATATACAAAAAAGTTTCGCATTTGTTCAAGCTTTCCAACGCCATATCATTTGCTGCATTCTGACAAACAGTTGATAAAAGAACGCGAAAATACGATCTCGGTGGAACTTCGGCCCTTTTTCAAATTACATTTAAACCGTTTAAAATTGGAACTAACTTTCTATATGAAAAAGAAGCGGAATTTCATAAGCTTTCCAATGCCGTACCATTTGCATCAATCCGATGAGCCATTTTGAAATGGCACTAAAAATACGAGCTGGGCTGTTCGGTTTGAGAAATTCCGCGATTTTTCAAATTGCTCTTTATCCGTTTGGAATTTGGGAAAAGTTTCTATATGTGTAATGAGAGGATTTCCAGCAGCTTTCCAACGCCGTATCATTTGCCTCATTTCGATAAACGGTTTAGAAATGGGCATGCAAATACGATTCACATTTTTTTGTATGAAAAAACGGTTTGCAAAACTGCTCTTAAATCGTGTAGGTTTTGCCAAATATTCAACTTAGGTTGTGATCCTCGTGTCCACAGCTTTTCAACGATATATCGCAAGTCCCATATATATATATATATATATATATATATATATATATATATATATATATATATATATATATATATAGGGTGGGTCTATTCTGCCAATACCCTTAAGACCTTATTCTACCATCTTTTTGCTTATTTTGCCAACACCCCCACCTGAGCGCCGCCGCCCCTCCCCTCCCCTCCCCGCCTCCTACCGCGGGAGCGGCCTGGAGCTCCGCCGCCCCTCCCCAGCCCACCACCACACGCCTCCACACAAACCCCACCCCCACTTCCCAGCCTCCCTCCCGACCTCCTTCCATGCGCGCCGCTGTGGTGAGCCACCACCAGCGCCGCCACCCTCCTCCTCTCTCTTTGCTGCGCTCCCGCACAACTCCCCACCACGCTGCACCACCGCACTCCTCTTCCTGCACCGCCACCCTTCCTTCTCCCCGACCACCACCGCAACCCTCCCGGCGCCAGATCCGGGAGGTTTTGCCTCCAGCGTCGTCGTCCCGCCTGGACCCGGACCGCCGCGGCCCAGCCTTCCTCCGTCCCCCCACCTCCCGTAGACTCGCCGGATCTGCAAGGCGACGCCATGTCTCGCGCCGTCCCGGAGCTCAACCGCCATGGATCTGTGCCGCCACAAGCTTTTCGACCCGCCCCGAGCTCCTCCCGTGCAGCTCGGAGATGCTCACCATGCGGTTCGGGGCTCGCGTGCGTGCAGTCCGGCGAGGTCAACGGCCGAGGCTGTGGCCACCACACGCGTCCGCAACAGCGAGATTCCACCCCCCGATGCACTGCAGTTCGGTTTGGTGGGCGCCACCGTCCTCCGACGGGCGCGCGTGCAGTGCAATCCGGTGGCGGGGCAGCCATTCCCGCTGCTCTCCGCCCCTGCTACCCTTGACGGAGCCGCCTCCAACCGGCCGTCGAAGCGCCTGGTGTCGATCCCCGTTTGTCTCCCTCCTGTCCTCCACTTCCGATGGATCTGGTTCATCTTGGATTCGCAGGAGATACAGTTGCTCCTCCCGTGCAGTTCGCTGACCTCCATTCCTTCTTTTTTTCTTGCGCAGCTCGGCGGCGCGCCATGTGCAGTTCGCTGCTCATCACCATCCAGGCAAAACACGCAAGCGTCGAGATTGTTCTTGCAGTTCACCATTTTGACTTTGGGAGGAAAACACCCACCGTAGTTTGGTATATCCTGTTCTTGCGGTTCGGATTGCTGCTTTTTTGCAGGAGAGCAATGAACATCAAAAAGAAAAGAAAGGAAAAAAAAGTGAACTGCGCTCCTAGGCGACCAGTGCGGATCACTGCAGCAACGACGCCGGTGCCCTCGGCTCCAAGCCCGGCGGTTCACTTCTCCCAGACGAGAGGCTCACTTGTCTCCACCGCGGGCAAAAAGTGTGGTGTTCACTCATGTAGCTCAGTACTACAGTAGTTCACTAGTGCAAATTATAGAAAGGAAAAAACGCATGAATGCAGTACACTCCTGCACAAAACACTTTGAATTTCTACTACGAAATTTAATTTTGTGTAGAAAAATGCATGTAGTTCACTTCACCGTCGCATGGCGGTTCAGTTTTTTCGACCACGCAGTTCACTGGTTGCCTTTTTTGTACGAAGTTCAGTCTTTCAGCCTTTCATCATGTGCAAATCAGAAAAACACATAAAAAATATAGAAAAAATAATGTTGTTCACTCGGCCATGTCATGCAGTGTTAAAAAAAGTATTGCAGTTCACTACAAGGAAAACTCAAAAAACTCAGAGAAAAAGAAGAGGGAAATGCAGTGCAATCCGGCCATAAAAAAGTCCACTCCAAAGAACTCCGCGGGTGCACTTTTATTAGAAAATTATGTATTCAAAAAAGTTTGTGCTATTCACTTTCTTGTTCGATTGAAAAAGTTTGAATAAGGACACAATTTGACACAAATTGATGTGGTTCACTTGCCCTCGTCTCTGTGGTTCACTCTCGTTCATAAATAAAGTTAGAAAAATGACAACAAAAAACTCATGCGGTTCACTTTCGGTAGTGTCGCCGTTCACTTTCCATACTGTCGTGGTCCACTTACGCACAATGTGAAGGGCAGAAAAATTATTAAGGAAATGAAAAAAAAGTAATGCGGTTCACTTAAACTTATGTCGCGGTTCACTTCTTCTTCGATGTGAACTGCACCCACCTCGTGCACTCGCCTCTTATCACAAAAACAGTAACAGGAAAATGCATCCAGTCCTCTCTGTCCGACATTGCAGTGCAGTTTTCTGTCTGATGCAGTTCACTTCGTCAATTTTGGGTCCGCGAAAAATAGAGTGTCCGCATTTCGGTAAAATCAAAACTGCTCTTAAACCGTAAGGAATTAGAGAGAGTGTTCTACATGAAAAAGTTGCGCCTCGTCGATATCTTTCCAACGGCATATCATTTGCATCATTCCGACCAGCGGTTTCTAAAAATTCGCGAAAAATGGCCGCTGCCACCCATCGTCCGCCGCACCATTTTCTAAATTAATTTAAAAATGTAAGGAATCTCAAAAACATTTCTACATATGAAAGTTGCGCCTCGTCCGTAGCTTTCCAACGGCGTATCACACGCCTCGTTTCGACAAACGGTTAAAAAACTGGAGCAAAAACAGTACCAAAAAATTGCAAAAAATTGAAAACAACAGAACTCCGCGATTTAGTAAATTTGAAACTGCTCTTAAACTGTAAGGAATTAGAGAAAGTAATATATATGAAAAAGTTGCGCCTCGACGATATCTTTCCAACGGCGTATCATTTGTTTCATTCCGACAAGCGGTTTGCGAAAAAACGTGAAAATACGCTTGCTTCCACTCATCGGGCGCCCACCGTTTTCGAAACTGCTCTTAAACCGCGAGGAATCTCGAAAAAATTTCAACATGGCGAAGTTGCGCCTAATCCATAGCTTTCCAACAGTATATTACATGCCTCGTTCCGTTAAACGGTTTAAAAACTGGCTCGAAAACAGTACCGAAAAATACCGCGTACAGTTTTTTCGATGAGAAGGTCACTAGTCTCTGTATTGCAGTGCGTTTGCTTCAGAAAGTGCAGTGCCCTCGCGTTGAGCGTGCAGTTAAGTTATTCTGCCAATATTGGCAGAATAGTTATTCTGCCCACACTTCCGAACTGCACACTCAACGCAAGTGCACTGCATCTCTATACAAATAGCACTGCAATGCCAGGCGAGAGAACTGCTTCATCGCTCATGGCCCGTCCGTGTGTTCTGGATGCAATCGGGCGTTGCGGGATGATTTTAGTTGTTTCTGGACTCCCGTTGTCCTTTATTCTTTGTAATTTATTGGAATCCCGGCTAAAATCTGCACAAATTGAACGATTTGGCAGACGAGCTTTCCTCTGTTCGTTCGTGTTCATCTGTGATTCGATTATTTGCGCTCGGATGTGGTTTGTTACTAGTAATTCTTAGCTTGCGTTCGTTTAATCGCTCCCGTTTAGCTATAATCTGTGTTTTTGTTCGTAATCTGGTATCATTTTTGCGAAATCGATTGTGCGGGCGTGATGAGCTTCGTCCGCTCCTCTGTGTTTTTTGGTTTTTTGGATTTTGCACGTTGATGCGTTTTGAATCTTGTAACTAGTGTCTTCCTTTCGTTTGAATCGACTCTATTGCATCTGAAATCGGTATATTTAGTGTCAATTTTTTGAGAACATCGTGTGTTGTTCATCCGTTACTTTTTTTGGCCCGTGAGCTCGATTGAATTTTTTACGGCTTGTTCTTCAAAATTGAGTGATTGCACAACGATTAAGCAAGCTATCGAACTGCGACTGTATTTGCTGACCTCTGTTAGTCTCAAAACGTGTCTGGATCTCTGTTGCTTTGTTTTCATTGTTGCAGTTCTTTCATATGTTTGTAGTGTATTGCATGTTTGTAAGTAGTGGACTACACTGGAACTACATTACAGTGTACATGATAGCTTCTGAGATTTCTCATTCTTGTAAATGCATTATGTGTTTGAGCGAACTGCAAAGTTGCACTCTCATACTGCAATGTTATACTAAACAGAACTGCATACTATGACAAATTTTCAAACAGCAGAGGTGAACTACAAAGTTTCGTCCATTCGCACTACATTGTTACTGCCCAGAGCACTGCACATTTTAATATAGCGCACCTCACTATATGTATTAGAGAACTCCATTTCTCCCACCAACTTGGCAAAAGAATGATGAAATGATGCAGATGAGCTCACATACATTAAAAAAGGACCGTTCAAACCGTCTGAAGAACATAGAGTTCCGTCGTCTGATGGACATAATTTTAAAAGCATACAACATAAGCAAACATTACAAATATGCCACAAAGGGCTTCCTTTGTCTTAGACAGCCTACAGTGCAAATATTCTAAATAACAGGGATTCTTTTTCCCCGTAGAACAACACCATCACCACTTCTCCGGCCTCAAACCCATTCTGGGAGACAAACTCCTTCCAGCCAGTAGTTATGTTAATGCAGCCATCAGAGTCAATGTGGTAGTCAGCTTGCATGTATTCATACCCATTCTTGTGCACTGTCTCCAAAATAAGCTTCCCTAAACTCGGAGCAGCAAACCTTATTGTGGATGCCAGTTTCTGCATTTTGGCATGCATGGAAAAAGAATCTGTATAAGTAATCACCACACGGTTTGCTATATATTAATAGGATATGTTTATATTGACTTAAATATGTACTAGTTGAATGCTCGTGCATTGCCACGGGCCAAATATGATTGCAAAGATTACTCGACAGAGTGAGTTTTAGACGAGTGCATCTTATGGACTACATCCCAACAATCTATTAATGTTGTTCTTCTACTTGTGTTACCCGCCATTTTATTTAACGGAACAAACTCCCTAACTGATTCAAACAGAAAAATAAAATCTATAATTAAATGGTATTTCATTTCACAATGCATGCACACACCAGTTCAAATCATGGTGTGTTATCTCCTGCCGCAAACATCTTCATCTTGTATTCATACCTCTCATCTCCGACCATCATTCGACTCATCTCCATTCCATGTCTCCATAGTCATCACTTCCTAGATATGCCCATCCTATCACCGTGTGCACATCCTACTTCCTCCCGCTTGTCTTCTCTGGGTTCACTTTGTTTGATTCGCTTCTCAAATTTTAAGAATTTCTTGGCGTCGTGGATGTTGCTTGACAACGATTACCAACACCTATATAATGAAAATATACAGCACATGAGGTGAGGGTTACGCGATAATGACGTGATACAATGGCACATCATTGACATTTGGTGACGATGAGTGGCAACACCACCCCCGAGGCTTCACCCTTTAGCTGTAATAGTTGCACTCCACTATCCTTGTTCATGTTCCCATTCAGTGGCCTTGTGCTATCTTGGAAAAATTTACAAAATTAAAAAATCCACAACCCGCATGGAGTCACAAACTTTTCAGTACAGGTTATACTTACCCACTCCTTTCTCTCATGAGTGCAAGGAGTCATGAACTCTTGAGCCCACAATATGCTTACCCATTCGGTTCTCTCATGATCGCATCTTTCTCAACTGTTGGCATGTATCATAATTGACTCCCATGGTGAAGATAAGAATGCTGGTAAATGTGTGTGCTCACCTCATGGTGGTGTCTGGCAGCCTTCATAGAGAAATCCATGCTACCTCCCATGCTCAAGCATCTACAAGCTTACATTCCAATTTGTAAAATTACACAATATGCAATTATGTTAAGCCCTAAGAACATAACTCCCTCTAGCAGGAAAAATAATTCATCTGCATAAAGAAATTGCATTATGTACTTTGGCCAGGTTCATTGTCAAGAAAATGTCTTCTATTTTCAGAAACCTTAACCCTAGCTAAATGATTTTTGATGCATAGCAATCACGGCATATGCTTAGCTCTAAAAACTCTGTGACCATTATTTGCTATAGAAGGTAAATGCTCTGCAAGGCCTGAACAAAAAGTAGAAATTAGGGTAAAGCATAAATTGTTAACAAAACATATTTTTTGTTCTAACTTGCTTCGATAGCAGACATTTTAGTAAAAAGAACCAGTGTATGAGAGGATTTGTAGCAGCTTTCCAACGCCGTATCATTTGCCTCATTTCGATAAACGATTTAGAAATGGGCATGAAAATACGATTCATGTTTTTTTGTATGAAAAAACGGTTTGCAAAACTGCTCTTAAACCGTGTAGGTTTTGCCAAAAATTCCACTTAGGTTGTGATCCTCGTGTCCACAGCTTTCCAACGGTATATCGCAAGCCCCATATATATATATATATATATATATATATATATATATATATATATATATATATATATATATATATATATATATATATATATATATATATATATATATATACATCCTTGCTATTCTGCAACCCATTCCTGAATAAGCTATTCAGGAACCGTTCCTAACTGACAGAAACAGATAAGCTAACTGAGCGTCCTATACCAGTTAACTGTCGGGCAGACTTTTTCTGACACTGTTTTTTCACACTATTTTTTGGTCACAATTTTTGAACCATTTATCGAAATGATGCAAATGATATACCGTTGGATAGCTATTGAAAAGGCAAAACTTTTTCATGTTGAAAGTGTTTTCAAAATCAGCACGGTTTTTAAACAAAATTCAAAAAACTAAAAATTCATCAAACATTTTTTCAATGTTTTTATGAAAGAATTTTTCAAACCGTTTGTCGGAATGATGCATATGATATACCATTGGAAAGCTATTGGTTGGCCCGAACTTTTGCATATAGAACACTTTTTCAGATTCGCTACGGTTTAAGAGCAGTTTTCAAAAAACTAACTTCATTTTTGACCTTTTTTCCCTGAACTGCAACAGTACATGCTAACTACTCGAGCAGAATAGCTAACTGCCCCATGCTGAGCAAGCTAACTACCGGACCAAATAAACTATTTTTTTTCTTTTATTCCTTTTTCCCGGTTCAAGTTAACTGCTAGGACTGAAATAGCTAACTGCCGAAGATGGCGGCAGTTAACACCAAGTTAACTACCGGACTGAAGATACTAATTTTTTCTGCAGTTTTTTTTGCTTGGGTCAAGGTAACTGTAGGGATTGAAAATAGCTAACTGCCGATACTGCGGCAGTTAGCACCAAGTTAACTGCCGGACTGAAGATACTATTTTTTTAATTTTTGCCTCGGTCAAGCTAACCACGAGGAATGAAATAGCTAACTGTCGGGACTGCGGCAGTTAGCACCAAGTTAACTGCCGAGACAAAATATTTTTTTTCTTTCGTCCTTTTTTGTCGGGGTCACGCTAACTGCCATGAATATCGAGGTTAACTTCCACGCCGGCCGATGTTAACTGCCACGTCATAAAAAGACTATGGTCTTTTTTTATGATATTAACTTCCAAATCATAAAAGTGAACTGGCACAATTATTTTTGCACACTTAACTGTCACACGGAATAAAGTAGAATTATCACAGTTTACACACTTAACTGCCCACTCAAAATAAAAATGAACTACAACAAAAATGGAACTCCTCGGCGAAAGTGAACTGCTACAAAAAAAATTAACTAATGTATGTTGTAAAGTCAACTGTTTGGTACGGTGAACTGCAGATGATCTCGCTCTTTACCCATGGTCTCTGCTAACTGATTCCATAGTCCTTGTTAACTACCCCATGGCCTTGCACGAGATGGATATGCACAATAAAACTTGTAGTTGGTGAGATCCATCAGGTGCAGAACAATATAAAAGCAGTGTCACGCAGAACTGAAGACAGGGAGAACAGAACATGGTTGGCTGGCTGAATTCCAAATGAATCACCAAAATACAAACGAATTGGCAGAGAAGAGCAGCTGGCTGGTCGTGGCCGGTGGCCTACCATGCGTGGAGGCATTCTGGGGGGATCTAAATTAAAAAAAGAGGTAACTGCTCTTACCAGCAGCAGTTAGCATGTGCATCGACGACGACCAGAGGAGGATGAGAGGGCCACGACATGGTAGATGAACGGCGCTACCGGGGGGGTGGTGGGGGGCTGGATCCGGTGGCCGCCGTTGACCAAGGCGCCGTTGGGGGAGGAAGCTGGATCCGGTGGACCACGGGGTGGTCGCGCATAGGGGCAGCAAGGTGAACGATGATGGCAGGCCATGGTCGTCTCCCCGCCGGGGCAACAGGGCAACCACGACTCATGGCGGGCAGCGACGGGAGGACCTGGATCCCGGACGCTATGGAGGTAGGAGCGATGCAGAGGCCAATGGATGTCCCACGCACGCCGGACGGTGGTGGCAGGGAAGGGTAGTTTGATGCTCAGAGAGGGGATCCCCGCGCACCTGGATCTGGTGTCCCCATGGTCTGGGTGGATCTTGCCACTGGGATCTCGCCCGATCCGGTGAGGGGGGCGAGCTCGTGGGGTGGGATAGCTCGATCAGGTGAGGGGAGGTGGGGGCTGCGGGCTTGCCGGGTGGGGTGGCGCTGTAGGTTGGGAGGAAGGGTAGATGCGGTGCGACAGTGGGGAGGTGGGCAGAGCAGGGTCGAGGTTGGTGGTGCTCGGCGGCGCAGACTGGGGTCGCGTGGTGCATAGCGACAGCAGGAAGAAGCTGCGACAGGATTGATACAGTAATTGGGGGAGGAAGAAGGTAGGGAGTAGGGGGTGGCTGCGGGAGGCCACTGGCTCCGCTCGCTGCCGCTCGCTCCGTGGTAGCTACAGGTAGGAGGGAGGGTGGTTTCTAAATAAGCTTATTTAGGAACTCTAGAGGGGGGTTGCAGAATAGTCCCACCCTATAGGTCGTGGTTACATCCTATTACCGGGTGTAGTTACACCCATGTCTCGTATACTACCATGTGGTAGTATATATACTACTTTATCATTTTTAGTATGTTCATATAATATATCTAAGATACTCCAAAGCGAGTTATGTGAAAAAATTACATGTGAGCCTATGTTTTTATCATATTTGTGAAATACGTACATATTTGTACGTAAAAAGGAGTATGCTCAAAATATAATACATACTACCTAAAAAATAGTATATATACTACCTAAACATTCTTACATACTACATACTACGCATACATACACTTCGATATGATAGATACTACCTAAAACGTACAAAACAAAAGTGGGAGTAACTACACCCGGTAATAGGAAACGTTTGTCCTATATATATATATACATACATATATATATATATATATATATATATATATATATATATATATATATATATATATATATACAGCCGGTCTATTCTGCTAATATTAGCAGAATAGTTATTCTGCACACACTTCCGAACTGCACACTCAACGCAAGTGCACTGCATCTCTATACAAATAGCACTGCAATGCCAGGCGAGAGAACTGCTTCATCGCTCGTGGCCCGTCCGTGTGTTCTGGATGCAATCGGGTGTCGCGGGATGATTTTAGTTGTTTTTGGACTCCCGTTGTCCTTTATTCTTTGTAATTTATTGGAATCCCGGCTAAAATCTGCACAAATCGACTGATTTGGCAGACGCGCTTTCCTCTGTTCGTCTGTGATTCGATTTTTTGGCGCTCGGATGTGGTTTGTTACTAGTAATTCTTAGCTTGCGTTCGTTTAATCGCCCCGTTTAGCTATAATCTGTGTTTTTGTTCGTAATATGGTATCATTTTTGCGAAATCGATTGTGCGGGCGTGAGGAGCTTCGTCCGCTCCGCTGTGTTTTTTAGTTTTTTGGATTTTGCGCGTTGATGCGTTTTGAATCTTGTAACTAGTGTCTTTCTTTCGTTTGAATCGACTCTATTGCATCTGAAATCGGTATATTTTAGTGTCAATTTTTTGAGAACAGCGTGTGTTGTTCATCCGTTACTTTTTTTGGCCAATGAGCTCGATTGAATTTTTTATGGCCTGTTCTTCAAAATTGAGTGATTGCACAGCGATTAAGCAAGCTATCGAACTATGACTGTATTTGCTGACGTCTGTTAGTCTCAAAACGTGTCTGGATCTCTATTGCTTTGTTTTCATTGTTGCAGTTCTTTCATATGTTTGTAGTGTATTGCATGTTTGTAAGTTGTGGACTACACTGGAACTACATTACAGTGTACATGATAGCTTCTGAGATTTCTCATTCTTGTAAATGCATTCTGTGGTTGAGCGAACTGCAAAGTTGCACTCTCATACTGCATTGTTATACTAAACAGAACTGCATACTATGACAAATTTTCAAATAGCAGAGGTGAACTACAAAGTTTCGTCCATTCGCACTACATTGTTACTGCCCAGAGCACTTCACATTTTAATATAGCGCACCTCACTATATGTATTAGAGAACTCCATTTCTCCCACCAACTTGGCAAAAGAATGATGAAATGATGCATATGAGCTCACATACATTAAAAAAGGACCGTTCAAACCATCTGAAGAACATAGAGTTCCGTCGTCTGATGGACATAATTTTAAAAGCATACAGCATAAGCAAACATTACAAATATGCCACAAAGGGCTTCCTTTGTCTTAGACAGCCTACAGTGCAAATATTCTAAATAACAGGGATTCTTTTTCCTTGTAGAACATCACCATCACCACTTCTCCAGCTTGAAACCCATTCTGGGAGACAAACTCCTTCCAGCCAGTAGTTATGTTGATGCAGCCATCAGAGTCAATGTGGTAGTCAGCTTGCATGTATTCATACCCATTCTTGTGCACTGTCTCCAAAATAAGCTTCCCTGAACTCGGAGCAGCAAACCTTATTGTGGATGGCAGTTTCTGCATTTTGGCATGCATGGAAAAAGGATCTGTATAAGTAATCACCACACGGTTTGCTATATATTAATAGGATCTATTTATATTGACTTAAATATGTACTAGTTGAATGCTCGTGCGTTGCCACGGGCTAAATATGATTGAAAAGATTACTCGACAGAGTGACTTTTAGACGAGTGCTTCTTATGGAGTACATCCAAACAATCTATTAATGTTGTTCTTCAATTTGTGTTACTCGCCATTTTATTTAACGGAACAAACTCCCTAACTGATTCAAACGGAAAAATAAAATCTATAATTAAATGGTATTTCATTTCACAATGCATGCACACACCAGTTCAAATCTTGGTGTGTTATCTCCTGCCGCAAACATCTTCATCTTGTCTTCATACCTCTCATCTTCGACCATCACTCGACTCATCTCCATTCCACATCTCCATAGTCATCACTTCCTAGATATGCCCATCGTATCACCGTGTGCACATCCTACTTCCTCCCGCTTGTCTTCTCTGGGTTCACTTTGTTTGATTCGCTTCTCAAATTTTAAGAATCTCTTGGCGTCGTGGATGTTGCTTGATATACGATTAGCAACACCTATATAATGAAAATATACAGTACATGAGGTGAGGGTTACGCGATAATGACGTGATACAATGGCACATCATTGACATTTGGCGACGATGAGCGGCAACACCACCCCCTAGGCTTCACCCTTTAGCTGTAATAGTTGCACTCCACTATCCTTGTTCATGTTCCCATTCAGTGGCCTTGTGCTATCTTGGAAAAATTTACAAAATAAAAAATCCACAACCCGCATGGAGTCACAAACTCTTCAGTACAGGTTATGCTTACCTGCTCCTTTCTCTCATGAGTGCAAGGAGTCACGAACTCTTGAGCCCACAATATGCTTACCCATTCGGTTCTCTCATGATCGTATCTTTCTCTACTGTTGGCATGTATCAGAATTGGCTCCCATGGTGAAGATAAGAATGCTGGTAAATGTGTGTGCTCACCTCATGGTGGTGTCTGACAGCCTTCATAGACAAATCCATGCTACCTCCCATGCTCAAGCATCTACAAGGTTACATTCCAATTTGTAAAATTACACAATATGCAATTATGTTAAGCCCTAAGAACATAACTCCCTCTAGCAGGAAAAATAATTCATCTGCATAAAGAAATTGCATTATGTACTTTGGCCAGGTTCATTGTCAAGAAAATGTCGTCTATTTTCAGAAACCTTAACCCTAGCTAAATGATTTTTGATGCATAGCAATCACGGCATATGCTTAGCTCTAAATACTCTGTGACCATTATTTGCTATAGAAGGTAAATGCTCTGCAAGGCCTGAACAATAAGTAGAAATTAGGGTAAAGCATAAATTGTTAACAAAACATATTTTTTGTTCTAATATGCTTCGATAGCAGACATTTTAGTAAAAAGAACCAGTGTATGTCTATTACTGTTATTCTTCTTTTGTTAGATCGGAACTGGCTAGTTAGATAAAGGGACGAGAAAAAATACAACACATGACATTTTGCTTATCCAAATACATGCTCATCTTTTAGGGCTTCCTTTGGACCAGCATCACCATATGTAGTCAACAGCTTGGTGAGAAATTGAGAAACAAATGATATAAGTGCGCCCCACTAAAAAGACTAACAAATGTATGCAAGGGGTGTGTTTCCACAACAGAAACATGCTCTGTCTAGTATTACCATTAACAAATAACAACAAATGCCCACTATTACTTCGCTGTCACATTTAATATTTAACATGCAAAATGGCATGAAAAGCTAACCATCAAGATAAAGAAAACCAGCCAATGAAATCAATGTAGAAAAATAACAATACTTGGTAGATAGCAAAATCAATGTAGTGTCTTTAGCTATTCGATTAGGACTGCAGATTATATCAAATTAAAGAATAGCTTCATGGAAATACCCAACATCTTGTAATTTAAGTCAACTGAAAGAAAATAGAGTTTAAGCAGTAGGCAGTGCCTAATTAAACTAACATCTAATAGAAAGTCATCAGAAATTCAGTGATATAATTATTCATCTATGTGAGCAGCAAACATCAAACCATAAACCATGTAGGTCGCCGCTGCTTGCCAGTCCCGCTACGTTCTCAGACTACATGGGCGTCCCACTACCTTCTTGCAGCAACCTCCTCAGACTACATGGGCGTCCCGCTACCTTCCGCCCACTGCAACTCGCTAGTCCCTTGCCTCTCCAGCCATCATCCCCGACGTTAAGTCCACAGCCTCCAGGCCATTCTCCATAGCGACCCGCCGGCACTGCACGCGCCTCCGGTGCTTCCCTCTCTAGCTATCATCCCTGTCGTTCAGTCCCGATCAGCCTCCAGCCCCTGCTCGCACGCGCTCGCTTGCTCTGCTACCGTAGAGAGGCGGCACAGTAGCGACCGGGACGTGGGAAGCGAGACGGAGACAGAGATGAGCGTCGGACACAGAGGCGGCGCGACGGCGACTGAGATGAGGGCGGCGATACGAGGCGACTGAGATGAGGAAATCTAGACGGAGACGGAGATGAGCGATGGAGGCAGGACAATGGCGACCGAGATGCGGGTGGCGAGACGGAGACGGGTACAAAGGTGGCGCAAAAGCGACCGATGCGAGGGCGACGGGCATTTCCATGGCCACGCAACCATGAGGCGGAAGAGGAAGGTAGCGGCTGCGGGTAAAGGTGTGAGGGGTGGGTGGTGAGCACACGCGGCGGTGAGTTTTATCGGGAGAGAGATGGGATCAGGAGCGAGTGGGGTGGGGATGGGGATGGGGGAACGGGGATGCGACGTCTGTTCGTGGGTCACGATTATTTCTTCTCTTTTTTTCGCTGCTTTTTCTAGCAGGACGGGTGATTCGTGGCTTCTAGCGGCGAGGGGGTCATCTTTTAGGGCTGCCTTTGGACCAGCATCACCATATGTAGTCAACAGCTTGGTGAGAAATTGAGAAACAAATGATATAAGTGCGCCCCACTAAAAAGACTATTAAATGTATGCAAGGGGTGTGTTTCCACAACAAAAACATGCTCTGTCCAGTATTACCATTAACAAATAACAACAAATGCCCACTATTACTTCGCTGTAACATTTAATATTTAGCATGCAAAATGGCATGAAAAGCTAACAATCCGGATAAAGAAACCCAGCCAACGAAATCAATGTAGAAAAATAACAATACTTGGTAGATAGCAAAATCAATGTAGTGTCTTTAGCTATTCGATTAGGACTGCAGATTATATCAAATTAAAAAATAGCTTCATGGAAATACCCAACATCTTGTAATTTAAGTCAACTGAAAGGAAATAGAGTTTAAGCAGTAGGCAGTGCCTAATTAAACTAACATCTAATAGAAAGTCATCAGAAATTCAGCGATATAATTATTCATCTATGTGAGCAGCAAACATCAAACCATAAACCATGTAGGCCGCCGCTGCTTGCCAGTCCCGCTACGTTCTCAGACTACATGGGCGTCCCATTACCTTCTTGAAGCAACCTCCTCAGACAACAAGGGCGTCCCGCTACCTTCGCCCACTGCAACTCGCTAGTCCCTTGACTCTCCAGCCGTCATCCCTGTCGTTCAGTCCACCGCCTCCAGGCCATTCTCCATAGAGACCTGCCGGCACGGCATGCGCCTTCGGTGCTTCCCTCTCTAGCTGTCATCCCTGTCGTTCAGTCCCGATCAGCCTCCAGCCCCTGCCTACACGCGCTCGCTTGTTCTGCTGCCGTAGAGAGGTGGTACAGTGGCGACCGGGACATGGGAAGCTAGACGGAGACAGAGATGAGAGTCAGACAGAGAGGCGGCGCGACGGCGACTGAGATGAGGGCGGCGATACGAGGTGACTGAGACGAGGGAAGCTAGACGGAGACGGAGATGAGCGATGGAGGCAGGGCGATGGCGACCGAGATGCAGGCGGCGAGACGGAGACGGGTACAAAGGTGGCGCGAAAGCGACCGATGCCAGGGCGATGGGCGTTTCCATGGCCACGCAACCATGAGGCAGAAGAGGAAGGTAGCGGCTGCGGGTAGAGGTGTGGGGGGTGGGAGGTGAGCACAGGCGGCGGTGAGTTTTCTCGGGAGAGAGATGGGATCGGGAGCGAGGGGGGTGGGGATAGGGATGGGGGAATGGGGATGTGACGTCTGTTCGTGGGTCACGATTATTTCTTCTCTTTTTTTCGCTGCTTTTTCTAGCGGGACGGGTGATTCGTGGCTTCTGGCGGCGAGGGGATCATACGTGGGAAGGAGGGGATGACCCATCACGACGACGACGACGGCAGATTCACCTTTAATAGTATACATAGATATATGACTACTATTAAGAAAGCAGTTGCAATATATGAACCAAAATATATACGGACTTGACCACTAACTTTAGTACAATGTATACTATTCTGCTAATACTTTGGCACTGCAAGTTCAGGTCTGGTGTACTGCACTAGAATAGCAAGAGCACTGCATCGCTGGGCGATTGAACTGCTCTATTCGGGTGTTGTGGATCGTCTGTTCAGTTTCGGATCTAACTAGTGTTAACATCTGAGATGGGACTGAAGAAAAATAGATAGAATCACCTAGTGTTAACTACTGACAAATCTGAACAAAAACACAGATCTTGGCATTGATGATAGGACTGAAGAAAGTGATGGAAATATACATTCAGATGTGGATTTGCAACCTAATATGGTCAAAAACTAAGAGGGGGAAAGGCATACCCATGATTCCTCTAGGTCTTCAGTTGTGAGGCGATAAAGAAATGGGGCCTGAAACCCATGGTTTGTGGTCAGCGGGCAGGAGAGCTGACTGCGCCGCTCAGACTCGGTGGGCTCCAGACCATCAGAGTATACACATACCTCCGCTATCGGCACCATCCTTGCCAAGCAGCCGCTCGAACAGTCCATGGATGGCTCAGTGGAAAGGTAGATAACAGGGGGGAATGGGCGGAACCCTAGATCTGGGATTTGGAGAAGAGAAGAAGAGGGAGGAGTTCTGTGAGTTCGGAGCACGAATGGATAGGTTTTATGCAGCCAGTATGACTGCCGGTTTTACAATGAAATAAACTTGTCCATAACATAAGCAAACTGTATGATTACAAAGCAAACTGCATGATTACAAGCAAACATAACTTTAGCATAAGCAAACTACAAACTTGACACAAAGCAAGTCTGATGTGAAATCTAAAATGACTCGAGCAATCTTCAAGATACTTTCTTGGTCGGCCCATCTCATTCTTCAGTAGAGGTAGTCTCCCCAGGTCCTGGCGCGCTTCTTGGACTTCTCCTTCTCGAGTTTTGCCTGACGGAGCCCTTTCTTGGTGATGGTGATGCGGCTCCATATCTCGTATGTGGCGTAAGCGTCCTTTGCCACGTACTTGATGTGCCTCATGGTCAGGGGCATGCACTCCCATCACTTGTGTTCTCTGTCCGTCATCTTCTTCTTCATGTTGTTGTAGTAGTCATCGACGAGGATGCCGGAGACGTCTGCAAGGGAGTCCAGCGGCTTGTTCGCTCTAGGCACCCTCCATTCCTTCTAGATGTCGACGAAGTTGGTGATCTCCAGCCCGACGCGGTCGAGCTTCCCTATGTCGCCGTCGATGGAGAAGCCAACAAACATGTACCTAGGGTCGGCGAGAAAGTTGTCGAACAGCGTGCACCTGTCGTCAGTGGTGCTCACTTGGAAGAGCAGTATCGGCTGAGTCTTGCCGACGGAGATCTGAACGAGGGTGGCTTTCTGCTTGTCATCATCCTCGTTGGTTCCACATCAACTCCGAAGATCTTCTGGCATTGGATGTTGAGGTGGCGCTCGTACTGCTCGATGGTGGTCGCCGTCTTCTGCAAGTCGTTGGTGTGGATCACGTGCAACTAGGTTTTGCCGTGGGCCTCCACCTCCTTGAACTCCTTGATGAACACCATCGCCTGGGGAAAGGTTTGTTGTCTTCTGTGGCTATCAATGAGTTGGAGGGAAGTGGTGGCAGCGCAATGGCGATTTCGGTTGTTGCGGATGAGAAAGCCTTGG
Organism: Elymus sibiricus; assembly: GCA_039707655.1. Classification (NCBI taxonomy): domain Eukaryota; kingdom Viridiplantae; phylum Streptophyta; class Magnoliopsida; order Poales; family Poaceae; genus Elymus; species Elymus sibiricus. Next base: position 214,943,027 of record CM077670.1, read on the forward strand.
CAGAGGTCTGAATTTAAGGGCGGGATGGCGGCAACGGATGAACTGCATGATCTCCCTGGCTATGTGGTTGTGCAGATCGTGGGTTGGGTTGCGCCTATGATCGTGGCTTTTTAGTGATGCAACCGCTCGGAGTGGGGGGTCGTCTGTGATCGTGGGTTTTTGATCGTGTTTTTTATTATTATTTTCTTCAGTAATATTGTTAACCACCGCGCTATCTCCAGCCGCGCATTCTTTTAGTATGTGGTAGGCGGTAGAAGGAACCTGATTCAGTCGCCGAACTGCATTTTAGATGTAACCGCACTTCTTTGTTGAACAAACCACACTGCGTTCTTGGAGGATGCGGACTCCATCTGTTATGTGAACGAATTGCAGTTCCTGGGCGGGGAGGGGGGTTGGGGGTGCCCCCCCATATTTTTTTTATCATGGATATTCATTAAAGAAAGTCTTATTTTTTTCGAATGCGCTATGTTCACACGCGCTTTGTTTTTTCGACGGGAACTGATTTTACGAACTATGTGTACTTCATTGTGTTTTCGTCAGAACGTCATTGACGTGTAGATCGAACTGCATCTAGTTACATCCATTTTTTGTAATAGTACATTTTTTGCAGCTTTTAGTTTTTTACTTAAATTTTTTATGTGAGCTGTAAGTGGATTTTCTAGGGAAATCACATTTTGTTTTTCACACAGCACTGCGTGAAAAAAGGTGAACTGCAAGTGTTCCCTTTGTATACAGGCGGACTGCTGCTTCCCTACAAGTGAACTTCAATTACTTTGGCCTGGCCTGTCATTCCGGCCCTCGTGTATGCTGTTACTCGGCTTTTGTTGATGGGCGTGGTACTGCTCCGTCTAATTGAGCCAGGCCGTGTCGGGCTGGCCCGTTTGTGTAGCTCTTGCCATGTGCCCCTCCCACGCGCTCCCACTGCTCTGCTCATAAGGAGAGAACGAAAAAAGCCTCTCCCCTCTCTTCTAGTACTGCCCGGAGAAACTCCCCACCCCCGTGGAAACCGCCGTCGCGCGCAACAACCGTCGTCGCCCGCGGGAACTGCCATCCTCCACAGCATCCATCCGTGCCCGGGATCCCTTTTATCGGTACGTTGCTCCAGATTCCTCCATTCCACGCCCCCTCCGCTCCCCCCATCCCCCACCGCCGCTGCTCATCCCCTCGGTTGTGGTCTGCCTCTCATCCCCTCGGTCGTGATCCTCTCCCATCTAGTTATTCTATTCTTGTAGCGGCTGCGTTTTTTCTGAAGTAGTTCGTTTTTCGTAAGCAGGCGGTTTCTTCTCGATTTGAAGGCGGTGCTCGCGTGGGCTCCGTGGGCATAGCAAGGTGTATATAGGGTTTCGTTGGATTTCCCCGTTTTTGTTGCTGATATTTGTCACACCGTCCTTGATTGCCACGCAAACGCCATGCCTTCGCCAAGCAAAGCAGATGGAGGAGATCAAGGTATGTAGACTGCTTGCTTCCCCTTGTTTATTTTCGGTCTTGTTTATCCAGTTGTCTTGTTCATGTTGTAGATTCATTTTTGTTGTGTTCGTTCTCAGCATTCCTGACATTGTTGTCATTTGATTTTATTAATTTTGTTTCTGGTTTTTTGAATCCACTAGGTAATTTTGTTGGCACTACCCCTAATGATGTTGTTTATGATTCACCGATTGGTAAGGATCATCGTGGTCAGGCAAGCCGTGAAATTAATTCACCAATTGAGACATCCCCTATTAGTGTGCCCCCTCCTTCTGGTATGTTATTGTTCTTTTTCTTATTTAGTTTGCCAACTTGTTTGTATCACTGTGTTTCTTGTAAATTACATTCGTGTCTGTGAATTGTGAACTGCGTTATTCATATATATACTTGCTATTTCTGATGTGCATGCTTTGTTTATTGTATATGCTGCTTATTTGATGTTGTGCAAACTGTTGTCAGCCATTTTTTGGAAACAAACATGGACTTAGTGTATTTTTCAAGAAAATTTTATCCTTTATTTATTTTTGTATGCAGCACTGCATTATATGGATAGGTGAACTGCATTTGTTCCTTTGCGCACTTCTTATTGACCATAGTTAAACTTCATTTATATGCAGCGACTGATTTTTCTGCTTGGGCGCCTGGGTTTGAGTAGGTTACTCATTTGATTGACCATTACTTCGCAGATGATGTCGTTGGTGTGAGATCTGACTAGAGCTTTAGGCGCCCTGTGTTGTCTGAAACACAGTCACAATCTGTTGACGATACGGAGCAAGTTACGCAGGAGTGGATGGTCCTGGCACAACTTGATGCATATGAATCGAAGAAACGCAAGAAGCTGTTGAGGTTTGAGAGTTATACAAAGCAGTATGAGGAGAAAGAGAAGCAGATGAGGGCTGCAGATGGTGCCAAGAGTTCCAAATTTGGTAAAGTCAAGGAGCATGTTTTGCAGAAGAAGAGACTGAGTTCTATTGCTGAGCAAGGTGGTACTCCTCGGCGGAGTCCTCGTGTTGCTTGCATGGACAAGAACCTCGGTAAGAGAACTATTGAAGCTGGTGCAGAGGATCCGTAACAGAAGCGACCACATGTCGACGATGAGCCCGAGTCCGACGACAATGACTTTTTGCTTGCGGATGTTGTGAGGAATGCTTAGTCTGGGAGACGGAAAGATTCTGGTCCATCTAAGAGTCAACATAAGCGGCCGCGTGTTGATGCCGATGAAGATGCGGATGCTGACTCAGGTGGGGAGGCGGATGTTGTTCCAAAGGTTTGTTGAAGTGCTGCCTTTGTTTCTTCCATTGTTATTCTATTTACCTTTTTTGTCTCTTATCTACCTAATTTATTAATGTGGACTGCATTTTCCTTTACACAGAAGAAGAAGAAGACTAGTAAGAGGAAGAGAACTGAAGATGGCGGCGAGGAAGGAGATGATGTTTGATTTAACAAGACCGTAAATTTGCCACTCCCCACTCTGTGCAAAGCTGCTAGTTTATTGAAAGATCCACACCGTATTCATGTTTGGGATGCTGGTTTTGGTGATGTCTTTAACTTGACAATAAAGAAAAATGTTTCCCGCATTCTTATGTGCTATTTGATGGGAATTATTGACCCTGTCACGATAAAAATCGACTTGGGGCCTGACAGGTTTCTTCGAATCACTCGTGCCGCTGTTCCTCACATATTTGATTTTCCTAAGGGATCTCACACTACTCCCACACCTGCTACCAGTGGCCATGACGATTCGTTGTCTGCCCTCAAGGATGAGTTGGCTTTGACCGTTCAAAAAGTATAGGTGTTAAGGACTTGCTTGAACTGCTGGCGGTGTTGGTGGAGGGCGAGGACACCGAGATGGTTGATCTTGCTGTCAAGGTTTTCTTCCTGATACTTTATCAGAATTTGCTATGCACTGGGCCTGCAGTTCATTTGGGCAGGGTCGCTGCCATGGTTGAGAAGATGGATTATGCGGCTATGGCGCAGATGGACTTTTGTCAGCTTGTTGTTGATGAGCTCCAGATAGCTATGGTGAAGTGGCAGTCAGAAGGTAGCACACAGAATTGCGTTGAGGGTTGTGCCATTATCCCCCTGATTATGTATCTGGATTGCTTGAATCTTCACAAACCTTCAGTTATGCACACGTTGACGCCACGCGCGTCATACCTAATGAATAAAGACATGTTGAAGATATACAACAAGGATATGATTGTCAAGAGAAAGATTTATCTGGAAACTTACAAATTTGGGAAGCTGCCGATTAGTGCATCCGTTTTTAATTGTTTTTTCCTCATATCCTTGTTTTAAGAACAACGTCTTTTTAATTTTGCAGTCATGAGAAATCTGAACCTTCTACTATTGACATGTGGACTTCTTTCCCTTTTTTTCTTTTTTGCAGTGGAAGGTGTCAGGTAATATTGTCTACAATCATCCTGTTGCACTTTTATGTGGCAGCTCTAGTGCAGGGCCTAGCAGTCTTGCTAGGTTGTATGAGCCTATCTGCAGCCAACTTGCTACCTGTCATGATCAGCCGCCGCCTACTCAGGGTTTCACGGCTGGTCAGAACTTCAATACTAGAAGCTCTTCTGATCAGACATTTGTTGGTGGCAGAAAACACGAGGAGATCGATGAGCTTCTTCAGAAGGTTGTCAAGTTAACTAAGGATTTGCCAACCCCTGGTGATAGGTTGCGGACAGTTGCTGGATTTTTCCCTGTTGGCCACGGCCCCTGTGAAGAAGAAATTGTGGCTGCTCACAACTTTGATCGTCGTGTGGTTGAAGGCTTGAAGATTGCAGTGACGAATATTTGGTCTTCGTATGCTCAGTTGAAGCAGTCACAGGATGAAAAATGCGCTCGGTTTGAGAAGGATGTTGAGCACATTTTGAATGAAATGAACCGACAGGACACTGGTGCTGACTCTGATAATGTACGTTTTCCCCTTTTTGTCCTTTGTACCTCATTTGTGTGTTATGTGGACTGCTCCTCTGTCACCGACCTAGAATTTTGACTGTAAATAGTTGCATCTGCATCCATGCATCATGTTTAAAATTCAAATGAATTTGAAATGGGGATGATCAAGCCCTAGCACCAAAGTAATTCAAATAGGATCAACTAAAATATTTTTCAATGAACCCAAAATGCCTTCAGAAAAGTTCATCATTTTTGAATTGGTTGAAAACCTCTGCCAAAAATGGTGAACATATTCCTAGGTCATTTCTGGATTTTTGAATTAACCCATATTGTATTTGAATTGGGGCATTTGAATCCTATAAATATTTTAAATGCTCCAAATATTCTAGAATCACTTGTAGGCCTTTGGAATAATCCAAATAGTGTCCACAATATATCTCAGGAGTTTTAAAAATGAATTAGTATTTTTACTAATTCAAAACAGAAAGGAAAATTAGAAAACAGAAAATAGAATAAAGAAAAGAGAGAGGAAGAGCTCACCTGCAGCCCAACTAGGAAAAGCCAGCCCGACCCACCAGGGGCAGCGTTGTCTTCTTCCTCCTACCAGGAGGAGAAGCAGCTGCGTGCCCAGCGCAGCCGAGCCGCGGCCATCTCCTTCCTGCCTGCCTGGCCTCCCCGTGCCCATCTTCTCCGCGATAGGAGACGTGCTCGACCCCCTCGTCCATTCCCCTCACTCGCTGCTCTCTCTCCCCTCCTCTGTCGCTCTCCCTCTCCCGAAGCCGAAGCTCACCGCCGTCACACCCGTAGCCACCGGCCACCCCTTGCCTCCCCGTAGTGGCCTATGGGTCCGCCTCCTCGCGCTGGTCGTCTCCGCCGAAGGGTTCGAGCTGAAGAGCTCCGAGGACAACGCCCAGTTCCATCTTCCTCGCCACGGCCGCCGTCCGCCGTCGTTTGATTTGGACGCTCCAGAGCCTCCCCGACCTCACCGATAACGCCATCGAGTTCGCTGTGAGCCTCCGCGTGTAACCCCTCTCTCCCCATGCCCATTTGCTTCTCCTAACCGCGCTAGCCACCGCACCCGAGCACAACCGTGCTCCGGCCGCCGCTCCACTTGCCGCCGCCGTCGCTACAGTGCTCCTCCGCCCACCTCGCTGCCAGCAACCGCATCACCGCAGCCCCAGCTTTCCAAAGAACCCATCCGCGCGAGCTCTCGTCACCGGAGATGGCCGGACGAGGAGCGCCGCCACGTTCTGCTTAGCACCGGCGGCTAATCGCCATTTAGGTGATGTGGCAGTAGTTAGGTTAGTGCTAATTACCATGTTAGTCTAACCCTATGTCACTTACGGGCGGGCCCAACTAATTAGTTTAACCAGCTAACCAAAACGGTTAATATAATTAATAAACCTGAAGGGCCCACGTGTTAGCTTTGACAATTGCCGACGTCACTGTTGACTGGCCCCCCATGTCAGGGGTTGTGCTGGTCTCTGCTGACGTATGCTGACGCAATAAGTACTTTCTGGAATTTAAAATAAATCAGAAATGATTTATAAATTTCAGAAAATACCCTAAACCTTCTAAAAATCATAGAAATTAAACCGTAACTCCAATGGAAATAATTTATATATGAAAAATGATCAGAAAAATATGAAGAATATGTTTATGCCATGTTCATGCATGTTTGAGCAAGTTAACATCACCAACTAGGACAATTCATGGTTATGGAATATATGGTAATTAGTTTTGGAGTTGGAATTTGCTATATGTTTGAATTCCACTTCAATTAATATGACTTACTATTGCATTAGGTCAATTCAGTACCTTAACTTGTCATGTCATCCATTTGGTTGTGCATTGCATTGAATGTGTTTCCTTTTCCTGTTTGCCGGTGTTGTTCCTTCTCGGTAGAAGACGGTTCCGACGATGTGATCGTTGAGACTGACGAAGAGCTATACTATCTTCAGAAGTGCTAGGCAAGCAACCCCCATTGAGCATTCCGATACAATCCCACTCTCTCACTCTTGCTCTCTTTTACTGCATTAGGACAACAATGATTCAACTGTTACTTGTTGAGGTAGTTGAACCCATTCCTCTACATGACCTGTCTTTGCCACAGTAATTAGTAAAACCCACTAGCATGAGTAGGTGTTGTTTGAGCCATGATGTGCCTACTCATTCGTGCTTGCTTGTTATGCCTGCTATGCTTAGAGTTGTGTCAGGTCTGATTCATCTCGGATAGATTGGAATGGGGGTGAACATGTCCTACTGTTGAGAACTAAGTGTGTGTGAACACGATTTGGTAAAGGTAGCGATGAGAGGCCATGTAGGAGTACATGGTGGGTTGTCTCATTGAAATCGTCCTCAAGAACTGAGTTCCGTGTTTGTGATCCAAGACTAGCTACTACCAAGCATTGGGCCCGAAACCAATGGACCCTCTCGACTTATTGATCGCCCTGTACTCTGTCCAGGAGTTGTAACTAGTTTCTGGTGTTTGTAGGTCGTGCTAGTAGTCTACCAAGTGGCACCCGGTACATGTGGGCTTGGGACAGACTAGGCACCGTGGCCCGGTGTACCAAGTGGCACCCGGATGGTGGACTTGGGAACCCTGCACACATCGTTTGGGGCCGTAGTGGAAACCTCGGCCGGACTTCCTTGCGGGTCGGACTCAAATAGGTGATAAACCTGGACTAGAGACTTGTGTGGTTAGTCAGGTCGTGGCCGACACCCTCGCCAGGCTTCCGCTTGAAGATTGCCGAGATACATGACGTGTACATGGTGGTAAGTGGTGAGAGCGTGTGTGAAGAAGTACACCCCTCCAGGGTTATTAATGATCTATTCGAATAGCCGCGTCCACGGATATGGACTACTTGGAAGCTTACATTGTTCATAGACAAGTTGAAATGGATACTCTAAAATGCGCAAGATAAGTGTGAGTGCTATGGATGGCCTTCTCGTAGGGAGACGGGAGCGGATCCATAGTGGTGTATTGTTATGGTGAATATGTGGACTCGTGTGCGCTCTCTTACCTCAAAGAAAATACTGGTAGTCGTAGTACATGATAGCCACTGAGTCAAAGCTGGCTTGCTGCAGTTGAACTCCACAACCCCTTGTTGATACTGATGCATATGTAGTTAGTTCTGATGTAAGTCTTACTGAGTACATTTGTACTCCCGTTTGCTTAATTTACATTTTTATAGAGGAGACTTCAGTCTCACTAGTAGTTCTACCTGGGCTTCGACGATTAGCTTGGGAATCCCAGACAGAGGTCTGGTTCCTATGGAGGGTCTTGTAGACAGTCAGGCTTCCCAGCCTTTTTCTTTTGTAGTTGTCTGTACTCAGACATGTTATGCTTCCGTTGCTTGTATGATTTGTATGTTGGGTCATGAGACCCATGATTGTAATATCATGCTATGTATGGCTCCTCGGAGCCCTTTTGAATAAATACTTTCAGTCATAGAGTTATGTTGTGATGCCATGTTGTATTTACACATATCGTGCATATTGTGTGAATGTTTGAAATGCACTCGTATGTGTGGGATCCGACACCTAGTTGTTTATTCTTGGTAGCCTTCCTTATGGGGAAATGCCTCCTAGTGCTTCCATCTGGAACACCTGGATTGACCGGCATGTGTCCTTCTTTGCTCCTGTGTCTGTCCCTATGGGAAAATGTCACGCGGTGTTTTACTGGAGTCCTTGTAGCTTGCTACTACTTGGTTACACTCATTGCTGACCGACACATGCATTGCTGGGTCATGTATGCCTGTCCCTGTAAGTTTGTGCCACCTTGGTTTATGACTAGTCATGTCGGCCCGGGTTCTCTATCACATGGATGCTAGCGACACAGTCATATACGTGAGCCAAAAGGCGCAAACGGTCCCGGCCCAGGTAAAGGCGGCAGCCGTGGGTTACCGTGCGTGAGGCCGCAAAGTGATATGATGTGTTACATGCTAGACCGGTGTGACTTAGGATCGGGGTCCTGATATCCTCAATCTGTAGTTTTCCCCCCACTTGTGTATTTTCTTATCATGTGCATGTGATGTTTTTTGTTGTAGGCTGGAGTAGAATCTTCTGATGTTCATGCATTTCGGGACGATGGGATTGATCAGGTATAAGTACTTCTCCTATCACTTATGTCTGGTGTGCTATGTTTTCTCTTTTCAAACTTGTATTTTTTGCTTTTTTTGTGTACCTCATGTTTGTAACATGTTTTCTCTTCTCAAAAAGTCATGTTTGCTTTTTTGTTCGTTACCATCGATATTTCGTGTTGTTTTGTTCTATGTCGTAGACTGGAGTTGCAGGTTGTGATGCGCAGCAGGATTCCTACGACGGCTCTGAGAAGGACGAGCACTTGGCTGATGCGTCGTCCCCTCTGGATGTTGTACCTGAGAAGGTTTAGTGGAATGACTTTTTGTACTAGTGTTTTGTTATCTATATATTTTGTTAGTAGAAGATAGGTGCATGTTGTTCTGTTTACTCGAATGCATTTGTTTTACATAAGTGAGCTGCATGTTGTTCTGTTAATGAACTGCATTGTTTTATAGAAGTGAGCTGCAGTCTTTGACATAAGTGAGCTGCATGTTGTTCTGTTAGTGAACTGCATTGTTTTACATTACTGAGCTGCAGTCTTTGATATAAGTGAGCTGTAGTCTCTTTGACATAAGTGAGCTGCATGTTGTTCTGTTAGTGAACTGCATTGTTTTACATTACTGAGCTGTAGTCTTTGATATAAGTGAGCTGCAGTCTCTTTGACATGAGTGAGCTGCATGTTGTTTTGTTAGTGAACTGCATTGTTTTACAGAAGTGAGCTGAATGTTGTCGTGTTTATTCTTCTCTCTCTCATTTGTGTTCTCGTGTCTTTTTTTAACTATTTGCGGTCTAGAGAGAAAAATGCAGAAGTTCATCAATGGGTTGGCGATGTTTGTGTTGATGTGAACCAGGAGGTTGCGCTGTTGCTGGTGGTGACAGTGTAAAGGTTTCTGTATCACCAGCTGGTGACAGTGCAGAAGCTTCTGTAGCTTAGGAATTTGATCCTGCTGTTGCCCCTAGTCGGCATGAAGATGTTGATGTTGATATTGGAAAGCCGCAGGAGAATGTCGTTTCTATTGATAGTGTTGCTGGTTCTCCTATTTGTCTGGCCGCCGCCGATGTTCCTATTGTTTTCAGTGTGGAGCCTCATGTAGATGAGTTATCTGAGGACGTTGCGGCTGTCCGGACTGTTGAAAATCCAGATAACGCTGATGTTGATGCAGTAGGCCAGTCCAGGGAGGCTACGGTGCTTTCAGCGCAACCTAGTGGTGAAACTGTTTTGGTCTACTTTGAAGAGCAACGACACGAAGACTCTGACACTGAAGGCAAGTGTTTTGTTTCAAAAAGTGAACTTCAAGTTTTTCTCGGTCACTTTTTAATTACTATGGTAGCTACATCACATGTTTTTATGATAAGTGAACTTATTCTTTGTTAGTGCTTTCAAATTAGTTGCTAGCTAGCACATTTCCTTTTCTTACAAGTGAACTTCATATTTTTTAATTCTTTTTTAAGTTGCCATCTGTAGGAAATTTTTTATTTTTGATAAGTGAACTTCATCTTTTACTTGTTTCTTATTTTTTATTGCAGATTATGAACTTGCTGTTGTGACACCGTCGAGCATTGATCTAGCTCTTCTCAAAAGATACAACGAGTTGTACACTGCTGTTACCAGGGCTCGGAGGGACAGAAAGAAGAAGTATGACATTTTTTAAACTTGTATAAATGGTTCTGTTAATATGTATTTTCTAATTGCAGTCTTTGCCCTTTTTCATTCTTGTTATTTTGGTAGTATCTTATGTTGCAGTTTTTCAAAAAAAAATGCAGGGACATGATTGCTTTTGAAACTGAGTTGGGCGATATTCTCATTGGCGAAGTTGGTGAATCTTTCTGGGCGAAAGGGATGCTCACTACCCGCCTTGTAAATTTTGGGTTTTCTTTGCTAGTAGATAAGTTTAAGGGATCTTCTACGATGGTTTTACCGTACCATATATGTGTAAGCATGCAAAAAATTTGTTTGTTCTTTGATTCTCTTTTCTGTTTTTGTGTGATGACCTGTTTGGTTTTCCACCTTTTTTGTTTTGTTTTGTTTGGCAGACAAGTATTTGGAATGGTGGTAGTGTAGGCAAGACGGTGAAATTGATGTTCTCGTCAAGAGCTGAGGAACGTGTTGATAAAAAAAGATATGGTGAGTAATGTTTTATGTGGCCAAAATCATATTGTGTGTGTTGGTTTTATAGTGTTCTGTTTTTTGTTTTCGTAATGCATAAATGGCTAAGAGCATAACATATATATTTTACTTCCAACAGATCCTATTTGCAAAATTTGATCCTCCAAACACGAAGCAAGGCCAAACTGTTGGCCATTATTGTGTAGTTGCCTTGAATCTGAAGGAAAGGCAGTTTGAATTTCTTGACTCGCTCAATACACATGGCAGCCCTGAAGCAAACAGGGTTTTCAGGAGGATGGTTTAAAATATCAGGCGTGCATGGAAAGAAGGTAGCGCAAGTTTTGATGAGCCGCTAAATCCTCCGACACTTGATGTCTTTTCGCTTAAACATGTGGTTGTCCCAATTCAGCCAAATGGATATGTTTCTTGTAGCGCCCCTCCCCCCATTCCCCAACTATTTTTTTATATGTATGTGAAACTAATGTTTTTGTTCTTTTGCAGGTGTGATTGTGGATTCTATATGTTCCAATTCTTGCAGACCTGGGATGGGATTCGAGTTGCCCAGTCTGGGGGGGGGGGAGCACATTGGCTACATCAGGAAGGCCATGCTCTATAGCTGGCTCACATCATCGAAGTGTTCCTTGGAGCTATCATCACTTTTAATATTTGAAGATAAAGGTTGTGTTAGTGAACTGCTTGCTTCCCCTTCTTTATTTTGTGTACTGCTTGCTTCCCCTTCTTATGTATTAGTTTTTAGTGTGCGAGTGAACTACGTTTTTTATAGTGATGAGCTACGTATTGTTGTGTTAGTGAGCTGCATTGTTTTGGATAAGTGAGCTACACTCCTTTTACGTGAGTGAGCTGCATTCTGTTCTTTAGTGAACTGTAGTTTTTTACATGAGTGAGCTGCATATAATGTTTTTGGTTTTGTACTTGGGTATTTTGTCGGCGCTGGACAAGTGAGCTGAGTGTTCCCATGTCGTTTCCCCTCGTTTTTTCAGGTTTTGATGGAGGCCTTCATGGAGACTGTACATCACTGTTTGAGACCCAGGTTTCTGAAGCAGCTATGGAGGATTGTGTGATTGAAATCTCTCCTGATAAATCTGGTTCTTTGGCTAGAGTTGGTGCGAACATGGATGTGGCATCTGAACCTGATGGTGGAAAGGAACCTCCACCTGGCTCTTCACGTGCGGCATATGATCTTGATGATGATTTTGTGACGCCGCTGCCACCCATCAGTAGGAGGACTAGGAGTGCAGCGATCAATCCTCCCACCATTGGTGAGGCTGTTGTGTTTTCGAACAAGAGGTCAATAGCGAGGCCTGTTAAGCTTAGATGCTCTATAGAGAAGTTGAAGCCTTCCAGGTTCAGATATCTTGATGAGGCGAGGAAAATAAAGGATCTCGTTCTCAGCCGAGATTTCAGGACCAAATACAAAGAGTAAGTTCTATGTGCCTGTCCTTCGTCCTTTTTGTGTGTTTAGTTTTTGTTTTGAACTTTATGTTGATCCCATATGTGTATGTGTCTTGTGATATCTTTACTGTAGTAGAGCGCTCTTCATGGTGAAAGGTCCTTTTGATGATATCGAAACAACCACTATTGACTATATGTTTAATACATTTGGCAAAGGAGCTTTCATGGACTTGTATCTCATGGATTATGTCATTAAGTACTGGAAGCAAGATCAGATCCTGATATGAGTTTAGTTTATCATTTTGGTGATCGTGTGCTACTTTCACCTTTATTCATCACGGTAAATGTGTCTGCTATCATCTATTTTTGCTTTTGTGCATTTGTTTCTTTCGTACTGAATTTTTTTATGTCCATGCGTGCATGCATCTTTATTTTTCATGTCCCATGTTTTTCTTTTTTTATGCAGTATGTTCTTCAAATGGAAACCGCTGTGAAGAAAGATGATGAAGGAAACCATGTGTTGCCGGTTGTGCATAACCCATTTGCTTTAGATGATGCGGCTAAGCAGTTCAGGTTTTTTGTTGGCGATGATAACCTGCTCGACGCAAAACTAGTAAGGCCACTATTTCCATCATTTCTTCTTCTTCTTTGTTGCATTTCCTTTATAGTTATTTTCTGCAGTAGTCCTAGTGCTATGTGTGGAATGGACTTCATTGATTTGTTTTTGTTTGTCTCTTACCGTATGTATCTCCCCCTGACAGATTTTGATGCCGCGCTTGAAGGACGGACATTACTCCATGTACACGATGAACCACCATCGTGAGACCATCGATATCCACGACACGAGGAGGTACACTGGTCTTGCTGATCAAACGACAAAGTGGCGCAGGTCCGAGTACCACACAGACTGCTCTGAAATGGTATGTCATGTTTTTCTCTTTTCGTTTTACCAAAATTTTGTCTTTACTTGCTGTGCTTCAAGTCTTTTCTATTTTTTGCCATATCTTTCAGCAAACTGAAAATGTTGTATTCTCTTACTACATCGTTCTGCAGAACAAAACTACATAGATGTCATATTTTTTAAACCGCATATGGGAACTGCAAAGTTTTGACCATTCTGACTACATTGTTACTACTTATAGCACTGCACTTGCTAATACAGTGGACTGCAATATATGTGATATAGAACTACATTTATCACACCACGAACCTGGCTAAAATAGTGATAAAACAATCACTGCACTAATACAGTGCACTGCAATATCTGTGACTTATAACTGCACCAACCTCCCTAAAAGAGTGATAAAACCATGTAGATGAGCTCACATGCATTAAAAGAGGGACCGTTCAGGCCGTGTGAAGAACATATAGTTGCATCGTCTGAATAGAAATAACTTATTAATATAACTTCTCTAATTTTTGTTATACCATTGTTTATTGATGTGTGACGTGTGTTTTTGGCTTTGTGGCTGCCTATTCCCTTTGCCAGATGACCAGGATGACTCTAGTGTTGAAGAGGGTTTACGGTGAAAAGTTGTATAACTTGAAGAAGCTTCCTGACAGGGTTAAATTGTCGGAGAAGCCCTATTTCCCGGTCGCGCCAGAACAGGGGGCCAAATGAGTGTGGATTCTATGTTCTGAGGATGCTGCAGCAGTTTGACGGCTTGCGTATGGTCAAAAAAATTGTGAAATGCAATGTAATACTTTTCTGTTTATCCTTTTTGTTAGTGTTTTTTTTACATTTTAATTTTTGTTTTTCATCACGTCCTTTAATCATTTATTTGCATTTTCAATTTTTTCAGGATGCCGTCGAAGATTGGAAGGCGAAGTACCTTTACCAGCTGTTGTTCCATCCTTCCAACATGTTGTATGCTGGAGACATGCCGCCTGAGCACCGTGATCTCACTAATAGCCTTGGGCTTTCTTCCCAGTCGTAGTCGCGTTCGTAGTAACAGTCTTAGGCATAGTCAGGTTAATGATTTGGAAGAAAGCTAGTTTTAGGGTGTGTATTGTGTGCTGTCTTAAGGTAGATCATGTTTGTGCAAATAATGTGTATGAAGGCTACTTTTCTGGTGTGTGTAGCGTTTGTTTGCAGCAGTACTTTGATGAAACTAGGTGTGTTTTTATTTATGTACATGATTTTCTTAATGTGAAATCCGGTTCGTCAATGTGTTTTCTGCATGCAACCGCTGGTGTAGCGATCTTTTTTTCTACGCAAAAACTTGCAGAATGGCAGTACATTCTGCGTTGTTTTTCTGAACCGCACTGCATTTATGTGTATATCTGAACTGCAGTCCCCTCCTTGGCTGACTTCTTATTCGCCACAATTTTTTTTTGTTTTCCCCTTTTTTTATCGAGCATCACATCCGTGATCCCACTATCTATCTTAGGGGTGTGGGTGCGTGGGGGCGGGGGGAGCAGAATAACCGCATTGTGCATGTCAACCAAGCGCACTGCTGCGTTAGCGCGAGGCCGAGCCGTGGGGGGGACAGAATAACCGCACTGCGCCTGTCAACCAAGCACACGGCCCCGTTAGCGCGAGCCTGAGCTGGGGGGCCCCCCGATGAGACCGAGCCAGGAACAAGCCGGAGCAGGCGACGATGCGGCGTGCCGCGACATTGCATGCGGAGGCGAGTCCGTCACATTCTTGACCCCACTATCTATCTTAGGGGTGTGGGTGCGTGGGGGGAACAGAATAACCGCACTACGCCTGTCAACCAAGCGCATTGCCGCGTTAGCATGAGGCTGAGCCGGGGGAGGGAGGGGGGGTCGAGACCCCCCCCCCCCGGCTAGGCCGAGCCAGGAATGAGCCAGAGCAGGCGACAACGCGGCATGCCGCGGCGTCGCATGCGGAGGCGAGTCCATCACATCCGTGACCCCACTATCTATCTTAGGGGTGTGGGTGCGTGGGAGGGGGAAACAGAATAACCGCACTGCGCCTGTCAACCAAGCACACTGCCACGTTAGCGCGAGGCTGAGCCGGGGGGGGGGTCCGGACCACCCCTCCCCCCTCCCGGCAAGGCCAAGCCAGGAATGAGCCGGGGCAGGCGACGACGCGGCGTGCCGCGGCGTCGCATGTGGAGGCGAGTCTGTCACATCCGTGACCCCACTATCTATCTTAGCGGTGTGGGTGCGTGGGGGGGGGTAGAATGACCGCACTGTGCGTGTCAACCGAGTGCACTACCGCGTTAGCACGAGGCCAAGCCGGTAGGGGAGGGGGGCCGGATCCCCCTCCCCCCCCTCGGCGAGGCCGAGCCAGAGCAGGCGACGACATGGCGTGCCGCGACGTCGCATGCGGAGGCGAGTCCGTCACATCCGTGACCCCACTATCTATCTTAGGGGTGTGGGTGCATGGGGAGGAAACAGAATAATCACACTGCGCCTGTCAACCAAGCGCATTGCCGCGTTAGCGCGAGGCCGAGCCGGGGGGAGGGGGGTCGGGAGCAAGCGACGACGCGGCGTGCCGCGGCGTGGCATGCGGAGGCGAGTTCGTCACATCCGTGACCACACTATCTATGTTCTGCGCTGCATGCATCTCTTTTTGTGCACTGTTTGTAATCACGTCATGTACTTCATATACACACAAAGTGCACTGCATGTACTTCGTTTGTGCACTGCACTGAAGTTCCTATGTTGTTTGTACAGAAATGTTTAATTGTCTGTGGTTTGATATTTTTTAATCCGTTGGGACGTAGCCTTTTTGTGTGACCCACATGCTGTTTACAAGCGTGTTTTAGCAACATTAATTGAATTTATTTTCTGTTTTCCTAGAAAGCTGAATTCAAACTACCTTAAAACATACTTGTATGAATACAAACTCCTTAATTAGTGCTGATGGTGATGATTTAGCAGACACAATGTTTAGTTTAACCACACATAAGCAAAATAGCAAGCTAGGAAACTTGTTCAACCACACACATGACATAAGCAAACTTGTTCAACCTTACAGAAGCAAACTATGAACATGAAAAGAGAGACAAGACAAGCACAAGCAACTTGAAGGCCAGACTTTGATGTTGCTTCATCCCTAGAAGCCGTATCGGGCGTAGGGGTTTCCAAATGACTCCTCCTCTTTTGCTCTGTGCCGCCCCTTGCTGATGGCGTACGCGTCTGTCGCTGCGTACTTGATGAGCCTCTCTGGCAGCGGGCTGATCCCCCACAGAGGTGTACAAGCCATCCATCACGAACGCGTCAAGATAACTGGGCCTGCAATGGGGGAGACAGATTGAACATGAGTGTGTTTTCATGATTTAATTCTGCAGTTTTGGTTTACAAGTCTCATCTTTTGGTGTTTAAAACCTTTTGTACTATGTATGATAGTTTTGATTTTGGTGCTGAATAAATTTGTACAGTCTGAATGATAGTTTTTGGTACTAAGCAGCTAATTACAGTATGGCTTATAATTCCTGTAACAAGCAGCTACTGAAGTGGGGGTGATATATATTGATGAATATAGTTCAGAAACTAAACTAGTACACCTAGTTATTTTTTGTTGGTATTTACAGTTGAGTCAATGATGTATCTGCTGCTTAGTACTAGTTTCGTACAACTTTGTTGAATGAAAAAACATATACCAGTGTATCACCAAGTTCTGTCTGTTGGTGATGAATGTACTATCAGACCAAGTTGAGAAACTACTCTACTACATCAAGTTCAGAAACAACACTAGTGCATCAAGTTCAGAAACTACTCTAGTACATCAAGATCAGAAACTACACTAGTACATAAGTTCAAAAACTAATCTAATGCAACAAGTTCAGAAACTAATCTAGTGCATCAAGTTCAGAAACTAGTTTAATGAAATTTGAGACAGCAATTGTAATCAAGTAGATGGATGAAGAGGTTGAATGAGTAGCATGGCTCACTTTTATTTCCCTGCGGTGATGTGGTAGACCAGGCACTGGTCCTCCACGCATAACTGGAGAACTGCTGCCCTGTCTGGGTCTTCATTCTTGGTAAACTCCATATCAACGCCGACGATCCTCTCGAACAAGCCGCCGAGCCTCTTCCTGAGCTTCCTGATCATCTCATCGGCTTCCGTGGGATTGCTGGTGCATACGACATGCAGCGGCTCCATGTCATGGACCTGAACGTCGTCGTGCTTTGTGGTGTAGTCAAGCTTCTCACCACGGGGACGCTTGGCAGACGGCTCACCCGCCATTGCCCACCTCCAGCGATGGCGGCCTTGGAGAGAGAGATGTTGACAGTGGAGTTGCTAGGGGAGATGTAGCGGCAACAACGTGTTGGGTTTGAGGCAGAGAGGAAAGGAGGGTTTTATGGCGTGGTTTGGGACGTGGGGTCGCCAGTTGGAAGCGGACTCACCGTGGTAGTGGGGTGGTGGCGTCGTGGTTGTAGTTCTTCGTGGCAACCGCCGAGCGGTTGTGGTGGCGGTGGCCTGGAAAAACCAAACGGCCTCGCCTCATTTTTAGCACGAGAAGTAGCTGGTCACACGAGAATGTAAACTCTTTTCACATTTTTTCATATGTTTTTAATTGTCTCCCACATCGTTTGTGCACTTTGTCGGATTAACGTTATGCACTACATTTATCATCGTTCTGCGCTGCAGTGTAGCTGCGTTGTGGACTGCATGTAAGCACGTCTTGCACTACATATACGCACAGTGCGCACTGCATGTACTTTGTTTGTGCACTAAATGTTTCCTCGTACTGCACTGACCATCCAAGGCTGCACTGCTCTATAGCCATGGACTGCATCTTTTTCAGGGTGAATTTTATTTTCGTCTATTTGTTTCCTTAATGGGCGTGGAGGGTGAGTAGGTTTTAGGTGGTATGTTTTGTAGTGTTGTTCGAACGGACTGCATTTTAGTAGCTGGTGTACTGCTTTGTTGAACAGATGGAACTGTATTCTTGAAGTGAACAGATTGCACTTGTGTTCGTTAATTGCAACCATTTTCATTTTTTACGTCAACGAACTGCAGTTCTGGCTGTGGGGGGTGGGGGTGTTCCCCCTACATTTTTTTGTATATAGTTTGTTAAAGAAGAATTTTTTTGTTGATAAACGCAGTGTAATGCTATTTTATTATTATTTTTAGCCTCTTTGTTTCTTTAATGGGTCATGGATGATTTCTATGATTTTATATTCCAGGCACATACCCATGTCGCTCGCGTGTTGGGCCTGTTCGGGAGTATGTATTTTTGGCCCAAGTATGCCCGCCGGCACGGCTCTGGAATGCATTGCGGGCGTGCGCTAAGTTTAGTCCCACCTCGCCCGTCGAGTGACAACCTTACCGGTTTATAAGCGCTGGGGGAGGCTATGCATTCGAACTCCTCTTGACACTGATTGGGCGCTTACACACGGCGTTCGCTCCCCCCTACCTTTCTGACATGTGGGCCTGTTGGGCCTGTGCCCACGCATTGTGACTCGAAACGGGCTCGCCTATGTGTTAATCTGTGTGGCGCAGCCCTAGTATGAGACTGGCCTTAATCAGGTCCTCCACGGCGGTCATCTTTTTTTCGTGTGAACACTTTTTTCACACTCCATATATATGTTTTTAAATGTCTCCAGTTCGTTTCTGCTCTTTTCTTGTACAAACGCTACGCACTACATTTAGCAACGTTATAGACAATAATGTAGCCCTTTGTGGACTGCATATATGCTTATTTTGTGCACCTCATATTTTCTGCACTGCATATGCCCTACTTGTGCACTGCTTTGCACTTCCTTGGTGAATTGCATCTACCTTCGTACTGCACTGATGCTACAAGGCTGTTTGTGCACAGGTGTTTAATCGTTCGTTAGTTTGCCACATCAGTTTTATAAGCATGGTTTTAAGCAGCTGATAATTAAATTATCTTTTTTTGGCGGTTTTTAATGTGAACTGTATTTGTTTTCATACAAAGCTGAATTAAAACTACATTAAAAGATACTTGTCTGAATACAAATTTCCTAAATAGTGTTGTAGTGCAGCGACATTTGTTGATTCACAAACTAGCAAGCTTATTCGACTTGACATAAGCAAAACCTAGCAACAGGAAACAAGAGACAACACAACTAAAGCAAAATGAAACTAAACCTAGCATATGGCTGACGTTGATCTTTGTTTATTTCTAGTTGCCGTATTTGATTGCATCCTTCTCCTTCTGTTCTTTTGCCTTCTGTAGCCCCATGGCAACATCGTCGATGCGTTTCCATGACTCGTAGCTGGCATATGCATCTATTGCTGCATACTTGATAAGCTTATCTGGCAGCGGGCAGAACCCCCACAAAGTATGGTCTTCCTCATGGTTGATTTTATTCTTCATGTCCTTGTAGTGTTTGTCGATCACCCTGCCGGCAACATCAGCCAAAGAGTCAAATTCTTTTCTGCTGTATGGATCTCTCCATTCCACCTGAATGTCGATCTAGTTGTCGGAGTTGATCTTCAAGCCAGAGAGCTTCATCTTCCTTTTGTCTCCTTTAATGGCGAATTCGGCGAATGTGTATTCTTTGTTCATCAGGAATTCATCCAGTTGCAGGGGCCTGCAAGGGTGTGTATAGACTGAATATGAGAGTTTTTCAGAGTGAGACTGTACAAGTTTTTGAGTACCATCAAAAGTTTAGACTATTTGTAAACTGAACTGCACTATGAACTATGAAAATTTGTTACTTAGTAGTTGTTAAATATTTTTTTACAGTATTACTGATAAATCTGATAATAGAGTTCAGAAACAAGTGCATGTAAGTTGTTTTGAATTGAAATTCATAAAGCAAGAGAGGTAGCCTCTGCTCCTTTTCCCCCTTTTTTGATGTTTAATGAAGTGGAATTCAAAGACATTATTTAAGTTTTCATATTGAAGTTCAATTTTTATTTGTCTTTCAGTTAAAAGTTGTTGTTTGAAGTAGCCATATTGATGTTGAATTTCCTGGCAATTACATCTGTATACTAATTGCTTGAAGTAGTCACTAAAAGTACAGATTTCTCAGGTTCAGGCGGGTATTTTGTACTTGCTAAAACAAATGAAATTGTTTTGACCCCTAAAGCAAGCAAGTGAGACTTGAACACATGAGTTACATTCAACCATCCTCAAATCAAGCTATGAATTCGTATGTCATCCTAAAAAAATGACAATCCAAGATTCTTTATGCTTGTATAAATCATAACTCCATCAGTTTATAAGGCTATTTGCGAGGAAGCAAATAAAATCCAAAATGACAACCAAGAATACAAAATGACAATCAGGCTCAACTTTCTGTCGCCGTAGAGATGTGGTAGACAAGGCACTCCTCTTCCATGCATAGCTGGAGCACCGCTGCCTTCTGTGGCACGTCGTAGTGGGTGTACTCGACATCAACGCCGACAGTCTTGAAGGGCATGCAGCCCAGCTTCCTCCTGAGCGTGGATAGTATCATGTCTACGTCGCGAGGCTTGCTTGTGCAGACGACGTGGAGCTTGTAGTTGCTGTGGAACTCGATGTCATGGAGCTCCCTGGTGTACCTGCGGCGTCACTTGTATAGCGGTGCATCGGCCATGGCTCTGCTCTGGTCTCTGTCGTTGGTTTTTCGAGAGAGAAGTTGATGAAAGAGAGTGGGAGAAGAAGCGGCAATGGGGATTTTGGGGATGAAGCAGTTCTGAATGTGGTTTTTTATGGTGGTTTGTGATGGGACGTGGGGGTGGGGGAGGGTGTGGAAGCGTGGTGGGGTGGTGGTGTCAGTGATTTCGTGGCAACTACAGAGAGGCTCTGCGTCGTGGAGGTTCTGTTGTGGCCTGGAAATGCGAAACGGCCTTGCCTCTTTTTTCGCACGCAACTGGTGGGACTGACTTGTCTTGTTTTGTGATTTTTCATACTAAGTACACCACTTTCTCTACATACGAGGACTTCATATGTACACCAAGTGAACTTCATGTGAATTGGTGTTTTTTAGTAGAATGGATTAGATCACAGACCACATTTCATACTAAATGTAAGTGGTCTGCTTTTTTCATGGACCGCATGTTTTTTTAAATTTTTATAAATAATAGTTAGCTGCATTTGTGGCGTGGGATTGAAGTTCATTATGAGTAGTAAATTTTCAGACTAATACAATGTTCTTGTCAATATATTTCAGCTGCATGTGATGTAGAACAGTACTGCAGCTCCTTGCCAAGATAACTGCTTGTATGTTCACTGCATTGGACTACATTGTAGTAGCTAGTTCATTCCTTTGCTGAACTGACTAGACTGCTTCCTTGAATGAAACGGACTGCGTTGTGTATGTGAACGGACTGCATTTCCAATTTTTTGTGGTTATTCTGTTAAATATAGTTTTTTTGCTGATAGACGCAGTGTAATGCTCCATTTTTTTATTTTCGCATCTTTGTTTTCTTTTAACGGGCCATGTAGGGTGAGTAAGATTTTATATTCCAGGTAGATACCCATGTCGCTCACGTGTTGGGCATGTTCGGTAGTATGTATTTTCGGCCCAAGTACGCCCACCGGCGCGGCTCTGGAATGCGTTGTTGGCGTGCGCTAAGTTTTAGTCCCACCTCGCCTGCCGAGAGGCTCACGTACCGGTTTATAAGCGCTGGTGAGGCAACGCTTTCGAACTCCTCTTGACACCGTTTGGGCGCTTACATTGGCGCTCGCTATCCTACCTCCTTGACCTGTGGGCCCCGTTAGGCCTGTACAGACGCATCGTGGCTTAGAACGGGCTCGCCTATGTATCTCTATGGGCGCAGCCTTAGTACGAGACTGGCGTGGCTCAGGTCCTCCTGTGGGCGGTCATCTTTTTTTTTCTTTAAAGCTTTTCATATTCTTCATATGTTTTTTTAATTGTCTCGCATATCTTTTTTTGTACTGCTTGTATGAACGTTGCGCACTGCAGTTATGAACATGTAGACTTTTTTTCTGCACTGCATTAGAGCACGTCCCGCACTGCATTAACCCCATTTGTCCATCGCCTCACGCCCACAGACGTGGAGATTCACTACAAGATGGTAATTTTTGTTTGATCTGATTTTTGTGTGTGTTTTCTTATTAGTTGTAATTTGTACACCAGTCTGAACTGCTCCTACTTTAGAAGCGCACCTCTTTGCTTGATTGAAGTGTACTGCATATTGTTATTATATCTTGATTTTAGTTTTCCCCTGCTTGGAGAGAGGTCATGTATTTTTTTTGTGTACTGCAATGCACTATTTTTTTTACTTCATGAAAATATCTTTCATACTACATGGTTACAGGATATGCACTACGTTGATTTTGCGAAATGAACTACTTGTTTGTACATAAATTGTTTCACATCCGTTATGCACTACATGCATCTTTTTTGTGTACTGCATGTAAGTGACACATGTACTGCATATACGCTTGTTCCGCACTGCATGTACCTCCTTTGTGTACAGCATATAGTAGCCTCGTGAACTGCATGTACGTGTGTTACGTACTGCATATAGTAGCCTCGTGAACTGCATGTACGTGTGTTCTGTACTGCATATACCTTCGTTGTGCACTTCATCCAAATCTCGTCTGCACTACATATAGTTTGGTTCTACACTGCTGTTGTTGTCTTCTAATAATTTTACTATTATTTTTGCAGAAAATCCCCCATCGAGCTATAAGGTATCTCGATTTTAGGAAGGCTGGTATTCCCCAAGTTTTTTCCGGCGAAGGTCACCCCAAGCCAGCTGAGTACCGTGTTGGCGTTGATGGGCGGCTGTATCTGCAGAAAGGTTGGAAGGAATTTGTCATTGAGAGTGGCCTGAAGTCTCAGCAAGTTGTTGTCCTCAACTTTTTTGAATTTGGGGATCGTATGTTTGAAATCACGTTTGACGTGATTGGTTAAGTTTTGTGGTGTACTGTAATAAGAACTTATTCGTATCGAATGCTTATCGAATGCTTGATATTATTGTCTCATGTGGTATGTGATAATAACTCGTATCATTTTTTATGTAATATGAGTCATGCGTGTTTGGTTTTATCTAATCCGTATCGTCTGGCTTGCCGAACAGAACTTCGTGTTGGCTACGGCTGAACTGCATTACATGTTGCGAGACATGTGTTTATTCACAGTGCAATGTCCATTATGTTCTACATTAATGGAATAAGTACTTATTTCCAAACATGTTGCATAGTTTTACTCATGGTGTAGAAGAAGCTGAAAGTCAACGGAAAATTTGTGTTTACATAAGTCTTACACAAATGCAAGTTGCTATATAAAGTCTTAGAAGGAATTAATCTGCTATATGATGAGTATAGTGAACCGTATCTATTTTCTCGTTAACCTACTGCTTCTTCTTGGTGAGTGCACTGCGTCTATGTGCACTGCATTATTCATAGTCCCTCTCCTGCTTGCTGATGGCGGTGTTGGTTTTCCACCACTGTGAACTACAGACCTTGTCGCTCCTCGCCTGCTGGTTGATGGCATTGTCGATATTGCTTGTTTCTGCTAAGCTTTCCCCTCTGTTTTCTGTCTTTTTGTTGTGGTGTTGTTGGCATTGTTTCTTCAGGTTCTTCATCTTCTTCACCCTCTTCTTCTTCTTCTTCCCCCTCTTCTTCGTCATCTTCTTCTTCAGGAGGCACATCTTCTCCAGAAGGCACATCTTCTTCAGAAGGCGCATCTTCAGAAGGCACGTCACTCTCTTCTTCTCCATTTTCATGTCCATCCTCCTCTTCATCATGTGTTCTTGTTCTCTTGGGGCAAGTTCTCAAATTGTGTCTCTCTCTTTTGTTGCAGATGCTGCAAAGTCTCCGTTTCTTTTCAGTGTTGTTAGCAGAACCTGTCTGGCTATTATTTTTCTATCTTGGTGCAGCATCTCTGTTTTGTTGTGGATTGGCAGGACCAGGGTTTTCTTGTTCGTGTCTTTTTTTACATGTCCTAGAATTGTCGCCCGTAATCAAATTACATTTCTTGCACCTATTTATTCCCAGTAGCCGACCATCACTGTCCAGTTCAGGCTTTGGCTTACTCTTTATGTCAGCATTTTTACCCTTGGTTGCAGCCTTTTTTTGAGCTGCATCGCCCCATTTCTTCCTTCCTTTTGTGTTTGAAACAGGAGGTGGAAGAATTGTTTCCTTTTTGATTTGACCAGTAGCAGTGCGTTCCGCATCTTTCGTTCGCTTAGTATTGTTGTCAGGCAGGGAATTATCAGCTTGTTGAATTTTTGCTGCTTCTTCTTCTTCGTTCAGCACATCCACCTCCTCTGCCAGTGCCCTCATACCAGACATCGCCTTGTGGTACCTGGCCTCAGACTTTGTCCCTCTGTTTGCTAGGTCCATGGCTGTTTCTGCTAGCAATTTTCTATGACAGAATAGTGAAGTTCCATCTGGTGTTGTTTGTTCGTAGTCTCTGCGGTCAAATTTCGGATTTGATCTTGCGTTCCTGGTGAATCTTTTCAAGATGTACACTTCAGGAATCTTGTGTACTCTCAACTGATGCAGTATGCATATCACATGGATGCAAAAAAGCCATGTAGACAAAACATATTTATTTGATTTGTAAGTGAACTGCATGAAATTAATAGACCATACTTCTTTGTTATTTGTTCTTTTTAAGCAAGTGAACTTCATGTGAGAGTGGATTTCTTAAATTTTATTAAGAGAGCTTCATGTAGAACTTCATGAAATTAAGCTTTTGTGCAAGCGAACCGCACCTGTGTGTGTCCATAGTTTGCACTCGCATTCGTAGACACCATTATCGACATCGACGACCACTTGGAATTCATGCCTTGCCCAATCAAATGCATCTGATCGGTTGTAGTGGTGTACGAGGTACTTTGTTGGGTTGTGAGGGCACTGCTCTGATCTGAATGCTGTCCTACGGTAATGTTTCCCCTTGAAATCTACGAAAACGGCCCTTGTGTATATCTTTGATAGCTGTAGTTCAAACTCAAACTAGGTGCTTGTTTTAATCTCATACTGCGACCATCAGAAAATTTGCACTAACACACATGAGAAAACTGAAATATCGTTGTGTTTTTGTAGTTATTACTAGTTGATGAACATGTTCGTTTACCTCATTCACGATTGTCTCTGCGTGCTTGATGGCCTTCCTGGTCTGAATGCACTTGTCCACCTGTTGAGCAAACAGATGGAGATCATGCTTCTCTTTGACGAAGTTTTTCTTCAATATATGGTTCGTACTCTCGCTTCTGTGCGTGGAAGTTATCCACGCACAGAATATTTCCTTGTAGTAAGCTGAGATCCACTCATGTCGGTCATCCCATAGCAAATTCATCACTTCGTCGTTTTGCAAGTTATACTTCTGCATAAGATCCTTCCATGCTCGTTCAAATTCTGACGGCATTAGTGGATGGTTCAGCACCGAAGTGAGGTCAGCCTTCAATGTGTCCTACGCCTTATACAACAAGGCGAGGTGGTCTTTGTACTTCTTCAGGATGTGCCAATGACACAACTTATGCAATGTATCTGGGAGGCTAACTTTTAATGCTGCCTTCATTGAGGAACATTGATCTGAGAGGCACAAGTAGTGTATTTTTATGAAGTTGGCTATGTGCAAGAAAGACGGAAGAAATAGAAGTGGCCCGAACAAATGTAAGTATACAGGTGTTGTATTGTACCTGTGAGCATGCAGATTGGCGGCTCGTTCATGCACCTCAAGAATGTTTTGAAAACCCATTAGAACGACAAGATCGTTTCATCCCGCACTAGGGTAACATCCAAGATCATGCTCTAGAGATGATGGTTCACCCCCACAAATACTCCCAGCGGCATGTGGAACATGTTCGTTTTATATGTCGTGTCAAATGTGACGCAGTCTCCAAAGTCTTCATACGATCCTCTGCAACTTGCATTGGCCCAGAAGACGTTTCTTACACGATTATCTGCATTGATGTCATAATCATAGAAGAACTTTGGGTTGATCTTCTTCATCTTCTCGAAGAAATCTAGAAGTTTCTTGACGTCATCTTCAGACTCTTCTCTTGCAAACTGTTGTTTCCTGCATTTCAAACACAATGCAAACTTATCTTATCAAAGAGGAAAGAATTACCCAAAGAATGCTCAAGCGAGATGTTTTGTGATGTGCTTACTTGTTCACCCAGTCGCGGCTAGTATGTCCCATGAAGTGCAGACCACCGGACATACGTGATAGGGTTGACATCATCTGTGCGTGTGTGTGATTGTCAATCTACATGTCCTTCACCAACTGGTCAATCAAAGGATCATCTCTTTTGTGTGAGTGCAAGTGCAAAAGCATCCCGGGGCTAACTATCATCTTGTGATTGTGCTTGAGCTCAACCTTCTCTATCACAAAGCTCCCATCCTTCCTCTATTTCACTCTAATTCTTGCTTTGCAACCAATCCTTTTTGATATCTTCCCATGTTTCTGCTCATATTCTGCCACAGTCTCCTTGTGCTTCCCTTCTCTGGAGCAGACAATGTAGTTATTTGTCTTGTGGCGCGATCTTTTGCGTGTGCCAAACTCTGCATGTCTTGCATAAGTGTTGTAAAACTCCCTTGCCTTTTCGTACGAGCTAAACTTCATTCCAGCGACAGGTACGAGGTTTGGCGGCATGTTTTGATTCTGCAAGATAGCATTGTGGTAAACCATATTAGAAAAAAATTCCATCATCATCTTTTTGAATTTGTTTATGACAGAATTTTCTTTTCTCACATTATCAGACTAAGTGCACTGCTCTATCAGACTAAGTGTACTATTTTGTTTACCACATGAGGACTGCATATGGAGTAAATTGCACAAAACCACCACTTTGAATGCTAGGTTTGCAGAAAACACTACACTACATTTTTGTTGCAAAAAACACCACGTCTTCTCTAATCGTTTTGCAAAAATCACTGATCGGCGGTTTTGTCTCGGTTAAGCGCGTTTATGACAGATGGGGCCCGCCAGTCAGGCTGACATGGCACTGCTTAACACCTCGCAGGTAACGCGATGGTTGGAAACGTTGTGATCATGTGTGGAGCCATGTGGGGTCCACCTATCATTGAAAGAAAAAAGAAAAAAGCCTGCATTTTTTTTTGCCTGCCTTATCTTCACCACCGGACTCATAATTCTAAAGCTTAGTTGTTCAAATGTGAATCTGATATGATACTTATATTAGTTAAACAGACACACATTTAATTGGTTAGCAAATGTTCCTGCTTGAGTTTTGAAATGCATGTGTGCCACAAATAGAGAGACATGAGGGAATTGTATTTCTGCTTGGCTCAGCCCCTCTTATAGCGTTGCTAGTTGCAGATGCAGTTGCAGGTTGTCCCATGTTAAGACATGGATATCATGGGATATCACACTATCTTGATTATTTAATTAATGCATCTATATACTTGGTTGTGTGTGGAAGGCTCGGCCTTTTGCATGGTGTTTTGTTCCACACATGCCACCCTAATTTCTGTAATACCAGTGTTATGTTCTTTGATGAGCGTTCCTAACATGTTTGGGGTTTATGGGGCCTCCTTGACAGTTCGCTTTGAATAAAACTCTTCCAGCAAGGCCCAACTTTGGTTTTCAATTTTCCTAATAACAGCTAAAACTTGCATAGGGACCTGCTAGCCCCCGTGGATAATTAATCAACAAACTGGGCCAGTGCTCCTCACGAGTGTTGGCCCACCAACCTAGCAGTCGGAGGTGCCGCCTCGGGGCAACTAGAGGTCTTTTGGCTATCGTCCACTTAGCATAGATGGTTGTGTCCTAAGAATGAGATACGCGCGGCTCTTATCGGGGTGTCGACACCCAGGTGGTCTTGTTGGACTTGTTTTACCATTGTTGAAATGTCTTGTGCACCGGGATTCCTGGGATACTTCGGGCTATCTCGAGGTTGAGGTCTTCCCACTGCTGCTTGTGATAGTTTGTGATGGACTAGTTGGGACACCCCTGCAGGGTTAAATCTTTCAGAAAGCCGTGCCCGCAATTATGTGGCGACTTGGAAATTTATAACCTCCGGTTGTAGAGAACTTGACACTAAATTCAATTAAAATACACCAACCGCGTGCATAACCGTGATCGTCTCTTTTCGAGGTAGTTCGGGAAGAGAACACGGTGGGGTTATGTTTGAATCGTAAGTAGGTGTTCAGGATCACTTCTTGATCATACTAGTTTTGCACCCGATTATGCGTAGTTTACTCTTCTTATTCTTATACTCGTAAGTTAGCCACATACAAATGCTTAGTGCTTGCTGCAACCTCACCACTTAACCATTTCTCACCCATGAAGCTTTGGTAGTCTTGATACCCATGGTAATGGGATTGCTGAGTCCCCGTGGCTCACAGATTACTACAACAACAGGTGCAGGTACATGTAAAGCGATGATTTGACATGAGAGCGATGCTTGTTCTATTTGGAGTTCTTCTTTTGCTTCCTCCTCTTCGTCGATATAGGATGGGTTCCTAGTTGGCAGCCTGGGATTAGCAAGGTGGACGTCGTTCTTCTTTTTTGTTTGATTTCATCCGTAGTCGGATCCTGCTCTTCTATATGATGATTGGTATGTATTGATGTATTCATGATGTAGCTTATGGTGAGTGTAAGCCTTTATCTAGTATTCCCATCTATTCAGTACATGGTTGTCGGTTCTAAATCCGGCATATCTCATAGTAGGGGTACTAAGCTAGGCGTCTTGGAGCGATGGTAACATGGACACAGGATTTTACCCAGGTTCGGGTTCTCTCGAAGAGATAATAGCCTACGTCCTGCTTTTGATTGTATTCATATGGGGTGTAGTACAGAGTATCTACCACGAGATTGTTCTAATGAATATGAGATCATCTATTGACTAGCCTGGCCTCGGTTTAGGAGAGTCTTCGGCTTGTGCACCAAGTATTGTAGAGTCTTCCTTGTATGCGTCATGGGCTGCCCGAAGTGACCCATTAGTGAACCGCCATGGGGGTCCTCGGCTCAACCCACCTGGTCGGGAGACAATGTGGTGAGTACCCCCTAGTCCAGGACACCGTCAGTAGCCCCCTGAACTGGTCTTCAAGTTGGGGACGCTCCTCGGTTCTTCCGAACTGTTCTTTGTCTTCAGTCGTCGGTCTTGAAAATTGGTTCAACAATCTTCCCATCTCTGATTTTGAGGATCACCGAGGTGTATCCGAAGAGTTCATACGTCGGGTATCCGAGGAGTCCTTTAAGTTCTCGGCCTTTATCAATGCCTTGTTATTTCTTACGCCACACCTCGGGGTTCGAAGTATTTCCAGCGCGGCCGTGTCCTCTTTGCATCCGAGCTCCAGCGCCGGACTACATCCGAGGTGTCTTCTTGCAGCCGAGCTCCAACGCCGGACTGCATCCGAGGAGGCATAGAGTACCTCGTCTTTGAAGGAGGTTATCCGAGCTTAACGCCAAAAAAGTTCTCTATGCAGCCAGCCACTCGCAGCCGAGCTTTATGCCGGACTGCTTCCGAGGTACATTTTAGCAGCCGAGCTCCAACGCCGGTCTGTATCCGAGGTACATTTTAGCAGCCGAGCTCCAACGCCGGTCTGTATCCGAGCTCCAACGCCGGACTGCATCCGAGGAGGCATAGAGTCCCTTGTCTTCTTGCAGCCGAGCTCCAAAGCCGGACTGCTTCCGAGGTGGTGCACCACCTCGGCCATGAGCTGATTTTTTGTGGAATTTATTTCCAATTGGTGCAATTTATTCTCTGCCGAGATGTATAACCAGTAGCCCTCAAGGTGCGTGCCAGCCTAAAATCTGGGATGCGCCTGAAGGATATAATAAAACCGCTGATCCCAGTAGCCCCCGAGACTCAGTTCGATTCGCAAAATCGGCCTGAGGATCAAGTCGTTGCTTGGTAGCATACTTTAGGAATAGAAACGTGGTGTGCAGTAGCCCCCGAGACTCAGGTTGGGTGCAGCCGACCAACCTGAGCATCGTAATCTCCTCGAAAACTGTTTTGCACTTTTTTTTAAATTGTCTGCATTGAATAGGCAATGCAGTAGCCCCCGAGACACTGGTCGGGTGGCAACACCAAATCAGGGGATCGATGTAACCCGTTAATGGCTTTTATGTGAGAAGCGCAAAGCCCAGTAGCCCCCGAGCCTTAATTTGGGCAAGGGTGGCCGAATTAAGGATCGATATCCGGAGTAAATTGACTTTAGTCATAATTTATGTGTAATGATTCTATGTATCCAAGTACTTTACATCATTAATGCTCGGATCCGTATTGTACAAAACTTTGTTGACCGACCATCGGCTTCAACCTCCTCGGCCAGTAGCCGAGGAGTGTTTGTCCTACTTTATAAAGCCTTTATAAGGGCAAAGATTTACAGAAAACAAGGCAATCCGGCCATACGGTTTTATAAACAAAGGTACACGGAGAGATATGTTATATTACTATTTAACGTAAGAAACATCTTCTGGGAAAAATAGTTCCTTTATAAGTTCCTTTTCCCAGGCTATCATGTTGACCATGATCGTTAAACCTCAACTCTGATCAATGTGGGAGGAAAATATTGAGGTTTTAGTTTGGGAAAAGTTCCCGAACTCTGTGGTCTTTAATGAACCAAAATTTTCACTTCCGTCATTGTCGACCAATTATATTCTTAACACTACAGGAATCAGCTGATTTGCCGTCTGCCTTGGCAGACGGCAAAGGACCAGAAAGCGGACGGCAAAGGTCTTTGCCGTTTGCCGCAGACGGCAAACGCTTCCGGCACTGGATGCTACGGTAATGAGCTTCTTTACCGTCTGCATTCGTACAGCGGACGGCAAAGACCTTTGCCGTCAGCTTTCCTGGCCAAGTAGACGGCAAATAAAGTGGACGGCAAAGAATAGACGTTAGCCACGTTAGGTGGCTAACGGGAGACTTTGCCGTCTGCCAGCGGACGGCAAACGTGCTCTCCCCGTTGTCGTCTGCTTGGCCACTGTCCTTTGCCGTCTGCTTGGCCACTGTCCTTTGTCGTCTGCTTGGACACTGGCCTTTGCCGTTTGCTTAACCACTGGCCTTTGCCGTCCGCCAGCGGACGACATAATGACCAAATGGGTCAGACAGTACTCCCAGGTTGCACAGGTTGCTGCCACGTGGTACCTTTGCCGTCCGCTGGCCGACGGCAAAGACCTTTGCCGTCCGCTGGCAGACGGCAAAGGGGTTGTATTGCCCCTTTTTATTCTGTTTTTTGTTATATCCAAGCATTTTCACAGCAAATATATGATATATATATATATTTCACAGGGCAAACAGTATGTGCAAGTTTCACAGCAAGTATATGATATCCAACACATAAGAAACTATATCCCTGCCATATGGATATGATCATCCAACAGATATACCAAAACAAAATGTGCAAGTTTCACCATATTACAATAGTTTCATCCATAGGTAGCAAGTTTCACATTGTTCATGGATACAAAATCAAAACAAAAAGTAAACACAAGCACTCCATCAATGCAAGCTTCCGTGAAGTGAATCAAATCTGCAAAATGGGAAATAAGAAAGTTAGAAGAAGAAGACTAGAAGAAGAAGAAGAAGAAGAAGAAGAAAAAGAAGAAGACTAGAAGAAGAAGAAGAAGAAGAAGAGTTTTTCTTCTCCTTATTTTTCTCCTCTTGTTTTTCTTCTTCTTATTGCTTGTTTGTGTCATTTTAGAGCTAACCTAGGTAATTATGCCATTTTTGACCTAACTAAGCTTATTGTGTCATTTTGGAGGAAAATAAGCTAAGTATATGACATTTATGAGGTTACCAAGGTTATTATGCCATTTTTGAAACGAATAAGCTAATTATGTCATAAATGGACTAAATAAGCTAATTATGTCATTTTGGAGGATAATTAACTAAGTATGTCCTTTTTTGGGGAAAATAAGCTAAGAAGAAGAAGAAGAAGACTAGAAGAAGAAGAAGAAGAAGAAGAAGACATACTTAGCTAATTATCCTCCAAAATGACATAATTGGATAATTAGCTAAGTATGTCTTCTTCTTCTTCTTCTTCTTCTTCTTCTTCTAGTCTTCTTCTTTTTCTTCTTCTTCTTCTTCTTCTAGTCTTCTTCTTCTAGTCTTCTTCTTCTTCTTTTTCTTCTTCTTCTTCTTCTTCTTCTTCTTCTTCTAGTCTTCTTCTTCTTCTTCTTCTTCTTCTATTCCTTCTTTTTCTCCTCTTCCTTGTTTTTCTTCATCTTATTCCTTATTTGTGTCGTTTTAGAGCTAACCTAGGTAAGTATGCCATTTTTGTGCTAACCTAGGAAAATAAGGTAAGTATAGGTCATTTTTGTGCTAACCTAGGTAATTATGCCATTTTGAGCTAAATTAGGTAAGTATAGGTCATTTTAGAGCTAACTTAGGTAATTATGTCATTTTGGAAGATAATAAGCTAAGTATATGACATTTATGAGGTAACCAAGGTTATTATGCCATTTTTGCAACGAATAAGCTAATTATGTCATAAATGGACTAAATAAGCTTATTATGTCATTTTGGAGGATAATTAGCTAAGTATGTCTTTTTTGGGGAAAATAAGCTAAGAAGAAGAAGAAGAAGAAGAAGAAGAAGACTAGAAGAAGAAGACTAGAAGAAGAAGAGGGTTTAGAGGATAATTAGCTAAGTATGTCTTCTTCTTCTTCTTCTTCTTCTAGTCTTCTTCTTCTAGTCTTCTTTTTCTTCTTCTTCTTCTTCTTCTTCTTCTTCTAGTCTTCTTCTTCTTCTTCTTCTTCTTCTTCTTCTTCTTCTTCTATTCCTTCTTTTTCTCCTCTTCCTTGTTTTTCTTCATCTTATTCCTTATTTGTGTCATTTTAGAGCTAACCTAGGTAAGTATGCCATTTTTGTGCTAACCTAGGAAAATAAGGTAAGCATAGGTCATTTTTGTGCTAACCTAGGTAATTATGCCATTTTTGAGCTAAATTAGGTAAGTATAGGTCATTTTAGAGCTAACTTAGGTAATTATGTCATTTTGGAGGATAATAAGCTAAGTATATGACATTTATGAGGTAACCAAGGTTATTATGCCATTTTTGTAACGAATAAGCTAATTATGTCATAAATGGACTAAATAAGCTAATTATGTCATTTTGGAGGATAATTAGCTATATACGTATGTCTTTTTTGGGGAAAATAAGCTAAGTATGTGGCATAATAGAGAAAACTTACCGGAGGTCAAGCATCGGGGTTCGTCGGGTTGTGTGATGTGGCTTCGGAATTATGCTGCACCAAAGATCATTTGCAAAGTCTCGTTAGCATGATGACACTCAAATGTTAAGACTTGTAACTAATGACCATTCAAATGAAACTCATCGTTCCCGCTCTAGTAATGACCGGCATCGGCGGAGGGGTCTGACCGGTCTTCTCGCACATAGACTGCACATTTGGTTTTGACGAGTCGGTCATATAGGTTAGTAATGAAACGAACATATTACGTGCATGATTTGGCTAATATGCATAAGAAACATACCACAAGGAGCTCGTACATGGCCCGGTGAGACGCATCATTCCGTGCCCTCTCCTCCTCCAACAACCTAGCCGTCTTCTCCTCCGCCAGCCGTTCCCTCTCCGCCGCCAGCCGGTCCCTCTCCTCCAGAAGCGCCTGGGTTGTCTCTCTCTCTTTATGAAGAGCAGCCTGCAACACCACTCCTCGTTAGCATTTTAATCATGCATGGGCACACACACAATGTAATGGAGGAAAGATATCTGAGTCCGTATAACTTACCTCGATGGCGAGATTGACTGGCCATGGACGAGGCCTTATCTCAGGACACGAGCTCGTGTATAATTAGTACAACATAAAAAAATTGAAGAACTGACATGAATAATAATATGTATATAATTTAAGTTGGGATGCATACAAACTAATAATAGTCTGGATCGTCTATATATGCTCCGGGATCATCATCATCATCATCACTATCACGCGTGTCGTCATGAATGACGTGCTCATCGGGTTCGGCGGCATCAACATGTGGAAGGCCGTTCCGTAATCGGTCAAGCATTGACAGGTCATCCGCAGCAGTAACCTCTTCTTGTTCCAACTCTTCTTGTTCCAACTCTTCTTGTTCCGGCTCAAGGGTGTTGTCGGATTCACTGTCGCTGTCTACTTCCATGTTCTGGGGTGAAGTAGAGCGGTTCTTGAAACGTTTTTTGGAAAGACGTGTTTCTTGGAAGAATTCTCCATCATATGTGTCTGGGTTAATGCGAGGTTCATAATCCTCTTCATTGGGGGGAGGTGGTCTAACACGTGGCGGCACTTCATAAACGACATCCCAACCCTTCAGATTTGCATTAGTTTGGCATGCCCACGGTAGATAGAAAACTTGGGCCGCCTGTTGAGCCGTAATATAGACATCGGGAACATCTAAATGGGTGCTTTGTTTGATTTCTACTAGCCCTATATGTTCATGAGTCCTTCTAGTCTCCTTCGGCTGGAACCAATAACATTTGAAGACTACGACGTTCGGTGGGTTTTCACCATAGAATAGAAGTTCATAAATTACTTCAACTCTTCCATAATACTCGGTACCTCCTTCGCCGATAGCAGAGACACCACAATTTGTAGATTTTCGGTCGGCCATAGATAGCTCTTTGCCAAAGGTACGAAAGCGATACCCGTTGATGTCGTATTTCTCAAATGAATGGACCTTATAGTCAAAGCCATTAGCGGCTTGTCTCAATTCGGCGTCCATAGACTCTGAATTAGCCTACAAGTTTAATACGAAAGAATTGTTGCATTAGCCGCAAATTAGACCAAGAAATGAAATGGTCTATTAATGCTAATTACCGTTTGTTTGAACCAAGAGATGAAACCGGGATAGCCGCCTCCATGCTTTGCCAGAAGCTCATACTCTTCGACGGAATCCTTTTGGATCACCGCTCCATCCGAGAATTTGGCGACGTATCGACTGTATCAAATATCCGGGAATAAGAGCAGTTCAAAGGAATAATTAGAAGTTGCAAAACAATGTACCGACAACTTACTCGATGTACGGCCGCACTTCTGTTAGGTTGTTGAAGATATACAACGAAATGGTCCGCCATTCTTCGACATCCAACTCTATTGGTTTCGAAGCACCGGCTGGCGCGAGCTTCCCTTTGAATAGGCTGAGGTTGGATCCACCTTTTTTAGGGTCGCCAACATTGTACCGAGGCTTCGGATTATGCAAATGACGATTTTTGGCTTCGTAGTGTGTTGTCACGAAGTTTGCCCCCTCCTCAGTAATGAATGCCTCGGCCATCGATGCTTCAAATCTACGTTTATTTTTACATTTTGCTCGAAGCGTCTTATGCATCCTCTTGCCTCGGTCGGGCGATTTTGCACGGGCCCCCCCAATCTTGCCTCGGTCGGGAGATGTAAAATCAAATGCTGCATTGGATTAAAGAAGCCCAGTGGAAAGATATTCTCTAACTTGCAGAGCAACTCCGGCGCCAACTTTTCCATGTCATCTATCACCGCAGGTGATAGTTCTTTCGCACAAAGAACACCGAAGAAATAGCTCAGCTCTGCCAGTACTAGCCATTCATCCTCAGGGATAAAGCCACGCAACATCACCGGCATTACCCGCTCAAGCCATATGTGCCAATCATGACTCTTGAGACCAAATATTTTCAATTTTTCAAGACTCGCTCCCCTCTTTAGATTCGCTGCATACCCATCGGGGAACATCAACTGCATTTTCACCCACAAGATAATTTCCCTCATAGCTGGCCTACCAAGATTGAACCAGGCCTTTGGCTTCGTCCAGTTCTTCTTTCCTTTCGGTTGTCGCATGTTCTGTAACGGTCTATCACATAGAGTCTGCTGATCGACTCTAGCCTTAGGATTATCCTTTGACTTCCCCTCTATGCCGAACAATGTACCAAAAAGGGCCTCGCCGATATTCTTTTCAGTGTGCATCACGTCGATGTTGTGTGGAAGAAGGAGGTCTTTGAAGTAAGGCAGATCCCACAAGCATGTCTTGTGAGTCCAGGCGTGTTCCGAATTATACCCCTTGAAATACCCTGGACACTCTGGATCAGGCTCGAGAGCGTTTAACTGATCCAGGATCTGTTGGCCTGTCAACGCAGGTGGTGCAGAGTTTTTGACAACTCTACCTTTGATAAAGTTCTTCTTGTCTTTTCTGAACTTATGGCGAGGATCCAGGAACGGTCTATGCAAGTCGAAGCAAGAATACTTGCGACCCGCCTCCAGCCAACGAAACTGAAGAGCTGCCTTGCATGTGGGGCACGGGAACCTTCCATGCACACACCAGCCAACGAATAGCGCATACGCCAGCAAGTCATGCATCGAGTACATGTACCAGACACGCATTATGAAGTTTTGTTTGCTAGCGGCGTCGTATGTCTTGAACCCATTATCCCAAGCTTCTTGCAATTCATCCTTAAGCGGCTGCATGTACACATTCATATTCTTCCCCGGATAGTTGGGCCCTGGAATTATCAACGTCAGGAAAATGTTCTTTCTTTGCATAATCTGTCCGGGGGGGGGGGGGGGGAGATTGAGTGGAATGACAAATACAGGCCAACAACTGTATTGGGTTGCCGTCATACCAAACGGATTGAACCCATCCGTGCCGATGCAGACTCAAGGATGCCTTGGATCTGCCCCTTTATCCCCATGTAATTCATCGAACTTCTTCCACGCAAAAGCATCCGATGTGTGTACCATCATCTGATTCCCATCGGCATCTAGTTTGGTTCTTTTGCCCAATTTGTGACATGTCATCTGTCTGACCGTCTCTTCGACCATGAAAAGACGTTGAAGTCTTTGTATGATTGGCAGATACCGAAGAACATTAACGGGGATTTTGGTCTGCCTCTTCTCACCCATACCGTTGTCTACCACAACATACCTGGAAGACTTGCAAATGGGACAATTAGTCAAGCCCACATACTCAAGCCTAAATAAGGCACATCCGTTCTCACAGGCATCTATCTTCTCATAGGGCATCTTAAGTGCACGGAGGATTTTGTCCGACTGGTACATGTTTGCAGGCATTACATGGCCTTTGGGTAGAAAGCGTCCAAATAGTGTCATCATCGCGTCGTAGCATTCTCTGCCCAAGTTGAATTGAGCCTTCAGAGCCATTACTTGTGCGATGGCATCCAGCTGACAAAGCTCAGTGTGCTCGTGGAGAGGACGTTTTGAAGACTCCAACATTTCATTGAAGGCCTTTGCAGATTCCTCCATCTCCACGTCTGAATCCCGAGCATCATCAAAGTCTTGCACCATATCGTCGATCCCGGTACCATGCTCGTCGGTGCGACGACAAACCACCTCAGCTCTTGTACGTTGGGCAGACTCACCATGAAATGTCCACACATTATAATCAGGTGTAAAACCCCACTTCTACAGGTGTTTACCCATTTCATCCTCTGTCCTCTTTTTAAAGTTGTCACACCTAAGACAGGGGCACCAGGTTTTTCTCTGGCCATTTGCAAATGCGGCTTTCACAAACCCCTTGGTTTTTGTTAACCATTCAGTGCTCATGTCTTCCTGACTAGTGTGGCCGGTGTACATCCACGCACGATCACTCATCTTGCCTACCTACTAAACACACAAGAAATATATATATAATTCATCATATATATTCATCAGTTAATTAAGTTTGTCAATTTTATT
This sequence comes from Elymus sibiricus, assembly GCA_039707655.1. Taxonomy (NCBI): domain Eukaryota; kingdom Viridiplantae; phylum Streptophyta; class Magnoliopsida; order Poales; family Poaceae; genus Elymus; species Elymus sibiricus. The sequence goes on from CM077670.1 coordinate 214,980,407, forward strand.
ACGCCCATGCAACCTACACGCTAATAGGTAAAGATAGGTCCTAATCCCACCCGAGTATGTGTAGATTGGGTTTGTTTTCCCATGCTCTGCTCCGGATCCGACGCAGAATTTCGGCAGCACCTCCCCGCTGTTCTCCTGATACACGTCTCAGCAATAAACAGAGAGGATGTGTACCCGGAGAACAACAGGGAGGCACTGACGAAATTCTGCATCGGATCCGGAGCAGAGCATGGGAAAACGAACCCAATCTACACATACTCGGGCTGTCCATGGATAACGTTGGACAATTCGAAAGGATGGCGGTTATAAATATGCAAAGACATGCATATTTATAGATGCCGCCCTTTCGAACAGGAGACGCATACTGGTCACACATACTGATGATTGAAGACACCTATAGCTAGCAAGTTTCATCGGCACGAAGACCGGAACAGAGCAAATAATGAAGGGGGGAGGAGGAGATGTCATTTGTGCTCACCCACGAACGCAGGGGAGCTCGTCAAACGCGCACGTGGAGGTCGTCGAACACCAGACCCTCGCAGCGACGAAACACTGCACATTTAAATCCACACGATCAACACGAATATTCAATTCCGATAGAACAACTGCATATGACTACTATTTTCTATTTTTTTATTTTTCTCCTCTATTCCTTCTTCTTCTCGTCTTCTTCTTCTCCTCCTTCTTCTTCTTCTTTAATTTTCTCCTCCTCCTCCTTCTTCTTCTTCTTCTTCTTCTTCTTTCTTCTTCTTCTTCTTTCTTCTTTTCCTTTTTCCTCTTCTTCTTCTTCTTTTCTTCTTCTCTTCTTCTTCTTCTTCTTCTTCTTCTTCTTCTTCTTCTTCTTCTTCCTTCTTTTCCTTTTTCCTCTTCTTCTTCTCTTCTTCTTCTTCTTCTTCTTCTTCTTCTTCTTCCTCTTCTTCTACTTATTCTTTTTTTTTCATCTTTCTTCTTCCTCTTCTAATTATCTAAACCTGAACCTAATCCTAAACCTATTACTGACCTACACCTAGCACTAAACCTAAACCTAAACAGGAAAAAATAGAAAAAAAAACAGAAAAAAATGAACCTCACCTTGCTTGGCTCCGGCGAGGTCGGCCGGTGGAGGATGGCCGCGGGGAGGGGGCCGGTAGAGGAAGGCCACTGGGAGGGGCGGCGCGGGGTGGCTCCGGTGGCGGGGCGGGGCGGCGCAGGGGCCGCGCGGCCTTGCTCCGGCGATGGGGCGGGGCGGGGCGGTCGCCGCGGCCTGGGTCCAGGGGGCGGGGCGGGCGGGCTGGCCGGTGGCGGGTCAGGCTCCGGGGGGCGGGGCTGGCCGGCGGCGGCTCTGGCTCCTGGGGGCGGCGCGCGCACGGGTGAGGTGGGGGAAGAGAGAGAGAGGGGGGGAGAGAGAGAGAGAGGGGGGTGGGGCCGGGGGGAATGGTGTATTTTAGTTAGGTCACTTCTTTGCCGTCTACTAGCAGATGGCAAAAGAAGTCGGCTAGCAGACGGCAAAGAGGGGTGGGGCCGGGGGAAACGGCCGTTAGTTAGGTATCGTTCTTTGCCGTCAGCTGGCGGACGACAAAGAGGAAACAGGCGGACGACAAAGATGAAGCGGACGGCATCCAGCCCGTCCGTCTGACCTAACCATCTCCAGGGTCCAGTGGGGCCCAGCTGATCTCTTTGCCGTCTGCCTTTGGGCCCTTTGCCGTCTGCTGGCCGACGGCAAAGAACTGGCTGACGGTAAACTATATCTTTGCCATCAGCCTGTTCTTTGCCGTCAGTTTTATTTAAGCGGACGGCAAAGACATTCTTTGCCGTCTGCTAGCAGACGGCAAAGAACTGGCTGACGGCAAATTCCCTAATTCCAGTAGTGTAAGATGGCTAGCTTTCGGCTTCACCCAGTCTGAGGTACTAGCCCGGATGACCCGGAAGTAACAATCGTAGAGGTGCTCCCTTTACCCCCTACCCGAACAATCGTGAACGTAGGGTGTAAACACAGGAGCCAGGCAACCCAGCTTGGCCAAAATCTTAAGTCAAATTGATGCATATTTATGGCTTTATAACGATGATTACGGAAGGCAGCACTCGTATATTGAATACAAACGCTTTTATGCTATATGCTATTTTGACTCCTTTATGACCGTTTATCATTTGAGAGTGGCCCATCGTCGGCTTTCTACCCCTTTGTAGATGATACGTAGGGTGTTTCCGCAGTAACAAGACAACCCTTAGCCGACATCTCGGTGCCCGGAGGTGGTTGTGTTAGCGGAAACGAGGCAATCAGATATCCAGGCTTTATAACTTTCACTTAGTCATAGGAGCTTAAAGTTGGGAGGTCGGTTACTAGCCCCCGGTTAGTGTTCGGCATCAGCCAAGGTCAAGCCATTAACACTTCGGCCAATTTTATGAAAGGCCCACGGGGTAACCTCTATCGATCTATAGTTTGACACAGTCATCGGATCGCTGACCAGTTTGCGCTCATTGTGACAGTCAGTTTTCGGCTTTCTCCACTGAGGTACTTGACCAGTTAAATCGGAAGTACAATCACAGTGGTTCTCCCTTTGCACACCTATCCGAACAAAGCGGAACGTAGGAGGCAAGCACAGGAGCCGGGCAACCCAACTATTGACCGAAGACACAATTCGAAACTGATGCATATAAAGCAATATCCGGGAACGTTTTGCCGAGGACTCCTCGGAGTACCTTGGCTTTTGGTGGGTTCGGCTCTAGTCGCAGCCCCCCATTGATATTGCCGATGCTTTAAAGGCATCCAACGTTGTACTGCGAGAGTTATGCTGGAGACACACAGTATCCCCCGAGACTCAGGTTGGGTGCGGCCGACCAACCTGAGGATCGAATCTCCTCGGGAACTAGTCCATATGTCATGTGCGTTTCGCCAACGCCGAGGTGTAGGTCGGCAGGAAAGATGCCGAGCTGCGGGTCGGAAAAGATCTCCCGAGCTGAATTATTACGCAGGGCACCTCGGTCATGAGGATGTTTCGCCTCCTGAAAGAAAAACATACAAATAGCTTAAAAGTGCCATAAGCTCAAAAAGCCAAAAAACTTATGTAAAAACTTGACGTCCGAACTAAATCAAGTTTTTTGGTGCCAATCCGAAAAGTGATCTTAAAATTAGTTTGTCCTTCCGTCGTGCTTTAACATGACACATCCGATCTCAAGACTTCAAGCGGGTCAGCCTTCGGCTTCAACCTCCTATTCCCGAAGGCGGAGTGCTTCTCAGGCCAGTTTAGCGAACCAAACTCGAGCGACTTTAGAGAGAAACCAGGCTATCCGGCTATTGACCACACACTCGTGTCGAGAAAGGAGTGGTTGAAAAAGACTTTGCAACGACTTAGAAGAAAACACTTATTATAAAACGACTCGTATAAATTTAAGAGCCCCCAGTTAACATGGGTAAAGGGAGCGGTTTTTAACGAACCTCGTTTTTAACAAACAGATTTTAACATAAATATAATGCTTGGTCGAACCGAACAAAAAAATAAGAATTTAGAAAATTTAAGCATGAAAGCGACTTAGCTGGTTAATGTGCTCGGCGTTGATGACGTGGTCCGGGCTCGTGGCGGGACGAAGACGCCCATTGATCTCTGACAGATCTGGCGCGTAGTCCTCGGTTGGCCGAGGTCCCAGCCCCCAAGCCGGTTCCGAGGTGCCCGAGCGAAGAGCTCGGCTTGATGAAGTGACAGCACAATTTTGCCGATATGTCGAGGTGAAGCCCCCGGTCCAGCCGAGGTGACGAAGCTGCTCGACTGGTGACGCTGAAGTCCCTGGAGTAGGTTTGATGAAGAGATGGCGAAGCCCCCGGTCTAGCCGAGGTGTCGGAGCAGGTCGGCGAGGTGGACATCGGCTCAAAGAAGCAATGGTGCGGCGATGCCGACGCAGGTCAGAACTTGTGACGCGGTCAATGCCGGCTTGAGAAGTGACCGCGCGGCGATGCTGGCACGCCCGACCCGTGCAATCTGTAAGGTGACGATGTTATCTTGACGATCATTAGGGAGAGCGGTACCGAACTCTTGGTCAGCTTGCCGAGGTGATGATCCGAGGTGGTTGTCGTCGGCTCGATGAAGCGACGGTGCAGTCGATGCTGGCGCAAGTCGGCAGCCATGGAGCAACGTGGCCGGGCTGGTTTGACACCGGCGCGATGACGAAGATCACCTCAGAAAAGGCTCAAAATTTGTGGGCACGTGTTTGAGTACACAATACTTATAAAAAATTTCCTTCAAAAAGGACCTTCGATAACCCGTTCATGAAAAAAGATGAACTTGGGTTGGATTCGTTTTCGCGCAGAAAATAGATCCGAAAATTGATGCACTCATCAGACGTTTGCCGGAGTTTGAACCGTCGGATCGAGCTGAAATTTTGAGCGGTGATTGACATAGGAATTCCGCAGCCGATGAACGGTGGGATCTTCTAAAGGATATCCGAGCTAACTCCTGGACTCCTCGCCCCAAACTCAATCAGATTCCCGTCCAGACTCTACAGGGCTCCGGTATATCGGAGATTGCCGGAGATTCCTCCATCGAAACGCGATGAAATTTTACAGGGTTGTTCTAGACTCAATTCCGCACAATTCCACCGAAGCAATCGTCAAAGCGACGCTCGAGGAGACGGGGACGGCGAACACGAATCCACTGTCCAGAAATAACTGCATGATCGCGCGAGGGCAATGTTGACGTTGAGCCCCCGAGCACCATGGACGATTTTTCCATGACCCCGGATGAGATCGGAGTTGATGATGACGAAGACATCCGTCCGATCTTGACGATCCGAAGAGAAGCCTAGTCCTCGGTTCAGCCAAAGTGACCAGTCGGGTCGGCGACCAAGATGCCGACGCTGACGATGTAGCTCGGTTCCGACGCATAGATCGCGGTGGAGCCGATCTGAATTCCCATCGCACCGCGGCGACTGCCCAGCAGACTCTCAATGAAAGCACCAATGTCGGTTCTAAATCCGGCATATCTCATAGTAGGGGTCCTAAGCTAGGCGTCTTGGAGCGATGGTAACATGGACACAGGATTTTACCCAGGTTCGGGTTCTCTCGAAGAGATAATACCCTACGTCCTGCTTTTGATTGTATTCATATGGGTGTAGTACAGAGTACATGTATCTACCACGAGATTGTTCTAATGAATATGAGATCATCTATTGACTAGCCTGGCCTCGGTTTATATATGCAGCGGTGGCCTAGGGTTTAGGAGAGTCTTCGGCTTGTGCACCAAGTCTTGTAGAGTCTTCCTTGTATGCGTCATGGGCTGCCCGAAGTGGCCCATTAGTGAACCGCCATGGGGGTCCTTGGCTCAACCCACCTGGTCGGGAGACGATGTGGTGAGTACCCCCTAGTCCAGGACACCGTCAATGGTATGTTGTAATGATATCCACCTTGCGAAGCGTCTCTGATATGCGCTTCTATCCCTAGCGATACTTCCAAGTTCCTTGAGGATAGGACCGCATATTGGGCATTACAAGTTGGTATCAGAGCCTCTACCGACCATAGGAGCCCCCTTGTTTGATCGAACTTGGCCGTGTTGAGTCTAGAAGAAAAACTATTTTGAGTCTAGCTATATATCGGAGAGTAGAAATTCTTTTTACTCCTTATCCCCTTCGTCACTCTGGTGAGGAATTGTGGCGTAGGTGTTTTGATTCTACTACTCTTCTCACTCAAAAAAAATTTAGGATCACGCGGGTATTTTTGAAATCGTTGCGATATCAGTGTGACGGAATTCTATTCTTGGTGCCTCCTGTCTGCCTTGACTTCTTCCGGGGAGTTGAGCTCCAAGGGGTTCTTGTCACATTCGCTATCGTTTCAGTTTCTGAATACCAGAGGACGCCGACATCGAAACCCTTCTATACTTTTTGTGGTGGCAAATAGTGCTATGACTTATCTCCAATACTGGGTAGAGATAGCACAGATGATCTGCCATGACTAGTATCATTGTGTTTTCGAAGGTCTGAGGTACACGAGTTTCCGAGGTTTCTTGGTTATGTGTTGAACGCAATCGGAACATTGGAGCGTAGTATCATATTAGGAATAGTGTGAAGTTTTGCTCCGTGCAGCCGTGGGACCAGATTGCATAACAAAAAAGTTTCGGGAGTTCTTAGGTGGGAATTAAAGTAGTTACCCATGATATCTTTCCGACAGATGCATGATATGAGATTGGGGTTCGACATCTAGTGGTTCGCTTGACATGGTCGTTTTTACAGTGGGTCTTGTTGTGTCTTAAAGAGTCCGTGTAGCTTTGCTATGACTTGGGGACGCTTGGTAGTCACCGTACAATCGAGCCCATGGGGCCTCACCACAAAAATATCGAATGAAATCTCTGTCATGAATTTGTTTCCGGCTTATTCTACAAGCCAAATCCTTTGTTTTGTTTTGGTTTGGTTATGGTATTTGAGTGCTTCGAAGTCAACTGTTGATTCCATACCTTTCCTAAGCGGTGTTCTCATATTTCTTTTGCGAGCACAAATTCTCTTGATCAATCGGAATTGTCATGGAAATTCCTTTTCCAACCAGTGTGCTTCTCTTCAAGTTAATCCGATCCTTTCAACGTTTGCATGATCAATTCTCAATTTTCCCAACAGCATTCGTTTCACCCGTACCAAGTTGTTTTTATTTTCCCACCCTCCCACCCTTTTTCCTCACGGAGTCAGAAATCTCAAATCAAGTATCCATTTTATTCATGTCAAAGCCTCTTCATCCTTTTTTTCTTTTTCAAGTTTCAACCGATGATTCCCATGAAGATGCCCAGGAGCAACGATTCAGCATTCTTCGCTCTCGTTTTCTTCTCCGGTGGACTAAAATCAAGCCTTCGATGTTAATCATACCCCTTTTTCGATTCTAATGTTTTCCTGTGTTGGAAATTCTTATTCAAGCCTCTCTTGTTTATTCACCTCTCTCTATTTCTTCTCCAGAGTGCTGAAGATATCTCATAAGACACGTGTTTTCATTCAAGATCCGTTCGTTCTATTTCGTGGTTGTTACCTCATTGAAGCCATTTAAATCAACCAGTGCAATCTCTCTTTCTAAACAATCATTTCAACAGTGTTTTATTTTAGTGGGCCCTAACCCATAGGTCTTTTCCAGGATCTAACCTGGCTTTTTTAATTTTTCCCGGAGTTAGTCTCAAATTCTTTTCAAGTTTGACGTAAGAATGAATTTCATCAGTCAGATGCCTTCTCGAAGCTCGATCTTGAATTCTTTCATCGTTGGCTCAGTTTTCTGTTCTTCATCGTTCGGAGTATATCAACAATTCATGGTGGTGTTCCTCATCGTCATTCTCAACATTTGAAGACCGAAGAAGAGTTTTTCTTAAATCTTTGTCCGTTCTCTTGAAGATTCGTGGTGCGAGCTTGTTGTTATCCTCTTAAATTGTTCCAACCGTGAGAAATTATTTTCATACCCATCCAAAGCATTTCATGAGTTCTTTCCACTTTCGATCCTTCGAAGGCCATCATTCCAGAGGAATTCTTCATTCTCACCTTTCAGCTCTCGTTCTCCAAATTCTTAAAGTGCATCATTCAAGTATTCTCTAGTCAGCTCGTGATCTCTTCGTTCGTTTTCTAATTCTTCTAGGCGATTCATTCTCTTTTCTTCATTTGTTTTTAATTCTTATGGTGGTTCGTTCAAGGTCCTCTTCATTTGTTGTTGTATCAATTCATTCGTTCTTTCCAAAAATCCTACCGGTGGTTCGTTTAAGACCTTCCCAAGTTTGCGCAATATCTCTCCTCAATCCATTTCAAGAAGAATAAGTAGTATGCCAAATCCATTGCTTGTCGTCAATTTAAATTGATGAAGGATAAGCAAAACATAATTCTTATTCTTATTTCATTGAGGTGATTTAATTCCTTATCCCGGAGGTTCATCAAGATTCTCGGTTCCAAGTTATTCATCTTTCTTTTCCGGAGTCCCAAGTTTTATCGATTATCTCATCATGAAGCTTCATCTATTTTCTTTATCGGTATTCGAAGGAAATCATCGCAAGGTTCATCTTGTTCTTTTAACCTTCACTTCATTCCTACCATTTCTTTTATTTTCTAGAGTTTCCTCCAGGAGGTTATTCATGTTGGTTCATCAAGCATTCCTTCATTCTCGAAGTGCTCTTCAAGATTCTTCTCGAAGTTAATATCCGCAAGCTATACTCCTAAAGATCATGATGTTGAACACATGATTTGTTTTTTTAGGAGTTCAACCAAATTCTTCATCTAGCATTGTGAAGTGCAATTCATTCTCCCATATCTTTGAGGTGGTGTTATATCATTCTTGATTCATAAGGAGTGTCGAAGAAAAGTGGTTAAGAATGAGATCTTTCAACCCATCTTTCCCTTCGTTGGAGTTATCTTGGATTAGATTTCAGCTAAAGCCTTCCCGAAGGATTGTTGCTATTTGTGGTGATTATCAATGATCCAAGTTTTTTCTCTATCATCTCGGTGGAAGAAGTTTTCATCTCTTCGTTGATCTCAAGAAACCAAATTCTTTCCGCTAGTGGCAGGGTTTCACCTTATTATTTTGAGATGATTTCCATAAGACCATGTTGAATGTATCATTTCGTTGTGGGATAATCCAACAACTCCGTTTAAGTCTTCTTCACAAGGATGCTCTTTCAAGTTCATTTGTGGTGCAACATGTTTTCCAACACCGTTCTAGCATTCCTCGTAAGCTTCATCTTTCAAGTTCTTGGTGGTACAAGATGTTGTTCTCTTCTCCGTTCTTTTCATTCCGTTCTTTCATTTGTTCCGAAGGCAGTGTGTTGTTGCTCTCATCAAGTATCATGCCATCTTGTCGAGTTCATGTTTAATTCCTTTTCTTTTCTACCGAAGTGCTCTCAATTTTGTTCGTCCCCATTGTGTCCTTTCTTTCAAGTTTTCAACCTCTAAGGTTCTTTGGTTTCAAAAATTTGTCAAGAAGCAACTTAATTTTACCTCTTTCTCTTTCTCTTCTCATTCCTAGATCTCGGGGCAAGATCTCTTGTAAGTGGGGGAGAGTTGTAACAGCCCGAGACCGATGCTCCAGATACCTTCCATGTTTTTCGTGATAGCCGTGTGACAGCACATTTGCTCCCTTGGTGGTTTTGGTAATTCATGTCAACATACATATTGTTGGACTAACACTTTCATCTAGTATATTTCAAAAAAGTTCAACATTGGCATAGCAAGGACATGAGATTATGGACCCCTTCAAAATGCTAAGGACATGGATTGGCAACGCTTCAAGACTCTACATTTTTGGTTAAGTGATCCCAGATCACATTGAGTCCATAGGAAAGCCAATCTAACTAGTAAAAGGGTCTGGGCAACCCGGCCATAGGAGGGCATCCCGCTCGCGCTTTGATTTTCGTCCACTCGATCGAGTTACTGCTCATGGGTTTGGCTGTCTGCCGTTCGTTCTTTTTTCATCCGCGTATTTGTTGTTACAGCCTATGATCGCTGGGTCCGGTTGTGTGTGGGGCTGGCGTGCAGTGGGCGCCGTGCGCGCGCGTCCGCGTCGCCCAGTGGATTTCCTGAAGCGTGTCCGCGCGTGCCGTCCGCGTCCGCGCGTGCCGTTTGAATGGTGTCCGCCCGCGACGTGGATGGGTGAGGGGTGTTCTGCTGCTTTTGTAGCCATAAGTGTACCCAGCTAGGTTAGTGGCCCCTGCGTGAGGTGGTCCCATGTTGTCAGTCGGAGGGGGGTATGCGCGTCGGCTCTTTTAATACTTATGGCGCGTTGGGTGGTGGAACCTGGCAGGGCCGTGCAGGCAAACTGTTTGCTTTTCGTTGATCCTATCCTCCCGTGAGTTGCTCTTTGCTTCCTCTCAGGCCCGTCGTTGGAGGTGGCCAAGGTGGGCGACCGCACAGGGCCCCCAAAAATTTGGGGCCCCCAAATTACTAGGTATTAGTGTATTATGTATACAGATATAATCACACTTTGCCATTTAATCCAGCGGCAAGGCCTAAGCAACGTACGCAGCAACAAAAAGCCAGCCCACGAGGCCTGCTTAACTGCTTATTCACGTATCTATCGAGTGTTCCCATCGATCGCTAACAAGCCGCCGGTTCGCCTGCTTCCGCCAAAAACGAGAAGACGTCGTCTCGTCTCCTGCCTTCCGCCAATCGCCCGCCTGCTGGTTCCGCCAGTCGCCCAAGACGCTGTCCGCTGATGCCTTCCAAGGTTCCGCCAGTCGCTCGCCCGGAACATCGTCCGCTGCTGCCTTCCGTTTCCGCGGTTCCGCCATCGGCGATCGCCCAGGCTATACTTAATTTTATCCCTGTACTTGGTAAATTACAAATTTTGATCTCCCTGACCTAGGTTAGGAGCAGGCCCTAGTTAGGAGTAGCCGAGTAGGATTAGTTTGTTCTTGATCAGTTGTACATGTCTTTATATTTTTATTCACACTAATTAGGAAATTTCATGTTTGAATAATGAATCAATAAATTTCTTTGGTTTATTAAATTGTGTTGCGAGCTAATTTTCGTCCAGGATTCACTTCAAAAATCTATGGGCCCTCTTGATATTCTGAATTATTTGAAGAAGCGCTCCTTAATCTATCCTAATGCTGTTATTGCATACAGAATTTTGTTGACCATTCCCGTGACAGTTGCATCTGCGGAAAGGAGCTTTTCTAAACTCGTTGAAGTCGTACTTGCGTTCTACTATGACACAAGAAAGACTCACTGGGTTGGCAACAATAGCACTTGAAAATGATGTCCCGGAGAAGATTAAGTATGAAAATATGATTGAAGATTTCATTTCAAGGAATACTAGAGGAATGCTGACTTTCGGCAGAACATGAGGTTAGCTTATTGCTTTAGTATCCATTTACTATTTTTAGCATTAGTATTTGATTTATGTCTAAATATTATGCAAAATAAATCAGACTGGAATTATGTAATAAATTGAGAGTATTCCTGAGCTATATTAGTTCTTCTGTTATATGACTCTTTTTGAAGTTTTGGGCCCAATTTTGATTTTCGTCCCGGGCCCCGAATTTCTGTAGACGGCCCTGCTTCCTCTCCCTACCCCTTTTCTTTACCAGCCGAAGGGAACCAGCCGAAGCCATCTGTTCTTCCTTCCTCGCCCTCCTTTCATTCGCTTCTCGCTGGGTCTCCTTGCAGTTCGCCCCTGCCAACGGGCGTCTCTGTGCCTCTTCCTCTCCCTCTCGGACGGCGCCGAGCTGCGGCCGCTCCGTGCTCAGCCTCCCCCGTGCCTCGAGAGTAGGGGAGGAGCAGCCGCAGCAGCTGGCGGTGCTACCTTATCCACCGTGCTTTGCGCCGCCATCCATCTACCCGGTGAACAGGAGTGGTGGATGATGAGGCAGCCGTCTTGGTTCTTGGGGCCGCCGGATCCGGATTCTGCGCCTCCACCGGGCCGCCGTCCGCCTTCTCCTCCACCTTGTGCGGCTGCTCTGCTCGACCTCTTCCTCGTCGTGGGTACTCAACAGGGGAATCACGAGCAGCCGGTGCAGCCGAGCGTCCGCCTGATCTCAGCTCGGCTTCAGGTACGCAGTCACCCTTCTCTTCTTCCTGATTTTTTCCTCTCCCTTTCTTCCAGTCCCCTGCTCCCATAGCTGCACATCTTTGCTTGTGCAGGTTTTGTTTCTCTTTGCCTACAAGGACAACGACGGTGAGAAGCAGCATGCCATCGAGAAGTGCAAGTAGCGGCGCTCCGCCGTGACGGGGTGGAGCTGCAGGGGAGGGGAGGCGGCCAACGACAGGGAGAAGGAGCAGGCCGTTGAGGAGCGCAAGCATCAGGGTAAGATATGTAATTTTTTACACGATCTTGACTATTTTGCAACATGTATTGCATTTCCAGGGATAATCCTTTTGCTTATTTACTATTTCCTACATTCTCTAAAGATTAGATTTTGGCCCATACAGTTTCGGTGACTCAGAGTCTGAAACTGAAGATAGGGCAGATTGTTTTGGTTCTGATTGGTTGGAGATCTTGTGGCTTGCTGTCCCTGGAGCAGTCGCACCCTGCCAAGAAAGGTGAGCCTTCTTTCTTCTGCAACCCTTCTACCACAGTACATGAAAAGGAACATGTTCTACCTATCAACACAAATTTCTTGAGGAGGATTGGTGCTTCCCCTTTATTTTGTCACACTTTGGTGTCCTTGAGTTCAGAATAAGTTCATATCTGGTCCCATTTTTCTTTATACATTCCTATGTGCTAAAATCCTAGGTGGTTGTTAGAGGTACTATCTGTGTCAAACCATGTTCGTATATTGTACAAATTTGCATTTATCGACAAGGGCATTGTGGTGGCGTGATCCATGTCTCATGCGAGTGCTCGGCATCGCGTCCATGGCCCCAAAGCGCAACACTTCAAGGTCCTTTCCATTGAATGACTTGATTTGTTTATCCTATGTTATGCTACAGGACTAACTGAAACTATGGCTCTGCTATGTATCAGGCTGGACAACAAGCTTCACTGGATGAAAGTATTTCCCTTCTAAAACACAGAGCTGCTGAGATGAGTGCACAAGTTAGTCTTGAGACTAAGATGGTTGTGGAATTGCTTGATCTATGATGTACGTCAGTCAACTACTTAAAAATAATCACTTGCATTTCTTCCTCTGAATTCTGAAACCTGGCGATGCATTAGCAATTTAGCAATAGAAGATGTCAGTGAACACGAGTACACTCAGTCAAGAGCAATGTGGCGCTAGATACTTTACAATGTAATTTTATATAAGGATGCTTGCTTTGTTCATGGTCATATCTACACGTATTACTTTATTTTCTTTACATGTATGATATTCTTGCTAGGAGCTACCCCTTTTGTTCTTTATAGTATCATGATGAGAGGTAGGGAATAAAAATGTGATTGAATTACGGTGTGGCTCTTAAGAAAATGCGTGAATGGGATAAGAACTGCGTATATGGTTATTGATACAATAGTATGCAACAATGCAAGCCATGCTGAATGTGGAGTTTATTTCTTCTATGTTTGTAGCCATGCAAGTCCTGAATTGTTTACTTTGATGGTTTAACACATGTAGTCAGGAAGAGGCATTATTCTTTTGGCTCTTTAGCAGATAGTTCTCATGTTTCCAAAGGAGAGCATTGTTTCACGGAAGTACATGACAATACCCACGCCAATGAAAGTGAAGTAAGGGACTCATGAACAAGATGAAAAACTTTCCACCCATCTTTTGTTTACATGGAAAGACGCTTTTGTTAAATCCGTCTTATTATTTACTGATCAACTGCCGGTAGCGACTTCAATCTGCGTTAGTGTAGATCGGAGGATGGGTACTGCTAAATCGGAGGATGGGTAGTCATTATTTTCTTATTTAAATGGAAATCCATTTGCCCGTTATTATGTGTAGGCATAAAGTTCGATCTTGGATGCTTGGCAAAGCCTTACTATGTTGTTTTGGATAGAGGAATCCCAGAAACTAGATGATCTATTACTGTGAGAATATTTGGCTAGCTCATGGCTATTGTTTGCGGAATAAAGTCTTATTGCTGTAAAAAGAAAGCCTTACTATGTTGTTGTTCCATTTATTCCATTTTAACGTGCTTGCCTTTTTTGGACTAGATGTTGGACTACAATGTACTGGGAGATTAGGAGATGAGTTTGAACTACATCTACATGTTTTCTTTCCTGGTATACAAGAAGCTGATGAGTTTGAACTACAATTGGTGATCTACTTTACAAGAAATAGCAATCATTCCTCTATTCGTAGGTTGCAGGTTCCGAGCATTCAGGTTGTAGGTTCTGAGGTGTGATCGTTGAGGTGGGCAGCAAAGATAATTAGCAGTATGTATCCTAACCAGGAGAACATCCCTTTACTAATTTTGGGTTCTGGTTCTGTTTAGTGAATTAGAAAAATAGCGGGCCTGGTAAACACCACAGTTTGCCATGTGAATCAATAAGGACTTGACAAACAAAATATGCATCACTCTCTATTTAATGGCCTAAAAACGCTGACATGTTTGGATGGAATTTTCATCTGTATGTATCAGCCGCGGGCTATTCCAAGATGAGGGTGATTATGCATCAGTTCCACAATCACGTGTCTTGTGCTGCTTATTTGAATCGTATAAAATCCAGAGCTAACTTACAATACTGTTCTGATTACTATGGCTTATAAAATCTAGAGCTAGCTTATAAAACTGTTTGAAAGTAGCTTTGGCCCCTCACACGTGGGAGTAATAGGGCACTTTGCATTCCAATTTTTCTTTTCTCTGTATATATACACAGTTTTCAGATTCTATTTGTTTGCTACTGAAGCTTATGTTTTCCTATTTCAGAATTAAGTGCGTATGAAGAAAGCAACGGAGGTGATGTTAATTCCTAGAGCCTAATATGTTCTTTCATTTCCTGGTGATTACTTCGAATGGCTGTGTGAGGTAATAGAGCTAACACCTTTTGTTTCTTCGTCGCTATCACTTGTGTTACTTCTGATTTAGAAACTGAAAGCGATAAAATATATGCCTTAATCTCTGTTGGCATTTTTTCATACGACCAACATTTATCTATGTTGATGTGATGTGCGCCAATTCATTGCCGATGGAGTTCCATTTGCCAAAAAATGCTCCTTATTTTCTGTTGTTTCGGTCATCCCTTTGGAAAATATTTGTATTGCTGCATTGTATTGCTCAGGCCTTCTACCAAGTTATTGGGCTGTTGGTTGCATCCCTGATGACATTTGCAAGTACATCCGGGGTTTCCCAGTGCAGGGATTTAGCTATTGTGCTATTTTCACTCTTGTGCGTTGTAAGTATTCCTCTTGCTTATTTTGACACTGCCATGCTTCACATTGTGTTGTCTTTTACATGGTAGAAACCCAGAAGCATTGTTGAGTTCTTTTAGAAAGATTTGTTCGTGCCTCAGTGATGCCTATAGCCCCTTCACTTATGCCTTCTACCTTTCATTTCAATGTGGTGTTGGTCACACCGATAATACCGTTCGGCTGTACGTTGTCGTGCTGTTGCACTCGCCCTTCTTCTAACTGATGCATTGTTCATATCCATGCCTTATATCGATAACTGATGGACTACATATATAAACGGTTTTACTATAATAGCAATTTACCCCTTATATACTCGTGAATGCCATGTGAATCACTTATCTTATGAACTTTGCTGTCTTTTGTATTAGGTTGTTTTGTATATAGAAGCTTGCTACTTTGGCCTTGGCTACTAAAGCCTACGCCCGCAAGGACAGGTGAAGACTCGTTCGCCGTGGCTGTCTTCGTGTGCCTGTGTTTGCACCCTTTTGGACATGCTCCTACTACGTTGGTTGCGTGTTTGCAGACCCAGTCTTTGCCGCTCATAGAGCCATGTCAAAGCTCTGTTGATACTATTCAATATTTAAAGATCCGAACTAAGCTACTTTCATGCGTTGTAAATATCGCCGCTGGCTTTTCCTGCTTTCCCCTGTCTCCTCCAATGACTATTTCTATGCATTGTAAATATTCGTTGGACCATGCTACCTAATATATCTATTATTATCAGTGCAACGTTAGCTGTTCCAAACTTTATGTCTGTGTGTTCCCCATTCTCAACCTTTTATTTGGTCATAGGGTTTGCCCTCCTGTGACTGTGCCTTCTTGCCAATGATTGTTCTGTAACAGATTACTTGCCTTTTTCTTCTGCTTGTTGTGTTCAGGTTATGCCATCTTGAGAAATGTCTTTTCTCAGTGCAAGTTTGCTGAAGATCATCATTCTCCTGCTGCTTGTTACAGCTGAATATCATCTGTTCCTCATTCTAGATTATATTCTGATCTTCACTTTGGCATACAGCAGTTCAAACGAGTTAGCTTCTGCTTATTATGTCTGCATGCAGCTTTACATGAAGTCCTTTCACAAATTCATATGTCAATCTTCATATAGGCAAGCTATTTAAGAGTTGTAATTATCCAAAATTGTGAATGACTAATAAAATGATATATGAATGTTCTTAGTGTATACAGGGCATTTAAGACAATTTTTTGAGAGAAGCAGGGCATATAACACATAATGAGCTACAATGAGGAAGAGAAGGCATTGCAAACCGAAGATGCCAAAATAAGCTGTGAGGCTGCCTATATATAAGTGTATTTCCGTAAACCGATCTAAGTCATTCTACTATCTGTAATACAACCCACATTGAATTATCTTTCCATCTACATCTCCTACTTACTCACTACTAACATCACTTCTAACTGGCTTCTTGCGCCATCGGCGCAACCGGGTCATCTAGTACTATTAAAAGGGGATGAGGTTTTGATCATGACTTAATTGCTCAAGTGCTTGATGATATTGCTCTAAAAACCCTCAACCATTTTCTCCAACTCATATATGTCAAAACCCTAAAAGTCCATCTCGGTCCCACCGAAATACTTCCATCCGGACCCACCAAGATGATCCTATACACTGCCACAGCCAAACCCTAGACTTTCAGTCTCACCAAGATGACAAATCGGTCTCACCGATTTGCACTGACCAAGTTTCTCTAAGCCAGTTGTTTCACTTCGGAATCACCGAGTTGAAACAATCGGAATTACCGAAATGAAGTCTTGCTTGAGTCATCGCATTTCGGTCCCACCATGATTCTTGATTCGGTCTCGCCGAAACGCCAAATGGTCAAGTCTTTTACACAGGTCGGTCTCACCGAGATTTCTGATCGGTGTCACCGAGTTGGTCAAAATCTTGAAACGGTTGGATTTTTGTTGTTGCCTATTTATACCCCTCCACCCCCACTCACTCTCTAAGAGAGCCATCAGAACGAACCTACACTTCCACCATTCAGTTTCTGAGAGAGAACCACCTACTCATGTGTTGAGATCGAGAGATTCCAATCCAACCATTTGAACCTTGATTTCTATCCTCCCCAAGTTGCTTTCCACTTCAATCCCCTCTCCTACCAAAGCCAAATCTGTGAGAGAGTGGTTGAGTGTTGAGGAGACTATCATTTCAAGGACAAGAGCAAGGAGTTCATCATTGACAACACCGTCTATTACCTTTTGGAGAGTGATTTCTCCTAGATTGGTTAGGTGTCACTTGAGAACCTCCAAGATCATGTGGAGTAGAACCAAGGAGTTTGTAAGGGCAAGGAGATCGCCTACTTCGTGAAGATCTACCCGAGTGAGGCTAGTCCTTCGTGGACGTAAGCCATGATGGAATAGACAAGGTTGCTTCTTCATGGACCCTTCGTGGGTCGAGCCCTCCGTGGACTCGCGCAGCCGTTACCCTTCGTGGGTTGAAGTCTCCATCAACGTGGACGTACGATAGCACCACCTATCGAAACCACGCCAAAAACTACCGTGTCTTCATTGCATTTGATCTTCTCATCTCTACCCCATTACTTTCTGCACACTTGCATGTTGTACTATTTCCGCTGCTCTATCTCTAGATATGCATGTGTAGAGAGTATTGGTTGTATCTTAACTAGTGCTAAAATCTGCCTAAACTTCAAGAAAACTAAAAACTGCACCTTTGGCATGTTAAGTGTCTATTCACCCCCCTCTAGACCTATCTTCTCGATCCTAGAATTGGTATCAGAACTTTGGTCTCCATTGCCTTGGTTTAATCACCATTGGATGAAGATGGATATGTCTACTTTGGGGAGTCTTAGACGTAGGGTGCCTATTCTGAATGGGGAGTATTATCACTTTTGGAATGATGAAATGCTTGATATCTTTGATGAGTTTAATTTGAGCAAGTATATTCATAGCCCATATGTGCCTCCCATTGACCCCTTGCACCCAACTCTTGAGGAAGAAATTGATATGCTTCGTAATCTTAGAACCGTCAATCTTATTATTAGAGAATTCCCTAAAATTCTGCTTGGTTGTATGCAAAATTTTGAGTGCACCCATACTCTATGGAATGACTTGGAAAAGCGATATCCCGACTACTCTTTAAAGAATCTTGATGAGATTTTTCATAAGACTATTGCTTTTCACAAGATGAAGCCTAGTGATCCTAACTTTGATAATTGCTTGTTTGAGCTTCGTGATCTTATGTGTGCCAAAGGAGATGTTGTAACCATTAGCAATATCATCATAGAAGCCATTAGAATTCATAATCCCAAACATGGTCGTCATCTTGAAACTAACAAAAATGTTGTCCTAGGTGATGATGATAATGTTGAGCTTGGCTATTATGATGAGGATGAGGAATTTGACATCGAATATGAGAAGACTATGAAGAATCTTAGTCTCATGGCAAATCTTTGAGATTACATGGCTGGAGGAAAGGAATGGATTCTTGATAGTGGATGCACCGATCACATGACTGGAGATAAAGACATGTTCCGTGAGCTTACTAAGAATGATGGTCCACGCAAGTATGTGACTTTTGGAGACAACTCCAAGGGTAAGGTACTTGGCCTTGGTAAGGTGGCCATATCCAATGATAGCTCCATTCAAAATGTTATGCTTGTTGAATCTCTTGGATACAATCTTCTTTCCGTATCTAGACTAACCGACTTTGGTTTCAATGTTCTATTTACCGAAGTAGATTGCCAAGTGTTTCATCGAGATAATCAGAATATGTTCTTTACCGGCATTCGTAGAGGTGATCTATACATTGTTGATTTCACTAAAAGAGCCCAACCTCGTACATGTCTTATTGCAAAATCTTCTAAAGGTTGGCTATGGCATAGAAGGCTAGGGCATGTTGGCATGCGAAATCTTGATAAACTTGTTAAAGGAAATCATATTCTTGGTGTTAAAGATGTTATATTTGACAAGGATAGACTTTGTAGTGCCTGCCAAGCTAGAAAAAAAGTTGGAGGAAGTCATCCCGTGAAGAACATCATGACCACAAGGAGACCACTCGAACTACTTCATATGGATCTCTTCGGTCCCAATACTTATAAGAGCCTTGGTGGTAACTCTTTCGGTGTGGTCATAGTTGATGATTTTTCTAGATTTACGTGGGTGTTCTTTCTCGATGACAAATCGCAGGTACAAAAGATCTTCAAGACCTTTGCCAAAAAGTCCCAAAACCAATTCGAGGTGAAGATCAAGAAGGTTCGGAGTGATAATGGAACGGAGTTCAAGAACACAAATGTGGACACCTTTCTTGATGAAGAATGTATCTCACGTGAGTTCTCGGCTACGTACACACCTCAACAAAATGGAGTTGTTGAGAGGAAGAACCAGACTCTCATTGAGATGTCAAGAACCATGCTAGACGAATACAAGATGCCAAAACACTTTCGGGCGGAAGCAGTTGAGACGGCTTGTCCTGCCACAAATCGACTTTATCTTCACAAGCTTCTCGGTAAAACGACATACGAGCTACTGATACGTCTCCAACGTATCTATAATTTATGAAGTATTCATGCCATGTTTATTATAGTTTTGTGTGATTTTGGTGCACTTTTATATGGCTTTTATATGATTTTCATGGACTAACATATTGACCTAGTGCCCAGTGCCAGTTGCTGTTTTCTGCTGGTTTTTGGTTTTCCAGAAAATCTATATCAAATGAAGTCCAAATGCAGTGAAACTTTTTGACGATTTTTTCTGGAACATAAGAGACACTAGAAGCTTCGGGAGGTGGCCAGAAGACCCACAGGGGCCCCACGAGCCATCAGGGCGCGCCACCCCCCCCCAGGCGCGCCCTGGTGCCTCGTGGGCCCCCTGTGGCCCTTCTTCGTGTGATTCCAACGCCAAAAAATCATATATATTCAGAAATCCCCGAAAGTTAACCTAGATGAGTTTTTACGCCACCGCAAGCCTCTGTACCAAGGAGATCCCATCTAGAGCCCTTTTCCGGCACCCTGCCGGAGGGGGGAATCATCACCGGAGGCCATCTTCATCATCCTAGCGGTCTCCATAACGAGGAGGGAGTAGTTCACCCTCGGGGCTGAGGGTTTGTACTAGTAGCTATGTATTTTATCTCTCTCTCTCGCGTTCTTTATTTGGCATGATCTTGATGTACCGCGAGCTTTGTTAATATAGTTGGATCATATGGTGTTTCTTCCCTCTCTATCTTTGTTGTGATGAATCGAATCTTTTCCCTTTGAGGTTTTGTTATTGTCGGATTGAATATTTCAGATTTGAGAACACTTGATGTATGTCTTGCATATGAATACCCGTGGTGACAATGGGGTATTATATTGATTCACTTGATATATGTTTTGGCATTCAACTCGTGGATTCCCGCGGTGACATTGGGGTAATCTATGCATAGGGGTTGATGCATGTTTTCATTATCTTTTCTCCGATAGAAACTTTGGGGTGCTCCTTGGAGTTCTTTGTGTGGATTGAATATTATGATTATGAAGTTGTTTGATGCATATCATATAATCAACTCACGGATACTTGTGGTGACATTGGAGTATCTAGGTGACATTAGAGTTGGTTGATGTGTATCATATGGTGTTATTTTAGTACGAACTCTAGGGCTATTTGTGACACTTATAGGAATAGCTCCATAGATCGTTCGGAAAGGATAAGTTTGAGGTGGTTTCGTATCCTACAAACAATTTCTATCTTATGTTCTCCGCTAATAGGAACTTGGGAGTGATTCTTTATCGCACGTTAAGGGATGGTTATATGATCCAATTATGTTAGCATTGTTGAGAGATTGCACTAGTGAAAGTATGAACCCTAGGCCTTGTTTTTAAGCATTGCAATACCATTTGTGCTCACTTTTGTTACTTGCTACCTTGCTGTTTTTATATTTTCAGATTACAAAAACCTATATCTACTATCCATACTACACTTTTATCACCATCTCTTCGCCGAACTAGTGCACCTATACAATTTACCATTGTATTGGGTGTGTTGGGGACACAAGAGATTTCTTGTATTTGGTTGCAGGGTTTTTTGAGAGATACCATCTTCAACCTACGCCTCCCACGGATTGATAAACCTTAGGTCATCCACTTGAGGGAAAATTGCTACTGTCCTACAAAACTCTGCGCTTGGAGGCCCAACACGAGTCTACAAGAATAAGTTGTGTAGTAGACATCAAGCTCTTTTCTGGCGCCGTTGCCGGGGATGTGAGTGCTTGAAGGTATATCTTTAGATCTTGCAATCGAATCTTTTAGTTTCTTGTTTTATCACTAGTTTGGTTTTATAAAAAGAAAACTACAAAAAAAATGGAATTGAGGTTACCTCATATTATTCGTCTTTATAATGTCTTCCGTGAAAATGATGGAAAGGAAAATTGTGCTTAATTGATAGAAGAAGAATTCAATAAAATGTTTGCCATAAAATCTTTGAATGATGAGCACGATTGCAATGTTGTTAGTATGAATTCTATGAGTATCCGTGATGCTAATGATATACAAAGCCACAAGCTTGGGGATGCTATGTTTGATGAAGATGATATTTTTAGTCCCCCAAGTTTTGATGAGAATATTTATTATGATGATTGCATGCCTCCTATCTATGATGATTATTGTGATGACATGTATGCTATAACGAATAATTATAAATATGAAACTTGTCATCATGATTTTAATTTTCAATTGGATTATGCCAATCAAGTATCTCATGATAGTTATTTTGTTGAGTTTGCTCCCACTATTATGAACGAGAGGAAAATTGCTTGTGTGGTGAGTAATAAAAATTCTATGCTTACGTATCATGACAAGAATGCTTTATGTGATGGATATATTGTTGAATTTCTTCATGATGCTACTGAAAATTATTATCAGGGAGGATCATATGCTTGTAGGTGTTGCAATAATATCAAGTTTCCTCTCCATGTGTTGAAAGTTTTGAAGTTATGCTTGTTTTGCCTTCCTATGCTAGTTGATTCTTGCTCCCATAAACTATTTGCTCACAAAATACCTATGCATAGGAAGTGGGTTAGGCTTAAATGTGTTTGATATATTTCTCATGATGCTCCCTTTACGTTTCAATTCTTTACTTCTATGTGAGCATCATTCAAAATTATCATGCCTAGCTAAATGCTTTAAAGAAAAGCACTTGTTGGGAGGCAACCCAATATGTATCCTTTCTGTTTTAGTGTGTTCACATGATTAAGCTATTGTAGTAATCATGTTTTATATGTTTTCTTTCAATAAAGTGCCAAGCAAAACCTTTGGGATAGTGTGGATACTTGTTGATTCAATTCTGTGCAAAAACAGAAACTTTTGCCTCCAGTGTTTAATTTCCTAGATTTTACTGGAGCTTCAAAAAATTCTGAACTTTTTACACAGTATTTATATGCAAATTATTGACGTTTTACTAATTTTTCAGAATTTTTAGAGTTCCATAAATATGGTAGTTGCTCAGATCATTACAGACTGTTCTGTTTTTGACAGATTCTGTTTTCAATGCATAGTTTGCTTGTTTTAATGTTTCCGTAGCTTATATTATGAGATATAAATTGTGGAAATGATAGAATACAGTAGGAATTATATGGGAACAATTTTGAATCTTGTCTTGGACAATACCTAAGTGATGGTTTATTTATTTTTTATCATACTAACCTATCTCACGAAGTTCCGTTAAGTTTTGTGTGATTGAAGTTTTCAAGTTTTGGGTGAGATATCGATATGAGGAGAATAAGGAGCGGCAAGACCCTAAGCTTGGGGATGCCCAAGGCACCCCAAGTTAATATTCAAGGAACACCCAAGCAACTAAGCTTGGGGATACCCCTAAAAAAAAAACTAAGCTTGGGGATGCCCCGGAAGGCATCCCCTCTTTCGTCTTCAACACTATCGGTAACCTCACTCGGAGCTATATTTTTATTCGTCACATAATATGAGTTTTGCTTGGAGCATCATTTTATTCTGTTGATATTTTCTTGCTGCTATAAATAAGCATGTTTTGTATCTTCTAGTTCAATAAAATGCCAATTATAGCCTTTACCATGCTCAGTTTGCAAGTTCATGTGTTGCTGTTTGAAAACAGAAAGTTTTCTGTTATGTCCAGAATATTCCTGAATAGTCAGAACATGATAAAAATCTGAAATTTTTACACAGTAAGCATGCAAGAGTTCTCTGTCATGTGGTAGTTTTTCAGAATTTTTGGAGTTAGGTAAGTATGGATTCTTATTCCCCTTTTACAGACTGTTCTGTTTTGGCAGATTGCTGTTATAGTTGCAGTGTTTGCATATGTTTGCGTGTTTAATGTTTCTATTTGTGGATAGGAGTATTAAATATGAAGAGGAATTTAGTATGCAATGTTTGATTATAATTTTTTTGATTTTCTACAGTAGAGAATGTCAAGGTTTTGAGTTGATTTATACTAACTTATCTCACGAGTTCTTGTTGAGTTTTGTGTGGATGAAGTTTTTAAGATTTAGAGAAACCGTGATATGAGAGGAATTAAGGAGACACAAGAGTTCAAGCTTGGGGATGCCCAAGGCTCCCAAAGTTAATATTCCAAGAAGTATCAAGCATTCAAGCTTGGGGATGCCCCGGTAGGCATCCCATCACTTTTCTTCATCAACTATCGGTTAGTCTCGATTGAACCCAAGTTTTTACTTGTTCACATAAAGTGTGCTATACTTGGTTGTGTCTTTGTTTTGCTTGCTGTTTGAATAAAATATCAAGATCTGAAACTTTTTAAATGAGAGAGACAGTCCTCACATAGCTACTTAATTGTTTCACTACTCATTGATCTTCGCTTATATATTTTGGAGTAGTTTGTCATTAATTCTCATGCTTCACTTATATCTTTTTGAGAGTTAATAATAGTAATGGTAATTTGCACAAGATATGAATTTGGTCCCAAGATGATGAATATTCGAGAGGGATATAATAAAAACTTTCATATAGATCATTGGATATGATAAGTGTGATTCCTTGCAATGAAAATAATGAAAGAGATCATATGCTAATCTTATGAAAAGTAATGACATTACATAAAGAAAAGTATAAGTGGTAAAATTTATTGGAGGTTAACAAGCATAGCATTAGTCAATGATGCAATTCATGAAAAATTTAATAAGGGAAGGGAAGATTCACATGCAAATATACTATCTTGGACATCTTTTATGATTGTGAGCCCCCATTTAGTATTTTATGTCAAAGTGTTGACGTTGGACAAGGAAGACAACGTAATGAATTATGTTTGTTCATATTCACATATAAGTTATATTGTTATAGATCCTCCAACATGTGGTGCTTGCCCAATATCTTTGCTAGCCAAAAATCCGCACCAAGTAGAGATACTACTTGTGCATCCAAAACCCTTAAACCCAGTTTCTTCCCATGAGTGTCCACCTTATCTACCTATGGATTGAATAAGATCCTTCAAGTAAGTTGTCATCGGTGCAAAAAGCAATAAAAATTGCCTCTAAATATGTCTGAACTTTTATTGTAAGGGAAATAAGCGTTGTACGAACTTGTGATGGTAAAGAAATAAAAGCGACGGACTGCATAATAAAGGTTGCTATCACAAGGGCAATATAATGTGCCATTCCTTTGCATTAAGGGCTTGTGCATTCAACAACAAAAAGCCCATGACAACCTCTGCGTCCCTCTACAAAGGGCCTATCCTTTACTTTTATGTATTTACTTTTTATGCAAGAGTCAATAGTGTTCTCCTCTTCTTCCTTTTTATTTTTCTCTTTTGCAAGCATCATGTGGTGGGGAAAGATCAAGGCACATATATCCAGTTGGATATGAGTGATCATGAGTTATTATTGTTGACATCACCCTTGAGGTCAATAAGTTGGCAGGCGAAATCACAAGCCCCTATCTTTCTATGTGTCTGGCTAAAACTTTTGCTCCATATATATGTCGTGAGTGTTAGCAATCATAGAAGACTAAATGATGGTTGAGTATGTGGACTTGCTAAAAAGCTCCTACATGAGACCCTTCCTGAAAATATGATGAATTGCAATTGCATTGTTGACTAGAATAGTTTGTTAGTTTCCAAGAAAGTTTATGCCTTATACTTCATTGTTGTGATGAATTGTTACTTCCTCATGAGAAGTTTTATGATAATAAATATTGCTGTTATAATAATGATCTTGCTTTGAATTATTCAATTCCAATGTCCATGCAACAAAAGAAAAGATTATATGATGATTATGATAGGTAGCATTCCACATCAAAATTTCTGTTTTTAATTGCTACTTTATCATGATGACTTTTATGAGAAAAAGTTGCTGTTATGATGCTAGGAAAAGTGATAGAAATTATCATTGATCAAACTTACGCACTATGCCAGCATTCACACTTCATAAATTATTTCTTTTATCATTTACCTACTTGAGGACGAGTAGGAATTAAGCTTGGGGATGCTGATACGTCTCCAACGTATCTATAATTTATGAAGTATTCATGCCATGTTTATTATAGTTTTGTGTGATTTTGGTGCACTTTTATATGGCTTTTATATGATTTTCATGGACTAACATATTGACCTAGTGCCCAGTGCCAGTTGCTGTTTTCTGCTTGTTTTTGGTTTTCCAGAAAATCTATATCAAATGAAGTCCAAATGCAGCGAAACTTTTTGACGATTTTTTCTGGAACATAAGAGACACTAGAAGCTTCGGGAGGTGGCCAGAAGACCCATAGGGGCCCCACGAGCCACCAGGGAGCGCCACTCCCCCCCAGGCGCGCCCTGGTGCCTCGTGGCCCCCCTGTGGCCCTTCTTCGTGTGATTCCAACGCCAAAAAATCATATATATTCAGAAACCCCCGAAAGTTAACCTAGATGAGTTTTTACGCCGCCGCAAGCCTCTGTACCAAGGAGATCCCATCTGGAGCCCTTTTCCGGCACCCTGCCGGAGGGGGGAATCATCACCGGAGGCCATCTTCATCATCCCGATGGTCTCCATGACGAGGAGGGAGTAGTTCACCCTCGGGGCTGAGGGTTTGTACCAGTAGCTATGTGTTTTATCTCTCTCTCGCGCGTTCTTGATTTGGCACGATCTTGATGTACCGCGAGCTTTGTTAATATAGTTGGATCATATGGTGTTTCTTCCCTCTCTATCCTTGTTGTGATGAATCAAATCTTTTCCCTTTGAGGTTTCGTTATTGTCGGATTGAATATTTCAGATTTGAGAACACTTGATGTATGTCTTGCATATGAATACCCGTGGTGACAATGGGGTATTATATTGATTCACTTGATATATGTTTTGGCATTCAACTCGAGGATTCCTGCGCTGACATTGGGGTAATCTATGCATAGGGGTTGATGCATGTTTTCATTATCTTTTCTCTGATAGAAACTTTGGGGTGCTTGTGATAGCCTGGCTTATTAGGGATGATAGACTACTCATATCAATAAGGAATTCCTTCTTTTCCGGGAGCCCATTCGGAAAGAACTCCAAAGTTAAGCGTGCTCAGCTTGGAGTAATTTCAGTATGGGTGACCGACCGGGAAGTTCGTCCCGGGTGCGCATGAGTGAGGACAATGTGCGCAGGAAAGACTTGTATTGATCTGTGGGGCCAGTCTAGATCCTGCCAGGAGTAACGACCACCGGCGGGGTTGTCCGGGGCCTTATAAGTTGGTATCAGAGCCGACCTTCGCGGTTACTCATATGGTATCAGAGCCGACCTTCGCGGTTACACGAATGTTTGCGGGCCAGGTGTGCGGTCATGTTGTGCATGACGTTTGTGACCCATCATGGCACAGGGCATGGCACATGTGCCGGACTGCTCGCACAGACGTATGTGCCAAGAGGGAACGTTCCTGTGGCCCGACGAGGACGTCGGTTCCTCTGAGTGGGGGTGTATGTGATAGCCTGGCTTATTAGGGATGATAGACTACTCATATCAATAAGGAATTCCTTCTTTTCCGGGAGCCCATTCGGAAAGAACTCCAAAGTTAAGCGTGCTCAGCTTGGAGTAATTTCAGGATGGGTGACCGACCGGGAAGTTGGTCCCGGGTGCGCACGAGTGAGCACAAAGTGCGCTGGAAAGACTAGTATTGATCTGTGGGGCCAGTCTAGATTCCGCCAGGAGTAACGACCACCGACGGGTGTGTCCGGGGCGTTAGAGTGCTCCTTGGTGTTCTTTGTGTGGATTGAATATTATGATTATGAAGTTGTTTGATGCATATCGTATAATCAACTCACGGATACTTGTGGTGACATTGGAGTATCTAGGTGACATTAGAGTTGGTTTATGTGTATCATATGGTGTTATTTTAGTACGAACTCTAGGGCTGTTTGTGACACTTATAGGAATAGCTCCATAGATCGATCGGAAAGGATAACTTTGAGGTGATTTCGTACCCTACAAACAATTTCTATCTTATGTTCTCCGCTAATAGGAACTTGGGAGTGATTCTTTATCGCACGTTGAGGGATGGTTATATGATCCAATTAAGTTAGCATTGTTGAGAGATTGCACTAGTGAAAGTATGAACCCTAGGCCTTGTTTTTAAGCATTGCAATACCGTTTGTGCTCACTTTTGTTACTTGCTACCTTGCTGTTTTTATATTTTCAGATTACAAAAACCTATATCTACTATCCATACTACACTTTTATCACCATCTCTTCGCCGAACTAGTGCACCTATACAATTTACCATTGTATTGGGTGCTTTGGGGACACAAGAGATTTCTTGTATTTGGTTGCAGGGTTGTTTGAGAGATACCATCTTCAATCTACGCCTCCCACGGATTGATAAACCTTAGGTCATCCACTTGAGGGAAAATTGCTACTGTCCTACAAAACTCTGCGCTTGGAGGCCCAACACGAGTCTACAAGAATAAATTGTGTAGTAGACATCAGCTACTCACCGGTAACAAACCCCAAGTTGGATACTTTCGATTATTTGGCTCAAAGTGTTACATTCTTGATAAACGTCGTCGTTCAAAATTTGCTCCAAAAGCTCATGAAGGTTTCCTACTCGGTTATGGATCGAACTCTCACACCTACCGTGTCTACAATAACCTCCCTCAAAAAGTTAAGGAGACGGTAGATGTGAAGTTTGATGAGACTAATGGCTCGCAAGTCGAGCAATTGCCAATTAATGTAGGAGATCAAGAACCATCGGAAGCAATCCAAGACTTGTCTATTGGCAAGATTCGCCCCATGGAGGTGAAGGAGAGTACTTCGTCTACTCAAGTGGAAGCCCCCACTTCACGTCAAGGAGATCCACAAGTTGACATGGAGGCATCCACAAGTGGTACTCGTCAAGACGAAGAGAATGAGGAAGTGCAACAAGAAGATCCACCACAACCTCCTTCTCCAGCACCTCAAGAGAACGACAACAACAACAACAACAACAACAATGAGGAAGACAATGATGATGATGATGAGGGAGCCTCACCACGACCCAAGCAAAAGCTACCTCGAGTTAGAGCAAGAATCATCCCGTGGAACAAATTCTTGGTGACATCACATCCGGGAGAATCACTCGCTCTAAATCTTGTTTGGCTAACTTTTGTGTGCATTACTCATTTATCTCTAGTATTGAACCTATGAAGGTAGAAGAAGCTCTCGAAGACATGAAGAACTACACAACTTCGAGAGGAATCAAGTTTGGACGTTGGTTGAGAAGGCCAAAGATGAGCAAAACGTCATCAAAACCAAATGGGTGTTTCGGAACAAGCAAGATGAGGACGGACAAGTTGTACGCAACAAGGCTCGCCTAGTGGCTCAAGGCTACACACAAGTCGAAGGTATGGACTATGGTGAGACCTATGCCCCCGTTGCTAGACTTGAGTCCATTCGCATTCTTCTTGCTTATGCCAATCACCATGATATCACCCTTTATCAAATGGATATTAAAAGTGCTTTCTTGAACGGTGAAATTGAGGAGGAAGTTTATGTCAAACAACCTCCCGGCTTTGTTAATCTCAAGAAACCAAACCATGTTTACAAACTTTGTAAAGCTCTTTATGGTCTCAAGCAAGCCCCTAGAGCTTGGTACAAATGCTTAACAAAGTTTCTTCTTGAAAAGGGTTTTGAAATTGGAAAAATTGATTCAACCTTATTCACTAAAAGAGTTAATGGAGAACTATTTGTATGCCAAATATATGTTGATGATATCATTTTTGGATCTACTAATCCTTCTTTTAGTAAAATTTTTGGAAGGTAGATGTAGGAGAAGTATGAGATGTCTATGATGTGTGAACTCAAATTATTCCTTGGTTTGCAAATCAAGCAAATTAAGAGGGTACCTTTGTTTCTCAAACAAAGTATACCAAGGACTTATTCAACAAGTTCAACATGCAAGAAAGTAAAGGTATGAAAACTCCCATGCCTACTAGCGGACATCTTGACTTGATTATGGATGGCAAACCAGTTGATCAAAAGGTTTACCGATCTATGATTGGTTCACTATTATATCTATGTGCCTCCCATCCCAACATTATGCAAAGTGTGGGCATGTTTGCACGTGATGTCTACTACACAACTTATTCTTGTAGACTTGTGTTGGGCCTCCAAGCGTAGAGTTTTGTAGGACAGTAGCAATTTTCCCTCAAGTGGATGACCTAAGGTTTATCAATCCGTGGGAGGCGTAGGTTGAAGATGGTCTCTCTAAAACAACCCTGCAATCAAAATACAAGAAATCTCCTGTGTCCCCAACACACCCAATACAATGGTAAATTGTATAGGTGCACTAGTTTAGCGAAGAGATGGTGATACAAGTGTAGTATGGATAGTAGATATAGGTTTTTGTAATCTGAAAATAAAAAAAACAGCAAGGTAGCAAGTGATAAAACGGAGCACAAACGGTATTGCAATGCTTGAAAACAAGGCCTAGGGTTCATACTTTCACTAGTGCAACCTCTCAACAATGCTAACATAATTGGCTCATATAACAATCCCTCAACGTGCGACAAAGAATCACTCCAAAGTTCCTATTAGCAGAGAACATAAGATAGAAATTGTTGTAGGGTACGAAACCACCTCAAAGTTATCTTTTCCAATCAATCTATTGAGCCATTCCTATAAGTGTCACAAACAGCCCTAGAGTTCGTACTAGAATAACACCATATGATACGCATCAACCAACTCTAATGTCACCTAGATACTCCAATGTCACCACAAGTATCCGTGAGTTGATTATGCAATATGCATCAAACAACTTCAAATTCATAATATTCAATCCACACAAAGAACTTCAAAGAGTTCCCCAAGATTTCTACCAGAGAAAGTAGGACGAAAACGTGCATCAATCCCTATGCATAGATTACCCCAATGTCACCTCGGGAATCCGTGAGTGGAGTGCCAAAATATACATCAAGTGAATCAATATAATACCCCATTGTCACCACGGTTATTCATATGCAAGATATAAATCAAGTGTTCTCAAATCCATAAAAGTATTCAATCCGATAATAGTGAAACCTCAAAGGTAAAAACTCAATTCATCACAGCAAGATAGAGAGGGAAAACACCATATGATCCAACTATATTAACAAAGCTCGCGGTACATCAAGATCGTGCCAAATCAAGAACACGAGAGAGAGAGAGAGAGAGATCAAACACATAGCTACTAGTACATACCCTCAGCCCCGAGGGTGAACTACTCCCTCCTGGTCATGGAGACCGCCGGGATGATGAAGATGGCCTCCGGTGATGATTTCCCCCTCCGGCAGGGTCCCGGAAAAGGGCTCCAGATGGGATATCTTGGGTACAGAGGCTTGCGGCAGCGTAGTCAAAGTTCTAGGGTTATTTCTGGGGGTTTCTCTATTTATAAGAATTTTTGGCATTGGAATCACGCGAAGATGGGCTAAGATGGGCCCACGAGGTACCACGGCGCTCTTGACCCCCCCAGGCGCGCGGTGGTGGCTTGTGTGCACCTCGTAAGGCTTCTGGTCCTTCCACGAAGCTTCGGGGGTCTCTTTTGGTCCAAAAAAAATCGTCAAAAAGTTTCGCTGCATTTGGATTTTGTTTGATATGGATTTTCTGGAAAACCAAAAACAAGCAGAAAACAGCAACTGGCACTGGGCACTAGGTCAATATGTTAGTCCATAAAAATCATATAAAATCCATATAAAAGTGCACCAAAATCATACAAAACTATAATAAACATGGCATGAATACTTCATAAATTATAGATACGTTGGAGACGTATCAGCATCCCCAAGCTTAATTCCTGCTCGTCCTCGAGTAGGTAAATGATAAAAGATATAATTTATGAAGTGTGAATGCTAGCATAGTGCACAAGTTTGATCAATGATAATTTCAATCACTTTTTCTAGCATCATAACAGCAACTTTTTCTCATAAAACTCATCATGATAAAGTAGCAATCAATTCACATGTTATGGTTCAAACAATGCATTCTCTTGAAACTTAATAACCTATGTTCTTAGTCACCAAACAATTTCAATTCAACTTATCTTCAACAAAGTCTAAGTAAGAGCTCCACATACTCAATTATCATATAGTCTTCTATGATTGCTAGTACTCAAAGCATATTTTTAGAACAAATAGCATCCATCGAACATAGAGAAAGATAGGGGCTTATTGTTTCGCCTCCCAACTTATTTATCATAGAGATAATTGTCAACAATAATAATTCATGATCAAATATATTTGACAGGCCATATGTGCCTGGATCTTTCCCCACCACATGATGCTTGCCAACTAGAGAATAATTAAGATTGAAATGAGAAGTAATACTATTGACTCTTGCATAAAAGTAAATACATAAAGTAAAAGATAGGCCCTTCACAGAGGGAAGTAGAGGTTGTCATGCGCTTTTTATTTTTGGATGTGCAAGCCCTTAATGCAAAGGAACATCATGTTATATTGCCCCTTGTGATAGCAACCTTTATTATGCAGTCCGTCGCTTTTATTTCTTTACCATCACAAGTTCGTACAACGCTTATTTTCCCTTGCAATAAAAGATCATACATATTTTAGGAACAATTTTTATTGCTTTTTGCACCGATGACAACTTACTTGAAGGGTCTTATTCAATCCATAGGTAGATATGGTGGACACTCATGGGAAGAAATTGGGTTTAATGGTTTTTGGATGCACAAGTAGTATCTCTACTTAGTACGAATTTTTGGCTAGCAAAAGATCCTAAGCAAGCACCACATGTTGGAGGATCCATAACAATATAACTTCTATGCAAATATACCCAAACATAACTCATTACGTTGTCTCCCTTGTCCAACTTCAACTAATTTTCTCAAGGTTGAAAATAATTAATGGGTATTCACAATCATAAAAGATGTCCAAGATAATATATTTATATGTGAAAGTTCTCTTCCTTATACTAATCATTCATGAATTGCTTGTATGACCAATATTGTGATTG
The DNA here is from genome assembly GCA_039707655.1 of Elymus sibiricus. Taxonomy (NCBI): domain Eukaryota; kingdom Viridiplantae; phylum Streptophyta; class Magnoliopsida; order Poales; family Poaceae; genus Elymus; species Elymus sibiricus. Next base: position 215,012,464 of record CM077670.1, read on the forward strand.
TCAAGCTTCAATAGATTTTACCTTCTAAACCCAATGTGAAGCTACTACTAGGCATGATACAAGCATATGAAGCTCACATTATTTCAACTTTATGATATTCAATTCATTCAACAATTTACTCTTAGGATATAAGTGAAGCACGAGAGTAAATGACAAACTACTCCAAAAAGATATAAGTGAAGACCAAATGAGTAGTTAAGTAAATAGGTAGCTATGTGAGGACTCTCTCTCATTTAAAAATTTCAGATATTGATAATTTTATTCAAACAGCAAAGAAAACAAATAAAATGACATTCCAAGAATAGCACATATCATGTGAAGAAGCAAAAACTTAGGCTCAACCAAAACTGACCGATAATTGTTTATGAAGAAAGGTGGGATGCCTACCGGGGCATCCCCAAGCTTAGATGCTTGAGACTTCTTGAAATATTAATTTGGGATTCCTTGGGCATCCCCAAGCTTGAGCTCTTGTGTCTCCTTAATTCCTCTCATATAACGGTTTCTCTAAATCTTAAAAACTTCATCCACATAAAACTAAACAAGAACTCGTGAGATAAGTTAGTATAAATCAATGCAAAACCATAACATTATCTACTGTAGCAAATCACAAAAATTATAATTAAACATTTTATACTAAATTCCTCTGCATATTTAATACTCCTATCCTCAAATAGAAACATTAAACAAGCAACATATGCAAACAATGCAACTATAACCGAAATCTGTCTAAATAGAACAGTCTGTAAAGGGTGAATAAGAATTCATACTTCCCTAACTCCAAAAATTCTGAAAAATTACCACGTGACAGATAACTCATGCATGCTTACTGTGTATAAATTTCAGATTTTTATCATGTTCTGACTATTCAGGAATATTCTGGACATAACAGAAAACTTTCTGTTTTCAAACAGCAGCACATGAACTTGCAAACTGAGCATGGTAAAGGCTATAATTGGCATTTTATTGAACTAAAAGATACAAAACATGATTATTGATAACATAAAGAAAATCGCAACAAAATAAAATGATGCTCCAAGCAAAACACATATCATGTGACGAATAAAAATATAGCTCCAAGTAAGGTTACCGATAATGTTGGGGCATCCCCAAGCTTATTTTCTTGGGTCTTCCTTGAATATTAACTTGGGGTGCCTTGGGAATCCCCAAGCTTAGGGTCTTGCCACTCCTTATTCTCCTCATATCGATATCTCACCCAAAACTTGAAAACTTCAATCATACAAAACTTAACGGAACTTGTGAGAGAGGTTAGTATGATAAAAATAAATCATCCACTTAGGTACTGTCAATACAAGATTCATAATTGTTCTCACATAATTCCTAATGTATTATATCATTTCCACAATTTATATTACTCAATATAAGCTATGGAAACACTAAAACAAGCAAACTATGCACCGAAAACAGAATCTGTCAAAAACAGAACAACATGTAGTGAGAGACTTAAAAACCATACTTATGTACCTCAAAAAATCTGAAAAATTAGGACAATGTAAAAAATTTGTAACCCAATTATCTGTCAAAATTTCAGAATTTTCTCACACTCCAGTACAGAATAGAAATTCTAGCACTGGACGCAAAAGTTTCTGTTTTTGCACAGAATCAAATCAACTATCATCCACACTATCCCAAAGGTCTTACTTGGCACTTTATTGAAATAAAACATATAAAAAATGATTACCACAGTAGATTAATCATGTGAACACAAAAAAAACAGTAGGGGTAAATGTTGGCTTGTCTCCTGATACGTCTCCAACGTATCTATAATTTATGAAGTATTCATGCCATGTTTATTATAGTTTTGTATGATTTTGGTGCACTTTTATACGGCTTTTATATGATTTTCATGGACTAACATATTGACCTAGTGCCCAGTGCTAGTTGCTATTTTCTGCTTGTTTTTGGTTTTCCAGAAAATCTATATCAAATGAAGTCCAAATGCAGCGAAACTTTTTGATGATTTTTTCTGGAACATAAGAGACACTAGAAGCTTCGGGAGGTGGCCAGAAGACCCACAGGGGCCCCACGAGCCACCAGGGCGCGCCACCCCCCCAGGCACGCCCTGGTGCCTCGTGGGCCCCCTGTGGCCCTTCTTCGCGTGATTCCAACGCCAAAAAACCATATATATTCATAAACCCCCGAAAGATAACCGAGATGAGTTTTTACGCCGCCGCAAGCCTCTGTACCAAGGAGATCCCATCTGGAGCCCTTTTCCGGCACCCTGCTGGAGGGGGGAAATCATCACCGGAGGCCATCTTCATCATCCCGGCGGTCTCCATGATGAGGAGGGAGTAGTTCACCCTCGGGGCTGAGGGTATGTACTAGTAGCTATGTGTTTGATCTCTCTCTCTCGTGTTCTTGATATGGCACGATCTTGATGTATCGTGAGCTTTGTTAATATAGTTGGATAATATGGTGTTTCTTCCCTCTCTATCCTTGTTGTGATGAATCGAATCTTTTCCCTTTGAGGTTTCGTTATTGTCGGATTGAATATTTCAGATTTGAGAACACTTGATGTATGTCTTGCATATGAATACCCGTGGTGACAATGGGGTATTATATTGATTCACTTGATGTATGTTTTGGCACTCAACTCGCGGATTCCCGAGGTGACATTGGGGTAATCTATGCATAGGGGTTGATGCACGTTTTCATTATCTTTTCTCCGATAGAAACTTTGGGGTACTCTTTGAAGTTCTTTGTGTGGATTGAATATTATGATTATGAAGTTGTTTGATGCATATCGAATAATCAACTCACGGATACTTGTGGTGACATTGGAGTATCTAGGTTACATTAGAGTTGGTTGATGCGTATCATATGGTGTTATTTTAGTACGAACTCTAGAGCTATTTGTGACACCTATAGGAATGGCTCAATAGATCGATCGGAAAGGATAACTTTGAGGTGGTTTCGTACCTTACAACAATTTCTATCTTATGTTCTCCACTAATAGGAACTTTGGAGTGATTCTTTATCACACGTTGAGGGATTGTTATATGATCCAATTATGTTAGCATTGTTGAGAGATTGCACTAGTGAAAGTATGAACCCTAGGCCTTATTTTTAAGCATTGCAATACCGTTTGTGCTCACTTTTGTTACTTGCTACCTTGCTGTTTTTATATTTTCAGATTACAAAAACCTATATCTACTATCCATACTACACTTTTATCACCATCTCTTCGCCGAACTAGTGCACCTATACAATTTACCATTGTATTGGGTGTGTTGGGGACACAAGAGATTTCATGTATTTGGTTACAGGGTTGTTTGAGAGATACCATCTTCAACCTATGCCTTCCACGGATTGATAAACCTTAGGTCATCTACTTGAGGGAAAATTGCTACTGTTCTACAAAACTCTGCGCTTGGAGGCCCAACACGAGTCTACAAGAATAAGTTGTGTAGTAGACATCAAGCTCTTTTCTGGCGCCGTTGCCGGGAAGGTGAGTGCTTGAAGGTATATCTTTAGATCTTGCAATCGAATCTTTTAGTTTCTTGTTTTATCACTAGTTTGGTTTATAAAAGAAAACTACAAAAAAAAAGGAATTGAGGTTGCCTCATATTATTCGTTTTTATCATGTCTTTCTTGAAAATGATGGATCGGTAAATTATGCTCAATTGATAGAAGAAGAATTTATTAAAATGTTTGGCATAAAATCTTTGAATGATGAGCATGATTGCAATGTTGCTAGTATGAATTCTTTGAATATCCATAATGCTAAAGATATGCAAAACTACAAGCTTGGGGATGCTATATTTGATGAATATGATATTTCTAGTCCCCCAAGTTTTGATGAGGAAATTTATTATGATGATGACATGCCTCCTATTTATGATGATTATAATTACAAAAGTGGATATAGAGAGGTCATGACTTTATTTAATAATGATTCCACTATTTTGGAAGAGGTTTCAGTTGATTATGACAACAAAGTTGCTATCTATGATGATTATTGTGATGACATGTATGCTGTAAAGAATAAGGATAACTATGAAACTTGTCATCATGATTTTAATTTTCAATTGGATTATGCCAATCAAGTGTCTCATGATAGTTATTTTGTTGAGTTTGCTCCGACTATTATGAATGAGAAATTTTCTTATGTGGAGAGTAATAAAAATTCTATGCTTATGGATCATGAAAAGAATGCTTTATGTGATAGCTATATTGTTGAGTTTCTTCATGATGCTACTGAAAATTATTTTGAGAGAGGAATATATGCTTCTACAAATTTCAACAACATCAAGTTTCCTCTCTTTATGTTGAAAATTTTGAAGTTATGCTTGTTTTGCCTTCCTATGCTAGTTGATTCTTGCTCCCATAAATTGTTTGCTCACAAAATCCCTATGCATAGGAAGTGGGTTAGGCTTAAATGTTCTAGTCATATGTTTCATGATGCTCCCATTGTGTTTCAATTCTTTACTTTTATGTGAGCATCATTGAAATCATCATGCCTAGCTAAAAAGGTATTAAAGAAAAGCGCTTGTTGGGAGACAACCCAACATTTACCCCTACTGTTTTTGTGTGTTCACATAATTAAGATACTGTGGTAATAATTTTTTATATGTTTTCTTTCAATAAAATGCCAAGTAAAACCTTTGGGATAGTGTGGAAACTTGTTGATTCAATTCTGTGCAAAAACAGAAACTTTTTCCTCCAGCGTTCAATTTCCCAGATTTTACTGGAGCGTCAAAAAATTCTGAAATTTTTACAAAGTATTGATATGCAAATTTTTGACGTTGTCCTAAGTTTTAAGAATTTTTAGAGTTCCAGAAGTATGGTAGTTGCTCAGATCATTACAGACTGTTCTGTTTTTGATAGATTCTGTTTTCAATGCATAGTTTGCTTGTTTTAATGTTTCCATAGCTTATATTATGGGATATAAATTGTGGAAATGATAGAATACAGTAGGAATTATATGGGAACAATTGTTAATCTTGTCTTGGACAGTACCTAAGTGATGGTTTATTTTTTATCATACTAACCTATCTCACGAAGTTTCGTTAAGTTTTGTGTGATTGAAGTTTTCAAGTTTTGGGTGAGATATCGATATGAGGAGAATAAGGAGTGGCAAGACCCTAAGCTTGGGGATTCCCAAGGCACCCCAAGGTGATATTCAAGGAAGACCCAAGCAACTAAGCTTGGGGATGCCCCGGAAGGCATCCCCTCTTTCGTCTTCAACATTATCGGTAACCTCACTTGGAGCTATATTTTTATTCGTCACATAATATGAGTTTTGCTTGGAGCGTCATTTTCTTCTATTAATATTTTCTTTGTGATATCAATAATCATGTTTTGTATCGTTAGTTCAATAAAATGCCAATTATAGCCTTTACCATGCTCAGTTTGCAAGTTTATGTGTTGCTGTTTGAAAATAGAAAGTTTTCTGTTATGTCTAGAATATTCCTGAATAGTCAGAACATGATAAAAATCTGAAATTTTTACACAGCAAGCATGCATGAGTTCTCTATTACGTGGTTAGTTTTCAGAATTTTTGGAGTTAGGGAAGTATGGATTCTTATTCCCCTTTTACAGACTGTTCTGTTTTGGCAGATTGCTGATATAGTTGCATTGTTTGCATATGTTTGCGTGTTTAATGCTTCTATTTGTGGATAGGAGTACTAATTATGAAGAGGCATTTAGTATGCAATGTTTGATTATAATTTTTGTGATTTTCTACAGTAGAAAATGTCGAGGTTTTGAGTGGATTTATACTAACATATCTCACAAGTTCTTGTCAAGTTTTGTGTGGATAAAGTTTTTGAAACTTAGGGAAACTACTATATGAGAAGAATTAACGAGACACAAGAGTTCAAGCTTGGGGATTCCCAAGGCTCCCCAAGTTAATATTCCAAGAAGTATCAAGCATTCAGGCTTGGGGATGCCCCGGTAGGCATCCCATCACTTTTCTTCATCAACTATCGGTTAGTCTCGATTGAACCCAAGTTTTTACTTGTTTACATAATGTGTGCTATACTTGGTTGTGTGTTTGTTTTGCTTGCTGTTTGAATAAAATATCAAGATCTGAAACTTTTTAATGAGAGAGAGTCCTTACATAGCTACTTAATGGTTTCACTACTCATTGATCTTCGCTTATATATTTTGGAGTAGTTTGTCATTAATTCTCATGCTTCACTTATATCTTTTTGAGAGTTAATAATAGTAATGGTAATTTGCACAAGATATGAATTTGGTCCCAAGATGATGAATATTCGAGACGGATATAATAAAAAAATTCATATAGATCATTGGATATGATAAGTGTGATTCCTTGCAATGAAAATAATGAAAAAGATCATATGCTAATCTTATGGAAAGTAATGACATTACATAAAGAAAAGTATAAGTGGCAAAATTTATTGGAGGTTAACAAGCATAGCATTAGTCAATGATGCAATTCATGAAAAAGTTAATAAGGGAAGAGAAGATTCACATGCAAATATACTATCTTGTACATCTTTTATGATTGTGAGCCCCCATTAAGTATTTTATGTCAAAGTGTTGACGTTGGACAAGGAAGACAACGTAATGAATTATGTTTATTCATATTCACATAGAAGTTATATTGTTATAGATCCTCCAACATGTGGTGCTTGCCCAATATCTTTGCTAGCCAAAAATTCCTACTAAGTAGAGATACTACTTGTGCATCCAAAAACCATTAAACCCAGTTTCTTGCCATGAGTGTCCACCATATCTACCTATGGATTGAATATGATCCTTCAAGTAAGTTGTCATCGGTGCAAAAAGCAATAAAAAATGCTCCTAAAATATGTATGATCTTTTATTGCAAGGGAAAATAAGCATTGTACGAACTTGTGATGGTAAATAAATAAAAGCGACAGACTGCATAATAAAGGTTGCTATCACAAGGGGCAATATAACGTGACGTTCCTTTGCATTAAGGGCTTGTGCATCCAACAACAAAAAGCGCATGACAACCTCTGCTTCCCTCTGCGAAGGGCCAATCCTTTACTTTTATGTACTTACTTTTTATGCAAGAGTCAATAGTGTTCTCCTCTACTTCCTTTTTATTTTTCTCTTTTGCAAGCATCATGTGGTGGGGAAAGATCTAGGCACATATATCCAGTTGGATATGAGTGATCATGAGTTATTATTGTTGACATCACCCTTGAGGTGAATAAGTTGGGAGGCGAACACAAGCCCCTATCTTTCTATGTGTCTGGCTGAAACTTTTGCTCCATATATATGTCGTGAGTGTTAGCAATCATAGAAGACTAAATTATGGTTGAGTATGTGGACTTGCTAAAAAGCTCCTACATGAGACCCTTCCTGAAAATATGATGAATTGCAATTGCATTGTTGACTAGAATAGTTTGTTAGGTTCCAAGAAAGTTTATGCCTTATACTTCATTGTTGTGATGAATTGTTACTTGCTCATGAGAAGTTTCATGATAATAAATATTGCTGTTATAATAATGATCTTACTTTGAATCATTCAAGTGCAATGTCCATGCAACAAAACAAAAGATTATATGATGATTATGATAGGTAGCATTCCGCATCAAAAATTTCTCTTTTTAATTGCTACTTTTTCATGATGAGTTTTATGAGAAAAAGTTGCTGTTATGATGCTAGGAAAAGTGATTGAAATTATTATTGATCAAACTTACGCACTATGCTAGCATTCACACTTCAGAAATTATTTCTTTTATCATTTACCTACTCGAGGACGAGCAGGAATTAAGCTTGGGGATGCTGACACGTCTCCAACGTATCTATAATTTATGAAGTATTCATGCCATGTTTATTATAGTTTTGTGTGATTTTGGTGCACTTTTATATGGATTTTATATGATTTTCATGGACTAACATATTGACCTAGTGCCCAGTGCCAGTTGCTGTTTTCTGCTTGTTTTTGGTTTTCCAGAAAATCTATATCAAATGAAGTCCAAATGCAGCGAAACTTTTTGACGATTTTTTCTGGAACATAAGAGACACTAGATGCTTCGGGAGGTGGCCAGAAGACCCACAGGGGCCCCACGAGCCACCAGGGCGCGCCACCCCCCAGGCGTGCCCTGGTGCCTCGTGGGCCCCCTGTGGCCCTTCTTCGCGTGATTCCAACGCCAAAAAATCATATATATATATTCAGAAACCCCCGAAAGTTAACTGAGATGAGTTTTTACGCCGCCGCAAGCCTCTGTACCAAGGAGATCCCATCTGGAGCCCTTTTCCGGCACCCTGCCGGAGGGGGGAAATCATCACCGGAGGCCATCTTCATCATCCCGGCGGTCTCCATGACGAGGAGGGAGTAGTTCACCCTCGGGGCTGAGGGCATGTACTAGTAGGTTTGTGTTTGATCTCTCTCTCTCCCTCTCTCGTGTTCTTGATATGGCACGATCTTGATGTATCGCGAGCTTTGTTAATATAGTTGGATCATATGGTGTTTCTTCCCTCTCTATCCTTGTTGTGATGAATCGAATCTTTTCCCTTTGAGGTTTCGTTATTGTCGGATTGAATATTTCAGATTTGAGAACACTTGATGTATGTCTTGCATATGAATACCCGTGGTGACAATGGGGTATTATATTGATTCACTTGATGTATGTTTTGGCACTCAACTCGCGGATTCCCGAGGTGACATTGGGGTAATCTATGCATAGGGGTTGATGCACGTTTTCATTATCTTTTCTCCGATAGAAACTTTGGGGTACTCTTTGAAGTTCTTTGTGTGGATTGAATTTTATGATTATGAAGTTGTTTGATGCATATCGAATAATCAACTCACGTATACTTGTGGTGACATTGGAGTATCTAGGTGACATTAGAGTTTGTTGATGCGTATCATATGGTGTTATTTTAGTACGAACTTTAGAGCTATTTGTGACACCTATAGGAATGGCTCAATAGATCGATCGGAAAGGATAACTTTGAGGTGGTTTCGTACCCTACAACAATTTCTAGCTTATGTTCTCCGCTAATAGGAACTTTGGAGTGATTCTTTATCACACGTTGATTGATTGTTATATGATCCAATTATGTTAGCATTGTTGAGAGATTGCACTAGTGAAAGTATGAACCCTAGGCCTTGTTTTTAAGCATTGCAATACCGTTTGTGCTCACTTTTGTTACTTGCTACCTTGCTGTTTTTATATTTTCAGATTACAAAAACCTATATCTACTATCCATACTACACTTTTATCACCATGTCTTCGCCAAACTAGTGCACCTATACAATTTACCATTGTATTGGGTGTGTTGGGGACACAAGAGATTTCTTGTATTTGGTTGCAGGGTTGTTTGAGAGATACCATCTTCAACCTACGCCTTCCACGGATTGATAAATATTAGGTCATCCACTTGAGGGAAAATTGCTACTGTCCTACAAAACTCTGCGCTTGGAGGCCCAACACGAGTCTACAAGAATAAGTTGTGTAGTAGACATCATCTCCCAACAAGCGCTTTTCTTTAATGCCTTTTTAGCTAGGCATGTTGATTTTAATGATGCTCACATAAAAAGTGAAGAATTGAAAAATAAAGAGAGCATCATGAATCATATGGCAAGCACATTTAATTCTAACCCATTTCCTATGCATAGGGATTTTGTGAGCAAACAAATTATGGGAGCAAGAATCAACTAGCATAGGAAGGCAAAACAAGTATAACTTCAAAGCTTTCAACACATAGAGAGGAAACTTGATATTATTGCAACACCTACAAGCATATGATCCTCTCTCATAATAATTTTCAGTAGCATCATGAAAAAATTCAACAATATATCCATCACACAAAGCATTCCTTTCATGATCCACATGCATAGAAATTTTATTATTCTCCACATAAGCAATTTTCTTCTCGTTCATAATAGTGGGAGCAAACTCAACAAAATAACTATCATGAGATACTTGATTGGCATAATCCAATTGAAAATTAAAATCACGATGACAAGTTTCATAGTTATCATTATTCTTTATAGCATACATGTCATCACAATAATCATCATAGATAGCAACTTTGTTGTCATAATCAATTGAAACCTCTTCCAAAATAGTGGAATCATCATTAAATAAAGTTGTGACCTCTCCAAATCCACTTTCATAAATATAATCATCATAAATAGGAGGCATGCTATCATCATAATAAATTTGCTCAACAAAACTTGGGGGACTAATAATATCATCTTCATCAAACATAGCATCCCCAAGCTTATGGCTTTGCATATCATTAGCATCATGGATATTCAAGGAATTCATACTAGCAACATTGCAATCATGCTTATCATTCAAAGATTTTATGCCAAACATTTTATTGAATTCTTCTTCTATCAATTGAGCACAATTTTCCGATCCATCATTTTCAAGAAAGACATTATAAAGATGAATAATATGAGGCAACCTCAATTCCTTTTTTTTGTAGTTTTCTTTTTATAAAACCAAACTAGTGATAAACAAGAAACAAACAGATTCGATTGCAAGATCTAAAGATATACCTTCAAGCACTCACCTCTCCGGCAACGGCGCCAGAAAAGAACTTGATGTCTACTACACAACTTATTCTTGTAGACTCGTGTTGGGCCTCCCAGCGCAGAGTTTTGTAGGACAGTATCAATTTTCCCTCAAGTGGATGACCTAAGGTTTATCAATCCATGGGAGGCGTTGGTTGAAGATGGTCTCTCTCAAACAACCCTGCAATCAAATACAAGAAATCTCTTGTGTCCCCAACACACCCAATACAATGGTAAATTGTATAGGTGCACTAGTTCGGTGAAGAGATGGTGATACAAGTGTAGTATGGGTAGTAGATATAGGTTTTTGTAATCTGAAAATAAAAAAACAGCAAGGTAGCAAGTGATAAAACAGAGCACAAACGGTATTGCAATGCTTGAAAACAAGGCCTAGGGTTCATACTTTCACTAGTGCAATCTCTCAACAATGCTAACATAATTGGATCATATAACAATCCCTCAACGTGCGACAAAGAATCACTCCAAAGTTCCTATTAGCGGAGAACATAAGATAGAAATTGTTGTAGGGTACGAAACCACCTCAAAGTTATCTTTTCCGATCAATCTGTTGAGCCATTCCTATAAGTGTCACAAACAGCTCTAGAGTTCGTACTAGAATAACACCATATGATACGCATCAACCAACTCTAATGTCACCTAGATACTCCAATGTCACCACAAGTATCCGTGAGTTGATTATACGATATGCATCAAACAACTTCAGATTCATAATATTCAATCCACACAAAGAACTTCAAAGAGTGCCCCAAGATTTCTACCGGAGAAAGTAGGACGAAAACGTGCATCAACCCCTATGAATAGATTACCCCAATGTCACCTTGGGAATCCGCGAGTTGAATGCCAAAACATACATCAAGTGAATCAATATAATACTTGTCACGCCCAATATGCGGTCCTATTCTCAAGGGACTCAAAAATCCCACTAAGGATAGAAGCGCATATCGGAGACGCTTCGCAAGGTGGATATCGTTACATCATACCATGTACTGAACAGATGAGAATACGAGATAAAGGCTTACACTCGCGACAAGCTATAGCATTAATACATGAATACAACAGTACAACAAACATCATACAGAAGAGCAGGATCCGACTACGGATGAAATCAAATGAAAAAGAAGAACGACGTCCACCCTGCTAATCCCAGCCTGCCAACCGGGAACCCATCCTATGATCGACGAAGAAGAAGAAGCAGAAGAAGAACTCCAAAAGCAAACTTGCATCGCTCTCACGTCAAAGCATCGCTTTACCTATACCTGCAACTGTTGTTGTAATAATCTGTGAGCCACGAGGACTCAGCAATCCCATAACCATGGGTAACAAGACTATCAAAGCTTAAATGGGTATGGAAGGGTAAGGTGGTGAGGTTGCAGCAAGCACTAAGCATTGTATGGTGGCTACCTTACGAGTACAAGAATAAGGAGAGTAAACTACGCATAACGGTCGCAAACTAATAATGATCAAGAAGTGATCCTGAACACCTACTTACGAGTCAAACATAACCCCACCGTGTTCTCTTCCCGAACTCCCTCGAAAAGAGACGATCACGGTTACGCACGCGGTTGGTGTATTTTAATTAGAATTAGTGTCAAGTTCTCTACAACCAGAGGTTATAAATTTCCAAGTCGCCACATAACCACGGGCACTGCTTCGCGAAAGATTTAACCCTGCAGGGGTGCTCCAAGTAGTCCATTATAAATTACCACACGCATCCGATGAAACATCCTCACACCATGATAACACGATGCTTACGATAAGGAATCCCGATGGACAAGCCACTCGTAACAGGCAAAACTAAACCAGCAAGACCTCCCGGTGAGCCAGATCTGTGTCTAGAGCCGCGCGCACTCTGTCTATGGGCATCATCCGTCTATGCATAGTGGACGGTAGCCAAAATAACCCGAGTTGCCCCGAGGCGGCTCTGCCGACTGCTAGGTAGGTGGACCAACAGTTGTGTTTTGCCGCTGGCCCTAGTTATGTTGGAATTAAAAGAGTCCCTGAGGTGGCGACCCTCTATGCATTAATTATTAGGTTCATGTTGGCAAATGTTTAAACCAATGTTGGGCCTTGCTGGAGAAGTCTTATCCTAAAACAAGTGATCAGGGGGGTTCCCATATGCCCCACATGTGTTAGAAGCGCTCATCAAGGAACATAACACCGGTATTACGGAAACTAGGGCGGCATGAGTGGAACAAAACACTAGGCAAAAGGCTGAGCCTTCCACCCACAACCAAGTATATAGATGCATTAATTAAATAAGAGATATTGTGATATCCCAACATATCCATGTCCCAACATGGAACAACCTGCAACTGCACCTGCAACTAGCAACGCTATAAGAAAGGGGCTGAGCAAAGCAGTAACATAGCCAAACAACGGTTTGCTGGGTAAGGGTGTTAGAGGCTGTATCATGGTATATGGGAGGCTGACATATATGTGGTAGGAAGCGCGACATAGCGATAGCAATGAGACAACTAGCAAGCAAAGATAGTAGAGGTATCCAAGGTCATGATCATCTTGTCTGAAATCCCGCTATGAAGAAGATCGAATCCATGAAGAAGACGAACACGCGTAGTCGAACGAATCCTCACACTTCGCAACATAACCGGAGCTATCAAGAAGAAGCACAACCGGAAAGAAGCAAACATCATGGTAAACACACAGTCATAAACATGGCATGATGCACAACCAAGTATGATGCATGTCCGGTTTAAAGATGCATGGCATGGCAAAGCGCAACAAACAAATACTACACATTAAGTGAAGATCAATATGCAACGAGTTGCATATTGACGAAACTCCACGTTTGAATTATTTAGTTCACTTCCGTTTATGTACTCAACCATTTCAAATGTTGTTAAATATGGCAAGAGATGAAGCATAAGCAATCCATACAACTAGGCAAGTTTAAATGAGGCCGGAAACACAAATAATAATTCCGGAAGGTCCCCATATGCAAATTTCGAAATTGGTACTGATCTGAATTAAACACAATGTTAAAGTGGTTAAACAGCAAGTTAACATGCACCATGATGATCTACATGTTTTTCTAGTCAAGTTACATATGTAGAACATTTAATTCGGAGCTACGGTCTAGAAGATATGAGCTAAACAAGTTTAACATGGCAATAATGCAAAAATGCATGCAAACATCCACCACAAACACTCAAACCAAGGATGCAACATGACAATATGAAACTACACACAAATCTACGCAAGTTTCATATAGGGCATGATCAAAACGGAGCAACGGTAAAACTATTACAATCAACACAAGTTGTATTAACAATCTGCCCAAAACAGCAACATGACACTTTACAAGCATCAAAACAGCAAGCTACATTGCTAGAACATGGCATAAAATGGCATGTCATGGTAGTACATAGCATGGAGCTCAAATCATTCAACATGGGCATAATCATAGGAGCAATAGATTCAAGGCAATCATCAAAACAATATGCAACTATGAAACACGCTGATTCTAGAAAATCTGGGATGCAACAGTTATATCATGATGCTGACTTGGGACGCACATAACAGCAAGCAAAGCAATTTTACTATTTATGAAATTGACATGGGCATGCTGTAGACATGGCAATCTTCAAATTACTCCATTGGCACAAAGTTATAGGATGCACAGATTAATTGCTATGATTTTTACAAAATGGAACATTCTGTTAACAGGATGACAGTTTTAACATGATCGCAACTTGAGAGCAACAAAGAGACATGCTACAGCAAGATTACATGGCAACCAAGGGCATGGCATCAAAGTACACATCACATAGGCCAAATCACATGAAGGAATCATATGCATATGAGCTCTAGATTAGTGGCAACCATCAAGCAAAGTTGGCAAGTTTTATCACAGACAGTTTTGACTTAAACAACAACATTAACTAGGCATGTTTACAAGCTCATGGCAGTCACATCATGGCATGAAATAAATACTAACATCAAGAAGACATGAAAATGCCCCAAAGACATGTTGACAAGATGCTCATATGACATTTGCATTAAATCACACAAAAATGACAAAATGACACACATTAACAGTTTACTGCAGTAACATCATGAGGCACTTTTGCAATAGAGATTATGACATGTATATGAGTCCTAATATGCATGCAACAGCAACCATCATGTAGAGCACGAAGAGTAGACCAATTTACATATAAGGATCATCATCATAGGATGCACAGGTAAAGAGGTACAAGCACCACAAAATGCATATATGATGCAAAAAATACAGGGACGGTGAAAATCTGGACCTCGCAGGAAACGAGACGGGACGGATCCGGGACAGAGCGGTCCACGGGGCCGCTTGGATGGAGGGACAACGGGATCCGGGACGAGGCGGTCCCGCGGACGAGGCCGGCCGGGCTGGGCAGAGGCAGGCCATGGCGGCGGCGACCGGCGATGGCGAGGCGGTGGATCCGGCGAGGAGGGAGGCCGGGGAGGCAGGGCGAGGCGGGTCCGGCCGTCTCCTGCCCGGATCTGGTAGGAGACAGGGCCGGCGGCTAGCTGCGGGGCGCGGCGGAGCCGGACGGCGCAGGGGCGCGCGGCTCAGACGACGGCAGCGCTGCGAGGCGGCGTGGTCCGGCGTGGGCGCGGGGAGGCGGCGGCGAGGTACGGTGGTGGCTCGGCGGCGCGGCGAGGCGTGGTGGTGGCTCGGCAGCGCGGCGAGGCGGCGGCAGCAGGCGGCGGTGCGGCGAGGCGCGGGCGGCGCGGGCACTCGGCCCGGATGCGGCCCGGGGTGGGCCCGCGATGGGCTCGGCGGGCCGTGCGTTGGGAGGCGCGGGGAGGACAGGTGGCGGCGCACGAGTGGCTCGCGGTGGCGGCGCAGGCCGTGGCTGGTTGCCAAGTGGCGGGGTGCGGCTGGGCTGCACCGGAATTCGAGCAGAAGGGGTGAGATGGCGGCGGCTGGGTTGGAGGGGCGCGGAAATTGAGGCGGAAGCTAGGGTTTCCAAAAATGAAGGGCTAGGCCTTCCTTTTATAGGCAGGAGGGCTAGATGGAGGGGGTTTGAGGCCGTTTTTGAGCCGTTCGATCTAGATCGGACGGCTCCGGTCGGAGGGGGGCTAGGCTGGGCTAGGTGGGCTGTGTAGGAGGATGTCGGCTGAGAAGAGAGGGAGGATGGCAGCCCGACACGGTTTTTGGAACACCGAAAACGTCCGACGTTTTATCCGGCTATAGTGCCGCTATAGGTTATCCGTTGGGGCTTCAAACGACCTCCGAATGGAACGAAATTTGGCAGGCGGTCTACCTATAACATAATAAGACCGCACGTCAACTTTCAACCCATTCCTAGAACATTTTTATCCCACTTATAAAATAATATTTCGGAGGTGCCGCGGGCGCGTGCGAGTGTGTCGGGTCTCGAAACGGACAACGGAAGGGACGCGGAGAAGCCGGCAACTAAGAACGGATGCAAGTTTTATGAAAACATGTAGATGAAATTCACATGATGACATGGCAAGGTGCAACAAGCAAATGAATCACATGGTAACGACAAAAAATAAATGGAAGGAATCTGGAGCATCGGTCTCGGGGCGTCACAATAGCCCATTGTCACCACGGGTATTCATATGCAAGACATACATCAAGTGTTCTCAAATCCATAAAAGTATTCAATCCGATAATAGTGAAACCTCAAAGGTAAAAACTCAATTCATCACAACAAGATAGAGAGGGAAAACACCATATGATCCAACTATATTAACAAAGCTCGCGGTACATCAAGATCGTGCCAAATCAAGAACACGAGAGAGAGAGAGAGAGAGATCAAACACATAGCTACTAGTACATACCCTCAGCCCCGAGGGTGAACTACTCCCTCCTCGTCATGGAGACTGCCGGGATTATGAAGATGGCCTCCGGTGATGATTTCCCCCTCCGGCAGGGTGCCGGAAAAGGGCTCCAGATGGGATCTCTTGGGTACAGAGGCTTACGGCGGCGTAGTTAAAGTTCTAGGGTTATTTCTGGGGGATTCTCTATTTATAAGAATTTTTGGCGTTGGAATCACGCGAAGATGGGCTAAGATGGGCCCATGAGGTACCACGGCGCTCTTGCCCCCCCAGGCGCGCGGTGGTGGCTTGTGTGCACCTCGTAAGGCTTTTGGTCCTTCCACGAAGCTTCGGGGGACTCTTTTGGTCCAAAAAAAATCGTCAAAAAGTTTCGCTGCATTTGGACTTCGTTTGATATGGATTTTCTGGAAAACCAAAAATAAGCAGAAAACAGGAACTGGCACTGGGCACTAGGTCAATATGTTAGTCCATAAAAATCATATAAAATCCATATAAAAGTGCACCAAAATCATACAAAACTATAATAAACATGGCATGAATACTTTATAAATTATAGATACGTTGGAGACGTATCAACACGTTACCAAGCGGCACCAAAGGAATGTCATCTTAAGGACATGAAAAGAATTGTGAGGTACTTGTTACATACACCAAACTTTGGCATTTGGTATCCCAAAGGATCCTCTTTTGATCTTGTTGGCTACTCCGATTCGGACTATGCCGGAGACAAGGTTGATAGAAAATCCACTTCGGGTACATGTCAATTTCTTGGTAGATCTCTTGTGTCTTGGTCTTCCAAGAAGCAAAATTCGGTATCTCTATCTACCGCCGAAGCGGAATACATCGCCGCCGGATCATGTTGTGCTCAATTGTTATGGATGACACAAACTCTCAAAGATTATGGGGTACATGTGAAACATGTTCCATTACTTTGTGACAATGAGAGTGCTATTAAGATTGCACACAATCCCGTGCAACATTCTCGAACTAAGCACATTGAAGTTCGTCATCACTTTATTCGAGATCATGTTGCTAAAGGTGACATTGACCTTAAGCATGTTCGTACCAACAAACAATTGGTGGATATCTTCACTAAACCTCTTGATGAGAAGATATTTTGCCACTTGAGAAGTGAGTTGAATATCATTGATGCCTCCAACGTGAACTAAAAACTCACTTGGATGCATGCAAGGGCATGAGTTTTCATGACTAATCCTTGATATTTCTCCTATGATGATCATTTCACATCTTGGATACATTGCTCCTTGTATTGCATTTAACCTCCTTGTCGGTACTTGGATAAGCTTCTTGTCACAAGATTGCATCCCACTCTTATCTTGAGCAATCTTGCATGAACCAAGTAACAAGGACCTATGTGTTGTGTTCAAGGAACAAGACAACAACAAAATATCCTTTGACAACATTTGATAATTCACTTTCACACTTGTCATTTTGGATATACATGTTGTTCCTTACAAGACTAACACATGTAGGAAGATGAACTACAAAAGAAGAAGGATTGCTCCCAACTTCCATCATGAGCATCCACAACAAGTTCAACTACATGACAAAGTCAACAACAACCAAACCCAATGTAAGTAAGCACATCTTAGAGAAGCTTTACTCAAAGACATGAGTCAAAGTAACTCAACAAGATGTGAATACATTGAAATGCTTAAACGAAAAATGGCAACCCCATTTTGAGCTTAGCAGTGAGTATGACCTATGATCAAGTGCTCTCACTTGACTCCTAAGTCAATATACTCTAACATAGGTGACCTAGTCGCCGACCCACCTAGATGAAGTTCACTAAGTGCTTTCTTGACTTTACTCGGGTGAAATCTTCATCTAGCTGTTCTTTTTCTTTTTTCCAGTCAATTCTTTGCAAATCTTATTCGAATTCATTGAATATCCTTATGAAATCTTATTGCTAAGTGAGCTGAGTTGACAAAACTTTCCCTTCTGCTTCGAATTCGGTCTCACCGATCCAAAATGCACCGGTGCCACCGAGACGCAATCTACATTGCATACATGTTCATTGGTACAACCGAAGAGGACAGACTCGGATCCACCGATTTGTTCAATCCATGACGTCCATTTTGGACACACCGACTGATACTACTCGGAGACACCGATTTCGCTGCATAAAGGAGCTTTTTGCCAAGACCTCTTTGTTCTTCTATTTCCAGCTCCACTCAATGATTCTTTATCCTCTGCCTGCATCTCAAGCAAAATTCAAGCTAGTTGTGCCTCTCAAGGACCATACTCACTTGACCAACGACCTTGAAGCTAGACCCTTCTTGGAAATTGATGTCAAAGGGGGAGAGAGAGATGCACATCAAAGCTTATCTACGACACCCTAAAGGGAGAAAGTTGCATTTTATAAGAGGAGAGAACTCTACATGCTTCTAAGAGGGGAGAAACATGTATTTGATCCAAGTTGATTTACTATGTTGTTATTTTGTGTGTTTGCTCTGATTTTGTCTGACCCTACCCACTCCCAATACCCAACTCTAAGATTCAGGGGGAGAGGAAGCTCAAGTCAAGTTTAGGGGAGAGAAATCCTTGGAAATTCATTGCAAATTCTTAGTTGATCTTCTGGGGACATGCTTGCACTTAAGGAAGTATTCACTCTGTGATACCATTTCCTACATGTCATTCCAATCTTGGTACTCTTGATGTTCTTGTTCCCGTTCTTGAAGAAATTCTCTTGTGTTATCTAACCTTGTTTTCTCAAGCTTATTTCTTTAGGCAAAATGACCAAGCACCTCAAGGTAACTACATGCATCTCACTCATGCACTTGATGATCTTTTGCCTGTTGCACATATTGTTTGCAAGAGAGAATCAGGAACATGAAGGTACTTCATTCCCATGTAACTCATCAAGTTTTCCATCCTGTTGTGCACTTGCATTCCAAAAGCTATTACTCTTTTAAAAGACTGCACACTTGTAGGGGGAAGCTTATGCATGTTAAATGTCTTCCAAAGTCTTCATATACCTTGTGATATATTCTTATTTGAAGCTTTGATGTATGTTGTCATCAATTACCAAAAAGGGGGAGATTGAAAGCACATTTGCTCCCTTGATGGTTTTTGTAATTCATGTCAACACACATATTGTTGGACTAACACTTTCATCTAGTATATTTCAGAAAAGTTCAACATTGGCATAGCAAGGACATGAGATTGTGGACCCCTTCAAAATGCGAAGGACATGGATTGGCAACGCTTCGAGGCTCTACATTTTTGGTTAAGTGGTCCAAGATCACATTGAGTCCATAGGAAAGGCAATACTATTAAAAAGGGATGAGGTTTTGATCATGACTTAATTGCTCAAGTGCTTGATGATATTGCTCCAAAAACCCTCAACCATTTTCTCCAACTCATATATGTCAAAACCCTAAAAGTCCATCTCGGTCCCACCGAAATACTTCCATTTGGACCCACCGAGACGATCCTATACACCGCCACAGCCAAACCCTAGACTTATGGTCTGACCGAAATGACAATTGGTCTCACCGATTTGCACTGACCAAGTTTCTGTAAGCCAGTTGTTTCACTTCAGAATCACCGAGTTGAAACAATCGGAATTACCGAAATGAAGTCTTGCTTGCGTCATCACATTTCGGTCCCACTGAGATTCTTGATTCGGTCTCACCGAAACGCCAAACGGCCAAGTTTTTTACACAGGCCGGTCTCACCGAGATTTCTGATCGGTGTCACCGAGTTGGGTCAAAAGCTTGTAATGGTTGGATTTTTGGTGCTGCCTATTTATACCCCTCCACCCCCACTCACTCCCTAAGAAAGCCATCAGAACGAACTTACACTTCCACCATTCAGTTTCTGAGAGAGAACCACTTACTCATGTGTTAAGATTAAGAGATTCCAATCCAACCATTTGAACCTTGATTTCTAGCCTCCCCAAGTTGCTTTTCACTTCAATGTCCTCTTCTACCAAAGACAAATCTATGAGAGAGTGATTGAGTGTTTAGGAGACTATCATTTGAAGCATAAGGGCAAGGAGTTAATCATCAACAACACCGTCTATTGCCTTTTGAAGAGTGGTGTCTTTTAGATTAGTTAGGTATCACTTGGGAGCCTCCAAGATCATGTGGAGTTGAACTAAGGAGTTTGTAAGGGTAAGGAGATCGCCTACTTCGTGAAGATCTACCCGAGTGAGGTTAGTCCTTCGTGGACGTAAGCCATGATGGAATAGACAAGGTTGCTTCTTCATGGACCCTTCATGGGTGGAGCCCTCCGTGGACTCGCGCAGCCGTTACCCTTCGTGGGTTGAAGTCTCCATCAACGTGAACGTACGATAGCACCACCTATCAGAACCATGCCAAAAACCACCATGTCTTCATTGCGTTTGATCTTCTCATCTCTACCCCATTACTTTCCGCACACTTGCATGTTGTACTATTTCTGCTGTTCTATCTCTAGATATGCATGTGTAGAGAGTATTGGTTGTATCTTAACTAGTGCCAAATCTGCCTAAACTTCAAGAAAACTAAAAACTGCACCTTTGGCTTGTTAAATGTCTATTCACCCCCCTGTAGACCTATCTTCTCGATTCTACACCGTGTTAATTATTTGTTTGTTGCTTTCATCATCGCATCAATCGCATTGCATCGGCACTCCGTTGTCGTCATTTTTTCAAAACTCGCATCCGTTTAGTTGCCTGTTCTCCCCGTTGTCATCGTTGATCGTTCCTAGACCAACCACACACTTGCAAACGCCCGCAGCATCGTTAAAAAATAATATTTTCTAAGTGGAAATAAAACTTTCTCAGAATGGGTTGAAAGTTAGCGTGCAGTCTTAATATATTTTAGGTATACCGTCTGTCAAATTTTGTCGCATTCGGAGGTCGTATGATGCCTCAACCGTTAAACTATAGCGGCACTACAGCCGGTTAAATTGTCGGACGTTTTTGTAAATAAAATTGTTGCCGGGCTGCCCTTCTTCCTTCTCATCTCAAGCAAGACACTCTACAGCCCACCTAGCCCAGCTAACCCTTTTCTCGGTTCGGAACCGTCCGATCTCGATCCAAGGGACCGAATAGCCCCCTACCCAATTCCACCTTCTATAAATATCGGATGAAACCCTAGCCCCATGTCCCATCCATCCTTTCCATTAGCCGGCGCCGCCACCACACCCTTCTTCTTGGGATCTCCTCCGCCTGCACTCACAGCCGCCAGCCTCCCTCTTGTCCCTCCTCGATTTCCAAATCGGACCAACCATCGTGCCCCCGCGTCCCGCACCCGCAGCCAGCGGCTCCAGCGCCCGATCCGGCCACCTCGCAGCCACCTCGCTCCCAGTCTCCCGCAAACCCAGCTCGTGGATGCGTCCAGCGCCGCAGCCAGGCCCGTCAATGAGGGTGGCCAAATTGGCCGACTGCACAGGGCCCCCAAAATTTTGGGGCCCCATATCAGCAGGTATTTACACAGTGTGAGTGATCTGGCTTTAACCATGGAAAAAGGTAAAGGCCCAACAAACCAGCCCACTACGGAAGCTCAAATGGGAATTGATCGATCGCTGATTGATCACTACCTACCAATCTTTAAAAAAAATGATCGCTTCCAGCATGTTCGTCGTTCGGCGTTCTCCCTTGCTCGTTCCCCGATCGCCTGCAGTACTGCCCCAGTGCCACATACGAGCGTGCAAACGACCACAGATCTGATGGCATGCGGAATCTGCCGAGACAAACCAATTAATGTAACATGTAAGTTGTCTAATTCTCTCTATTAGGATTATTTACTCATGTGCTTAGAATTGTGATAGAGCAGCTCGGGGTCGATCTGTATCTATAGTTCGAATTGAGATTTTGATTGATGTGTACCAGGTGCTCGAATTGAGTTTTGGGTTGATCTGATTCAGGAGTTTGAATTGAGTTTTGGAAAGAGCAGGTTATGTTTTTTTTTCACAGGTAGAGCAGGTTAGGTTTTGTACAGGACCCTCCCTCTCACCACGGACACCTGAACGGCTAGGGACCCTTAGGCCCTCGCACATGTTGCCTCCGTCCCCGACCGACCGAATCAACAAGAATTCGCCTTTCGCGTGAGCCGCGAGCCCCAACCCTAAACCGTTGGATAATTTAGTCGTTACTCAATCCAATTCAGCAATTGTTTGGCTATCCTGTAGTTGAAAGAATACATATTTGATGTGATATAATTAAATGAGAGTTTTCTGTAGTTATATTAGTTCTTTAATTATATCAAATTTTCTAATTTAGGGTGTCATTTTGCATTTCGCCCCCGGCCCCCAAATTCTTCGAGACGGCCCTGGCCGCAGCCACGGCCGCGCGTCCAGCTCCTTGCAGCGGCCGCCTCTGCCCGAGTCCAGGGGAGAGGAGCTCCTCCCTGTGCGCCTCCTGTGGTTCCCAAGACCGAGCCGCCCCCATGCCCGCAACCCTCGCGCGAGCCCGTGAGCTCTTCTGCCCGAGCCGGCGACCAACCCAGCAGCAGCAGCTCGTCCGGGTCGCCCTCCCTCTTCCTGCCTTTCTCTACTCCTTTTCTTCTCCTTGCGCCTCCTTCTCTTTCTCTTATGCACTCTCCCTATCGCAACAGGAGAACACCCATGGTGCCCGTCGGACCCTGCCATGGCCGGCCACCTCCAGTGCCTCCGATCTGAAGCTCCGGTCACCTCCGCCAGTTTCCCCGTCGTCCGCCGGCCTCCCCTGCCACGGGAACCGCTGCCCCGCCAAGCACCTCGCCTGCGTGCTCCCGTCGAGCGCCGGGACGAACAGCAGCAGCTCCAGCCCTGCATCGCGCCTGCCTCCTCTGCCCTCGTCCTTGCGTCGTCCGCCCCCAAGACCGGCAAGAATCGGACGAACCCGAGCTCCAACATCTGGGATCAGCCTTCCTCCGCCGTTGGCCTCCATCTCCCTGCATCGCGCCAAGTCCCGCGCCTCTGCTTCCCCTATTCCAGATCGAGCGCTGCTGGGAGCAACTAACGAGGAGCGCTCGTTCCAGCCTTTTTAAGGGTCACTTGAGAATGGGCTGGCGCGCTCTCGGCCGCCGCCACTTGTCATGATCTAGGCGCTTTCTTCGAATTTTGTTTTTTTTTTATTTTTTCGCACGCGTTTTTGGTTTTTTAGATGGTTTTTTCGGGTATTTTTTGGCTTTTCGGTTTTTCAATGGTCTTCCTTAGCTTTTGGACCGAATTTTTTTTTCGCGAAAAAACGCGTTTTTTTTTCTTTCACGAGAGGCACAGTTTTGCTCCCGCGAGAGGCATGGTTTTGTTTCCGTGAGAGGCACGGCCGTGCCTTTCGGAAACGGAAAAAAACACGTTTTCTTTTTTTTTCTTCCGTGAGATGCACGGTTTTGGTTCCACGAGAGGCATGGTTTTGGTTCCACGAGAGGCACGGCCGTGCCTCTCGAAAACGAAAAAAACGCGTTTTCTCTTCTTTTTTCTTCCGTGGGAGGCACGGTTTTGCTTCCGCAAGAGGCATGGTTTTGCTTCTGTGAGGCCGTGCCTCTTCGGAAACGAAAAAAAACGCGTTTTCTCTTTTTTTCTTTCGCGAGAGGCACGGTTTTGCTTTCAAGAGAGGCACGGTTTTGCTTCCGTGAGAGGTACGGCTGTGACTCTCGAAAAATGGCTTTCGGAAAAGGAAAAAAACGTGCACCCGGTCCTTTTTTTGTCCAGTTTTTTTCGTGAAAAAGAAAGTTTGTTAAAACCTGTCAACATGAGATCTAGTTTTGAAGATCTCGACGCGAGGAATCCAATGATGAAAACGGTTCAAGATTTCGACGCACGGTTTAAGTGATAAAATCGTTTTGAATAAACAGATCTAGAAAAAAGGGAAAACTGCCAGGTTGCGACAAGTGGCGCACATGCAGCGCGCCACTTGTCGAAACCTGGGGAGGTAGAAGTGATCTTTGGAAAGAGTACTCCTTAATTAGTGATTTCGAGCGCTGCTGCGCTCGCTTCTTGCGTGCGTGCGAGCACACGCACTGCGTCCGGCCCAGATCGCCAACTCCACCGCGAGCCTAGCCCAACACTGAGCCGGCCCTTTGGACCGCTAGGTGAGTACCCAGCTGCTGTCCCTCGCCCTTGCGCTGCATCGCTATCCTGCGCTCATCACTATTGGCCCAGCATGCGCCAGATTTGGCCCGATTCACGTTTTTTTTCTTCCGCGGAACGATTTTGCTAATTATCCAGTGCATTGCATATTTACAGAAATGCCACTTTCATATATGTAACTTTGGTAGAATTTCATGTAGTTTTATAATATGCAACTTTCATCCATGAGAAAATGTTTAAACTATTTGCATTAATTTGCATAAATGACATGCTAAAATGGTTTATTTCATAACTAATTAACTATAGCTCCGTTTTAAATAAACTATATATGTAAATGGAGTAGAAAAACGTGTAGAATAACTTGGTGCATTTACTGTTGTTGTTTAGCAACTTTAAAATTGTGTTTAGGGCAGAACAGTAGCAAATTTGAAAATTACATATGGGGTCATTTCGGAGATGCTATATGTTGTTTCCGGCCTCATTTAAATTGGCTAGATAGGTAGTTTACTTATGCTTCATCTCTTGCCATGTTTAACAACATTTAATATTGATGAGTAGCATAAACGGAAGAGAACTAAATAATTGAATGTGGAGTTTCGTCAATATGCAACCCGTTGCATATTGAGCTTCACTTAATGTGTAGTATTTGATTGTTGTACTTTGCCATGCCATGCATCTTTTAATGGACATGCATCATAATTGATTGTGCATTATGTCATGATTATGCTTGTTTGTTTACCATGTTGTTTGCTTCTTTCCGGTTGTGCTTCTTCTCGATAGTTCCCGGTAATGTTTCGGAGTGTGAGGATTTGTTCGACTACGCTTGTTCGACTACTTCAGGATTTGGTCTTCTTCCTAGCGGGATTCCAGGCAAGATGACCATTACCTTGGATATCACTACTATGTTTGCTTGCTAGTTGTCTCGATGCTATCGCTATGTCTCACCACCTACCACTTGTTTGTCAGCCTC
This sequence comes from Elymus sibiricus, assembly GCA_039707655.1. Classification (NCBI taxonomy): domain Eukaryota; kingdom Viridiplantae; phylum Streptophyta; class Magnoliopsida; order Poales; family Poaceae; genus Elymus; species Elymus sibiricus. The sequence continues at coordinate 215,037,771 of CM077670.1, forward strand.
CCAAATTGCCATGATACAGCCTCTAACCTTCCAGCATTCCAGAAAACCGTTGTCTGGCTATGTTACCGTTTGCTCAGCCCCTCTTATAGCATTGCTAGTTGCAGGTGTAGTTGCAGGTTGTTCCATGTTGAGACATGGATATCATGGGATATCACACTATCTTGATTATTTAATTGATGCATCTATATACTTGGTTGTGTGTTGAAGGCTCGGCCTTTTGCCTGGTGTTTTGTTCCACTCATGCCGCCCTAGTTTCCGTAATACCGGTGTTATGTTCCTTGATGAGCGTTCCTAACATGTTTGGTGTTTATGGGCCCCCTTGACAGTTCGCTTTGAATAAAACTCTTCCAGCAAGGCCCAACTTTAGTTTTAAATTTGCCTAATAACAACTAAAACTTGCATAGGGACCTGCTAGCCCCCGTGGATAATTAATGAACAAACCGGGCCAGTGCTCCTCATGAGTGCTGGCCCACCTACCTAGCAGTCGGCGGTTCCTCCTCGGGGCAACTCGAGGTCTTTTGGCTATCGTCCACTTGGTATAGAAAGTTGTGTCCTGAGAATGAGATATGCGCGGCTCTTATCGGGGTGTCGACACACCGAGTGGTCTTGCTGGACTTGTTTTACCATTGTCAAAATGTCTTGTGCACCGGATTCCTAGAATACTTCGGGCTATCTCGAGGTTGAGGTCTTCCCACTGCTGCTTGTGATAGTTTGTGATGGACTACTTGGGACACCTCTGCAGGGTTAAATCTTTCGGAAAGCCGTGCCCACAGTTATGTGGCCACTTGGAAATTTATAACCTCCGGTTGTAGAGAACTTGACACTAAATTCAATTAAAATACACCAACCGTATGCGTAACCGTGATCATCTCTTTTCGAGGGAGTTTGTGAAGAGAACACGGTGGGATTATGTTTGACTCGTAAGTAGGTGTTCAGGATCACTTCTTGCTCACACTAGTTTTGCACCCGATTATGCATAGTTTACTCTTCTTATTCTTGTACTCGTAAGTTAGCCACATACAAATGCTTAGTGCTTGTTGTAACCTCACCACTTAACCATTTCTCACCCATTAAACTTTGCTAGTCATGATACCCATGGTAACGGGATTGCTGAGTCCCCGTGGCTCATAGATTACTACAACAACAGGTGTAGGTACATGTAAAGCGATGATTTGACGTGAGAGCGATGCTTGTTCTATTTGATGTTCTTCTGCTTCCTCCTCTTCGTCGATTATAGGATGGGTTCTTGGTTGGCAGCCTGGGATTAGCAGGGTGGATTTCGTTCTTCTTTTTCGTTTGATTTCACCCGTAGTCGGATTCTGCTCTTTTGTATGATGATTGCTATGTATTGATGTATTCCTGCTGTAGCTTGTGGCGAGTGTAAGCCTTTATATGGTATTCTCATCTATTCATTATTCAGTACATGGTATGTTGTAATGATATCCACCTTGCAAAGCGTCTACGATATGTGCTTCTATCCTTAGCGGTACTTCCAAGTTCCTTAAGGATAGGACCGCATATTGGGAATTACACCTTCACCCAACGCACCCGATCCTCACAAGCCCCCACCGGCCCGACGTCGCTCGCCACTTGCCCTCGTTCTCGCCATGTTCGTCATGCCCCCACGCGGCAGCAATAGGCGACACCAGAGGCGCTCACCGCCGGAGTTAGTGTTCGGTTTTTCACGGGAAGGCAGACGGAGGGAGGAGGCATTCTGGCAGTCATTAGATGGCAATGCAGAGTATGAGGTTGCGTTGGAGCATGACCGCATGGTGGAGGAGCAGCGTACCATCGATTTGCGCCGCCAGCAGAGCATGGAGGAGGGGCAGCGCACCACCGCTCTGCGTCGCGAGCAGAGCGCCCGCAACTGGGCTGACTACGTGGAGGCCGGCGCCCGGCGAATAGCCCTAGACGCTGTCGGGCACGCACACATACGCGGCTCTGAATTTTACTACCAGCTCGTCAAGTGGGTTTCCCGCTTAGAAGCCGAAGTGATGCAGACCATCCTTCGGTCATCCCCATGGACACGTCATCACCACCCAAGGCACCAAGTGGACCGATGACAAGGGCCGGTGCAAGAGCTATTGAAACCGAGGTGAACTCCCTCCTTGCTCAACTACCTTTCGAATCACATGAGACATGGCTACTACCTAAGCGGAGACCCTTTGCATACTCAGGTACCAACGAACCAGACATGGAGAGGCTAAGGAGCAAGGCCGAGCGAAGGAGGAAGGAGAACGCGAAGACGGAGAGCAAGCGGCGCAAGACAGATCTTGCCCGGATGATCCGGACGACGCCTGGACGATCCGGGCCCTCCCCCGGATGATCCGGCCCATGCGACCAAAACTACAGCAAGCACCTCGACGAAGCCGGATCCATCCGGGACCTCTACTGGATCATCCGTACGAAGCCGGACGTCTGGACCAGGTCCCGGACATCCGGGCGAATACCGGCTACGATGACCCAGCCGGATCATCCGGGTGACCACCCGGATCATCCGGACCTTGCCTGCGTGCACGACTCGGGCCGAGGCCCATGTACCCCTTCATCCCCTAGAGTATATATACTCGTCTCCTACCTCCGTTTTAGGGTTAGCAAACTGATAGCTCACATTTAGAGATTGAGATTTGCTCATCCACTACCTCTCCCATGGAGATCAAGGCCTCCATGTGAGAAGACCCCCTAGTGGATTCAAGACCTCCTTGTGGGAAGATCCTCTTGGATACCAAGACCTCAAATCCTCTTGGATTGGGATGAACTAGTTTCTCTTTTGCCTTCTTATGTTGGATTTGGACCTTTGTATCCCTCTTGTGTATGTGGATTTAGTACATGTGTGATTGGACTTGTGTCAATTGAGTGTTTGTTTTGTGTTCTTCTCTCAATTTGCCTTTTCCCCCTCTCCAAGTGTGAAAAGATCATCACCATAGGGTTCCACCCTACATCATCTTGGATCAGAGGCACGTTGATTCATATCTTGGAGTCCCTACCCCCCACTTTCTAGCCTAATTTTGTTTGTTTTTGCCCAATTTCGAAAATTCCACCAAAAAGAGCCATACCAAAAATTTTGTGATTTGTTGGTTTTGATGATGTTTTATTGATTTTGATCCATGGATTCAGAGTGTTGCAGGTGGATCTAGCATTCCCACATCTTTCCCCACCTTTCCTCCACGATATCCACCCAAAATAGCCCAAAATTTTCTTTTCCCCCAAATTTTCGAGTTCTTCCCGAGCCCCAAATCGCCCGGTTGACCTGCCCGGATCATCCGGCTTCGGCTGACGAAACTGCTGTGAAAAAAAGATAGAAAACTCCACCTCTCTCTTCCGCATACCCAACCACATTCCACCACTTATAGCCTTCCGCCAATAGCCCAATACAACCGTAGCCTTACCATTTTCGCTACAACCGATTTTGCCAAGTTTTCCTTGTGATTTTGAGTTGCGGTTTCCGTTTCCTAGGGTGTTTCGGCTAACTAGGAACGGGTCGACATCACCACTACCGCCACTCATCATCGCCACGGACTCGTCATCGACAACGACCACTTCATCATTTTGACACCACCACCATAAGCAAGGACGGTAACCTCGACAACATCTTTGTACATCTCCCTTGCCATTGCATTGTTAACCCCGCGGTCCTCATTTGGGTCACTTGCCTACGAGACTAGCCATTTGAGTATTGCCGGGCAACGCTACTTGTGCACTTTAGTGATACCCGTTCTGCATAGCTATCATAGCGTGCATATATCATCGTATCATCTCTTGTGTCATCAATTGTTCCCGCATACACATAATTGCTATCTTGGTGAGCGCATTTTGCATAAGTGACCAAAGAAAAATATCAAAGAGAGAAAAGCTTTTAAGCAAAGAGACAAAGAAAAACAACAAGCTTGTAAGCAATAGCCATAGCATCACGCCACATTGCATAACATATTGATCATCTTGGATCATCATGATCGAGTTCACCGGGAATCATTTGTGCACAAGTTCGTATCCGCCTATTGAGCAATCATGCTAGCGTCTCTCTAGTGTTGTGCAACACGAGCGTTTTTCTTTGGATTCCAAATTTTGTGCTCATTCCTTGGTTGCACGACCTCACTTATCTATCCGTGTGTGTGTTTCCGTGTGCCACTCATTGCTATTGGTCTACTTGTTTCACTTGCGAATTTGTGAATCTTTTTCAACATTATTGATATCTTGCTAACAATTGCACAAATTTTGTGCCACTATCCTCACCAAGCTACTCCAAAGGCTTTACTTGTGTAGGTGTGAGATTGACACGATCTAGTACCAATTGTGCTACTTCCATAATACCATAGTGGGTGATCATCGATCCATCTTCAACATCGGATAAGGTAAATTGGTCTAGTTCATTCCTTTCTTCCACTAACACTTGCTTGAGAATGATGGATAGGCCAAGCACTTCTTCCAACCCACTCTTCGATGAGCAAGAAGAACCAAACATCTACATCACCAAGACTCAACTCTTCGGCGCTCAAAGAGCTTTGAATCAAGCGAATGAAGCTTTGGGCGACCGCATCGAACAACTCGCCACCGACTTGCCACAATCTGAAGCAAGAACAAGGGACTACCTCGACGACAAGCTCTCATCTCAAATGGAAGAGTTTCGTGCATTGATGATCAACCGCACTTCTTCCACTTCGTCATCATCAAGATGACGACACTCGAGCCGACACTCTTCGGACACGTCTTCGGATGCAAGTCATCCACGAGCTCGCTTGCATCACCATCAAGACCATGAAGATCATCAAGCTTCACAAAACCCATTCCATGGCAATGGTTTGCAAGACCGCCTTCGCGAGCGCGAACGACAACATCGTCAAGCACGAGGCGCCATGGACCAAGAGCAAGTTCCACACCGCCAACGTCAAGAAAACCAAGACGGTGATGGTCTACAAGAAGCACAACAACGCTGTGAGGAACAAGCCCTTGAAGCTCAACATGCCCTATGGGAAGCAACTCGCGCCGTCAACGAGTGCAACCATCGAGTGCGTGAACAAGAAGAAGCCCTCCGACAAGAGCGACAAGAAGAGGCCGCACGTCTTGAGGAGCACCAAGAAATGAGGAACCGTGCACGTATCCCACGCCCTCGACGTCAAGTCAATCAAGAAGAGCACGAGGAGCAAGAGCTAGAAAATCCACCTCCAAGACAAGAGCGACATCACCATCGTCCCCAACATAATGATGAGCAACGCTACGGCAAGCTCATGTTCAACATGCCTAAGTTCTCTGGAAGCTCATGGGCATTGAAGGTCGACAAGATATTCCATCTTTACAATTATGAAGAGGAAAAGAAGATCGCTATGGCATCTCTAGAGTTCCAAGACTATGTTCTCATTTGGTGGGAGCAAGTGATCGAATGACGCCAAGAGAAAGGCGAGCCACCCATCACGACTTGGAATCAAATGAAGGATGTCATGAGAGCTCGTTTTGTGCCTACACACTATAGCCGCGATCTCTTCAAGAAGTTACAACTCCTCAAGCAAGGCAGAAAGTCGGTTTAAGAATACTACCAAGAGATGGAAATTGCCATGATACGAACCAACGTCAAGGAAGATGATGAACAAACTATGGTGCGTTTCTTGAATGGTCTTAACCATCCAATCAAGAAAATTGCGGACTTCCAACCGTACTCCAACCACCTCGAGCTAGTGCACCAAGCAACCAAAGTGAAGCGACCAGTGCAAGAGGACTACAAGTACTCCAAGTACTCTTCCAAGACCTACGGTTCATACCCTCAAGCTTCAACGACTACAGCGCCTCCTCCTAAGACTCGAGCTACACCAAGTACCGGTGACAAGTCAAGCTCTAAACAACCTTTGTCATCTTCGAGTCGTCCTACTTCAAGTACATCTGTGACACCCCAATTTTTGGCCCTTTCTTTTTCTTTTGGATTTCTTTGGATTTTTATTTGGAATTCCTTTTCTGTGGCTCCGTGGTCCTGAAACCTGGGAAGATCATCTCTTTTCCCCCTCCCAAGTGGCTTGTCACTTTCAAATCCATCCCAATACCATGTCATTTGCATCCTAGCCTAAACCCCAATATTTATTTCTTGGGAATATTCCTTTTTCTATTAAAGGAATAACCCTATTTGCTCTAGGTTGTGAAGCAACCTATATTTCTGTCATTACAAAAATTCCCACAAAATTCTCAAAATTCCTTTGGACCATATGGACCTTGGATATGTAAAAATATTCAAGATTCCATGCTCCTTGTGAGCACACCATCCAATCTTTGTTTTTGGTCATAATTTCAGTTTGTGAAGCAGCTATATTTTATGTGGCTTCATAAATTCTGAAATTTTACCAGGACATTATCCTACCTGTATAACTTCCCTCCACCAAATTTGGGCTCATTTTATATATCCAATATTTCTCAATAATTCCCCCAAGTTTCTGTTCAGAGGAAAGCATTGTGAAGGAAGTACCATTGTTATTTATCCAAATGGTATGAAATTTCTACAGTGCCTTCCTATGCCCAAATGATCACTCACTACCAAATTTCAGCTCAATCCAATCATCTATGTGAGTGCAGCTTCCATTTTCATGTTTCTGTCCAGTGGGACAGTTTGTGAAGGAAGTGCTAGCTAACTTCATTCATTTGAGCTGAAAATTTGCAAGGATGGTCATCCTAGTGAGTGATCACCCTCAACAAAATATCAGCATCTATCCCCAAGTGAGCCTTCCCCAGTACACAACAAACACTTGCTATCCAGAAGCAGTGTTAGCTCAAATCAGCCAGCTATTGCCTCCCTTATCCTTCATAAAGCTCATGAGTCACTTCACTGACATTTACCCCACCTCCAAGACATGCTTTTGCCACCCAAAGGACGTGGCAACGCCACGGGCACGCGGTGACCATGCGTAGAGCATGTGTGTTGCATGCAGAGCTAGTGCTCTGTGCACTGGACCCCTCTTCGGCCGCCCAGCTCACCCCCGCGCGCCACGACCTCGCCCACGTCGCCGAGTCACCTCCCTTCCCCGTCCTCTAGCCTCTGTTCGCGCGTGCCGGCGTCAGATGCTCTGCCGGAGCGCCGCCACGTCGCCGAGTCTCTCGGAGCTTCGGTGCCAGCTCCTCCCCCTTCCCGAGTCTTCCCCGCGGCTTTTTAAGCATGCCCCGAGCCCCCTTCGTCACCCACAGCCCCTCCTTGAGCTTCGGAGCTCCTCTTTCCCCTCCAATGGCCAAGAAGCCGCCGTCCAATCCCCTCAGCTAGTCTTGCGCTGTGGCCCTCCCCTCCCTTTCTTCGGCGTCCTCGACCACCCCTGGATGCCCGCGAGCCGCCCCCTTCCTCATCCCCGCCGGAGGAGCCCTGCCGGCGCGACCCCCTGCTGCCGTTCGGCTGTCGCGCCCCGAGCCACGGCGCCGGCGCTGTGGGCCGTCCCAGGCGACCGTGCTGCTACCCCTGGGCGCGGTGAGGAGCGGCCATGCCCCCTCGCTCGCCGGCCGGCCCCCTGTAGCGGCGAGGCGACGGCTACGTCGGCGGCCGGACCGCCCCTGTGTCCGGTCGGGAGATGGAAGACGACCCAGGGGAGAGGTGAGAGAGACGCGGTGGGCCTCGCCTGTAAGCCTCAGGCGCTGACCAGGCCGGCCCGTTGACTGGAGTAAGTGGAGGCGTATTCACGGAAATACGTTTTCGTCACGCGAAAGCGTACTCTGGCGCTCCTTCGGGGAAGAATACATTTTCTCTGTTCTGAAGGCGTATTGTCTGAAATGCGCTTTCTGTTTTCAGCCCAGTGGTGAAACAGTTAGATTGCGGACGTTCGCTGGTTAAGAGCAGAAATGAACGGTTTTCTTTTTGTTTTCTGCCTAACGAATGAACGGCCGTATTTTCGCAACCGTAACTCCAAATCAGGTGATTCCAAAGCCCACGTTCTCTGCTCGTCGAGCCCGTTCTGTTGGTATCATTTTCATGATGTTGTCACACTATGAAAATGACCATTTTTCTGTTCCCCTCTAATCAGCTCCGCCGAGAGAGAAACTTTTCCGGCAAAATTTCCCGTGAGCTTCTCGCACTTCTTCCCGATGAATCCTTCATCCCCAGGCAAGCCACAACAGCCACTTGCATGATGTCATTGCAATAGCCATGGTTTTCACTTGAATGATTGAACAATTGTGTGCTCATGCAATTATTTTGTTAATACTATGCATATGCTTGTGAATCCATGCTCATTCTTATGCCATGTTCATTTGCATCTAGCTAGTTAAATGATTAATTGCTAATGTTATTATTATCATGTTTCATTCTGGTAATCATTCCCGATGCTATTGATAAAAATATGCTCATATGAATAGTTATTGGTTGGTTATGAAAATACTTGTGAGATTCATGTTCATCACCATGCCATGCTCATTTGCATCCGATAGACTAAATGATTTATCGCTGTTGATGTTAAGATTCATATGTTCAATGCTTGTGTTACCCATCCATGCAAATGTTGATATCATGTTCATATGCATTTCATCTTGATATTTTGTTGTGACTCAGCTCATCACCATTCAAGTTGAATCTGACATTAATCGAACTTGAACAAATCTGTTGGCTGAGTCATGGTGCCACTGAATCGAGCTCATCAGTGCAGCCACACTTGCCTGGATGGGGACGCCCTAATTCGGTCTATTGCCATGCCTCTCGCCGGTGCCTCCAACTCTCAGGGCCCACTCGGAAATACAACATCACAATGAGCCTTGCAAGCAATGTGACTAAAGTGTTAGCCACGAGATCTTGTATTACGGAACGAGTAAAGAGACTTGCCGGTAACGAGATTGAACTAGGTATAGAGATACTGACGATCGAATCTCGGGCAAGTAACATACCGAAGAACAAAGGGAACAGTATACGGGATTAACTGAATCCTTGACATAGAGGTTCGACCGATAAAGATCTTCGTAGAATATGTAGGAGCCAATATGGGCATCCAGGTCCCGCTATTGGTTATTGATCGCAGAGGTGTCTCGGTCATGTCTACATAGTTCTCGAACCCGCAGGGTCTACACACTTAACGTTTGGTGACGATTAGTATAGTTGAGTTATTGTGTTGGTGACCGAAGGTTGTTCGGAGTCCCGGATAAGATCCCGGACATGACGAGGGTCTCCGTAAGAGTCCGGAGGTAAAGATTGATATATGTGATAATAGTGTTTTGATCTCCGGAAGGGTTCCGAAATTCACCGGAAGGGGTTCCGGATGTTTACCGAAGTGTTCGGGTGCAGAAACACTTTATATGAGCCAAAGGCGTAAAGCCCACGAGGTATTGGAAAGTGCAAAAGGAAGTTTTGCTGCTGCCTTAAGCGGTACTACCGCTGGTAAGGCAGCACTACCATGTAAGCGGTACTACCGCTTGTGTGAAGCGGTACTACCGCATAAGCGGTACTACCGCTTGTGTGAAGCGGTACTACCGCTTAAGCGGTACTACCGCTCGTGAGCGGTACTACCGCTTGTGTGTGGTGCTGCAGGGATCCGAGTTGGACTCTTTCCCTGCGGGCCAAACCGACCTTGTGCGGGCAAAACCGACCTGGAGGAGGCTTTTACTCCAAGTTTAGACCCCAAGGCTCAACATATAAATAGAGGGGCAGGGCTAGCACACGGGATACATTAAGATTTCCCAAGCCGTGTGTCGGCAACCCTAACCCTCTAGTTCTCCCGTCATAATCTCCGTAGTGCTTGGCGAAGCCCTGCAGAGATTGTTCCTCACCACCATCACCACGCCGTCGTGCTGCCGGAACTCATCTACTACTTCACCATCGCTCGCTGGATCGAGTAGGTGAAGGCGTCATCAAGCCGTACATGTGTTGAACGCGGAGGTGCCGTCCGTTCGGCACTAGTTCGTGATCGGATCGAGGGACGACTTGCGATTTGGATCGCGGAGACGTTCGACTACATCAACCGCGTTTCTTAACGCTTCCGCTTAGCGATCTACAAGGGTATGTAGATTCACTCTCCCTCTCGTAGATGCTCATCACCATGGATAGATCTTGCGTGTGCGTAGGAAATTTTTTGTTTCCCATGCAACGTTCCCTAACAGTGGCATCTGAGCTAGGTCTATGCGTAGATGAGATCTCGAGTAGAACACAAACGAGTTGTGGGCGTGGGTGTATACATATTGCTTGCCGTTACTAGTTGATACTTGATTCGGCGGTATTGTAAGATGAAGCGTCCCGGACCGACATTACGCATACGCTTACGCGAGACAGGTTCCTTCAACTGACATGTAACTTCGTTGCATAAAGATGGCTAGCGGGTGTCTGTTTCTCTCACTTTAGTTGAATCAATTTCAATGAAGAGGGTTCTTTTAGAAGATCAAAAAGCAATCACTACACCACGTTGTGGTTTTGCATAGGTAAGAACGGTTCTTGCAAACCCGTAGCAGCCACGTAAAATTTGCAACAACAATTAGAGGACGTCTAACTTGTTTTTGCAGGGTATGTTGTGATGTGATATGGCCAATTTCATGATGAGATATATGTGATGTATGAGATGATCATGTGTTGTATAGAATATCACGACTTGCATGTCGATGAGTACGGCAACTGGCAGGAGCCATAGAGTTGTCTTTAATTATTTTCGCCGTTTTGCTTTACATTATCGCTATGAGTTAGCAATAGTCGTGGAAGCAACAGTCGGCGCGACAACCTCATGGCGACACGTTGATGGAGATCAAGATGATGGAGATCATGGTGTCATGCCGGTGACGATGGAGATCATGCCGGTGCTTTGGAGATGGAGATCAAAAGCACGAGTTCATGGCCATATCATGTCACTTATGATTTGCATGTGATGTTAATCCTTTTATGCATCTTATTTTGCTTAGGACGACGGTAGCATTATAAGGTGATCCCTCACTTAAATTTCAAGATAAATTGTGTTCTCCCCGAGTGTGCACCGTTGCGAAAGTTCGTCGTTTCGAGACACGCCGTGATGATCGGGTGTGATAGACTCTACGTTCACATACAACGGGTGTAAGCCATGTTGCACGTGCGGAACACTCGGGTTAAACTTGACGAGCCTAGCATGTACAGACATGGCCTCGGAACACAAGAGACCAAAAGGTTGAACATGAGTCATATAGTAGATATGATCAACATGAAGATGTTCACCATTGAAACCACCTCAACTCACGTGATGATCGGACTTGAGTTGGTGGATTTGGATCATGTTACACTCGAATGACCGGAGGGATGTCAATTTGAGTGGGAGTTTTTAAGTAAATATGATTAACTAAACTCATTATCTAGAACAATAGTCTAAGTTGTCTTTGCTATATTTATGTTGTAGATCATGGCTCGCGCAGTAGCACCCCTGAATTTTAATGCGTTCCTAGAGAAAGCTAAGTTGAAAGATGATGGAAGTAACTTTGTGGACTGGGCCCGTAATCTAAGGATTATCCTTACGGCTTCCCAGAAGGCTTATGTCCTTGATGCACCGCTTGGTGATCCACCCGCTCCAGTTGAGTCTCTAGACGTTGTGAACGCCTGGCAGGCTCGTTCTGAAGATTACTCAATAGTTCAATGTGCAATATTGTATGGCTTAGAACCGGGACTTCAAAGACGTTTTGAACGTCATGGAGCATATGAGATGTTCCAGGAGTTGAAGTTTATCTTTCAGAAGAATGCCCGGATCGAGAGATATGAGATCTCCGATAAGTTCTATGCTTGCAAGATGGAGGAGAACGGGTCTATCAGTGATCACGTACTCAGAATGTCTGGGTACTCCACCCGTCTGGCTGAATTGGGGATGCCCCTTCCGCCAGAGGCTATCACTGACAGAGTTCTTCAATCATTGCCACCTAGCTACAAGAGCTTCGTGTTGAACTATAACATGCACGGGATGAACAAGTCAGTCGCCGAGCTGTTTGCGATGCTGAAAGCCGCTGAGTCTGAAATTCAGAAGGAGCATCAAGTGTTGATGGTCAATAAAACCACTAGTTTCAAGAAAAATGGCAAGGGTAAGAAGGGTAACTCCAAGAAGAGTGGCAAAGCAGTTGCTCCTCTCGTGAAGAAACCCAAGGCTGGACCCAAACCAGAAACCGTGTGTTTTCATTGCAAGGGAACTGGACACTGGAAGCGGAACTGCCCCAAGTATTTGGCTGACAAGAAGGCGGCCAACAACAAACAAGGTATATATGATATACATGTTATTGATGTGTACCTTACCAACTCTCGTTGTAGTGCCTGGGTATTTGATACCGGTGCGGTTGCTCATATTTGCAACTCAAAACAGGAACTGCGGAATAGACGGAGGCTGGCAAAGGTCGAAGTGACGATGCGCGTGGGAAATGGTTCCAAGGTTGATGTGATCGCCGTCGGCACGCTCGCTCTTCGATTACCATCGGGATTAGTGATGAACCTGAATAATTGTTATTTAGTGCCTGCATTACGCATGAACATTATATCTGGATCTTGTTTATTGCGAGACGGTTACTCATTTAAATCAGAGAATAATGGTTGTTCTATTTATATGAGTAATATCTTTTATGGTCATGCACCCAATGTGAGGGGTTTATTCTTATTGAATCTCGATAGTAATGATACACATGTTCATAACATTCATGCCAAAAGATGTAGAATTGATAATGATAATACCACTTTCTTGTGGCACTGCCGTTTAGGTCATATTGGCGTAAAACGCATGAGGAAGCTCCATGCTGATGGACTTTTGGAGTCACTTGATTTTGAATCACTTGACACATGTGAGCCATGCCTCATGGGCAAGATGACTAAAACGCCGTTCTCTGGAACAATGGAACGGCCAAGTGACTTATTGGAAATCATACATACTGATGTGTGCGGTCCGATGAGTATTGAGGCGCGCGGTGGTTATCGTTACTTTCTCACCTTCACCGATGACTTAAGTAGATATGGGTATATTTACTTAATGAAACACAAGTCTGAAACATTTGAAAAGTTCAAACAATTTCAGAGTGAAGTTGAGAATCATCGTAACAAGAAGATTAAATTCCTACGATCTGATCGAGGAGGAGAATATCTGAGTTATGAGTTTGGTAGTCACTTAAGACAATGTGGAATTGTTTCACAATTGACACCGCCTGGAACACCACATCGTAATGGTGTGTCCGAACGTCGTAATCGAACCTTATTGGATATGGTGCGATCTATGATGTCTCTTGCCGATTTGCCACTATCGTTTTGGGGTTATGCATTAGAGACAGCTGCATTCACTTTAAATAGGGCACCATCGAAATCCGTTGAGACGACGCCATATGAACTTTGGTTTGGCAAGAAGCCAAAGCTGTCGTTTCTTAAAGTTTGGGGATGTGATGCTTATGTCAAAAAGCTCTAGCCTGAAAAGCTGGAACCCAAAGCGGAGAAATGCGTCTTCATAGGATACCCAAAAGAGACAGTTGGGTATACCTTCTACCTCAGATCCGAAGGCAAAGTGTTTGTCGCTAAAAACGGAACATTTCTTGAGAAAGAGTTTCTCTCGAAAGAATTGAGTGGGAGGAAGATAGAACTTGATGAGCTTGTTGAACCTTTACTTCAACCTGAATGTAGCGCAGCGCAGAAAGATGTTTCTGTAGAGCCTACATCAGCTGAAGAGGAAGTTAATGATGATGATCATGAAGCTTTGGATCAAGTTGCTATCGAACCTCGTAGGTCGACAAGGACGCGTACTGCTCCTGAGTGGTACGACAACCCTGTCTTAGAGGTCATGTTGTTGGACAACGATGAACCTACGAGCTATGGAGAAGCGATGATGGGCCCGGATTCCGAGAAGTGGTTAGAGGCCATGAAATCCGAGATGGGATCCATGTATGAAAACAAAGTATGGACTTTGGAAGTATTACCTGAAGGGCGTAAGGCCATTCAGAACAAATAGATCTTTAAGAGGAAGACGGACGCAGACGGTAATGTCACCGTCTATAAAGCTCGACTTGTGGCAAAAGGTTTTTCACAAGTTCAAGGAGTTGACTACGATGAGACCTTCTCACCCGTAGCGATGCTTAAGCCCGTCAGAATCATGTTAGCAATAGCTGCCTTTTTCGATTATGAAATTTGGCAGATGGATGTCAAAACAGCGTTCCTTAACGGTTTCCTTAAGGAAGAGTTGTATATGATGCAACCAGAAGGTTTTGTCGATCCAGAGAATGCTGACAAAGTTTGCAAACTCCAGCGATCCATTTATGGACTGGTGCAAGCATCTCGGAGTTGGAATCTTCGCTTTGATGAGGTGATCAAAGCGTTCGAGTTTATACAAGTTTACGGAGAAGCTTGTATTTACAAGAAAGTGAGTGGGAGCTCTATAGCATTTCTAATATTATATGTGGATGACATATTACTGATTGGAAACAATATAGAAATGTTGGAAAGCGTGAAGGAATATTTGAACAAGAGTTTTTCAATGAAGGACCTAGGAGAAGCTGCTTTCATATTAGGCATCAAGATCTATAGAGATAGATCGAGACGCTTAATAGGACTTTCACAAAGCACATACATTGACAAAGTTTTGAAGAAGTTCAAAATGGATCAGTCCAAGAAGGGGTTCTTGCCTGTTTTGCAAGGTGTGAAGTTGAGTAAGACTCAATGCCCAGTGACTGCAGAAGATAGAGAAAAGATGAGTGTCATCCCCTATGCTTCAGCCATAGGCTCTATCATGTATGCAATGTTGTGCACAAGACCCGATGTCAGCCTTGCCATAAGTATGGTCGGAAAGTTTCAAAGTGATCCAGGAATGGAACACTGGACGGCGATCAAGAATATCCTGAAGTACCTGAAAAGGACCAAGGACATGTTTCTCGTTTATGGAGGTGATCAAGAGCTCGTCGTATAGGGTTACGTCGATGCAAGCTTTGACACTGATCCGGATGACTCTAAGTCACAAACCGGATACGTATTTATTCTTAATGGGGGTGCGGTTAGCTGGTGCAGTTCCAAGCAAAGCGTGGTAGCTGATTCTACATGCGAAGCGGAGTACATCGCTGCCTCGGAGGCGGCGAAGGAAGGTGTCTGGATGAAGGAGTTCATGACAGATCTTGGAGTAGTGCCTAGTGCGCTTAACCCAATGACTCTGTTTTGTGATAATACTGGTGCCATTGCTCTAGCCAAGGAACTAAGATTTCACAAGAGGACCAGACACATAAAGCGACATTTCAATTCCATCCGCGATTACATCAAGGAGGACGACATAAATATTTGCAAAGTACACACGGATCTGAATGTTGCAGATCCGATGACTAAACCTCTTCCAAGGGCTAAGCATGAACAACACCAGAACTGCATGGGTGTTCGATTCATTACAATGTAAATCACATAGTGATGTGAACTAGATTATTGACTCTAGTGCAAGTGGGAGACTGTTGGAAATATGCCCTAGAGGCAATAATAAATTAGTTATTATTATATTTCCTTGTTCATGATAATCGTTTATTATCCATGCTATAATTGTATTAATTGGAAACTCAAATACATGTGTGGGTACATAGACAACACTGTGTCCCTAGTAAGCCTCTAGTTAACTAGCTCGTTGATCAAAGATGGTTAAGGTTTCCTAGCCATAGACATGAGATGTCATTTGATAATGGGATCACATCATTAGGAGAATGATGTGATGGACAAGACCCAAACTATAAACGTAGCATATGATCGTGTCAGTTTATTGCTATTGTTTTCTGTATGTCAAGTATCTGTTCCTATGACCATGAAATCATGCAACTCCCTGACATCGGAGGAATACCTTGTGTGTATCAAACGTCGCAACGTAACTGGGTGACTATAAAGGTGCTCTACAGGTATCTCCGAGGGTGTCTGTTGGGTTGGAATGGATCAATACTGGGATTTGTTACTCCGTATGACGGAGAGGTATCTCAGGGCCCACTCGGTAATACAACATCACAATGAGCCTTGCAAGCAATGTGACTAAAGTGTTAGACACGAGATCTTGTATTACGGAACGAGTAAAGAGACTTGCCGGTAACGAGATTGAACTAGGTATAGCGATACTGACGATCGAATCTCGGGCAAGTAACATACCGAAGAACAAAGGTAACAGTATACGGGATTAACTGAATCCTTGACATAGAGGTTCGACCGATAAAGATCTTCGTAGAATATGTAGGAGCCAATATGGGCATCCAGGTCCCGCTATTGGTTATTGATCGCAGAGGTGTCTCGGTCATGTCTACATAGTTCTCGAACCCGTAGGGTCTACACACTTAACGTTTGGTGACGATTAGTATAGTTGAGTTATTGTGTTGGTGACCGAAGGTTGTTCAGAGTCCCGGATAAGATCCCGGACATGACGAGGGTCTCCGGAAGAGTCCGGAGGTAAAGATTGATATATGTGATAATAGTGTTTTGATCTCCGGAAGGGTTCCGGAATTCACCGGAAGGGGTTCCGGATGTTTACCGAAGTGTTCGGGTGCAGCAACACTTTATATGAGCCAAAGGCGTAAAGCCCACGAGGTATTGGAAAGTGCAAAAGGAAGTTTTGCTGCTGCCTTAAGCGGTACTACCGCTGGTAAGGCAGCACTACCGTGTAAGCGGTACTACCGCTTGTGTGAAGCGGTACTACCGCATAAGCGGTACTACCGCTTGTGTGAAGCGGTACTACCGCTCAAGCGGTACTACCGCTCGTGAGCGGTACTACCGCTTGTGTGCGGTGCTGCAGGGATCCGAGTTGGACTCTTTCCCTGCGGGCCAAACCGACCTTGTGCGGGCAAAACCGACCTGGAGGAGGCTTTTACTCCAAGTTTAGACCCCAAGGCTCAACATATAAATAGAGGGGCAGGGCTAGCACACGGGATACATTAAGATTTCCCAAGCCGTGTGTCGGCAACCCTAACCCTCTAGTTCTCCCGTCATAATCTCCGTAGTGCTTGGCGAAGCCCTGCAGAGATTGTTCCTCACCACCATCACCACGCCGTCGTGCTGCCGGAACTCATCTACTACTTCACCATCGCTCGCTGGATCGAGGAGGTGAAGGCGTCATCAAGCTGTACGTGTGTTGAACGCGGAGGTGCCGTCCGTTCGGCACTAGTTCGTGATCGGATCGAGGGACGACTTGCGATTTGGATCGCGGAGACGTTCGACTACATCAACTGCGTTTCTTAACGCTTCCGCTTAGCGATCTACAAGGGTATGTAGATTCACTCTCCCTCTCGTAGATGCTCATCACCATGGATAGATCTTGCGTGTGCGTAGGAAATTTTTTGTTTCCCATGCAATGTTCCCTAACACCAACTAGGGAAGGTTATGTGCGTGCGCTACCCTGATCAGGTAGGCGGCCATAAGCCTTGTGTGCCCAAGTTGTATGGATATCCACTGTCCCCGTTTGGGACAGCACTGTACCCCGTTTGGGACAGTTTTGTTTTGCCACGCAGTGGCAGGATGTCACGCGGTGACATCGGGGGATCACGCGGTGAACCCCAGGGACACCCATGACATAGCCCAAAGGGGAGTTTGTCGGAGTGGCCAGGAGAGTGTCATGCAATAGATTGGTTTTGTCGGAATGCCATTGGTCCACCCGAATGGGAGCACGAGGCCATGAGTTCCGTGGTGTGGGTACAGTGTACTAACCTCTGCAGAGTGTATAATCTATCGATAGCCGCGTCCTCGATCATGGACACAATTCATAGTAGGCCACACTGTGGGTCAACAAAAATAATAAACCTGCACACTAAGAACAACAAGTTGGCACATGCAGAAGTTGGTGATCGTGTGAGGATCACTATGGTTGGTATTGCTGTGATCGTGTGAGGATCACTATGGTTGGTATTGTTGTGATCAAGTGAGAATCATGATGGTAAGATGTTGACGGTGGTTACGAGATAACCCCGAGATGGTAAGTTGGTCCAATGGACCACGGCAACAATCCATGTACACATCATGTATGATAGCATCGTGGTCATATCATGATTAACATGTACATGCCATGTTCACTCTCATGTTGTTCTAGTAGTATCGTGTTCATCATTGATGATTAACCTGTAATTGCCGTGCTGTTGTTTGTCTTGATTGCTTTGGTTCCTGTGAGCTTGCGAGTACATTCAAAGTACTCACCTGGCGTGTCATGCCAGATTGCAGGTAATGCCGTGATTGATTGCTTGTCGAGAATCCCGAGTTTGCGCGCTAGATGTGTCCCAGCCAGAGTCCCTGCGTAGTGGAGTTCATCACCGTCGTCGTTGTTCCGCTGCTAGAAGTTATTCCGTCACTGCGAGTTGTTCCGCTTCTAACATAGAGCTATCTGACCAGGCGTAGTATCGCCGTGCCCCTGTAACCTTTGTAATATCGGACCCTTGTACCCCGATTATTTGTAATAAAGAGCTGATTTGTTCTATGCCAAGCAGTGCCATATTCCAGAAGACTTGATCTCTGGGCTGGAATACAGGGTGTTCCGGTTCCTCCGACCCGGGGTGCCACAACATCCAAGCCGAGAACTTCTTCATCGACTCCTACAACGGATGCTACCACCAAGACAAGTGCAATACAATGTTTCACTTGCAAGGGCCGAGGCCACAAGTCATTTGAGTGCCCCACATGGCGCACCATGATTGCCAATGATGACGGCACCTATGACTACATGAGCGAAGATGAAATGGAAGCACTTGAGCACATGGCCATGCACCGACAAGTGAATGAAGATGAAGACGCTCAAGTCTTTTGTGACAATGATTCGAGCACTGCTCTTGTTGTCTGCAAGATCTTGACACTTCAACAACAACAAGACGATGATCAACGTTGCCACATCTTCCATACGAAAGCGGGCATCCAAGGATGTTCCGTCAAGGTCATCATCGACGACGGAAGTTGCCACAACTTGGCAAGCGACGAGTTATGGTCCAAGCTACAATTGATCAAGAAGAAGCACCCTCGCCCCTACAAGGTCCGGTGGTTAAGCGGCTCCGGCACCATCCAAGTGGAGCACACCGTTCAAGTGTCCTTCAAGATTGGCGCATACGAAGACACCTCGGAGTGTGTTGTGGTTCCCATGTCCGTATGCCACCTCCTCTTAGGAAGACCTTGGCAATTCGACCGCGGCATCATACACGACGGATAGACCAATCAAAATAGCTTCAAGATGAAGGGCAAGGAGTACGTGCTTCGACCCATGTCGCCAAGTCAAGTCATCGCCGACAAGCAAGCTTCACACCATCGTGGAGATACTAGTAAGAGAGCGAACCACCATAAAGAGAGTGAGCGCCACAAGCCAAAAATGAGCGACTCCACGATGAGTGAGAAGTGCTTTTAGCCACCAAAAGAGACACGAGGGATGTGAGTGAGAGCCCATCGAGCGTTCTTCACTTTGTGCTTGTGTGCAAAGATGAAGCGGTGAGGACTAATACATCACAACATCTACCTTTGGTGTTGTCTCATTTATTGCAGGAATTTGCGGATGTTTTTCCCGATGAGCTACCTCCAGGACTTCCTCCACTTCGCGGAATCGAACACCGCATCGACCTCATCCCCAATGTTGGTGTATAAAAACATGGGTGTTTCCATACCCCGACTTATGCACAAACAGTTGCAGCCTTCCCGACGGCAAGGGCTTGCCGGAGGATTGCTTCTCTCTAGAATCAAGACTTGGTTAATAAAACCATGAAGAAGATCTCCAAGTAGGTCATCGAGAAGTATTAAAGATCAAAGACTACACTTGCCGGCAAGATCAACAACGGCAAGGAACGGCCCGACAAGCTCTGTGCCGGCAAGCTCCCTGTACCAGTCTACCGCTCCACCTCAGCGACCAGCTAGTCACTTGTCAATAGGTGTCGAGCGGGTAGGTAGTTAGGTGAAGCTTGTCGGGGCACGTGTCAGCACGGCGCCTGAAGATCAACTTTAATGACACCCGTCCTGGAGGCGTGTTAAGATAATAAAAGGTTGCTGGGTGACGGGGGAATTACCCGCGGCTAGACCCGGCAGGACCAAAGGGCCCATAACCGGGTCACGCGTGGCAATAAATGGGCCGGCTCTTTATGGGACTGGACCCTGGTAAGAGAAGCAAGACCCGGCCTGGGTAGACTCGGCCCGGAGAGAAGACCCGGCCTGAGTAGATCAGTTTGGAAGAAAAGACCCGGACTAGGATCCGACTTGTAATAGAAAATAGACTAGTTGTAGTCCTACTAGGACTCTACATGTAAGCGAGCCCCTTCAACTTATATAAGGAGGGGCAAGGCACCCCAAGAGGGACAGGTCAAGATAGATAGACAAGTTTTAGACAAGATCAAAGTAGAAGCTATCGAGATTAGAGGTAGCAAAATAGCACCCTTGTAACTGAGATCATCATCATCGTCAATAGCAATCAAGCAGGATGTAGTCTTTTACCTCCACCACGAGTGGCCGAACCTGGGTAAAACTCGTGTCTCTCGATTTCGACCAACCCCTTCAAGCTTCCACCTAGTTGCGATGGCCTCACCACTAAGTCCTTTCACGAGGACATCCGCCGTGACAAAACCACGACAGTTGGAGCCCACTGTGGGGCCAAACGCATGGTGGTGTTGTGTTCTTGGAGGGAATTCTTCAGGGATCGAGAAGGTCGCGTTTGGTCGGATGAAGATGAGCCGGCACGGAAGGATCTAAATCGACTCTGAGTTCACCAGTCGAGATGGAAAGAATTTTCCATGGCTATCATGCGTGCCACCGGGAGCGATCTACTCAAACCCATGTATTCGACAGCAGACGAGACGTGCGCCACGGCTAGGATGACATCAACCTCAACTTTGTTAATTGAGGTCGGAGACAATTCAGGTATTGCCCTCAACGCATGGCATCTCACCTCATGGAGGTCTCAAGGGCGATATGCTCAGTTGGGTTTGTGTTACGGCTGATCACGTTGAAGACAACAAGGCAAGGCGCCATCAAGGGAAGGGATCAAGTCCCGAGAAAAAATCAATCCGTCATTGCTGTTGTTTTGTCATTCTAGGTTTAAAAAAAACGAATCACCTATTTCCAAAAGCCTTGAGCGTGACGTTTCCAAAAGGCAAGTTTCTCGGTTGATGCACGACGTATGCAAAGAAAACAGGACTACTCAAGTTGATTCAGGAAGATGCATACTTGTTCAGAAAGGTGTTGCGTATACTGCCGACGCGGCTCATTGCTCCGCGTGGAACTACGAATCTAATCCAAAGCAGAAGTAATCACGGACCAGGCCTACAGTCACCGAAACAACTCAAGTACTACACCTAGTACTGCCTCCTCACGAGAGGATAAAAAAATGAGATCAAGTCCCCAGGTGATTTGACTGGCCACTGGTGTTCTGCGTCATAAAAAACAGAAGCTACACTACATGTAATGTGCCACAAGGAGTAACTATTATGTGGTCCGGTTACCTATATTTCATTAAATGGATAACCACTAGTATGTACAATAGAAGCATTGGTCTATAGTACTGCAAAATCGTCTGCGAACTACAGCGGTATGCCATCGTCCTCGGGTCAATTCTCCAGCATCTGCACCGCGCCGAGCTACCTAAACGCCTGCGGAACTCGCCGGCCCGGAAGACTGGTCTGCGTCCGCACGCCAGAGGCCGGGAGACGGACGCATGCTCTACCCGCCATCCCTACAGTTAGGTATACATCAACACGCCGGGACACCCAACGGGCGTGCGAGTTGCCTCCCTTATTGCACACTTGGAACACTTTGCTTCGTCCACGTTCATCCAAGAACAATCTGCAATAAAAAAAGAGTGGATCAATCTGCGTGTCTAAACTCGGTTTGCTCCGTCCGCGTTCATCTAACAAAAATACCAGGTGCTATTTGCCCTATCTATTTTTTAGTTCATATTAATTCATCCGAGAACAATTACTCTGGTTTGCAACATATTTTCCGCAGGACAATTATTCATTACAGAAGTGGCATTATATCGCAAGTATGGAACTCGCGCCAACATCATCAAGCGCCAGCGTCCGTCTGTGCCGCACTGCTTGATGGATACGTGCGCAGGCCACCGCCCCCACGGTCTGGTCTACTCCAACACGTCGGACCAACTAGTACTACAGTGCTACTACAACCAACAAGATCAAGTTTTATCTCCGTTTGCAACGGGCATGCGAGAATAATACCAGGACAAATAGTTCACTACAAAAGTGACCGTCATACCACAGACACAAAGCTCGCACAAGCGTCATCTTACGACGGCGTCAGTCTATGTCGTGATGTCCGACTGACAGGCGCGTGGGCCGCCGCCCCTGCGGTCCAGTCTACATCAACACACCAGGGTCACGCCTAGTCAGTCGAGCTGCCCAATGGACACGCACAAGCCGCCGCCCCCGTGGTCCGGTCTGCTTCAGAATATCAAGGAAACAGGAGTTGACCACACAGGAACCGTCAAGGGACAAGCTAGGTGAGCCGGCCACCATTGAGCCGGCAATTCAAAAGCTGGCAGCGAAGAAAAAAAATGGCCCTGGAGGAGCCAAGAGAGCCGGACCAAGCGAGAAAAGCAAGGAATGGGTCAAGAGGCGTATGAACTTAATTTGGGGAATGAAAGCACATTTGCTCCCTTGGTGGTTTTGGTAATTTATGTCAACATACATGTTGTTGGACTAATGCTTTTATCTAGTATATTTCAGACAAGTTCAACAATGGCATGGCAAGGACTGGAAGATGTGGAATCCCTCAAAATGCTAAAGACAAAGATTGGCAAAGCTTCAAGACTCTACATTTTTGGTTAAGTGATCCAAGATCACATTGAGTACATAGGAAAAGCCAATACTATTAAAAGGGGATGAGGTTTTGATTATGACTCAATTGCTCAAATGCTTAGTGATATTGCTCCAAAACTCTCAAATACTTATCCACTTCATTCCTATCCAAAACCCAAAAAGTTGATCTCGGCCCCACCGAAACATTCTTATCCGGATCCACCGAGATTGCTATCCAATATGCCTCAAGCCAAACCCTAACAGATCGGTGCAACCGAAATGGTTCTCGGTCCCACCGAGAAGGCTTCACCAACTTGCTGTAATGATGTTACTTCACTTAGAAATTTCTGAGATGAAATTTTTGGTCTCACCGAAACCTGGTCTTGCCCTAACGTTCACTTAGAAATTGCACTTCGGTCTCACTGAGATGTTTTGATCGGTCCCACCGAAAAGCCTAACGTTCATGTCTTTTACACTAGTCGGTCTCACCGAGATTTTCATGTCGGTGTCACCGAGTTGGGTCAAAGACTTGTAACGGTTGGATTTTAGGTGAAGGCTATATATACCCCTCCACCACCCTCTTACCATCTAAGAGAGCCATCAGAACGTGCCTACACTTCCACCATACGATTTCTAAGAGAGAACCACCTACTCATGTGTTGAGATCAAGATATTCCAATCCAACCATTTGAACCTTGATTTCTAGCCTTTCCCAAGTTGCTTTCCACTCAAATCCTTCTTCCACCAAATCCAAATCTGTGAGGAACTGTTTGACTGTTGGGGAGACTATCATTTGAAGCACAAGAGAAAGGAGTTCATCATCAACACACCATTTATTACCTTTTGGAGAGTGGTGTCTCCTAGATTGGTTAGGTGTCACTTAGGAACCTCCAAGATCAGGTGGAGTTGAACCAAGGAGTTTGTAAGGGCAAGGAGATCGCCTACTTCGTGAAGATCTACCCCGAGTGAGGCTAGTCCTTCGTGGATGGAAGCCATGGTGGAATAGGCAAGGATGCTTCTTCGTGGACCCTTCGTGGGTGGAGCCCTCCGTGGACTCACGCAACCGTTACCCTCCGTGGGTTGAAGCTTCCATCAACGTGGACGTACGATAGCACCACCTATCGGAACCACACCAAAAACACCGTGTCTTCATTGCATTTGATCTTCTTATCTCTACCCCATTACTTTCCGTACATTTGCATGCTTTACTATTTTCGCTGCTCAATCTCTAGATATGCATGTGTAGTAAGTCTTGGTGATATCTTAACTTCTGCCAAAATCTGACTAAATTTCAAGAGAACTAAAAACTGCACCTTTGGTTGGTTAAGAGTCTATTCACCCCCCCTCTAGACCTATCTCCTCGACCCTACAATTGCTATCAGGGCTTTGGTCTCCATTGCTTTGGTTTAATCACCATTGGAGGGAGATGGATGTGTCTACTTTGGGGAGTCTTAGACATAGAGTGCCTATTCTCAATGGGGAGTATTATCACTTTTGGAAGGATGAGATGCTTGATATCTTTGATGAATTTAACTTGAGCAAGTGCATTCATAATCCTTATGTGCCTCCTATTGATCCCTTGCATCCCACTCATGAAGAGGAAATTGACATGCTTCGTAATTTTAGAACCGTCAATCTTATCATTAGAGGATTACCTAACATCGTGCTTGGTTGTATGCAAAACTTTAAGTGTGCCTACACTCTATGGAATGACTTGGAAAAGCGATATCCCGATTACTCTTTAAAGAATCTTGATGAGATTCTTCATAAGACTATAGCCTTTCACAAGATAAAGCCTAGTGTTCCTAACTTTGATGATTGCTTGTTTGAGCTTCGTGATCTTATGCGTGCTAAAGGAGATGTTGGAACCATTAGTAACATTATCACGGAAGCCATTAGAATTCATAAACTTGAACATTGTCATGATCATGAAACTAATGAATTCATTGCCCTAGGTGACGATCACATACATGTTGATGATGATGATGTTGAGCATGGCTATTATGATGAGGATGAAGAATTTGATATCGAATATGAGAAGACCATGAGGAATCTTAGTCTTATGGCAAATCTTCGAGATTACATGGCCGGAGGAAAAGAGTGGATTCTTGATAGTGGATGTACCGATCACATGACCGGAGATAGAGACATGTTTCGTGAGCTTGCAAAAAATGATGGTCCACGCAAGTATGTGACTTTTGGAGACAACTCCAAGGGTAAGGTACTTGGCCTTGGTAAGGTGGCCATATCCAATGATAGCTCCATTCAAAATGTTATGCTTGTTGAATCTCTTGGCTACAATCTTCTTTCCGTATCTATACTAGCCGACTTTGGTTTCAATGTTCTATTTACCGAAGTAGATTGCCAAGTGTTTCATCGAGATAATCATAATATGGTCTTTACCGGCATTCGTAGAGGTGATCTATACATTGTTGATTTCAGTAAGAGAGCCCAACCTCGTACATGTTTAATTGCTAAATCTTCTAAAGGTTGGTTATTGCATAGGAGACTTGGACATGTTGGCATGCGTAATCTTGATAAACTTGTTAAAAGAGATCATATTCTTGGTGTGAAAGATGTTATCTTTGACAATGATAGACTTTGTAGTGCTTGCCAAGCAGGAAAACAAGTTGGAGGAAGCCATCCCGTGAAGAATATTATGACCACGAGGAGACCACTCGAGCTACTTCATATGGATCTCTTTGATCCCAACTCCTATAAAAGTCTTGGTGGTAACTCCTTCGGTTTGGTCATTATTGATAATTTTTCCAGATTTACGTGGGTGTTCTTTCTCGATGAAAAATTGCAGGTACAAAAGATCTTCAAGAACTTCGCAAGGAAGGCCCAAAATCAGTTTGAAGTGAAGATCAAGAAGGTTCGGAGTGACAACGGAACGGAGTTTAAGAACGCAAATGTGGATACCTTTCTTGATGAACAAGGCATTTCACATGAGTTCTCGTCTACGTACACACCTCAACAAAATGGAGTTGTTGAGAGGAAGAACCGGACTCTTATTGAGATGGCAAGGACAATGCTTGATGAATACAAGACGCCAAAACACTTTTGGGCGGAAGCGGTTGAGACAGCTTGTCACGCTACAAATCGACTCTATCTTCACAAGCTTCTTGGTAAAACGGCGTATGAACTACTCACCGGTAACAAACCACAAGTTGGATACTTTTGAGTATTTGGCTCAAAATGTTACATTCTTGATAAGCATCGCCATTCAAAGTTTGCTCCTAAATCTCATGAAGGTTTTCTACTTGGTTATGGATCGAACTCTCACACCTACCGTGTCTACAACAACTTCACTCGAAAAGTTGAAGAGACGGTAGATGTGAAGTTTGATGAGACTAACGGCTCACAAGTCGAGCAATTGCCAATTGATGCAGGAGATCAAGATCCATCGGAAGCAATCCAAGACCTATCCATTGACAAGATTCGACCTGTGGAAGTGAAGGAGAGTACTTCGTCAATTCAAGTGGAAGCCCCAACTTCACGTCAAGATGAACAACAAGTTGACATGGAGGCATCCACAAGTGGAACACGTCAAGACAAAGGAAATGAGGAAGTGCAACAAGATGATCCACCTCAACCTCCTTCTCCACCTCCACAAGCGAACAACGACAACAACAACGAAGAAGAAGAAGATGATGATTATGAGGAAGCCTCACTACAACCCAAGCAAAAGCTATCTCGAGTTAGAGAAATAATTGACAAGAATCATCCCGTCGAACAAATTCTTGGCGACATCAAATCCGGGAGAATAACTCGCTCTAAATCTCGTTTAGCTAATTTTGTGAGCATTACTCATTCATCTCCAGTGTTGAACCATTGAAGGTAGAAGAAGCTCTCGAGGATCCCGATTGGGTAAATGCAATGCATGAGGAGCTACACAACTTTGAGAGGAATCAAGTTTGGACATTGGTTGAGAAGCCTAAAGATGACCAAAACATTATTGGAACCAAATGGGTGTTTCGGAATAAGCAAGATGAAGATGGACAAGTTATACACAACAAGGCTCGTCTCGTAGCAAAAGGTTACACACAAGTCGAAGGTATGAACTATGGTGAAACCTATGCCCCGGTTGCTAGACTTGAGTCCATTCACATTTTACTTGCTTATGTCAATCACCATGATATCACTCTTTACCAAATGGATATTAAAAGTGCTTTCTTAAATGGAGCAATTGAGGAGGAAGTTTATGTTAAAAAACCTCCCAGCTTTGTTAATCCCAAGAAACCTAACCACGTTTATAGACTTCGTAAAGCTCTTTATGGTCTCAAACAAGCCCCTAGAGCTTGGTGCAAATGCTTGACAAAGTTTCTTCTTGAAAAGGGTTTCGAAATTGGGAAAATTGATTCAACCTTATTTACTAAGAGGGTTGATGGAGAATTATTTGTAAGCCAAATTTATGTTGATGACATTATCTTTGGATCTACTAACACCTCTTTTAGTGAAAAGTTTGGAAGGTTGATGTCGAAAAAGTATGAGATGGCTATGATGTGTGAACTCAAATTATTTCTTGGTTTGCAAATCAAGCAAACTAAGGAGGGTACCTTTGTTTCTCAAACAAAGTATACCAAGGAATTGTTCAAGAAGTTCAACATGCAAGAAAGTAAAGGTATGAAAACACCAATGCCCACAAGTGGACATCTTGACTTGACTAAGGATGGCAAACCGGTTGATCAAAAGGTTTATCGATCTATGATTGGTTCATTGCTATATCTATGTGCCTCCCGTCCCGACATTATGCTAAGTGTGTGCATGTGTGGACGATACCAAGTGGCACCAAAAAAGTGTCACCTTAAGGCCGTGAAAAGAATTGTGAGATACTTATTACATACACCAAACTTTGGCATTTGGTATCCCAAAGGATCTTCTTTCAATCTTGTTGGCTATTCCGATTCGGACTATACCAGAGACAAGGTTGATTGAAAATCCACTTCAGGTACATGTCAATTTCTTGGTAGATCTCTTGTGTCTTGGTCCTCCAAGAAACAAAACTCAATATCTCTATCTACCGCCGAAGCGGAATACATTGTCGCGGGATCATGTTGTGCTCAATTACTACGGATGACACAAACTCTTAAAGACTATGGTGTGCATGTGAGACATGTTCCACTACTATGTGACAATGAGAGTTCTATTAAGATTGCACACAATCCCGTGCAACATTCTAGAACTA
This sequence comes from Elymus sibiricus, assembly GCA_039707655.1. Lineage (NCBI taxonomy): Eukaryota > Viridiplantae > Streptophyta > Magnoliopsida > Poales > Poaceae > Elymus > Elymus sibiricus. Next base: position 215,065,561 of record CM077670.1, read on the forward strand.
AGCATATTGAGGTTCGTCATCATTTCATTCGAGATCATGTTGAGAAAGGTGATATTGACCTCAAACATGTTCATACCGACAAGCAATTGGCGGATATCTTCACCAAACCTCTCGATGAGAAGGTATTTTGTCACTTGAGAAGTGAGTTGAACATCATTGATGCTTCAAACTTGATCTAGCGACTCACTTGGGTGCATACAAGGGCATGAGCATTCTTGACTAATCCATGATAGTTCCATGATCATACTATATCTTGGATACTTTTCTCCCTTGTATTGTATCTAACCTCTTGTAGGTACTTGGACAAGCTACATGTCAGAAGATTGCATCTCACTCTTATCTTGAGCAATCTTGTATGAACCAAGTATCAACAATCCATGGTGGGACAAGGAACAAGACAACTCAATTATATCCTTTGACAACATTTGAGTCTATACTTCATTGTTGTCATTTTGGATACATATGTTGTTCCTTGCAAATCTAACCCATGTAGGAAGATGAACTACAAATGATAGGATTGCTCCCAACTTCAACCATGAGCATCCACCTCAGGTTCAACTACATGATGGACATCACTACCAAAACCCCAATGTAAGTTCTCACATCTTAGAGAAGCTTTACTCAAAGTCATGAGCTAAAGCAACTCAACAAGATGTGAATACATTGAAATGAATAAACAAATAATGGCAACCCCATTTTGAGCTTAACGATGAGTATGACCTATGATCAAGTGTTCTCACTTGACTCCTAAGTCAATATACTCTAACTTAGGTGACCTAGTCGCCAACCCCTCTAGATGAAGTTCTCTAGTGTTTCTTTTGTGATTCTTTTTTTGCTAGACTGTCTCTTTTTTTAAAAAAAACTTCATCTAGATGATTCTTTGTTGCTTTATTTCCTTCGTTTCTGTGCTAGTTTAGTAGTTAATTCGTTGCAAATCCTTGTGAGAATTTCTTTGCCTAGTGAGCTGAGTTGACAAAATCTTCCATTAGCACCAGACTCGGTCACATCGAATTTAATCAACTTGGAGTCACCGACTTTGCTGCATAAAGGAATTTTTTGTCAAATATTTATTGAGATTTCTGCTCCAGCTCCACTCAATGATTCTTACCCTCTACTTGCATCTGGAACTACGCTATGGCTAGATGTATTTCTCAAGGACCAAACCCGCTTGATCAATAACCTTAAAGCATCCCTTCTTGGAAATTGATGTCAAAGGGGGAGATAGATCTACATCAAAGCTTATGACCACCAGCTCTTCCTTGTCAAAGGGGAGAGAGATGCACTTTAAAAGAGGAGAGAATGCTACATGTTTCTAAGAGGGGAGAAACATGATCTGTTTTTCTGGTTGCTCTAGTTTTCTCACCCTACCTACTCCCAATATCCAATGTTAGATTCAGGGGAGAGGCAGTTTCTTTTAGGGGAGATAACTAATTCTATTTGATCTTTCTTTTGGGGACATGTCTGCTTCTGACAGAAGTATTCACTTAGTGATACTTTCTTCTACATGTCATCCCAATCTTGGTTTCTTGTTGATCTTGTGTCTTTTATTGGAGAAATTATCTTGTGTTATCTAACCTTGTTTTCTCAAGTTTATTTCTACAGGTATAGGAGATACTTTCTTCTACATGTCATCCCAATCTTGGTTTCTTGTTGATCTTGTGTCTTTTCTTGGAGAAATTATCTTGTGTTATCTAACCTTGTTTTCTCAAGTGTATTTCTTCAGGTATAGGATCAAGAACTTCGAGGTAAGTATGTGCATCATACTCATGTACATGATGACTTCTTGCTTTTGCACATATTGTTTGCAAGAAGATAGTCATGAACATGTGGGTACTTCAACTTCATTTTGTTGCTCTGATGCATATAGCCAAGATACATGTTACATGTCTATTTCCTTCACTTTGTGCTTCTACTTTCCATGAGCTATCATCTTTTACTAGCTGCACATCTTTAGGGGGAGCTCATACATGTTACACGTTTCCTTCAAAGCTTTCATACAATCTTCTGTTACATCTTTATTTGAAGCTTTGATGTATGTTGTCATCAATTACCAAAAAGGGGGAGATTGATAGCACATTTGCGCCCTTGGTTGTTTTGGTAAGTTATGTCAACATACATGTTGTTGGACTAATGCTTTTATCTAGTATATTTCAGACAAGTTCAACAATGGCATGGCAAGGACTGGAAGATGTGGAATCCCTCAAAATGCTAAAGACAAAGATTGGCAAAGCTTCAAGGCTCTACATTTTTGGTTAAGTGATCCAAGATCACATTGAGTCCATAGGAAAAGCCAATACTAATAAAAAGGGGATGAGGTTTTGATTATGACTCAATTGCTCAAATGCTTAGTGATATTGCTCCAAAAATCTCAAATACTTCTCCACTTCATTCCTATCCAAAACCCTAAAAGTTGATCTCGGATCCACCGAAACATTCTTATCTGGACCCACTGGGATTGCTATCCACTATGCCTCATGCCAAACCCAACAGATTGGTGCAACCGAAATGGTTCTCGGTCCCACCGAGAAGGCTTGACCAACTTGCTATAACGATGTTACTTCACTTTGGAATTTCCGAGATGAAATTTTTGGTCTCACTGAAACCTGGTCTTGCCCTAGCCATTGCACTTCGGTCTCACTGAGATGTTTTGATCGGTACCACTGAAAAGCCTAACGTTCATGTCTTTTACACTAGTCGGTCTCACTGAGATTTTCATGTTGGTGTCACCGAGTTGGGTCAAAGACTTGTAACGGTTGGATTTTAGGTGAAGGCTATATATACCCCTCCACCACCCTCTTACCATCTAAGAGAGCCATCATAACGTGCCTACACTTCCACCATACGATTTTTGAGAGAGAACCACCTACTCATGTGTTGAGATCAAGAGATTTCAATCCAACCATTTGAACCTTGATTTCTAGCCTTTCCCAAGTTGCTTTCCACTCAAATCCTTCTTCCACCAAATCCAAATCTGTGAGGAACTGTTTGAGTGTTGGGGAGACTATCATTTGAAGCACAAGAGTAAGGATTTCATCATCAACACACCATTTATTACCTTTTGGAGAGTGGTGTATCCTAGATTGGTTAGGTGTCACTTGGGAGCCTCCAAGATCATGTGGAGTTGAACCAAGGAGTTTGTAAGGGCAAGGAGATCGCCTACTTTGTGAAGATCTACCCCGAGTGAGGCTAGTCCTTCGTGGATGGAAGCCATGGTGGAATAGGCAAGGATGCTTCTTCGTGGACCCTTCGTGGGTGGAGCCCTCCATGGACTCGCGCAACCGTTACCCTCCGTGGGTTGAAGCCTCCATCAACGTGGACGTACGATAGCACCACCTATCGGAACTATGCCAAAAACAGCGCGTCTTCATTGTGTTTGATCTTCCTATCTCCACCCCATTACTTTTCGTACATTTGCATGCTTTACTATTTCCGCTGCTCAATCTCTAGATATGCATGTGTAGGAAGTCTTGGTGATATCTTAACTTGTGCCAAAATCTGCCTAAATTTCAAGAGAACTAAAAACTGCACCTTTGGTTGGTTAAGAGTCTATACACCCCCCTCTAGACCTATCTCCTCGACCCTACAGGCAAAAATGGCTTAGTTGAACGACATATGCCGAGGACATACGACGAGCATCGCTAAGATCATCAACTCGCCACATCACCTCCGTTTTCAATAAATTCTAGTTTTTCGCTATCAACTCTACGCCGGCTTATGCCACAGCCAAGTATAAAGAATCTCAAGCCGACTCCTCGAGTCGACTTAAGACTCAGGGACTACATAGACATAACTTGGCAGATTTGGCCGGTTTCAAGAATTGAAGAACCCCGGGTCATTGCAGGGAAGACAACCCGGTCCCGGGGCTACTGCCTTGTTGGTGAAAAAGTAAAGGTTGCCAAAGAGGACTAGCTGCCATGATGCGCAGTTCAAACATAGGTATCCTGCGTCATTGGCAAAAAATTAAAGGTTGCCAAAGAGGACTAGCTGCCATGATGCGCAGTTCAAACATAGGTATCCTTCCTCATTGGCAAAAAATTAAAGGTTGCCAAAGAGGACTAGCTGCCACGATGCGTAGTTCAAACATAGGTATCCTGCCTCATTGGCAAAAAAATTAAATGTTGCCAAAGAGGACTAGCTACCACGATGCGCAGTTCAAACATAGGTATCCTGCCTTATTGGCGAAAAGTAAGGTTACCAAAGAAGACTAGTCGCCATGATGCACAGTATAAACATGGGTAGCCTACTCAATTTTGATCAATGAAATAAAGCTGGCATCTCTGGATAAGAGAGTTTGTCATTTCGCCTCAAATTGTGTGTTGAGTCTTTATTCTTTGATCATTGGTTACTTGGGGGCTTCCAACTCATCGAGTTTAGCTATTAACATCCCTCTTAACCCGGCATATGCCATTAGATACTTGGTTATACCTGCCTGTTAGCAAGATGCTACTCCGAAAACGTGACCCGGTGAACGCCTAATGAGTCAACCATAGAGGTGACCCTGAACTCATCAAAGTTAAAACACCGGTTAAGTCACGTGAGAGCCGGCTTTCAGAGAGCTAGGACAAACCAAAAGAGGCCAAAAAGCCTGCTTCATAGAAGCGAATCAGACTTGAGCCTCGAAAGCCGGTCTTTATGTCGTGCCACGAAAGCCAGCTTAATATTTAAGTTATTTTTTCTGTCATGTTATTTCTTTTATATATCTCTATCTCCGCATTTTCTTTTCAGGTATCAGTTTTCATACATACGACCCGGGTTATAAATAGAAATCGGGTCACATAAAATTCCGGGTCACAGAATTGACCGGGTCTTGGGACATTTAATTTGTGCTTTGTATTACAATACATCATTCTGGATTTCTCAAACATATATTTGCCGGGTTGCACTGCAAATCACGGCCAGGGTTTCAATTAACATCACAGTCTATATGACCAGGTTGAGCAAACTGGCATGATCAGAATATATTTTTTGTCAGATTGTCATCAGCTCAAATGCTAACATACTCAATGCGCGAAGGCATTGACAGATTACGGAGTTTTGCAACAACTATTACAAAGCCACAAATGGGTCATTTTCAACAAGTTTTTATCACAATGGGTTAAGCCAGTGAAATTTATGGCTGAAAGCCAGTAGCTGGATTGTCCGGGTTGATGTGTTGCTTGATTTGTCTCAGCATCAGTGGTCGCCGGCTTTTATATTTCAAGTGTCGAGCCTCGAAAGCCGGCCTTTATTTGGTTAAGCTGCAATTCTAGTCAGGGATTCATCTTAAGCAATCAATATAACAAGTTTTTGGGGATGATCTTTCGCACAAATATTTCAAAAGTGCATGATGGCATTGCTAGATAAAGCAGCAAGTCCTGCTCCTTCAACTCAGAAATTTCACAGCCGGCCTGATTCAGCATTGCCTGTATACATACAAATGGGTTATATTATTCTCACGCAGTCCCAAGTCACTGCAAGCTTGTGACCCGACACTTGGGGGCTACAGACTATCTGCTTTTTTTTACTCTCAATTAACAATCAAGGATATTCACAAGAAAAGTCCCAAGTCGCTGCAAGCATGCGACCCGGCACTTGGGGGCTACAACATTCGGTTGTTTAAACAAATTATAAGGTCCAAATTGAAGACCCAGCCCATCACATACCGATGAGCCGGCCCTTGGGGGCTACACATGTGAAATGCAAAACATTCAGTTTATGACTGAAGACTCAGATGAACAACCCGGATTTCTCCAAAGTTGCAACATTTATATTTAAGCAAGTCTTAAGCTATCACTACATTCTGCTCTTAAGACTTGGGGGCTACACTGGCTGAAGTTTATAAGTATAAGACAATTACAAGTCCCAGGTTGTTGTAGGCAAGACAACCCGGCACTTGGGGGCTACACAGTCAAGATATTATTTCTATGCAAAGCACCAAGTCATCATGAACTGATAAACTCGGAGCTTGGGGGCTGCAGGTAATATGGAGATAAAAAAACAAAAGAACAACTTCAAGCTATCAATTTTGAGCGAGCCGGGTCTCATTTTCTTGGTGGAGGCTTTCAAAGATCATCTCCTCTACGTTATTCATAGAAGGCCTAGAAGCATTGAAAGCCGGTTCAACATCAGACGGATTTCTTTTTTCCCAACATTTTTATCAAGCCAAAGCATTGGAAGCCAACTCAAAATGTCAGATGGGTTATTTTTCCAATATTTTTCTGCATGGAACCAGCGTCAGCAAGTTGATTCTGAAGCTGGCATGTTGATATGACAAAGAGACCCGGATTTTTCGAGGAGTCGGTTCATTGAGTGAACCGGCAAGCTAAGCACACCGGTCCTTTAACATATTAATCATTCTTATTTCAGGAGCTTAGCATGAATAAATTCAAGGTAACCTGGGGGCTAATGACGGGGGAATTACCCGCGGCTAGACCCAACATCCCAAGGCATAACCCGGCAGGACCAAAGGGCCCATAACTGGGTCACGCATGGCATTAAACGGGCTGCCTCTTTATGGGACTGGACCCTGGAAGGAAACTGGTAAGAGAAGCAAGACCCGTCCTGGGTAGACCCGGCTCGGAGAGAAGACCTGGCCCGGAGAGAAGACCCAGCCTGGGTAGATCAGTTCGGAAGAAAAGACCCGGACTAGGATCCGACTTGTAATAGAAAATAGACTAGTTGTAGTCCTACTAGGACTCTACATGTAAGCCGGCCCCTTCGACTTATATAAGGGGGGGCAAGGCACCCCAAGAGGGATAGGTCAAGATAGACAGACAAGTTTTAGACAAGATCAAAGTAGAAGCTCTCGAGATTAGAGGTAGCGAAATAGCACCCTTGTAACCGAGATCATCATCATCGTCAATAGCAATCAAGCAGGATGTAGGCTTTTACCTCCACCACAAGGGGCCAAACCTGAGTAAAACTCGCGTATCTCGATTCCGACCAACCCCTTCAAGCTTCCACCTAGTTGCGATGGCCTCACCACTAAGTCCTTTCACAAGGACATCCGCCGTGACAAAACCATGACACTGGGCGAGCAGTGTAGGATCCTTGCCGAAGCTCGTTCTCGGCATGACACCTAACGGCGTATTGAATGCTTTTGTCCTAACCCATCTGGTTAGGTATTATAGCACTATAGCCACTATCTACACCATGTAATTACCATTTTGCCACTGTGGTGACCCCTTCTATCTATAAAAGGAGTCCCATGGAAACCTTAACAAAGGTCGACACTTTGCACAAGTACACGTAGTAGCTGCACTTCCCGCGCACCTTGCCGGCAAGCTGTAACACCCCAAAAATTTAACCATGTTTTTATTAAGTAAAATTTGGCCAGAAATAAAATTTTGGAATTTTATTAGGTCTTTTATTATTTCAGAGTATTTTCTGTTTCTGTTTTCCAAAATTCTTCCCTCCATATAGAATTTTTTTTAAAATATTGTTGGATTTAGTAGCTCTCTTAAAACATTTCTTTTATATTTTTATAATAGTAGGAATTATTTTCATAATAAAATTTTGCCCAAGATAATCATTTTTATAGCATTTTGATTTTTTGCAATGCTTTTGTAACACTACAACTATTTTAAACAATTCTCTAAAAATTCCACAAAAATTATGAGGGCTCATGTGATGCCTATAGATCACTTTTATGCAAAAACCCAACTTGGTCTTTCAAATTTTTTGAGTGAAACATCCTCTTCTCAATTCTGTTCCATTCTTGAGTTTCAACTACAACCTCAATTTTCCTTGATCCAAAAATTCTGAAATTACTCCACCTTATAGTCTATCCAACCAAACCCTTAAGTCCAGAAGCTCACCTCCAATTTCATCATTTAAATCCACCAAATAATTCCCTCAAAATCTGCTCCAGAAATGAATTTCAGTAAAACTTGCACTGACAAGGTTCTCTTCCTGCCAAACCAACTCCACCATCTTCACTATCATCTAGGGAGCCACCAATCTGCCAATTTTCACATCCAACAAAGTTTCCTAGCTAGCCTCAGCATTTCATCAAGCACATTGCGTGCATGACAAAAATCTTGCCCCTCTCTAGGCTGCACTGAACACTTGATCATCTGGCTAAAACATCATGTTCACCATTTCTAGAATCTCCAAGAGCATCACCCTACCAAAAATTAGCTTGATTAGATCACTGTGGCCCACCCAGACATTTTGTCATGCAGCTCATGTGCATGCCCAGCGCGTGAGCAGAGCGCCTGGATTGCAGCTGCTGGCACCGAGCCCTGCCGCATCCTTACCGCCACCCCTTGCGCGTGATCCGTCTAGATGACTTCGTGGAGGATCCACATCAAGCACCGACACCTCCCCTTGGCCGTTTGCGCTGGCCACCATCGACCACGCCGCCCACAGCCGTCGCCCGACGAATCTCACTCGACCACGTCTCTGGCCGGGTTCTTCTCTCTTAATGGCCAATGGCCGAGCCCATGCATAGCTCACCAACACCTCACCGGCCTCGCTGACCATCGCCACCGCCCACAACCACCTCATGTTGGGGAATTTTTGTGTCAGCGGTTATGTGTAGTTCTGAGATACATATACCTACACTATCAAAACCACACGGTTGCAAAAACGGTGCATGCTATACCTCACGTATATACAAGCAGTGCTTCACCCAGTGCTACTAGTACAGGACATGCAACTATACAATGCAACAACACTCCATGGGACTAATCCACATGATTGCTGGACGGGCTAGGACCTGAGAAAGAGTAGTTCCCTGCTTGGGCTTCCACATTTGAGTTGGCTAAGACAAAAACTAAACTCGAGTGGCGGCGACGTTGGTGTGGTTCTGGATGAGATGTTCCGGCTTTGGTCCTGGCGGTGTACTCTTCAAACACTCGCCGAGAGTAGCCAGAAGAGCGGGACGGGCCATTCCGCTGGTTGTCCCCTAGAATTCTTGAATTACTTCCCGGGACTGCTGACAGAATAACTGATGGTTCTGCAGTCCCCGTTACTAGGGGGTGGTGAGCAATGGCTCTCCTCGTACTGGTGAGTTCCCTGGCAACTTGGGTGAGCAGTGACTCTTGTGCGGCCACCAAAATGCACCAAGTTTTCTAGGGCAGGGTTTTGCTCGTGCTCGGAGTTGGCAATATGCATTCCTCTATCGTAGCTGGATCTAGATGGATAGTAGAAGAATGAGCGATTGCGAGATCTTAAAACTTGGTGGCGAACTTGGGCAATAGCTTCTCTAGCTGCATACTGGATGGCTTGATATTCACCAGCCATTACTCTTCCCGTGAATCGGTAAGAGTGTTCTTGTGTCAAGGCCCTCCCATTAATAGATACTGTGGCCCAATACTAGGTGAGGCCATTACGATCCTTGCTTGGTACACCACATATCGTGGTGATTCTTCCAAATCAAGGGCACGTCGGGTGACGTTAGAGAGTATGCGGACGAAGCCATCAAGCTCCGGCGCGGTGGTCTCGTGGTGGATGAGGGAATGAGGCATCTTGGTGGTTTGGATTAAAGTGAGAATGAAGACTGTGCTGCGCTGAGTTGAGGCAAGGCTTCCTTTATAGGCTAGCCGAGCCTTCCATCGCATGCTTGTGGATGGGACAACTCAGGTGTCGGCCACAGGCACACGGCCTATGGGCGGGACTGATAGGTTGGGCACCGACTGCCAAAAAGGTGTCGGCTGGCTACTGTGCAGACTTATCAGATGAGATGGGCTTAGCTACGGACAGAAAAGATTTGGACGGTATGGAAACCTAAGGATAGTGACCAGGCTAAGATAGGATTAGCCAGTGGTCAGCCTGGCTCTGATACCAAGGCTGTCGGGGCCGGATTTCCGGGACATGATATCCCAGAAATTAACCCCTCGTGTCGTCACCAGCCCAGGATTACTGTTACTGGTTGACACGTCCTTGTTACAGATTACCAAGCAATTACAAGAATTGGGTACAAGACCATAAAGGTCTAATGATACAACAATGATTTCTAGTGAGGATGACGGAAGCGACTCGTGGTTCTCCAACGTCGATGGGGCTCCATTCCCACAGGAACGGCTGACCAGGATAATTCCTATCCCGCATGGCTAGCCTATAAAGGAAGCCTTGCCTCAACTCAGCGCAGCACAGTCTTCATTCTCACTTTAATCCAAACCACCAAGATGCCTCGTTCCCTCATCCACCATGAGACCACCGCGCCGGAGCTAGATGGCTTCGTCCGCATACTCTCTAACGTCACCCGACGTGCCCTTGATTTGGAAGAATCACCACGATATGTGGTGTACCAAGCAAGGGATCGTAATGGCCTCACCTAGTATTGGGCCACAGTATCTATTAATGGGAGGGCCTTGACACAAGAACATTCTTACCGATTCACGGGAAGAGTAATGGCTGGTGAATATCAAGCCATCCAGTATGCAGCTAGAGCAGCTATTGCCCAAGTTCGCCACCAAGTTTTAAGAACTCGCAATCGCTCATTCTTCTACTATCCAGCTAGATCCAGCTACGATAGAGGAATGCATATTGCCAACTCCGAGCACGAGCAAAACCCTGCCCTAGAAAACTTGGTGCATTTTGGTGGCCGCACAAGAGTCACTGCTCACCCAAGTTGCCAGGGAACTCACCAGTACGAGGAGAGCCATTGCTCACCACCCCCTAGTAAGGGGGACTGCAGAACCATCAGTTATTCTGTCAGCAGTCCCGGGAAGTAATTCAAGAATTCCAGGGGACAACCAGCGGAATGGCCCGTCCCTCTCTTCTGGCTACTCTCATCGAGTGTTTGAAGAGTACACCGCCAGGACCAAAGCCGGAACGTCTCATCCAGAACCACACCAACGTCGCCGCCACTCGAGTTTAGTTTCTGTCTTAGCCAACTCAAATGTGGAAGCCCAAGCAGGGAACCACTCTTTCTCAGGTCCTAGCCCGTCCAGCAATCATGTGGATTAGTCCCATGGAGTGCTGTTGCATTGTATAGTTGCATGTCCTGTACTAGTAGCACTGGGTGAAGCACTGCTTGTATATACGTGAGGTGTAGCATGCACCGTTTTTGCAACCGTGTGGTTTTGATAGTGTAGGTATATGTACCTCAGAACTACACATAACCGCTCCGAACCCACGTCCTCCATTGCTACCTCGCCTCGAGCTCTTGCTAACAGAAGGAGAAGGAGAAGAGGAGGAAGAAGTGAAATGAGGCGAGAGGAAGAAGGAAGGAAAACCGCGATCGTTTTTATAGCTCGAGCCCGGTGCACGGTGAGCAAAGTCCACCAGCGCCACTCGTCGCTCGATCGCCGGTGTTCGGAGGCGAATCCGCGAGCAGTGCCGACAGGGCACTGGCCCGCGAGGTGGGTGCACGCTGCCGGCGACAAGCACGCCGCGCACTACCGCAGTATGGCCCTAGATGCCCTACGTGCTAGACACAGCAGGTGGAGAAAGTGCGGGAGAGCACGCGCGAGAGAGATGAGAAGGAGAGCGGGAGGAAGAAGAGACTGATAGTGGGCCCTGGGCCCACCTGTCAGCCAGAGAAAGCACTGTACACTGGAGTACGACAAGCAAAATTTGGAATTAGAAATTATACTTTGTCCAAATTTGTCGTAGCAGTAGAAACACTGCACAAGTACTCACTATAGATGCACCAATTATCAGTAGCCCCACGACAACTGTGCCTAATTAGGTTATTTAAATAATTAGTTCAGAAATTTTTTCCTCGAAGAGGTGGGTTTAATTTTAATGACCACCTTAACAAATCTCGAGGATGAGATTTTATTAAGGGGGGTAGAGTTTGTAACACCCCAAAAATTTAACCATATTTTTATTAAGTAAAATTTGGCCAGAAATAAAATTTTGGAATTTTATTACGTCTTTTATTATTTCAGAGTATTTTCTGTTTCTGTTTTCCAAAATTCTTCCCTCCATATAGAATTTTTTTAAAACAAATATTGTGGGATTTAGTAGCTCTCTTAAAACATTTCTTTTATATTTTAATAACAGTAGGAATTATTTTCATAATAAAATTTTGCCCAAGATAGTCATTTTTATAGCATTTTCAATTTTTGCAATGCTTCTGTTACACTTCAACTATTTTAAATAATTCTCTAAAAATTCCACAAAAATTATGAGGGCTCATGTGATGCCTATAGATCACTTTTATGCAAAACCCCAACTTGGTCTTTCGAAAATTTTGAGTGAAACATCCTCTTCACAATTCTGTTCCATTCTTGAGTTTCAACTACAACCTCAATTTTCCTTGATCCAAAAATTCTGAAATTACTCCACCTTATAGTCTATCCAACCAAACCCTTAAGTCCAGAAGCTCACCTCCAATTTCATCATTTAAATCCACCAAATAATTCCCTCAAAATCTGCTCCAGAAATGAATTTCAGTAAAACTTGCACTGACAAGGTTCTCTTCCTGCCAAACCAACTCCACCATCTTCACTATCATCTAGGGAGCCACCAATCTGCCAATTTTCACATCCAACAAAGTTTCCTAGCTAGCCTTAGCATTTCATCAAGCACACTGCGTGCATGACAAAAATCTTGCCCCTCTCTAGGCTGCACTGAACACTTGATCATCTGGCCAAAACATCATGTCCGTCATTTCTAGAATCTCCAAGAGCATCACACTACCAAAAATTAGCTTGATTAGATCACTGTGGCCCACCCAGACATTTTGTCGAGCAGCTCATGTGCATGCCCAGCGCGTGAGCAGAGAGCCCGGATTGCAGCTGCTGGCACCGAGCCCTGCCGCATCCTTGCCGCCATCCCTTGCGCGTGATCCGTCTAGATGACTTTGTGGAGGATCCACATCAAACACCGACACCTCCCCTTGGCCGTTTGCGCCGGCAACCGCCGACCACGCCGCCCACAGCCGTCGCCCGACGAATCTCACTCGACCACGTCTCTGGCCGGGTTCCTCTCTCTTAATGGCCAACGGACGAGCCCATCCACAGCTCACCAACGCCTCACCGGCCTCGCTGACCATCGCCACCGCCCACAACCACCTCAGCGGCACCATGAATGGCCGCCCGCCATCGTGCCTTCCTCTGGAAGCCACGGGCACGGCCACCCCGTGTTATTTAGGCCACCCCGAGCTCGCCTCGCTTCACTACACCATCCTTCCCTTCCCTAGGCACCTCCTCGAGCCGCCACCCGGCCGGGAATGACCATCTTCCCCCTCTCCGGTGACAGTGGCCGCCACCACTATCGCGTTATTCCTGATGAAACCACAGCCTCTCCCCCTCCATTTCCTCCACCACTAGCCTCCTGGAACCCTCACGAACCGATTCCACCCGTCAATTTCACCGGAGCAAGCTCGTAGGAGTGCACCCCAATTTCGCCTCCGCCGGAGATCTTTGGGAGACCTCACCGCTGACGAGGTAGGGCTCCCTACGGGTCATACCGCACACCGGGGAGCTCGCCTTGGTCCAATGGTCATGCTCGTGTCTTCATCCCGGAGAGAGGCACCGCCGTTCATCGGCACGGGTCGCCGGAGCTCCACTCCGTTCGGCCAGAGGGGAAGGCGGGGTAGACCACGATCAAATCTGACCGGTGGGCTAGGCGGGTCCCACTGTCAGTGACTGGAGGTCGCGGCCCGCGGCTGTAAGTGAAGGCGTATTCCCCTAGATACGCCTTCTTCTCTGGGAAAACGTATTTTTAGCAATACGTCTTCGACGTCGGCAGCCTCCCGCGTAGCCGTGCGACTGGGCCAGGCCCAGTGGCGCCAGTCAGCTATACAACGCTCAGGGCGCGCTTCTGCCTTCCTCTTTTTCTTTTTCCAGCAAAACTCAATTATTTCCACAGCAATATTTTCAAATCCAAATCTGATGATTCAAATTTCTACATATTCCTAAAATCATGCTCTATTATTCTAGCTAAGGTGAACATTTTTCCTAAGCTTTGTCTCTACTGGATCTTTTAAATAGTCCATTTCCTTAATTATCTCAGCTTAGAAAATTCCTAGGAAAATCATATGAACTCCAAATAATTTGATTCTTTTTCTGAAATTCTTTATTTATCATCTAGTCTATTTTAGTAATTATTTCAAAATTTTCCCAACAACTTTTTAACATTGTTTTTGGCTATATGTGGTAATTACAATATTTTGAAAATAGGAAAATGGAGGGAAGAAAGTTTTCAAAACTTTTGGAGTGCACTCAACCCATCTGCATGCTCAAGGCAAGCATCTTGAGCACTTGATATGGTGATTGCATGGTTAAATGTTTGCAAGAAATAATTGAATCATGCATATGTTGAATTCGAATAAAATTTGCATGCATGTAGTGTTGGCATGTCTCTTCGTACCATGCAACGTGTGCTTGTCATCACTAACTTGCAGGAGCAGGTATAAGAGAAATACCGTTACCGGCAGAAGGGTGATCACGTCGGAGCGTGATCATGCCTTGTTGGTTATGCATGTTGGGACATGCAAGGGCTGTGGCCCTGTTTTGGTGTTACTATTGAAACAACACTTTATTGGGCTAACCACTTCAGGAAAACTTAAACCTCCTGAGTCGACCGTAGATCGAGTCTTGTTCCGGTAACCCCCATACTTGTTTCGTGCTACCACTTGTCCCTGCCACGGGTAGGGTACGGTTCAGTAAGTTGTTAACCCCTTTCCCCGCACACACCGTACAGAGAGGCCGCGATGAAGGTTTCCAGATATCGGTTATAATGCCAGTCATCCGGTCAAGGGGCATGGGTGTATCCGGCTAGGCCGAGAGGGGGGCACCCCTTGTAATCCGCGCGTATTAATAGTGATCCCATGCTATTCGAGATTGTAGTCTCCCCGACTTAGAGTTTTTCTTGAACGATGCTTTGGGTGATTCCTGGCACCCGGAAAGTTAATCTGGTGTGTGCTGGTCAGGTGTGTTTTCAACCCAAAGGACGTAATGGGAATTAGTCAGTGTCTCGGTGCTGGCTAAGGAAATCCTTTACTTGTGGGTAAAGAGTACACCCTTTGCAGAGTTATACCTATTCGAATTGCCGTGTCCGCGGTTAAGGACTACAGTCTGGGTTGGTCAAGTGTCGGTCTTAGTGTCGGTCTCCGGACGAAATAATTAAATTGAGCATGAATTATTTTGCAGGATAATTTTTGTCACCCTAATGCCATCATGGATATTTTTGTTATCATAGATGCTATTGACATAAGTATTATTATTACTATGCATATTATTGTGGACTAACCCGTTTCTCTTATTTTATTTCCTGAGTGTCTCAGGGGCTGGCTAGACTACCCCGGACACTCGGTTTTATTTCTTTTCAAGACCTCTCGTGGCGTCGCTTGAGTTCTCGGGCGGTCCTGTCTCGCCCGATTTTCTTTTAGACACCCGTTTGGCATTTCTTTTCAAGACCTCTCGTGGCGTCGCTTGAGTTCTCGGGCGGTCCTGTCTCGCCCGATTCTCTTTTAGACACCCGTTTGGCATTTCTTTTCAAGACCTCTCATGGCGTCTCTTGAGTTCTCGGGCGGTCCTGTCTCGCCCGATTCTCTTTTAGACACCCGTTTGGCATTTCTTTTCAAGACCTCTCATGGCATCGCTTGAGTTCTCGGGCGGTCCTGTCTCGCCCGATTCTCTTTTAGACACCCATTTGGCATTTCTCTTGGATACTCGGGCGGTCCTGTCTCGCCCGATTCTCCACTTTTATATTTCCTTTTGGATTCTCGGGCGGTCCTGTCTCGCCCGATTCTCCATTAACTTTCTTTGTTTGTCACTAACCTTTCATATTTATTCTTCAGCACCGTATTAATATTCATCATGCCATGTTTTAATTTCGTTCAGCATATGCATATAATTTAACCCATCATGATCATATGCTTTCGGTATATCTTTTGTTCATTATGGTTGCGAGTACATTCCAACGTACTCACTGGCTTGTCCCTGGCTATTTAATTGGCCAGGTCAGGATTTCGACAGGGAGTATTGCCACGACGTCCATGCGGAGCCTAGGATAGCAGCCACGCGGGATAGGAATTATCCTGGTCAGCCGTTCCTGTGGGAATGGAGCCCCATCGACGTTGGAGAACCACGAGTCGCTTCCGTCATCCTCACTAGAAATCATTGTTGTATCATTAGACCTTTATGGTCTTGTACCCAATTCTTGTAATTGCTTGGTAATCTGTAACAAGGACGTGTCCACCAGTAACAGTAATCCTGGGATAGTGACGACACGAGGGGTTAATTTCTGGGATATCATGTCCCGGAAATCCGGCCCCGACACAAGCTACGCTCTCTTGTACTTGTGCTTCCACAAATAATACCATCAAAGCAGGAGTAGGGTTTTACTCCTCACGGTGTCCCAAACCTGGGTAAACTTGCTGTGTGTTCTTGCATTGCTAGAACTGCTCTTTGTGCACGTCGATTCCCACAGCCGAACCGCAAAGGGATCATTTTGATCCCATGGATTTTCGTACGCACAACATCTTTGGCGCGCCAGGCAGGGGATCGCGTGTTGCGAACCTGTTTCCGTAGTATGAGCGCCAGTTTCATCATCATCTTCGATTGCACCCAAGAAGAAGGGCATGGCCGCGACAGCTCCTTCCATGTCCAAGCTACCATCGCAGACATCTGCGGGTGGCATAGGCGGCGCGGGTGGCACAGACGGAGGCGGTGGAGGCAGTTAGCTTCCCCGTCGTAATGGCGATCCTAGCCATCACACTGGAGATGGTGGAGGCGGTCAACTTCCACGATGATCCGGTGATCGCAGCCATCACACCAGAGAGGTCCGGAGTGCGGCGAGCCACGACGATGGAGTTGTGACGTCCAAGGACAGCGCAACAACGCCCAAGAACGCCGCGGCAGGACATACACCGCGACCATCACAAGATGGGCGCAACACGCTCCCTCGCGTTGTTGGCGGCTCCGAACGACGACAGAACAACGCCAAGCATCGTCATCAAGATGCTCAGGCACCACCACCACCACCACATCAGCCCGCTGGCGAGCATGCACTGCGGCGGCAGGCTCGGGATGGAGTTCCTTCTGGCTCTACCAGGAGTCGAGCGACATCCCGCTCTTCACTTCCGGCCATGCCAACCACGGTAGCAGAGGCCATGGCGCAGGCCAGATGCTGCTGAACTTCCCGCCAACGCCTGACAAGATGGACGAACGGAGGGCGACCATCCAGAGTCTCATCAGTTTTGCTGATCCCGGCAAGACGCAACAAGCGGGTCCTTCACAACGACCACCCACAGCGCCGGTAGGACCAGCCGGTGGCCGAGTTGGAGATGCTGTGCCAATGGTGCAGTCACCTCCATGGCAACAACCACCACAGTAGCAGCACCGGCAATTTCGCCGATCTGATGAGTCCGATGAGGTGTCGATGGCGTCGTCGGATCCGCGAGGCCGACAAGACCAGCGTCAAGTGCTGCAAGATCGGCGGGTGGAGGACGCCCACACAACTATCGAGCGACGCCGGGAAGCACGTCGTCAGTCGGATGACCATGCTGGGCCGGTAGCGTACGAGCCTGTGCCAGGGTACCCTGGGTGCCTACCTTACGAGATAGGTTGCCCAGCGTTTACTCATGAGCTGCGGCAAGTTCGCTGGCCGTCCTCCAGAAGCTTCAAGCCCGAACTGCCCGACAAGTATGACAACAAGCTCAATCTGCCAGAGTTCCTTGGTATCTACACCATCACGGAGCAGGCTGCCAGGGGACGGGATGACAAGATCCTTGCCAACTACTTCCCGTTGGCGCTCAAGCCCAACATCAGGTTGTGGTTGGTGAACTTGCCGGAGAATTCCATTTCTTCTTGGGCAGATCTATGCCATCAATTTGTTGGCGCTTTCCAGGGAGGTCACAAACTTCCTGGTCAGCCCAGTGATTTGCATGTGATTCCTTAGAGAGACGGAGAGCAACTCTGCAAGTATATCCAGAGGTTCAACCGCATACAACACAACATTCCCAACATGCACCCTGCTGCCGTGATCGCCTCGTTCCACACGAACATGCGCAATCGTAGGATGCAGGAAGAAATGGCCATAAACAAGGTCAGGGACATCGTCGAGCTTTATGCTCTGGCTGATAAATGTGCGCATGCTGAAGAAGGGAGGTGACTCCCTGGAGAGGATGCATGTGCGGCAGTCGATTCTGAAGATGATGACGCATCCACTCCGAAGAAGAAGGGCCGCAAGCGCAACCACAAGTGCAAAGGAAAAGCTGTTTTGGCGGTAGAGGGATCAGGGAATCCCGGCAAGAAGCCCTAGGCTAAGAGCAGCGACAAGGAGATTGCCGTCTGCACTTGCGGCCATGAGGCGGCTGCCGGTGAGAAGACTGACGGCCCATACCGCAAGATCCACCGTACTACAGGCCATGATCTCCAAGAGTGCTGGCAAGTTGAGCAGCTTGTTGAGAAGCAGAAGCAAGAGTATGAGAAGCACAACAAGGAGAAGGCCAAGAATGGTGCTGGTTGGTCCGGCCAGAAGAATCGTGGTGGTCGCGGAGGCCACCGTGGCAAGGCCAAGCAGCAAAAAGAGAAGCCTGCTCAAGGCTGTGAAAAGAAGGAGGACGAAGATGGTAGTGATGAGGATGAAGAGGAGTCCGAACAAGAGTTCCAAAATGCAGTTGATGCCATGTGTGTTGATGGAGGTGCATCTTTGCACTCCTCACACCGGCAGCTCAAACAGCGGGTCCGTGAAGTCAATGCACGGAGCCAGCAATGGAAGCGTACAAGCCACTGAAGTGGTCACACACGCCCATCATTTTTGACGCTGAGGATCACCCTGATTGCACAACTGCGGTCGGGTGTTTGCCATTGTTGGTTTCACCAATGATCCGCAACCTCAAGGTCACCAAAATGTTGGTTGACGATGGGGCCGGCTTGAACATGATCTCGCCAGACGTGATCAAGAGGCTGCAAATTCCCGACGAGGATCTGGAGGAAACAGGCACATTCGAGGGGATCAATCTGGGAAGGAGCAAGCCTAAGGGCCAGATTACTTTGCTAGTCACATTCGGAAGCGAGCTCAATTACATGACAGAGAAGATTGTCTTCGATGTCGTCAAGATGCCGCTACCGTACAATGGGATTCTAGGCCTCCCGGCACTGGCGAAGTTCATGGCTGCATCGCACTATGCTTACAATGTGCTCAAGATGCCAGGGCCAATGGGCGTACTCACCATCAATTCCAACCAGAAGGACGCAATCATCTGCGCCGACAAGCTCTACTGGGAGGCAGTAGCAGCATCTGCCGCCAAGGCACCTGCTCCTGCCGGCAAAGCTCCTGGGGGGAAGAAGAACAAGAAGACCACAAGACCTCTGGCAAGGACTCCAGGAAGCTCACTACAGAGTGTAGCACGCCTGTTGAGGACGTACCAGATAGCTCTGCTGGCAAGAGCAAGAAGTCCAAGGCAGCTCCACTTGGAACAAAACAAGTCTCTGCAAGGGAGGATGGCACGAGTGGCACTTTCACCATAAGTGCCGCTCTTGGTAGCAAATAGGAAAGCGCGCTCATCACCTTCCTGTAGGCGAATGTCGATGTGTTTGCCTAGCAACCATCTGAGATCCTCGGTGTTCCCAGGGAGGTGATTGAGCACCACCTTGCCGTCAGCCCTCATACAAGACCCGTCAAGCAGAAGGTCAAAAAGCAAGCCTTGGAGCGACAAGAGTTCATTGCCGAAGAAATCAAGAAGTTAGAAGTGGCAGGCCTGGTCAGAGGAGTGCTACATCCCATGTGGTTAGCCGATCCAGTTGTAGTGCATAAAGCAAATGGAAAATGGAGGCTTTGTATCGACTTCACTGATATAAATAAAGCTTGTCCAAAAGACCCTTTTCCTTTGCCGCGCATCGACCAGATTGTGGACTCCACTGCCGGCTGTGATTTACTCTCTTTTCTTGATGCCTACTCTGGTTATCATCAGATCTTTATGGCTAAGGAAGATGAGGAGAAAACAGCTTTCATCACTCCATGTGGCACGTATTGTTTTATACGCATGCCTTTCGGATTGAAGAGTGCCGGAGCAACATTTGCTAGGCCAGTCCAGATTGTTTTTGAGACCCAGTTACACAAAAATGTGGAAGCTTACATGGATGATATTGTGGTCAAAACCAAGGACAAATCAATACCGATACAAGATCTGGAGGAAACATTTGCAACTTTGCGCAGAATCAACTTGAAGCTCAATCCCGAGAAGTGTGTGTTTGGCGTTCCATCTGGCAAGCTTCTCAGGTTCTTTGTATCTCAGAGAGGAATTGAAGCCAATCCCGACAAGATCAAAGCAATTGAGCAGATTGAAGCACCGAAGTGTGTCAAGGACGTCAGGCATCTTGCCGGTTGCGTTGCTGCATTAAGCAGGTTCATCTCCAAATCAGCTGAGCGTGCCCTCCTATTTTTCAAAATTTTGAAAAAGGCAGGTCCAATGAAATGGACTCCGGAAGCGGAGGCTGCGCTCCAAGATTTGAAGGAGTACCTGTCCTCTCTGCCAGTCTTAGTTGCACCTAAGCCACAAGAGCCGTTGCTGCTATACTTAACGGCAACCAATCAAGTGGTTAGTGTTGCACCAGTGGCTAAAAGAGAGACAGATGACGAATAGGCAGCAACCGCAGAGCCGCAAACCGACAAGCCGGAATCTTCTCTGGCAAGGTTAGGTGCCGACAAGTCTGAAATTGTGCAAGCAAATGAACCAGATTAACAAGTTGTGCAGAAGAAGAAGATGGTGCAGTGCCCAGTTTACTTTGTCAGCTCTCTTTTGCAGGAGCTAGGTCAAGGTATTCTAGCATGCAGAAGTTGCTCTTTGGTCTCCTTATGGCCTCAAGGAAGCTGCACCATTACTTTCAAGCAGATCAGATCACCGTCATCACTCGCATTCCACCGCAGCGTATTCTAAGAAATTCAGAAGCCACCGGCAGGATTGTGGAGTGGGCGTTGGAGCTGTCAAGCTTTGACTTGAAGTTTGAAAGCACATCAACAATCAGAGCAGAGCTTTGGCGGAATTCATTATAGAATGGACGCCAATGCTAGACAAAGAAGTACAAGAGACCTCTCTCCCCGGCAAGGAAACTGTTGATGATTGGATTATGTACTTTGATGGTGCTTTCACGCTGAAAGGCGCCGGTGCTGGTGTGCTGCCTGTCGCACCCACTGGAGAGCATCTCAAATATGTGGTTCAAATGCACTTTCCTAGGGAGCAGGCCACCAACAGCACTGCTTAGTACGAGGGATTGCTTGCTGGTCTGCGCATTGCAATCGACCTTGGTATTCGAAAGTTGATTATCAGAGGCGTCTCGCAGCTTGTGGTGAAGCAAATCAACAAGGATTATCAGAGCCCGTTAATGGAATCGTATGTTGATGAAGTGAGGAAGTTGGAAGAGAACTTTGATGGTTTGCAAATGGAGCACGTCCCCCATGCTCAAAATGATGTTGCAGACGAACTGTCAAAGCTTGCCGCCAAGAGATCTCTTGTGGAACCAGGAACTTTTGTGCTACAACTAAATCAGCCATCCGCTACGCCATCAATGAAGCCAACAAAGAAAAGGAAGCTTAACATCGATGGGTACTTTCCGGCAGAGCTGCCAGTAGCTGCCAAGAAATGCAACTACACCGACAAGACACCTCTTGCCGGTGAGCAGCAGCCTCCGGCAGGCCAAGTCCTTGCCGTCGAAGCAAGCGCTCCTGCAGGAGAAGAATTGCCTTTAGTCCTTGTCATCGAGCCACAAGCTCCGGCATGGGCGCAGCCGATCGTTCAATACCTCCAGATAGGAGAACTTCCCGAAGAGCAAGAAGAAGGTGAAAGAGCAGCCCGTCAATCAAGTATGTACTGATTTGTTGACAACACTTTGTATAGAAAGGGACCAAATGGGGTGAAATTGAAGTGCATTTGCCGGGAAGATGGATAGAAGCTGTTGGCAGAGATACATGAAGGGATGTGTGGCTCCCATATTGGGTCACGCGCGCTCGTCGGCAAGGCATTTCGACAAGGATTGTATTGGCCGACAGCCCTTCAAGACGCCTTGGCGGTGGTAACCAGATGTGAAGCATGTCAGTTCCACGCCAAGGACATACACCAGCCAGCTCGAGCTCTTCAAACTATCCCTCTTTCCTGGCCCTTCTCGGTCTGGGGGCTCGACATCCTCGGCCCCTTTCCCCGTGCTACCGGGGGCTTTGAATTCTTGTACGTTGCAATCGACAAGTTTACAAAGTGGCCTGAGGTAGAGCAAGTGAGAAAGGTGATGACACAGTTAGCTATCAAGTTCCTCAAAGGATTGGTGGCCCGTTTTGGCGTTCCAAACAGGATCATCACCGACAACGCCACCCAATTCATGAGTCGCGCCTTCACAGCATACTACCAAGACCTTGGAAGCAAGATCTGCTACGCTTCCGTTGCTCACCCGAGAAGCAATGGAGAAACGGAGAGGGAAAATGCAGAAGTGCTGCATGATCTCAAGACCAGAACTTTCGACAAGTTGCACAAATGTGGAAGAAACTGGGTGGAAGAGTTGTCGGTGGTTCTTTGGTCACTCAGGACGACACCAAATCGAGCCACCGGCGAGGCGCCCTTCTCCCTTGTATATGGTGCAGAGGCGGTGCTCCCCACAGAACTCAGATACGGGTCACCTCGAGTCTTGGCCTTTGATGAAGAGGATCAAGAAGAGCTGCGGCAAGATGATGCCACACTCCTTGAGGAAGATCGTTTCTGGGCTGCTGTCCGTGCTGCATAGTACCAGCAAGCTTTGCGCCGCTACCATAGCTGCAAAGTTCATGTGAGGAACCTTGAGGAAGGTAACCTTGTTCTTCGTCAGATCCAGTCTGCGAAGGGGAAAAACAAGTTCACGCCAAAGTGGAAAGGCCCTTATTTGGTAGTGCGAGTCACTAGACCTGGCGCCGTCCATCTAGAGACTGAAGATGGCACTCCGGTGCTCAACTCATGGAATATTGAGCATCTTCGCAAGTTTTATCCATGAGGTGCGGTTGCCGAGCTGCCCGGCAGCCTCTTTTGTGCAAGTAGGCCGGCAAGGCATGTAAACCTTTGTACAGAGCCGGGCACAGACCCTGTGTATAGTTGAATAAAAGCTAAGTGTTTCACAACTTTTTGTCAAAGTACATATTTATTTATGTATGTTGCATGCAATGTTGTGTTACATGTTGCCTTGCATGAGATGATTAACAAACCGTCAAGGTTCCAGCCTCCTCTTTTCTCTTCTTTCTTTTTCTCAAAGGACAGAAGTATTCCTCGCGTGCAAGTTTCCCGGGGGAGTGACGGTATGGATACCAAATGACATTCAAGTTATCATAAACGACAAGAAGTACAACAAAGAAAGCAAAGTTGCAAAACTTTGAAACAAAATTTCTTTGTTGTAATTGTTTTTCCTTGAACGATTTTAGTCTTTGTATGAAATACCTACACGCAAAGGAACCTTGTCGGGGTTCGCCGCGATCTTATTTCTTTTTCGAGTCCGCTTAGCAGTATAAGTTAGCTGCACCAGAACTGATAAGTGATATCTTGCCGGAAAGTAGCACCTCCGGCAAGCTGCTAAGGACCCGTTCCTCAAGCGCTAATGGCAAGGTTGTGCACACCGGTAAGTTTCTAGCATGCGTAGGGTGCAAAACATACATGGGCAGAATCGTATAAGGAAAATGGCATACACTCATTCAAACACAAGTTATATTACATCAAAAGCATAATGCTGATCTAACTTAAGAAAAATTGTGTTTTGTACATGGATCGCATTTGCGACAAGATGTGCCAACAAGACTAGTTTTTGATCCCACCCCGAGTCTTGGAGACTTGGCCAACCCTGTCGGCGATCGGAGCGACAAGCACTTCGGCAGTGCTGGTGTCCGTCCCTTTTGGCAAACTCGTGAAGGCCTTGGAGATGTCGATGCCGGGGTTGCGGTGGACGATCTTGACAAGCACCTTGAAGAGCACAACCCGACAAAGCTTGTGGGGTTCGTTGGCGAAGGAGGCAACCCATTCTTCGTGGTGCTTCTCCAAAGCTTCGATGAGGTTCTCGAAGAAGAAAGTTAACCTGACACTTGCGGCTTCCTGTGCGTTGGTGGAGTAACTATAGTCCTTCATGCCCACGACTGCTAGCTGAGCACTAAGTTGCTCTGCAATCTTGACAAGGCAGCTGGTCCAGAGTTGCAGACTGCCCTTCGGCACATTGAAAGAATTTTCAGCATTGGCAAGCAAGGCTTTCTCCTTCTCAAGATGCTTCGACAAGATTTTCTTCCTGGCTCGGGCGCCCTCGAGGTTTTCCTCCAAAGTAGTGAGTTTCAGCTTTGAGATCGGCATTGATGTTGGCGGCATCCGTTAGCTCCTTGGTCTTGGATGATAGCAACGTTTGTAACTCCCCCAGGGTGAAAGATGCTTTCTGCACTGAATTTTGGACATCAAGGATTTTCTTCTTGTTGCCGACAAGGTCCTCCTCAAGCTTCTTCACGTTGGTTTCTATTTCTACCTTGACAGCCTCGGTGGCTTCGGCAGCTTTGACGGCCTCCTGGAGCTTGCCGGCGTGAACCAGAGCTTGAGCTTCGATAGCCTCCTTATGGTTTCGCTCTAGCTCTTGGGTCCGCTATGCGAGCATGGTCTGGATTTCTTCATCCTTGCCATGAAGCTTGGCGGCAAGCGCTTCTTCTCTAGCAGCAAGGTCTTTTTCTCTTGCGTCTAGCTGCGCTTCACGCTTCGCCAGCTTGCCGTCCAGAGCCGCTGCTTTTTCCTTAGTAGTGGTAAGCTTATCCTCTTGCCCCTTGATGCTTTGGATCTTATCCTTATACCATTTGTAGGTCTCTTCCACCTTCTAGTTCAGCTTCTGCTCAGCCAACTCCACGGCCTGTTGCTACGTCTGGAGTCTATCCCAACACTTGCTATAGCACTCTTGCACATCCTTGAAGCCAGCAACCATGGTCTTCAGGAAGGCAAGATCAGCAGAGTTGTCATCGGAGGTGTCTGTTATCGTGATGCCGCAAGACAAAGGTGCAATGATCCCCGCAATTGTATCTTCAAGGGCAAGTTCCCCAGCACAAGAGAAGCTGGGGGCTTCAGATTCTTGCCACTGGTTGAGGGGCTCCAAAGGATTCGCCAAGGGTTGCGCCTCAGATGTGCTGGGATGATCGTCAATAATTGGCTTGTCATTGCCAGCTTCTCTCATCTCAACGTCTGCTGTGATGGAAACAGATGTGTTGCCGAAAGGTTTGTTAGATTCCTTGGCAACTTTCCTGGCTTCCTCAACATCGGATGCAACATTCTCTTCAGCAGAAGTCTTGGCGTCCTCTTTGGCTGCGCTCTTTGCAATTCCTTCCATGTCCACAATGATTTCTCCCTCTTTCGAAGAGGTTGGATCTCCAAGACAAAGAAGAAGAAGCAAAGAGCGGAAGAAAATTCAAATCTCATATCAAGATCAAAAGAATAGAAAGAAGGATTGACAAGGATAAGATAACGCTTGAAAAATAATTTACCTTGATGAGCATGAGGAGGGGATGATGTTCCTCCTCTGGCAACCTCAGTTGTTGTCGCTCGGTCCCCGGTAACATCAGTTGTCGGTGGGTCCTCGACGCGAACAGGCTCTTCTTGGTGCTCCTCGGGAGGAGGAATGTTTCTTGTCGGCGAGCTTCTTGGCGAGAGTTCGGAAGTTGAGGGTACCGTCAAGGGGTCCATCCCTTGGCGCTCTCCTTCTGGCTGATTAATTTCCGCCTCCTTGTCAGTTTCCATTACTGAAGTGTCAGTAGCAATGCTTGCCAGCGAAAACTGGATGTCAGCCTCATGCTGGGGGCTAGAGCCGGCAATGTCAAGAGAAGTTGTGCCTTGATCAGTGACCGTTGCCGTCTCGCCCTCTTCGGTGGTTCTCGCCTTCTTCCGGTATCTTTCCGCTAGTGACACTTCATCCCTGCAAAACCAAGACAATCAAGATGATTAAATCAACAACAATAATATCAAGATGATCACAAGATTGGCCGAAGAAAGATGAAGCACTTACTCTTCCGCTTCTTTGTGATCGCTAAGGGTGGACAGGTCCCAGTGTACCATGTCCTCAACGCCGGAGGACGTAGAGGATGGTGGCATCTTCCTGGTACGCTTTGTCCCCGAAGAGGCTGGGGACTGTGAAGCACCCACCTCTTCCGCGGTTGACGGAGTCGGTTGCCGGGAAGCAGCGCCACGAGGAGGTTGTTGCCTAGAAGGCTAGGCCTGAGAAGTCTTGGCAGCTACCTCTGAGCCGGTGAGCTCATCGCTTGTTAGTTCGATGCATGCCACCTTCTTCCGGCCAGGCTTCTTCACGATTGTAGTCTTTACTCGAGCAGGTGGGGTGTGAGGAACTCCTTCCCGTTCCCCCTCTCCTTCAGCCTCTTCGGGGTGCTCTTCGTCACCCTCATGCGGCTCAGCATGTTCCTTTTTGCCAACATGCTCTTCGGCATGTTCTTCGGCACTTGCATGCTCTTCATCCTGTTCTTCGGTGCGCTCTTGTCCTTCCTCGCTAGTGCCCCTAGCTGCTCGGGAATGAGCTACTTTCTTTGCCTCCTCGACTCTCGTGGCAAGGAACTGCTCTTCGTCATCCTTCGTAGGATGGACCATGTCATCCTCAACTCTGACAGCCTTTTCCACCAAGCCATCAAGCCAGTCCTTCACCTCTTTCTTGGTGGGCACCTTCCAAGTATCTACAATGCTCTTGGAGGTGCAGTCTGGCATCATAGCTAGGATAGAATCCTTGGCGGTGTTGTTGCAGAGCGGGACTATCTTTTTCGGCAAATGGAAATTGCAACGTTTGCTGAAGAGCTGACAGACGAGCCAATAATGCTCCATGACCGTCAAGTTGTTGTCGAGGCCTGGATGCAAGCGCATCCTGTCGGCAGGGTTCTTGTACTCCCATGCTTTTCGGCCTCCTCTCTGCTGCAGCGGAGCAATTCGGCGGCGAGTGAAATCTGCTACCACCATTTCAATGGTCAAGCTGGATTCCTTGAGACTGACGAGCCTGTATAGTGCAATCTCAAGCTTGCTGTCATTGGGGTCAACATTACTCCAGTTGGCGTTCTTCTTGATCTTCTCGGTTCTGAGATGGCAGAAAGCCGAGAAGTGTTGCCGCTTGATCCAGCACTAGTCTGCCCTCCACTTGTTCCATTTGATGTGTAGTTTGCCGTCAAGATAGTGCTTCTTCATCCCTGTCCTTGGAATTTAAGTGACACTGCCGAATAGAGCATCGCCTTCGATCCGGGGGATGAAAAAGTGCCGGAACAGAGCAACATTGGGCACTATTCCTAAGAAATTCTCACATGGATGTGCAAAGACTGACATGCAAGTGATTGCATTTGGAGCAAGGTCTAGCAATCTAAATCCGTAGGACAACATCACTTCTACGAAGAAATCTGAGAAGGGTGGGCATAATCCACAGTAAAAATACCCAGCGAAGAAGTGGAACTAGTCGTCTACTTGAGGAAGGGGTCCTAGAAGCACCATCGTGCCTTCATGGTCTTTCGTCTTCCTCGCATACACATACGAGTACCTCTTCTTCAGTTCACTGGCTATTAGCGCCGGCGGAAAGATGGAGTTCTCCCGCCGCTGCACTACTTTGGCAGCCTTCCTCTCTTCCGCCGCTGAATCAACTGGTTTGGTGGCCCTCTTCGGCGCCGTGGCGGTTTCTGGAGGAGGAATCTAATGGAAAGGGCAAGCGGAGCAGTGCGGAGGTGCTGTGCTCTGTTCTTGCGTGACGAAGAAGATGGAGGTGGCTGGCTAGATTGGGGAAGGAGGTAAATGAGTAGTGCCCTTCACGAGTGCCCTTTTAATAGGGAAGGCGCGGGGGACTTGCTCTTTACTGTCCGACGTGGGCACACTTTTGCAGGCACACTACCCCAGCTGCCGTTTCAATCCACCTCTCCCACGTCCCGCATTCAACGCACGTTGTGAGTACCTAGTAAAAATGATGATTACGGCAGTAATTCTTCGCCACGTGTGTCTGTGCATTGATTTGGGCCTAGGCCAAACAATGCCTCGCATATATGTGTGGCCCAGGCCCAGGGGCTCCTGTCGGTGTATAAAAACATGGGTGTTTTCATACTCTGACTTATGCACAGACAGTTGCAGCCTTCCTGGCGGCAAGGGCTTGCCGGAGGATTGCTTCTGTCTAGACTCAAGACTTGGTTAATAAAACCATGAAGAAGATCTCCAGGCAGGTCATGAGAAGTACTAAAGATCAAAGACTACATTTCCGGCAAGATCTACACCGGCAAGGAACGGCCCGGCAAGCTCCGTGCCGGCAAGCTCCCTCTACCAGTACACCGCTCCACCTCAGCGACAAGCTAGTTGCTTGTCAATAGGTGTCGAGCGGGTAGGCAGTTAGGTGAAGCTTGTCGGGGCACGTGTCAGCACGGCGCTTGAAGATCAACTTTAATGACACCTGTCCTGGAGGCATGTCAAGATAATAAATGGTAGCTGGGCGAGCGATGCACTATCCTTGCCGGAGCTCGTTCTCAGCATGACACCTAACGACACATTGAATGCTTTTGTCCTAACCCGTCTGGTTAGGTATGATATCACTGTAGCCGCTATCTACACCATGTAATTACCATTTTGCCACTGTGGTGACCCCTTCTATCAATAAAAGGAGGCCCATAACAACCTTAACAAAGGTCGATACTTTGCACAACTACATATAGTAACTGCACTTCCCGCGCACCTTGCCGGCAAGCTGTGCTCTCTTGTACTTGTGCTTCCACAAATAATAGAATCAAAGCAGGAGTAGGGTTTTACACCTCACGGTAGCCCGAACCTGGGTAAACTTGTTGTGTGTTCTTGCATTGCTGGAACTGCTCTTTGTGCACATCGATTCCCACAGCCGAACGCAAAGGGATCATCTTGATCCCATAGATTGTCGTACGCACGACACCCAGTGCACCTCAACTAAACAAGGCCCCTTACCGCGTCAACCCCAATGAGACCAAAGAGATCCAAAGGCAAGTACAACATCTCATGGAAAATGGGTATGTACGCGAGAGCTTGAGTCCATGTGCCATTCCGGTTATTCTTGTGCCTAAGAAAGATGGTAGTTATCGCATGTGTTCCAATTGCCGTCCCATTAATGATATCTCTGTTAGATATCGCCATCCCATTCCACGCCTTGATGACATGCTAGATGAACTTAGCGGAGCCACCGTTTTCTCAAAAATTGATCTTAAAAGTGGCTACTATCAAATTCGCATGCAAGAGGGTGATGAATGGAAAACGGCTTTCAAGACCAAATTTGGCTTATATGAATGGTTGGTCATGCCTATGGGCTTATCTCAAACACCTAGCACTTTTATGCATGTGATGCACTATGTTCTTCACAAATATATTGGCATTTGTGTTGTGGTCTACTTTAATGATATACTTGTGTTTAACCAATCTCTTGAAGATCATGTCATACATCTTAGGGACGTCTTGCAAGTTCTTCGAAACGAGTGACTTTATGCAAACATGGAAAAATGCACTTTCGGTGTTGATAAACTTGTTTTCTTGGGATTTGTAGTCTCCTCTAAGGGTGTTCAAGTTGATGAAGCTAAAATTGATGTTATTAAAACTTGTCCACAACCAACCAATTTGCTTCAAGTGCGTAGCTTCCTTGGCTTAGCTGGTTTTTATCGACGCTTTGTGAAGGATTTTAGCACCATTGCATCACCATTGCACGCATTGAGTAAGAAGAATGCACCATTTATTTGGGGTCCTTCCCAAGATGCTGCATTTCATGAGCTTAATAACTTCCTTACACATGCTCCATTACTTGCCTTGCCAAATTTTGAGAAAACCTTTGAAGTGCATTGTGACGCTAGTGGTAATGGCATATGTGGCGCGTTAATGCAAGAGAAGCGCCCAATTGCATACTTTAGCGAGAAACTCTCCGGCGCGCAACTTAATTATCCCATTTATGATTTATGACAAAGAGTTATATGCTTTAGTGAGAGTCTTGCATGTGTGGGAACATTATCTTCGCCCTCGTGAATTTGGCATCCATACGGATCATGAGACGCTTAAATACCTTAAGGGTCAACCAAAGTGAATAAGCATCATGCCAAATGGAGTGAGTTCATTGAGTCTTTTCCTTATGTTATAAAGTACATCAAAGGTAAGGAAAACATTGTGGCGGACGCTCTTTCCCGCAAGTGCATGTTGGTTACTCAACTTGAGTTGAATGTTATAGGATTTGAGCACATTAAAGACTTGTATGAGCATGATGTTTCATTTGCCATTCCTTATGCTAAATGCCTAACTCACACTTCTTGGGAGCGATACTATTTTAAGGATGGTAATCTTATGCGAGCTAACAAACTTTGTATCCCCGAGTCTTCTCTTCGTTTGTCGCTTTTGCAAGAGGCTCATGGTGCAGGACTCATGGGACATTTTGGATGCGACAAGACCTTCGCCACACTCTCCAAGAACTATTTTTGGCCAAAGATGTTTCGGGACGTCTCACGCTACACCAATCGATGCTCTACATGCCACAAAGCTAAGTCTAAAGCTCAATCTCATGGCCTATATATGCCACTTCCTATTCCATATCAACCATGGGAAGATATTAGTATGTATTTTGTGCTAGGTTTGCCTCGAACTCAAAACGACAAAGATTCGATATTTGTTGTTGTGGACCATTTCTCTAAGATGGCACATTTTATCCCATGTAACAAGATCGATGATGCTTCATGATGAGTTATATTTTTACACTCATTTCAACCTTGTTTAAACCGAGATATTTCATTAAAAGAGAGATATTCACTCCGATATTGCCACTTATGACTAATGAATGCATAGGATTCCACAAATCCTCTCTTTGATATTTTTTCAGAGGAAATGGGCTAAAAAGGGAAGAAATCATGTGGGAGAAAGGAAAGGAAGGAAAATGGAGAAGAAATGAGTCACCAGGAGGTTCTAGAAGGCCACCAGTGTCAAAGACGGCGTTCCATGCAACCGCACGCGCTCGCATGAGCGGTCGTTTGGTGTGGAAACTGAGGCAGGTCGTCCACCTGAACAACTTTTATAAAGGGGACCCCGTCGAAATGTCAACAGAACAGTGTCAAGGGAGCGTCGAGCACAGCCAGAACCTCTTCATCATCATCTTCATCCACAAACCCTAGCCGCAGCCATTTTCATCTCCATAGCCATCTCCACCACCATAGCGCTCTCTCATCTAGTTCATACTTGTAATCGTGTATCACACAAGGCATCCATTGTAAGACATATTGCAATCAATTAATCCTAAGATGTGTTCTTCAATGTTTTCTTCTCGCGATCCGATCTCCATGTGTGAGTAGTTTGGTAAGGTATGGGGTGAGGCATGAGCCTTGAACCCCCAGGTATTTGGTGAAGGGATCAATGGAAGCCTTTGACATAACGTCTCGTATGTGTGAAATAAAATTGTTTTGTGAAGTGTCTCTTGTCTTGTCCGCGATCTTCATCCCTGCAGGTACCCAGGATCATGGAGGTTGAGCACCGGTGAGGCTAGGAGCAAGGGGACCGTGAAGTGTTATACTGAACACCGGTGACAGTAAGGTTTAGTAGGGTAACATGGATCATAACCTTGGGGATTCATGAGGTGTAGTCATTAAATGCCCAATGCTTTTATCTGATATTATTATCTTAATTATCGGGGCAACCCCACGAGACGGATAGGGCCTTCGGTAGGACAACTGATTCTTGATGCAGGACTCGTGCCGATCAAGATGTTATTTGGACACATCCCCCACTCCGATACGAAGCAAGCACCTCTTGATGGGTGACTTCCTGAGCACAAACTAATATCATTTTTGATCCCAACACCAATACATGGTTGTAAGCATTAAGACCACATCCCCATACCTTCTTTTTATTATAACTGTTTGAATCACAATTTGCTTGCTGATCCGGTCAAAAGCTGGATTTGACACTTTGGCAAAAGCTTGTTAGAGACCATTGCTTCAAGGGAGTCTTCCTCTCATGGGTTCGATACCCAGGGTCACCTCTGGGGAAATAGGTGCAGGATACCCTTTCTTGTTCCAATACCGGATCAATAAAAAGGAGATATCACTTCACATGTTGCAAATCTCTTTTGTAGGAAAATCTTGTGATTGCATGGAGTTCCCAAGACGATTGTATCGGATCGTGACGTCAAGTTCCTTAGCTACTTTTGGAAGACACTATGCGCCAAGCTCGAAGTCAAGCTACTATTCTCTTCGGCATATCATTCACAGACCGACGGCCAAACGGAGGTCACCAACTGACGCTATCCACACTCCTCCGCGTGTTGATCAAGAGGAACATCAACGAGTGGGAGGAATATTTGCCTATCGCCGAGTACGCCTACAATCGAGTATGATATTCGACCACTGGCAAGTCCCCCTTTGAGGTCGTCTACGGCTTCAACCCGTTGTCCGCATTGGACATTCTACCACTACCTCTACAAGAGCGCATCAACATGGACGCGAGTGCACGAGCAACATACCTCAAGAAGGTGCATGAAGATACACGGCACACGATCGAGCGCCAAGTACAATGCCTCGCGACCAAGCTTAACTTCAACAAACGCCCCATTGTGTTCAACCCAGGAGATCTTGTGTGGCTACACCTACGCAAAGACCGCTTCCCCAATGAGCGCAAGTCCAAACTTCTACCTCGAGCCGATGGACCCTTCAAGGTGCTAGGACGCTACAACAACAATGCCTACAAGATCGACATCCCAAGTGACAAGTACAATGTCAGCGACATCTTCAACGTCAAAGACATATCTCCCTTCCATGGTGATGTGGATTTCGATCCGAGAACGGATCTTTCCCAAGGGAGGGGGGGATGATGCGGAGCATCCTTCAGTCATTCCCATGGACACGTCATTGATACGTCTCTGTCGTATCTATAATTTTTGATTGTTTCATGCCAATATTCTACAACTTTCATATACTTTTGGCAACATTTTATATTATTTTTGGGACTAACATATTGATTCAGTGCCCAGTGCCAGTTCCTGTTTTCTCCTTGTTTTTTGTCTCGCGGAAAATCCATATCAAACGAAGTCCAAACACTATAAATTTTTAAGGAGAATTATTTTGGAATATATGTGATTTTTAGGAAGAAGAATCAATGCAAGACGGTGCCCGAGGTGGCCACAAGGCAACAGGGCGCGACCCAGGGGGGTCGCGCCGTGTTGCCTTGTGACTCCCTCGAATGTCGGTTGGGACCCTTCTTTCGCCGCAAGAAAGATATTTTTCGAAGAAAAATCCCCTCAAAATTTCAGCCCAATCAGAGTTACGTATCTCCGGGAATATAAAAAATGGTGAAGGGGTCAGAAAATCGGACGCGAAATAGAAGAGAAACAGAGAGAGAGATCCAATCTCGGAGGGGCTCCTGCCCTCCGGGAGCCATGGCGGCCATGGACCAGAGGGGAAACTCTCGTCCCATCTAGGGGGGAGGCCAAGCAAGAAGAAAAAGGAGGGGGCTCTCTCCCCCTCTCTCCCGGTGGCGCCGGAGCGCCGCCGGGGGAACCATCGTGATGGCGATCTACACCAACAACTTCGCCGCCGTCAACACCAACTCTCTCCCCCTCTATGCAGAGGTGTAACACCTCTTCTCCCCACTGTAATCTCGACTTAAACATGGTGCTTAACGCTATATATTATTATCCAATGATTTGTGGCAATCCTATGATGTTTGAGTAGATTCTTTTTGTCCTATAGGTTGATTGATGATCATGATTGGTTTGAGTTGTAAGTTTTATTTTGGTGCTGTCCTATGGTGCCCTCCGTGTCATGCAAGCATGAGGGATTCCTGCTGTAGGGTTTGTAATACGTTCATAATTCTCTTATAGTGGTCGGCTAGAGTGACAGAAGCTTACACCCGAGTAAGGGGTTGTTGCGTATGGGAGTAAAGAGGACTTTTTACTTAATGCTATGGTTGGGTTTTACCTTAATGGTCTTTGGTAGTTGCGGATGCTTTCTAGAGTTCCAATCATAAGTGCATATGATCCAAGTACGGAAATTATGTTAGCTCATGCCTCTCCCTCATATAAAATTGCCATAATGATTACTGGTCTAGTTATCGATTACCTAGGGACAAATCCTTCTCTTGTGTTACAAAAGGCTTTCTACTAAACAACTAACTTTTATTATCTTGCAAATTACTCGTAGTTTTATTCTCGCAAAGTACTCCTAGTTTTGTTCTTGCAAAGTAGTTCTAGCATTACACCTACAAAGTACTTCTAGTTTCATACTTGCTCTAGGTAAAGCAAACGTTAAGTGTGCATAGAGTTGTATCGGTGGTCGATAGAACTTGAAGGGAATATTGATTCTACCTTTAGCTCCTCATTGGGTTCGACACTCTTATTTATCGACAAAGGCTACAACTGATCCCCTATACTTGTGGGTTATCAAGACCTTTTTCTGGCGCCGTTGCTGGGGAACAATAGCGTGGGGTTGATGTTCTCGTGTGCGCTCATTAGATGAAAAAGATGGCGAGGAGAGCGAAGAACAAAGGGAGGAAGAGCGGATTAGCTACCCGTGCCCACCTTCTAATGAGAGTAACTCTTCTACTCATACATTGTTTAATTTCCCTTTGTGCTTACCGAAGGATGAATGCTATGCTAGTTGCTATGATCCCTTGGATTCGTTTGAAATATCCCTTTTTGATGAACTTGATGCTTGCTATGCTTGTGGCCATGATGCCAATATGAATTATGCTTATGGAGATGAACTTGCTATAGTTTCTTATGTTAAGAATGAAATTGTTGCTATTACACCCACACATGATAGTCCTATTATCTTTTTGAATTCTCCCAACTACACTATATCGGAGAAGTTTGCTCTTATTAAGGATTACATTGATGGGTTGCGTTTTACTATTACACATGATGATTTTGATGAATATAATATGCATGTGCTTGCTGCTCCTAATTGCAATTATTATGAGAGAGGAACTACATCTCCACCTCTCTATGTTTCTAGTACGATAAAATTGCAAGAAACTGTTTATGCTATGTATTGGCCTTTACTTGATGTGCATGAATTGTTCTTTTATAACATGCCGATGCATAGGAAGAGAGTTAAACTTCGTCATTGCATGATATATGTTGCTTTGTGCTCACTACTAAATTACAAATCATTGTTAATTAAAATTGGTTTTGATATACCTTGGGATCCGGGTGGATCGATTACTTGAGCACTTTATGCCTAGCTTAATGGCTTTAAAGAAAGCGCTGCCTTTGAGACATCCCGGAAGTTTTAGAGAGTAATTTTATTCTTTTGTATGCTTTTAGAATATTTAAAAACAAAAAAAATATAGAGGGGAACCTAAAAACTTTTTCAAGAACATAAGCGATTGAAGGTTATGCATTGGAGAAGTGAGGGTCGACCTTGAACACTTGTGTTCATGCTCATGGAAACAATGTAGAATTTTTCATGGAAGTTTCTCACAAAAATAATTATCCCCTTGTACAAATCCATTGTATTATAAAAATAATGTGCCAAGATTTACCTTTAGGGTGTTTAAATTGCTTGTTTGGTGTGTGCAGTGCAAAAACAGAAACTTTTGCTGTAGTGCTTGAATTTTGATAATTTACTGGAATGTGAAAAAATTCTGAAACATTTACACAGTACTTATATGCAAAAAATATATTTTATCCTAATTTTTCAGAATTTTTTGAGTTACAGAAGTATATGTTTCATTTGCATCTTTACAGACTGTCCTGTTTTCACAGATTGCTGTTATAGTTTCTTTATTTGCGTATGTTTGAAATCTTGTTGAGCCCCATTGACTTGGGAGCCATAGAATTGTGATAGCATACAGTGGGTAATGTTTGATTATAATTATACAATAATGTTACAGCAGGACATGATGGGATTTGATGTTATATGTACTAACCCCTCTATTAAAAAGTTCGGTTAAGTTTTGTGTGGATGAAGTGTTCGAAGATCGAGGAGGTATCAATATGAGAAGAATAAGGAGAGGCAAGAGTTAAAGCTTGGGGATTCCCTAGGCACCCCAAGTAAATATTCAAGGAGACTCAAGCGTCTAAGCTTGGGGATGCCCCAGAAGGCATCCCATCTTTCTTTGACAATTATCGGTATGTTTCGGTTTTTGTTTTGTTCACATGATATGCGTAAATTCTTGGAGCGTCTTTTGTGTGGATTTTTGTTTTTCTTTTAATAATGCACCATGCTGGTATGAGATACTCCTTGGTTGATTTATAGAATGCTTCATGTGCTTCACCTATATCTTTTGAGTATGGCTTTATAGAATGCTTCATGTGCTTCACTTATATCATTTGAAGTTTGGATGCCTGTTTCTCTACATATAGAAAACCATTATTTGTAGAATGCTCTTTTGCTTCACTTATATTTATTAGAGCATGGGAAAGTCTTTTGTAGAAAGAATTAAACTCTCATGCTTCACTTATATCTATTTGGAGAGTCAACAGGAATTGGTCATTCACATGGTTAGTCATAAAATCCTACATAAAACTTGTAGATCACTGAATATGATATGTTTGATTCCTTGCAATAGTTTTGTGATATTAAGATGGTAATATGTGGGTGTACTAGTGAATGATTGTGGTTTAGTAAGAATATTGGTGTTAAGGTTTGTGATTCCCGAAGCATGCATGTATAGTTATGCGATGAAGTTATATCCTACTCATGTTAGTATCCAATGTTAATTATTCGCAATGCATGATTATGACCGTTGTCACTCTCTAGTTGGTCGCTTCTCAATCTATTTGCTAGCCTTCGCTTGTACTAAGTGGGAATGCTGCTTGTGCATCCAAACCCTTAAACCAAAGTTGTTCCAGATGAGTCCACCATATCTACCTATATGCGGTATTACTCTGCCGTTCCAAGTAAATTTGCATGTGCCACCTCTAATCATTCAAATAAGCATCTGTTCTGTGTGCCCGTACCGCTCATGGAGCGGTAGGGGGTGGTCAGTATCTTCCATGCTAAGTGGGTTATTCTCACGATGGGTGTTTATTCACTTGTCATTGCACGAGAGAGGCTGGTAATTGGGATACCCAATCCTGTAATCAAAATGGAAATTTATAATGAAACAAACTCCCCTAGAAAGTTGATTTTATGGAGGGCACCCGAGGATTCGGCTAGCCATGGCTTGTGTTTGAATGGTTGAGGGGGAGTAAACTTTACCTTTCTGCTTGGGAACCGCCTATAATGTGTTTGGCATGGAAGATATTGAGAACCCTCGGTCGTGACGTTGACAGGAAAAGTACACCTCTCAAAATGTATTCATCTCTGATTTAAGCTTCGAGATCTGGCACCTCTGCAAATCCATGCTTCCCTCTGCGAAGGGCCTATCTATTTACTTTTATGTTATTTTACTTTTATTATTGAGTCATCACCTTCTCAATTAAAGCACCAGTTGGAGAGCACTATTGTCATTCTTATGCATT
Organism: Elymus sibiricus; assembly: GCA_039707655.1. Taxonomy (NCBI): domain Eukaryota; kingdom Viridiplantae; phylum Streptophyta; class Magnoliopsida; order Poales; family Poaceae; genus Elymus; species Elymus sibiricus. Next base: position 215,102,814 of record CM077670.1, read on the forward strand.
GAGTATAGTTAATGTTGTGTGCATCATGACTGGAACAATGATTGAGCATGACGGGCTAGGGATAGCGTTCTTTAGCATTTTTATTTCGAAAGGCATGATTGTTTGTTGGTATGCCTGAGTATTGATGTCTTTATATCAAATTATAGACTATTGCTTTGAATCACTCATATCTTAATATTCATGCCATGATTAGATTATATGATCAAGATTATGCTAGGTAGCATTCCACATCAAAAATTATCTTTTTATCATTTACCTACTCGAGGACGAGCAGGAATTAAGCTTGGGGATGCTGATACGTCTCCGTCGTATCTATAATTTTCGATTGTTTCATGCCAATATTCTACAACTTTCATATACTTTTGGCAACATTTTATATTATTTTTGGGACTAACATTTTGATCCAGTGCCCAGTGCCAGTTCCTGTTTTCTGCTTGTTTTTTATTTCGCAGAAAATCCATATCAAACGAAGTCCAAACGCAATAAATTTGTACGCAGAATTATTATGGAATATATGTGATTTTTAGTAAGAAGAATCACCGCAAGACGGCGCCCGAGGTGGCCACAAGGCAACAGGGCGCGGCCTAGGGGGGTCGCGCTGTGTTGCCATGTGACTCCCTCAAACGTTGTTTGGGGCCCTTCTTTCACCGCAAGAAAGATAATTTCCGAAGAAAAATCCCCTCAAAATTTCAGCCTAATCGGAGTTACGGATCTCCGGGAATATAAAAAATGGTGAAGGGGTCAGAAAACAGGACGCGAAACAGAAGAGAAACAGAGAGAGAGATACAATCTCGGAGGGGCTCCTGCCCTCCGGGAGCCATGGCGGCCATGGACTAGACGGGAAACTCTCCTCCCATCTAGGGAGGAGGCCAAGCAAGAAGAAGAAGGAGGGGGCTCTCTCCCCCTCTCTCCCGGTGGCGCCGGAGCACCGCTGGGGGAACCATCGTGATGGCGATCTACACCAACAACTTCGCCGCCGTCAACACCAACTCTCTCCCCCTCTATGCAGCGGTGTAACACCTCTTCTCCCCACTGTAATATCTTCTTAAATGTGGTGCTTAATGCTATATATTATTATCCAATGATGTGTGGCAATCCTATGATGTTTGAGTATATTCTTTTTGTCCTATGGGTTGATTGATGATCGTGATTGGTTTGAGTTGTATATTTTATTTTGGTGCTGTCCTATGGTGCCCTCCATGTCACGCAAGCATGAGGGATTCCCGCTGTAGGGTTTTCAATACGTTCATAATTCTTTTATAGTGGTCGGCTAGAGTGACAGAAGCTTACACCCGAGTAAGGGGGTTGTTGCGTATGGAACTAAAGAGGACTTGTTACTTAATGCTATGGTTGGGTTTTACCTTATTGATCTTTGGTAGTTGCAGATGCTTGCTAGAGTTCCAATGATAAGTGCATATGATCCAAGTACGGAAAGTATGTTAGCTCATGCCTCTCCCTCATATAAAATTGCCATAATGATTACCGGTCTAGTTATCGATTGCCTAGGGACATATCCTTCTCTTGTGTTACAAAAGGCTTTCTACTAAACAACTAACTTTTATTATCTTGCAAATTACTCATAGTTTTATTCTCGCAAAGTACTCCTAGTTTTATTGTTGCAAAGTAGTTCTAGCATTACACCTACAAAGTACTTCTAGTTTCATACTTGCTCTAGGTAAAGCAAACGTTAAGTGTGTGTAGAGTTGTATCGGTGGTCGATAGAACTAGAAGGGAATATTGATTCTACCTTTAGCTCCTCGTTGGGTTCGACACTCTTATTTATCGAGAAAGGCTACAACTGATCCCCTATACTTGTGGGTTATCAGTCATCACCACCCAAGGCACCAAGTGGACCGATGACAAGGGCCCGTGCAAGAGCTATCGAAACCGAGGTGAACTCCCTCCTCGCTCAACTCCCTTTCGAATCACATGAGACATGGCTACTAACTCATGGGGAGACCCTTTGCATACTCAGGTACCAAGGAACCATTCATGGAGAGGCTAAGGAGCAAGGCCGAGCGAAGGAGGAAGGAGAACGCGAGGTCGGAGAGCAAGCGGCGCAAGACACAGCTTGCCCGGATGATCCGGACGACGCCCGGACGATCCGGACCCTCCCCCGGATGATCCGACCCATGCGACCGAAACTACAACAAGCACCTCGACGAAGCCGGATCCATCCGGGACCTCTCCCGGATCAGCCGGACGAAGCCGGACGTCCGGACCAGGTCCCGGACATCCGGGCCAACACCGGCTATGACGACCCAGCCGAATCATCCGGGTGACCACCGGAATCATCCGGACATTGCCCGGATCATCCGGGCCGCCACTCGGATCATCCGGACCATGCTTGCATGCATGACTCGGGCTGAGGCCCATGTACCCCTTCACCCCCTAGACTATATACACTCGTCTCCTACCTCCGTTTTAGGGTTAGCAAAGTGATAGCTCACATATAGAGATTGAGTTTTGCTCATCCACTACCTCTCCCATGGAGATCAAGGCCTCCATGTGAGAAGATCCCCTAGTGAATTCAAGACCTCCTTGTGGGAAGATCCTCTTGGATACCAAGAGCTCAATTCCTCTTGGATTGGGATGAACTAGTTCCCCTTTTGTCTTCTTCTGTTGGATTTGGACCTTTGTATCCCTCTTGTGTATGTGGATTTAGCACATGTGTCATTGGACTTGTGTCAATTGAGTGTTTGTTTTGTGTTCTCTCAATTTGTCTTTTCCCCCTCTCCAAGTGTGAAAAGATCATCACCATAGGGTTCCACCCTACATCACGAAGCTTCGGTGGACCACGCCGGAATGGAAAGGGCCAACAGGCGTGAGCAACGCGCCCTATCGCACCTCTAGCTAGTCCAAGGCGAGGAGGAGGACGTTGGTGCCGGTGTTTAGCATGTGCCGCAGATGGCGGCCGGCATCTTCTAGTTAGCTAAGAGTAAGTTAGTAGTTCTACACTAGAGTATTAGTGGTAGTAGATAGTTAAGTTGGCTATGATGGTTGTCAATGTGGAAGTACAGTACTGTATCTCTGAATCAGACCTGTTAGTTTGCTCTGAATGTTGAACTTTCCGTGTGAATGTTTGGAATGGGCTGTTAGTTTTTTTAAATGGACTGTATTTGTCCGCCACGGATTTGGAGACTGACTTGTGGGCCTACTAGGTTGACGCGTACACAAGGCTTTGTCAACTTAGTTTGTGGTTGCATAAGCCATTGGATGTCAATCCAACGTCTATCGTGCCTTTTCTATCTCTTGTCTTCTTTCTCCAGGCTCCAGCCGTCCAAACCAAACCAGTGCCAGCGGAATCGCCTGCTCCTGCCTTCCGCGGCTGGCTGCGCAGCCGCACAAGCAAAGCTGTCCCACTATACCCTAACCAGCTCTAGGCCATCCCTCTACCCCCACCCACCCCCACCTCCTATTATTCTCCGGCAACGGCATCCCCACCCCGCACAAACCCTCGTACTCCCCTCCCCTTACGAGCACACTACCGCATCTTCCCTGGCTCCTATTCGTTCTCGTCTGAGGCCTTGCCATCGTCCTCTGCCTTGTTGCGGTCACCGCGGCGCCGCACCCTGGCGTTGTCAACATGGTCAACAAACGACAGGAATCGGGTGAGGACTGTACGTAAAGAGGATGACAGTAGGGACCCCCAGGTCCATAGCCGTACGCAAACAAGTTCCTCCTTATTACATGGAAAAAATGCTTCCTTCTGGTTTGCTGACATCTGGGACCTACGACATTGTCAACATAGTCAATAAATGACAGAATTGCACAAGGAGCCGCTGATACCTGGGACACAGTAGCTCGAGCAGTTTTTGTTGTTGTTGTTGAGACGGAGTAGGGTATCAACTGGGCTGTGCGGTGTCTGTGGCCCGTCTAGCCCAGGCTTTTATTTTATGTTTACAACATCACGAGCCGAGCTGTTTTTTTGTCTGCGAAAATGACTAGCGCACCTTTTTTCCGTACAATACCCTACACATGCCGATTTCTTTTTCTCCGCCCTGCTGGGCTGCAAATTTTTCAAGACGACGAGGGATACATTCGACGTGGCCATAAAAAAAGGTTGTAAATTTTATAAGTAATATGAAATGGGCTGTAAACATATAAAACACATAAAATGGGTAATTAGTTTCAAATTGTGGATTTCTTTTATTTTTTGCTATTTCATATTTCATTGGATTTTAACATAATTTAAATATATTTTAAAATTAGTTTTTATCGGGCTCGAAATTTCGGGATTAAAAATAGTTCAAAAATTTCAATGAAATATTGTTGAAATTTTTAACCCTGTCCTTGCCAGAAAATGGGCAGGAATTCTAAAAAAATAAAATGAGCTGCAATAAATTCCATAATAATTTGCAAATCATCTGTAAATTTGGAAAATTTTTTAGCAAATGAGCTATACCCTGTCCGCCACAGATGTTATGCTGACTTGTGGGCCTACTAACCTGACGCGTACGTAAGGATTTGTCAACTTATAGTCAATACATGATTCTAGTAGCAGTGGTCGTTGGATGTTCATCGAACGACCGTTGTGCTTCTTCAATCTCTGATCTTCTTGCTCCAGCCGCCCAAACCAGTGCCGACGGGACTGCCTTCTCCCGCCTCCTGTGGCAGGTTGTGCTGCCGTGCAGGCCTCACCGCCCCCCTACTCACATCGCTGGCCAGCCATCCCTCTACTCAGCCACATCTCCTGTTATTCTCTGGCGACGGCAGCGTCACACCGCACCCGAACGAGTAAACCCTCGTACTCCCCTCCGCGTGGACAACTAGTGCCAAGTCTTCCCGAATTCTAGGTTGTTCCCTTCCTAGGCCTCGCCGTGGTCCACCGCCTTGGTGCTCTCGGCACGGCGTCGTCAACATGGTCAACGAATGACATCCATCGGAAGAGGACTGTACGTGAAGAGGGTGACAGCTGGGACCCACAAGGTCCATGGTCGCACGCAAGGAAGTGCCTGCTTATTACGCGCACGAAAAATGATTCCCCCTGCTAGCTGGGACCCACTAGCTACATCTTCGCACGCAAGGAAGTGCCTCCTTATTACATGCAAAAAAATGATTCCGCCCCCTAACAGCTGGGACCCACCAACTACATCTTCGAACGCAAGGAAGGGCCTCCTTATTACAAGAAAAAAATACATTGCTTCCTCCTAATGGTTTCTTGACATATGGCTCCCACGCCATTGTCAACGTAGTCAAGAAACAAGAGAATTGCACGACGAGAGGCTAACACCAGGGACCCAGCAGCTCGCGCAGTTGTTTTTTCATTTTTAAGACAGAGCAGGGTATCAACTGGGCTATGCTGGGCCTGTGGCCCGTCTAGCCCAGTCTTTATTTAATGTTTACCATATGACCGGCCTAGTTGTTTTTTTCTTTCATGAAATGGCTAGCCCAGTTCTATTTTTTTTGGACAATACCCAACCGAGGCCTACATGCTTTTCTCAGCCCTACTGGACTGCAAATCTTTCAAGATAGGGAGGGATGCATTCGGCTTGCCCAGAAAATGGCCTATAGCCCTTAAAAAGGAAAATGACCTATAAGTAATAAGAAATGGGCTGTAAATTTTTAAAAACACAGCAAACAGGTAATTAGTTTCAAATTTCGTTTTTTCCGGATTTTGAGATTTTAAATTTCATTGGATTTTTTTGCGGTGAAAATTCCATTGGATTTTAAATTAATATAATTTTATTTTTTAAATTAGTTTGAATATGACTCAAAACTTCGGGATTAAAAATAGTTCGGAGCCCACCGAAATATGCAAAATTTCATTCAAATTTTTAACTGTGGCCAGAATATGGGCCGTAATGCTAACAAAAAGAATATGTGCTGCAAAAAATTCCTTAAGAATGAGCAAATGGGCTGTAAAAATTCATCCCCTGTTAGCTGGGACCCACCTAATTTGGAGGCTGACTTTGGCCTACTAAGTTGACGCGTACGCAAGGCTTTGTCAACTTAGTCAAGAAACCATTCGTTACTAAAAAAAGTCAACAGACCATTCTAGCGGCAGTGACCATTGGATGTTAATCCTACGGCCGTGCTACTTCATCAATCTCTGATCTTCTTGCTCCAGCCACCCAAACAAGCACCGGTGGGTTTGCCTGCTCCCGCCTCCCGTGGCCGGCTGTGTTGCCGCACAGGCCTCACCGCCCCACCCTACTCCAATCGCTGGGCAGGCCATCCCTCTACTCACCCACACCTCCTGTTATTCTCCGGCAATGGCAGCCTCACACTGCAGCCGAACCAGTAAACCCTCGTACTTCCCTCCGCGTGGGCAACCACTGCCAAGTCTTCCCCGTCTTTGGGTCGTTTCCCTTCCTAGGCCTCGCTATCATCCACCGCCTTGGTGCTCTCGGCACGACGTCGTCAACGAGTTCAACGAACGACAGCCATCAGAAGAGGACTGTACGTGGAGAGGCTGACAGCTGGGACGCATGAGGTCCATGGTCTCACGCAAGGAAATGCCTCCTTATTACGCGCAATAAAAATGTTTCCTCCCCTGCTAGCGGGGACCAACCTAATTTGGAGGCTGACTTGTGGGCCTACTAAGTTGACGCGTACGCAGGGCTTTGTCAACTTAGTCAACAAACGATTCTAGCAGCAGTGACCGTTGGATGTTAATCCAACGAACGTGTTGCTTCTTCAATCTATGATCTTCTTGCTCCAGCCGCCCAAACCAGCGCCGACGGGACCGCCTGCTCCTGCCTCCCGTGGCCGGCTATGCTGCCGCACAGGCCTCACCGCCCCACCCTACTCCCACCACTAGCCAGGCCATCCCTCTACTCACCCACACCTCCTGTTATTCTCCGGCGACGGCAGGCTTACACTGCAGCCAAACTAGTAAACCCTCATACTCCCCTCCGCATGGGCAACAACTGCCGCGTCTTCCCCGGCTCCGGGTTGTTCCCTTCCTAGGCCTCGCCGTCGTCCACCGCCTTGGTGCACTCGGTACGGCATCGTCAATGAGGTCAACAAACGATAGCAATCGAAAGAGGACTGTACATGGAGAGGTTGACAGCTGGGACCCACGAGGTCCATGGTCACACGCAAGGAAGTGCCTCCTTATTTCACAGAAAAAATGTTTCCTCTCCCTGACAGCTGGGACCCACTAGCTACATCTTCGCACACAAGGAAGTGCCTCCTTCTTATGCGGAAAAAAATGATTCCTCCCCCTGACAGCTGGGACCCACCAGCTATATCTTCGCATGCATGGGAGTGCCTCCTTATCCCCCCTGACAGTTGGGACCCACCAGGTCGAAGCGTACGTAGCATTATCTGTCTGGTCGCAAGCGTGTACGTATATACTGGTCGATTGGTCTCTCTGCCAGGATGAACCGTGGCCGTGTAAGGAGCGGCACGTGTCGTAGTAGAGCCCCCGACGTAGTAGTTCAGGCAGTCCCGTCTAAATCATGTACACATACGTACAACCACGCTACACAAAAATACGGCCACGTACGTACATAAGGGCGGGGTCTCGAACGCGTACTCATGCATACGTATGGCCAGAGCCGCGCATATGTACGCTGCACTGGATGGTAGTAACGACGTCCTGTTCATCGGCAGCCAACCGGCTAGGTCAGAATAGAGAAAACATCGTCGTCATCATCGGGAGCCAAGCGACTGGATCGGAATGCGTCCTGTTCATCGGGAGCCAACCGTCTTGGATGGAACAGCCGAAACAAGGTCCTGTTCATTGGCTGGGGGTCTGGTGTACCGCAAAATGGAGGAAATGGACTTCTCTCCAACCGCCTATGGTTGAAACGGGGTCCTGTTCATCGGGAGGGGTCTGGCGTACCGCAAAATGGAGGTAACGGACTTCTCTCCAACCGCCTACGGTCGAAACGGGGTCTTGTTCATCGGGAGGGGTGTGGCTTACTGAAAAACGGGACTCCACGGGCTACTGTTCATCACCGTCGACTTCCAACTGTGCCTCCACGGGCTACTGTTCATCCGCAACTGCCTACGGCCTCCACGCGGTTCTGTTTATCCACCCCCAATACCGGCTGGGGTGTGGCGTACCGCGGCACGGCCTCCTCGGGGTCCTGTTCATCCAGCGCCAACCGCCTAGATGGCTAGGGCACTGTTCATCCAACCCCCACCGGCTGGGGTGGGGCGTACGAGCGGGCGGCAGCAACGGGAATTGTTCATCCACAACCAACCATTCGGCTAGGTCAAGTCACCACGTCTCGCGCAAGGGGCTCGATCGATGCGTCTCGACTCATTCTACATATTGTGCGCGTGGAAGCAACGGGCACTGTTCATTGAGAGGCAACCCAACCGGCTACGTCTCGCACGTACGGGGGCTCGATCAGCTTCAGTAAGCAGCGAAGGGATCGATCGGGTTCAGTTAGCAGCGAAGGAATCGCTCGGGTTTAGTTAGCAGCGAAGGGATCACTGCGCTTCAGTACACAGTGGGATCGATCACTCGAGTTCAGTACGTAGTGTAGTAGTGCGAGGGATCAATCGATCGCTCGGGTTCAGTAAGCGAACGCCTCGCTCGGGTTCAGTTAGTGAACGCCTCACACACACGCGCGTATGATAGAAACGCGCAAGCCACACTACATCGCTCGTCCCCGACAACCCACCGTAACCGGGAACTCCCCGAAAATTTCCTCGCCCTCACTTCTACCAGGATTTTTTACGTCATGGACGGCCCAAAGAATGTCATGCGGGTGCGTCTCCGGCCCGCCCAGGACGAAAAGCCTATTTTCTGTCATTCTTTTCTATCACAGAAGTAGGAGCCCACCACATCTATGATGATACGTGTTTTTGTCACAATCATCTTATAAAAGTGTCACAACCATGACAGAAAAAGTTTTCATTCGGGCCATAATGTCACGGAAGTGTCTTTTTTTTGTAGTGCTCCCTGTAAACCCCTATGTGCTATCTCTATGTAATTCTTCTGAGAGATGTCATGTGGCTGTAATTTGGTGTGCGCATTAATATAATGTGGCCTACTACTCAAAATATAGGCTCCCTGTTGACAGCTCCAGAAGTAATGATACTTCGCAGATGATAGCTTCAAAATATACTATATATAAAGTTTAATTCCCACGCATGATGACCAGAGCACGCAGGGTAACATAGCCAAACAACGGTTTGCTAGGATGGTGGAAGGTTAGAGGCTGTATCATGGCAATTTGGGAGGCTGACAAACAAGTGGTAGGTAGCGAGACATGATACGTCTCCAACGTATCTATAATTTATGATTGTTTCATGATATTATATTATCAATCTTGGATGCTTTATATGTAATTATATGCTATTTTATATCATTTTTTGGGACAAACCTATTAACTCAGTGCCCAGTGCCAGTTCCTGTTTTTTGCTTGTTTTTGGTTTTTCAGAAAATCAATATCAAATAAAGTCCAAATGGAAAAAAAATCTTTAGATTAATTTTTTCTGGACCAGAAGGGACCCTAGAAGCTTCGGGTGGTGGCTAGAAGAGATACGAGAGAGCCATAAGCTTGAGCGGCGCACCCCTTGAGCTTGTGGGCCCCACACAGCTCCGTTTGACCTAATTCCAGGCCTCTAAATTCCCATATATTCCCAAACCAACAGAACGCAAGACGATATAACTTTTCCGCCGCCGCAAGCTTTTGTTCTTCCGCGATCCCATCTGGAGGCCTTTTCCGGTACTCTACCAGAGGGGGAATCGATCATGGAGGGCTTCTACATCAACCTTGCTGCCCATCCGATGATGTGTGAGTAGTTTACCACAGACCTACGGGTCCATAGCTAGTAGCTAGATGTCTTGTTCTCTCTCTTTGATCTTCAATACCATGTTCTCCTCGATCTTCTTGGAGTTCTATCCGATGTATTCTTCTTTTGCGCTGTGTTTGTTGGGATCCGATGAATTGTGGGTTTATGATCAGATTATTCATTGAAAGTAACTGAGTCTTTTCTGAACGTTATTATGCATGATTATTATAGCTTTGTATTTCTCTCCGATCTATCCGTTTGGTTGGACCAACTAGAATGATTTATCTTCAGCGGGAGAGGTGCTTTGTAATGGGTTCAATCTTGCGGTGCTCTATATCCTAGTGACAAAGTAGGGGACAAGACATGTATTTGTATTGTTGCCACTAAGGATAAAATGATGGGGTTTATTCATATTGATTGAGTTTACTTTGTCTACATCATGTCATCTTGCTTAAAGCGTTACTCTATTTATCATGAACTTAATACCATAGATGCATGCTGGATGGCAGTCGATTGGTGGAGTAATATTAGTAGATGCAGGCAGGAGTCGGTCTACTTGTCTCGGACGTGATGCCTATATACATGATCATTGTCGTGAATAAAGTCATAACTATGCACTTTTCTATCAATTGCCCAACAGTAAAAAAATTACCCACCGTATGCTATGTGTTCGAGAGAGAAGCCTGTAGTGAAAACTATGGCCCCCGGGTCTATCTTAAATATAAAAAGAAAACCTAAAAACCTTTGCTGCAATTTATTTCTTTTCCTTTTATCTTGCAATTTATACTTTTGCCTATACAAGATTTAATTCTTGCAATTAACGAGTTCAAGGGGATTGACAACCCTCTTGCCCGCGTTGGGTGCAAGTATTTTCTTTTATGTGTGCAGGTGCTGTTCATGAGGGTTTGCATGATTCTCCTATTGGTTCGATAAACCTTGGTTCTCACTGAGGCAAATACTTATCTCTACTGTACTGCATCTCCCCTCCTCTTCGGGGAAAATCCCAACGCAGCTCACAAGTAGCAGGAAGAATTTTTGGCGCCGTTGCCGGGGAGACATCATTAAATCCTATCAAGCACCATCACTCAAACTATCATCTACTTGCTCCACTTTTTATTTTCCTCTCTTTTTCATCTCCCCCACTTCTCTAAAAATCAAAAAATACAAAAATATTTTTGTTTGCTCGTTTGCTTGCTTGCTATCATGTCTGAGTTTGAGAAAGTTACTGTTAAAAGTGCTAGTGAAGATAGTACTAGTGAATCTCTTGAGGAAAAACTTAAATTATTTTATTTTAACCATGATCCCCCTGAGAACAAAGGTCCCATTAATTTTTAAACTAAAGTCTATCATGTGGGTAGTGGGAATATTATTTGGAAAAACATTATCCAAGAATTCTTTAACTGCATGGGAGTTATACCCATAGTTAAAGGATCAATTCTTGATAAAAAAAATTGCTATGTGGATGCTATTGCTATGCTTGTTGTTAAGTTAGAAAGGAATTTTTTGCATATTCATCCTGCTTTACAAAAGATATTCTATGAACTTCCCAATATCCATAATCCTAGGACTAAAAAGATTGCTACCATTATCCTTCTGCATGAATTTGACTATATAATCAGAGAAGCTAGGGACATCTTTTCCTTTTATAAAATAAATTTTGAGCACCCTCCAATAGAAGAAATCCTCCATGATAAGGACACTATAAGTAGATTGGAATCTAAGGATTATTTCGCTTATGGTGAAAACATTAGGAGGAGAGTTCCTTATGCTGAAATAATTAAAACTTTGTACCATGATACTTGTGATAAATTTGAATGGATTACTAAGGGAACTGATGAGGGATTTAGTGAAGAATGGTTTGAAAGTACGGCTAGAGATCCTATTGATGATGAAATACATGTTTTACATGAGGATCTTTATGGTGATGATTCGGAGTTTGAAGTTATGAATGTTAAAGTCACTGAACAAAGTCCCTTCAATTATTTAATTTCTCCTACTAGAAAAAAGGAATATGAGAGTAGGGAATTAATGAGAAAAGTATTGGAAGACTTGATTAAAAAGGATTTGGAAACTAAGGATGACAAAACTTGAAATAATGCATTATGCCTAGCTAGGGGCATAAAACAATAGTGCTTGTTGGGAGGCAACCCAATATGTATCTTAAATTTTTGCTTTTAGTTTCTGTTTTGTGTGTTTGCAAAATTATAGCTACTTTTATGATTGTGTTTTTATCTTTTAATTAGTGTTTGTGCCAAGTAATGCCTTTGGGATGATTTGGATGATAGTATAATTGATGTTGTTTGAAAACAGAAAGTTTTGCACCCAGTAGTTGATTTTTAATATATTGCTGGAACGTCAGACAAATCTGAAATTTTTACACAGTATTGGAATACAAATGGTTTACGTTTTCCTAATTTTTCAGAATTTTTGGAGTTATAGAAGTATAGATAATATTCTGTCATTACGTACTGTTCTGTTTTACACAGATTCTGTTTTTATTGCATAGTGTGCTTCTTTTAATGAAACTATGGATTCTATCGGGGGGTATGGTACGTCTCCAACGTATCTATAATTTATGAAGTATTCATGCCATGTTAGCAATAATTTTATATGGTTTTGGTGCACTTTTATGTGACTTTTATATGATTTTCATGGACTAACATATTAACCTAGTGCCCAGTGCCAGTTGATGTTTTCTGCTTGTTTTTGGTTTCCAGAAAATCCATACCAAACGACGTCCAAATGCTACGAAACTTTTTGAGGATTTTTTTGGAAGGAAAGAGACCTGGGAAGCTTCAAGGGAGTACCAGAAGACCCACAGGGGCCCCACAAGGCAACAGGGCGCGCCCAGGGGGTGGCCGCGCCTTGATGCCTTGTGGCCCCCCTGTGGCACCACTTCGCGTGATTCCAACGCTGAAAATTCTTATATATACAGAAACCTCCAAAAGTTAACCTTGATAAGTTTTTTCACCACCGCAAGCCTTTGTTTTGAAGTGATCCCATCTGGAGCTCCGTTCCGGCACCCTGCCGGAGGGGGGAAGTCATCACCGGAGGCCATCATCATGAGGCGGGAGTAGTTCACCCTCGGGGCTGAGGGTATGTACCAATAGCTATGTGTTTGATCTCTCTCTCTCTCGTGTTCTTGATTTGGCACGATCTTGAAGTACCGTGAGCATTGTTAATATAGTTGGATCATATGGTGTTTCTTCCCTCTCTATCTTCTTATGATGAATTGAGTCTTTCCCTTTGAGGTTTCGTTATTTTCGGATTGAATACTTTGGATTTGAGAACACTTGATGTATGTCTTGCATGTGGGTACCCGTGGTGACAATGGGGTATTCTATTGAGTCACTTGATGTATGGTTTGGTGATCAACTCACGGATGATACGTCTCCGTCGTATCTACTTTTCCAAACACTTTTGCTCTTGTTTTGGACTCTAATTTGCATGATTTGAATGAAACTAACCCGGACTGACGCTGTTTTCAGCAGAATTACCATGGTGTTGTTTTTGTGCAGAAATAAAAGTTCTTGGAATTGGATGAAACTTTTTGGAGATTTTTTATGGAATAAATAAAAAATACTGGAGCCAAGACCCACTGGAGGGGGGCCACCTGCTGCCCATGAGGCACTAGGGCGCGCCACCCCCCCGGCGCGCCCTAGTGGCTCGTGGGGCCCACGTGGCTCCGCTGACCCTAATCTCAAGCCTATAAATTCACAATTCCAGAGGAAAAAAATAAGAGAGGAATTCATTGCGTTTCATGATACGGAGCCGCCGCCACCTCCCGTTCTTCATCGGGAGGCCAGATCTGGAGTCCGTTCGGGGTTTCGGAGAGGGGGATCTTCCATCATCGTCGTCATCAACCATCCTCCATCACCAATTTCATGATGCTCACCGCCGGGAGTGAGTAATTCTTTCGTAGGCTTGCTGGACGGTGATGGGTTGGATGAGATTTATCATGTAATCGAGTTAGTTTTGTTAGGGCTTCATCCCTAGTATCCACTATATTCTGAGATTGATGTTGCTATGACTTTGCTATGCTTAATGCTTGTCACTAGGGCCCGAGTGCCATGATTTCAGATCTGAACCCTTTATGTTTTCATGAATATATTTGTGTTCTTGATCCGATCTTGCAAGTTATATGCACCTGCTATGTGTTATGATTCGCATACCCGAAGGTGACAATAATTGGGATTCTTTCCGGTGATTACCGTACTTTGAGGAGTTCATGTATTCACTATGTGTTAATGCTTTGTTCTGGTTCTCTATTAAAAGGAGGCCTTAATATCCCTTAGTTTCCTTATGGACCCCGCTGCCACGGGAGGGTAGGACAAAAGATGTCATGCAAGTTCTTATCGCAAGCACATATGACTATATACGGAATACATGCCTACATTACATTGATGAATTGGAGCTAGTTCTGTGTTGCCCTAGGTTATGACTGTTACATGATGAATGTTATCCAACATAATCACCGATCCAATGCCTACGAGCTTTTCACATACTGTTCTTTGCTAAGTTACTACTGTTGCTACTACTGGCACAACTGCTACAAAACTATTGCTGTTACCATTACTGTTACTGTTACTACTATTGCTATTGCTATCAAATTACCATACTACAGTGCTACTGATCACTCTGCTGCAGATATTTAGTCTCCAGGTGTGGTTGAATTGACAACTCAACTGCTAATACTTGCAAATATTCTTTGGCTCCCCTTGTGTCGAATCAATAAATTTGGGTTGAATACTCTACCCTCGAAAACTGTTGCGATCCCCTATACTTGTGGGTTATCACGGATTCCCGTGACCTTGGGGTAATCTAGGCATAGGGGTTGATGCACGTTTTCGTCCTACTTTCTCCGATAGAAACTTTGGGATACTCTTTGAAGTTCTTTATGTTGGATTGAATATTATGAATCTAAAATTGTTTGATGCATGTCGAATAATTAACTCATGGATACTTGTGGTGACATTGGAGTATGTAGGTGACATTAGAGTCAATTGATGCGTATCATATGGTGTTATTTTAGTACGAACTCTAGGGATGTTTGTGACATTTATAGGGATGGCTCAATAGATTGATCGAAAAGGATAACTTTGAGGTGGTTTTGCTACCTACAACAATTTCTTCTTATGTTCTCTGTTTGCTAGGAACTTTGGAGTGATTCTTTGTTGCACGTTGAGGGATTGTGATATGATTCAATTATGTTAGCACCGTTGAGAGATTGCACTAGTGAAAGTATGAATCCTAGGCCTTGTTTCCAAGCATTGCAATACCATTTGTGCTCACTTTTGTTACTAGCTACCTTGCTGTTTTTATTTATTCAGATTCTAAAAACCTATATCTACTATCCATACTACACTTGTGTCACCATCTCTTCACCGAACTAGTGCACCTATACAATTTACCATTGTATTGGGTGTGTTACGGACACAAGAGATTTCTTGTATTTGATTGCAGGGTTGTTCGAGAGAGACCATCTTCATCCTACACCTCCCACGGATTGATAAACCTTAGGTCATCCACTTGAGGGAAATTTGTTGTTGTCTACAAAACTCTGCGCTTGGAGGCCCAAGAGAGTCTACAAGAATAAGTTGTGTAGTAGACATCAAGCTTATTTCTGGCGCCGTTGCTGGGGAGGTGAGTGCTTGAAGGTATATCTTTAGACCTTGCAATTGAATCTTTTAGTTCTTGTTTTTTTCACTAGTTTGGTTTACAAAAGAAAAATACAAAAAATGGAATTAAGGTTGCCTCAAATACTTCATCTATATGATGTCTTTCTTGAAAATTATGGATCGAAAAATTGTCCCAAAGTGTTAGAAGAAGAATTCAATAAAATGTTTGGCATAAAATCCTTGAATGATAAGCATTCTAGCAATGTTGTTAGTATTCTTTCTATGAATATCGATGATGCGAATGATATGCAAACCTACAAGCTTGGGGATGCTATGTTTTATGAAGATGATATTTTCAGTCCCCCCAAGTTTTGATGAGAAAATTTGTTATGATGAAAGCATGCCTCATATTTATGATGATTATATTGATGAGAGTGGGTTTGGAAGAGTGTCAACTCTAGGTACTAATTATCCCACTATTTTGGAGGGTGTTGAACCTTATTGCAATAATTATGAAAGTGGATTTGGAGAGGTCATGACTTTTTTTTAGTAATGATTCCACTATTTCGGAAGAGGTTTCAATTCATTATGACAACAAAGTTGCTATCAATGATGAGTATTGTGATGACATCTATGTTATAAAGAATAATGATAGCCATGAAAATTGTCATCATGATTTTAATGCTCAAATTGATTATGCAAATCAAGTATCATATGATAGTTATTTCATTGAGTTTGCTCCCACTATTATTGATAAGAATAAATTCGCTTATGTGGAGAGTAATAGAAATTCTATGCTTGTAGATCATGAAAAGAATGCTTTATGTGAAATTTATATTGTTGAAGTTGTTCATGATGCTACTGAAAATTATTATGAGAGAGGGAGATATGCTTATATATATTTCAACAACATCAAGTTTCCTCTCTTTATGTTGAAAGTTTTGAAGTCATGCTTGTTTTGCCTTCCTATGCTAGTTGATTCTTGCTCCCATAAGTTGTTTGCTCACAAAATCCTGCATAGGAAGTGTGTTAGGCTTAAATATGCTTGCCATATGTTTCATGATGCTCCCATTATGTTTCAATTCTTTACTTTTATGCGAGCATCATTAAAACAATCATGCCTAGCTAAAAAGTCATTAAAGAAAAGCGCTTGCTGGGAGACAACCCAATATTTATACCTACTGTTTTTGTGTGTCCACATGATTAATCTACTGTAGTAATCATGTTTTATATGTTTTCTTTTAATAATGAGCGAAGTAAAGCCTTTGGGGTAGTGTGGATGCTTGTTGATTTGATTCTGTGCAAAAACAGAAACTTTTGCGTCCAGTGATGGGATTTCTATTATTTACTGGAGCATGAGAAAGTTCTGAAATTTTTACACAGTATTGGGTTACAAATTGTTTACGTTGTCCTAATTTTTCAAAAAAATTGGAGTTACAGAAGTATGCTTTTTAATTCGCTCACTACATGTTTCTCTGTTTTTAATAGATTCTGTTTTTATTGCATAGTTTGCTTGTTTTAGTGTTTCCATAGCTTATATTGGTCAATATAAATTGTGGAAATGATAGAATACAGTAGGAATTATGTGATAACAATTATGAATCTTGTCTTGACAGTACCTAAGTGGATGATCTATTTTTATCATACTAACCTATCTCACAAGTTCCGTTAAGTTTTGTGTGATTGAAGTTTTCAAGATTTTGGTGAGATAATGATATGAGGAGAATAGGGAACGGAAAGATCCTAAGCTTGGGGATTCCCAAGGCACCCCAAGGTAATATTCAAGGAAGCCTCAAGCGTCCAAGCTTGGGGATGCCCCGGATGGCATCCCCTCTTTTATCTTCTACACTATCGGTAACCTCACTCGGAACTATATTTTTATTCGTCACATAATATGTGTTTTGCTTGGAACATCATTTTCATTTATTTATATTTTCTTGCTGTTATTTAGAATCATGTTTGTATCTTTTATTTCAATAAAATGCCAAGTATAGCCTTTACCATGCTCAGTTTGCAAGTTTATGAGTTGCTGTTTGAAAACAGAAAGTTTTCGGTTATGTCCAGAATATTCCTGAATAGTCAGAACATGATAAAAATCTGAAATTTTTACACAGTAAGCATGCATGAGTTCTCTATCACGTGGTAAGTATTCAGATTTTTTGGAGTTAGGGAAGTACGAATTTTTATTCCCCCTTTACAGACTGTTCTGTTTTGGTAGATTGTTGTTATAGTTGCATTGTTTGCATACGTTTGCCTATTTAATGTTTCTATTTGTGGATAGGAGTATTAAATATGCAGAGGCATTCAGTATGCAATGTTTAATTATAATTTTAGTGATTTACTACAGTAGAGAATGTCAAGGTTTTGAGTTGATTTATACTAACTTATCTCACGTGTTCTTGTTGAGTTTTGTGTGGATGAAGTTTTTAAGATTTAGGAGAAGCCATGCTATGAGAGGAATTAAGGAGACACAAGAGCTCAAGCTTGGGGATGCCCATGGCTCCCCAAGATAACATTCCAAGAAGTCTCAACCAACTAAGCTTGGGGATGCCTGTCACGCCCAATATGCGGTCCTATTCTCAAAGGACTCGAACATCCCAATAAGGATAGAAGCGCGTATTGAAGACGCTTGCAAGGTGGATATCATTACATCGTACCATGTACATAATAGATGGGGATATAGAAAAATACATACAATCAGCTCATGAATACATTAATACATCAATACATAGCAAACACCATACAGAAGAGCAGAATCCGACTACGGATGAAACACAAACGAAAAACACGAACGACATCCACCCTGCTAGCCCTGGCTGCCGACCAGGAACCTATCCCGAGATCGACGAAGAAGAAGAAGCAGAAGAAGAACTCCAAAAGCAAACGCGCATCGCTCTCGCGTCAGATCACCGCATTACCTGTACCTGCATCTATTGTTGTAGTAATCTGTGAGCCACGAGGACTCAGCAATCCCATAACCATGGGTAGCAAGACTATCAAAGCTTAATGGGTATGGAAGGGGTAAAGTGGTCAGGTTGCAGCCAAGCACTAAGCATTATATGGTGGCTAACTTACGAGTACAAGAATAAGAAGAGTAAACTACGCATAACGGTCGCAAACTAATAATGATCAAGAAGTGATCCTGAACACCTACTTACGAGTCAAACATAACCCCACCGTGTTCTCTTCTTGGTTCCAACCTCACAAGAAGAGACGATCACGGTTACGCACGCGGTTGGTGTATTTTAATTAGAATTAGTGTCAAGTTCTCTACAACCGGAGGTTATAAATATCCAAGTCGCCACATAACCGCGGGCACGGCTTCGCGTAAGATTTAACCCTGCAGGGGTGCTCCAAGTAGTCCATTATAAATTACCACATGCATCCGATGGAACATCGTCACACCATGATAACACGATGCTTACGATAAGGAATTCCGGTGGACAAGTCATTCGTAAAAGGTAAAACTAAACCAGCAAGACCTCTCGACGTGTCGACAATCCCGATAGGAGCCGCGTATCTCGTTCTCAGGACACGGTGGATGAACACTACGTACGACAGCCAAGAACCCGAGTTGCCCTAGGTGGCGCCGCAAGTGGCTCTAGTTTGGACCAGCACCATCAGCACTGGCCCACCTGTATTATGTTGAATTAAATAGATCCCCGAGGTGATCAGCCCCTATGCATTAATTAATTAATTTCAGTATTATTATGTTGGCAAATGTTAAAACCAATGTTGGGCCTTGCTGGAGAAGTTTATCCTAAAATGAATGATCAGGGGGGTTCCCATATGCCCCTCATGTGTTAGAAGCGCTCATCAAGGAACATAACACCGGTATTACAGAAACTAGGGCGGCATGAGTGGAACAAAACACCAGGCAAAAGGTCGAGCCTTCCACGCATTACCAAGTATATAGATGCATTAATTAAATAGAGAGATATTGTGATATCCCATGATATCCATGTCCCAACATGGAACAACCTGCACTGCACCTGCAACTAGCATGCTATAAGAGGGGCTGAGCAAAGCGGTAACATATATAGCCAAACAACTGTTTGCTGGGTAAGGGTGGTTAGAGGCTGTATCATGGCATATGGGAGGCTGACATATATGTGGTAGGAAGCGCGACATAGCGATAGCAACGAGACAACTAGCCAGCAAAGATAGTAGAGATATCCCAGGTCATGATCATCTTGCCTGAAATCCCGCTAGGAAGAAGACCGAATCCATGAAGAAGATGAAACACGCGTAGTCGAACGAATCCTCTCACTCCGAAACAGGAACTAACGAGAAGAAGCACAACCGGAAAGAAGCAACAACATGGTAAACAAACAAGCATAATCATGACATGATGCACAACCAATTATGATGCATGTCAAGTTCAAGGATGCATGGCATGGCAAAATGCAACAGCCAAATACTACACATTAAGTGAAGCTCAATATGCAACTAGCAACGAGTTGCATATTGACGAAACTCCACAACAATTATTTAGTTCACTCCCGCTTATGTACATGGCAACATTAAATGTTGTTAAACATGGCAAGAGGTGAGGCATAATTAACCTACCTATCTAGGCAATTTAAATGAGGCCGGAAACAACACATAACAATTTCGGAAAATCCTCATATGCAAATTTCGAATTTGGTACTGTTCTACCCTAAACACAATTTTAATTTTGTTCAACATGCAAAGTAAGTGCACCATAATAATCTACACATTTTTCTACCCCATTTACATATAAAGTTCATTTAATTCGGAGCTACAGTTATTTAGTTATGAAATAAATCATTTTAACAAGTCATTTATGCAAATTAAAGCAAACAGCAAGTTTAAACATTTTTTAGATGGATGAGAGTTGGATATTATGAAACTACATGAAATTCTAAGCATTTTACATATATGATTTATTTTAATCCGATGCACGGTTGTGGAGTTATTAAATGCATGAACGTGGAGGGTTTTTCTGCAAATATGAAATTTCCTGGAAATAGGTAAATTCGTGGATCTGAAAAAAAAACAGGTTATGGGCCGAAACTGATGGGCGCAGGATAGTATATACTGTGCACAGGGCGCTGGATAGTTGGGAGCGCTCACAATGGGTATCTGGACCGGTCGGTGCAGCGGACGGGGATATCCCATTTGGATCGAGGGATGGCACGATCTATTTTGTTCGGGGAACAGCGCGGCTCCGGCGCGGACATGGACGACGCCATCCAGGCGAGCGAGGCAGGGAAGGTCGGGGACGGTCCGGCGGCGGAGGGAACGGGCGGATCCGGCGGCGGCTTGCCGGAGCAGCGAGGCGAGGTCGGGGCTCGGGGCCGGGCGCGAGGGGAGCTGCGGGAGGAGGCCTTCGGGCGTGGGCAGGAGGGAGGCTGCACGAGGGGCTCGGGCGAAGTTACAGCTGCTGCTGCCCGTGGAGGCAAACTCCATGGCAGAGGACGGCACGGGGACGAGGAGGAGCACGGCGGATGTGGAGGGAGGTGGAGGCGGATGGCTGGCTGCGAGTGGATCCCGAGGGGAAGGAAATGAGTGGCGGCGGGGAGAGGATTGGATGGGACAGCCATCCGAGATTTTAGGGTTGTCTGCTACTTATAGCAAGTGGGTGAGGAGGAGCAAGTTTTGGACCCTCTGATCGCAATCGGACGGCTCCGGACGAAGGGGGTAGGCTAGGTGGGCTGCACTGGCTGTGTAAGAGGGCTTGGGCTGAGATGAGAGGAAATTAGTGCGGCCCGGCACAAGTTTTAAATACCGAAAACATTCGATAATATGACCGGCTATAGTGGCGCTATAGTTTAACCGTTGGGGCATCAAACAACCTCCGAATGCGACGAAATTTGGCAGGCGGTCTACCTACAATATAACAAGACCGCACGCCAACTTTCAACCCATTCCGAGAACGTTGTATTCCCACTTATAAAATAATTATTAAGCGATGCCGCGGACGTGTGCAAGTGTGGTTGGTCTCAAGACGGTCAACGGAAGACAACGAGAGAAAGACAACTATGAACAGATGCAAGTTTTATGAAAATATGCGGATGAAATGCACATGATGACATGGCAAGGTGCAACAAGCAAACGAATCACATGGCAACGACGGAAATAAATGGAAGGAATCTGGAGCATCGGTCTCGGGGCGTCACAATGCCCCGGTAGGCATCCCACCTTTCTTCATCAACACCTATCAGTTAGCCTATGTTTTTACTTGTTCACATGATATGTGCTATTCTTGGTGTGTTCATTTATTTTGTTTGTTTGAATAAAACACATAGATCTGAAAGTCTTAAATGAGAGAGAGTCCTCACATAACTACTTAATTGTTTGACTACTCATTGATCATCACTTATATCTTTTGGAGTAGTTGTTATTTACTCTCGTTCTTCACTTATATCCTAAGAGTAAATTGTTGAATGAATTGAATATCATAGAGTTGAAATTATATGTGCTTCTTATGCTTGTCTCATGCCTAGTAGTAGTTTCACATTGGGTTTAGAAAGTAAAATCTATTGAAGTTTGACAATCCCAATAGTGGTCATACAAGCAATTCATGAAAGATTAGTATATGGAAGAGAAAATTCACATACAAATATATTATCTTGGACATCTTTTATGATTGTAAATACGCATTAATTATTTTCAAACTTGATCGAATAAGTTGAAGTTGGACAAGGAAGACGACGTAATGAGTTATGTTTGGGTATATTTGCATAGAAGTTATGTTGTTATCGATCCTCCAACATGTGGTGCTTGTTTAGAATCTTTTGCTAGCCAAAATTTTTGTACTAAGCGGGAATACTGCTTGTGCATCCAAAATCCTTCAGCCAAGTTTCTTCCATCCAAAATACTACTTATCTTTTACTTTTCTGTCAATTTTATTTTTGTTGAGTCAACTTCTTGTTTCAACCTCAATTATTCTCTAGTTGGCAAGCATCATGTGGCGGGGAAAGATCCAGGCACATATATCCATTCAAATATATTTGATCATGAATTATTATTGTTGACAATTATCTCTATGATAAATAAGTTGGGAGGCGAAACATTAAGCCCCTATCTTTTCTCTGTGTTCGATGGATGCTATTTGTTCTAAAAATATGCTTTGAGTATTAGCAATCATAGAAGACTATATGATAATTGAGTATGTGGAGCTCTTACTTAGCCTTTGCTGAAAATAAGATGCATTGATATTGTTTGGTGACTAAAGAACATAGGTTGTTAAGTTTCAAGGGAATATATTGTTTAAACCATAACATGTAAATTGATTGCTACTTTATCATGAGAAGTTTTATGAGATGAGCTACTGTTTATGATATAAAATGATGCTAGAAAAAGTGATTGGAATTATCATTGATCAAATTTGTGCACTATGCTAGCATTCACACTTCATAAATTATTTCTTTTATCATTTACCTACTCGAGGACGAGCAGGAATTAAGCTTGGGGATGCTGATACGTCCCCAACGTATCTATAATTTATGAAGTATTCATGCCATGTTAGCAATAATTTTATATGGTTTTGGTGCACTTTTATATGATTTTCATGGACTAACATATTAACCTAGTGCCCAGTGCCAGTTGCTATTTTCTGGTTGTTTTTGGTTTTCCAGAAAATCCATACCAAACGAAGTCCAAATGCGACGAAACTTTTTGAGGATTTTTTTTGGAAGGAAAGAGACCTGGGAAGCTTCGAGGGAGTACCAGAAGACCCACAGGGGCCCCACAAGGCAACAGGGCACTCCCAGGGGGGTGGCCGTGCCCAGATGCCTTGTGGCCCTCCAGTTGCTATTTTTTGCCTGTTTTTGCCTTTTCAGAAAATCGATATCAAACGTAGTCCAAACGGAGAAAAAACTTTGGATTAATTTTTTCTGGACCAGAAGGGACCCTAGAAGCTTCGGGAGAAGACCAGACAAGCCAGGAGGGAGCGACAAGCCCAAAGGGCGCGCCCAGGGGGGTAGGCGCGCCTCCTAGGCTTGTGGGCCCCACGTGACACCTCTTGACCTAATTCCAGTGCTATAAATTCCAAAATATTCTCAATATACCAGGGAGACAGACGAGAAAACATTTCCACCGCCGCAAGCCTCTATTCTTCCGCGATCCCATCTGGAGGCCTTTTCCGGTACTCTGCCGGAGGGGGAATCGATCACGGAGGGCTTCTACATCAACCTTGCTGCCCTTCTGATGATGTGTGAGTAGTTTACCACAGACCTACGGGTCCATATCTAGTAGCTAGATGGCTTGTTCTCTCTCATTGATCTCCAATACAATGTTCTCCTCGATCTCCTTGGAGTTCTATTCGATGTAATCTTCTTTTGCGGTGTGTTTGTTGGGATCCAATGAATTGTTGGTTTATGATCAGATTAATCATGAGAAATATTTGAGTCTTTTCTGAACTTATTTATGCATGATTATTATAGCTTTGTATTTCTCTCCGATCTATCCGTTTGGTTTGGCCAACTAGATTGATTTATCTTGCAATGGGAGAGGTGCTTTGTGATGGGTTCAATCTTGCAGTGTTCTATATCCCAGTGACAGAAATGGACGAGACACGTATTTGTATTGTTGCCATTAAGGATAAAAAGATGGGGTTTAATCATATTGCTTGAGTTTACTTTGCCTACATCATGTCATCTTGCTTAAGGCGTTACTCTGTTTTCATTAACTTAATACCCTAGATGCATGCTGGATAGCGGTCGATGGGTGGAGTAATAGTAGTAGATGCAGGCAGGAGTCGGTCTACTTGTCTCGGACGTGATGCCTATATACATGATCATTGCCTTGAATATCGTCATAACTATGTGCTTTTCTATCAATTGCCCAACAGTAATTTGTTTACCCACCGTATGCTATGCGTTCGAGAGAGAAGCCTCTAGTGAAAACTATGGCCCCCGGGTCTACTTTTATCATATATAAAATCCAAAAGTACCTTGCTGCAATTTATTTACTTTTACTTTATTTTGCAATTTATTCTATTTATCACTATTACAATTAATCCATGCAAGTAACCACCGAGGGGATTGACAACCCCCTTGTTCGCGTTGGGTGCAAGTATTTGCTTTTGTGTGTGTAGGTGCTGCTAACGAGGTTTTGTGTGGTTCTCCTACTAGATTGATAACTTTGGTTCTTAACTGAGGGAAATACTTATCTCTACTGTACTGCATCATCCTCTCCTCTTCGGGGAAATCCCAGCGCAGTTCACAAGTAGCAGGAAGAATTTCTGGCGCCGTTGCCGGGGGAGACATCACCAAAACCTATCAAGTAACTTCGCATAAACTATCATCTACTTGCTCTTATTTTCATTTGCCTTTTTATTGGCATTTGCCTCTCGGTTTCATCTCCCCCACTTCTAAAACAATTTTACAAAAAACACAAAAATATTTTATTTGCTTGTTTGCTTGCTAAAATTGTGTGACTCAATGAAAATAAAAATATAGATTTATGGATCCACTTAAAGTTATCTACTTGGATCATCTTCGATCCATTTGTGCTCGAGCTGAAACCCCAACTAGTTTAGTTGAGGGAAAATCATTAGATGAGCATGCTCATTTTGTGCGTCACCGTTTGTCTAAAAAATGGAGACTCGTATGGAATCAAATAAATTGTTTGCTATGCTATGCTTGGAATCTATGTGAAATTCATGATTTTACTTGTTGCTGTGAGAACCCTAAAAAACACCTTCCCTACCTATGTGAGTTTAATGATAATGAAATCTTATCTTCTTATGCCAAGGTTGTTTATAGCTACTATGATATCGAACAAATTGAAGAATTTGTTGCTTTTAAGGGTGCCCATGAAGTTGCTTATTTGATTGAAAAGTATGATATTACTCTCTACAAATTTGAAAATTTTGCCATACTTAAATATTGCAATGAAGGGAAAGTTTTTTAGAAGGTTCGCACTTGGCAGCAACCTCAGTTCGAGTTCAAGCCAACCTGGCAGCAGGGGAACACCAAGAATGAAAGCCAGATCAAGACCGTGGTCGCCAAGCCAAACAAAGAAGACTGTCAGCGTAACAATGCCTATTACTCATGTGGACAAACTGGGCATTACGCTAGGCAGTGTCCCAAGAACGGCAAGTCAACAGCCAACCTGAAGCCTCAAGTCAATTATGTGGGGCAATTCCCCAAACAAAGGTATATTCAAGGGCAAGTTCATCATATCTCCGCCAATGAAGCCTCCGAAGTTCCCGATGTGGTCATTGGTATGTTTCCTATTAATGACATACCTGCAACAATTTTATTCGATTCTGGGGCTTCCCATTCTTTTATTTCGCGGAGTTTTGTTGCCCAACATCGCCTTCCCTATACCCTTTTGGACAAAGTTATGGTGGTACAATCCCCCGGATCCAGGCTCAGGACAAATATTGTATGCCGAGGACTTAAAATATCAATCAATGGAGTCGTTTTCCCGGCATCCCTAGTGTCCATTGAATCTCCAACATTGGATATTATTTTGGGGATGGATTGGTTGACAAGACACCAGGTCTGCATCAACTGCGCAACAAGAGAAGTCACGCTAATAAATCCCTCAGGCTAGTCTGCTCGGTTCTATGCCGGTCGAGCCATGCCAAAGAAGGGGATGGTCTATGCAGCAATTGCTACTGAAATGAATCTAGTCCCAGTGGTTTGTGAATTCCCAGATGTGTTTCCAGATGAATTGCCAGGCATGGCACCTGATCGAGAGCTTGAATTTTCCATTGAGCTTGTGCCCGGGACAACACCAATTTACAGGAAATATTATCGAATGCCTTCATCCGAACTAGTGGAGTTGAAGAAACAAATAGATGAGATGCTCCAAAAAGGATATATTCGCCCCAGTTCATCTCCTTGGGGTGCACCCGCAGTATTTGTGGACAAGAAAGATGGCAGTCTCCGGATGTGTGTTGACTACCGTGCTCTCAATGATGTCACAATCAAAAATAAATACCCACTGCCCAGGATTGATGATTTGTTCGATCAACTCAGTGGAGCTCAAGTGTTCTCCAAGATTGATTTGCGCACCAGGTATCACCAGCTGAAAATCAGAAAAGAAGATATTCCCAAGACAGCATTCACCACACGATATGGGCTGTACGAGTATACGGTCATGTCATTTGGACTGACCAATGCTCCTGCATTCTTCATGCACATGATGAATAAGGTGTTCATGGACTTCTTGGACAAGTTTGTAGTGGTGTTCATTGATGACATCCTCATATATTCCAAAAGTGAAGAAGAGCACAAGCAGCATCTCCGAGCAGTGTTGGAACGATTACGCGCTCACCAACTCTACGCCAAGTTCAACAAATGTGAATTTTGGCTTAAAGAAGTGGGATTTCTTGGGCATACTCTTTCCGCTCAAGGAGTGGCCGTGGACCAAAGCAAAGTCACAGAAGTCCTGAAGTGGAAGACACCGGTTTCAGTAACGGAAATCAGGAGTTTCTTGGGTCTGGCAGGTTATTATCGATGCTTCATTGAAGGCTTCTCAAAGATTGCCAAGCCAATGACTGAATTACTCAAGAAAAATCAGAAGTGTATATGGACAGCAGCATGTGAGGACAGTTTCAATGAGCTGAAGACCCGTTTGACCACCGCTCCATTGTTGACTCTACCAGATATCTATCGAAGCTTCGACATCTATGGCGATGTATCCAGGCATGGCATTGGGTGTGTACTTATGCAAGATGGAAAGGTCGTGGCCTATGCATCAAGACAGCTTCGACCACATGAGGAAAATTATCCTACCCATGACTTGGAGAAGGCAGCTGTGGTACACGCCTTAAAAATTTGGAGGCATAACATCATCGGAAAGCGATGCCAAATCTACACCGACCACAAGAGTCTCAAACACATATTCACTCAACCGGACTTGAACCTCCGACAACGAAGATGGCTTTAGTTGGTCAAGGACTATGACCTGGGTATCAACTACCACCCAGGAAAAGCAAATTTGGTCGCCAATGCTCTTAGCCGCAAACCGGCCACCACAAACTCATTAATTGAGCGACTACACCCAGCACTTCAAGAAGAAATAGCTCAGCTCAATATGATCTTGTGTGATGCAATCTGCTCAGTTACCTTGGAAGTAACCCCTACCCTGGAAGATGAAATCCGGAAGGCTCAACCTGGTGACCCAATGTTACTCAAGATAATGGCCCAAGTACGAGAAGGGAAGAAGCTAGATTTCAACATTGATGACAAATGTACACTTCGATTTAAGGATCGAGTCTGTGTACCGGACCTCGGGGAATTAAAGCAGCAAATTCTATAGGAAGCGCACGAGTCCGCATACTCTATCCATCCCGGAGGAACTAAAATGTACCAAGACTTAAAGCAAACATTCTGGTGGGAAGGTATGAAGAAAGATATCGACTATTACGTCGCCTATTGCCCCGCATGACCCTAGCTTGTCTCAGCTCGCCGACATCTTCTCCTTCCCCCACCTGGCCGTTCTGGAACTTGCCCCTCGCCGGAATCGTCCCCGGCGGCCGCCACGCACGCGAGCACTGTGGCACCCGTGCGGCCACAGTGGCTCTGCCGCCCGTCGTCTTCCTCCGCAAGGCGCCACTGCACGCCATAACTCCTCCTGCCCTCTCCTATCCCGTCGCCCGCGTCGAGCCAGCCAGCGCGGCGTCCTTGCGCCGGCGACATGGCCGCGGCGCATCCGAGTCCAGAAGCTCCGCCTCCTCCTATATATAGGCCTCCCCGGCCTCTCTTCGCTCCTCACCCCACTCCCTCCGCCTCATAGAGACCCCCTAAGCACCAAGCCACGGCTGAGAGGCCCTCTGGCCTCGCCGCTCGCCGGCATTCCGCCGCCGATCCCCACTCTGCCATAGCCCGATTCACTCCACCCCAGCTCTGCCCGACTCCACATTCTAGCTCACCGCACTCCCACGACTCCGACTGACCTCTTTCCGAGCCAAATCGCTGCCGGAATCACCGTCGCCGATGACCCCCGAACCAGCCGCCGCTGGAGAAGAAGAGAGCAACGCCGTCAGGCTGTCTCCAGAGACGCCACTGGTACAGGGAGGACCACCGTCGAGTGGCCGATCCATCCCCGCCGTCGCCCGAGCTCGCCACCGTCGCTAACTTCGGCTATCGCCGTCGTTTGAGCCGCCCGTTCACTGTTCTCCTCTTTTCTTTTTAATTATGACAGCTAGGGCCCGCTCGCCAGTGGCTCAGCCGCGTCCGAATCGGTACGTTAGGGAAGGCGTATTCGGAAAGTACGCCTTCGACGTGGCCTGTCCAGAGAATTTAGAATTTCTGTTTAAATCCAGATTTGACCAATAACTTTGACCATCCATAACTTTTTATCCATAAGTCCAAATCAATTGATTCTTTTTGCTCTGGGTTTGTCTTGAGCTCCTCTATTTTCTGGTAAAATTTGGTATTTTTCCCATGCTCACAGAAATTCTGGTGAATAGAACAGTGTTATGTGACATTTTCCTTTGTATTTTAAAAATATTTTCAGAAGGAAATACTTTTGGATTTGAAGCCCAGGAGTTTGTGGACAACCCAATAGAGCAAGGCAAGCCATGTCATCCATTGCATGAAGCATCTCAATAGTGTTGGTTATTTAATTGAATTACTTGCATTATTTTAATATGTGATAATTTAGGGTAATTTAATTTGATGCTTAGCTACTGCCATGTTAAGTTATTCTGGACGAATAACCCTGCTTGCTAAGTACTTGACAACACTAAACTTAATTGGTTGATCAAGTGCCACCTATCCGGACTTATCCGTGCAGCCACACTTGCCGGTATGGGACGGCCTTGACTTGGTCTGGCTTTGTGCTCTTTTATCGGTACAACCACATTAGGGAGGGTTATGCGTGCATGCTGCCCTGATCAGGTAGACGACGATAATCCTGTGAGCCCAGTTGAGTTATTTTGCCGGCGTCCCCGTTTGGGACAGTTTAGTTTGGCCACGACGGTGGCAGGTGTCACGGGGTGACACAGGGGCCACCCAGGACATGACCCTAGGAGGGTATGACTGTCGGTGGTACGATAGAGGAGTCACGGGTCAGGTAGGTTTCATTGGAGCAGCCCCGGTCCACCCGAATGGGAGCAGGAGGCCAGGAGCTCCATAGTGTCGGTAAAGTGCGCAACCTCTGCAGAGTGTATGAATCTATTCGAATAGCCGCATCCACGGTATTGGACAGTCTGTACTAGGCCACTGATTGGTCAACCACAATAATGATGATAATGATGGAAGAACTGGTCTTATGTTCGAAAGTGCTCAGTGGATTATGAGCATTCCGAGGGTTGTGGGACAACCCTGAAGAGAGTAAGTTGATATTCGATAACAGTGAGTAAGCAACTTAAGTACTTGATATGATCACTGCCATGCTATTGTTGCTGCATTGTTTTGGTTGCCGTGAGCTTGCGAGTACATTCCAAGTACTCACCTGGCGTATCATGCCAGATGCAGGAGAAGCCGAGGACAGAGGTCCCGATGGTTCGTGCTACGCTAACTAGGCCGTGTCCCCAGCAGTGTCCCCATGGATGGAGTTTTCCGCGCTATGTTCCGCTACGCCGTAGTTCTACCTAGTAGTATCGAGGCCCTGCTATGTTCCATAAATAATGTAGTATAGAGACAAAGCTTAGGAAAAATGTTCACCCTAGCTGTATTAATAGAGAATGATATTCAGAGTATTTTGAAATTTGAATCATCAAATTTGTTCTTGAAATTACTGCTGTAGAATTATTTGAAAACTGCTGAAAATTAAAAGAAAAGGGAAAAGGGGTAGAGACGCGCCCTGAGCGCGATTTATTTGGACGGCGCCACTGGGCCATGCCCAGTTGCTTCGGCCGAGCGGAAGGGCAGCCGACGTCAACGGTGTACTTGCAGAAGTACGTTTCCTCGTAGGGAAAGCGTACCCACGGGGATGCTCTGCCTGAGGGGAGAGGTGACTAACCGACAGGCGGGCCCCACCTGTCGGGTTTGTCTCCCACCTCGCACGGGAGCTGACCGGCAGAACAGGGCGGCGTCACTGGTCGATTGCCGGTGTTAGGAGGCGCCGTTCCCGGCGCCCGACACACCGATGCATTCAGGAGGATTGACCGCGTCCGCTGGAGGAGGAGGGGGTCGTGGGGGAGCGGAGCATCGGTCGTGGCAGAGGACGGTGACAGAGGAGACGGAGTGCTCGCCTAGGCCAGGGGAAGTAGAAGATGAAGTGCGGGGTGGCTTTGCGGAGGAGAGGGGAGTCCTTTGGTCGGAGGGATCGACCCGGAAACAGAGTGTGGTGCTCGAATTTAACAGAGGCTTGGCCACGGCAATGGCGGCTGGAGGTAAAGGGAACGAGCGCGAGAGCTCGAGGGACTCGGCCTGGGGGAAACTGGGAGGGAGAGTGAGGTGGTATGAGTGTTTGGGAGGCCGGGGGTAGCGTTATATAGGTAGGAGGCGTCGGTGCCGCGGCTTCCCGAATCGGGACACGGCGGCGGTGGCCATTTATGGCAGTAGGAGGGGTAGCTACGGCCGGCGCAATTGTGGGATGCCTCCTGGATGAGACCACCGTCCATGGACTGTACTGGTAGCTCGGGAGCGAGGCAGGCGGCAGTAGTAAATGCAGTCGCGACGGCGGTCACTGACAGTGACGACAGCGACGTCTGGTCGGCGCTAGTAGACGGAAAGGATGTCTGCGAGGCTCAGGGGCGATCGGGTGGTCTAAGGGGAGACCAAGACGAGCAAGGGCAGAAGCAGAGGAGCACTAGTAGCTTGACGCCGAACCCTGCAGTACGGGCGCTCCGCTCGTGCTCCGAGCATGCACGCTGAGTGTTCGTCCAAATGCCAGGGCGCCCTAGGTTGATCCAACCGAGCTAATCTTTTGTACGGTGATGCTCCTGGGTATACTAGAGATGGTGGACATGATGGTTTGGCTATATGAGTAAGTGCTCAAAGAAGTTTAGGAAGGGGCAAAATTTCTGTCATGCACACAATCTGTTTGGTAAAATGCTATGGCTATCTAGGAATCTTTGTTGGTTGTGAAAATTAGTAGGATCATGCTTCATTGCATGATAGATGGGTTGGTGTAGTTGGATGGATCTGAGGAAAAACTTGTTAGTGCAAGTTTTATAGAAATTCAGTTCTGGGCCCAAACTTGGAGGATTTATTTGGTGGGTTTACAAGATGCAAATGGAGTTGATCTTCTGGACTTAAGGGTTTGGTTGGAAGGACTATAAGGTGGAATAATTTTAGAATTTTTGGCGTAAGAAAAATTGAGGTTGTAGTTGTAACTCAAGAATGGGACATAATTGAAAAGAGGATGTTGTGCTCAAAATTTTCAAAAGACCAAGATGGGTTTTTGCATAAAAGTGATCTATAGGCATCACATGACCCCTCATAGTTTTTGTGGAATTTTAGGGGAATTATTTAAAATAGTTGTAGTGCAACAGAAGCTTTTCAAGTATTGAAAATGCCATTAAAAGAATTGTTTTGGGGCAAATTTTATTATGAAAATATTTCCTACTGTTATTTAAAATATAAATAAAATGTTTTAAGAAAACTTCCAAAGCCCACAATATTTTACAAAAATTTCTATATGGAGGGAAGAATTTTGGAAAACAGAATAGAAAAGATTCTGAAATTAATAAAAGACCTAGTATAATTCAAATTTTTTATTTCTGGCCAAATTTTACTTAATAAAAATATGGTTAATTTTTTGGGGTTTTACGAACTCTACCAACCTTAAGAAAATCTCGTCCTCGAGATTTGTTAAGGTGGTCATTAAAATTAAACCCACCTTTTCGAGGAGATTTTTCTATACTAATTATTTAATTAACCTAGTTACGCACAGTTGATGTGGGGCTACAGATAATCGGTGCAACTATAGTGAGGTACTAGTGCTGTGGTTTTACTGTACGACAAATTTGGAAAAAGCAAAATTTCAAATTCCAAATTTCGCTTGCCGTACTCCAGTGCATAGTGTTCTCTCCGGCTGATAGGTGGACCCGGGGCCCACTGTCAGTCTCTTCTTCTTCCTCCGGCTCTTCTTTCTCCTCTCTCTCGCACTTGCTCTCCCGCACTTCCTCTTCCTGTGGTGTCTAGCGTGTAGGGTATCTAGGCCGTACCGCGGTAGTGCGCGGCGTGCTTGTCGCCGGCAGCGTGCACTCACCTCGCGGGCCAGCACCCTGTCGGCACTGTTCTCGGATTCGCCTCCGAACACCGGTGATCGATCGATGAGCGGCGCTGGTGGATTTCATTCACCGTGCACCGAGCTTGAGCTATAAAAACGACCGCGGTTTTTCCTTCCTTCTACCTCGCCTCATCCCACTTCTTCCTCCTCTTCTCCTTCTCCTTCTGTTTGCAGGAGCTCGAGACGAGGCATCAATGGAGGACGTGGGTTCGGAGCTGATCACGATCCTCCTGATTGGCCTGCTGGTGGCGTTGGTCAGCTTCTCGCTGCTACTGTGTGCGATGATCCTTGATGATCGCCGTGATGCCGCGGCTCGAGTGGTGGCTCTCGAAGGTGGCGGTGATCATGGGGACTAGGCATCAGTGCCGGGTACGAGTGTGTGTTAGTGCGTTCTGCAGCAGGCTCCGTAGAAATAAAAACCCACGAGTTTTTCTTCAAGAAAACTGTGGTGTAGGGAGAGTGATCTAGTAGTGGTTAATTTGGTGCTAAGTGTGTGTGTGGTTTTTGCACTTAGTGCATGTGGTCGAATCAGTGTGACTGCGAGCCGGATGCCGTGACGGCACGTGAATTAAACTTATGTTGGAAAATCTCATGATAATGGCCCTTAAGAAAATTTCCTCCCCTAAGGGCGGATGAACCTGATGCAAATCACCGCAATCAAATATTCGTAGACCAACTGCAATCATAATAATGCATTCATGACATATGCCCTGAAATACATCGCAAAGATTGCATCATGAAAACAAGTTCTAGACATAGCAACAACCCTACTCATGACCATATATGGTTCGAAAGTGAGATCTACGGGGTCTTGCGGAAGAGTTCTTGGTGCTGGAGCACATTCTTCTTCTTCCGGAGGAAGTGGAGGAAGCAGACGAAGAACATGTCCTTCCTGAGTTGGCAGAGGTGGTCCGCCAATGGCGATCCGAGGATTTAGAACAGCAAGAACTTGAAGGTAATCCATCAGTTGCTGAGTCAAACGCTCCTGAGCGATGACATATTGAACAAGGTTAGCCAGCACTGGAT
Organism: Elymus sibiricus; assembly: GCA_039707655.1. NCBI lineage: Eukaryota > Viridiplantae > Streptophyta > Magnoliopsida > Poales > Poaceae > Elymus > Elymus sibiricus. Next base: position 215,136,266 of record CM077670.1, read on the forward strand.
CGCTCTCTATTTGTCCATAGGGGAACGTTGATTCCGCTCCGGGTGCTGCGCAGCTCAGAAAGTAATAATACCCCCTTTCGCTGGCACAAGGCACCGCGAATCGAAGACAGGTAATTGCTTCATATGCAGCAATTTCTATGGCCATGCCTGGAGTTGGCATGGATTTCCCGACAAAGACGATGTATGGAGGGTCTTGGTTTGGGTCCTCCGGTGGAATGTGCACAACTGCCCAATATTTCGAGGAACTGGGGGTGATCCTCAACTTGAACAACTCATACTGGGGTGGATGGGTGGAGCCAAGGGTGTTGCGGGTGAAATCCCACAAAACCTTAGCAAAACTACCTAGGCTTGCATCCGGGATTCGCAGGTAGGCTCCGAGGTGAGACATTGGAGAGGTTGGTTATGAACGCAGTGCACAAGGGAGATGGATGCGGTGCTCACGGCTGCTGGTTGCTGGTGTTGGATATGGAAGTGGCTTCTTATAGAGTGCCTGGGTTAGGAAACATGATGCGGCGCCGGTACGACTTGGGTATTGGCTCCGTCGTAGGGTTGTCTGAGTCAAAGCCTCAAACCTCGATCCCAACAAGGAATGTGACATATTACTGTGCGTGTCGGTTAGGGGGGGGGGCTTCGACAGTCATGTCTAGAATTTACTCTGTCACCACACGCCAACAATTTATGCTAGATCACGCATGCTACTATTAAGACGATGACACACAGGCAATTTACGAACTTACCACGCCATACAACTGCTACTACAAAAATACAAGGCAACAGGGCCACCAAGGCTCGACAACAATTCTGGTGGACTCAGTCCACCTCGTTAACATCTAGCCGGGCGCGTCTTGTAGATGTCGAGGACTCTTCGTGTGCTTCGGTGTCGGAGTTGACCGGGGTTGGATGGGGAGCTACAGGGCTGGGGTAGCGGTGGTGCCCTTCGCGGGGTGTCGAGGTCACCGTCCCGTTGGAGTAGGTCTCCAAGAGACGACGGGGTTCCCCGAGGGAGGCGTAGGCATTGCCTGGGTAGATAACCGGGGCAGACCTTGGGGGCTCAACTGGCCTCCCAAGCAGTACTATCGGGGCGTCGGTGGCGGGTGCAGCTTCACTCCTCACCGGGGTCAGGAGAGTGAGCGTCCTGCGGGTCGCGATCAGATCAAGCTTGACCTGATCGAATAGTGCCTCTTGCGCTCTCAGATAGCGCACCAGATGCACCAGTGCAGGATCCGTCTCATGGTCCCCGTTGGCGACTTGGGTCGGGCTACCATAGCCTTCACGGCTAGGGTAGTAGTAGAAGGGACGGATGTTAACCCTCGGCGACAGATGCCTAAGATTAACTATACCCTCTCGGGCTGCAAGTTGGATAGCTTGGGGCTCATCGGAGGTTGTCCTCCCGGTGAACCGGTAGGGGCGCTCCGATGTGATGCCCCTCCCGTAGATGTGCACCGTGGCCCAGAAGTGATGGATGGCATCACTCATGTGCTCTTGGTACACGACATACTCTGGGGGCTCTTCTGTGCCAAAAGCTCGGCGGGTGAGATTGGTGAGGATGATAACAAAGCCTCCAAGCTCGGCTACGGTGGTCTCATTGCGAAAGATGGGGCCAGGCATCTTGGTGGTTGGATATCGAACTGGGAGTGAGGTTGTGATGTGCTGAGTTGGGCAAGGCTTCCTATATAGGCCAGCAGATTCTTCCATCGCACGCTTGTGGATGGGACAACTCAGGTGTCGGCCACAGGCACACGGCCTATGGGCAGGGCTGATAGGTTGGGCACCGACTGTCAAAAGATGTCGGCTGGTCACTGTACAAGCTTATCGGATAAGTTGGGCTTGGCTACGGGGAGGAAAGATTTGGACGGTGTGGAAACCTAAGGATAATGACCAGGCTAAGATAGGATTAGCCAGTGGTCAGCCTGGCTCTGTTATTAAGGCTGTCGGGGCCGGATTTCCGGGACACAATATCCCAAAAATTAACCCCTTGTGTCGTCACCAGCCCCAGGATTACTGTTACTGGTGGACATGTCCTTGTTACACATTACCAAGCAATTACAAGAATTGGATACAAGACCATAAAGGTATACTGATACAACAAAGATTTCTGGTGACGGGTGACGGAAATGACTCGTGGTTCTCCAACGCCGATGGGGTTCCAGTCCCACAGGAACAGCTGACCCGGATAATTCCTATCCCGCGTGGTGGCTATTCTAGGCTCCACAGTGACGTCGTTGTGGTACTCCTCGTTGAAATCCTGAGCTGGCCAATTAAATAGCCAGGGACAAGCCAGTGAGTACGTTTGAATGTACTCGCAAGCAGTATGAACAAAAGCTATACCTAATGCATATGCTCATGATGGACTAAATTATATGCATATGCTGACCGAAATTAAAGCATAGTATGATAAATATTAATACGGTGCGGAAGAATAAATAAATCATGTTAGTAGTAAATCAAGGAAATAAAATGGAACATTGGGCGTTGGACCGCCCGAGGAATTCCAAGAAAAATGGCAAACGGGTGTCTGAATGCGACGCCTCGAGAGGTCTTGAAAAGAAATGCCAAACGGGTGTCTAAATGCGATGCCTCGAGAGGTCTTCAAAAGAGATGCCAAACGGGTGTCTGAAAGCGACGCCTCGAGAGGTCTTGAAAATAAGTGAGTATCCAGGTGGACTAGCCATCCCAAGTGATACTCAGAAAAGAAATAAAACTGGGTATCTCAGATAATCTAGCCATCCCAAGAGACACTCGGAAAAATGAAAATGAATATCTCAGGTAGTCTAGCCATCCCAAGAGATATTCAGAAAAAATAAAAATGAGTATCTCGGGTAGTCTAGCCATCCCAAGAGATACTCAAGGTTGCACATAAGAGGAAAATGTTAGTCCACAATAATATTCATGTCAACAATAATATTCATAATAGCACCAGTAGTGACAATAATTATCCTGCAAAATGAATCATGCTCAATTTTAATTATTTCCTTCGGAGACCGACACTTGACCAACCCAGACTGTAGTCCTTAACCGCGGACACGGCTATTCGAATAGGTATAACTTGCAGAGGGTGTACCCTTTACCCACAAGTAAAGGATTTCTTTAGCCAACACCGAGACGCTGACTAATTCCCATTACGGCCTTTCGGTTGAAAACACACCTGACCAGCACACACCAGATTAACTTTCCGGATGCCAGGAATCACCCAAAGCATCGTTCAAGAAAAACTCTAAGACGGGGAGACCATCGTCTCGAATAGCATGGGATCACAATTCATAACGCGCGGATTACAAGGGGTGCCCCCCTCTCAGCCCAGCCGGATACACCCATGACCCCTAACCAGGTGACATGCCTACCAGAGGCCTCTGGTATCTTTCACCATGGCCTCTATGTACGGTGTGTGCAAAGAAAGGGGTTAACAACTTACTGAACCGTACCCTACCTGTGGCAGGTACCAGTGGCAGCACGAAACCAGTATGGGGGTTACGGGAACAAGACTCGATCTACGGTCGACTCAGGTGGTTTAAGTTTTCCTGCAGTGGTTAGCACAATATATTTCCTTGGTAGTACCCAACAGGGTCACCAACTGGCATGTCCCAACATTCCCTTACTGATCATTCTCATCTCAACGAGATTTCTGTCTCACAGTCACTTTTCTCGTGACTGTTTCTTTCCTGCTGATTAGTCCGGACCAACACCAGCATATATGACAAGTGAAAATAACCATACTCACTCATACTTCATGTTTAAAAGAGGATAAATAAATAGCCATGGATCATGCATGCAATAATAGCAATATGCAAATTCCATTAAAAATTATCATAACCATGATTCAAATATTCTAGCTAGCAACTACCAAACATTCACCATATCAAGTGTTCAAGATGCTTGCCTTGAGCATGCAGAAGTGTTGGGTGCACTCCAAAATTTTGAAAATTTTATCTTCCCTCCATTTCCTATTTTCAAAAATATTGCAATTACCACATAAAGCCAAAATAGTTGTAAAAAGTTGTTTGGAAATTTTGAAATAAATACTAAAATAAACTATAGGAAAAATAAAGAATAACATAAAAAGAATCAATTCATTTGGGGTTCATATGATTTTCCTAGAGAATTTCTAAGCTGGCATAAATAAAGAAATGGACTATTTAAAAGATTCAGCAGCGACAAAGCTTAGGAAAAATGTTCACCCTAGCTGGATTAATAGAGAATGATTTTAGGAGTATTTATTAATTTGAATCACGAAATTTGGTCTTGAAATTACTACTGTAGAATTATTTGAAAACTGCTGAAAAAGAAAAGGGAAAAGGGGTAGAGACGCGCCCTGAGCGCGATTTAGTTGGATGGCGCCACTGGGCCAGGCCCAGTTGCTTCGGCCGCGCGGGAGGGCAGCCGACGTCGACGGCGTACTTGCAGAAGTATGTTTCCTCATAGGGAAAGCATACCCACGGGGATGCGCTGCCTGAGGGGAGAGGTGACTCACCGACAGGCGGGCCCCACCTGTCGGGTTTGTCTCCCACCTCACGCGGGAGCTGACCGGCAGAACAGGGCGGCGTCAGCGGTCGATTGCTGGCATTAGGAGGCGCCGTTCCCGGCGCCCGGCACACCAATGCGTTCAGGAGGATGGACCGCGTCCGCTGGAGGAGGAGGGGGTCGCCGGGGAGCTCGGGATCCACCGGAGCGTCGGTCATGGCAGAGGACGGTGACAGAGGAGACGGAGTGCTCGCCTAGGCCAGGGGAAGTAGAAGTTGAAGTGCGGGGTGGCTTTGCGGAGGCGAGGGGAGTCCTTTGGTGGGAGGGATCGACCCGGAAACGAAGTGTGGTGCTCGAATTTGACAGAGGCTTGGCCACGGCAATGGCGGCTGGAGGTGAAGGGAACGAGCGCGAGAGCTCGAGGGACTCGGCCAGGGGGAAGCTGGGAGGGAGAGTGAGGTGGTATGAGTGTTTGGGAAGCCGGGGGTAGCGTTATATAGGCAGGAGGCGTCGGTGCCACGGCTTCCCGAATCGGGACACGGCGGCGGAGGCCATTTATGGCAGTAGGAGGGGTAGCTGCGGCTGGCGCAATCGTGGGATGCCTCCTGGATGAGACCAGTGTCGACGGACTGTACTGGTAGCTCGGGAGCGAGGCAGGCGGAGGCAGTAAATGCGGTCGCGACGGCGGTCGTTGACGGTGACGACAGCGACGTCTGGTCTGCGCTAGCGGATGGAAAGGATGTCGGCGAGGCTCAGGGTCGATCGGGTGGTCTAATTGGAGACCAAGATGAGCAAGGGCAACAGCAGAGGAGCAGCAATAGCTTGACGCCGAACCCTGCAGTACGGGCGCTCTGCTCGTGCTCCGGGCATGCACGCTGAGTGTTCGTCCAAATGCCAGGGCGCCCTAGGTTTATCCAACTGAGCTAATGTTTTGTCGGGTGATGCTCTTGGGTATACTAGAGATGGTGGACATGATGGTTTGGCTATATGAGTAAGTGCTCAAAGAAGTATAGGAAGGGGCAAAATTTCTGTCATGCACAAAATCTGTTTGGTAAAATGCTATGGCTATCTAGGAATCTTTGTTGGCTGTGAAAATTAGCAGGATCATGCTTCATTGCATGATAGATGGGTTTGTGTAGTTGGATGGATCTGAGGAAAAACTTGTTAGTGCAAGTTTTAGAGAAATTCAGTTCTGGGCCCAAACTTGGAGGATTTATTTGGTGGGTTTACAAGATGCAAATGGAGTTGATCTTCTGGACTTAAGGGTTTGGTTGGAAGGACTATAAGGTGGAATAATTTCAGAATTTTTGGAGTAAGAAAAATTGAGGTTGTAGTTGTAACTCAAGAATGGGACATAATTGAAAAGAAGATGTTGTGCTCAAAATTTTCAAGAGACCAAGCTGGGTTTTTGCATAAAAGTGATCTATAGGCATCACATGACCCCTCATAATTTTTGTGGAATTTTACGGGAATTATTTAAAATAGTTGTAGTGCAACAGAAGCTTTTCAAGTATTGAAAATGCCATTAAAAGAATTGTTTTGGGGCAAATTTTATTATGAAAATATTTCCTACTGTTATTTAATATATAAATAAAAAAAAATCAGAAAACTTCCAAAGCCCACAATATTTTACAAAAATTTCTATATGGAGGGAAGAATTTTGGAAAACAAAACAGAAAAGATTCCAAAATTAATAAAAGACCTAATATAATTCAATTTTTTTATTTCTGGCCAAATTTTACTTAATAAAACTATGGTTAAATTTTTGGGGTGTTACACTTAGACTTGCGAGACGCCATGGGGTGGAAGAGGAGGACTAAAGCTGGAACAGGGAGTGGCGGAGAAGAGGAGCACAGGCGACGGCGCCATAGCGGAGAGAGCAGTGGAAAGAAGATGATGTGATGGAAGGGACGCGCCGCTGCACCTTTTCCTCCTTTACCATAGGAATTACCATAATTATTGGAGGGATTGCCGGGATACGGTCTAGGATTGAAATTCCCTTTATAAGCATTGTTGTTGAAATTATTTCTAGCAACAGAATTCATATAAATGGCATCATTGTTTTGCTCAATCAAAGTAGATAATGGAACATCATTGAGATCAACATGAGCACTTTTACTAGAAAGCATATTCATAAGAGCATCCATTTTCTCACTCAAAGTAGAAACTTCTTCAACAGAGTTTACCTTCTTACCAGTTGGAGCTCGTTTGGTGTGCCATTGAGAATAATTTGTTGTCATATTATCGAGAAGCTTTGTTGCCTCTCCCAATGTAATTCGCAGAAAGGTACCACCTACAGCAGGGTCTAGAAGATTTCTCGACACAAAGTTTAGTCCCGCAAAGAAATTTTGTATAATCATCCATAAGTTTAATCCATGAGTGGGACAATTCTTAATCATTAATTTCATTCTCTCCCAAGATTGTGCAACATGTTCTTGCTCATGTTGCTTGAAATTCATGATTTGATTTCTATGAGATATTATTTTAGTGGGAGGAAAGTACTTGGCATTAAAAGCATCCTTACATTTATCCCATGAATCAATACTATTGCGAGGTAAGGATGAAAACCAAGTTTTAGCACGAGCTCTTAGTGAGAAAGGAAATAATTTCAACTTAACAATATCATTATCCACATCTTTTTTCTTTTGCATATCACATAATTCAACGAAGGTATTAAGATGGGATGCAACATCTTCATTAGGATTTCCAGCAAATTATTCTTTCATAATAAGATTTAGCAATGCAGCATTAATATCATATGACTCCACACTAGCGGCGGGAGAAGAAATTGGAGTACCAATCAAATCATTGTTATTAGTATTCGAGAAGTCAGACAACTTAGTGTTTTCTTGAGACATGGTGACAATTCAAGCAAGCGAGCAAACAAGATAAATATTTTTTTTGTATTTTTGATTTTTTAACAAGACTAATAAAAGCAAATAAAAAATAGAACAAGGAAATGATAATGTGTATAAAGGGACCTTGCTTTGTTTGATGACATCTCCCCGACAACGGCGCCAGAAATTATTTCTGCAACTTGTGAGCTGCGTTAGGATTTTCCCCAAAGAGGAAGGGTGAAGCAATATAGTAGCGGATAAGAATTTCCCTCAGTAGAGAACCAACGTTATCGAGCCAATAGGAGAACCATGCAAACAAAGGTCGACAGTACCTGCACACACAAGAGCAAATACTTGCACCCAACGCGGGCAACAGGGTTGTCAATCCCCTTGTACTCGTTAATTGCAAGGATCAAACCTGATAGTGATAGGTTTATAAATTGCAAATAGAATTAAAACTAAATAAATTGCAGCAAGTAAATTAGGGTTTTAGTAATATGATTTGGATGGACCCGGGGCCCATAGTTATCACTAGAGGCATCTCTCTCAAGAAAATAGCATACGGTGGGTAAACAAATTACTAATGGGCAATTGATAGAAAAGCGCATAGTTATGACGTTATTCATGGCATGATCAGTACATAGGCATTACATCCGTGACAAGTAGACCGACTCCTGCCTGCATCTACTACTATTACTCCACCCCTCGACCGCTATCCAGCATGCATCTAAAGGTATCAAGTTCATAACAAACAGAGTAATGCTTGGAGCATGATGACACAATGTAGACAGAATAAAATCAAGCAATATGATTAAACCCCATCGTTTTACCTTTAGTAGCAACAATACAAATACGTGCCTCGCTACTCCTCCTATCATAGAGTGAGGATACCACAAGATTGAAACTACCACAAAGCACCTCTCCCACTGATGATAAATCAATCTAGTTGGCCAAACCAAATGGATAGATTGGAGAGAAATACAAAGCTATAACAATCACACATAATAAAGTTCAGAAAAGACTCAATTAAATTCAATGAATAATCTGATCATAAACCCACAATTCATCGGATCCCAACAAATACACCACAAAATTTTCCTCTTTTTTTGCAATTGCTCAATTGAACCACTAAGTAACCTAGACTACCGATCATGGCGATTCCACCCTCCCCACCCTCGCATGGCAACTCCACCCCCTCCACCGCCTCCCATGGGATCTCCTAGATTAAGTCATGATGGATGGTCTGCTACACTGGGATTTATCGGCCGGCCTAGCCGTGGCCGACCAGTGTCGGTGTACCAAAACACGAGTGCCTTAGTACCCTAACTTGTGCACAGGCAGTTGTAGCCTTCCTGACGGCAAGGGCTTGCTGGAGGATTACTATGACTCAAGACTCAATGAACAAGACCATGAAGAATACCTCCAGACAGGTCATCGAGAAGTACTAGTTTAGTACTGAAGATCAAGATTACCCTTGCCGGCAAGCTTCGCACCGGCAAGGTGGGAAACCGGCAAGCTACTTGCCGGCAAGTGAAGGCCTGGCAAGCTCCGTGCCAGCAGGCTCTGTCTGTCTCATTACCGCTCCACCTCATCATCGGCTAGATAAGCACGTATGATAGGTGTCGAGCGGGCAGGCAGTCAAATGTAGCTGGCTAAGGCACGTGTCAGCATGCACGCAAGGATTAACTTTAATGACACCCATCCCTGGTACGTGTCAAGATAATAGGAGGGCGGCTGGACCGGTGATACAGATCTTTTACCCAAAGCCTCGCCTCCCCGGCCTAGCACCTAACGGTGCATTTAATGCGCTTGTCCAACCCTGTTAGGAGATAGACTTGGTGACGGTGCAGTCACTATTCATACCCTGTAATGACCGTATTAGCCATTGTGGTAACCCCTTGGACTATAAAAGGAGGCCCACGGCTATAGTTAGAATGGTCGACACCTAGTTCAATTACGCGTTGTAGGTGCACTTCCCGCGCACCTTGCCGGCAAGCTGCGCTCCTTGTAACTTGAGCTCGTATACAATCTATCAACCCTGCTCTTTGTAGCACACTGATCCCATAGCCGAACCGCAAAGGGATCCTCTCGATCCCATAGATCGTCGTTTTCCCATGACATCTTTGGCGCGCCAGGCAGGGGGTCGTGTGTTACGAATCAATGTTCATAGTGTGAGCTTCAGCACCATCACCTTCATCGATGGCGCCGAAGAAGAAGAGCGGAGCCGCGACGGCCCCCACCACCTCCAAACGGCCTTCCCAGGCATTCGCAGGCGGCACAGCCGGTGCGGGCGCTACGGCAGGGACGGGTGGGGCAGGAGGCACCGGCGGTGCGGGTGTCCAGCATCCCCACCATTCCGGCGATCACAGTCGCCACACCGGAGATGGCGTACACGGCCAACTCCAATGACGTTCTGGTGAGCGCAGTCACCATAGCAATACGGTTCGAACCAATGCAAGCCAGGACCCAGTCGCCATGACGTCCAAGAATGGAGCAGCAACGTCCAACAACGCTGCGGTGGGATGTGTGCCGCGACCATCGCAAGATGGGCGTGCCACGCTTCCCCGCAGTGCTGGTAGTCCTGGACGGCGTCAAGCCGGCCCTGAGCATCGTCCTCGTGATGTTTAGGCACCACCACCACCACGCCAACCCATTAGTGAGCATGTGCTGTGGCAGCAGGTACGCGACAAGCTTCCTGCTGGCTCTGCCAGGAGTCGAACGCCGCCCCGTTCCGTGTTCCCCGCCATGCCAACCACGGCGGCAGAAGCCATGGCGCGGGTTCAAATGCTTTTGAACTTCCCGCTAGCTCCTGATAAGATGGACGAATGGAGGGCCACCATCCAGAGTCTCATCAGTTTTGCCGATTCCGGCAAGACATCGGAGGTGGGACCCTCCAGACAACCACCCACAGAGCCGGCAGGACCATCTGGCTGTCGTGCCGGGGACGGTGCGCCAATGGTGCAGTCGCCTCCACGTCAACAACCACTAAAGTGGCAAGCTCGCCGATTGGATGACCAGGACACGGTGTCCATGGCGTCATCGAATCCGTGGGGTCACCAAGATCAGCGCTGAGTGCTCCATGAACGGTGCGATGAAGACGCCCGTACAAAGATCGAGCGGCGCCGGGAAGCATGCTGTCAGTCAGACGACCGTGCCGGGCCGGCAGCATACGTGCTAGCGCCAGGGTACCCTGGGTGTTTACCTTACGAGGTAGGCTGCCCAGCGTTTACTCGTGAGTTGCTGCAAGTTTGCTGGCCGTCCACCCGTGCCTTCAAACCAGAGCTGCCCGACAGGTACGACGGCACGCTCAATCCAGCAGAGTTCGTTGGCATCTACACCATCGCGGTGCAAGCTGCCGGGGGGCGGGAGGACAAGATACAGGCCAACTACTTCCTATTGGCGCTCAAGCCCAACGTCAGGTCGTGGTTGATGAACTTGCCGGAGGGCTCCATTTCTTCTTGGTTGGATCTGTGCCATCAATTCGTGGGTGCCTACCAGGGTGGCCACAAGCTCCCTGGTCAGGAGAGCGATTTGCATGTGATACCCTAGAGAGATGGCGAGTGATACGTCCAATTTGCATCATGATTTCCTACAGTTATTTATTATGTATTTGATCATTATTTCACTTTATGATGCAATTCTTATGCCTTTTCTCTCTAGATTTGCAAGATTTATATGAAGAGGGAGAATACCGGCAGCTGGAATTCTGGACCTGAAATAGCTACAGTAGAGATACCTATCCTACAGAGCTCCAATTGACTTGAAATTTCACGAAGAGTTTTTGTTGAATATATAAAAAATACTAGAGAAAATAGATACTGGAGGGGACCCACCAGTTGCCCACAAGGCAATAGGGCGCGGCCCCCCTGGGCGCGCCCTGATGCCTTGTGGGTCCCCTGGCTAGCGTCTGGCCCCCTCCTTCTGCTATATAAGCTCATTTGCCCTAAAAAATTATAGAAAAGACTTGGGATGAAGCACCACCGTCTCGAGGCGGAACCTGGGCAGGAGCTATTTTGCTCTCCGGCAGAGCTATTCCGCTGGGGATACTTCCCTCCGGGAGGGGGAAATCAAAGCCATCGACATCACCAACGATCCTCTCATCATGGGAGGACCAATCTTCATCAACATCTTCACCAGCACCATCTCATCTCAAACCCTACTTAATCTCTTGTATTCAATCTTTGTCTCAAAACCTCAGATTGGTACCTGTGGGTTGCTAGTAGTGTTGATTACATCATGTAGTTGATGCTAGTTGGTTTATTTGGTGGAAGATTATATGTTCAGATCCTTAATGATATTCAATACCCCTCTGATCTTGAACATGAATATTATTTGTGAGTAGTTACTTTTGTTCTTGAGGACATGGGAGAAGTCTTGTCATAAGTAATCATGTGAATTTGGTATTCGTTCGATATTTTGATGATATGTATGTTGTTGCTTCCTTTAGTGGTGTCGTGTGAACGTCGACTACATGACACTTCACCATATTTGGGCCTAAGGGAAGGCATTGTGGAGTAGTAATTAGATGATGGGTTACTAGAGTGATAGAAGCTTAAACCCTAGTTTATGCACTATTCCGTAAGGGGCTGATTTGGATCCATATGTTTCATGCTACGGTTAGATTTATCTTAATTCTTCTTTCGTAGTTGCGGATGCTTGCGAGAGGGGGTAATCATAAGTGGGATGCTTGTTCAAGTAAGAACAGCACCCAAGCACTGGTCCACCCACATATCAAATTATCAAAGTAGCGAACGCGAATCAAACAAACATGATGAAAGTGACTAGATGAAATTCCCATGTGTCCTCGAGAACGCTTTGCTTATTATACGATTTTGTGCTGGCTTGTCCTTTGCTATAAAAAGGATTGGGCCACCTTGCTGCACCTTTGTTACCATTACTACTTGTTACTTGTTACGAATTACCTTGCTACCAAACTATATGTTCCCTACAATTTCAGTGCTTGCAGAGAATACCTTGCTGAAAACCGCTTGTCATTTCCTTCTGCTCCTCGTTGGGTTCGACACTCTTACTTATCAAAAGGACTACGATTGATCCCCTATACTTGTGGGTCATCAAGAATCTTTTCTGGCGCCATTGCCGGGGAGTGAAGCGCCCTTGGTGAGTGCAATTTGGTAAGGAAACATTTATATTACGTGCTGAAATTTACTATCACTTGTCACTATGGAAAGTATTCCTTTGAGGGGCTTGTTCGGGGTATCTTCACCTCGACCGGAAGCAATAAGAGTTGCTCCTCAACCTACTGAACCTACTGAAAATATATATTATGAAATTCCTTCTGGTATGATAGAGAAACTGCTAGCTAATCCTTATGCAGGAGATGGAACGGTGCATCCTGATGTGCACTTGATATATGTGGATGAAATTTGTGGATTGTTTAAGCTTGCAGGTTTATCCGGAGATGGAGTTAAGAAGAAAGTATTCCTTTTATCTTTGGAGGGAAATACATTGACATGGTATAGGCTATGTGATGATACTGGAACATGGGATTGGAACCGGTTGAAGCTGGAATTCCACCAGAAATTTTATCCTATGCATTTGTTTCATCGTGATCGGAATTATATATATAATTTTTGGCCTCGTAAAGGAGAAAGTATCGCTCAAGCTTGGGGGAGGCTTAAGTATATGTTGCACACATGCCCCAATCATGAGCTCTCAAGAGAAATAATTATTCAAAACTTTTATGCTCGGCTTTCTCATAATGATCAATCCATGCTCGATACTTCTTCCACTGGCTCCTTCATGAAGAGAACTATTGAATTCAGATGGGATCTTCTGGAAAGAATTAAACGTAACTCTGAAGATTGGGAAATCGACAAAGGTAAAGTGTCAGGTATAAATCTTGAGTTTGATTGTGTTAAATCTTTTATGGAAACTGATGCTTTTCATAAGTTTAGTACTAAATATGGACTTGACTCTGAGATAGTAGCTACCTTTTGTGAATGTTTTGTTGCTCATGTTGATCTCCCTAAGGAGAAATGGTTTAAATATCATCCACCTATTGAATTAAATGAAGAACATGTTAGTGTTAAAGAAGAAACAATCATTTATAATGTTGATCCAGTTGTGCCTACTGCTTATATTGAGAAATCTCCTTTTCCTGTTAGGATTAAGGAACATGCTAAAGTTTCAACCGTGGTTAACAAAAGTAATATAAGAACACCTAGACTTTCTGAACAAATTAAAGTTGAACCTACTATTGCAATGGTTAAAGATCTTTTGGTTGATGATATTGATGGGCATGTTATTTACTTTTGTGATGAGGCTGCTAGAATTGCTAAACCTGTTAGAAATGAACGAGATATGCTAGACAAGAACAAGCCCGTAGTTGGTATGCCTGTTGTTTCTGTTAAGATTGGAGATCATTGCTATCATGCTTTGTGTGATATGGGCACTAGTGTGAGTGCTATTCCATTTTCTTTATATCAAAAAGTAATGCATGATATTGCACCTGTTGAGATTGAAGATATTGATGTTACTATTAAGCTTGCAAACAGAGATACTATTACACCACTTGGGATTGTTAGAGATGTTGAAGTCTTGTGTGGTAAAACCAAATACCCTACTGATTTCTTATTACTTGTTTCACAACAAGATAATTTTTGTCCCATTATATTTGGTAGACCTTTCTTGAATACCGTTAATGCTGAAATTGATTGTGTTAAAGTAAAGGTTCGAGTTAAGTTTGGTGATATATCTCATGAATTTAATTTCTCTAAGTTTCGTAGACAACCGCATGATAAATAATTACCCAATAAAGATGAAATTATAGGACTTGCTTCTATTGTTGTGCCTCCTATTGATTCTTTACAACAATATTTGCTAGACCATGAAAATGATATGCATATGAATGAAAGAAATGAAATAGATGAGTTGTTCTTTAAGCAAGCACCTATCCTTAAACATAATTTGCCTATCAAAACTTTGGGAGATCCTCTTCCACCGAAGAGTGATCCTGTGTTTGAATTAAAGCAATTACCCGATATGCTTAAATATGCTTATCTTGATGAAAAGAAGATATATCCTGTTATTATTAGTCCTAACCTTTCAGAGCATGAAGAAAAGAGATTACTTAAAACTCTGAAGAAGCACCGTGCTGATATTGGATATACTCTCGATGATCTTAAGGGCATTAGTCCCACTTTATGTTAGCATAAAATTCATATCGAGCCCGATGCTAAACCCGTTGTTGATCATCAAAGAAGGTTGAATCCTAAAATGAAGGATGTGGTAAGAACTGAAATATTAAAGCTTCTGGAGGCAGGTATAATTTATCCCATAGCTGATAGTAGATGGGTAAGTCCTGTTCATTGTGTTTGTAAGAAAGGAGGTATTACTGTTGTTCCTAATGATAAAAATGAACTTATCCCACAAAGAATTGTAAGTGGCTATAGGATGGTAATTGATTTCAGGAAATTAAATAAAGCTACTTGGAAAGATCTTTACCCCTTGCCTTTTATTGATCAAATGTTAGAAAGATTATCTAAGCATACACACTTTTGCTTCCTAGATGGTTATTTTGGTTTTTCTCAAATACCTGTATCACCAGAAGATCAAGAGAAAACCACATTTACTTGTCCTTTTGAAACTTATGCTTATCGTCGTATGCCTTTTGGTTTATGTAAGGCACCTGCTACCTTTCAAAGATGTATGACTGCTATATTTTCTGACTTTTTTGAAAAGATTGTTGAGGTTTTCATGGATGATTTTTCGTTTACGGAACTTCTTTTGATGATTGCTTAAGCAACCTTGATTGAGTTTTGCAGAGATGTGAAGAAACTAATCTTGTCTTGAACTGGGAGAAGTGCCACTGTATGGTGAATGAAGGTATAGTCCTTGGGCACAAAATTTCTGAAAGAGGTATTGAAGTTGATAAAGCTAAAGTTGATGCAATTGAGAAAATGCCATGTGCTAAAGATATCAAAGGTATAATAAGTTTCCTTGGTCATGCTGGTTTCTATAGAAGGTTTATAAAAGACTTCTCTAAAATTTCTAGGCCTCTCACTAATCTTTTGCAAAAAGATGGTCCATTTGTTTTTGATGATGATTGAGTAGAAGCCTTTGAAATACATAAGAAAGCCTTAATTTCTGCACCTATTGTTCAACCACCTGATTGGAAGCTACCCTTTGAAATTATGTGTGATGCTAGTGATTATGCTGTTGGTGCTATTCTAGGTCAAAGAGTTGATAAGAAATTGAATGTCATTCATTATGCTAGTAAAACTCTAGACAGTGCTCAAAGAAATTATGCTACTACTGAGAAAGAATTTTTAGCAGTTGTGTTTGCTTGTGATAAATTCAGATCTTACATTGTGGATTCAAAAGTTACTATTCACACTGATCATGCTGCTATTAAATATCTTATGGAAAATAAAGATGCTAAACCTAGACTTATTAGGTGGGTTCTTTTGCTAGAAGAATTTGATTTGCATATCGTTGATAGAAAGGGAGCTGAGAATCCCGTAGCAGATAATTTGTCTAGAATGGAAAATGTTCTTTATAACCCACTTCCTATTAATGATGATTTTCCTGATGAACAATTAGATGCAATAAATGTTTCTTGTAACACTCCGTGGTATGCAGACTATGCTAATTATATTGTTGCTAAATATATACCACCTAGTTTCACATACCAACAAAAGAAAAAGTTCTTCTTTGATTTAAGGCATTACTTTTGGGATGACCCACATTTATATAAAGAACGAGTAGATGGTATTATTAGACGTTGTGTACCTGAGCATGGACAGAAACAAATCCTACGGAAGTGTCACTCCGAGGCATACGGAGGACACCATGCGGGAGACAGAACTGCACATAAGGTATTACACTCTGGTTTTTAACTTTTTATTGGCCTACTCTCTTCAAAGATGCATGCAAGTTTGTCCTTTCTTGTGATGAATGTCAAAGAATTGGTAATGTTGGTAGACGTCAGGAAATGCCTATGAATTATTCACTTGTTATTGAACCATTTGATGTTTGGGGTTTTTATTATATGGGACCTTTTCCTAATTCCAATGGATATACACATATTTTAGTTGCTGTTGATTATGTTACTAAGTGGGTAGAAGCTATTCCAACTAGTAGTGCTGATCATAACACTTCTATTAAAATGCTTAAAGAAATTATATTTCCGAGGTTTGGAGTCCCTAGATACTTGATGACTGATGGTGGCTCACATTTTATTCATGGTGCTTTCCGTAAATTGCTTGATAAATATGATGTTAATCATAGAATTGCATCTCCTTATCATCCTCAGTCTAGTGGTCAAGTTGAATTGAGTACTAGAGAAATAAAATTAATTTTGCAAAAGACCGTTAATAGATCCAGGAAAAATTGGTCTAAGAAACTTGATGATGCATTATGGGCTTACAGAACTGCTTATAAGAATCCTATGGGTATGTCTCCATATAAAATGGTTTATGGAAAAGCATGCAATTTACCTCTTGAGTTCGAACATAAGGCATATTGGGTAATAAAAGAACGTAACTATGATTTCAAACTTGCCGGTGAAAAGAGGTTATTTGATATTAGCTCTCTAGTTGAATGGAGAACCCAAGCTTATGAAAAGGTCAAGTTATTTAAAGAAAAGGCCAAAAGATGGCATGACAAAAGAATCCAAAAATAGGAATTTAAAGTGGGTCAGCAAGTTCTATTGTAGAACTCTCGTTTTAGATTTTTTGCAGGAAAACTTCTCGCCAAATGGGAAGGACCCTATATCATCGAAGAAGTTTACCGCTCGGAGCTATCAAAATCAACAACTTCGAAGGCACCAACCCGAGAGTGGTAAATGGACAAAGAATTAAGCTTTATATCTCAGGTACCCCCATTAATGTTGAAACTAATATTATTCAGACAATGACACCGGAGGAACACATCAAAGAGTCCTTCCGGAACGCTCAAGAACCCTGAAAAGGGGTAGGTATGTGATACAGTAAGTTTACCGACTCCAAAAATTCCATAAAAATTATTTCTGTCCGTTTTGGAATATTAGAAAAATTAAAAAAATAAGAAACAGTCGAGGGGACCCACAAGTCGCCCACAAGGCAACAGGGCGCGACCCCCCCCTGGGGCGCGTCGTGATGCCTTGTGGGCCCCTCGTGTGCCCTCCCGACTCCGTTTTCGTCTTGTATGCTTGTTTTGCAAGATAAAAATTCTTTATATATACTCACGGGTGTTTTGACCACCGCATCGCAAGTTTCTCCTATGTTCTTGTTTTGGGCTGTTTTTTCTAGCAGATCTAGATCCCCATGGCTCCCCGAAGACTCTGCACCAAGCACCGGATTATGCAACCTTCGCCCGGCAAGCGTCCTTTTAGCGAAGTCTATTATGAGTGGTCGTCTGGAGAGGAGGACATCGAGATGGAGGAGGGATCGGGAAAGGCCATGGAGGACCAGGTTCAGGGAGAAGAAAGGTCAGCCACATGCACGGGAGAAGCACCAAAAAGGGAAGATACATGGCAAAATCATTATAAAAATCTCTCCCCATCTGAAATCGATACACGTAAGGTTTTTGAAGTAGTTTGTGCTCAGAATACGTCACTTACTCATGAAGTTGTTGTGTTAGAAGAGCTGAATCGTGCACTTCGGATTATCAATGGCAATTTGGAGTACTTGCTCATGTTAAAGGACAAGTCTACCTCTTCATCACCACCATCACCGAAGAAGGAGACTTGAGTACATGAGTATGGGCACCACCCTTGGCTTGTGCCAAGCTTGGGGGAGGTGCCCCGGTATCGTATCACCATCACTTTTATCATCATTATCTATCTTAGTTCAATCCTTAGTTATTTCATGATTTAGAAGAATAAAGTTTTAGTATGATCTAGTTTAGACTGCTTGCTTTGTGGTCTATCTATCTATGTAATAGTGTGTGAACTTTATATAATAAAGAGTAGTTTGAGTTGAGTGTTTTGCTTTTGTTGATCCAATCTTGGAAATAAAATAAAGAGAATAAAGAGTAAGATCATATGCTAATCCCATGGGGAGTGATGACTTCACATAAAAGAAGTACACTTGATAAAACTTGTTGGAAGTTGACAAACATAGCATTGGTCATTGTTGCAATTCATGAAAAAGTAATAAAGGAAGAGAGGTCTCACATTTAAATATACTATCTTGGACATCTTTTATGATTGTAAGCCCCCATTAAATATTCTATGTCAATTAGTCGACGTTCGACAAGGAAGACAACGTAATGAGTTATGTTTGCTTATATTCACATAGAAGTTATATTGTTTTGGGTCCTCTAACATGTGTTGTTTTCCCCCTATCTTTTGCTAGCCAAAAATTCTGTACTAAGTAGAGATACTACTAGTGCATCCAACAACCCTTAAATCTAGTTTCATGCCATGAGAGTCCACCATATCTACCTATGGATTGAATAAGATCCTTCAAGTAAGTTGTCATCAGTGCAAAAGCAATAAAAATTGCACCTAAATATGTATGAAATTTTATTGTAAGGGAAAATAAGCATTGTACGATCTTGTGATGGTGGAGAAATAAAAGCGATAGACTGCATAATAAAGGTCGCTATCACAAGGGGCAATATAAAGTGACGTTCCTTTGCATTAAGATCTTGCACATCCCAAAACGAAAAGTGCATGACAACCTCCGCTTCCCTCTGCGAAGGGCCTATCTTTTATTTTTTGTATTTACTTTTGTGCAAGAGTCAATAGTATTCTCCTCTATTCCGTTTTTATTTTCTCTCTTGGCAAGCATCATGTGGTCAGGATAGATCCAGGCATATATATCCAGTTGGATGTAGGCGATCATGAGTTATTATTGTTGACATTAGCCTTCAGGTAAATACGTTGGGAGGCAAAATTATAAGCCCCTATATTTCTATGTGTCTGGCTAAAACTTTTTCTCTATAAGTATGCCGTGAGTGTCAGCAATCATAGAAGACTAAATGATAGTTGAGTATGTGAACTTGCTAAACAGAGCTCTTACATAGACTCTTTCTGATAATATGATGAATTGCAATTGCTTCAGTGACTGAGATCATAGTTTGTTAGTTTTCAATACAGTTTATGGTTCATACTTTAACTTGTTAATGAATTGTCACTTTTTCATGAGAAGTTTTATGATGATATATTGCTGTAATAATAAAGATCCTGATGCCTTCATGTCCGTATTTTATTTTTATCGACACCTCTCTCTCTAAACATGTGGTCATGATTATCGATTTCGGCTTTCGCTTGAGGACAAGCGAGGTCTAAGCTGGGGGAGTTGATATGTCCAATTTGCATCATGATTTCCTACTGTTATTTATTATGTATTTGATCATTATTTCACTTTATGATGCAATTCTTATGCCTTTTCTCTCTTAATTTGCAAGATTTATATGAAGAGGGAGAATACCGGTAGCTGGAATTCTGGACCTGAAATAGCTACAGCAGAGATACCTATCCTACAGAGCTCCAATTGACTTGAAATTTCACAGAGATTTTTTATTGAATATATAAAAAATACTGGAGAAAAGAGATACTGGAGGGGATCCACCAGTTGCCCACATGGCAACAGGGAGCGGCCCCCGTGGGCGTGCCCTGATGCCTTGTGGGGCCCCTGGCTGGCATCTGGCCCCCTCCTTCTGCTACATAAGCGCATTTGCCCTAAAAAAATTATAGAGATGACTTTCAGGATGAAGCGCCGCCGTCTCGAGGCGGAACCTGGGCAGGAGCTATTTTGCTCTCCGGCGGAGCGATTCCGCCGGGGATACTTCCCTCCGGGAGGGGGAAATCGAAGCCATCGACATCACCAATGATCCTCTCATCGTGGGAGGACCAATCTTCATCAACATCTTCACCAGCACCATCTCATCTCAAACCCTAGTTCATCTCTTGTATTCAATCTTTGTCTCAAAACCTTAGATTGGTACCTGTGGTTTGCTAGTAGTGTTGATTACATCTTGTAGTTGATGCTAGTTGGTTTATTTGGTGGAAGATTATATGTTCAGATCCTTAATGATATTCAATACCCCTCTTATCTTGAACATGAATATGATTTGTGAGTAGTTACTTTTGTTTTTGAGGACATGGGAGAAGTCTTGTCATAAGTAATCATGTGAATTTGGTATTCGTTCGACATTTTGATTATATGTATGTTGTTGCTTCCTTTAGTGGTGCCGTGTGAACGTCGACTACATGGCACTTCACCATCTTTGGGCCTAAGGGAAGGCATTGTGGAGTAGTAATTAGATGATGGGTTGCTAGAGTGATAGAAGCTTAAACCCTAGTTTATGCGCTATTCCGTAAGGGGCTGATTTGGATCCACATGTTTCATGCTATGGTTAGATTTATCTTAATTCTTCTTTCGTAGTTGCGGATGCTTGCGAGAGTGGGGTAATCATAAGTGGGAGGCTTGTTCAAGTAATAACAGCACCCAAGCACCGGTCCACCCACATATCAAATTATCAAAGTAGCGAACGTGAATCAAACAAACATGATGAAAGTGACTAGATGAAATTCCCATGTGTCCTTGAGAACGCATTGCTTATTATACGAGTTCGTTCTGGCTTGTCCTTTGCTATCAAAAGGATTGGGCGACCTTGCTGCACCTTTGTTACCGTTACTACTTGTTACTTGTTACGAATTACCTTGCTACCAAACTATCTGTTACCTACAATTTCAGTGCTTGCAGAGAATACCTTGCTAAAAACCACTTGTCATTTCCTTCTGCTCCTCATTGGGTTCGACACTCTTACTTATCGAAAGGACTACAATTGAACCCCTATACTTGTGGGTCATCAGCGAGCCCCTCCGCAAGTATATACAAAGGTTCAACCATGTGCACCACAACATCCCCGATGTTCATCCCGCAGCTGTTTGCGCCGCATTCCACATGAATGTGCGCAACCGCATAATGTGGTCTGAGATGAATATTGAGAAGGTTAGGATGTTCAACGAGCTATAAGCCTTGGTGGACAAGTGTGCACGTGCTAAGGAAGGAAGGTGACTCCCTGGGGAAGATGCTGGCGCCGAAGTCGACTCTGAGGACGATGACGCAGATGAGGCATCGACCTCGCAGAAGAAGAACAGGAAGCGCGACAGAAAGTGCAAGGGTAAGACTGTGATGGCTGTCGAGGGCTCCGGTGACACCAACGCTGCCAAGAAGCCCAAGGTAGAAAGCCCCGCCAAGGAGGTTGCCGGATGCGCTGACTGCTGGGAGGCCGCGGCAGGCGACAAGGCTGGCAAGACCGGTGGGCCGTACTGCAAGATCCACCGTGCCAAGGGCCATGATCTCCAGGAGTGCCGGCAAGTGGAGCAACTTGCCGAGAAGTAGAAGCAAGAGTACGAGAAGCGCGACAAGGAGAAGGGCCAAGATGGTGCCGGTGGGTCCGGCAAGCAAAACCATGGTGGCCGAGGGAGGCCGCCGCGGTAAGGCCAAGCAACCGAAAGAGAAGGCCGCTCACGGCCAGAACGATGATGATGAGGACGAAGATGGGTCCGACAAGGAGTTCCAGAATGCGGTGGACGCCATGTGTGTTGATGGAGGCACATCTTTGCACTCCTCGCACCGGCAACTGAAGTAGTGGATCCACGAAGTAAATGCAGCGAAGCCGGCAATGGGAGCACAGAAGCCACTCAAGTGGTTGCACATGCCCATCGTCTTTGACGTCGAGGATCACCCTCACCGCACCACTGCGATCGGGTGTTTGCCGTTGTTGGTTTCAAGAACAATCCACAACCTCAAGGTGACGAAGATGCTGGTTGATGGTGGGGCTGGCTTGAACTTGATCTCTCCTCGACAAGGATCTCGAGAAGACGGGCAGTTTCCAAGGGATCAGTCCGGGGAGGAACAAGCCGAAGGGCCAAGTGACATTGCCGGTCACGTTCGGTAGCAAGCTCAACTACAGGATGGAGAAGATTTTCTTCGACATCGTCAAGATGCCGCTGCCATACATTGGGATTCTGGGCCGCCCGGCGCTGGCATAGTTTATGGCTGCGTCGCATTACGCGTACAACGTCATAAAGATGCCAGGGCCGATGGGGGTCCTCACCATCAAGTCCAACCACAAATACGCGATCATTTGCACCGACAAGCTCTACCGGGAGGTAGTGGCAGCATCTGCCATTGAGGCACTTGCTCGTGCCAGCAAAGCTCCTGGGGGAGGAAAGAAGAAGAAGACCGGCAAGATCTCTGATGAGGACTCCGGGAAGCACACCTTAGAGTGCAGCATGCCTATTGAGGACATACCAGAGACCTCTGCCGGCAAGAGCAAGAAAGCCAAGGCCTCTGCACTAGTGACCAAGCAAGTCTCTGCAAGGGAAGATGGGACGAATGGCACTTTTTCCATAAGTGCCACTCTCAATGACAAATATGAAAGCACGCTCGTTGCCTTCCTATGGGCGAATGTCGTTGTGTTTGCTTGGCAAGCATCTGACATCCCCGGTGTTCCTTGGGAGGTAATTGAGCACCACCATGTTGTCTGCCCTCATGCAAGACCCGTCAAGCAGAAGGTCAGAAAGCAAGCCTTGGAACAGCCAGAGTTTATTGCCGAAGAGATCAAGAAGCTGGAAGCGGCAGGCCTGGTCAGAGGAATGCTACACCCCACATGGTTAGCCAATCCAGTGGTGGTGCGCAAGGCGAATGGGAAGTGGAGGCTTTGTATAGACTTCACTGATATAAATAAAGCTTGTCCCAAGGATCCTTTCCCTTTGCCGCGCATCGACCAGATTGTGGACTCCACTGCCGGCTGTGAGTTACTCTCTTTTCTTGACGCCTATTCTGGTTATCATCAAATTTTAATGGCCAAGGAAGATGAGGAGAAAACTGCATTCATCACTCCGTGTGGCACGTATTGCTTTTTACGTATGCCCTTCAGATTGAAGAGTGCCGGGGCAACATTTATCAGAGCAGTTCAGATCGAATTTGAGCCACAGTTGCACAGAAATGTGGAAGCCTACATGGATGATATTGTGGTCAAAACCAGAGACAAGTCAACAGTGATCCAAGATTTAGAAGAGACATTTGCAAACTAGTGCACAAGCTCAACCCCGATAAGTGCGTGTTCGGTGCCCCGAGAAGTGCGTGTTCGGTGTTCCGTCCGGCAAGCTTCTGGGGTTCTTTATATCTTAGAGAGGGATTGAAGCCAGCCCTGACAAAATCAAAGCACTTGAGCAGATTGAAGCACCAAGACGCGTCAAGGACGTCAGGCGTCTTGCCGGCTGCATTGCCGCCCTCAGCAGGTTCATCTCCAAATCGACAGAGTGCGCCTTGCCGTTTTTTCAAAATATTGAAAAAGGCAGGCCCAGTTAACTGGGCTCTGGAAGCGGAGGCCACGCTCCAAGATTTGAAGGGGTACTTGTCCTCTCCGCCAGTCCTAGTTGCGCCTAGGCCTCAAGAAACGTTGCTGCTATACTTAGCGGCAACGAATCAAGTGGTTAGTGTTGCACTTGTGGCTGAAAGAGACGTAGATGAAGAGAAAGTAGCAGCCGTAGAGCCACGACCCGACAAGCCAGAATCTTCTCCGGCAAGGTCAAGTGCCGACAAGCCAGAGATTGTGCAAACAAGTGGACCAGATGGTGCAGCGCCCAGTCTAATTTGTCAGCTCTCTCCTGTAAGGGGCTAGGTCAAGGTATTCTGGTGTGCAGAAGTTACTTTTTGGCCTTCTCATGGCCTCTAGGAAGCTGCTCCACTACTTCCAAGCACACCAAGTCACTGTCGTCACTCGTTTCCCTTTGCACAGTATTCTGAGAAATCCAGAAGCCACCGACAGGATTGTGGAGTGGGCGTTGGAGTTGTCAAGCTTTGATTTGAAGTTTGATAGTACCTCAACAATTCAGAGCAGAGCCTTGGCGGAATTCATTGCAGAGTGTACCCCGATGCATGATGAAGAAATACAAGAGACCTCTCTCCCCGGCAAGGAAACTGTTGACGATTGGATCATGTACTTTGAAGGTGCTTTCACGCTGAAAGGCGCCGGTGCCGGCATGCTGCTTATAGCACCCACCGGAGAGCACCTCAAGTACATGGTTCAGATGCATTTTCCCAGGGAGCAGGCCACCAACAACACTACTGAATATGAGGGATTGCTTGCCAGCCTACGCATTGCAATTGACCTTGGTATTCGAAAGATGAGTAGCAGAGGCGACTCGCAGCTTTTGGTGAGTCAGGTCAACAAGGATTATCAGAGTCCCTTGATGGAGGCTTATGTTGATGAAGTGAGGAAGTTGGAAGAGCACTTTGATGGTCTGCAAGCAGAGCACGTTCCTCGTGCCCAGAATGAGATTGCCGACGACCTGTCAAAACTTGCCGCCAGAAGATATCCTGTGGAGCCTGGAACTTTTGTGCTACAACTGACTCAGCCATCCGTACACCATCAAGGCTCGCAAAGAAAAGGAAGCAAGATGTTGGTGGTTACTTTCCGGCAGAGCTGTCGGCACTCGCCAAGAAACTAGATACCACTAACAAGATACCCTTGGCTGGTGAGCCACAACCTCCGGCAAGCCAGGTTCTTGCCGTCGAAGCAAACACTCCTGCAGAGGAAGAAATGCCTTTAGTCCTTGTCGTCGAGCCACAGGCTCAGGCATGGGCGTAGCCGATGGTCCAGTACATTCAAACAGGAGAGCTTCCCGATGAGCAAGAAGACACAGAAAGAGTAGCCCGTCAATCAAGGATGTACAAATTTGTTGACAACATTTTGTACAGGAAAAGACCAAACGGGGTGAAATTGAAGTGCATTTGCCGGGAAGATGGACAGAGATTGTTGGAAGAGATACATGAAGGAATGTGTGGCTCTCATATTGGGTCACACGCGCTCGTTGGCAAGGCGTTCCGTCAAGGATTCTACTGGCCAACAGCCCTTCAAGACGCCTTGGCGGTGGTCATCAGATGCGAAGCATGCCAGTTCCACTCCAAGGACATCCACCAGCTAGCCCAAGCCCTCCAAACCATCCCTCTTTCCTAGCCTTTCTTGGTCTGGGGGCTCAACATCGTTGGCCCCTTCCCCCATGCTACCGAGGGCTTTGAATTCTTGTACGTTGCAATCGACAAGTTTACAAAGTGGCCTAAGGTAGAGCCAGTGAGAAAGGTGACGGCACAGTCAGCTATCAAGTTCCTCAAAGGATTGGTTGCTCGTTTTGGTGTACCCAACAGGATCATCACCGACAATGACACCCAGTTCACGAGCCGCGCCTTCACAGCATATTGCCAAGAACTTGGAAATAAGATCTGCTACGCCTCTGTTGCTCACCCAAGAAGCAATGGACAAGTAGAGAGGGCAAATGCAGAAGTGCTACGTGGTCTCAAGACCAGAACTTTTGACAAGCTGCACCAGTGTGGAAGGTGCTGGGTGGAAGAGTTGCCGGCGATTCTTTGGTCAATCAGAACGACACCAAGTTGAGCCACTGGCCAGACACCCTTCTCACTGGTATATTGTGGCACCCCGGCTCAGAGAGACCGGAACACCCCGTATTCCATCCCAGAGATGAAGTCTTCTAGAATACGGCACTGCTTGGCATAGAACAAATCAGCTCTTTATTACGAATAAACGGGGTATAAGGGTCCGATATTACAAAGGTTAAAGGGGCACGGCGACATATCGCCTGCTAAGGTAGTTCTATGCTAGCAGCAGAACATCTCAAAGCAGAATAAATTCTAGCAGCGGAATGACGGCGATGGTGATGAACTCCACTCCACAGGGACTCTGGCTGGGACGCATCCTAGAGCGCAACCTCGGGATCCTTGACAAACAATCAATCATGGCATGACCTGCAATCTGGCATGACATACCAGGTGAGTACTTTGAATGTACTCGCAAGCTCACAGCAACCAAAGCAATCAAGACAAACAACAGCATGGCATTTATAGGTTAATCATCAATGATGAACACAATACAACTAGAACAACATGAGCATGGCAGGTACATATAGTTCATGATATGAACATGATGATACTAGCACTAGCATGCAAGGGGGTCGACGTTTAAGGTACCATGGACCAACTTACTCTGCTCGGAGGTTATCTCGTAACCACCATAGGTATCAATCTTTCTTACTGTCGTAATCCTCACACGATCACCTCATGATCAACCATCATCAAGAATACCATCGTGATCATCTCGTGATGACTTAAAGATCAACAAACTTCTTTTCTCATCGAACCGGGGTTGTTATTATTCAGGTTATTATTTCTGTTGACCCATAGTGTGACCTACTATGAACTGTGTCCATGACCGAGGACGCAGCTATCGATAGATTATACACTCTGCAGAGGTTAGTACACTGTACCCACACCACGGAACTCATGGCCTCGTGCTCCCATTTGGGTGGACCAATGACATTCTGACAAAACCAATCTATTGCATGACACTCTCCCGGCCACTCTGACAAACTCCCCTTTGGGCTATGTCATGGGTGGCCCCGATGTCAACTCGTGACATCCGCCACCTTTGTGGCTGCCACCATCGTGGCCAAAATAAAACATCGTCCCAAATGGGGACCTCGGTACCGTAAAACTCGGGCACACAAGGCTATGGCCGCCTACCTGATCAGGGTAGCGCGCACCCATAACCTTCCCTAGTAGGAGGCACCGGCGAGAGGCATGACAATAGACCGCATTAGGGCCTCCCCATCCAGGCAACTGTGGTTGCACTGGTGAGCTCGATTCAGTGGCACCATGACTCAGCCAACAGATTTGTTCAAGTTCGATTAATGTCAGGTTCAACTTGAATGGTGATGAGCTGAGTCATAAAAACATAATGAAATAACAATGCATATGAGCATGATATCAGTGTAACCATGGATGGGCAACATAACCATTTAACATCATTACATCATCAATGATAAATGATTAGTGTATGGGATGCAAATTAACATAGCATAACGATGACAAGTATTTTCATAACAAACCCTAACTATTCATATGAGCATATCGTTATCACTAGCATCAGAAATGATTACAAGAATGAAACATGATAATAATAATCATAGCAATTAATCATTTCACTTACTAGATGAAAATGACGTAAGCATAGACATGGATTCACAAGCATATTCGAGGCATTAACAAAATCATTAAATGAGCAAACAATCATTTAAATATACAAGTGGAAACCATGGCTACTGCAATGCCATCATGCAAGTGGCTGTTGTAGCTTGCCTAGGGATGAAGCACCGGGGAGAAGTGCGAGACACTCGCGGAAAAATTTGCCGGAAACGTTTCCCTCTCGGCGGAGCTGATTAGGGGGCAAGGGCAAAATGGTCATTTTCAGAATGCGACAACATCATGAAAATGGTACCAACATAAAGGGCTCAACGAACAGAGAACGTGGGCTTTTGAATCACCTGATTCAGAGTCACGGTTGAATAATTACGGCCGTTCGTTCGTTAGGCAGAAAACAAATAAAAATCTGTTCACTTCTGGCCTTAACGGACGAACGTCCGCTATTTAGAGTTTTCGGCCAACGGCTGAAACAGAAGGCATATTTTTGAAAATACGTCTTCAAATAGTGAAAGCGTATTCTTCTCTGAAGAGGCACCAGAGTACGCTTTCCGAATAGGAAAGCGTATTTTACCGAATACGTCTCCACTTAAAACACGCGGGCCCGGCCACTGGGTCACTGATGCGCGGGCCCCACACCACCTCTCTCTCTCCTCGCGCCTCCTCCTTCTTCTTCCCGATGCCCGCCCGTAGTGCAGAGAGAGGCCGCCGGCGCCGGCGCTCGTCCGGACGACTCTGACCATCTCTCGAGATGCTTCGGCCACCAGCGAGCTCGGGAGAGAGCGTCGCATCTGTCCCCGCACTGCACGAACGTCATGGAGGGCTGGAGCAGTGGCGGCTTGAGCACCCGCGAACGAGGGCGTCGGCCAAGCTCGGGCACGCAGCCACTGGTGTCCCGGCAACAGAACGAGGAGGTGGGAAGTTTTGTGGAGGCTGGGGGAGGTCCCTGGTGGGGTCAGGAGGGAGAGAGAGGGCTCGGGGTTCCCAAATTTGGAGCGAGCAGAGGCGACGGCCATGGCGGCCGTGGGGGCGAGGAGAGCTCTGAGAGCTCATTGGAGTGACTGGGAGGATGCTAGTAGAGAGGAAAGGCTGCTGGTGATCTCAGGAGGCCTCGGAGAGGGCTTATATAGCCGCGGGGAGATGCCCGTGCTCGGGTGCCGCCAAGGGCCGGTCGGCGCCGCTCTGACGCGTCCGCGTGCGCACGCATGGAGGGGAAGAGAGGCTGGGGGGTTCACGCGGTGCGGAGATACCACGGGGGGGGGGGGGGGGACGACAGCGGCAAGGCGACGATGGCCCCGGGCACGCGGTGCGGCGTGGCTCACCAGAGAGGAAAGAGGAGGGGGAGAGGGGGCCAGAGGGTACGCGTGGACGCAGGAGAGGGAGGGCTACGCGGTGGACATGGTGCGGTGGCGAGGCCACGACGTTTGGGCGGTGGCAGAGAGGCCCTGGCGTCCAGAGCGCGCTTTTGGCACGCCAGGCCGCGTGGTCACCGCGTGCACTGGCGCACGCGGGACTTTAGGGCCGCCCAAGCCGTGTCTAGAGTGTAGTCCTTCCAAAGTGGGACCTCCCTGAGGAGATGGATCGAAGAAAACAACTATGTGTTGATGGGAATGATCAACTACAGTTTGCTGTTGCAAACTTAGGTATGAAACTGTAGTCAAATGGGATGGGGTAAGGGCTAACCAGGATGTCACAGAGGTTTAGGGTAGGAAGAACTGTGATCCTGTGGATTTTGAAAAGATTTGGACCAAGATTTATCATAGTTGCTTTACAACTACAAAAACAGGTCCAGAAATTAGATCATGAAGTAGCACTCACCTCCCTGATTGGATTGAGCTGAAAATTGGTGGAAGATGCTTATTTGGTCATATGAAGGCACTGCAAAAATTTCGTACCATTTGGATACACCAAAATGGTACTTGCTTCACAATGCTTTCTATTGGACAGAAACTTGGGGGAATTTTGTGGAGAAAATGACTTGGCAAAATGATGTGAATTTTGTCATGCCCAATGTATATAGAGATATTTAGATCCTGGATTAATTTCAGAATTTTTGAAGCAATATAAAATATAGTTGCTTCACAAACTGAAATTGTGACCAGAAGCAAGAATTGGAAGGTGTGCTCACATAGATTGTTGGATGGATATGAAATTTGGTGGAGAGAAATTATTTGATCATATGAATGATCTACCAAAATTTCAATTCATTTGGATTATCCTAGCTAGTACTTCCTTTACAAAGCTTCTCTCTGGTCAGAAACTTTTGAAATTTACTGAGGAAGATTTACTAGGCAACTGAAGCTAAATTTTGGCATGTGGCAATGATTTGGATGCTAAAGAGTGCCGAAAAAATTTGAAGGCAATCAAGAAAATATAAATGGCACTTCCTTTACAAAGTGCCATACTGTACAGAATAGGAAATGAATATTCCTGAATTATTTTTGAACTAGGCATGGATGGGTTTTGACATATTTGTGGAAGATATGATCCAAATAATTTATGAGAATTTTGTGGGAATTTTAGGAAAGACAGAAATATAGGTTGCTTCACAACCTAGAGCGAACAGGGTTATTCCTTTAATAGAAAAAGGATTATTCCCAAGGAATAAAAATTTGGGGTTGGGCTAAGATGGAAATGACATGGCCTTGGGATAGATTTGAGAGTGACAAGCCACTTCGAAGTGGCAGGAGAGAATATCTTCCCAGGTTACAAGACCAGAAAGCCACATAACAGGAACTCCAAATAAAAATTCGAAGAAATCCAAAAGAAAAAGAAAGGGCCAAAAATCGGGGTGTTACAAACCTACACCCCTTACAAAAAATCTCGTCCTCGAGATTTGGTTGCTCAGGGAACAAGTATGAATATTATGACTTAAGTAAACCATTTCCAACTCGGGTATCCTTTTTCTTTATAAATTGTGCCCACTAAATTTCATATAACCTGATTACCTTGCTCTGGGGTGGTTTGCTTCACCGTATCCATATTCTGACAGGCCTTCCTTCATTATTGTTCTCTTTTTCTGAATCTATTGCTGAAAGAGCTTGGCCATAAATATCTTTAATCCTTCGTGTGACCATAGGTGCTGTCAAGTGCAATATTCCGGTAAGCATACCTTATCCTTATCCTATGACCATGCAACAACGCTTAACTGGCAAGTTCATCATCTCTCGAGCTTTAACTGTGGGGCATTGATCATCTGAACCTTTGCATGGAATCGGCAAATAACTCAGTAGCCACCAGAACGGTCTTTACAACTCAGATCTGGGACATTACTGAAATAACTCAACCATGGCTCACGACGGCTGAAAAGCAGCTCAGAGCATGAAGCAGTGTTGATAAGAAGAATGTAGCAGTTCCCTAAGACGGCCGAAGAACATCTCAGAGCATAGGGTCACTGCTACAAAAAGAAACTCAATAGCTGCCCGAGACGGCCGAAAAGCAGCTCAGAACACGGGCCAGTTGTTGAAAAGAGAAATATAAAGTCGGCATCCACCTTGGACGGCTGAAAGTAGCTCAGAACATAGGAGTGGTGCCATTACCAGGAAGAGGTAAGCAAGGGTTCATCAGGATCATATACCAGGTTCACAGTTACTTGTATATAGCTCACTGCTATGGTCAATCACACATGACAGTGACAATGGTTAACGATATCGCCTTGTTGGGCGTGAGGAAGCTGGCCTTGATAACCCCATGCTTGCATCATCGTACGAGTGACTTGCATGACCTTGGCAGTATGCTCACAACATATATGGAAGCATGTGTAACTGAGTATTTGATTCCCCAGGCAGACTTGTGTCCTGACTAGCTCGTGTTTCTGACCCAACTGTCGTGGGCTTGACCCTTGAGTTGCACTGCCAACTCACTGTGTAATTTTGTCAACTCTTTGTAGTATCGTACTGACGAAGATTGGATAGCTTGTGTTGGAAGCTATCTGAGAGTAGCGTGCTGAGGAAGACTGGGACCGTACCTCAGAAGCTTCTCCTCCTGGTTGCTTGCTGAGGAAGATTCGGTGCCTTATGCCGGAAGCTTTCTTCGGTGGCTTTCCGAAGAAGACTGAGTATCTTACACTGGAAGCTATCCACATATCGTACTGAGGAAGACTACGGAACCTTGCGTCGTAAACTTCCCTGGTAGCGTGCGGAGGAAGACTGCGTTGCTTAATCCAGAAGCTTCTCCCTATAGTGTGCGTAATGAATGTCATATATATGTACCCTTGATAGTACTGCTCTGTCTCGAAATACACGGTTGGCCTTGTACACAAATCATCTTCCCGCTGGTTCATTATGGTTGTAATGGTTGCACACTGAGGTAGACTTGATGCTGATAGTCAATCTCGGATAGCATTTGCATTCAGATCAGATATTCCCAATACAACGCAGTCGACTGAGAATTCCATAATGTTTAGCTGAACTTCCAAATATTTGAAATCCTTACTGATTCTTTGAGCCCGGTGTCGGTTGATGAGCAACTTTCATAAGGGGAAATAAGGTAACACCGAAGGCCCAAAGAAAGAAGCAAAAGAAACAACTCAAACAAAAGCACACAAAGCATCAAGATTACATACAAGCAACATCACATTTTACAGCTATTCACCTCACTATGCATGCCTACTTAAGCACACAATTCTTGAGGAAACTCCGGTACTACGAGCTAACATGCTGTGACGGTGTGCACGAGAATGGATCAACGTGTGGCGGGATTGGTGTAAATAGAGCTACACCAAGCGCTGGCTCAGCACCGGTTGCATTTGGACGGGTTTAGGGATGAGGACGGACTCGGTGATCATGTAGCGGGACACGGATGTCATGGCCACATCATCATCAACCGTACGGAAGGGAACCGTACTCGTCCAGGGAATGGGTGATAGGGTGGGATAGCGGTGGTAGTCAGGGTCTGCTGGCATTGCCCTTTTCTGATAACAAAAACTAGTAAGGGTTGCCAAAGCAGCGTGTTGGAAGGCAAGATTCGGGGTAGAAACATGTCTACCACCGAAACGATAGGTGGCTGGCGGAAATAAGTTGGTGCGATACCTGTGCATCAATCCTGCAAGATATCGACATCACTAAGTACCTCGGCATCACTCCGCTGGGACAGAGATGACGCCAAACACCGAAGAGCAGGTATGCAAAGCGAGAGGGTGCAAGTAGTGGTTCGAAACCGATGCCACCTACACTCACAAGATCAACCGTTAGTGACAATATAATAAGTCTATATGCATGATTTGCAACAAACAAATGCAACAACCAAATGCAGCAAACCGACTAAACTCTATACTACCGGTTTCTAATGCTCACACTGACTAGGGCTTCCGACAGCCAAACCTGGCTCTGATACCAAGCGCTGTGGCACCCCGGCTCAGAGAGACCGGAACACCCCGTATTCCAGCCTAGAGATCAAGTCTTCTGGAATACGACACTGCTTGGCATAGAACAAATCAGCTCTTTATTATGAATAAACGGGGTACAAGGGTCCGATATTACAAAGGTTACAGGGGCACGACCACACTTGGCCTGCTAAGGTAGTTCTATGCTAGCAGCGGAACATCTCGAAGCGGAATAAATTCTAGCAGCGGAACAACGTCGACGGTGATAAACTCAACTCCGCAGGGACTCTGGCTGGGACGCATCCAAGAGCACAACCTTAGGATCCTCAACAATCAATCACGGCATGACCTGGAATCTGGCATGACACGCCAGGTGAGTACTTTGAATGTACTCGCAAGCTCACAACAACCAAAGCAATCAAGACAAACAACAGCATGGCATTTACAGGTTAATCATCAATGATGAACACAATACTACTAGAACAACATGAGCATGGCAGGTACATATAATTCATGATATGAACATGATGATACTAGCACTAGCATGCAAGGGGGTCAACATTTAAGGTCTCATGGACCAACTTACTCTGCTCGGAGGTTATCTCGTAACCACCATAGGTATCAATCTTTCTTACCGTCGTGATCCTCACACGATCACCTCATGATCAACCATCATCAAGAATACCATCGTGATCATCTCGTGACCAAATAAAGATCAACCAACTTATTTTCTCATCGAACCGGGGTTATTATTATTCAGGTTATTATTTCTGTTGACCCATAGTGTGACCTACTACGAACTGTACCCACACCACGGAACTCATGGCCTCGTGCTCCCATTTCGGTGGACCAACGACATTCCCACAAAACCAATCTATTACATGACACTCTCCCGGCCACTCTGACAAACTCCCCTTTGGGCTATGTCATGGGTGGCCCCGATGTCAACTCGTGACATCCGCCACCTTTGTGGCTGCCACCGTCGTGGCCAAAACAAAACATCGTCCCAAAGGGGACCTCGGTACAGTAAAACTCGGGCACACAAGGCTATGGCCGCCTACCTGATCAGGGTAGCGCGCACCCATAACCTTCCCTAGTAGGAGGCACCGGCGAGAGGCATGACAATAGACCGCATTAGGGCCTCCCCATCTAGGCAATTGTGGTTGCACTGGTGAGCTCGATTCGGTGGCACCATGACTCAGCCAACAGATTTGTTCAAGTTCGATTAATGTCAGGTTCAACTTGAATGGTGATGAGCTGAGTCATAAAAACATAATGAAATAACAATGCATATGAGCATGATATCAGTGTAACCATGGATGGGCAACATAACCATTTAACATCATTACATCAACAATGATAAATCATTAGTCTACGGGATGCAAATGAACATAGCATAACGATGATCATGAATATCACAAGTATTTTCATAACAAACCCTAACTATTCATATGAGCATATCATTATCACTAGCATCGGAAATGATTACAAGAATGAAACATGATAATAATAATCTTAGCAATTAATCATTTCACTTACTAGATGAAAATGACATAAGCATAGACATGGATTCACAAGCATATTCGAGGCATTAACAAAATCATTAAATGAGCAAACAATCATTTAAGTATTCAAGTGGAAACCATGGCTACTGCAATGCCATCATGCAAGTGGCTGTTGTGGCTTGCCTGGGGATGAAGGATTCACCGGGGAGAAGTGCGAGACACTCACGGAAAAATTTGCTGGAAACGTTTCCCTCTCGGCGGAGCTGATTAGGGGGCAAGGGCAAAATGGTCATTTTTAGAATGTGAAAACATCATGAAAATGGTACCAACAGAACGGGCTCGACGAACAGAGAACGTGGGATTTTGAATCACCTGATTCGGAGTCACGGTTGAATAATTACGGCCGTTCGTTCGTTAGGTAGAAAATAAATAAAAATCTGTTCACTTCTGGCCTTAACGGACGAACGTCCGCTATTTAGAGTTTTTGGCCGACGGTTGAAATAGAAAGCGTATTTTTGAATATACGTCTTCAAACAGTGAAAGTGTATTCTTCTCTGAAGAGGCACTAGAGTACGCTTTCCGAATAGGAAAGCGTATTTTGCCGAATACGTCTCCACTTAAAACACGCGGGCCCGGCCGCTGGGTCACTGACGAGCGGGCCCCACTCCACCTCACTCTCCTCCCGCCTCCTCCTTCTTCTTCCCGATGCCTGCCCGCAGCGCAGAGAGAGGCCGCCGGCGCCGGCGCTCGTCCGGCCCACTCCGACCATCTCTCGAGATGCTTCGGCCACCGGCGAGCTCGGGAAAGAGCGCCGCATCCGTCCCCGCACCGCACGGACGCCGAGGAGGGCTGGAGTGGTGGCGGCTTGAGCACCCGCGGACGAGGGCATCGGCCAAGCTCGGGCACGCGGCCACTGGTGTCCCGGCGACAGAATGAGGAGGTGGGTGATACGTCTCCAACGTATCTATAATTTATGAAGTATTAATGCCATGTTTATTATAGCTTTGTATGATTTTGGTGCACTTTTATATGGGTTTTATATGATTTTCATGGACTAACATATTGACCTAGTGCCAGTTGCTGTTTTCTGCTTCTTTTTGGTTTTCCAGAAAATCCATATCAAATGAAGTCCAAATGCAACGAAACTTTTTTAAGATTTTTTCTGGAAGGAAACAGACCCAGGAAGCTTCGGAGGAGCAGCAGAAGAGCCACAGGGGCCCCACAAGCCACCTGGGCACGCCTGCCCCCCCCTCCCAGGTGCGTCCTGGTGCCTCGTGGGCCCCCTGTGGCACCTCTTTGCGTGATTCCAACGCTAAAAAATCATATATATTCAAAAAACCCCGAAAGTTAACCTAGATGAATTTTTACGCCGCCGCGAGCCTCTGTACCTCCACGATCTAATCTATAGCCCTTTTTCGGCACCCTGCCGGAGGGGGGAATCATCACCGGAGGCCATCTTCATCAGCCCGGCGGTCTCCATGACGAGGAGGGTGTAGTTCACCCTCGGGCTGAGGGTTTGTACCAGTAGCTATGTGTTTTATCTCTCTCTCTCTCTCTCATGTTCTTGATTTGGCACGATCTTGATGTATCGCGAGCTTTCTTAATATAGTTGGATCATATGGTGTTTCTTCCCTCTCTATCCTTGTTGTGATGAACCGAATCTTCTCCCTTTGAGGTTTCGTTATTGTTGGATTGAATATTTCAGATTTGAGAACACTTTATGTATGTCTTGCATATGAATACCCATGGTGACAATGGGGTATTATATTGATTCACTTGATATATGTTTTGGCACTCAACTTGCGGATTCCCGTGGTGACATTGGGGTAATCTATGCATAGGGGTTGATGCACGTTTTCATTATCCTTTCTCCGATAGAAACTTTGGGGTGCTCCTTGGAGTTCTTTGTGTGGATTGAATATTATGATTATGAAATTGTTTGATGCATATCATATAATAAACTCATGGGTAATTGTGGAGACATTGGAGTATCTAGGTGACATTAGAGTTGGTTGATGTGTGTCATATGGTGTTATTTTAGTACGAACTCTAGGGCTGTTTGTGACACTTATAGGAATAGCTCAATAGATCGATCGGAAAGGATAACTTTGAGGTGGTTTCGTACCCTACAAACAATTTCTATCTTATGTTCTCCGCTAATAGGAACTTAGGAGTGATTCTTTATCACACGTTGAGGGATGGTTATATGATCCAATTATATTAGCATTGTTGAGAGATTGCACTAGCGAAAGTATGAACCCTAGGCCTTGTTTCTAGGCATTGCAATACCGTTTATGCTCACTTTTGTTACTTGCTACCTTGCTGTTTTTTATTGTTCGCACTACAAAAACCTATATCTACTATCCATACTACACTTGTATCACCATCTTTTCGCCGAACTAGTGCACCTATACAATTTACCATTGTATTGGGTGTGTTGGGGACACAAGAGAGTCTTTGTTATTTGGTTGCAGGGTTGTTTGAGAGAGACCATCTTCATCCTACGCCTCCTACGGATTAATAAACCTTAGGTCATCCACTTGAGGGAAAATTGCTACTGTCCTACAAACCTCTGCGCTTGGAGGCCCAACACGAGTCTACAAGAACAAGTTGTGTGGTAGACATCAAGCTCTTTACTGGCGCCGTTGCCAGGGAGGTGAGTGCTTGAAGGTATATCTTTAGATCTTGCAATCGAATCTTTTAGTTTCTTGTTTTATCACTAGTTTGGTTTATAAAAGAAAACTACAAAAAAAATGGAATTGAGGTTGCCTCATATTATTCGTCTTTATAATGTTTTTCTTGAAAATGATGGAGCAGAAAATTGTGTTCAATTGATAGAAGAAGAATTCAATAAAATGTTTGGCATAAAATCTTTGAATGATGAGCATGATTGCAATGTTGTTAGTATGAATTCTATGAGTATCCATGATGCTAATGATATGCAAAGCCACAAGCTTGGGGATGCTATGCTTGATGAAGATGATATTTTTAGTCCCCCAAGTTTTGATGAGAAAATTTATTATGATGATTGCATGCCTCCTATCTATGATGATTATTGTGATGACATGTATGCTATAACGAAAAATGATAAATATGAAACTTATCATCATGATTTTAATTTTCAATTGGATTATGCCAATCAAGTATCTCATGATAGTTATTTTGTTGAGTTTGCTCCCACTATTATGAATGAGAAGAAAATTGCTTATGTGGAGAGTAATAAAAATTCTATGCTTGTGGATCATGAAAAGAATACTTTATGTGATAGCTATATTGTTGAATTTCTTCATGATGCTACTGAAAATTATTATCAGAGAGGATCATATGCTTGTAGGTGTTGCAATAATATAAAGTTTCCTCTGTATGTGTTGAAAGTTTTGAAGTTATGCTTGTTTTGCCTCCCTATGCTAGTTGATTCGTGCTCCCATAAACTATTTGCTCATAAAATCCCTATGCATAGGAAGTGGGTTCGGCTTAAATGTGCTAGTCATATGCTTCATGATGCTCTCTTTGTGTTTCAATTCTTTACTTTTACGTGAGCATCATTGAAATCATCATGCCTAGCTAAAAAGGCATTAAAGAAAAGTGCTTGTTGGGAGACAACCCAATATTTTTACCTACTTTTTTTGTGTGTTCACATGATTAAGCTACTGTATTAATCATGTTTTATATGTTTTATTTCAATAATGTGCCAAGTAAAGCCTTTGGGATAGTGTGGATGCTTGTTGATTTGATTCTGTGCAAAAACATAAACTTTTGCGTCCAGTGCTGAAATTTCTATTCTGTACTGGAGCGTGCAAAAATTCTGAAATTTTTACACAGTATTGGGTTACAAATTTTTTACGTTTTTATAATTTTTCAGAATTGTTGGAGGTACATAAGTATGGTTTTTAAATCTCTCACTACATGCTGTTCTGTTTTTGACAGATTCTGTTTTCGATGCATAGTTTGCTTGTTTTAGTGTTTCCATAGCTTATATTGAGCAATATAAATTATGGAAATGATAGAATACAGTAGGCATTATGTGAGAACAATTATGAATCTTGTCTTGACAGTACCTAAGTGGATGATTTACTTTTATCATACTAGCCTATCTCACAAGTTCCGTTAAGTTTTGTGTGATTGAAGTTTTCAAGTTTTGGGTGAGATATTGATATGAGGAGAATAAGGAGCGGCAATACCCTAATCTTGGGGATTCCCAAGTCACCCCAAGGTAATATTCAAGTAAGACCCAAGCAACTAAGCTTGGGGATGCCCGGAAGGCATCCCCTCTTTCGTCTTCAACACTATCGGTAACCTCACTCGGAGCTATATTTTTATTCGTCACATAATATGAGTTTTGCTTGGAGCGTCATTTTATTTCATTGAGATTTTCTTTCTGTTATCAATAATCATGTTTTGTATCTTCTAGTTCAATAAAAATGCCAATTATAGCCTTTACCATGCTCAGTTTGCAAGTTCATGTGTTGCTGTTTGAAAACAGAAAGTTTTCTGTTATGTCCAGAATATTCCTGAATAGTCAGAACATGATAAAAATCTGAAATTTTTACATAGTAAGAATGCATGAGTCCTCTGTCACGTGGTAATTTTTCAGAATTTTTGGAGTTAGGGAAGTATGAATTTTAAATCCCCCTTTACAGACTGTTCTGTTTTGGCAGATTGCTGTTATGGTTGCATTGTTTGCATATGTTTGCTTGTTCAATGTTTCTATTTGTGGATAGGAGTATTAAATATGCAGAGGCATTTAGTATGAAATGTTTAATTATAATTTTAATTATTTTCT
The DNA here is from genome assembly GCA_039707655.1 of Elymus sibiricus. Classification (NCBI taxonomy): domain Eukaryota; kingdom Viridiplantae; phylum Streptophyta; class Magnoliopsida; order Poales; family Poaceae; genus Elymus; species Elymus sibiricus. The sequence continues at coordinate 215,175,130 of CM077670.1, forward strand.
ACAGTATAGAATGTTAAGGTTTTGAGTTGATTTATACTAACTTATCTCACGAGTTCTTGTTGAGTTTTGTGTGGATGAAGTTTTTAAAGATTTAGGAGAAGCCATGATATGAGTGGAATTAAGGAGACACAAGAGCTCAAGCTTAGGGATGCCCAAGGCATCCCAAATTAATATTTTAAGAAGTCTCAAGCATCTAAGCTTGGGGATGCCCCGGTAGGCATCCCACCTTTCTTCATCAACAATTATCGGTCAGTTTTGGTTGAGCCTAAGTTTTTGCTTCTTCACATGATATGTGATATTCTTGGAATGTAATTTTATTTTGTTTTTCTTGCTGTTTGAATAAAATAATAAGATCTGAAATTTTTAAATAAGAGAGAGTCCTCACATAGCTACATATTTACTTAACTACTCATTTGATCTTCACTTATATCTTTTTGGAGTAGTTTGTCATTTACTCTTGTGCTTCACTTATATCCTATGAGTAAATTGTGAAAGATTGAATATAATAAAGTTGATATTATATGTGCTTCATATGCTTGTATCATGTGTAGTAGTAGTTTCACATTTGGGTTAAAAGTGAAATCTATTGAAGCTTGACAATCACAATATTGGTCATACAAGCAATTCATGAATGATTAGTATAAGGAAGAGAACTTTCACATATAAATATATTATCTTGGACATCTTTTATGATTGTGAATACCCATTAATTATTTTCAAACTTGAGCAAATTAGTTGAAGTTGGACAAGGAAGACAACGTAATGAGTTATGTTTGGGTATATTTGCATAGAAGTTATATTGTTATGGATCCTCCAACATGTGGTGCTTGCTTAGGATCTTTTGCTAGCCAAAAAATCGTACTAAGTAGAGATACTACTTGTGAACGAAAACCCTTAAACCCAGTTTCTTGCCATGAGTGTCCACCATATCTACCTATGGATTGAATAAGATCCTTCAAGTAAGTTGTCATCGGTGCAAAAGCAATAAAAATTGCTCCTAAAATATGTATGATCTTTTATTGTAAGGGAAAATAAGCATTGTACGAACTTGTGATGGTAAAGAAATAAAAGCGACGGACTGCATAATAAAGGTTGCTATCACAAGGGGCAATATAACGTGACGTTCCTTTGCATTAAGGGCTTGTGCATCCAAAAATAAAAAGCGCATGACAACCTCTGCTTCCCTCTGCGAAGGGCCTATCTTTTACTTTTATGTACTTACTTTTATGTATTTACTTTTATGCAAGAGTCAATAAGTATTCATTCTCATTTCAACCTCAATTATTCTCTTGTTGGCAAGCATCATGTGGTGGGGAAAGATCCAGTCATATATGGCCAGTCAAATATATTTGATCATGAATTATTATTATTGACAATTATCTCTATGATAAATGAGTTGGGAGGCAAAAATTATGCCCCTATCTTTCTCTGTGTTCGATGGATGCCATTTGTTCTAAAAATATGCTTTGAGTACTAGCAATCATAGAAGACTATATGATAATTGAGTATGTGGAGCTCTTACTTAGACTTTGTTGAAATTAAGTTGAATTGCAATTGTTTGGTGACTAAGAACATAGGTTGTTAAGTTTCAAGAGATTGCATTGTTTGAACCATAACATGTGAATTGATTGCTACTTTATCATGATGAGTTTTATGAGAAAGAGTTGCTGTTATGATGCTAGGAAAAGTGATTGAAATTATCATTGATCAAACTTATGCACTATGCTAGCATTCACACTTCATAAATTATTTCTTTTATCATTTACCTACTCGAGGACGAGCAGGAATTAAGCTTGGGGATGCTGATACGTGTCCCACGTATCTATAATTTATGAAGTATTCATGCCATCTTTATTATAGTTTTGTATGATTTTGGTGCACTTTTATATGGGTTTTATATGATTTTAATGGACAAACATATTGACCTAGTGACCAGTGCCAGTTGTTGTTTTCTGCTTGTTTTTGGTTTTCCAGAAAATCCATATCAAATGAAGTCCAAATGCAGCGAAACTTTTTTACGATTTTTTCTGGAAGGAAACAGACCCAGGAAGCTTCGGAGGAGCAGCAGAAGAACCAAAAGGGCCCCACAAGCCACCTGGGCGCGCCAGCCCCCCCAGGCGCGCTCTGGTGCCTCGTGGGCCCCCTGTGGCACCTCTTTGCGTGATTCCAACGCTGAAAAATCATATATATTCAGAAACCCCCGAAAGTTAACCTAGATGAGTTTTTACGCCGCCGCAAGCCTCTGTACCTCCATGATCTAATCTACAGCCCTTTTCCGGCACCCTGCCGGAGGGGGGAATCATCATCGGAGGCCATCTTCATCATCCCGGCGGTCTCCATGACGAGGAGGGAGTAGTTCACCCTCGGGCTGAGGGTTTGTACCAGTAGCTATGTGTTTTATCTCTCTCTCTCTCTCGTGTTCTTGATTTGGTACGATCTTGATGTATCGCGAGCTTTGTTAATATAGTTGGAACATATGGTGTTTCTTCCCTCTCTATCCTTGTTGTGATGAATCGAATCTTTTCCCTTTAAGGTTTCGTTATTGTTGGATAGAATATTTCAGATTTGAGAACACTTGATGTATGTCTTGCATATGAATACCCGTGGTGACAATGGGGTATTATATTAATTCACATGATATATGTTTTGGCACTCAACTCGCAGATTCCTGTGGTGACATTGGGGTAATCTATGCATAGGGGTTGATGCACGTTTTCATTATCTTTTCTCCGATAGAAACTTTGGGGTGCTCCTTGGAGTTCTTTGTGTGGATTGAATATTATGATTATGAAGTTGTGTGATGCATATCGTATAATCAACTCATGGATACTTGTGGTGACATTGGAGTATCTGGGTGACATTAGAGTTGGTTGATGTGTGTCATATGGTGTTATTTTAGTACGAACTCTAGGGCTGTTTGTGACAGTTATAGGAATAGCTCAATAGATTGATCGGAAAGGATTACTTTAAGGAGATTTCGTACCCTACAAACAATTTCTATCTTATGTTCTCCGCTAATAGGAACTTGGGAGTGATTCTTTATCGCACGTTGAGGGATGGTTATATGATTCAATTATATTAGCATTGTTGAGAGATTGCACTAGCGAAAGTATGAACCCTAGGCCTTGTTTCTAAGCATTGCAATACCGTTTATGCTCACTTTTGTTACTTGCTACCTTGCTGTTTTTTATTGTTCGCACTACAAAAACCTATATCTACTATCCATACTACACTTGTATCACCATCTCTTCGCCGAACTAGTGCACCTATACAATTTACCATTGTATTGGGTGTGTTGGGGATACAAGAGACTCTTTGTTATTTGGTTGCAGGGTTGTTTGAGAGAGACCATCTTCATCCTATGCCTCCCACGGATTAATAAACCTTAGGTCATCCACTTGAGGGAAAATTGCTACTGTCCTACAAACCTCTGCGCTTGGAGGCCCAACACGAGTCTACAAGAACAAGTTGTGTAGCAGACATCAGTGGGGAGGGTTGTGGAGTCTGGGGGAGGTCCCTGGTGGGGTCAGGAGGGAGAGAGAGGGCTCGGAGTTCCTGAATTTGGAGCGAGTAGAGGCGACGGCCATGGCGGCTGTGGGGGTGAGGAGAGCTCCGAGAGCTCATTGGAGTGACTGGGGAGGATGCTAGGAGAGAGGAGAGGCTGCTGGTGATCTCGGGAGGCCTCGGGTGTCACGCCCAATATGCGATCCTATTCTCGAGGAACTCGGAGGTCCCACCAAGAGTATAAGCGCATATTGAAGACGCTTGCAAGGTGGATATCATTACATCGTACCATGTACATAATAGATGGGGATACATACAAATACATACAATCATCATACAGAAGAGCAGGATCCGACTACGGATGAAATCAAACGAAAAAGAAGAACGACATCCACCCTGCTAATCCCAGGCGGCCAACCAGGAACCCATCCTATGATCGACGAAGAAGAAGAAGCAGAAGAACTCCAAAAGCAAACATGCATTTCTCTCACGTCAAAGCATTGCTTTACCTGTACCTGCAACTGTTGTTGTAGTAATCTGTGAGCCACGAGGACTCAGCAGTCCCATAACCATGGGTAGCAAGACTATCAAAGCTTAAATGGGTGTGGAAGGGTAAGGTGGTGAGGTTGCAGCAAGCACTAAGCATTGTATGGTGGCTAACTTACGAGTACAAGAATAAGGAGAGTAACTACGCATAACGGTCGCAAACTAATAATGATCAAGAAGTGATCATGAACACCTACTTATGAGTACAAACATAACCCCACCGTGTTCTCTTCCCAAACTCCCTCGAAAAGAGACAATCACGGTTACGCACGCAGTTGGTGTATTTTAATTAGCATTAGTGTCAAGTTCTCTACAACCGGAGCTTATAAATTTCCAAGTCGCCACATAACCGCGGGCACGGCTTCGCGTAAGATTTAACCCTAGAGGGGTGTTCCAACCTGGTCCATCACAAACCAACACAAGCTGCGGTGGAATACCTCAACCTCAAGAAAAAATCGATCAACCTCGAGTCAGCCTGAAGTATCCTCGGAATTTCGGTGCACAAGACATTTCGACAATGGTAACACAAGTGCAGCAAGACCTCCCGGTATACCAACAATCCTAATAGGAGTCGCACGTATCTCGTTCTCAGGGCACACCGGATGGGCAAGACGTCGGGTTGGCTGAGACCCTGGTTGCCCAGGGGGCGCCGGACATCGCCCAGTTTGGACCAAGACCATCAGCACTGGCCCACCTGTATTATGTTGAATTAAGAATCCCCGGGGACGCGACCCCCTATGCAAATTAATTATTTAATTCAGTATTATTATGTTGGCAAAAGTTAACACCAAAGTTGGGCCTTGCTGGAAACGGTTATTCAAAGCAAACTGTCAAGAGGGTCCCATAACCCCTGAGCATGTTAGGAACGCTAATCAAGGAACATAACACCGGTATTACGGAAACTAGGGCGGCATGAGTGGAACAAAACACTAGGCAAAAGGCCGAGCCTTCCACCCACAACCAAGTATATAGATGCATTAATTAAATAAGAGATATTGTGATATCCCAACATATCCATGTCCCAACATGGAACAACCTGCAACTGCACCTGCAACTAGCAACGCTATAAGAAAGGGGCTGAGCAAGCGGTAACATAGCCAAACAACGGTTTGCTAGGTAGGGGTGGTTAGAGGCTGTATCATGGCATTTGAGAGGCTGACATGTATGTGGTAGGAAGCGCAACACAGCGATAGCAACGAGACAACTAGCAAGCAAAGATAGTAGAGATATCCAAGGTCATGATCATCTTGCCTGAAATCCCGCTCGGAAGAAGATCGAGTCCATGAAGAAGACGAACAAGCATAGTCGAACGAATCCTCACAATCGAAACAAAACCGGAACTATCGAGAAGAAGCACAACCGGAAAGAAGCAAACAACATGGTAAACACACAAACATAATTATGGCTTAATGCACAATCAAGTATGATGCATGTCCGGTTTAATGAGGCATGGCATGGCAAGATGCAACAACCAAATACTACACATTGAGTGAAGCTCAAGACGAAACTCCACAACAATTATTTAGTTCACTCCCGTTTATGCTACTCATCAATATTAATTGTTGTTAAACATGCCAAGAGGTGAAGCATAATTAAACTACCTATCTAGACAATTTAAATGAGGCCGGAAACAACCAAGAACAATTCCGGAAAATCCCCATATGCAAATTTCGAATTTGGTACTGTTCTGCCTAAAACACAGTTTTAAAGTTGTTAAACATGCAAATTAATAGCACCATGTTAATCTACACATTTTCCTAGACCACTTACATATAAAGTTCATTTAATTCGGAGCTACGGTTGCTTAGTTATGAAATAAACCATTTTTAGCATGACATTGGTAAATTTAATGCAAACAACAATTTAAATGTTTTTAGCATGCATGAAGATGACATATTCGAGTTGATTTAAATTTTATGAAGAAGTTGGCATATAATATGATATGAAGCATTTGTCGCCATGACGGAAGAAAGGGGTGCCACGGCGGCGAAAACGGAAATGGTGCCACGGCAACATTCCGGTTCCGGTAACTCGATTGAGATACTGGTGCAAAGGAACAAGTGTGCGGATGTGCGGAACATGCAAGAGATGATGGGGTGATCCCGGATACCGGGTGTCCCACGTGTCGGTGGCAAGGCAAACGAGGAACATGCAAGTATCACTTCGGACACGGTGCAAATACGGGCATTTCATACAAGAATGCATTTGTTCTCGGATGGTCATCTCGGCGTATACCTTCAAAGCGTGCATTCGGGGTGGATCGAGTTCGGTAGCGGGAAGTAGACGTCCTCGCGACGGCGGTAGTGGGAAGTAGTGGTACACGATGGCGGTAGTCGAACTTGGCGATCCGGTGGGGTACACTTATGTCGTTGTGGGAACTTGACGAATCCGAGTCTTCGGGGTCATCGGATGGTCTTTCATGTTGTAGTCGGACTCGGAGATGGAGCCAAACTTGACATATCTAGGGGACGCTCAGGTCGGTGGTGGTCTTGGTCTTGCCGTTCTGGTTGGCTCACCGAAACGAAGGCAGGGGCTGGTGGATGCACGGGGCAACTTTGCGTTAAGGAGGCCATGGCGATGAAGCTAACCAGGGGCCCGTACAGGGAGCGGCAGGCCTTGGCGGGTCGGGGTGCAGGAGGGGCGCTGACGAACGAGCGAGGCGAGGGGAAGCAGAGGAGCGGTCGTCACAAACGCGCCCAGGTCAGGGACGTGCTGCGGGCAGCGGCTCGACGGGATCTCGCCGGACCCGCGAGTGGCGGCTACGGCGACTCCATGGGAGGCAGCAGAATGAGGCCGGGGCAGTGAGCGGACGTGGACTCCGGCGAGGGGGCGCGTCGAAGGCGGAGGCACCGGGGCGAGAAGGCGCACGACGTCGGGGATGGATGGTCCATGGCGGAGGCGGCGAGCGGAGGCACGGCGCGAGGTGGAAGCAAGGGGGCGCGAGCAGAGGTGCAGCAGAGGGGGCGGCGTGGCTTCCCTGGCTTGCCGGAGCGAGGGGAGACGGCGGCGCTGGCGCAGGAGGGAGAGGAAGGAGGGCGCAGCAGCGGCCTGAGATCGCTGGCCGGACGGGCGCCATGACCGGAGGCCGAGGTTGGGTCGAGGGGATCGAGCGGGGATACTGGCGACGATGGGGATCGGGACCGGCAGCAGCTCCTCTATGCGTGTGTGTGTGCGTGCGGCGCACAGGGAAGGAGAGGGAGCGAGGAGGAGAGCTGAGCGAGGGGCTAGGGTTAGATAGGGGAGGAGCCAGCTGGGCTTAGTGGGCTGGGGCGCCGGCGAGCAGGCCAAGCCGCGCCAGCTAGGATCTCTCTCTCTACTCTAATTTCTTACCAGAAAAAAATTTGCAAAGAAAGAAAACGAAGGGTAGAGCTGGGATTCCAACAAGTGACATATTTTCCTGGAGACAGAAAATATGGAGGATTTAACAAAAATGGTTGGCAAGAGTTTAGAAGATAGAAATTCAAATAAGTTTGAATATAATTCAAACTATTTGAATTTGGAAGCAATTTAGATGGAGACCAAATGAGATGAGATTTTAACTGGTAACCCTACATGAATAGCATGATTTATGGGCAGAAGTTGAACATTTATGGAGAAAGTAAAATTGCAACTCAATTTTACCCAAAGGCTTTAAAGGAAGATTAGGAAGTTGAGTTGGATAAAAAGGAGAGTTGAAAAAAAATAGTGCAAATGTGTTATGGGTGACTCCAAGTTAATGGAATGGTTTAATATAGCTCCCTAATAATATTGGGAGAATTTTATATGTTGTAAAGAGAAATCACCATGTGCATCTCCCTCGATTTAAATGGATCAAAGATCCATGCAATTTATTTGGTTGAGTTGCAAAAATTAATGACATGATGGCATGATGAAATGATGCAATGCAAAACAAATAACATAGAGCAAACAACATAATAAAAATAATGCAAGGAATCGGTATCGGGTTGTCACATCGGGGAGGGCTTATATAGCCGCGGCGAGACGCCCGTGCTCGGGTGTCGCCAAGGGCGGGTGGGCGCCGCTCTGACGCGTCCGCGTCCGCGTGCGCACGCGCGGAGGGGTAGAGAGGCTAGGGGGGTTCACGTGGTGCGGAGATGCCATGGGGGGGGAGGACAGGGGCAAGGCAACGACGGCCACGGGCACGCGGTGCGGCGTGGCTCACCGGAGAGGAAAGATGAGGTGGAGAGGGGGGCAGAGGGGATGCGTGGACGCAGGAGAGGGAGGGCTACGCGGTGGACATGGTGCGGTGGCGAGGCCACGACATTTGGGCGGTGGCAGAGAGGCCCCGGCGTCCAGAGCGCGCATTTGGCATGCCAGGCCGCGTGGTCACCGCGTGCACTGGCGCACGCGGAACTTTAGGGCCGCCCAAGCCATGTCTAGAGTGTAGTCCTTCCAAAGTGGGACCTCCCTGAGATGATGGATCGAAGAAAACAACTGTGTGCTGATGGGAATGATCAACTACAGTTTGCTGTTGCAAACTTAGGTATGAAACTGTAGTCAAATGGGATGGGGTAAGGGCTAACCAGGATGTCTCAGAGGTTTAGGGTAGGAAGAACTATGATCCTGTGGATTTTGAAAAGATTTGGACCAGGATTTATCATAGTTGCTTTACAACTACAAAAACTGGTCTAGAAACTAGATCATGAAGTAGCACTCACCTGGATGATTGGATTAGGCTGAAAATTGGTGGAGGATGCTTATTTGGTCATATTAAGGCACTGCAAAAATTTCATACCATTTGGATACACCAAAATGGTACTTGCTTCACAATACTTTCTACTGGGCAGAAACTTGGGGGAATTTTGTGGAGAAAATTACTTGGCAAAATGATGTGAATTTTGTCATGCCCAATGGATATAGAGATATTTAGATCCTGGATTAATTTCATAATTTTTGAAGCAATATAAAATATAGTTGCTTCACAAACTGAAATTGTGACCAGAAGCAAGAATTTGAAGGTGTGCTCACATAGATTGTTGGATGGATATGAAATTTAGTGGAGAGTAATGATTTGATCATATGAATGATCTACCAAAATTTCAACTCATTTGGGTTAGCCTAGCTAGTACTTCCTTTACAAAGCTTCTCTATGGTCAGAAACTTTGGAAATTACTGAGGAAGATTTACTAGGCAAATGACGCTAATTTTTGGCATGTGGCAATGATTTGGATGTGAAAGAGTGCCCAAAATTTTTGAAGGCAATCAAGAAAATATAAATGGCACTTCCTTTACATAGTGCCATACTGGACAGAATAGGAAATGAATATTCCTGAATTATTTTTGAACTAGGCAAGGATGGGTTTTGACATATTGGTGGAAGATATGATCCAAAGAATTTATGAGAATTTTGTGGGAATTTTAGGAAAGACAGAAATATAGGTTGCTTCACAACCTAGGGCGAACAGGGTTATTCCTTTAATAGAAAAAGGATTATTCCCAAGGAATAAAAATTTGGGGTTGGACTAAGATGAAAATGACATGGCCTTGGGATAGATTTGAGAGTGACAAGCCACTTGGAAGTGGCAGGAGAGAATATTTTCCCAGGTTACAGGACCACAAAGCCACAGAACAGGAAATCCAAATAAAAATTAGAAGAAATCCAAAAGAAAAAGAAAGGGCCAAAAATCGGGGTGTTACATATATGGTGCAGAAGCGGTGCTCCCCATGGAACTCAAATACGGGTCACCTCGAGTTTTGGCCTTCGATGAGGAGGATCAAGATGAGCTGCGGCAAGATGATGCCACGCTCCTTGAGGAAGATCGTTTCCGGGCTGCTGTCCGTGCTGCATGGTACCAGCAAGCTTTGCGCCACTACGATAGCCGCAAAGTCAATGCCAGGAACCTTGCGGAAGGTGACCTTGTTCTTTGTCGGATCCAGTCCACGAAGGGTAAAAAAAAGTTGACGCCAAAGTGGGAGGGCCCTTACCGGGTAGTACGAGTCACTAGGCCTGGCGCAGTCTGCCTAGAGACCGAAGATGGCACTCCGGTGCTCAAGTCATGGAATATTGAGCATCTTCGCAAGTTTTACCCATAAGGCATGGTTGTTGGGCTGCCCGGCAACCTCTTTTGTACAAGTTTGCCGGCAAGGCATGTAATCCTTTGTATAGAGTCGGCGCAGATCCCATGCACAATGAATAAAAGCCTAGTGTTTCGCAACTCTTTGTGAAAGTACATATTTATTCATATGTTGCAGGCAGTGTTGTGCTACATTTTACCTTGCATAGGATGATTAACAAACCGTCAAGGTTCCAGCCTCCTCTTTTCTCTTCTTTCTTTTTCTCAAAGGACAGAAGGGTTCCTCGTGTGCAAGTTTCCCGGGGGGAGTGACGGTATGGATACCAAGTGACGTTGAAGATATCATTCTATGACAAGAAGTACAGCAAAGAAAAAGCTAAGATGAAAAACTTTGAAATAAATTCTTTGTTGTAGTTACAATTTCTCCTTGAACGGTTTTGGCCTTTGTATAAGAAACCTGCATGCTAAGGAACCTTGTCGTGATCAGCTACGCTCTTACTTTATTTCGAGTTCGATCAACAACTTAAGTGGCTGCGTTGTGATCGTCAAATGTAACCTTGCCGGCAGTGGCACTTCCGGCAAGCTGCTAAGGACCTGTTCCTCAAGCGCTCGTGGCAAGAGTGCATGCACCGGCAAGATTTCTGCAAGCATAGGGTACAAGAGTCATGCAAGGATAGAATAAGACAAGAGGAATAGCATGCATACATCCATTCAAAACACAAGTCATATTACATCAATACCTTAACACAGATCTAATTTATGATGAATATGTCTTTTACATGATCTTGCATGGTGCAAGGTGTGACTACTAGTCTAGTTCGTGACCCCACCCTCTGTCCTGGGGATCTGGCCAACCCTATCAGCGATGGGCGCGACGAGCTCTTCGGCGGTCCTGGTGTCGGCTCCCCTCGGCAGACTGACGAAGACTTTGGTGAGATCAATGCCTGGGTTCCGGTACACCACTTTGATGAGCACCTTGAAGAGGACATCCCGGCAAAGCTTGCGGGATTCACTGGCAAGGTGTGTGTAATGCCCCGGACACACCCGCCGGTGGTCGTTACTCCTGGCGGGATCTAGACTGGCCCCACAGATCAACACTAGTCTTTCCTGCGCACTTTGTCCTCACTCGTGCGCACCCGGGAATAACTTCCTGGTCGGTCACCCATCCTGAAATTACTCCAAGCTGAGCACGCTTAACTTTGGAGTTCTTTCCGAATGGGCTCCCGGAAAAGAAGGGATTCCTTATTGATATGAGTAGTCTATCATCCCTATTAAGCCAGGCTATCACATACATCCCCACTCAGAGGAACCGACGTCCTCGTCGGGGCACAGGAACGTTCCCTCTTGGCACATACGTCTGTGCATCCAGTCCGGCACATGTGCCATGCCATGTGCCACGACGGGTCACAAACGTCATGCACAACATGACCGCGCACCTGTCCGCAAACATCCGTGTAACCGCGAGGGTCGGCTCTGATACCAACTTGTAATGCCCCGGACACACCCGCCGGTGGTTGTTTCTCCTGGCGGGATCTAGACTGGCCCCACAGATCAACACTAGTCTTTCCTACGCACTTTGTCCTCACTCGTGCGCACCCGGGAATAACTTCCTGGTCGGTCACCCATCCTGAAATTACTCCAAGCTAAGCATGCTTAACTTTGGAGTTCTTTCCGAATGGGCTCCCGGAAAAGAAGGAATTCCTTATTGATATGAGTAGTCTATCATCCCTATTAAGCCAGGCTATCACAGTGTGCAGCTCGAGCCTCGTGATGCTTCTCCAGCGCTTCAACCAAACTTTCGAAGAAGAGAGTGAGCCTGGCACTGGCGGTGTCCCCTTCGGTGGTGAAGTAGTGGTATTCCGGCAAGCCCATGATAGACAGCTGTGCAGAAAGGTTCTCCGCGGCAACCACAAGGCGATCAGTCCAAAGCTTGTAGGCGCCTTTGAGCTCATTGAAGGAGTTCGCTGCACTTTCAAGCCGGGTCTTCTCCTCTTGGAGGTCCTTCGTCAAGATCTTCTCATGCTTTTTGGCCTCATCAAGAGACTTCCCCAAGGTGGTCAGCTTCATCTTGTGATCTTGAATAGTGTCGTTGGCCTTGGTGAGCTCTTGGTTCTTGGCGGATACTGAAGTTTGTAGCTCCGCCATGGTGTGAGTTGCCTTCTCTGCATCTGCTTTGAGCGCCAATATCTCGTTGCCGTTGGCGGCAATATCCACTTCGAGCGCTCGCACCTTGCCTTCTAGCTCGGTTTTGGCAGCCTCTGCGGTCTCAGCAGCATCGATGGCCTCCTTGATCTTGCTGGCGTGCTCTGTAGCTTGAGCTTCGATGGCCTCTTTGTGCTTGCGCTCCAGCTCCAGGGTCTGCTGTGAAATGAGGGCCTGGATCTCATTATCTTTGCCGCGAAGCGTAGTGGCAAGCTCTGCTTCACAAGTGGCAAGCTCTTCTTCATGAGCGTCAAGGCCAACCTTGCGCTCATTCAGCCCCGCTTCTGTTGCCGTTATCCTCTGCGCAGCTTCCTCATGTGCCTTGTCGGCCTCAGTCTTTTCCAAGACAAACTGTTCCTTGGCCTTGGCGAGCTGGGTGTGGCGTTCTTGGAGATCCTGGAGGCATTCCACATACCAGATCTGCGTTTCCTCCACACGCTTCTTGAACTCTTCCTCCGCCTTGTCAAGGACGGCAGCCCTAGAGTCCAAGCTCTAGGTACGGCTGTGGTAGCATGCCTTAAGCTTCTGAAAGTTCACGCCCATGGCCTTGAGGAGCTGCTGCTCTTTAGTATCGTTGGTTTTCGCATGTGGCTCATCGACGACTTCGAGCCTGGCAGCGGCAATGATATCATCATCCAATACCTCTCCTTCAGTGGGCGCCCCAATGCTTGACGTCCCAGGGAGGATGACGAACAAGTTATCGCCAACAAGGGTTCTTCAGATGTTGAGGGGTGATCGTCGACAGCCATCTTGCCGGTCAGGATCGCCCTCATGGCCGAGTCAGCGCTTGGCGCTCCTGGGACAGAGATGTCTCCAGTGGCCTCGGCACTATTGTTGCCGCCCTCCTCAGTAGTGTCCTTGGCAGCCTCTTCGTGAGCGGCCTTGGCGGCCTCCTCGTCAGTCCTCCCGATGGCATCACCAGTAGCAAGGTTGCTGGCCTCATCGGCGGCGTCCCTCATGATCCCCTCGATGGTGGAGTCAATGTCCATTTCATCAGATGGAGGTGGATCTGAAAGAATGGAGAAGGGAGAAAATCAAGATTCCGATCAAGTTCAAGAAAACAAAAAATATATAGATTAAGAGAGAAAAGTACTCGACAGCAGAAGGCTTACTGGACTGAGACTGTTGAGGGGGAACAGTTTCCTCTACGACAACATCGGTTGTCGTTGCCTAGTTACCGACAGCTTCAGTTGCCGGCATGTCATCAGTGCGAACAGGCTCGTCTGTGGAGGTCCTTGCCAGGGAGCCGCTTGCTGGAGCAGCGGTTGACGGAGACGTCCCAGTTGGATCTGCCTCTGGGCATTCCTCCTCGTGGCGCTCTTCTCCTGCCCCCGTGTCGATGTCAGTAGTGATTATTTCAACACCAACACTTGCCAAAGGAACGTGAATAGTGGCCTCATGCTGGGGGCTGCGCCGAGGAGTGGTATCCACGACGTCATCGCCTGGCGCTGTGCTTGTTGCCGGCTCTTCCTCTACTGTAGTCCTTGCCCTCTTGGCCATCCTTTGCGCCAAGGTCTCCCCGTCGCTGTCAAATCAAGGCAAGGCGGGGCAAGTTAGATTAACACAAATAAGAAATCAAGAATTATCGGAAGTGGACGAAGACACGTACACTTCTTCCTCCTCCTTGACGCCAAGGATGGAGAGATCGTATAAGCTCTCGAGCCTGGTGCTGGAGGAGGGGGGCAGGGTAGAAGTTCTGGCCCGCTTGGTTGCCGCGGGCACGGCAAGTCGAGAAGACCCGCCTCCTCCAGCGGCCAGTATGGCTGTTTTCCTCATAGAGGTACACCGCACTCGCTGCTGTTGAGGGGCTTGGCGTCGAGATCCTTGCCGTCCGGTGGCCTTGCCGGCTGCCTCCTTGTCGGCTACCTGATCGCTTGAAGATGCTCCAAGGACTAGCTCTCTAGAGATAGCCTTCCGGAGGACGCGAGGCTTCCTTACCGGAACGGGGGGAGCAGGAAGCTCCCTATGTACTTGCTCTTCGGTAGTCCCTTCGCCCTGTTCTCCGGTAGGTTCCTCTTGCTCTTCGGCAAGTTCCTCCGGCGGCTCCTCTGCCGTGTCATCCTCAAATTCTTCATCAACATCGGCTGCCGCGGACCCAGAGCCACTGGCGCCTTCAGCCATTCTCGCCTCTAATACGTCCCAAACGTATATACTTTTCCAAACACTTTTGCTGTGGTTTTGGACTCTAATTTGCATGATTTGAATGGAACTAACCCGGACTGACGCTGTTTTCAGCAGAATTGCCATGGTGTTATTTTTGTGCAGAAATAAAAGTTCTCGGATGGACCTGAAAATTAACGAAGAATTATTTCAGAATATATAAAAAATACTGGCGAAGAGATCTACTGGAGGGGAGCCACCCAGGGGCCACAAGCCCAGGGGGTGCTCCTACCCCCTAGGGCGCGCCCCGAGGCTTGTGGGGCCCTGGTAGCTCCGTTTACCCTAATTCCAACGCTATAAGTACCTATTCGTCTAGAAAAAAATCAGAGAGAAAGAATCATCATGTTTTATGATATGGAGCCTCCGCCACCTCCTGTTCTTCATCGGGAGGGCTGATCTGGAGTCCGTCCGGGGCTCCGGAGAGGGGGATTCGACGCCGTCGTCATCATCAGCCATCCACCATCACCAATTTCATGATGCTCACCGCCGTGCGTGAGTAATTTCTTCGTAGGCTTGCTGGACGGTGATGGGTTGGATGAGATTTATCATGTAATCGAGTCAATTTGTTAGGGCTTTGATCCCTAGTATCCACTATGTTCTGAGATTGATGTTGCTATGACTTTGCTATGCTTAATGCTTGTCACTAGGGCCCGAGTGCCATGATTTCAGATCTGAACCCTTTATGTTTTCATGAATATATTTGTGTTCTTGATCCTATCTTGCAAGTTATATGCACCTATTACGTGTTATGATCCGCATACCCCAAGGTGACAATAATTGGGATTCTTTCCGGTGATTACCGTAGTTTGAGGAGTTCATGTATTCACTATGTGTTAATGCTTTGTTCCGGTTCTCTATTAAAAGGAGGCCTTAATATCCCTTAGATTTCCTTATGGACCCCGCTGCCACGGGAGGGTAGGACAAAAGATGTCATGCAAGTTCTTACTATAAGCACGTATGACTATATACGGAATACATGCCTACATTACATTGATGAATTGGAGCTATTGTGTTTCGCCCTACGTTGTCACTGTTACATGATGAATGTCATCGGACATAATTATCCATCATCGATCCAATGCCTACGCTTTTCACATATTGATCTTTGCTAAGTTACTTACGTTGCTGCTGCTGTTACAATCACTACAAAACTGCTACTATTACTGTCTCTGTTACTATTGCTACTGTTGCTACTGCTATCAAAACTATCATACTACTGTGCTACTAAACACTTGCTGCAGATATTTAGTTCTCTAGGTGTGGTTGAATTGACAACTCAACTGCTAATACTCACAAATATTCTTTGGCTCCCCTTGTGTCGAATCAATAAATTTGGGTGAAATACTACCCTCGAAGACTGTTGCGACCCCTATACTTGTGGGTTATCAAGACCTTTTTCTGGCGCCATTGCCAGGGAGCATAGCTCTATTTGTTGAGTCACTTGGGATTTATATCTGTTGATCACTATGAAGAATCTGAAAGACACTAAGACTAAGATCGTCCCCTCTATGACTAGAGGAGGTAAGGAACTGCCATCGCACTCTGCACTTGATTCACCTTCTGTTTTGAGTAGACTTGCAACACCACCACCTATTATTCATTCTGATATGTCGCAAGTAATTGATGATACTACTTCTGCTATAAATGATACTCATGATGATGCTAGTACTATGCTTGATAATACTATGCCACTAGGTGAATTTCTTAATGAACAACTTGCTAAAGCTAGAGAAATTGAGAATGCTAAAATCGATGAAACTCTTGAAAGTTATGATTCACCTATTATGCCTAGTCCTCCTACTAGAGTTGAAATGCCTAAGATATCTGATGGTTATGTTTTCGATGGAGAGACAGCTAGGGCAATTCTTGCTTGTAATCATAGAGATGATGTTAGAAAATTGCTTGCTGAGTTGAAAGAAAAATCTATGAGGGAGAGAATGAAATATGATCCTAAGTTTGCTACCTCTCCTATATTTGTTACTGATAAGGATTATGAATTCTCAGTTGATGCTGAGTTAATTGCTTTGGTTGAATCTGATCCTTTTCATGGTTATGAAACTGAAACTGTTGTGGCACACCTCACTAAATTGAATGATATTGCCACCCTATTTGCTCATGAGGAAAAAATTCGTTACTATTACATTCTTAAGTTGTTTCCTTTCTCATTAAAGGGTGATGCTAAGAAATGGTTTAATACTCTTGCTCCTAGTTGTGTGCGTAGTCCCTAGGATATGATATATTACTTCTCTGAAAAATATTTTCCTGCTCATAAGAAACAAGCTACCTTACAAGAAATATTTAACTTTGTGCAAATTGAAGAAGAGAATCTCCCTCAAGCTTGGGGGAGGCGTCTCCAACTACTTAATGCTTTGCCTGATCATCCTCTTAAGAAAAATGAAATACTTGATATCTTTTATAATGGACTAACCGATGCTTCTAGGGACTACCTAGATAGTTGTGCTGGTTGTGTTTTCAGGGAACGAACTATTGGACAGGCTAAAGAACTATTGAATAATATTTTGAGAAATGTCGATGATTGGACACTTCCTGAACCACCACCTAAGCCAACTCCGAAGAAAAGAGGTATTCTATTCCTCAGTCCAGAAGATATGCAAGAAGCTAAAAAATCTATGAAAGAAAAAGGTATTAAAGCTGAAGATGTTAAGAATTTACCACCTATTGAAGAAATACATGGGCTCAACATCCCGACACAGGTAGTAGAGGTAAATTCTCTTCGTAGATTTGATGAAAATGATATTCCCTATAGTAGGTGTGCTAGTCAATGCTTGGATGAATTTGATAACTACATTGTTAAGCAAGAGAATTTCAATATGCATGTTAGCAATCAATTAAAACGAAATGCCATCATGATTGATCGCTTGAGTGATTTGATGTTTAGAACTGCTAATGATGTTAAATGTTTAAGAAAACATGCGTCTATGGTTCAGACTCAGTTAGAACAAATTGCTAAATCACAAAATGATTTGCTTGATGAGATGAATAATAAAATGAATGATCATGCTGTTAGAGTTGTTACTAGAGGAGGTAGAATGACTTAGGATCCTCTGTATCCTGAAGGTCATCCTAAAAGAATTGAACAAGATTCCCAGAGAATTAACACTGATGCACCTAGTTCATCTAAGAAGAAAAAGAAAAATGATAAAACCTTGCCTGCTTCTAGTGAACCTATGATAGAAAAACCCTCTGAGGATCCTAATGATGTTTCTACTTCTGATGCTGAGATACAATCTGGTAATGAACATACACCAGGTGATAATGATAATGATAATGATGATGTTCATGTTGATGCTCAACCAGACACTACTGGAATCAGGAGATTTGCCATCAGCTGGCTCTTTGCCGTCTGCCAGCTGATGGCAAAGAGATTCTTTGCCGTCAGCTTTGGAAAAGCAGACGGCAAAGAAAGGACTCATGGCAAAAAGTAATTTTGCCGTCAGTTCTTTCTTTGCCGTCAGCTAGCTGACGGCAAAGAGGAAAATGACAGACGGCAAAGAGGGGGTGGGCCCCTGCGTCGGCTAGGTCAACTCGGTGCCGTCAGCTGGCAGTTTGCCGTCTGCTATTTTCCTCTTTGCCGTCTGCTAGCAGACGGCAAAGCGGGGCGTGGGGCTAACCCTAACGGTCCCCATCTTTGCCGTCTACTAGCAGACGACAAAGATGGTTGCCTTAACGGGCAGCCCCGTCAATCTCTCTCTCTCTCTCTTGCTCAAACCGCCCCACCCCGGCCCGCGCCCTCTCTCTCTCTCTATCTCTCTCTCTCTCTCGTTCTCTCGCTGCCGCCCGCCGCCGCCCGCTGCCCAGCCGCCCCACCGCCGCCCGCTGCCCAGCCGCCCCGCGCCGCCGCCCTCTACACCGACGCCCTCTACACCGACGCCCTCTGCCCAGCCGCCCCGCGCCGCCGCCTCCCCGCCGCCGCCCGCTGCCCAGCCGCCCCGCGCCACCGCCCTCTGCACCGACGCCGGCCGCCCCGACGAGCCCCGCCACCCTCTGCCCCGACGAGCTCCACCTCCGCCTCTGTCCCGACCCCCCCCCCCCCTCCGGTGAGCCCCAGCCCCCCTCTGTGTTTTTCATCTATTAGTTTGTTTTTGCGTCAATTAGGTTAGTTAGGTTAATTAGGTGTATTACTTAGGTTAATTAGGGATTAGAACTCATGACCTTTTGGGTGGATAGATAGGGATTAGAACTCACACTTGATGGATAGAGATGGATAAGAAAGCCCTGGTAAAAACTTGAGGCAAAACAAATGAACTTTGTTTCACAAAACTTTCAAAACAAGTTTCTGCATGAAGCGGAAAAATGGATGATCTTCATAACAAATGGATGATGTGGTTTCTCAAACTTGGTAGGATGGATATATGACAACAAATATAGCTCCAGGAATTATTTGGGAATTTTTGGAGAAAATTCCCTGTGTAAAGTTTTCAAACCCTAGAAATTAGCAGAAACTAAATTCTGTAGATCTAGAGAGATTTTTGTCATGACTAGGGGTTGAAACTCTTATATATGGAGAATATATGTCTCCTGAGTCTCTCTAAATTTTCTCAAGTATTTTTAAAACATAAAAATATTTTTAACCTATTAAAGACCATTTCTGGCCTTACAAAAAGCTGATAAAATAAATACTTTTATACTTTCAAAAATATAACTTTATGATTTTGGGATGTCCTAATGTTCAAATGCGACACCCCAGCACGACACTCCAGCATGACGACGTTAGGTCATATATTTTTCGATTTTGTTATAAAAAACATCATATTTGTGCTGATTGGGTGGATTTAAATGTGCAGTTGTTTCATCGCTGTGAGGGTCTGGTGTTCGACGACCTCCCCATGCGAGGGTCTGGTGTTCGACGACCTCCCCGTGTGTTCGTTGGTGAGCACGAATGACATCTCCTCCTTCCCCTTCATTTGGTCTGTTCCGGTCTTCGTGCCGATGAAACTTGCTAGCTATAGGTAGATTGAATCATCAGTATGCGTGACCAATATTCGTCTCCCGTTCGAAAGGGTTACATTTATAAATATGCATGCATTTGCATTTTTATAACCGTGATTCTTTCGAATTGTCCAACGTTATCCATGGACAGCCCGAGTATGTGTAGATTGGGTTCGTTTTCCCATATGCTCTGCTCCGGATCCGATGCAAAATTTCGTCAGTGCCTCCCTGTTGTTCTCTGGGTACACATCCTCTCTGTTTATTGCCGAGACGTGTATCAGGAGAACAGCGGGGAGGTGCTGCCGAACTTTTGCGAAGGATCCGGAGCAGAGCATGGGAAAACGAACCCAATCTACACATACTCGGGTGGGATTAGGACCTATCTTTACCTATTAGCGTGTAGGTTGCATGGACGTAATAAAAATGACAAACTTGATTAACTGATGAATATATATGCTGAATTATGTATATATTTCTTGTGTGTCCAGTAGCTAGGCAAGATGAGTGATCGTGCGTGGATGTACACCGGTCACACTACTCAGAAAGACATGACCGATGGATGGTTAACAAAAACCAAGGGGTTTGTGAGAGCCGCATTTGCAAATGGCCGGAGAAAAACCTGGTGCCCCTGTGTCCGGTGCGACAACTTTCAAAAGAGGACAGAGGGTGAAATGGGTAAACACCTGCAGAAGTGGGGTTTTACGCCTGATTATACGGTGTGTACATTTCATGGTGAGTTTGCCCAACGTGCCAGAGCTGAGGTGGTTCGTCATCGCACCGACGAGCATGGTACCGGGATCTAAGACATGGTGCAAGACTTTGATGATGCTCGCGATTCGGACGATGAGATGGAGGAATCTGCAAAGGCCTTCAATGAAATGTTGGAGTCTTCAAAACGTCCTCTCCACGAGCACACTGAGCTTTGTCAGCTGGATGCCATCGCACAAGTAATGGCTCTGAAGGCTCAATTCAACTTGGGTAGAGAATGCTACGACGCGATGATGACACTATTTGGACGCTTTCTACCCAAAGGCCATGTAATGCCTGCAAACCTGTACCAGTCGGACAAAATCCTCCATGTACTTAAGATGCCCTATGAGAAGATAGATGCCTGTGAGAATGGATGTGCCTTATTTAGGCTTGAGTATGCGGACTTGAACTATTGTCCCATTTGCAAGTCTTCCAGGTATGTTGTGGTAGACAACGGTATGGGTGAGAAGAGTCGGACCAAAATCGTCGTTAATGTTCTTCGGTATATGCCAATCATACCAAGACTTCAACGTCTTTTCATGGTCGAAGAGACGGCCAGACAGATGACATGGCACAAATTGGTAAAAAGAACCGAATTAGATGCAGATGGGAATCAGATGTTGGTACACACATCGGACGCTTTTGCGTGGAAGCACTTCGATGCATTACATCAGGATAAAGCGGCAGATCCAAGGCATCCTTGAGTCGCCATCAGCACGGATGGGTTCAATGTGTTTGGTATGACGGCAACCCAATACAGTTGTTGGCCTGTATTTGTCATTCCACTCAATCTCCCCCCCGGACAGATTATGCAAAGAAAGAACATTTTCCTGACGTTGATAATTCCAGGGCCCAACTATCCGGGGAAGAATATGAATGTGTACATGCAGCTTCTTAAGAATGAATTGCAAGAAGCTTGGGATAATGGGATCAAGACATACGACGCCGCTACAAAACAAAAATTCGCAATGCATGTGTGGTACATGTACTCGATGCATGACTTGTCGCGTATTCGTTGGCTGGTGTGTGCAAGGAAGATTCCCGTGCCCCACATGCAAGGTAGCTCTTCAGTTTCGTTGGCTGCAGGTGGGTCGCGAGTATTCTTGCTTCGACTTGCATAGACAGTTCCTGGATCCTCGCCATAAGTTCAGAAAAGACAAGAGGAACTTCATCAAAGGTAGAGTTGTGAAAAACTCAGCACCACCTGCGTTGACAGGACAACAGATCCTGGATCAGTTAAACGCTCTCGAGCCTGATGCAGAGCGTCCAGGGTATTTCAAGGGGTATAATTCGGAACACGCCTGGACTCACAAGACATGCTTGTGGGATCTGCCTTACTTCAAAGACCTCCTTTGCCCACAAAACATCGACGTGATGCACACTGAAAAGAATATCGCCGAGGCCCTTTTTGGTACATTGTTCGGCATAGAGGGGAAGTCAAAGGATAATCCTAAGGCTAGAGTTGATCAGGAGGCTCTATGTGATAGACCGTTACAAAACATGCGACAACCGAAAGGAAAGCAGAACTGGACGAAGCCAAAGGCATGGTTCAATCTTGGAAGGCCAGCTATGAGGGAAATTATCTTGTGGGTGAAAATGCAGTTGATGTTCCCCGATGGGTATGCAGCGAATCTAAAGAGGGGAGCGAGTCTTGAAAAATTGAAAATATTTGGTCTCAAGAGTCATGATTGGCACATATGGCTTGAGCGGGTAATGTCTGTGATGTTGCGTGGCTTTATCCCTGAGGATGAATGGCTAGTACTGGTAGAGCTGAGCTATTTCTTCCGTGTTCTTTGTGCGAAAGAACTATCGCCTGGCTTGCTAGATGAAATGGAAGAGTTGGCGCCGGTGTTGATCTGCAAGTTAGAGAAGATCTTTCCACCGGGCTTCTTTAATCCAATGCAGCATATGATTTTGCATCTCCCGACCGAGGCAAGATTGGGGGGGCCCGTGCAAAATCGTTGGTGCTACGCAACTGAGAGGATGCAGAAGACGCTTCGAGCAAAATGTAAAAATAAACGTAGAATTGAAGCATCGATGGCCGAGGCATTCATTACTGAGGAGGCAGCAAACTTCGTGACAGCACACTACGAAGCCAAAAATCATCATTTGCATCATCCTAAGCCTCGGTACAATGCTGGCGACCCTAAAAAAGGTGGATCCAACCTCAGCCTATTCAAAGGGAAGCTCGCACCAGCCGGTGCTTCAAAACCAGTAGGGTTGGATGTCGAAGAATGGCGGACCATTTCGTTGTATATCTTCAACAACCTAACAGAAGTGCGGCCGTACATCGAGTAAGTTCTCAGTACATTGTTTCGCAACTTCTAATTCCTTTGAACTACTCTTATTCCCGGATATTTGATACAGTCGATACGTCGCCAAATTCTCGGATGGAGCGGTGATCCAAAAGGATTCCATCGAAGAGTATGAGCTTCTGGCAAAGCATGGAGGCGGCTATCCCGGTTTCATCTCTTGGTTCAAACAAACGGTAATTTCCATTAGACCATTTCATTTCTTCGTCTAATTTGCGGCTAATGCAACAATCCTTCCGTATTAAACTTGTAGGCTAATTCAGAGTCTATGGACGCCGAATTGAGACAAGTCGCTAATGTTTTTGACTATAAGGTCCGTTCATTTGACAAATACGACATCAACGGGTATCGCTTTCGTACCTTTGGCAAAGAGCTATCTATGGCCGACCGAAAGTCTACAAATTGTTGTGTCTCTGCTATCGGCGAAGGAGATACCGAGTATTATGGAAGAGTTGAAGCAATTTATGAACTTCTATTCTATGGTGAAAACCCACCGAACGTCGTAGTCTTCAAATGTTATTGGTTCCAGCCGAAGGAGACTAGAAGGACTCAAGAACATTTAGGGCTAGTCAAAATCAAACAAAGCACCCATTTAGATGTTCCCGATGTCTATATTACGGCTCAACAAGCGACCCAAGTTTTCTATCTACCGTGGGCCTGCCAAACTGATCCAAATCTGAATGGTTGGGATGTCGTTTATGAAGTGCCGCCACGTGTTAGACCACCTCCCCCCAATGAAGAGGATTATGAACCTCACATTAACCCAGACACATATGAAGGAGAATTCTTCCAAGAAACACGTCTTTCCAAAAAATGTTTCAACAACCGCTCTACTTCACCCCAGAACATTGAAGTAGACAGCGACGGTGAATCCGACTTCACCCCTGAGCCGGAACAAGAAGAGCCGGAAGAAGAAGAGGTTACTGTTGCGGATGACCTGTCAATGCTTGACCGATTACATAAAGGAGGCCTTCCACATGTTGATGCCGCTGAACCCGATGAGCATGTCATTCATGATAGTGATGATGATGATGCATTTATTGATCCCGGAGCATATATAGACGATCAAGATTTCTATTAGTTCATGTCAGGTATTCAATTTTTATTATATACATATATATTAATAGTTCATGTCAGGTATTCAATTTTTATTATATACATATTATTGGTTCATGTTAGGTACTCAATTTTTATGATATATACATGATGATGATACACTTAAATTATATACATATTATTATTCATGTCAGGTATTCAATTTTTTATGTTGTACTAATTTCGTTTACTCTTTGTCATGGCAGGTGTTGGAAGATGGTGGGCGCGGGTCCAGAGCGCTCCGCGGCTCCTTCTTCGTCGGCACATGGTGGGAGGGGTACTTCCATTCCAGCCCAGTCTCTCCGGAGAGCGTTGATCGACAGTCTGCAGACACCGGTGGGCGCTTCTTCATCGGCGTCGTTGCCCACCGAGAGAGGAGGTCGGGGGAAGAAGAGAGCTAGTAGAGCTGGATGTGGCCGCGGGAGAGGTAGGCAGGCTGCTATGCCTTCCTCGCCGCCACCCCAAGCTGATTCACCCGAGCACAGGACTTCTAGGGTGGACGACACGTCTGAGGTGGAGGCTACGCGGACTCCGGTCCACGAGCCTTCGACCCATGAGACTCCTGTCCCAGAGGCTTCGTCCCACGAGACTCCGGACCAGGGCAGGGATCAGGCTACGTGTCAGGAGACCCGATGGGATGCCTGGCTGGAGTCGAGTGGCCATGCTAATGGTGGCGGGGATCGATTTTCTGATAGCGAGGGCGAGGTGGTTGAGGGGCGCACCGTCTACCAGCGTGGTAGTACACGGCTCCCGCCCGTGCCGGCGACCCGCGAGCAGAGGTGGTTGATTAGGCCTGATGGGGAGAAGTAAGTGCATTTACTTTTTTTAACCTTTTGCCTTCACGTTTCTTGAAATATCTAATGCGTTGGCCTTGTCATATTGTAGGGGTTGGCACCACGCCAAGGAAGTCCGCAGGCCCAACACCGTCCTTGGTGTGATTTGCCGGCAAAACTTCTCGGGGTTTGTCACGTTGCCCGGTGAGGGTCAGCTTTCACAGCTAGGATTGAGCTGGGAGCACTACTTGGCTGCCCTGGTCCCGCTGGAGGAGAGGATCGACGGTGTCTTGTGCGCCACGAGGGCCGAGATGGTGCACAGAAAGTTTTGGGTAATTCATCTTTTACACAATTAAAAATCAACAATAGCTAGTTATTGTACTAATCAGTGTTGTCTCGTTTGATTGCAGACCTTCTATAGGTGTGAGGAGGGATACGAGTAGGCCGCGGCACAGGTTATCGATGCCGAGTGCAAGCGCCTACTACAAAACTTACGGCACGAGGCTCGGCCGCAGGATGTTCGAGACTACTACGCCTCGCGTGGTATTAAGAAGGACAAGCCGTCGTGCCGCGAAAAGTTTCTGAAGAAGGAGCAGTACATGCAAGTAATTACCTATTCTTAAGGTCTTGTACTTAGTTTTCTTGATTTCACTGCTGGCAGACGGCAAAGAGCCTGCGCTGGCCCAGCTGACGCCTGACGTCAGCTGACGTCAGCTGTAGCTCTTTGCCGTCTGCTGGCAGACGGCAAAGAGCGCCGTTAGCCCCCTAACGGGACTGGCACCTTTTGTCTGCCGTCCAGGGGCTTTGCTGTCTGCTAGCAGACGGCAAAGAGCTTGGCTTCTTTGCCATCTGCCAGCAGACGGCAAAGTGGCCTTTACCGGCACCCGTTCGGCCAGACTGTTCGCCGTCTGCTGGCGGACGGCAATGGCTTTGCCGTCCGCCAGGCAGGCCTTTGCCGTCTGTTATGGCAGACGGCAAAGAAGCTGATTCCAGTAGTGTTTGATTCGTAGGCGTGGCGCTCAAATTTCTCTTTACTGACTTAGGTGCCCCCGAGATGGTGTGCGGATAAGATGGATTGTTGGGAGGTGTTGGTGAATGAGTGGTGCTCAGACGAATGGCTAGCCGTCCACAACAATGCCAAGGACCGGCATGCCCAAATGGTTGGTGTGCCACACCATCAAGGCAGCGCCAACTTATATCAGTTCGGGCGGAACTGGGTATGTGGTTTGCTTCATGATTCATGCAATTCGTTCTTCATGCTAGCTTGAGCCCTTTACCAATACTTTGTTCCTCTCTTTTAGGCGCGACACAATAACACGGAGGTGCCACAGGTGTACGACCTCTATGCCATGGCCCATACTGCAAAGTACAAGAAGGCCAAGGCATTCTCTGAGTCTGACCTCGATAATCCAGAGAACTTCACCAACATCTCCTCCCACCACAAGCTCGTGAGGTACAGAGAGGAGGGGAAGGCGAGGAAAGGGGAGGACTTTAACCCGAGCCAGCAGCCTATTGATCCAAAGCTGGTGATGATAGCTGGTGGCGGGAGGCCCCATGGCTCGATAGCCATTGGAGATGGACTGATACGTTGTCCTCGCACTCTCCCGGAGATCAAGTCGCACCAAACGAGCTCCTGTCCTGAGATAAGGCCTCGTCCATGGCCAATGGAGCTCGCCCTCGAGGTTAGTTATACGGACTCAGATACCTTTCCTCCATTACATTGTGTGTGTGGACATCGATGATTACAATGCTAACGAGGAGTGGTGTTGCAGGCTGCTCTTGAGAAAGAGAGAGCGAAAACCCAGACGCTTCTGGAGGATAGGGACCGGCAGGCAGCGGAGAAGGAAAGGGAGTTGGAGGAGAGGACGGCTAGGTTGTTGGATGAGGAGAGGGCACGGAATGACGCGGCTCACCGGGCCATGTACGAGCTCCTCGTGGTAAGTTTCTTCTGCATATTAGCCAAATCATGCACGTAATGTTTGTTTCATTACTAACTAATATGAAAGGCTCGTCAAAACCAAATGTGCAGATTGTGTGCGAGAAGTACGGTCAGACCCCTCCGCCGATGCCAGTCATTGCTCCGGTGTGCACGGTGAGTTTCATTTGAATGGTCATTAGTTACTAGTCTTAACATTTGAGTGCCATCATGCTAACGAGACATTGCAAATGATCTTTGGTGCAGCGTAACTCCCGACAAGCATCGCACGATCCTTCTCAGGGTGAAACTAGCGTGAGCAACCACCGTCCTTCACCTTCGTGATGACGGTAAGTTTTCCCTAGTGTTTTACTTAACAAATGCATACTTAGTTTTGTACATGCTAAGAAATGACCTATTTAGCTCAAAAATGTCATATACTTAGCTTATTTTCCTCCAAAATGACATAATAACCTTACTTAGTCCCAAAATGACCTATTTTACCTAGGTTAGCTCTAAAATGACCTATACTTAGCTTTGTTTCTTCCAAAATGACATAATAAGCTTAGTTAGCTCAAAAATTGCATAATTACCTAGGTTAGCTCAATAATGACCTATACTTAGCTTATTTAGTTCATTTATGACAAAATTAGCTTACTTAGGTCAAAAATGGCATAATAACCTTGGTAAGCTCCAAAATGTCATATACTTAGCTTATTTTCCTCCAAAATGACACAATAGGCTTACTTAGCTCCAAAATGACCTATTTTACCTAGGTTAGCTCTAAAATGACCTATACTTAGCTTTGTTTCCTCCAAAATGACATAATAAGCTTAGTTAGCTCAAAAATTGCATAATTACCTAGGTTAGCTCAATAATGACCTATACTTAGCTTATTAGTTCATTTATGACATAATTAGCTTACTTAGGTCAAAAATGGCATAATAACCTTGGTAAGCTCATAAATGTCATATACTTAGCTTATTTTCCTCCAAAATGACACAATAGGCTTACTTAGCTCCAAAATGACCTATTTTACCTAGGTTAGCTCTAAAATGAGACAATTAAGCAATATGAAGAAAAACAAGAGGAGAAAAAGAAAGAGAACAAAAACTCTTCTTCTTCTTCTTCTTCTTCTAGTCTTCTTCTTCTAACTTTCTTATTTCTCATTTTGCAGATTTCATTCACTTCACGGAAGCTTGCATTGATGGAGTGCTTGTCTTTACTTTTTGTTTTGATTTTGTACGATGAACAATGTGAAACTTGCTACCTATGGATGACACTTTGTAATATGGATGAAACTATTGTAATGGAAGAGTTGGATGAAACCTGCTACCTATGGATGACTCTTTACTTTTTGTTTTGATTTGGTATATATCTGTTGGATGATCATATCCATATGGCAGGGATATGTATGTTGGATGAAATTATTGTGAAATATATAGATATCATATTTTTGCTGTGAAAATGATTGGATATAACAAAAAACAGAATAAAAAGGGGCAATACAGGCACTTTGCCGTCTGCCACCGACGGCAAAGGCCTCTTTGCCGTCTGCCACTGACGGCAAATGTGACACGTGGCAGCAACCTGTGCAACCCGGGAGCACGGGGTCTGACCAATTTGGTCACTTTGCCGTCGGTGGCACACGGCAAAGGCTGGTAGGGCTTTGCCGTCGGTGGCAGATGGCAAATTCTTCCAGTAGCCACCTAAGCCCAGCTGACGTCATCGGGCTGACGGCAAGGGTGGTTGAGCCTTTGCCGTCTACAGGCAGACGGCAAATTCTGCCGTAAGCCACCTAACGGGGCTAACCTAATTACTATGCCGTCCACTGACTATGCCGTCCGCTTTGCCTGAAAGGCAGATGGCAAATCTCTTTGCCGTCCGCTTCGGTTACGCAGACGGCAAAGCATCCCTTTACCGTGGTTTTCTGTGCTGGACGTGGGGCCGTCTGCCAGCAGACGGCAAAGGCCTTTGCCGTCCGTGAACCTATACTTTGCCGTCTGCCGTGGTAGACAGCAAATCTCTTGATTCCAGTAGTGAGATAATGATGTAGAAATAGAACCTGCTGTTGATCTTGATAACCCACCTCCTAAGAACAAAAGATATGATAAAAGAGACTTCGTTGCTAGAAAACATGGGAGGGAAAGAGAACCATGGGTTCAGAAACCTATGCCTTTTCCCACTAAACCTTCTAAAAACAAGGATAAGGAAGATTTTGAGCGCTTTGTTGAAATGCTTAGACCTGTCTTTTTGCGCACTTGCTTGATTGATATATTGAAAATGTCTCCCTGTGCTAAATACATGAAAGATATTGTCACTAATAAAAGAAAGATACCCGAAGCTGAAATTTCGACCATGGTTGCAAATTATTCTTTTAAGGGTGGAGTACCTAAGAAACTAGGAGATCCAGGAATACCTACTATACCATGCTCCATTAAAAGAAGTTATGTTAAAACTGCTTTATGTGATTTGGGAGCTGGTGTTAGTGTTATGCCTTTCTTTTTATATAGAAGACTTGATTTGAATAAGCTTACACCTACTGAAATATCTTTGCAAATGGCTAATAAATCAACTGCTATACCTATTGGAATTTGTTAGAATATCCCCGTTGTTGTTGCAAATGTTACTCTCTTAACAGACTTTGTTATACTTGATATGCCCGAGGACGACAACATGTCTATTATCCTTGAAAGACCCTTTTGGAATACAGCAGTGGCTATTATTGATTGCAACAAAAGCAAGGTTACTTTTCATGTCAATGGTAATGAGCATACGGTTTATTTCCCGAAGAAACAAAGTTTAGTGAATGGTATCAATTGTATTGAAAAGGTTTCGACGATTACTTTTGGAGGTTTCAAATTTCCTCTCCCTACTATCAAAAAGAAATATGAAATTCTTATTGTTGGGGAAATGCATATCCCTGTTGAGGTAACTTAGTGCTATACGAAGATTCTTCGGTTTCATGCCATTCGGAAATAGTTTGTTAATAAGACTTGATCAACCTTATTAATGGATTCTTATTGAGGGGTATGTGGTTGATGAATTTAGTAAGCACAACTTTCTGTACCCACCTTTTGCTCTCTGTTATTTGTAGTTGAATAAAGTAAAATGCCATGATTATCCTGTTTTCTGAATTTTTCGTGCAATAAAAAATGGCCCAAAAATAAAAGTTCTCAGAATGCCTTGAAAACCCAGTATGATTTTTATGCAATATTTAAGAATTTTTGGCACTGAACACACCCCAGGGGGGTGCACCTGTGAGCCACAAGCTCACAGGGCGCGCCCACCCCCCTCGGCGCGCCCAGCAGGCTTATGGGTCCCACAGGGAGTCACTCACTTATGCTAGCCACCCATCTCCTTCTTCTTCCTCCAGAAAAAAAAATCAAACTTGCTCCCAAGCCCGTGTTCTTGCTCATATTGCTGTGATTTTTGATCTCCTTGCTCGGAACTCCATTTCCAAAACTGTTTTGAGGAATTACTCCTTGGTATGTGACTTCACCAATGCTCCAATTAGTTTTTGTTCTAGTGCTTTATACTTTGCAAATTTTTGCTGCTGTGGTGACCATGTTTATGAGCTTGCATGTTGAATTTGTATGTTCCAAAGTAGTTTTGATGCATGATATAGCTTCTAGACATTTGTGGGAGTAGTTGCTATAGATTTTGTTGAGTTTTGTTCACCTTTATTTTGAGTCACTAAAAAATTCAGAAATTTTCAGAAAAAGAAAATGCTCAAGTGGAGGCTGAGAGGTTCTTCAAGCTGTAATCCTAAGGAGGATCCTAAGCCCAAGTATCATCTTCCTCATGCGGCCGAGGTGCGACCGTGCAAATGGCCATGCAACACATTCTTGAGGGATGCGGGAATTTTTGATGATTTCTATTATTTGGCGAACAGTGCCGGCATTATCCCGTTCCTCGAAGATAAGTGTGACCAGTATCTTCTCCTCACAAATACTTTCGTGCAAAGCTTTCATTTTCATGCTAGGAGAGATATACCCACAGTGTCATTTAAGTTATATGATATTCCGAAAGAGATGACACTTGAGGATTTTTGCGAGGTATGCAAACTTCCTAATGAGGGCAGCCCAATAGAGCCACATCCCAGGGATGTCTCAGAGTTCATCTCTGAGGTTACCGTGGGGGAGTCGAGGGTAGTTTCCGAGGCTAGGGTTGCTAGTTTACATTTCCCTATTTTGTGCTATTACTCACTATTTGCTGGGAGGTGTTTGACTGGTCGGTGGGAGAGTGGAACGCTCAGCTCACCTGACCTTGCTATTTTGCGCCATGCTCTTTACGCTGATAGGACATTCAGTTTGGGTGCTATGGTTGCCCGGCGGTTGCACACCAATCATTCGAAGGGCGTTATTTATGGTGGTAATTATGCTTCCCGTCTCGCTAAACATTTTGAGAAACCTATTAGACACGACGAGAGGGAAGAGAGGCTTTTACCCACTATGCATCTTGATTACGATAGTATGGTTCGGCATAACTTTATTAATTCTGGAGATGTGCATTTTAGATATAACTTGGTGTTCAGTCAGTGTACTCGTGAGATTATTGCTTTGCCTGCGCCTACTTTGTTTGATATTCACAGGGGCAGAAGTATCATCATTGTCGGAGTCTAGGATCTACGTCCAAGAAACTTCTCCAAGAACTTAGGATTCGAACTCTGGGGGACTTTGCTTGGCAACCTACGACACGACGGCAACTACGGCGGGATCACGACGGGCACACTGGCTCTCACCGGACATGAAGGGGACGCGCGAGCTACCCAGGTTCGGGTCACAGTGCAGTGTAATACCCTACTCCTGCCTGTGCTGGATTGCTCTATAATGGAGAGCTTGTGGCTCGAGAGGCGGCCCTGTCCCTTTTGTAGTGCCTTGGTCCTCTTCCCCAAAAATATGAGCGGGAAAGGGTAGCCACAGGGCGGCAATTCAAAGGGGGACAAGAGCACAGGCTTATCCTGACTAAAGGCAGTCCCTGCCTGATAAAGTAGCTCCTCGTGACGTCTCGGTGGGCTTGGCGATGACCTCCGTCCTAGCGCGCCGATCCGTCCTGATCTTCTATCACCAAAGAGGAAAACCTTTGGGACTTGCTTTTGGGGGAGGTAGATGCCACTGCTCCCTTATCACCAGAATGGAAGCTGCTCTCGGTCACGCCCCGCTGTCCTTATCTTGACAGCAGGTCGTCACCCATGTGCTGGGCGCGGAGCCCCGCGGCTGGCGCCGTATGATCTGCTCCGTGAGGAGGCCTCGCGAGGGGAGCCTCGCGAGGCAACCTGGCGCTTGGCGGCCTCGGCAGGGTCTGGCCTGGCGGCGAGGGGCCTCGCGAGGCTTGCCCCTCGCGAGGCGGCTTCCTCCGGAGCGGCCGAGGCTGGGCCACCCTCATGGGCCGGCCCAAGCGTTGTCCTCCGGGCCAGAGGCAGACGGGACGTGGTACCCTGGTTTCCACTGGGCCGACACTAGCCCCCGGGCCCGCAACGCGCACGTCCTGCCCATTAGGGACGAAACGACGCGGGGCCCATCGAGTTGCCGGGCCCAGAGGTGACGCGTGGCGGCTTTAACAGGGTGGGTCGCCCCCACTCCCCACGACGCCTCGGAAACCACTGTCTTGGCAATAAAGCTTGCCCACGCGGGGTGCAGGCACGTCATTGCTCTTCGTCCCCATCTAGCCCTTCATCTCACGTGAGCAGCTCCTCTGTTAGTCCTCCCCCAACCTCCGGTCTCTCCGCCGTCATGGCCCCTGGCAGGAAAGGGAAGAAGAAAACCGCCGAGCCGGGGTCGTCGGCCCCGCCGGGGCTGGGGCCCGCGCTGCTGAAATCCGTGATCCTCAACGAGGAGGGCCTGGACAAGGTGCGGCCGATGACGGCTAGCACCCACAACGGGAACGGGGCAACGAAGATCTGACCGGCGTCGTGCCCCGCGGTTCAGCGAGGGGGTACGACCTTCCCGTTCTTCCTCCACTCTGTCTTTGCCGGGCTGGTGCCCCCCTTCTCCGACTTCTTCGACGCCGTGCTTAGCCACTACCAGGTCCATGCACTGCACCTGCATTCGAGCTCGGTCCTCCTTCTCTCCGTCTTCGCCTACCTCTGCGAGGACTTTTTGGTGGTGATGCCATCCGTGGCCTTCCCCCAGAAATTCTTCCGCCTTCGACTGACCGAGGCAGACCAGTGCTTGGGCTGCATGTCATTCCAGATGGTCGCGGGCATGCGCGCGCACATCATCGACATGCGGATCCCCGAGGAGGTGGAAGGCTTCAGGAAGCGCTGGGTCTACATGGACGCATGCCAGTACAGCCCCTTGCTCGAAATCCCGGAGGCGCCAGCGATGCCGAGCTCCGGGTGGGGGCCCGCCAAGTTGACTGAGGCTGTGCGGGGGCCAGTCATGGCGAGGATGCGAGTGCTCCAAGCCGGCAGGCTCACTGCGAGCATGGTCGTCAAGGAGTTCGTGCGCAAGTGCATTGCTCCCCTCCAGAGGCGCCCTTGCCCAGTGTGGACCCACTCAAGCCTGGGGGACCCCATGAGGGTGAGCTCCGATCACCTTGTCCCGGAGTTGGTGGAGGGGCTGGTGAGCGTTCTCCTTGCCGCGGGGACACCGTTCCCGCCACCAAGCGCGGCTCCAATTTACTGCTTCGGAAACCGGGAGGACGCGCGGGCCGGCATGCCACTGTTTGATTAGTGGGGGCTAGTGCCCTCGGGTCATGTGGGACCCCACAACAATCCGATCCAGGTGCTGCTGCTTCTCGGAGGTGAAGACGACACGAGGGTGGTGGCTGCAGCCGACGCTTGGAGCGAGGCGGCGGCCTCCACGCCAACTCGCCCCCGCCGATGGCAGGAGCCTATAGCGGCGGCGGCAGCGACGCTGGGGGGTCCCTAGTCGAGCCCCTGCGGTCTGTGCCCCCGATGGAGGAAACCCTTGGTGTGGAAAGCCCTTTGCCTGGAGGGGCGATCCCGCCCGCCGAAGCCTCAGGAGGGGGCCTAGGCGGGCCTCGTGACGGGGCCTTGGGAGGGGGCCCCAGAGAGTCTCGAAGGGCCGGAAGCGGCAGCCGCCCGGGAGGGAAGCTAAGGAAGCGGCGATGGGTCCCCAGAGATGAGTAACTCCCCTTGCCCCGCGCACTCCTTGCGCCCACCGCCTCATCTTGCATGGCTCGTCCTGATCCCCAGTTTTGCAGGAGGGGCTCCCCGCCAAAGAAGAAGAAGGAGGGTACCCGGGACGAGGATGCCAGCGAGCCGGCCGGGGCTCAACGGGAGTTGGGGGCGGTTGGCGCACCGGTGCCCCCAACGAGCCCCGCGAAGTGCGCCAGAGTCGTGGAGGAGGGGTCTGCGGAATCTGCCCAGCTTCCCGAGGAGGCCTTCCCCCCTGCTGGAGAAAGAGTGCCTCCGGAAGAGGCCTGCCCCGAGGGGGAGGTAGGCGCCGACGCGGTGGTCGCCGCAAGCCTCGAGCGACCACCAGGGCGCCACGAGCCGGAGGCGGCCGCGCCCAGCCCTCCCGATATGGCTGAGCGGCCGATAGGGGCGGAAGCCGAGGCGAAGGTCGAGGAGGATCCTCGCCGCCTGGAGGGGAATGAGGCCCCCTTAGGCGGGGGCCTGGGCGGATCCGATGACGCAGCAGCCCCCGAGCCCCCAGAGCCTCGGGGGGCGGAGATGGAAGGGCTGGGTGCACCCGGGACCTTGGCCCTAGTGAGCCATAGCATCGTACTGCGGGTAGGACCTCAACTCCCTAG
The DNA here is from genome assembly GCA_039707655.1 of Elymus sibiricus. NCBI lineage: Eukaryota > Viridiplantae > Streptophyta > Magnoliopsida > Poales > Poaceae > Elymus > Elymus sibiricus. The sequence goes on from CM077670.1 coordinate 215,209,073, forward strand.
AGGCCGAGCTCGTGGCCGAGGAGGAGAACCTCTGCCTGGAGCGGCGGCGCGTCGCGGCCCGCGCGGCCCGGCTTGCCTCCCGCGAGGAGGCGGTTACCCGGCGCGAGAGCATGGCGGCGGTCCTGGAGATGGACATGGAGATCCGGGAGTACGAACTCCTGCGGATCACCATCGTGCAGGAGCGGGAGCGAGAGCACTTGGAGAACCTGGACCGTATCGTGGCGGCCGGCGAGGCCACCTACAAGGAACGCCTCGTGAAAGCCAACACCGCGCTTGAAGAAAAAGCTGCGAGGTACAGGGCGGAGATCAATAAGCAGGGTCAGGAAGAGGTCGCGCGGAAGGCCAAGGCCCTAGCCAACACCTACTCCACCAACTTGAAGAAGTGGGAGGAACGCTTCACGAAGAGGCGCGGCGAGCTCAACGCCAAAATCACCAAGCTCAAGCGGCAGCTCGCGGCATCGGAGGCGGAGTGTGGCAGAGCTCCATGCCATGACCCGCCATGAGCTGGAAGACCTCCAGGCTCAGGTGAGCGAGGTTAGTGACGAGGCGCAGCAGCCACACGACGAGGCAGCCCGGGGGCGCGGAGAGCAACTCCAACGCTCCAAAATGTTCTGCGAGCTCATGGGGCGCGCTCGCAGCGCCGTGGCCGCTTTCTCGGTTGAGGGAGTGGAGGATCCCCTGGAGACCGACGACGCCAGCTACCTGGCCTTCTTCACAAGGCTCGTGGAGCGGCTGGAGGCGAGCTCCGCCTGGTGGGACGAGATCCGTGACGCTGAGTGCCGTGACCTTCTGCGCCAGGCATCGACCCGCGTCTTCAGCAATCTGCTGCGCGTCGATGGCAGCTTCAACTTCGACCAGGTGCTATCTCCGGTCCCCGAGGAGCTCCAAGGAAAGCTTGCGAGGGCGGTGGAGGTCCATGTGGTGAGCCTGCTGGAGCGGTTCGCGCCTATCGGGTAAGGTTCCGGTGATGACGGCAATCCAGTTGTTGACGACGCCGATGGTGGCTCTGCTGCCTGAGGCCCTACGCCCACCCTCCTGTAACAGAGTAGATGCGGCCTTGAGGGGGCATGAAGACATTTGTACGGCACTTTTGTTGTCAAGTACTTAATGATTTACGCGTTTTCGTTTTCCTCTTGAGGCCTTTATTTCCCTTTTACATTGCCTTCGTGCCTTGTGTCGCTGGGACCCAGCCCCCGAGGCAAGCTACAGCCGTCGCTGGTATGCCCAGAGCATGTGCTCGGCAAGGCCAGAGGGTGTAGGGCTCTTAGGCCTGGTAGGAGACCCTGAGGCGTGATGCCCAGAGACCCCCCCCCCTTGATGCGCAGGCGGCTCGTGCCAAGGAAATCAGGATGCCACGAGAGAGAAAAGAGAGGGAAAAGACCCGAGGGGAGCTTTAGACTTAGCTCCTTCGAGGCGTGTAGCTTGGGGCGAGTCTTTCACAGGGGCAGCTCGTGAGGCTTGATCCCTCGTGAGGCTTTCCGCCCGTAGGGCCCCGCTCGCGAGGCCTCCCGGGGGGGGGGGGGGGGTGGGGCTCCTGAGGACTTCGATATCCTGCACCAGGGAAACTACCAAGTTTTCGCAAGTAATGCAGCAGGGCACGCTCGCTAGGTCGCCTGTGGGTGTTACGCGAGGAGACAAGAGCACCAAGGACCTGGTGAGGTGACGTGCACGGGAGCAGGCCCGCGAGCCAAAGCTCAGTCGCTTGGGTTTTTCAGTGCTGCTGGGACTGACCCGAGCATAGACACCGTGCCCAGCCCCCGCTCGTGTGACAGGCGTGGGTGAGATCGTGAGCGCGCGCCCCGCGGCTGCAAGCACACAGGGTTTTGGAGGAAATAAGCTTTACTAATGCATGAAGCAGGTTCATTACATAACAGAAAGATACATGCTACCGTGTTCGACACGGGTCAGCTTGAGGATGTGACGGCCGAGGGCCCCTCAAGTAGGCCGCCAGGGCGGAGCATGTTGCATCCACTAGCGCTGAGCATGGGGCTTTCACGAGAGTGGGAAGGAGCTCTCACGTGCCGGAGGCAGCGTGGGTAGAGAGAGCCCCAAAGCGTGCACATCTCCATGTCGCTCGTATCAGTGGGGCATGGATAGAACTTACGGTGATGGCCGGAGTTCCATGTGTTTGGTACCGGAACACCCGCCTCCATCACGAGTGGGGCCGCGGTGGGCCGGTGGGCGAGTGTTAACCACCTCCGTATTCCCTGCGATGTGGGACTCCAGGCTCATGTGCATCAGCCTCGCGAAGGTGGCTGCGGCACCCTCCAGGGCGAACGGCATACGCATGAGCCAGGGCGAGCCTGTGGCGATGCGCTGAGGAGGGAAGGGGCCTATGGGGCAAGCCTGGTTAAGGGCGATGAAGTCGACGCACATGCGCACGCAATCACGCGGCCTGGCGACGGGGGTGAGGCTGGCGATCCACTTGGGGTGGGGGGCTTCACGGGCGATTCCAGCATCCTGGGGCTTGTTGACTTCCTGCTTCTTGGGCGCTTGACGCTGTTCCTTCTGCTTGACGAGCCGCGCGCTCCGGCACGCGGCTGAGTGGTGCTCGATCACCTGCCTCGGTAGGTCGGGCTCGCCTGATGCTGTCCAAGCCAACGCATCAGGGCATGCCCGGAGGAAGGTGACGAGCGTGCCTTCCTATTTGGGAGAGGGCCTGCCGCTGACGGCGAGGGAGAGGCCTGCTTCGCCCCCATCCAGCGACGCCTTCTTGGACTCGACCCGCTCCTGAGAGAGCAGGGGCTTCTTCTTCACGGGCGTCTCCTCAGCCATCCCAGGCACGTCCTCATCGGCCGGGTATACAACGGCGGCAGTCTTGTAGGCGTGCTCGAGGGTTTGCTGCGCATCCTTCTCGTCACAGTGAACGGTGAGGGTACCGCTGTAGCCGGGCATTTTGAAGAGGCCGTAGGCGTGGTGGGTCGCGGCAATGAACTTGGTGAGCGCCAGGTAGCCCAAGATGGCATTGTAAGGCAGGCCGATGTGAGCCACATCGAAGATGATGAACTTCGTACGATAGTTCTTGCGGGTGCGGAAGGTGAAGGGAAGGCACACCTGCCCCAAGGGGACAGTGGAGCCGTCGGTGACTCCCGAGAAGGGCCTGGTGGGCATCAGGCGCTCGTAGGGCACTTGGAGCGTCTCGAAGGTCTTGATGGAGATCACGTTGAGGCTGGTGCCTCCGTCGATGAGGGTCTTGGTGACCGCGACGTTGTTGATGGTGGGGGTGCACAGCAGGGGGACGGCGCCCACGGCCTTTGTGGACTTGGGGTGGTCACTGGCGTCGAAGGCGATGGGGAACTCAGACCACTTGAGGCGGCCGGCGGACTCGAGCGCCGGGAGGGCCGCGTTCACCTCCCGAGAGAACTGCTTGAAGTAGCGGTTGGATCGAGGGGCCTGGGCCCCGCCGAGGATGCAGGCCACCCTACGAGGCTCTTGGTAGCCCCCAGCGTTGGCCTGAGAGTCAGCCTGCCGCGGCTGGTTCTGCCAGCCCTGACGGTTGTTGTCGCCAGCGCCGTTGTTGTGGTCGTCGCCCCAGCGGCCACCTCCGCTGCCACCGCCGCGGCCCTTGCCGCGTTCCGTGCGGCTGCCGTGGCGCTCCGTGCGGCCCTCGTGAAGCAGCTTGAGCTCGTGGCAGTCCTCTGTGCTCTGGGAGTTCATGTTGTGGTAGGCGCAGAAAGGACGGTCGTCCTTCTTGGTCTCGCCATGGTCGCGGCCGCGCTTGTAGTCCGCCTCCGCCACAAGCACGGCAAGGCCCTTATGCTTGGTGTCCATGCCCTTGGGTTTCGCCGCGTCAGCCTCAGTGTCGATGTCATTGTGGAGGAAAAGGCATCCCTCCTCAACCTTGGCGCAACGGTCGGCGAGGACGAACAATTCTGCCGCAGAGTCAAGCTCGTCCCTAACCAAGAGCTTCTCGCGCATCTTCACATCCATGACGCCATTGGTGAAGGCGGAGACGATCGCGGCGTCGGAGGCCTTCGGGATCTTGTGGCGCACCTGGCTGAAGCGCTGGATGAACTTGCGGAGGGGCTCACCAGGGCGCTGGCACATGTTCCGCAAGTCGTTGAGCATGAGGGAACGGTCGCTCGTGCCCTTGAAGCTGGCGACGAACTGCTTGCACAGGTCCTCCCACGAAGAGATGGACGCCTCGGGGAGGTTCATGAGCCATGAGCGCGCAACGTCCTTGAGGGCCATGGGAAACCAGTTCGCCATGACCCGGTCGTCCCCCCTCGTGGCCTGGATGCTGATGGTGTAGAGCAGGAGGAACTACGTGGGGTTGGCGCTGCCGTCGTAGCGTTGAGGGAGCTCTAGCTTGAACTTGTCGGGCCACACCACGCGACGAAGCTCGGGGACGAGGGCTAGGTAACCCCCGTTGGTGACGGCGATACCGTCGAGGGCCGCGCGGTTCTGGCGCCCCGCCATGGCAACGTCATGGAGGATGCGGTCCTGGCAGTCTCACACCTTTACAATGGCCACGCGCGCGTCCGGGGGAGCGCGGTGGACGATTTGGCAGCTGTCGCCGTCGCCGCCCGGCGTGAGCGAGCTGCGGGACGGCTCCGGGGTACGTGCTGCGGGGCGGCGCTCGGCCACGTCGCGGTCAGGAGGAGGCAGAGGAGGCGCGTCGTTCTCTGCCTGGTCGGCGCTGGATGGCAGAGCAGGCAAGGAGCGAGAGAGCGCCTGGCCATCGTGCGCGACGTCGACGAGCTCAGTGATGCGCCTGAGCCAGGCGTCATAGCCGTCCTCGGTGGGATGATAGGGCAGCAGCTCCTGCGCCATGAGCAGCGCGGCGTGCGGAGCGGGAGGATCGCATCGCACAAGTGAGGAGGTGGTGGCGGAGCGGCCGTCCGCCTGCTCGTTCACCGACGGGTGGGTGGAGGAGGCCATGCGCTCCCCAAAGGCTCGGTGGCAGTGCGAGGGCGCCGCCCAGGGGCACCGCGGGCAGCGGGTGCCGCACGGACCCTGGCGGCAGCTCGGCGCGTGGCGCGTTCCTGGCGAGCGGCGGCGGCGTCCATGTCGATGCTGGCGTCGAGGTCGAAGGCGCGACGACAGCAAGTCCCCCTACCTGGCGCACCAAATGTCAGAGTCTAGGATCTGCGTCCAAGAAACTTCTCCAAGAACTTAGGATTCGAACTCTAGGGGACTTTGCTTGGCAACCTATGACACGACGGCAACTACGGCGGGATCACGATGGGCACACTGGCTCTCACCGGACACGAAGGGGACGCGTGAGCTACCCAGGTTCGGGCCACCGTGTGGTGTAATACCCTACTCCTGCCTATGTTGGATTGCTCTGTAATGGAGAGCTTGTGGCTCGAGGTACACGAGATGAGGGGGAGAATGGCTCGATCCCCTTACATGGAGGCGGCCCTGTCCCTTTTGTAGTGCCTTGGTCCTCTTCCCCGAAAATATGAGCGGGAAAGGGTAGCCATAGGGTGGCAATTCAAAGGGGGACAGGAGCACAGGCTTATCCTGACTAAAGGCGGTCTCCGCCTAAGAAAGTAGCTCCTCGTGACGTCTCGGTGGGCTTGGCGATCACCTCCGTCCTGGCGCGCCGATCCGTCCTGATCTTCTATCACCAAAGAGGAAAACCTTTGGGACTTGCTTTTGGGGGAGGCAGATGCCACTGCTCCCTTATCACCAGAATGGAAGCTGGGCTCGGTCACGCCCCGCTGTCCTTATCCTGACAGCGGGGCGTCACCCATGTGCTGGGCACGGAGCCCCACGGCTGGCGCCGTACGATCTGCTTTGTGAGGAGGCCTCGCGAGGTGTGGCACCCCGGCTCAGAGAAACCGGAACACCCCGAATTCCAGCCCAGAGATCAAGTCTTCTGGAATATGGCATTGCTTGGCATAGAACAAATCAGCTCTTTATTACAAATAACACGGGTACAAGGGTCTGATTTTACAAAGGTTACAGGGGCACGGCGACACTTCGCCTGCTAAGGTAGTTCTATGCTAGCTGCGGAACATCTCATAGCGGAATAAATTCTAGTAGTGGAACAACGATGACGGTGATGAACTCCACTCCGTAGGGACTCTGGCTGGGACGCATCCTAGAGCGCAACCTCGGGATCCTCGACAAACAATCAATCACACCATCACCTGCAATCTGGCATGACACGCCAGGTGAGTACTTTGAATGTACTCGCAAGCTCACAGCAACCAAAGCAATCAAGACAAACAACAGCATGGCATTTACAGGTTAATTATCAATGATGAACTCGGTACTTCTAGAACAACATGAGCATGGCATGTACATATACTTCATGATATGAACATGATGATACTAGCACTAGCATGCAAGGGGGTCGACGTTTAAGGTCACATGGACCAACTTACTCTGCTCGGAGGTTATCTCATAACCACCATCGGTATCAATCTTTCTTACCGTCATGATCATCACACGATCACCTCATGATCAACCATCATCAAGAATACCATCGTGATCATCTTGTGACCACATAAAGATCAACCAACTTCTTTCCTCATCGAACCGTGGTTGTTATTATTCAGATTATTATTACTGTTGACCCATAGAGTGACCTACTACGAACTGTGTCCATGACTGAGGATGCGGCTATCGATAGATTATACACTCTGCAGAGGTTAGTACACTGTACCCACACCACGGAACTCATGGCCTCGTGCTCCCATTCGGGTGGACCAACGACATTCGGACAAAACCAATCTATTGCATGACACTCTCCTAACCACTCCGACAAACTCCCCTTTGGGCTATGTCCTGGGTGTCCCCGATGTCAACTCGTGACATCCTCCACCTTTGTGGCTGCCACCGTCGTGGCCAAACAAAAACATCGTCCCAAACGGGGACCTCGGTATACCATACAACTCGGGCACAAGGCTTATGTCCGCCTACCTAATCAGGGTAGCGCGCGCACATAACCTTCCCTAGTAGGAGGCACCGGCAAGAGGCATGACAATAGACCACAATAGGGCCCCCCATAAGGCAAGTGTGGCTGCACTGGTTAGCTCGATTCGGTGGCATCATGACTCAGCCAACAAATTTGTTCAAGTTCGATTAATGTCAGGTTCAACTTGAATGGTGATGAGCTGAGTCATAATAACCTAATGAAATAACAATGCATATGAGCATGATATCAGTGTAACCATGGATGGGCAACATAACCACTATTACAACATACATCAACAATGATAACTCATTTAGTCTACGGGATGCAGATGAGCATGGCATAAAGAGGATCGTGAACATCACAAGTATTTTCTTATCAATCCATAATGATTCATATGAGCATGTCATTATCACTAGTAGCTGAAATGATTACAAGAATAAATCATGATAAGAATAACATTAGCAACTAATCACTCCACTTACTAGATGAAAATGAACATGGCATAAGCATGGATTCACAAGCATATTCGAAATATGAACAAAATCATTAAATGAGCAAACAATTATTAAATATTCAAGTGGAAACCTTGGCTACTGCAATGCCATCATCCAAGTGGCTGTTGTGGCTTGCCTGGGGATGGAGGAACCACCGGGAAGAAGCGCGAGACACTCGCGGAAAAATTTGCCGGAAACGGTTCCCTCTCGGAGGGGGCTGAATAAGGGCAGGGGCAAAATGGTCATTTTAAAAATGGTTCAACATGGTGAAAATGATGCCAACAGAACGGGTCAACGAACTGAGATCATGGGCTTTGGAATCACCTGATTCGGAGTCACGGTTGCGGAGATACGGCCGTTCATTCGTTAGGCAGAAAATCAAAGAAAAATATTCATTTCTGCGCCTTCGCTGCAGGGAAAGCGTATTTACGGCTGAAGAAGAAACATAGTATGCTTTCTGTAAACGAAAGCGTATTCGGCCAACTACGCTTCCACTTATAAGAGCAGGCCCGGGGCTTCTCTGGATGACAGGTGGGGCCCGCCTCAGCTCCTTCTCTCTGTCCTCTGGTCGTCTCTTAGCTCACGACAGGAGAAAGAGAGGAGGCATGGCCGCGCGTGCGCCGGCGATCCCTGGCGGCACAGGCCATCTCCGGCCGAGGTCTGGCCACCGGCATGACCGGGGCGACGAGCCACGTCCATCCAGGTGTTACAGGGTCCTCGAGGAGAGCAGGAGTGAGCGCGCCCACGGCTATGGCAGATGGCGGTTTCGGGCGGCAATGGGCTCGCGTCCCTGGGTCACCAGAGGAGGATTAGGAGTGCTCCGGCGCTCCGCCTAGGCCTGGGAGCCTCTCTGGTGGTGGCTAGGAGGGGAGGGGAGGCTTGGGCAGCTCGAATATGAGGCGAGGCCGACGGCGGCCATGGCGGTAATGCGAGGGAGAGAGAGCTCCTTGAGCTCGTTTGACTGGTCGGGGAGGGCTAGAGGAGAGTGGGGAGGAGGATGGTGAGCACTGGAGGCCTCGGGGTGGCCTCTATATAGGCGGGCAAGCTTGTGGCCGTGGCGACGCATGCGCCGCGCTCTGGAGCTCGGGGACACGCGGAGAAGCAAGGGAGACTCATCTAGGTGGGGTTCACGCGGTGCGGAGAGAGCTCGGCGTGCTTGAGAAGGCTCGGGGCGGCGTGGCCGACCGGCCATGGTGGAGCAGACGCGGTCTGCTCCCGGACGCGGTCGCCGCGACGCGTCGGGCAAGCGAGAGGAGGGGGGAGAGGGGCCAGGGGGTTACGTGGGCGATGGAGAAGGGTGGACGACACCAGGGGACGAGCAGAGGCGGCTGGGGAGAAGAGGTCCAAAGCAAACAACGCCGAGAGCACGGCCAAGGTGTACAACCCACGCGGTCACTGCGTGGCCTGGCGCTCTGAGGGCAGACGGGACTGCAAAAAGGTGTCTACCGCGTAGTCCTTGCATCCTGGGACCCTGCTGAGGTGATAGCTCAAAGAAATCGACAGTGTGCTGATGGAAGTGATCGACTGAAGTTTGCTGTAGCAAACTTAGGCATGATATTGTGGTCAAATGGGATGGGATTAGGGTTAACCAGGATGTCACAGAGGTTTAGGGTAGGAAGGAGTACCCTCCTATGGATTTTGAAAATATTTGGACCAGGATTTAACATAATTGCTTCACAACTACATAATCTGGTCCAGAAACTATATCATGAAGCTACGCTCACCTGGTTGATTGGATTGGGCTGAAAATTGGTGGAGTATGATCATTTGGGCATATGAAGGCGCTGCAAAAATTTCATACCATTTGGATACACCAAAATGGTACTTGCTTCACAATACTTTCTACTGGACAGAAACTTGGGGGAATTTTGTGGAGAAAATGACTTGGCAAAATGATGTGAATTTTGACATTCTCAAATGATATTGAGATATTTGGGTCCTGGATTAATTTCAGATTTTATGAAGCAATATAAAATATAGTTGCTTCACAACCTGAAATTATGACCAGAAGCAAAGATTGGATGGTGTGCTCACATAGGCTGTTGGATGGAGATGAAATTTGGTGGAGAGTAACGATTTGATCATATGAATGATCTACCAAAATTTCAACTCATTTAGATTAGCCTAGCTAGTACTTCGTTCACAAAGCTTCTCTCTGGTCAGAAACTTTGGAAATTTGCTAAGGAAGATTTACTAGGCAAATGAAGCTTAATTTTGGCATGTGGCAATTATTTGGATGTGAAAGACTGCCCAAAAATTTTGAAGGCAATCAGTCAAAGATAAATAGCACTTCCTTCACAAAGTGCCATTCTGGACAGAATGGAAAATGAATATTCCTGAATTATTTTTGAACTAGGCAAGGAAGTGTTTTGGCATATTGGTGGAAGATATGATCGAAAGAATTTATGAGAATTTTGTGGGAATTTTAGGAAATACAGAAATATAGGTTGCTTCACCACCTAGAGCAGACAGGGTTATTCCTTTAATAGAAAAAGGAATATTCCCAAGAAATAAATATTGGAGTTGGACAAAGATGGAAATGGCATGGCCTTGAGATGGATTTGAGAATGACAAGCCAATTGGAAGTGGCAGGAGGGAAGATCTTCCCAGGTTTCAAGACCACAGAGCCACAGAAAAAGGAACTCCAAATGCAAATTCGAAGAAATCCAAAAGAAAAAGAAAGGGCCAAAAATCGGGGTGTTACAAACCTACCCCCCTTACAAAAATCTCGTCCTCGAGATTTGGTTGCTCAGGGAACAAGTATGAATATTATGACTTAAGGAGACCGTTTCCAACTCACGTATCCTTTTTCTTTATAAATTGTTCCCACAGAATTTCGTATGATCTGATTACCTTGCTTTGGGGTGGTTTTTTCACCGTATCCCACATTCTGACAGGTCTTCCTTCGTATGTTCATCCTTCCTGACTCCAATTTCTTTCATGGCTGCAGACTTAGCTGACATATTATCCTGACTAGAATATGTCATCTTTCCATAAGTTCGGGAGTGATTTCCAGCACCGATAGTATTTAATGGAGTTATGAACAAATTTCCTCGGTGGACGCGAAACATTTAATCCTTGCATCGGGTTACTCGAGTAGATGCATGTCCTCCGGGTTCAAAACAATACCGAGAATCATAACCGTTCTCTTGGCAGAATATGACTGCTTCAGGGATGTCTGAATCATCTTGGCTGACTCCACTGTCTTGGGTATCCATACCGTGTTGTTCGGGCAATGATTATCACACATGTATTGCCGGTCTTGCTCCTTCATTATTATTTTCTTTTTCTGAAACTGTTGCCGAAAGAACTTGGCCTTATATACCCTTAATTCTTTGTGTGACCATAGGTGTTGTCAGGTGCAATATTCCGGCAGGCATACCTTATCCAATGCTTACATGGCAAGTTCATCATCTCCCAAGCTTTAACTGTAGGGCAGTGATCATCCGAACCTTTGCATGAAATCGGCAAATAAATCAGTAGCCACCAGAACGGTCTTTACAACTCAGATCTGGGACATTACTGAAATAACTCAACCATGGCTCACGACGGCTGAAAAGCAGCTCAGAGCATGAGGCAGTGTTGATAAGAAGAATGTAGCAATTCCCTAAGACGGCCGAAAAACAGCTCAGAGCATAGGGTCACTGCTACAAAAAGAAACTCAACAGCGGCCCGAGACAGCCGAAAAGCAGCTCAAAACACGGGCCAGTTGTTGAAAAGAGAAATATAAAATCGGCATCCACTCCGGACGGCTGAAAGCAGCTCAGAACACAGGCGTGGTGCCGTTACCAGGAAAAGGTAAGCAAGGGTTCATCAGGATCATATACCAGGTTCACAGTTACTTGCATAAACCTCAGGGTTGTCGGCAATCATACAAGCTAGTGATGAGGGTTAACGATATCGCCTTGTTGGGCGTGAGGAAGCTGGCCTTGATATCCACTGTCAAGATTTGTTGTCGCAAAGTTGTCTTGCTTCTTAGCTTGTCAGTCATTGCATCACATTGAGGTGTATACTGGCTTTCTTCCTCTTACATAATTCATGTGGTTGTCGGATTCACCATGCTTGCATCATCGTTCGAGTGACTTGCATGACCTTGGCAGCATGTTCACAATATATATATGGAAACATGTGTAACTGAGCATTTGATACCCGAGGCAGACACTTGTGTCTTCACTGATTCTTGCTTCTGACAAACTGTTGCGGATCTGATTCTGTGGATGCACTGCCATATGTTGCCAACTCACTGTGTAATATCTTGTACCAATGACAATGGTTGTTGATAGTGCCGTACTAACGAAGACTGGATAGCTTGTGTTGGAAGCCATCGAGAGTAGCGTGCTGAGGAAGGCTGAATAGCTTATGCTCGAAGTTTTGCCGGGATAACATGCTGAAAAAGACTGGGTACCGTACCTGACGGTGTCCTGGACTAGGGGGTACTCACCACATCGTCTCCCGACCAGGTGGGTTGAACCGAGCACCCCCATGGCGGTTCACTCATGGGCCACTTCGGGCATCCCATGACGAATACAAGGAAGATTCCACAAGACTTGGCACCCAAGACGAGGAGTCTTCTAAATCCTAGGACTCCGGTGCATATATAAACCGAGGCCAGGGTAGTCAATAGAACAACTCATATTCATTAGAACAATCTCGTGGTAGATACATGTACCCTGTACTACACTGTGGCGCCCCGAGACCGATGCTCCAGATGCCTTCCATTTATTTTCCGTCGTTCCCGTGTGATTTGTTTGCTTGTTACATTTCATCATGTCATCATGTTCATTTCATCCGCATGTTTTCATAAAACTTGCATCCGTTCGTAGTTGCCGGCTTCTCCGCGTCCCTTCCGTTGTCCGTTTCGAGACCCGACACGCTCGCACGCGCCCGCGGCACCTCCGAATTATTATTTTATAAGTGGGATAAAAAATTTCTCGGAATGGGTTGAAAGTTGGCGTGCGGTCTTATCATGTTGTAGGTAGACCGCCTGCCAAATTTCGTTCCATTCGGAGGTCGTTTGATTCCCCAACGGATAACCTTGTGACACCCCGAGACCGATTCCTTCCATTGTTATTATTATATTGTTTGCCCGGTGTTATTTCTTTTGCATTGCATCATTTCATCATGCCATCATGTCATTAATTTTTGCAACCCAAATAAATAAATTGTATGGATCTTCGATCCATTTAAATCGAGGGAAGTTCACATGGTGATTTCTCTTTAAAACATATCCTCCTAATATTTTAGGGGGCTACTATAATAAATATTCCAACCCACTTGCAATTTAATTCCCATGCATCTCTACTTCAAGTTTGCTCTCCAAACTTTTCTCAAAATTCATTTTCCAATTACCGAGGCTCCTCCTCAAATCTCAACATTTTTGGACCTTCCAACACCCACTTCCTATTCAAACTCATTTGAATTTAATTCAAATGAGTTCGAATCCAAACTTCTCACACATGTTTGTTTCTATTTTCCTGGATCAAGCTCATTTTTGTGAGTCCATGAAAAATACCCCATGGCCAAATTCTATCCCTAACCCTTCCTTTCTTCTCCTTTTCTTCTTTGATATTTTCTGTGATTGGGAAATAGAAGAGAGAGTAGTAGTGCAGCAGCCCAGCCGCAGCCTCAATCCAGGCCGGCCTGGTAGGCACAGCCTCCCCCACCAGCACCTATAACCCTAGCCAGCCTCCCCGATCCCACTTCTCTCCTCGATCCCCATCTTCCCCTCGAGCGCCGCCAGGGGAGAGCCTGGGCTCGATCCCCATCTCCCTCTCGATCCTCCTCTCCCTCACCCCCGTTTCCCCACGCCACGCCTCCCATGGCCTCCCTGCCATGGCCGGCCACCGAGCGCCGCCGCCCTACTCCGCCCCTGCAGCCAAGCCTCCTCCTTCCTTCTGCCTCCTCGCGGCCTCAGGCAACCGTGCAAAGGAGCGCATGCCCGAGTTCCCTGCTTCCTCCCTCCATGGCGCCCGACCCCGCCACCTGACCATCCCCGGCCGGCAGCAACTCCGGCGATGCTTCGCTGCCACGCTGACGACCACCAACTCGCCGCTCCCCTCGCTGCTGCTTTCGGGCAACACCATCATCAGCGCCTTGCAGCACCACCATGGTCACGTTTTGCCTCCGCCTGCCTCCGCGCCTGAGCTGCTTGGCCCTGCTTCGCCTTGGCCACCGCGAGCACCAGATGCTCTGGAAAGCCCCGCTCCAACCGTCCTCTTCCGCACTCCTCGACAAGCAGGAAGTACCATAGCCAACCGGGCACCAAGTGCGTGTTCATCTGCATCCCCTCGGAAGCCCCTGCATGACCACCGGCCCTCTGCGTTGAACGACCGAGACGTCCCCGAACATCATCACTTTGTATCGCCAAGACCGGGAATGCCAAGTACCACTACCTTCAAGTACCTCTTCGCAAGACCAAGTTCCACTACTATTGTCCTGGACGTCTACGAAACATGTACCACTACCACCGCCGTGCATTTCGCCAAGTCCGACTACGCCGTGCATTTCGTCAAGTCCGACTACAACATGAACGACCACACGATGCCACGCCAAGTACCTCGACGCCCGATGCCTAGTACAACTACCGATGATAGTACCACTACTTCCACGGCGTCCATGACGACCCGTGAACTACACCGCACCGAACTCGAACCGCCGCGAATGAGCGCTTCAAAGGTATAACCGCCGAGACGATGACCCGTTGATGAATGCATTGTGTGTATGAGATGCACCCCATGTTTGCACCGGGTCTGAATTGTTTCGTGCCCGTTCCTCATTTCCATGCCACCGACACGTGGGAACCCGGTAACTGGGATCACCCCACCATCTCTTGCATGTTCCGCACATTCGCACACTTATTCCTTTGCACCGGTATCTTGAACGAGTTACCGGAACTGGAATGTTGCCGTGGCATCATTTCTGTTATCGCCGCCGTGGCACCCATTTCTTTCCGCCATGGCGACAAATGCTCCATGTCCTTTTACGCCATCATTTTTATAAAATTGCATCCAACTTAAATATGTCATCCTCATGCATGTTAACCACATTTAAATTGTTGTTTCCATTAAAATTGCTAAATGACATCCTAAAATGGTTTATTTCATAACTAAGCAACCGTACCTCCGAATTAAATGAACTTTATATGTAAATGGTCTAGAAAAATGTGTAGATTAACATGGTGCACTTTATTTTTCTGTTTAACAACTTTAAAAAAATGTGTTTTAGGCAGAACAGTACCAAATTCGAAAATTGCATATGGGGGTTTTCCGGAATTGTTATGTGTTGTCTCCGGCCTCATTTAAATTGCCTAGATAGGTAGTTTTATCATGCTTCACCTCTTGCCATGTTAACCAACATTTAATATTGATGAGTAGCATAAACGGGAGTGAACTAAATAAATGATGTGGAGTTTCGTCAATATGCAACTCGTTGCATATTGAGCTTCACTTAATGTGTAGTATTTGCTTGTTGCATTTTGCCAAGCCATGCCTCATTAAACCGGACATGCATCATACTTGGTTGTGCATCATGCCAAGATTATGCTTGTGTGTTTACCATGTTGTTTGTTTCTTTCCGGTTCTGCTTCTTCTCGATAGCGCCGGTTATGTTGCCAACTGTGAGGATTCGTTCGACTATGCATGTACGTCTTCTTCATGGATTCGGTCTTCTTCCTAGCGGGATTTCAGGCAAGATGATCATGACCTTGGATATCTTTACTATCTTTGCTTGCTAGTTGTCTCGTTGCTATCGCTATGTCGCGCTTCCTACCACATATATGTCAGCCTCCCATATGCCATGATATAGCCTCTAACCACCCTACCCAGCAAACCGTTGATTGGCTATGTTACCGCTTTGCTCAGCCCCTCTTATAGCGTTGCTAGTTGTAGGTGCAGTTTCAGGTTGTTCCTTGTTGGGACATGGATATCATGGGATATCACAATATCTCTTATTTAATTAATGCATCTATATACTTGGTAATGGGTGGAAGGCTCGGCCTTTTGCCTGGTGTTTTGTTCCACTCATGCCGCCCTAGTTTTCGTAATACCGGTGTTATGTTCCTTGATGAGCGCTTCTAACACATGTGGGGCATATGGGAACCCCCCTGTTCATTCGTTTTAGGATAAACTTCTCCAGCAAGGCCCAACTTTGGTGTTAACATTTGCCAACATAATAATACTGAATTGAATAATTAATTTTGCATAGGGCGTCATGAACCCGAGGATTCTTAATTCAACATAATACAGGTGGGCCAGTGCTGATGGTGCTGGTCCAAAACTAGAGCACTGTGCGGGGCCGCCCCTTGGCAACTTGGGGTATTTGGCACCTGTACGCGTGGCTTATCCGCCGTGTCCTTAGAACGAGATACGCGGCTCCTATTGGGATCGTCGACACGTCGGGAGGTCTTGCTGGTTTAGTTTTACCTTTTACAAAAGACTTGTCCACCGGAATTCCTTATCGTAAGCATCGTGTTATCATGGTGTGAGGATGTTCCTTCGGATGTGTGTGGTAATTTATAATGGACTACTTGGAGCACCCCTGCAGGGTTAAATCTTTCGCGAAGCCGTGCCTGCGGTTATGTGGCGACTTGGAAATTTATAACCTCCGGTTGTAGAGAACTTGACACTAAATCTAATTAAAATACACCAACCGTGTGCGTAACCGTGATCGTCTCTTCTTGTGAGGTTTGAACCAAGAAGTGAACACGGTGGGGTTATGTTTGACTCATAAGTAGGTGTTCAGGATCACTTCTTGATCATTATTAGTTTGCGACCGTTATGCGTAGTTTACTCTTCTTATTCTTGTACTCGTAAGTTAGACACCATATAATGCTTAGTGCTTGCTGCAACCTCACCACCTTACCCTTGCATACCCATTAAGCTTTGATAGTCTTGCTACCCATGGTTATGGGATTGCTGAGTCCTCGTGGCTCACAGATTACTACAACAACAGATGCAGGTACAGGTAATGCGATGATTTGGCGTGAGAGCGATGTGCGTTTGCTTTGGAGTTCTTCTTCTTCGTCGATCTTGGGATAGGTTCCTGGTCAGCAGCCTGGGCTAGCAGGGTGGATGTCATTCGTGTTTTTCATTTGTGTTTCATCCGTAGTCGGATTCTGCTCTTCTGTATGGTGTTTGCTAGGTATTGATGTATTCCTGTGATGACAGTATGTGTTTGTATGTATCCCCATCTATTATGTACATGGTACGATGTATTGATATCCACCTTGCAAGCGTCTTCGATACGCGCTTCTATCCCTGGTGGGGCCTCCGAGTCCCTCGAGGATAGGATCGCATATTGGGCGTGACAAGTTGGTATCAGAGCCTCGACCGACAATAGGAGCCCCCTTGATTGATCGAACTGTTGGCGAGTATAGAAGAAAAACTATTTTGAGTCAAGCTATATATCGTAGAGTAGGAATTCTTTTTACTCCTTATCCCCTTCGTCGCTCTGGTGAGGAATTGTGACGTAGGTGTTTTCATTCTACTACTCTTCTCACTCCAATTTTTTTAGGATCACGCGGGTATTTTGGAATCGTTATGATATCGTTGTGACGGGAGTTCTGTCTTGGTGCCTCCTGACCATATGGATTGGACCCGGGGAGTTGAGCTCCAAGGGGTTCTTGTCACATTCGCTATCGTTTCAGTTCCTGAATACCAGAGGACGCCGACATCGAAACGCTTCTATACTTTTTGTGGTGGCAAATAGTGCCGTGACTTTTCCCCAGTACTGGTGGAGATAGCGCGGATGATCCACTATGACTAGTATCGCTGTGCTTTTGAAGGTCTGAGGTAGACGGATTTGCGAAGTTTCTTGGTCGTGTGTGAAGGTTGCGGATTGGTTGCAGCTGATTAGGATATTATTGTTGTTGTGTGCTGAGTAGGTCCCCATATCCGAAACCTGATCTTATAACCAAGAAGTTTTGGGAGTTCTTAGGTGGGAATTCAAGTAGTTACCAAGGATATTTTTCCGACAGATGCATGATATGAGATTGGGGTTCGACGTCTAGTGGTCCGCCTGTTCACGGTTGTTTTTACAGCGGTGCTCGTTGCATCTTAAAGAACCCTTGTAGCTTGCTACGGTTCGGGGACGCTTCGTTGTCTAGTACACTACCTTGTAAGGATGGACACTATAAGATCGAGCCCGTGTGGGCCCCACCACGAAAATTTTGGATGAAATCTCTATCATATGTTTGTTCCGGCTTATTCTGCAAGCCACATCCTTTGTTTTGTTTTGAGTTGTGGTATTCGAGTTGCTTCGAAGTCAAGTGTTGATCCCATCCCTTTCCTAAGTGGTGTTCTCATATTTCTATGGGAGTGCTAATCCTTTTGATCATCGAGATTGTCATGACAATTCTTTTGCAACCGGCGTGCTTCTCTTCAAGTTAATCCGACCCTTTCAACATTGCACGATCAATTCTCAGTTTTCTCAACGGAGTACATTTCATCCATCTAAGTTGTCTTTATTTTCCCCACCCTCCCACCCTTTTTCTTTGCAGAGTCAAAATTCTCAAATCAAATATCCATTTTATTCGTGAGAAGTCTCTTCATTCCTTTCCTCCAATGTTTTTAGCCAGTGATTTCTCGTGAAGATGCTGAGGAGCTACAAGTTCGTCATTCTTCGTTGTTGTTTCTTCTCCGGTGGATGTAATTCAAGCTCTCGTTGTTGATCATATCCTTTTCTTTTGTTCACATGTTTTCTCATGTTGGAAATTCTTACCCAAGCCTCTCTTGTTTATTCACCTCTCTCTATTCATATCCGGAGTGCAGAAATTATCTCAGACGATTCATCTTTCCATTTAAGATCCGTCCGTTCTCCTTCAAGGTTGTCATTTCATTTAAGCCATTTCAATCAACCGATGCAATCCCTCTTTCAAGCAATCGTTTTCAACGGTGTTTCTTTTGAGTGGGCCCATAACCCAGAGATCTTTCCCAAGTTTGACGTAAGAATGGATTCCATCTGTCAATTACCCTCTCCAAGATCGCTTTCAAATTATTTTCATCTATGCCTCACCCTTAATATTCTTCATTGTTCCGGAGTGTCTCAACAATTCATGGTGATTCTCATCGTAATTCTCAGCATTTGAAGACCGAAGGAGAGATTCTTTTAAATCTTGTTCGTTCTCTTGAAGATTCCTGGTGCAAGCTTGTTGCCATCCTCACAATTGTTTCGATCGTGACAAATTCTTTCCATACCCATCCGTACTATTTCAGGAGTTGTTTTCGTTTTGATTCTTCGATGGCCATCATTTCAGAAGATTTATTCGTTCTCAGTTTTCAGCTTTCGTTCTTCGATTATTCCAAAAATTGATGTTTCTTCGTTCGTCTCCTAATTCTTCTAGTGCACTGTTCAGGTATCCTCTAGTCAACTCGTGATCTCTTCGTTCTCTTGTATCTAAATTCCCTCAAGTATCTTCATTCGTCTTCTAATTCTTCACGGCGATCCGTTCTCTTTTCTTCTTTCGTTTTCAATTCTTACGGCGGTTCTTTCAAGATTCTTCTTCCGTTGTTATCGTATCCATTCATTCGTTCTTTTCCAAATCCTACTAGCGGTTCATTGAAGACATTTCCAAATTTGCGCTATATCTCTCTTCATTGTTTTCAAGAAGAATAAGTGGCATGCCAAATCCGTTGCTTGTCATCATTTTAAGTTGATGAAGGCTATGCATGACATAATTCTTACTCTTATTTCATCGAGGTGATTTAATTCTTTCTTCTGGAGTTCGTTTGTGACACCAAATTCTCGGTTCCAATTTGTTCATCTTTCTTGTCCGGAGTTCCAAGTAGTATCGGTTATCTCATTTCGAAGCTTCATTTCTTTGTTATCAAGGTGTTCCAAGTAAATCATTGCAAGGCTTCACCTTGTTCTTTTCAACTTTTCTTTCATTTCGATCATCTGGCTATCTATCTGGAGTCCTTCGAGAGGTTCTTCATGGTGGTTCGTTAAGGATTTAATTCATTCTCAAAGTATTCTTCAAAATTCTTTCTCCCTTGCATTATATCAAGTCTTGATTCTCTCTCGAAGTCAAGATTTGCCAAGCTATACTCCTAAAGATACATGGTGTTTAACACATGTTTTGTTTTAGGAGCTCAAGCATTCTTCATCTTGCATTCCGAAGTGCAATCCTTTCTACCTTGTCTTTTGAGGTGGTGCTATGTCGTTTTTGACAATTTCCCTTCGTGGTTTATGATTCACAAGTTGTCAGGAATGAGATATGTTAAACCCATCATTTTCTCTTTGCCCAGGAGAACTTTTCAACCCATCAATCTCTTCGTTGGAATTATCTTGGTATAGATTTCACCTAAAGCCTTCCCTAAGGAATGTTGCTATTGTGGTGCTTATCAATGATCCGAGTTTCTCCTTCTCTTCTCGATGAAAGAGCTTTTCATATCTTCAAGATCTCAAGCAATCAATTGTTTCCGTTAGTTGCAGAATTTCACCTCAAATGTTGAGATGTTTTCCATAAACCCACAACAAGTTTATTCTTTTCGTTGTTGATTTTCCAACACCTCCGTTCATTATTTTGTTGTAAGGATGCTTTTCAAATTCAATTGTGGGAGAAGTTGTCATTTTCTTCTCCGATCTAGCTTCTATTCTTTCATTCCGGAGGCATTGTGGTGTTTCTCTCTTCGACCCATTGTATCGTTTGGCCAAGATCATGTTCTTTCCGTGCTTATCCATTTTACCGGAGTGTTGTTGCTCTCGTTTCAAGTTCTTTTCATCTTATCAAGCTTTGCTTCCCTTTTCTACCGGAGTGCTATACGAAATCTTTCGTTCTTCTTCCTTATCTATCTCGTTTTAACCGGAGTGGTTTCAAGGTCTATCTTGTCCCTTGAGCTCTTGATGCTTTCGTTCGTATTCCTTGTTCCTCTGGTCTAACGGAGTATTTTCAATTTCGTTCATCTCCGTCGTCTCATCTCTTCCAAGTTTTTCAACCTTCCAAGACTCTTTGGTTTCGCTCGTTTGTCATAGAAGCAACTGTGTTTTACCTCTTCCTCTTCTCATTCCTAAGATCTCAGGGCGAGATCTCTTGTAAGTGGGGGAGTGTTGTGACACCCCGAGACCGATTCCTTCCATTGTTATTATTATATTGTTTGCCCGGTGTTATTTCTTTTGCGTTGCATCATTTCATCATGCCATCATGTCATTAATGTTTGCAACTCAAATAAATAAATTGTATGGATCTTCGATCCATTTAAATCGAGGGAAATTCACATGGTGATTTCTCTTTAAAACATATCCTCCTAATATTTTAGGGAGCTACTATAATAAATATTCCAACCCACTTGCAATTTAATTCCCATGCATCTCTACTTCAAGTTTGCTCTCCAAACTTTTCTCAAAATTGATTTTCCAATTACCGAGACTCCTCCTAAAATCTCAACATTTTTGGACCTTCCAACACCCACTTCCTATTCAAACTCATTTGAATTTAATTCAAATGAGTTCGAATCCAAAGTTCTCACACATGTTCATTTCTATTTTCCTGGATCAAGCTCATTTTTGTGAGTCCATGAAAAATACCCCATGGCCAAATTCTATCCCTAACCCTTCCTCTCTTCTCCTTTTCTTCTTTGATATTTTCTGTAATTGGGAAATAGAAGAGAGAGGAGTAGTGCAGCAGCCCAGCCGTAGCCTCAATCCAGGCCGGCCTGCTAGGCGCAGCCGCCCCCACCAGCACCTATAACCCTAGCCAGCCTCCCCGATCCCACTTCTCTCCTCGATCCCCATCTTCCCCTCGAGCGCCGCCAGGGGAGAGCCTGGGCTCGATCCCCATCTCCCTCTCGATCCTCCTCTCCCTCACCCCCGTTTCCCCACGCCACGCCTCCCATGGCCTACCTGCCCTGGCCGGCCACCGAGCGCCGCCGCCCTGCTCCGCCCCCGCAGCCAAGCCTCCTCCTTCCTTCTGCCTTCTCGCGGCCTCCGGCAACCGAGAAGAGGAGCGCATGCCCGAGTTCCCTGCTTCCTCCCTCCATGGCGACCGACCCCGCCACCTGACCATCCCCGGCCGGCAGCAACTCCGGCGATGCTTCGCTGCCACGCCGGCAACCACCAGCTCGCTGCTCCCCTCGTTGCTACTTTCAGGCACCACCATCATCAGCGCCCTGTAGCACCACCATGGCCACGTTTTGCCTCCGCCTGCCTCCGCGCCTGAGCTGCTCGGCCCTGCTTCGCCTTGGCCACCGCGAGCACCAGATGCTCTGGAAAGCCCCGCTCCAACCGGCCTCTTCCGCACTCCTTGACAAGCAGGAAGTACCATAGCCAGCCGGGCACCAAGTGCGTGTTCATGTGCATCTCCTCGGAAGCCACTGCATGACCACCGGCCCTTTGCGTTGAACGACCGAGACGCCCCCGAACATCATCACTTTGTATCGCCAAGACCGGGAACGCCAAGTACCACTACCGTCAAGTACCTCTTCGCAAGACCAAGTTCCACTACTGTTGTCCTGGACGTCTACGAAACATGTACCACTACCACCGCCGTGCATTTCGCCAAGTCCGACTACGCCGTGCATTTCGTCAAGTCCGACTACAACATGAACGACCACACGATGCCACGCCAAGTACCTCGACGCCCGACGCCTAGTACAACTACCGACGATAGTACCACTACTTCCACGGCGTCCATGACGACCCGTGAACTACACCGCACTGAACTCGAACCGCCTCGAATGAGCGCTTCAAAGGTATAACCGCCGAGACGATGACCCGTGGACGAATGCATTGTGTGTATGAGATGCACCCCATGTTTGCACCGGGTCCGAATTGTTTCGTGCCCGTTCCTCGTTTCCATGCCACCGACACGTGGGAACCCGGTAACCGGGATCACCCCACCATCTCTTGCATGTTCCGCACATTCGCACACTTATTCCTTTGCACCGGTATCTTGAACGAGTTACCGGAACTGGAATGTTGCCGTGGCATCATTTCTGTTATCGCCGCCGTGGCACCCATTTCTTTTCGCCATGGCGACAAATGCTCCATGTCCTTTTACGCCACCATTTTTATAAAATTGCATCCAACTTAAATATGTCATCCTCATGCATGTTAACCACATTTAAATTGTTGTTTGCATTAAAATTGCTAAATGACATGCTAAAATGGTTTATTTCATAACTAAGCAACCGTACCTCCGAATTAAATGAACTTTATATGTAAATGGTCTAGAAAAATGTGTAGATTAACATGGTGCACTTTATTTTGCTGTTTAACAACTTTAAAAAAATGTGTTTTAGGCAGAACAGTACCAAATTCGAAAATTGCATATGGGGGTTTTACGGAATTGTTATGTGTTGTTTCCGGCCTCATTTAAATTGCCTAGATAGGTAGTTTTATCATGCTTCACCTCTTGCCATGTTAACCAACATTTAATATTGATGAGTAGCATAAACGGGAGTGAACTAAATAATTGTTGTGGAGTTTCATCAATATGCAACTCGTTGCATATTGAGCTTCACTTAATGTGTAGTATTTGCTTGTTGCATTTTGCCATACCATGCCTCATTAAACCGGACATGCATCATACTTGGCTGTGCATCATGCCATGATTATGCTTGTGTGTTTACCATGTTTTTTGTTTCTTTCCGGTTGTGCTTCTTCTCGATAGCCCCGGTTATGTTGCCAAGTGTGAGGATTCATTCGACTATGCGTGTACGTCTTCTTCATGGATTCGGTCTTCTTCCTAGCGGGATTTCTGGCAAGATGATCATGACCTTGGATATCTTTACTATCTTTGCTTGCTAGTTGTCTCGTTGCTATCACTATGTCACGCTTCCTAACACATATATGTCAGCCTCCCATAAGCCATGATACAGCCTCTAACCA
The DNA here is from genome assembly GCA_039707655.1 of Elymus sibiricus. Lineage (NCBI taxonomy): Eukaryota > Viridiplantae > Streptophyta > Magnoliopsida > Poales > Poaceae > Elymus > Elymus sibiricus. Next base: position 215,232,257 of record CM077670.1, read on the forward strand.
CCCTACCCAGCAAACCGTTGATTGGCTATGTTACCGCTTTGCTCAGCCCCTCTTATAGCGTTGCTAGTTGCAGGTGCAGTTTCAGGTTGTTCCATGTTGGGACATGGATATCATGGGATATCACAATATCTCTTATTTAATTAATGCATCTATATACTTGGTAATGGGGGGAAGGCTTGGCCTTTTGCCTGGTGTTTTGTTCCACTCATTCCGCCCTAGTTTCCGTAATACCGGTGTTATGTTCCTTGATGAGCGCTTCTAACACATGTGGGGCATATGGGAACCCCCCTGTTCATTCGTTTTAGGATAAACTTCTCCAGCAAGGCCCAACTTTGGTGTTAACATTTGCGAACATAATAATACTGAATTGAATAATTAATTTTGCATAGGGCGTCATGAACCCGAGGATTCCTAATTCAACATAATACAGGTGGGCCAGTGCTGATGGTGCTGGTCCAAACTAGAGCACTGTGCGGGGCCGTCCCTTGGCAACTTGGGGTATTTGGCACCTGTACGCGTAGCTTATCCGCCGTGTCCTGAGAACGAGATACGCGCCTCCTATCGGGATCGTCGACACGTCGGGAGGTCTTGCTGGTTTAGTTTTATCTTTTATGAATGACTTGTCCACCGGAATTCCTTATCGTAAGCATCGTGTTATCATGGTGTGAGGATGTTCCATCGGATGCATGTGGTAATTTATAATGGACTACTTGGAGCACCCCTGCAGGGTTAAATCTTTCGCGAAGCCATGCCCGCGGTTATGTGGCGACTTGGAAATTTATAACCTCCGGTTGTAGAGAACTTCACACTAAATCTAATTAAAATACACCAACCGTGATCGTCTCTTCTTGTGAGGTTTGAACCAAGAAGTGAACACGGTGGGGTTATGTTTGACTCGTAACTAGGTGTTCAGGATCACTTCTTGATCATTATTAGTTTGCGACCGTTATGCGTAGTTTACTCTTCTTATTCTTGTACTCGTAAGTTAGCCACCATATAATGCTTAGTGCTTGCTGCAACCTCACCACCTTACCCTTCCATACCCATTAAACTTTGACAGTCTTGCTACCCATGGTTATGGGATTGCTGAGTCCTCATGGCTCACAGATTACTACAACAACAGATGCAGGTACAGGTAATGCGATGATTTGGCGTGAGAGCGATGCGCGTTTGCTTTGGAGTTCTTCTTCTTCGTCGATCTTGGGATAGGTTCCTCGTCGGCAGCCTGGGCTAGCAGGGTGAATATCGTTCGTGTTTTTCATTTGTGTTTCATCCATAGTCGGATTCTGCTCTTCTGTACGGTGTTTGCTAGGTATTGATGTATTCCTGTGATGACTGTATGTGTTTGTATGTATCCCCATCTATTATGTACATGGTACGATGTACTGATATCCACCTTGCAAGCGTCTTCGATATGCGCTTCTATCCCTGGTGGGGCCTCCAAGTCCCTCGAGGATAGGATCGCATATTGGGCGGGACAAACCTATAGCGGCAATATAGCCGGTCAAACGTCGGACGTTTTTGGTGTTCCGAAAACCGTGCCGGGCTGCCATCTTCCCTCTCTTCTCAGCTCCTAGCCCATCTACACAGCCATTGCAGCCCACCTATCCTACCCCTCCGACCGGAGCCATCGGATCGCGATCGGAGGGCTCCGAAACCCCCCAAACCATCTAACCCTAGCCTACCTGCTATAAAAGGCAGGGCAAGCCCTTCAGATTTGGAAAACCTAGCCCTCTCCCTCGTTTTCCGCGCCGCCCCAACCACCAGCCGCCACCTCGCCCGCAGCCTCCCACCTCCAGCCGCGCTGGCCCGCCGTGGCCCAGATCCGGCCCACCAAAGCCCGTACGCCGCCGCTCCGCGGTCCTCCTTCGATCTGGATCGGGGGAGCCCCGAGCTCCTCCCGTCCGACCGCGCCAGCCAGACCTCCTCCACCCCGACCCTCGCCTAAGACGCACGTCGGCGACCCCAGGACCGCCGCCCTCTTCTCCCCGTCTCTCCCTTCCTCCCCGTGCTTCTGTCTCTCTCACACATAGTACCCTCTCTCTCTTCTCTGTACCAGGAGCCAGGAACCCTGCCATGGACGCCAAGCTCCGTCGCCGTCGATCTGCTCCGTCCGGCGAGCTCCGAGCAGCGCCACCCGCCGGATCCGGCCGACCCACATCCATCCCTGGCCTCCACCACCCGGATCCGTGCCTCCCCTGCCGCCGGCCTTCGCATCTGGTGCCGCCGTTGTGCCCTGCTTCCTGTGCATCGGTCTCTGCTCGAGGAGACGACGAGCGCGCCCGCGTTGACCTCTTCGCCGTCCCATGCCGTCTCCGCGCCGCCCCGCGTCGCCGGCAGCCGTCCCCGCCGCCAAGTCCCGCTGCTTCCGCCTCCTGCCTCAGCCTCGAGCTCGAGGAGCACGAGCGCCGCAGCGCCAGCCGGCCTCCTCTGCCCGCATCCCCGCCAGATGGCCCCGCATCGAACCCGGTTCGACCGGTTCACCGGTTCGGTGGGTTCAGCTGACCCGCTGCGAACCCGCCAGCTCCAGGCCCGATGTGAGCACTACCGCTATCCCTCACCGTGAGCAATTCTTTCTATCTTGCGCTCACTAGATTCGGCCCAGTTCATATTTTTTCCTCTCTGCGAATTTAACCATTTATCCAGTAAACTGCCGAGTTTCAGAAAAAACCCCAAAACTTCAAGCATATCATAACTCACCAACCGTGCATCACATTTAAACACTTTATATATGTAAAATGCTTAGAATTTCATGTAGTTTCACAATATCCAACTTTCATCCATGATAAAAATTGCTTAACTTGCTGTTTGCATTAATTTGCATAAATAACAAGTTAAAATGGTTTATTTCATAACTAAATAACTGTAGCTCCGAATTAAATAAACTTTATATGCAAATGGGGTGGAAAAATGTATAGATTAACATGGTGCATTTACTTTGCTTGTTTAACAACTTTAAAATGGTATATAGATCAGAACAGTACCAAATTCGAAATTTGCATATGGGGATTTTCCGGAATTGTTGTTTGTTGTTTCCGACCTCATTTAAATTGCCTAGATAGATAGTTTAATTATGTTTCACCTCTTGCCATGTTAACCAACTTTTAATATTGATGAGTAGCATAAACGGGAGTGAACTAAATAATTGTTGTGGAGTTTCATCAATATGCAACTCGTTGCATATTGAGCTTCACTTAATGTGTAGTATTTGGTTGTTGCATCTTGCCATGCCATGCCTCATTAAACCGGACATGCATCATACTTGATTGTGCACATGCCATGTTTAAGCTTGTGTGTTTACCATGTTGTTTGTTTCTTTCCGGTTGTGCTTCTTCTCGATAGTTCCGGTTTCGTTGCGATTGTGAGGATTCGTTCGACTTCGTTGGTTCGTCTTCTTCATGGACACGATCTTCTTCCGAGCGGGATTTCAGGCAAGATGATCATGACCTTGGATATCTCTACTATCTTTGCTTGCTAGTTGTCTCGTTGCTATCGTTATGTCGCGCATCCTATCACATGTATGTCAGCCTCCCATATGCCATGATACAACCTCTAACCACCCTTACCCAGCAAACCGTTGTTTGGCTATGTTACCGCTTTGCTCAGCCCTTTCTTATAGCGTTGCTAGTTGCAGGTGCAGTTGCAGGTTGTTCCATGTTGGGACATGGATATCTTGGGATATCACAATATCTATTATTTAATTAATGCATCTATATACTTGGTGTTGGGTGGAAGGCTCGGCCTTTTGCCTAGTGTTTTGTTCCACTCATGCCGCCCTAGTTCCCGTAATACCGGTGTTATGATCCTTGATTAGCGTTCCTAACATGCTCAGGGGTATGGGACCCTCTTGATAGTTCGCTTTGAATAACCGCTTCCAGCAAGGCCCAACTTTGGTTTTAACATTTGTCAACATAATAATACTGAATCAACCTCACCATACAATGCTTAGTGCTTGATGCAACCTCACCACTTTACCCCTTCCATACCCATTAAGCTTTGCTAGTCTTGATACCCATGGTTATGGGATTGCTGAGTCCTCGTGGCTCACAGATTACTAAAACAACAGATGCAGGTACAGGTAATGCGATGATCTGACGTGAGAGCGATGCGCGTTTACTTTTGGAGTTCTTCTTCGTCGCCGATCTTGGGATAGGTTCCGGGTCGGCAGCCTGGGCTAGCAGGGTGGATGTCGATCGTGTTTTTCGTCTGTCTTTCATCCGTAGTCGGATTCTGCTCTTCTGTATGATGTTTGCTATGTATTGATGTATTCCTGTGATGACTGTATGTATTTGTATGTATCCCCATCCATTATGTACATAGTACGATGTAATGATATCCACCTTGCAAGCGTCTTCGATGTGCGCTTCTATCCCTGGTGGGGCCTCCGAATCCCTCGAGGATAGGATCGCATATTGGGCGTGACAAGTTGGTATCAGAGCCTCGACCGACCATAGGAGCCCCTTGATTGATCGAACCGTTGGCGAGTATAGAAGGAAAACTACTTTGAGTCTAGCTATATATCGGAGAGTAGGAACTCTTTTTACTCCTTATCCCCTTCGTCGCTCTGGTGAGGAATTGTGACGTAGGTGTTTTGATTCTACTACTCTTCTCACTCAATTTTTTTTAGGGTCATGCGAATTCTGTCTTGGTGCCTCCTGACCGTATGGATTATACCCGAGGAGTTGAGCTCCAAGGGGTTGTTGTCACATTCGCTATCATTTCAGTTCCTGAATACCAGAGGACGCCGACATCGAAACGCTTCTATACTTTTTGTGGTGGCAAATAGTGCCGTGACTTTTCCCCAGTACTGGAGGAGATAGCTCAGATGATCCACCGTGACTAGTATCGTTGTATTTTCGAAGGTCTGAGGTAGACAAATTTGCGGAGTTTCTCGGTTGTGTGTTAAGGGTTGCGGATGCAGTTGCAGCTGATTAGGTTGTTGATTGCTGAGTAGGTTCCTGGACCCGCAACCTGATCGCATAACCAAGAAGTTTCGGGAGTTCTTAGGTGGGAATTCAAGTAGTTACCTAGGATATCTTTCCAACAAATGCATGATATGAGATTGGGGTTCGACGTCTAGTGGTCCTCCTGTCTACGGTCATTTTTAAAGTGGTCTCGTGGTGTCTTAAAGAACCCTTCTAGCCTTGCTATGGATCGGGGATGCTTTGTATGTCAAGGGCAGCAATGTACTTGATGGTCGCTGTACGATCGAGCCCGTGTGGGCCCCACCACAAAAATTTCGGACGAAATCTCTATCATATGTTTGTTCCAGCTTATTCTGCAAGCCACATCCTTTGTTTCGTTTTGAGTTGTGGTATTCGAGTTGCTTCAAAGTCAAGTGTTGATCCCATTCCGTTCCTAAGTGGTGTTCTCATATTTCTATGGGAGTGCTAATCCTTTTGATCATCGAGATTGTCATGACAATTCTTTTGCAACCGGCATGCTTCTCTTCAAGTTAATCCGACCCTCCCAACATTGCATGATCAATTCTCAGTTTTCTCAACGGAGTTCATTTCATCCATCTAAGTTGTCTTTATTTTCCCCACCCTCCCACCCTTTTCTTTGCGGAGTCAAAAATTCTCAAATCAAGTATCCATTTTATTCGTGAGAAGTCTTTCTATTCTTTTCCTTCAATGTTCTTAACCGGTGATTCTCATGGAGATACTCAGGAGCTACAAGTTCATCATTCTTCGTTCTCATTTCTTCTCTGGTGGATGTAATTCAAGCTTCGGTGTTGATCATTTCCCTTTCTTTGATTCAAATATTTTCCCATGTTGGAAATTCTTACCCAAGCCTCTCCTGTTTATTCACCTCTCTCTATTCATATCCGGTGTGTAGAAGATATCTCAGAAGATTCATCTTTCCATTCAGGATCCGTTCGACATATTTCGAGGTTGTTATTTCTCTCAAGCCATTTAATTTAACCAGGGCAATTCCTATCTCAAGTAGTTGTTCCAACGGTGTTTCTTTTGAGTGGGCCCTAACCCACATGCCTTTTCCCAGGATCTTACCTGACTCTCCTAATTTTTCCCGGAGTTATTCTCAAATTCTTTCAAAGTTTGACGTAAGAATGGTATCCATCAGTCAATTGTCTTCTCCAAGATCTCTTTCAAATTCTTGTCATCTTTGGCTAAACCTTAATATTCTTCATTGTTCCGGAGTGTCTCAATAATTTTGGTGGTTCTCATCGTAATTCTCAGCATTTGAAGACCGAAGAAGAGATTCTCTTAAATCCATATCCGTTCTCTTAAAGATTCATTGTGCAAGCTTCATGCCATCCTCACAATTGCTTCGATCATCAGAATTTCTTTTCGTAACCATCCGAAGATTTTTAGGAGTTGTTTTCGTTTTGATTCTCCGAAGGCCATTGTTTCAGAATAATTCTTCATTCTCGACATTCTTCTCTCATTCTCAAATTCTTCCGTTGCATCGTTCAAGTATTCTTTAGTCAGTTCGCGATCGCTTCATTATCTTGTATCTAAATTCCCTCAAGTATCTTCGTTCGTTTTCTAATTCTTCCCGGTGACTCCTTCTCTTTTCTTCGTTCATTTTCATTTCTTACGGTGGTTCGTTCAAGATTCCTATTCCTTTGTTACCGTATCAATTCATTTGTTCTTTCCAAAATCCTACAGGTGTTTCCTCGAAGATTTCGTCAAGTTGGCGCTATATCTCTATTAAATCTTTTTCAAGAACAATAAGTAGTATGCAAATCCATTGCTTTTCATCAATTTATTTTGATGAAGGATAGACATATCATAATTCTTATTCTTGTTTCATGGAGGAGATTTAATTCCTTCTTCTGGAGTTTCTTTATGATGAATAAATTCTTGATTCAAAGTTGCTCGTCTTTCTTTTCCGGAGTTCAAAGTTTTTCTCATTATCTCGTCATGAAGCTCCATCTAAATCATTGCAAGGCTTCAAATCTTAATCTTTTCAACCTTCACTTCTTTTTTAGCATCCTTTCATTTCTGGAGTTCTTCGAGAGTTTCTTCATGGTGGTTCATCAAGAATGTAATTCATTCTCGAAGTGTTCTTCAAGATTCTTGTTGAAGCTCAAGTATTCTTCGTCTTGCATTTCAAAGTGCAAATCATTTCTACCTTGTCTTTTGACGTGGTGTTATGTATTTCTTGACAATGTCCCTTCGTGTTTCATGATTCACAAGTTGTCAGGAATGAGATATTTTAAAACCATCGTTTTCTCTTCGTTCATGAGTTCTTTCAACCCAACAATTTCTTTCTTGGAGGTATCTTGGGTTAGATTTCACCTAAAGCCTTCCCTAAGGAATGTTGCTATTGTGGTGCTCATCAATGATCCAAGTTTCTCCTTCTCTTCTCGGTGAAAGAAGTTTTTCATCTCTTCGAGATCTCAAGCAATCAATTCTTTCCATTAGTGGCAGGTTTTCACCTCAAATGTTGAGATGTTTTCCATAAGCCCACAACAAGCTTATTCTTTTTGTTGTTGATTTTCCAACAACTCCGTTCATTCTTTCGTTGTAAGGATGCTTTTCAAATTCAATGGTGAGAGAAGTTGTCATTTTCTTCTCTGTTCTTTTCTTTCCAACGACCTAGCTTCTATTCTTTCATTCCGGAGGCATTGTGGTGTTGCTCTCTTCGACCCATTATCTGGTTCGCCAAGATAATATTCTTTCCTTGCTTATCCATTTTACCGGAGTTTTATGTCATCTTTTCAAATCTTTTCATCTTATCAAGCTTTGCTTCTCTTTTAAACCGGAGTGCTGTCCGAATTCTTTCTTGCCCTTGTGCCATTCTTCATCTTTTTGCAACCTCCAAGGCTCATTGGTTTCGCTCTTTTGTCAAGAAGCAACTTTGTTTTACCTCTTCCTCTTCATCTTCCGGCTGCTTCCTAAGATCTCGGGTCGAGATCTTCTATTAGTGGGGGAGAGTTGTGGCGCCCCGAGACCGATGCTCCAGATGCCTTCCATTTATTTTCTGTCGTTCCCGTGTGATTCATTTGCTTGTTGCATTTCATCATGTCATCATGTGCATTTCATCCGCATGTTTTCATAAAACTTGCATCCGTTCGTAGTTGCCGGCTTCTCCGCGTCCCTTCCGTTGTCCGTTTCGAGACCCGACACCCTCGCACGCGCCTGCGGCACCTCCGAATTATTATTTTATAAGTGGGATAAAAATGTTCTCGGAATGGGTTGAAAGTTGGCGTGCGGTCTTATCATGTTGTAGGTAGGCCGCCTGCCATATTTCGTTCCATTCAGAGGTCGTTTGATGCCCCAACGGATAACCTATAGCGGCACTATAGTCGGTCAAACGTCGGACGTTTTCGGTGTTCCAAAAACCGTGCCGGGCTGCCATCTTCCCTCTCTTCTCAGCTCCTAGCCCGTTTACACAGCCATTGTAGCCCACCAATCCTACCCCTCCGACCGGAGCCATCGGATCGCGATCGGAGGGATCCAAAACCCCCCAAACCATCTAACCCTAGCCTACCTGCTATAAAAGGCAGGGCAAGCCCTTCAGATTTGGAAAACCCAACCCTCTCCCTCGTTTTCCGTGCCACCCCAACCACCAGCCGCCACCTCGCCCGCAGCCTCTCACCTCCAGCTGCGCGGGCCCGCCGTGGCCCAGATCCGGCCCGCCGAAGCCCGTACACCGCTGCTCCGCCATCCTCCTTCGATCTGGATCGGGGGAGCCCCGAGCTCCTCCCGTCCGACCGCGCCAGCCAGACCTCCTCCACCCCGACCCTCGCCGGACCTCGCCGGAGCCGCACGCCGGCAACCCTAGGACCGCCGCCTTCTTCTCCCTGTCTCTCCCTTCCTCCCTGTGCTTCTCTCTCTCTCTCACACACAGTGCCCTCTCTCTCTTCTCTGTACCAGGAGCCAGGAACCCTGCCATGGACGCCAAGCTCCGTCGCCGTCGATCTGCTCCGTCCAGCGAGCTTCGAGCAGCGCCACCCGCCGGATCCGGCCGATCCACATCCATCCCTGGCCTCCACCGCCCTGATCCGTGCCTCCCCTGCCGCCAGCCTTTGCATCTGCTGCCGCCGTCGTGCCCTGCTTCCTATGCATCGGTCTCTGCTCGAGGAGACGACGAGCACTCCCGCGTTGACCTCTTCGCCGTCCCATGCCGTCTCCGCGCCGCCCCGCGTCGCCGGCAGCTGTCCCCGCCGCCAAGTCCCACTGCTTCCGCCTCCTGCCTCGGCCTCGAGCTCGAGGAGCACGAGCGCCGCAGCGCCAGCCGGCCTCCTCTGCCCGCATCCCCGCCAGGTGGCCCCGCATCGAACCCGGTTCGACCGGTTCACCAGTTCGGTCGGTTCAGCTGACCCGCTGCGAACCCGCCTGCTCCAGGCCCGATGTGAGCACTGCCGCTATCCCTCACCCTGAACGATTCTTTCTATCCTGCGCTCACTAGATTCGGCCCAGTTCATATTTTTTCCTCTCCGCGAATTTAACCATTTATCCAGTAAACTGCAGAGTTTCAGAAAAAACCCCTAAACTTCAAGCATATCATAACTCACCAACCGTGATCACATGTAAACACTTTATATATGTAAAATGCTTAGAATTTCATGTAGTTTCACAATATCCAACTTTCATCCATGATAAAAATTGCTTAACTTGCTGTTTGCATTAATTTGCATAAATAAAATGTTAAAATGGTTTATTTCACAACTAAATAACCGTAGCTCCGAATTAAATAAACTTAATATGCAAATGGGGTGGAAAAATGTGTAGATTAACATGGTGCGTTTACTTTGCTTGTTTAACAACTTTAAAATGATATTTAGATCAGAACAGTACCAAATTCGAAATTTGCATATGGGGATTTTCCGGAATTGTTGTTTGTTGTTTCCGGCCTCATTTAAATTGCCTAGATAGATAGTTTAATTATGTTTCACCTCTTGCCATGTTAACTAACTTTTAATATTGATGAGTAGCATAAACATGAGTGAAGTAAATAATTGTTGTGGAGTTTCGTCAATATGCAACTCGTTGCATATTGAGCTTCACTTAATGTGTAGTATTTGGTTGTTGCATCTTGCCATGCCGTGCCTCATTAAACCGGACATGCATCATACTTGATTGTGCATATGCCATGTTTAAGCTTGTGTGTTTACCATGTTGTTTGTTTCTTTCCGGTTGTTCTTCTTCTCGATAGTTCCGGTTTCGTTGCGATTGTGAGGATTCGTTCGACTTCATTGGTTCGTCTTCTTCATGGACTCGATCTTCTTCCGAGCGGGATTTCAGGCAAGATGATCATGACCTTGGATATCTCTACTATCTTTGTTTGCTAGTTGTCTCGTTGCTATCGTTATGTCGCGCTTCCTACCACATGTATGTCAGCCTCCCATATGCCATGATACAGCCTCTAACCACCCTTACCCAGCAAACCGTTGTTTGGCTATGTTACCGCTTTGCTCTGCCCTTTCTTATAGCGTTGCTAGTTGCAGGTGCAGTTGCAGGTTGTTCCATGTTGGGACATGGATATCTTGGGATATCACAATATCTATTATTTAATTAATGCATCTATATACTTGGTGTTGGGTGGAAGGCTTGGCCTTCTGCCTAGTGTTTTGTTCCACTCATGCCGCCCTAGTTTCCGTAATACCGGTGTTATGATCCTTGATTAGCGTTCCTAACATGCTCAGGGGTATGGGACCCTCTTGACAGTTCGTTTTGAATAACCGCTTCTAGCAAGGCCCAACTTTGGTTTTAACATTTGCCAACATAATAATACTGAATCAAATAATTAATTTGCATAGGGAGTTAGCGCTACCCAAGGATTCTTAATTCAACATAATACAGGTGGGCCAGTGCCGATGGTGTTGGTCCGAAACGGGTAGACTACGGGGCCACCACGGGGAAACTCGAGGATCTGGTTTTACTCGTAGGATGTCCCATCCGGTCATGGCCTGAGACGAGATACGCGCAGCTACTATCAGGGTGTCGGCACGCCGGGAGGTCTTGCTGGACTTGCGTTACCATTGTCGAAATGTCTTGTGCACCGGGATTCCGAGGATACTTCGGGCTGACTCGAGGTTGATCGGGTTTTCTTGAGGTTGAGGACTTCCACCGCAGCTTGTGTTGGTTTGTGATGGACCAGGTTGGAACACCCATGCAGGGTTAAATCTTACGCGAAGCCATTCCTGCGGTTATGTGGCGACTTGGATATTTATAACCTCCGATTGTAGAGAACTTGACACTAATTCTAATTAAAATACACCAACCGTGTGCGTAACTGTGATCGTCTCTTTTCGAGGAAGTTCGAGAAGAGAACACGGTGGGGTTATGTTTGACTCGTAAGTAGGTGTTCAGGATCACTTCTTGATCATTATTAGCTTGCGACCGTTATGCGTAGTTACTCTTCTTATTCTAGTACTCGTAGGTTAGCCACCATACAATGCTTAGTGCTTGCTGCAACCTCACCACTTTACCCCTTCCATACCCATTAAGCTTTGCTAGTCTTGATACCCATGGTTATGGGATTGCTGAGTCCTCGTGGCTCACAGATTACTACAACAACAGATGCAGGTACAGGTAATGCGATGATCTGACGTGAGAGCGTTGCGCGTTTACTTTTGGAGTTCTTCTTCGCCGATCTTGGGATAGGTTCCGAGTCGGCAGCCTGGGTAGTAGGGTGGATGTCGTTCATGTTTTTCGTTTGTGTTTCATCCGTAGTCGGATTCTGCTCTTCTGTATGATGTTTGCTATGTATTGATGTATTCCTGTGATGACTGTATGTATTTGTATGTATCCCCATCCATTATGTACATAGTACGATGTAATAATATCCACCTTGCAAGCGTCTTCGATATGCGCTTCTATCCCTGGTGGGGCCTCCGAGTCCCTCGAGGATAGGATCGCATATTGGGCTTGACATACACCCCATATGAATACAATCAAAAGCAAGACGTAGGGTATTATCTATTCAAGAGAGCCCGAACCTGAGTAAAATCCTGTGTCCATGTTACCATCGCTCCAAGACGCCTAGCTTAGGACCCCTACTACGAGATATACCGGATTTAGAACCGAGATTGGTGCTTTCGTTGAGAGCCTGCTGGGTAGTCGCTGCAGTGCGATGGGAATTCGGATCGGCTCCACCGCAACCTACGCGTCGGAACCGAGCTACATCGTCAGCGTCGGCATCTTCGTCGCCGGCCCGACTGATCACCTTGGCTGGACCAAGGACTAGGCTTCTCTTCATATCGTCAAGATCGGACGGATGTCTTCATCATCATCAACTCCGATATGATCCGGGATCATGGAAAAATCATCCATGGTGCTCGGGGGCTCAACGTCAACATTGCCCTCGCGCGATCATGCAGTTTTTTCCTCGAGCGTCGTTTTGAAAAATCCTTTGGTGGAATTGTGCAGAATTGAGTCTATAGTGACCCCGTAAAATTTCGTTGTATTCCGATGGAGGAATCTCCGGCGATCTATGATATACCAGAGCCCTGTCAAATCTAGACGTGAATCTGGACGAGTTTAGGTCGAGGAGTCCAGCGTCCAGCTCGGATATCCTTTGGAAGATCCAACCATTGATCGGCTGCGGAATTCCTATATCTACCATCCCTCAAACTTTCAGCTCGATCCGACCGTTCAAACTCCGGGAACAGCCCGAGGAGTGAGTCAATTTCCGGATCTGTTTTCTGCGCGAAAACGAATCCGACCCGAATTCATCTTTTTCATGAACAGATTATCGGACATCCTTTTTGAAGGGAATTTCTTATAGGGTATTGTGTTTTGTTTTCAAGCACATGCCTGCAAATTCTTAAAAGCCTTTTCCGAGGTAATCTTCACCATCACGTTGGTGTCAAACCAGTCCGACAACGTTGCTCCACGGCTACCGACCTGCGCTAGACCGGTCGCCGCTTCGTCGAGCCGAGGTCAACCTCACCGGATCATCAACTCGGGGAGCCGACCAAGAGCTCGGCAGCGTGAAGGACAAATAATCGTCAAGACAAGATCGCCGCCCTACAGATTGCACGGGTCGGGCGCGACAGCATCGCTGCGCGGTCACTTCATCAAGTCGGCATTGACCGCGTCGCAAATTCTGACATCGCCGCGCCATCGCTTCTTCAAGCCGAAGACCACCACGCCGACCTGCTTCAACACATCGGCTGGCATGGGGGCTCCGGCGTCACCTTACCGACCTGCTACATCACCTCGGCTAGACCAGGGGCTTCGCCATCTCTTCATCAACCTACTCCGGGGACTTCGGCGTCACCAGCCGACCAGCTTCGTCACCTCGGCTGGAGTGGGGACTTTGCCTCGCCACATCGACCGTGCTGCGTCGCCACTTCATCAAGCCGAGCTCTTCGCTCAGGCACCTCGGGACCGGCTTGGGAGCTGGGACCTCGACCCACCGCAAGCTCGGACCACATCATCACCACCGAGCACATTAACCAGCTAAGTCGCTTTCATGCTCAAATTTTTTAAATGTTTAATTTTTGTTCGGTTCGACCAAGCATTATATTTGTGTTAGACAAAAATTCTATTTGTTAAAAACACTTCCTTTAACCAGGTTAACTGGGGGCTCTTAAATTTATATGTGTCGCTTTATAATAAGTGTTTTCTTCTTAGTCGTTGCAAAGTCTTTTTCTACTACTCCTTTTTTCGACGCGAGTGTGTGGTCAATAGCCGGATAGCCTGGTTTCTCTCTAAAGGCTCTCGAGTTTAGTTCGCTAAACTAGCCTGAGAAGCAGTCCGCCTTCGGGATAGGAGGTTGAAGCCGAAGGCTGACCCGCTTGAAGTATGGAGATCGGATGTATCATGTTAAAGCACGACGGAAGCACAAACTAATTTTAAGACCAATTTTCGGATTGGCACCAAAAAACTTAATTTAGTTCGGACGTAAAGTTTTTTGGTTTTCCGAGCTTATGGCACCTTTAACCTATTTGTATGTTTTTTTTCCAGGAGGCAGGATATCCTTTTGACAGAGGTGCCGTGCACAATAATTTGGCTCGAGAAATCTTTTCCGACCCGTAGTTCGGCAACTTCCCTGCCGAGCTGCACCTCGGCACGCCCGAACACTCCAAACACCGGGGGCTAGTTAATTGCCCCCACAGTCAAGCTCCTATGACTAAGTGAAAGTTATAAAGCCTACATATTTGATTGCCTCGTTTCCGCTAACACAACCGCCTCCGGGCACCGAGACGTCGGCTAAGGGTTGTCTTGTTATTGCGGAAACACCCTGCGTAGCATCTACAAAGGGGTGGAAGCCAACGATGGGCCACTTTCAAATTATAAACAGTCGCAACGGAGTCAAAATAACATATAAGCATAAAGCTGCAAAATACAGCTTAAAAGCTGACTACCACAAACATGCGCAAATTCAATCGGCTGCTCAGCTTGCTTTCATAAAAGTGTTCGGCTTGTCCGAGGTCACTAATAGAAAAGCAGTTCGGCCGTCTTTGAAAAAACTGTGTAATTCTAACCTCGAGTTTTTGGTATAAAACACTTCGGACATATAAAAGAGTCCAATAAACCGTACTAGGGGCTCCTTGAAGCACCTCGGCGTGGTTACTTTGGGATTCCTGAAGAGTCCGACGTATTCTCAGCATTTGTATTCAATATATGAGCGCTGACTTCCCATAAATCGTTATAAAGCCACAATATGCATCAATTTGACTTGAGATCTGGCCAAGCTGGGTTGCCTGGCTCCTGTGCTTACCCCCTACGTTCCCGATTGTTCGGCTAGGGGGTAAAGAGAGCACCTCTGTGATTGATATTACCGGGTTATCCGGGTTAGTACCTCAGACTGGGTGAAGCCGAAAGCTAGCAATCGCAAGAACATAATTGGTCGGCAACGACGGTAGTGAAAATCTCGGTTTTTTAAAGCCAAATACTTCGGGAATTTTCCCCGAATTAATCTTCACTATTTTCTCCCACTTAGATCGGAGGTGAAGTTACATAATCATGGTTAGCATGATAACCTGCGAAAAGGAACCTATAAAGGAACTATTTTTCCCAGAAGATGTTTCTTACGTTAAATAGTAGTATAACATATCTCTCCGCGTACCTTTGTTTATAAAACCATATGGCCGGATTGCCTTGTTTGTCGTAAATCTTTGCCCATATAAAGGCTTTATAAAGTAGGACAAACACTCCTCAGCTACTGGCCGAGGAGGTTGAAGCCAATGGTCGGTCAATAAAGTTTTGTACAATGCGGATCCGACCATTAATGATGTAAAGTACTTGGATACATAGAATCATTACACATATATTGTGATTAAAGTCAATTTACCTCAGATATTGATACTTAATTTGGCCACCCTTGCCCAAATTAAGGCTCGGGGGCTACTGGGCTTCGCGCTTCTCAAATTAAAAGCATCTAAAGAGGTACATCGATCCCCTAATCTGGTGTTCCCACCCGACAAGTGGCTCGGGGGCTACTGCATTTGACGATTCAATGCAGTCAATTTAAAAGTGCTGAATAGTTTCTGAGGAGATTACGATCCTCAGGTTGGTCAGCCGCACCCGCCTGAGTCTCGGGAACTATGCACCACGCGTTTCTGTTCCAAAGTATGCTGCCGAGCTAGGAGTTGATCCTCAGGCCGATTTCGCGAATCGACCTGAGTCTCAGGGGCTACTGGGATCAGCAGTTTTATGTCATCCTTCAGGTGCATCCTAGATTTTAGGCCGGCACACACCTTGAGGGCTACTGGCTATATATCTCGGCAGAGAATAAATTGCACCAATCGAAAAAAAATATCCGCAAAAAATCAGCCCAAGCCCGAGGTGGTGCACTACTTCGGAAGCAGTCCGGCATGAAGCTCAGATACAAGTGGCTGGCTCCCTAGAGGACATTTCCGGCATTAAGCTCGGCTGAACTCCTTTAAACTTTTTAAGAATGAGGAAATCTATGACACCTCGGATACAGACTGGCGTTGGAGCTCGGCTGCTAAAATGTACCTCGGAAGCAGTCCGGCATAAAGCTCGACTGCGAGTGGCCGGCTCCATTGAGAACTTTTTTGGCGTTAAGCTCGGATAACCTCCAGCAAACTTTTTCAAGACCGAGGTAACCTATGACACCTCGGATGCAGACCGGCGTTGGAGCTCGACTGCTGAAAGACACCTCGGATGCAGTCCGGCGTTGGAGCTCGGATGCAAAGAGGACACCGCCGCGCTGGAAACACTTCGAACCCGAGGTGTGGCATAAAAAATAACAAGGCATTGATAAAGGCTGAGAACTTAAAGGACTCCTCGGATACCCGACATATGAACTCTTCGGATACACCTCGGCGATCCTCAAGATCGGAGATGGGAAGATTTGTTGAACCAGTTTTCAAGACCGACGACCGAAGACGAAGAACAGTTCGGAAGAACCGAGGTGCGTCCTCAACTTGAAGACCAGTTCAGGGGGCTACTGACGGTGTCCTGGACTAGGGGGTACTCACCACATCGTCTCCCGACCAGGTGGGTTGAGCCGAGCACCCCCATGGCGGTTCATTCATGGGCCACTTCGGGCAGCCCATGACGAATACAAGGAAGATTCCACAAGACTTGGCACCTGTGGCACCCGGCTCAGAGAGACCGGAACACCCCGTATTCTAGCCCAGAGATCAAGTCTTCTGGAATACGACACTGCTTGGCATAGAACAAATCAGCTCTTTATTACAAATAAACGGGGTACAAGGGTTCGATATTACAAAGGTTACAGGGGGCACGGCGACACTTTGCCTGCTAAGGTAGTTCTATGCTAGCAGCGGAACAACTTGTAGAAGAATAAATTCTAGCAGCGGAACAACGACAACGATGATGAACTCCACTCCGCAGGGACTCTGGCTGGGATGCATCCTAGAGCGCAACCTTGGGATCCTCGACAAACAAGCAATCACGGCATCACCTGCAATCTGGCATGACACGCCAGGTGAGTACTTTGAATGGACTCGCAAGCTCACAGCAACCAAAGCAATCAAGACATACAACAGCATGGCATTTACAAGTTAATCATCAAAGATGAACACGATACTACTAGAGCAACATGAGCATGGCAACAACATGAGCCTGGCATGTACATATAATTCATGATATGAACAGGATGATACTAGCACTAGCATGCACGGGGGGGTCGACATTTAAGGTCTCATGGACCAACTTACTCTGCTCGGAGGTTATCTCATATCCACCATAGATATCAATCATTCTTACCGTCGTGATCATCACACGATCACCTCATGATCAACCATCATCAAGAATACCATCGTGATCATCTCGTGACCACATAAAGATCAACCAACTTCTTTTCTCATCGAACCGGGGTTGTTTATTATATAGGTTATTATTTCTTTTGACCCATAGTGTGACCTACTACGAACTGTGTCCATGACCGAGGACGCGGCTATCGATAGATTATACACTCTGCAGAGGTTAGTACACTGTACCCACACCACGAAACTCATGGCCTCGTGCTCCCATTCGGGTGGACCAACGACATTCCGACAAAACCAATCTATTGCATGACACTCTCCCGGCCACTCGCGACAAGCTCCCCTTTGGGCTATGTCCTGGGTCGCCCCGATGTCAACTCGTGACATCCGCCACCTTCGTGGGCGCCACCTTCGTGGCCGCCACCTTCGTGGCCAAAACAAACTCGTCCCAAACGGGGACACCCGAGTACAATACAACTTGGGCACAAGGCTTATGGCAGCCTACCTGATCAGGGTAGCGCGCACACATAACCTTCCCTAGTTGGAGGCACCGGTGAGAGGCATGACAATAGACCGCATTAGGGCCTCCCCATCCAGGCAAGTGTGGTTGCACTGGTGAGCTCGATTCGGTGGCACCATGACTCAGCCAACAGATTTGTTCAAGTTCGATTAATGTCAGGTTTAACTTGAATGGTGATGAGCTGAGTCATAACAACCTGATGAAATAACAATGCATATGAGCATGATATCAGTGTAACCATGGATGGGCAACATAACCATTTAAGAACATAGCATCAAAATGATAACTCATTTATTCTACGGGATGCAAATGAGCATGGCATAATGACAGTCATGAATATAACAAGTATTTTCATAATAAACCCTAACTATTCAAATGAGCATATTGTTATCACTAGCATCGGAAAATAAATCTGAGAACTAACATGATAATAATAATACTAGCAAATACTCATTTAACTTACTAGATGCAAATGAGCAAGGCATTAGAACGAGCATGGATTCACAAGCATATAATATTCACAAAATAATTAAATGAGCAAACATTTATTTAAATATTCAAGTGAAAACCATGGCTACTGCAAGGCCATCATGCAAGTGGCTATCATGGCTTGCCTGGGGATGGAGGAACCATCGTGGAGAAGTGTGATGAACTCACGGAAAGAATCACCGGAAATGTTTCCATCTCGGCGGAACTGTTTTAAGGGCAAAAAATGGTCATTTTCACAGTGTTACAACATAGTGAAAATGATACCATCGGAACGGGCTTGACGAACTGAGATCGTGGGCTTGGAATCACCTGATTCGGAGTTACGGTTGCCGAGATACGGACGTTTGTTCGTTAGTCAGAAAATAAACAGAAAAGTGTCCATTTCTGCCCTAAACTGACAAACGCCCGCAACTTAAGGGTTTCGGCCGGCGGCTGAAAAAAAAAACAGAAAGCGTACTTCTGTAAATACGTTTTCCAACAGAGAAAACGTAATCTAGACCGAAGTAGAAGCAGAATACGCTTTTGGTTTGGGAAAACGTATTAGAGGGAAAAGGCGCCTTCACTTACTGTGCGCGGGCCCGGGCCGTGAGCCGCTTACAGGTGGGCCCCGCGGGTCTTCTCTCTCTTACACATGGGTCCTGCCCGCTCCTTCTCTCTCCTCGTCAGCTCTCCTTCAACCTCCCGCATATTCGCTCCTGGCCGAGGCAGAGGCCGGCCCCGACGGCGACTGCCGGCGCTACAGGCCGTCTCCGGCGGCGCCCGACCTACCAAAATGCTCAGGGCAATGCGGCGTATCCATTCATGGAGAAGACGGAGCTCGGGGAGGGCGGGAGCTCGTGCTCCCTCAGCAATGGCGGATGGCGGCGTCGGGCACCAGAGAGCTCACGGCCACGGGCTACGAGAAGAGGGGCTAGGGATCGGTGAAGCTTTGGGGAGGCTAGGGAAGCTCCGAGTTGAGGAGAGGGAGGAGGGAGGGACTCAGCACTGAGCTAATTTAGGAGGAAGAGGGCTACGGCCATGGCAGCAATGGGCGAGGTGGAGAGCTCCTCGAGCTCGGTGGGGAGGCTGGGGAGAGCTAGTGGAGGGTCGTGAGGTGGTGGATGAGCTCGGGAGGCCTCGGGGTAGCTTAAATAGGCGAGGGAGGGGAGGCATGGGCTGGTTGCCGCCGCGGCCAGAAGAGCTCGCCCCGGCGAGGCGACGAGCACAAACGGCGGCCACGGTGGCTTTGGCGGCAGATGGAGAAGAGGCTGACGAGCGGGCCAGAAGCCCGGGGAGGCAGGAGGAGCAGGGCACGCGCGGCCAGTGCTGTCGGCCACGAACGGCCACTGTTCCCGCGTGCGCCCGTGGTTTGGCTCGGTCCTGCGAGCTCTTAGCGGGGGAGGGCGAACCAGAGAGGCGAGGGCGAGCTGGGGAAGGACTGCGGCAAGGCGAGGTGTCGCGAGAACGGCGTTTGGGTGGCGGCAGGAGGGTCCCGAAGCTCAGAGCACGCTTTCGGCTGCAGAGCACGCGCTCTGGGCCTGGTCACCACGTGCAAAGGCAAGAGGAGAGCTCAAGGGTCTAGCTAATGGTGTCTAGCACGTTGTCCTTCCTGGATGGGCCCTACTAGAAGTGATAGCTCGACTAAAGGCATTGTGGATTGATGGGAATGATCAGGGAAAGATTGATGTATCCAACTTAGGCATGAAATAGAGATCAAATGGGAGGGGATAAGATTAACCAGGATGTCACAGAGGCTTAGGGTTGGAAGGACTATGATCCTGTGAATTTTGAGGTCATTTGGGCAAGGTTTGAGTGGAGTTGCTTTACAACTACAAAAATTGGCCAGAATCTAGATCAGGAAGTAGCACTCACATGGTTGCTTGGATTGAGCTGAAATTTGGTGTAGGCTGATCATTTGGTCATATGAAGGCACCATAAAAATTTCATCCAATTTGGATAAGTATAAATGGTACTTCCTTCACAATGATCCACACTAGACAGAAATTTGGGGGAATTTTGTGGAGACAATTACTAGGCAAAATGATGTGAATTTTGGCACGCTCAAATGATATAGGGATCGTTAGGTCCTGAATTAATTTCATAATTTTTGAAGCAATATAAAATATAGTTGCTTCACAAACTGAAATTGTGACCAGAAACCAAGATTTGAAGGTGTGCTCACATAGATTGTTAGATGGGGGTGAAATTTGGTGGGGAGCAATTATTTGACCATATAAATGATATACCAAAATTTCAACTCATTTGGATTATCCTAGCTAGTACTTCCTTCACAAAGCTTCTCTCTAGACAGAAACTTTGGAAATTTGCTGAGGAAGATTTGCTAGGCAAATGAAGTTGAATTTTGGTATGTGGCAATTATTTGGTTATTAAAAAATACCCAAAAAATTTTAGGGCAAACAAAAAAACATAAATAGCACTTCCTTCACAAAGTGCCATTCTGGACAGAATGGGAAATGAATATTCCTGAATTATTTTTGAACTAGGAAAGGATGGGTTTTGGCATATTTGTGGAAGATATGATCCAAATGATTTATGAGAATTTTGTGGGAATTTTTGGAATGACAGAAATATAGGTTGCTTCACAACCTAGGGCAAACAGGGTTATTCCTTTAATAGAAAAAGGAATATTCCCAAGAAATAAAAGTTGGAGTTGGGCTAAGATGGAAATGAGATGGCCTTGGGATAGATTTGAGAATGACAAGCCACTAGGAAGTGGCAGAAGAGAAGATCTTCCCAGGTTTCAAGACCACATAGCCACGGAAAAAGAGCTTCAAATAAAAATTCGAAGAAATCCAAAAGAAAAAGAAAGGGCTAAAAATCGGGGTGTTACAGCACCCAAGACGAGGAATTTTCTAAACCCTAGGCCTTCGGTGCATATATAAACTGAGGCCAGGGTAGTCAATAGAACAACTCATATTCATTAGAACAATCTCGTGGTAGATACATGTACCCTGTACTACACCCCATGTGAATACAATCAAAAGCAGGACGTAGGGTATTATCTCTTCAAGAGAGCCCGAACCTGGGTAAAATCCTGTGTCCATGTTACCATCGCTCCAAGATGCCTAGCTTAGGACCCCTACTACGAGATATGCCGGATTTAGAACCGACAGTACCCCAGAAGCTTCTCCTCCTGGTTGCTTGCTGAGGAAGATTCGGTGCCTTATGCCGGAAGCTTTCTGCGGTAGCTTACCGAAGAAGACTGAGTATCTTACACTGGAAGTTATCCACATATCGTACTAAGGAAGACTGCGGAACCTTGCGTCGTAAGCTTCCCTGGTAGTGTGCAGAGGAAGACTGGGTTGCTTACTCCAGAATCTTCTCACCATAGTGTGCGGACTGAATGCCATATATGTATACCTTTGATATTCCTTTGACTGGAAATGTACTGTTGTCTTGCACACAAATTGTCTTCTAGCTGGTTCATTACGATTGTGATGGTTGCACACTGATGTAAACTTGATGCTGATAGTCATTCCAGAATATCATTTTTATTCAAACCAGATATTCTCAATATAATACAGTCCACTGATAATTCCATACCGTTTAGCTGCGTTTCAAAATATTTGAAATCCTCACTGATTCTTCGAGTCCGGTGTCGGTTGATGAGCAACTTTCATAAGGGGAAATATGGTAACACCGAAGGCCCAAAGAAGGAAGCAAAAGAAACGACCCAAACAAAAGCACACAGAGCATCAAGATTGCATACAAGCAACATCACCTTTTATAGCTATTCACCTCACTATGCATGCCTACTTAAGCACACAATTCTCGAGGAAACTCTGGTACTACGAGCTAATATGCTGTGATGGTGTGCACGAGAGTGAATCAATGTGTGGAGAGGTTGGTGTAAATAGAGCTACACCAAGCGCTGGCTCAGCACCGCTTGCATCTGGACGGGCTTAGGGGTGAGGACGGACTCGGTGATCATGTAGCGGAACACGGATGTCACGACCACATCATCATCAAGCGCACGGAAGGGAACCGTACTCGTCCAGGGAATGGGTGACGAGGTAGGATAGCGGTGGAAAGCAGGGTCTCCTGGCATTGCCCTTTTCTGGTAACAAAGACCAGTAAGGGTTGCCAAAGCGGCGGGTTGGATGGCAAGATCCGGGATAGAATCATGTCTATCACCGAAACAATAAGTGGGGCTGAAGAGAATAAATTGGTGCGGTACCTGTGCATCAATCCTGCAAGTGATCGACACCACTAGGTACCATGGCATCACTCCACTGGGACAGAGCTGACACCAAACACCAAAGAACAAGTATGCAAATCTGGTGGTGCAGGTAGTGGATCGAAACCGATGCCACCTACACTCACCAGATCAACCGTTAGCGACAAGTTAATAATTCTATATGCATGCTATGCAACAAACAAATGCAACAAGCAAGCTGGACTCTATACTACTGATTTCTAACGCTCGCGCTGACTAGGGCGTACTACAGCTAGACCTGCTCTGATACCAATCGCTGTGGCACCCCGGCTCAGAGAAACCGGAACACCCCGTATTCCAGCCCAGAGATCAAGTCTTCTGGAATATGACACTGCTTGGCATAGAACAAATCAGCTCTTTATTACAAATAACACGGGTACAAGGGTCCGTTATTACAAAGGTTACAGGGGCACGGCGACACTTCGCCTGCTAAGGTAGTTCTATGCTAGCAGCGGAACATCTCATAGCGGAATAAATTCTAGCAGCGGAACAACGACGACGGTGATGAACTCCACTCTGCGGGGACTCTGCCTGGGACGCATCCTAGAGCGCAACCTCGGGATCCTCGACAAACAATCAATCACAGCATCACCTGCAATCTGGCATGACACGCCAGGTGAGTACTTTGAATGTACTCCCAAGCTCACAGCAACCAAAGCAATCAAGACAAACAACAGCTTGGCATTTACAGGTTAATTATCAATGATGAACACGGTACTACTAGAACAACATGAGCATGGCATGTACATATACTTCATGATATGAACATGATGATACTAGCACTAGCATGCAAGGGGGTCGATGTTTAAGGTCACATGGACCAACTTACTCTGCTCGGAGGTTATCTCGTAACCACCATCGGTATAAATCTTTCTTACCGTCGTGATCATCACACGATCACCTCATGATCAACCATCATCAAGAATACCATCGTGATCATCTTGTGACCACATAAAGATGAACAAACTTCTTTCCTCATCGAACCGGGGTTGTTATTATTCAGATTATTATTACTGTTGACCCATAGTGTGACCTACTACGAACTGTGTCCATGACCGAGGACGCGGCTATCGATAGATTATACACTCTGCAGAGGTTAGTACACTGTACCCAAACCACAGAACTCATGGCCTCGTGCTCCCATTTGGGTGGACCAACAACATTCCGACAAAACCAATCTATTGCATGACACTCTCCCGGCCACTCCGACAAACTCCCCTTTGGGCTATGTCCTGGGTGTCACCGATGTCAACTCGTGACATCCGCCACCTTTGTGGCTGCCACCGTCGTGGCCAAACAAAAACATCGTCCCAAACGGGGACCTCGGTATACCATACAACTCGGGCACACAAGGCTTAGGGCCGCCTACCTGAGCAGGGTAGTGCGTGCACATAACCTTCCCTAGTAGGAGGTACCGGCGAGAGGCATGACAATAGACCGCATTAGGGTCCCCCATAAGGCAAGTGTGGCTGCACTGGTTAGCTCAATTAGGTGGCACCATGACTCAGCCAACAGATTTGTTCAAGTTTGATTAATGTTAGGTTCACCTTGAATGGTGATGAGCTGAGTCATAATAACATAATAAAATAACAATGCATATGAGCATGATATCAGTGTACCCATGGATGGGCAACATAACCACTATTACAACATACATCAACAATGATAACACATTTAGTCTACGGGATGCAGATGAGCATGGCATAAAGAGGATCATGAACATCACAAGTATTTTCTTATCAATCCATAATGATTCATATGAGCATGTCATTATTACTAGTAGCTGAAATGATTACAAGAATAAATCATGATAAGAATAACATTAGCAACTAATCATTCCACTTACTAGATGAAAATGAACATGGCATAAGCATGGATTCACAAGCATATTCGAAATATGAACAAAATCATTAAATGAGTAAACAATTATTAAATATTCAAGTGGAAACCATGGCTACTGCAATGCCATCATGCAAGTGGCTGTTGTGGCTTGCCTGGGGATGGAGGAACCACCGGGAAGAAGTGCGAGACACTCGGAGGGGGCTGAATAAGGGCAGGGGCAAAATAGTCATTTTTAGAATGTTACAACATGGTGAAAATGCTGCCACCAGAACGGGCTTGACGAACTGAGATCGTGGGCTTTGGAATCACCTGATTCGGAGTCACGGTTGCGGAGATACGGCCGTTCGTTCGTTAGGCAGAAAATCAAATAAAAATATTCATTTCTGCGCTTAACGAGCGAACGCCCGCAATATAACGGTTTCGGCGGCGGCTGCTGAAAAACAGAAAGCGTCTTTCAGAGAATGCGCCTTCACTGCAGGGAAAGCGTATTTATGGCCGCAGAAGAAACAGAGTACACTTTCTGTAAACGAAAGCATATTCGGTCAACTACGCTTCCACTTATAAGCGTAAGCCCGGGGCTTCTCTGGATGACAGGTGGGGCCTGCCTCAGCTCCTTCTCTCTGCCCTCTGGTCGTCTCTTAGCTCGTGACATGAGACAGAGAGGAGGCACGGCCGCGCGTGTGCCGGCGATCCCCGTCGGCACAGGCCTTCTCCTGCCGAGGTCCGGCCACCGGCGTGACCGGGGCGATGAGCCGCGTCCATCTAGGTGGAACAGGGTCCTCAACGAGAGCGGGAGTGAGCGCGCCCATGGCTATGGTGGACGGCGGTTTCGGGCAGTGATGGGCTCGCGTCCCTGGGTCACCGGAGGAGGATTAGGAGTGCTCTGGCGCTCCGCCTAGGCCTGGGAGCCTCTCTGGTGGTGGCTAGGAGGGGAGGTGAGGCTTGGGCGGCTCGAATTTGAGGCGAGGCCGACGGCGGCCATGGCAGCAATGCGAGGGAGAGAGAGCTCCTCGAGCTCGTTTGACTGGTCGGGGAGGGCTAGAGGAGAGTGGGGAGGAGGATGGTGAGCACGGGAGGCCTCGGGGTGGCCTCTATATAGGCGGGCGAGCTCGTGGCCGTGGCGACACGTGCGCCGCGCTCTGGAGCTCGGGGACACGCGGAGAAGCGAGGGCGACTCGTCCAGGGGGGGTTCACGTGGTGCAGAGAGAGCTCGGCCTGCTCGAGAAGGCTCGGGTCGGCGTGGCCGACCGGCCGTGGTGGAGTAGACGCGGTCTGCTCCCGGACGCGGTCGCCGCGACGCGTCGGGCAAGTGAGAGGAGGGGGGAGAGGGGCCAGGGGGTTACGTGGGCGATGGAGGAGGGTGGACGGCACCAGGGGACGAGCAGAGGCGGACGGGGAGAAGAGGTCTGAAGCAAACGACGCCGAGAGTGTGGCCAAGGCGTGCTACCCACGTGGTCACCGCGTGGCCTGGCGCTCTGAGGGCACACGGGACTGGAAAAAGGTGTCTACCGCGTAGTCCATGCGTCCTGGGACCCTCCTGAGGTGATAGCTCGAAGAAGTCGACTGTGTGCTGATGGGAGTGATCGACTGAAGTTTGCCGCAGCAAACTTAGGCATGATATTGTGGTCAAATGGGATGGGGTAACGGTTAACCAGGATGTCACAAAGATTTAGGGTATAAAGGACTACCCTCCTGTGGATTTTGAAAAGATTTGGACCAGGATTTAACATAGTTGCTTCACAACTACATAATTTGGTCCAGAAACTATATCATGAAGCTGCACTCACCTGGATGATTGGATTGGGCTAAAAATTGGTGGAGTATGATTATTTGGGCAAATGAAGGCACTGCAAAAATTTCATACCATTTGGATACACCAAAATGGTACTTGCTTCACAATGCTTTCTACTGGATAGAAACTTGGGGGCATTTTGTGGAGAAAATGACTTGGCAAAATGATGTGAATTTTGGCATGCTCAAATTATATAGGGCTATTCGGGTCCTGGATTAATTTCAGATTTTATGAAGCAATATAAAATATAGTTGCTTCACAACCTGAAATTATGACCAAAAGCAAAGATTGGATGGTGTGCTCACATAGATTGTTGGATGGAGATGAAATTTGGTGGAGAGTAATTATTTGATCATATGAATGATCTACCAAAATTTCAACTCATTTGGATTAGCCTAGCTAGTACTTCCATCACAAAGCTTCTCTCTGGTCAGAAACTTTGGAAATTTGCTGAGGAAGATTTACTAGGCAAATGAAGCTGAATTTTGGCATGTGGAAATTATTTGGATGTGAAAGAGTGCCCAAATTTTTTGAAGGCAATCAGGAAAACATAAATAGCACTTCCTTCACAAAGTGCCATTCTGGACAGAATGGAAAGTGAATATTCCTGAATTATTTTTGAACTAGGCAAGGAAGAGTTTTGGCATATTGGTGGAAGATATGATCCAAAGAATTTATGAGAATTTTGTGGGAATTTTAGGAAATACAGAAATATAGGTTGCTTCACAACCTAGAGCAGACATGGTTATTCCTTTAATAGAAAAAAGAATATTCCCAAGAAATAAATATTGGAGTTGGACTAAGATGGAAGTGGCATGGCCTTGAGATGGATTTGACAATGACAAGCCAATTGGAAGTGGCAGGAGAGAAGATCTTCCCAGGTTTCAAGACCACAGAGCCACGGAAAAAAGGTACTCCAAATGCAAATTCGAAGAAATCCAAAAGAAAAAGAAAGGGCCAAAAATCGGGGTGTTACACGAGGGGAGCTTCGCGAGGCAACCTAGCGCTTGGCGGCCTTGGCAGGGTCTGGCCTGGCGGCGAGGGGCCTCACGAGGCTTGCCCCTCGCGAGGCGGCTTCCTCCGGAGCGGCTGAGGCAAGGCCATCCTCATGGGCCGGCCCAAGCGTTGTCCTCCGGGCCAGAGGCAGACGGGCCGTGGTACCCTGGTTTCCACTGGGCTGACAATCATGCCTGAGGACATTTATGCTTATTGGGGCTTGAACTAGCCCCAAGCACTAGAGCCAGCACCTGAGCCAGAGCCGTACCAGGAGCCCGTCTATCAGTGGGAGCCTCAGGAGGCCGTTTACCAGTGGAATCCTCGTCAGCCTAAGTACTATCCAGGAGGTGCTGATTTTGACCCATGGCCGTTGACCAACTTAGGCCAAAAGCCTAAGCTTGGGGGAGTATGTACTTCTCACCGACATTACATTCATGTACCACACATTCATTCCAGTTGTCGGTGTTCATCCTTTTTCTTTGTATTATCCATGCTAGTTTCATTTTCGCTTTCTTCTTGTGTGTTTGAACAACTTCGAAAATCCAAAAAAATTAGTTGTAGTTTCTTCCTTGTTTAGATAATTCATAGTATTAAAATAAAACCCAAAAAGATTTCTTGTTTCTTCTTTTGCTTGTTGGGAGCTTTCCCGTGTAAATAGTTCACTACTAGGAAAAAGCTTATAGGTAGAACTTTACCAGTAGCGCGTGTATGGGCCACCACTGTACTGTGAAGTACCAGTAGCGCTGGGATAAAAACACGCTGCTAGTATAACTTAGCAGCAGCGCTGGTTATGCTGGCCGGCGGTACTGTTAAGTGTGCCACACCACACCCCCAGGTCAATTGATAGTAGTAGCGTTTGTGAAACACCCAGCGCTACTGTTAGTGCCACAGCTGTAGCGCCTATTATAGATAGCGCGCTACTGCTATTTCTTCTGCATGTAAGCTTGTGGGCCCCTTTAGCAGTAGCGCGCGTTGCAACCCAGTGCTACAGCTAGTGCAAGTACCAGTAGCGCGTGTGTATGGCCAGCGCTACTGCTATGGTCGCCAGCCAAAATATCTACCACCTTTTCCCCCTTCTTCTCCCTCCCCCTTCCTTTCTCCCCCCTCCTCTTGCACTTGCTTGTTGGTTCTTCCTTTCAATGCTCTCCCTCCTCCCTCTCCCTTCTTTGCCCCTCCACCCCTCCATTAATGACCGCCCTCCTCCCTCTCTCTTTCTTTGCCCCTCCACCACCTCCATTAATTAGTGGCCTCCCTCCTCCATCTCTCTCTCTTTGCCCATCCACCAATCTCCACTAGGTAGCTCTCTCTCTCCCTATTTAGAGCTATATGTAGGTACCTCACTATCTAGATCTGCTAGCTAATTAAGAAGGTGCTCGATCCCTCTCGACACATAGGTGAGCAAAAAAAGAGTTGTGCAAGAATGGAAATATGTGTGTGTGCGTGTGTGTTTGTGCGCGCGCGCGATAGGACCGAAACTATGCGCGATATGATACCGAATTGTGTGTGGCATGTGAGTTGCCTATATTGTGTATTTGTTGAAATGTGGGTGACATGAGTTGCCTCTGTTTTGCTGAAATGTCGATTCATTTCCGTTTCGGCGAATTTCGGGCAAACTCAATATGTCCTATGTTTAGGGAAGGTCATGCGATTTTTTTTTATGAATTTGATGCATGCATGCAACGTGGTTATAATTCTTTTGCTCCGCGCAGGCGATCATGAAGGTCAATGGAAGGATGGTGGAAAGATACTGGCAATCTGCGGTGGATGACATGTATGAAAAAAAACTGAAGGATGTTTTATGTCCGTGTCGAAAATGCAAAGGAGGAGTCAGGCTCGACCCCTTTAAGGGTGGTCGATTCAAGGCGCACCTGCTCATGCATGGTTTCATGGATGACCATATTCGGTGGATAAGTGAAGATGATGATGAGGACGTCAACGGGGCAGGAAATAACAACATGGGGCCAGACGAAGAGATGACTGCTTATGGGCCGGAAGAAGAGGGCCACGGAAATGGTGATGGTGGCGAAGAGGCCGGACATGGCGGAGAAGAGGCCGGACATGATGGAGAAGAGGCCGGACCAGGTGGAGAAGACACAGACACGCCGCAGTCTTCGTCGCTGCTAAGTTCAGCCATGCGGGACCCGCATGTTCGAGACCTGCTTCGCAAGAAGACGACTAGCGATAGAGCTGCTTCTAGAGAGGAGGCCAAACTGGCGCAACTGGAGGTAGACTCGATGACTCCATTGTATGATGGTTGCGATCCCGAGGTGACCCGCTTGAGTTTCATGCTAGAACTTCTGAAGACAAAGGCAAAAAACAAATGGACAAACACAAGCCTGGATGAGCTTCTAAAGTATCTAAAGAAGGTTCTTCCCACGGGAAGCCTGTGTCCTACTAGTGTCGAGGAGGCAAAGAAAATCATGTGCCCTCTTGATCTGCCGCACATTACATACCACGCATGCTTCAATGATTGCATTATATATCAGAACGAGCACGCAGAAAAAACCATCTATCCAAAGTGCAATGCTTCACGATATAAGAAGGCCAGAAAGAAGGCTCCACAGAAAGTTGTTTGGTACTTTCCGATCACTCCCCGTCTGCAGCGGTATTTCATAGATCCTAAGGAAGCAAAGCTTATGCGCTGGCACGCGGAGAGGGTGAAGCCAGATGATGGAGATTATCCGAAGCTGAGACACCTCGCAGATGCTAGGCAGTGGAGAGCATTAAACGCCGAATATAAATATTTCACAGATGATGCAAGGAACATCGTGCTTGGCGCTAGTACTGATGGCATGAATCCGTTTGGCAACCAGAACACTAATCATAGCACATGGCCCGTGTTTGTATGGATGTAGAACCTCCCCCCTGGCTGTGCTTGAAGGAAAAATACATACACATGACTATGCTTATTCAAGGGCTGAGACAACCGGGAAATGATATTAATCTGTATCTCGGGTTACTGAAAGAGGATCTACAGACATTATGGACAACACCGGCCAAGACATGGGACGCCACCAGAGGAGAGTATTTCTACATGAGAGCCGCGCTGATCACGATGGTGTAGGACTATCTCGGTTACGGATATGTCTCGGGCCAGGTGTGCCACGGATATTGCGGATGCACCAGGTGCATGGATGATACAACTTCTCAGCAGCTATCTAAAGATGGCGGGTCTTTGAAAATCATGTACATGGGGCATCGAAGAAGGCTCGAGAAGGATGACCCGTGGAGAAAGCGTGGAGATCTATTCAATGGTAAGGCTGAGCATCGAGGACCTCCACGTAAGCGGAGCGGCATCGAAATCTATGAGTTTTTGAAGAACTAGGAAGAGTGCCCCTCGCCGGGAAAGATGAAGAAAAAGGCACCGGAGCCGCTGCTGAAGGTATGGAAGACGAGGTCTGTTTTCTGGGACTTGGAGTACTGGCCCAAACTCGACATGCCTCATAGCCTTGATCAAATGCATATCATGAAGAATATCCTCGAGAGCTTGCTTGGTACATTGATGAACATGCCGGAGAAGACCAAGGATGGGCCGAAGGCAAGAAAAGACTTGGAATTTTTGAATATCAGGAATGATCTCCAAATGCCCGGTAAAAAGTCGTCAGAGGAGATGGAGACGGAAGATAGGGGCAAAAAAGTAAACAAGAAGGAAGAACAATATTGCCCCCCCTCTTGCTTCACCTTAGATCCCAAGGAGGTTGATCAATTTTTCAAGTGCCTTGCCAGAATCAAAGTTAGTTCCGGATACTGTGGGAAGATAAGCAGATATCTGGACACCAAGAAAAAAAGGTTCAGCGGGATGAAGTCTCACGACTGTCACATGATGATGACGCAGTTACTCCTGGTTGCACTTAGAGGGATTATGGACACACACGTCCGTGAGACGCTTACTGACCTATGCCACTTTTTTGATGCTATCTCTCGAAAGTCGATCAGTGTGAAGCAACTCCAAAGGCTACAAGAAGAGATCATTGTCATACTAAATGAGCTAGAGATGTACTTCCCGCTCGCATTCTTTGACGTCATGGTGCATCTGTGTGTCCACATCGTGGACGACATCATCGACCTAGGGCCGACATTCCTGCACAGCATGACGCCGTTCGAGAGGATGAATGGGGTCATCAAAGGATTCGTTCGTAACATGTCCCGTCCGGATGGAAGCATATCCGAGAGCTATCTGACCAAAGAGTGCATCTCCTTCTGCAAGAATTATCTAGGCATCGGAGACCCTGTTGTTGGTTTGCCCGTCAACAAGCACTGTGGAAGGCTCCAAGGAGAAGGTCACGCCAACGGTCGGAGGGAATTGGATGTGGACCGCTCGGGCCGACAGAACAACTTTGACAGGGCAAACTTAGTAGTGCTACAACACCGAGATGTGCTAGAAGATTTCGTGACACTGCACAAAGAGACCATCGCAAAGAACTACCATGACCGTGGGGTGCACAGGACGGACGCTGAAGTTATTAGAGGGCACAACTCAACTTTCTTGCGTTCGTTCAAAGAGCGAGTTCTGGCTAATCCCTTGGAAGAGGGCTGTCCGGATGGAATGTTTATATACGCCTTAGCACATGGCCCGCCGGTCAACCTTGCGACTTATCAAGCATACGATATCAATGGATACACGTTCTACACGGAGGCCAAAGATATAAACAGTGATAACCAGAACTCAGGGGTGACGATGGAAGCCATGACTGGGAATGTAATTGAAAGATATTATGGAAGGGTCAAAGAGATCTGGGAGCTTCACTACTCTGGATTGCATAGCGCGATGATGTTCCGTGTCAGATGGGCTAAGAACGTACAAAGAGAAAACTGACATTTCACTACCATGTGTATACCCGACGCCAATAGTGCTACCGTGAACGCCACCGCCAAAAATGAGCCATGGGTACATGCTAAGCACGTGACACAATGCTACTTCATAACCGACCCGAGCAATCCCAGCCGTGTTGTCATGAGGAGAGGCAAAAGGAGCATCGTCGGAATGGATGGAGTCGCCAACGAGGAAGACTACGACCAGTACAGTGACCCGATGAGGGAAGATGATGATGATGATGAAACATACGTCAAAAGAAGAATGAAGACTACATTACCTAAGAAAGATCATACTCCCTGGAAAAGGAAAAGTCACGACAAGGGGCTCAATTATTCGACAACGAACAAAAGAGGAAAGAAGAAGATCAGTCTGAAGCGTCATCGCCCAAAAGCTGACAAACTATCATAATTTCTGTGTATCTATTTTGTATACATACTTAACACCGTTAGTGGTCAAATGATGTAATATATATATATTATGTACTAATTATATCCAGAGGGTGTTATTAGTCCATAAACAGACATAACCCTAACCCCTGCTACAACTTACAACAAGGAAAGGAAAAAGAAAGAGAAAAATGAAAAAGAAAAATGAAAGAAAAAGAAAGAGAAAAAGAAAAAGAAAAATGAAAATAAAAATGAAAAAGAAAAAGGAAAAAGAAAAATGAAAAAGAAAAAGAAAAAGAAAAATGGAAAAGACTAGCAGTAGAGCTTTTTATAGGCCAAGCGCTATAGCTAGACTGGCCACAAAATTTAAAAAAGAAAAAAGAAAAAACTAGCAGTAGCGCTCGTTTTCCTGAGCCGCGCTATAGCTAACTTAGCTATAGCGCGTTTTTACGACCAGTGCTATAGCTAAGTTGGATATAGCCCCGGCCCTGTCCAGCCCGCCACGCACTCCTCTCTCTCTCACTCTCGATCCCCCTCGATCTCTCTCCCCAGCCCACGCCGCCGCCGACGACGCACGCCGGCCGGCCTCCTCTGCCCCGGCCCCCTCTGCCCGGACCACCCCGACGCTGACCCCTGGCCCTCTGCCACGGCCACCCCGATGCCACACCCGCCCTCAACCCCGACCCCGACGCCGCCGGCCTCCTCTGCCCCGGCCCCGACGCCGGCCGGCCCCCTCGGCCCTGGCCACCCCGACGCCGACCCCCGGCCCTCTGCCCCGGCCACCCCGACGCCGCACCCGCCCTCAACCCCGACCCCGACGCCGGCCGGCCTCCTCTTCCCCGGCCCGGTCTGCCCCGACCCCGACGCCGGCCGGCCCCCTCTGCCCCGGCCACCCCGACCCCCTCTGCACCCGCCCTCACTAGGTTGATTTTTTACCCTCTTTCTAATTTCTAGCGTGATTTGATCTCTGTAGATCCCGGCCAAGTGATACGTCCATTTTGCATCATGTTTTGCTACTGTTATTTTAGTGTTTTTGATCAATATAACACTTTGTGGAACAATTCTAATGCCTTTTCTCTCTTAATATGCAAGATTTACACAAGGAGGGAGATTGCCGGCAGCTGGAATTCTGGACCTGAAAAAGCTATGTCAGTGATACCTATTCCTCACATCTCCAAATGAGCTTAAATTTTACGGAGATTTATTTTGGAATAAATAAAAAATACTAGAAGCAAGAAGTACCAGAGGGGGCCACCCAGGTGCCCACGAGGCACCAGGGCGCGCCACCCCCCCCCCCAGGCGCGCCCTGGTACCTCGTGGGGCCCCTGGCCAGCCTCTGGCCCCCAATTTCTAGTATATAAGTCATTTTGCCATAGAAAAAATATAGAGAAGACTTTTGGGATGGTGCGCCGCCGTCTCGAGGCGGAACTTGGGCAGGAGCACTTTTGCTCTCTGGCGGAGAGATTCTGCCGGGGATACTTCCCTCCGGGAGGGGGAAATCGTCGCCATCGACATCACCAGCGATTCTCTCATTGTGGGAGGACTAATCTTCTTCAACATCTTCACCAGTACCATCTCATCTCGAACCCTAGTTCATCTCTTGTATTCAATCTTTGTCTCAAAACCTCAGATTGGTACCTGTGGGTTGCTAGTAGTGCTGATTACATCTTGTAATTGATGCTAGTTGGTTTATTTGGTGGAAGCTTCTATGTTCAGATCTATTATACTATTCAACACCTCTCTGATCTTGGACATGAATATGATTTGTGAGTAGTTACTTTTGTTCTTAAGGACATGGGAGAAGTCTTGTCATAAGTAATCATGTGAATTTGGTATTCGTTCGATATTTTGATGATATGTATGTTGTTGATTCTCTTAGTGGTGTCGTGTGAACGTCGACTACATGACACTTCACCATATTTGGGCCTAAGGGAATGCATTGTGGAGTAGTAATTAGATGATGGGTTGCTAGAGTGACAGAAGCTTAAACCCTAGTTTATGCGCTATTCCATAAGGGGCTGATTTGGATCCATATGTTTAATGCTATGGCTAGAGTTATCTTAATTCTTCTTTTGTAGTTGCGGATGCTTGCGAGAGGGGGTAATCATAAGTGGGAGGCTTGTTCAAGTAAGAATAGCACCCAAGCACCGGTCCACCCACATATCAAATTATCAAAGTAGCGAACGCGAATCAAACAAACATGATGAAAGTGACTAGATGAAATTCCCATGTGTCCTCGAGAACGCTTTGCTTACTATAAGAGATCGTTCCGGCTTGTCCTTTGCTATAAAAAGGATTGGGCCGCCTTGCTGCACTCTTTGTTACTATTGCTACTTGTCACTTGTTACAAATTATCTTGCTATCAAACTACTCGTTACCGATAATTTCAGTGCTTGCAGAAAATACCTTGCTGAAAACCGCTTGTCATTTCCTTCTGCTCCTCGTTGGGTTCTACACTCTTACTTATCGAAAGGACTATGAATTATCCCCTATACTTTTGGGTCATCAAGACTCTTTTCTGGCGCCGTTGCCGGGGAGTGAAGCGCCTATGGTGAGTGGAATTTGGTAAGGAAACATTTATATTACGTGCTGAAATTTACTGTCGCTTGTCACTATGGAAAGTAATCCTTTGAGGGGTTTGTTCGGGGTATCTTCACCTCGATCGGAAACACAAATAGTTGCTCCTCAACCTACTGCAGCTACTGAAAATATTTATTATGAGATCCCTCCGGGCATGATAGAGAAACTGCTAGCTAATCCTTATGCAGGAGATGGAACGGTACATCCTGATATGCACTTCATCTATGTGGATGAAATTTGTGGATTGTTTAAGCTTGCAGGTTTATCCGGAGATTGAGTTAAGAAGAAAGTATTCCCTTTATCTTTGGAGGGAAAGGCATTAATGTGGTATAGGCTATGTGATGATACTGATACATGGGACTGGAACCGATTGAAACTGGAATTCCAGCAAAAAATTTATCCTATGCATTTGGTTCATCGTGATTGGAATTATATATATATAAGTTTTGGCCTCGTGAAGGAGAAAGCATCGCTCAAGCTTGGGGGAGGCTTAAGTACATGATGTACACATGCCCAAATCATGAGCTCTGAAAAGAAATTATCTTACAGAATTTTTATGCTCGGCTTTCTCATGATAATCAAACTACGCTCGATTCTTCTTCGACTGGCTCCTTTATGAAGAAAACTATTGAATTCAGATGGGATCTTCTGGAAAGGATTAAACGCAACTCTGAAGATTGGGAACTCGACAAAGGTAATGAGTCAGGTATAATACTTGAGTTCGATTGTGTTAAATCCTTTATGGCTACCGATGCTTTTCATAAGTTTAGCACTAAATATGGACTTGACTCTGAGATAGTAGCTTCCTTTTGTGAATCATTTGCTACTCATGTTGATCTCACTAAGGAGAAGTGGTTTAAATATCATCCCCTTGTTAAAGAAAAGATTGAGGAACCCGTTAGTGTTAAAGAAGAAACAATTGTTTACCATGTTGATCCAGTTGTGCCTGTTGCTTATATTGAGAAACCACCTTTTCCTGTTAGGATTAAGGAACATGTTAAAGCTTCAACTGTGGTTAACAGAAGTAATATTAGAGCACCTAGACCCTCTGAACAAATTAAAGTTGAACCTGATGTTGCTATGGTTAAAGATCTCTTAGTCGATAATATAGATGGGCATGTTATTTACTTTTGTGAGGAGGCTGCTAGAATTGCTAAACCTATTAGAAATGAACGAGATAAGTTAGACAAGAACAAGCCCGTTGTTGGTATGCCTGTTGTTTCTGTTAAGATTGGAGATCATTGCTATCATGGTTTGTTTGACATGGGTGCTAGTGTGAGTGCTATTCCATTTTCTTTATATCAAGAAGTAATGCATGAAATTGCACCTGTTGAGATTGAAGATATTGATGTTACTATTAAGCTTGCGAATAGAGATACTATTACACCGCTTGGGATTGTTAGAGATGTTGAAGTCTTGTGTGGAAAAATTAAATATCCTACTGATTTCTTAGTACTTGGTTCACAGCAAGATAATTTTTGTCCCATTATATTTGGTAGACCTTTCTTGAATACAGTTAATGCTGAAATTGATTGTGTTAAAGAAAAGGTTAGAGTTAAGTTTGGTGATATATCTCATGAGTTTAATTTCTCCAAGTTTCATAGACAACCTCATGATAAAGAATTGCCTAGTAAAGATGAAATTATTGGTCTTGCTCCTATTGCCGTACCTCCTACTGATCCGTTAGAACAATATTTGCTAGACCATGAAAATGATATGCATATGAATGAAAGAAATGAAATAGATAGGATGTTCTTTGATCAACCACCTATCCTTAAACACAATTTTCCCGTTGAAACTCTTGGAGGCCCTCCTCCACCTAAAGGTGATCCTGTATTTGAATTGAAGCAATTGCCTGATACATTGAAATATGCTTATCTTGATGAAAAGAAGATATATCCTTTTATTATTAGTGCTAACCTTTCAGCGCATGAAGAAAAGAGATTACTAAAAACTCTAAGGAAGCACCGAGCTGCTATTGGATATACTCTTGATGATCTTAAGGTCATTAGTCCCACTCTATGTCAGCACAAAATTAATATAGAGCCTGATGCTAAACCGGTTGTCGACCACCAACGACGATTAAATCCTAAGATGAAAGAGGTGGTAAGAACCGAAATATTAAAACTTCTGGATGCAGGTATAATCTATCCCATAGCTGATAGTAGATGGGTAAGTCCCGTTCATTGTGTCCCTAAGAAAGGAGGTATTACCGTTGTTCCTAATGATAAAAATGAACTCATTCCACAAAGAATTGTAACTGGTTATAGGATGGTAATTGATTTTAGAAAATTAAACAAAGCTACTAGAAAAGATCATTACCCCTTAATTTTTATTGACCAAATGTTAGAAAGATTATCTAAGCATACACACTTTTGTTTTCTAGATGGTTATTCTGGTTTTTCTCAAATACCCGTATCACAACCCGATCAAGAGAAAACCACCTTCACTTGTCCTTTTGGAACTTATGCTTATAGACGTATGCCTTTTGGTTTATGTAATGCAGCTGCTACCTTTCAAAGATATATGACTGCTATATTCTCTGACTTTTGTGAAAAGATTGTTGAGGTGTTCATGGATGATTTTTCCATTTACAGAACTTCTTTTGATGATTGCTGAAGCAACCTTTATCGAGTTTTGCAGAGATGTGAAGAAACTAATCTTGTCTTGAATTGGGAGAAGTCCCACTTTATGGTGAATGAAGGCATTGTCTTGGGGCATAAAATTTCTGAAAGAGGTATTGAAGTTGATAAAGCTAAGGTAGATGCTATTGAGAAAATGCCATGTCCTAAAGATATTAAAGGTATAAGAAGTTTCCTAGGTCATGCTGGTTTCTATAGGAGATTTATTAAAGACTTCTCCAAAATTTCTAGGCCTCTTACCAATCTTTTGCAAAAAGATGTTCCATTTGTTTTTGATGATGATTGTCTAGAAGCCTTTGAAACACTTAAGAAAGCCTTAACCACTGCACCTATTGTCCAACCACCTGATTGGAACTTGCCTTTTGAAATTATGTGTGATGCTAGTGATTATGGTGTTGGTGCTGTTCTAGGACAGAGAGTTGATAAAAAATTAAATGTTATTCATTATGCTAGTAAAATTCTAGACAGTGCCCAAAGAAATTATGCTACTACTGAAAAAGAATTTCTAGCAGTTGTGTTTGCATGTGATAAATTCAGATCTTACACAGTTGATTCTAAAGTAACTGTTCACACCGATCATGCTGCTATTAAATATCTTATGGAGAAGAAAGATGCTAAACCTAGACTCATTAGTTGGGTTTTTATTGCTACAAGAATTTGACTTGCATATTATTGATAGGAAGGGAGCTGAGAATCCCGTAGTAGATAATTTGTCTAGAACGGAAAATGTTCTTGATGACCCACTACCTATTAATGATGATTTTCCTGATGAACAATTAGCTGTCATAAATGCTTCTCATAATACTCCATGGTATGCAGACTATGCTAATTATAATGTTGCTAAATTTATACCACCTAGTTTCACATACCAACAAAAGAAAAAGTTCTTCTTTGATTTAAGACATTACTTTTGGGATGACCCACATCTTTATAAAGAAGGAGTAGATGGTATTATTAGACATTGCATACCTGAGCATGAACAGGAACAAATCCTACGGAAGTGTCATTCTGAGGCTTACGTGTTGGGGAACGTTGCATGGGAAACAAAAATTTTTCCTACGCACACACAAGATCTATCCATGGTGATGAGCATCTACGAGAGGGAGAGTGAATCTACATACCCTTGTAGATCGCTAAGCGGGAAGCGTTAAGAAACGCGGTTGATGTAGTCGAACGTCTTCGTGATCCAAATCACCGAGCGTCCCGCGATCCAATCACGATCCGTCCCGATCAAGTACCGAACGGACGGCACCTCCGCGTTCAGCACACGTACAGCTTGATGACGATCTCCGCCTTCTTGATCCAGCAAGAGAGAGCGAAGAGATAGACGAGTTCTCCGCCAGCACAACGGCGTAGTGGGGGTGGTGGTGGAGCTGTTCCGACAGGACTTCGCCTAAGCACCGACAAAAACAGATTTGAGGAAAACCGTATAGACGGGGGGAGAGAGGGCTGCACCGTGGCTTAGGGTGTTTGGCCCTCTCTCCCCTCTAGTATATATAGGAGGGAGGGGGAGGGGGCAGGCGCCCTAGGGTTTCCACCCTAGGTGCGGCCGAACCAGGGAGGAGGAGGTGGACTCCTCCACTTTTCCTTGTCCAATTAGGACTCCTTCCTTATTTGTTTCCCCTTCCCTTTTCTTTGGGGTTTTTCCTTCCCACTTAATTCTAGCCGCATGGGCCTTATAGGGCTGGCTTGCCCAGCCCACTATGGGCTGGTGCAACTCCCTTTAGGCCCATGTGGCCTCCCGGCGTGGGTGGCCCCTCCCGATGGCCCTCCGGCACTCCCGGTACACTACCGGAAATACCCGAAACTTTTCCGGTGGCCAAAACGGGACTTCCTATATATCAATCTTTACCTCCGGACCATTCCGGAGCTCCTCGTGATGTCCGTGATCTCATCCGGGACTCCGAACAACCTTCGGTCACCAACATGCATAACTCAAATCTACCGAAACGTCACCGAACCTTAAGTGTGCAGACCCTGCGGGTTCAAGAACTATGTAGACATGACCGAGACACCTCTACGGCCAATAACCAATAGCGGGACCAGGATGCCCATATTGGTTCCTACATATTCTACGAAGATCTATATCGGTCGAACCTCTATGTCAAGGATTCAATTAATCCCGTATGCTGTTCCCTTTGTTCTTCGGTATGTTACTTGCCCGAGATTCGATCGTCGGTATCTCTATACCTAGTTCAATCTCGTTACTGGCAAGTCTCTTTACTCGTTCCGTAATACAAGATCTCGTGGCTAACACTTTAGTCACATTGCTTGCAAGGCTCATTGTGATGTTGTATTACCGAGTGGGCCCTTAGATACCTCTCCGTCACATGGAGTAACAAATCCCAGTCTTGATCCATGCCAACCCAACAGACACCCTCAGAGATACCTATAGAGCATCTTTATAGTCACCCAGTTACGTTGCGACGTTTGATCCACACAAGGTATTCCTCCGGTGTCAGTGAGTTGCATGATCTTATGGTCATAGGAACAGATACTTGACATGCAGAAAACAATAGCATTAAACTGACACGATCAAATGCTACGTTTATAGTTTGGGTCTTGTCCATCACATCATTCTCCTAATGATGTGATCCCGTTATCAAATGACATCTCATGTCCATGGCTAGGAAACCTTCACCATCTTTTGATCAACGAGCTAGTTAACTAGAGGCATACTAGGGACACAGTGTTGTCTATGTATCCACACATGTACTTGAGTTTCCAATCAATACAATTATAGCATGGATAATAAACAATTATCATGAAAAAGGAAATATAATAATAACCAATTTATTATTTCCTCTAGGGCATATTTCCAACAGTCTCCCACTTGCACTAGAGTCAATAATCTAGCTCACATCACTATGTGATTTACGTTGTAATGAATCGAACACCCATGCAGTTCTGGTGTTGTTCATGTTTAGCCCTTGGAAGAGGTTTAGTCATCGGATCTGCAACATTCAGATCTGTGTGTACTTTGCAAATATTTATGTCGTCCTCCTTGATGTAATCGCGGATGGAATTGAAACGTCGCTTTATGTGTCTGGTCCTCTTGTGAAATCTTGGTTCCTTGGCCAGAGCAATGGCACCAGTATTATCACAAAAACAGAGTCATTGGGTTAAGCGCACTAGGCACTACTCCAAGATCTGTCATGAACTCCTTCATCCAGATACCTTCCTTCGCCGCCTCCGAGGCAGCGATGTACTCCGCTTCGCATGTAGAATCAGCTACCACGCTTTGCTTGGAACTGCACCAGCTAACCGCACCCCCATTAAGAATAAATACGTATCCGGTTTGTGACTTAGAGTCATCCGGATCAGTGTCAAAGCTTGCATCGACGTAACCCTTTACGACGAGCTCTTGATCACCTCCATAAACGAGAAACATGTCCTTAGTCCTTTTGAGGTACTTTAGGATATTCTTGACTGCCGTCCAGTGTTCCATTCCTGGATCACTTTGAAACCTTCCGACCATACTTATGGCAAGGCTGACATCGGGTCTTGTGCATAGCATTGCATACATGATAGAGCCTATGGCTGAAGCATAGGGGACGACACTCATCTTTTCTCTATCTTCTGCAGTCACTGGGCATTGAGTCTTACTCAACTTCACACCTTGCAAAATAGGCAAGAACCCCTTCTTGGACTGATCCATTTTGAACTTTTTCAAAATCTTATCAAGGTATGTGCTTTGTGAAAGTCCTATCAAGCGTCTTGATCTATCTCTATAGATCTTGATGCCTAATATGAAAGCAGCTTCTCCTAGGTCCTTCATTGAAAAACTCTTGTTCAAATATTCCTTCACGCCTTCCAACATTTCTATATTGTTTCCAATCAGCAATATGTCATCTACATATAATATTAGAAATGCTATAGAGCTCCCACTCACTTTCTTGTAAATACAAGCTTCTCCGTAAACTTGTATAAACTCGAACGCTTTGATCACCTCATCAAAGCGAAGATTCCAACTCCGAGATGCTTGCACCAGTCCATAAATGGATCGCTGGAGTTTGCAAACTTTGTCAGCATTCTCTGGATCGACAAAACCTTCTGGTTGCATCATATACAACTCTTCCTTAAGGAAACCGTTAAGGAACGCTGTTTTGACATCCATCTGCCAAATTTCATAATCGAAAAAGGCAGCTATTGCTAACATGATTCTGACGGACTTAAGCATCGCTATGGGTGAGAAGGTCTCATCGTAGTCAACTCCTTGAACTTGTGAAAAACCCTTTGCCACAAGTCGAGCTTTATAGACGGTGACATTACCGTCCACGTCCGTCTTCCTCTTAAAGATCCATTTGTTCTGAATGGCCTTACGCCCTTCAGGTAATACTTCCAAAGTCCATACTTTGTTTTCATAC
The DNA here is from genome assembly GCA_039707655.1 of Elymus sibiricus. Lineage (NCBI taxonomy): Eukaryota > Viridiplantae > Streptophyta > Magnoliopsida > Poales > Poaceae > Elymus > Elymus sibiricus. The sequence goes on from CM077670.1 coordinate 215,274,025, forward strand.
ATGGATCCCATCTCGGATTTCATGGCCTCTAACCACTTCTCGGAATCCAGGCCCATCATCGCTTCTCCATAGCTCGTAGGTTCATCGTTGTCTAACAACATGACTTCTAAGACAGGGTTGCCGTACCACTCAGGAGCAGTACGCGTCCTTGTCAACCTACGAGGTTCGATAGCAACTTGATTCGAAGGTTCATGATCATCATCATTAACTTCCTCTTCAACTGATGCAGGCTCTACAGAAACATCTTTCTGTACTGTGCTACTCTCAGGTTGAAGTAAAGGTTCAACAACCTCATCAAGTTCTATCTTCCTCCCACTCAATTCTTTCGAGAGAAACTCTTTCTCAAGAAATGTTCCGTTTTTAGCGACAAACACTTTGCCTTCGGATCTGAGGTAGAAGGTATATCCAACTGTCTCTTTTGGATATCCTATGAAGACGCATTTCTCCGCTTTGGGTTCCAGCTTTTCAGGCTAAAGCTTTTTGACATAAGCATCACATCCCCAAACTTTAAGAAACAACAGCTTTGGCTTCTTACCAAACCAAAGTTCATATGGCGTCGTCTCAACGGATTTCGATGGTGCCCTATTTAAAGTGAATGCAGCTGTCTCTAATGCATAACCCCAAAACGATAGTGGCAAATCGGAAAGAGACATCATAGATCGCACCATATCCAATAAGGTTTGATTACGACGTTTGGACACACCATTACGCTGTGGTGTTCCAGGCGGTGTCAGTTGTGAAACAATTCCACATTGTCTTAAGTGACTGCCAAACTCATAACTCAGATATTCTCCTCCTCGATCAGATCGTAGGAATTTAATCTTCTTGTTACGATGATTCTCAACTTCACTCTGAAATTGTTTGAACTTTTCAAACGTTTCAGACTTGTGTTTCATTAAGTAAATATACCCATATCTACTTAAGTCATCAGTGAAGGTGAGAAAGTAACGATAACCACCGCGCGCTTCAATGCTCATCAGACCGCACACATCAGTATGTATGATTTCCAACAAGTCACTTGCCCGTTCCATTGTTCCAGAGAACGGCGTTTTAGTCATCTTGCCCATGAGGCATGGCTCACATGTGTCAAGTGATTCAAAATCAAGTGATTCCAAAAGTCCATCAGCATGGAGCTTCCTCATGCGTTTTACGCCAATATGACCTAAACGGCAGTGCCACAAGAAAGTGGTTTTATCATTATCAATTCTACATCTATTGGCATCAATGTTATAAATATGTGTATCATTACTATCGAGATTCAATAAGAATAAACCCCTCACATCGGGTGCATGACCATAAAAGATATTACTCATATAAATAGAACAACCATTATTCTCTGATTTAAACGAGTAACCGTCTCGCAATAAACAAGATCCAGAAATAATGTTCATGCTTAACGCAAGCACCAAATAACATTTATTCAGGTTCATCACTAATCCCGATGGTAATCGAAGAGCGAGCGTGCCGACGGCGATCACATCAACCTTGGAACCATTTCCCACGCGCATCGTCACTTCGTCCTTTGCCAGCCTCCGTCTATTCCGCAGTTCCTGTTTAGAGTTGCAAATGTGAGCAACCACACCGGTATCAAATACCCAGGCACTACAACGAGAGTTGGTAAGGTACACATCAATAACATGTATATCATATATACCTTGTTTGTTGTTGGCCGCCTTCTTGTCAGCCAAATACTTGGGGCAGTTCCGCTTCCAGTGTCCAGTTCCCTTGCAATGAAAACACACAGTTTCTGGTTTGAGTCCAGCCTTGGGTTTCTTCACGGGAGGAGCAACTGCTTTGCCACTCTTCTTGGAGTTACCCTTCTTACCCTTGCCATTTTTCTTGAAACTAGTGGTTTTATTGACCATCAACACTTGATGCTCCTTCTGAATTTCAGACTCAGCGACTTTCAGCATCGCAAACAGCTCGGCGACTGACTTGTTCATCCCGTGCATGTTATAGTTCAACACGAAGCTCTTGTAGCTAGGTGGCAATGATTGAAGAACTCTGTCAGTGATAGACTCTGGCGGAAGGGGCATCCCCAATTCAGCCAGACGGGTGGAGTACCCAGACATTCTGAGTATGTGATCACTAACAGACCCGTTCTCTTCCATCTTGCAAGCATAGAACTTATCGGAGGTCTCATACCTCTCGATCCGGGCATTCTTCTGAAAGATAAACTTCAACTCCTGGAACATCTCATATGCTCCATGACGCTCAAAACGTCTTTGAAGTCCCGGTTCTAAGCCATACAACATTGCACATTGAACTATTGAGTAATCATTAGAGCGAGCCTGCCAGGCGTTCACAACGTCTAGAGACTCAACTGGAGCGGGTGGATCACCAAGCGGTGCATCAAGGACATAAGCCTTCTGGGAAGCCGTAAGGATAATCCTTAGATTACGGGCCCAGTCCACAAAGTTACTTCCATCATCTTTCAACTTAGCTTTCTCTAGGAACGCATTAAAATTCAGGGGTGCTACTGCGCGAGCCATGATCTACAACATAAATATAGCAAAGACAACTTAGACTATTGTTCAAGATAATGAGTTTAGTTAATCATATTACTTAAAAAACTCCCACTCAAATTGACATCCCTCCGGTCATTCGAGTGTCACATGATCCAAATCCACCAACTCAAGTCCGATCATCACGTGAGTTGAGGTGGTTTCAATGGTGAACATCTTCATGTTGATCATATCTACTATATGACTCATGTTCGACCTTTCGGTCTCTTGTGTTCCGAGGCCATGTCTGTACATGCTAGGCTCGTCAAGTTTAACCCGAGTGTTCCGCACGTGCAACATGGCTTACACCCGTTGTATGTGAACGTAGAGTCTATCACACCCGATCATCACGGCGTGTCTCGAAACGACGAACTTTCGCAACGGTGCACACTCGGGGAGAACACAATTTATCTTGAAATTTAAGTGAGGGATCACCTTATAATGCTACCGTCGTCCTAAGCAAAATAAGATGCATAAAAGGATTAACATCACATGCAAATCATAAGTGACATGATATGGCCATGAACTCGTGCTTTTGATCTCCATCTCCAAAGCACCGGCATGATCTCCATCGTCACCGGCATGACACCATGATCTCCATCATCTTGATCTCCATCAACGTGTCGCCATGAGGTTGTCGCGCCGACTGTTGCTTCCATGACTATTGCTAACGTTTAGCGATAAAGTAAAGCATTACATAGCGCTTAATGATTGACACGCAGGTCATACAATAATTAAAGACAACTCTGTGGCTCCTGCCAGTTGCCGTACTCATCGACATGCAAGTCGTGATATTCTATACAACACATGATCATCTCATACATCACATATATCTCATCATGTAATTGGCCATATCCCATCACAACATACCCTGCAAAAACAAGTTAGACGTCCTCTAATTGTTGTTGCATGTTTTACGTGGCTGCTACGGGTATCTAGCAAGAACGATTCTTAGCTACGCAAAAACCACAACGGTGATATAAAAGTTGCTATTTCACCTTCTACAAGGACCGCCTCTGTCGAATCCGATTCAACTAAAGTGGGAGAGACAGACACCCGCCATCCATCTTATGCAACAAAGTTACATGTCAGTCGATGGAACCGGTCTCTCGTACGTGGACGAGTAAGGTTGGTCCGAGCCGCTTCATCCCACAATACCGCTGAATCAAGAAAAGACTAAGGAGGGAAGCAATCTGAATATCAACGCCCACAAACTCCTTTGTGTTCTACTCGAGATCTCATCTACGCATAGACCTAGCTCTGATACCACTGTTGGGGAACGTTGCATGGGAAACAAAAAATTTTCCTACGCACACACAAGATCTATCCATGGTGATGAGCATCTACGAGAGGGAGAGTGAATCTACATACCCTTGTAGATCGCTAAGCGGGAAGCGTTAAGAAACGCGGTTGATGTAGTCGAACGTCTTCGTGATCCAAATCACCGAGCGTCCCGCGATCCAATCACGATCCGTCCCGATCAAGTACCGAACGGACGGCACCTCCGCGTTCAGCACACGTACAGCTTGATGACGATCTCCGCCTTCTTGATCCAGCAAGAGAGAGCGAAGAGATAGACGAGTTCTCCGCCAGCACAACGGCGTAGTGGGGGTGGTGGTGGAGCTGTTCCGACAGGGCTTCGCCTAAGCACCGACAAAAACAGATTTGAGGAAAACCGTATAGACGGGGGGAGAGAGGGCTGCACCGTGGCTTAGGGTGTTTGGCCCTCTCTCCCCTCTAGTATATATAGGAGGGAGGGGGAGGGGGCTGGTGCCCTAGGGTTTCCACCCTAGGTGCGGCCGAACCAGGGAGGAGGAGGTGGACTCCTCCACTTTTCCTTGTCCAATTAGGACTCCTTCCTTATTTGTTTCCCCTTCCCTTTTCTTTGGGGTTTTTCCTTCCCACTTAATTCCAGCCACATGGGCCTTATAGGGCTGGCTTGCCCAGCCCACTAAGGGCTGGTGCAACTCCCTTTAGGCCCATGTGGCCTCCCGGCGTGGGTGGCCCCTCCCGATGGCCCTCCGGCACTCCCGGTACACTACCGGAAATACCCGAAACTTTTCCGGTGGCCAAAACGGGACTTCCTATATATCAATCTTTACCTCCGGACCATTCCGGAGCTCCTCGTGATGTCCGTGATCTCATCCGGGACTCCGAACAACCTTCGGTCACCAACATGCATAACTCAAATCTACCGAAACGTCACCGAACCTTAAGTGTGCAGACCCTGCGGGTTCGAGAACTATGTAGACATGACCGAGACACCTCTACGGCCAATAACCAATAGCGGGACCTGGATGCCCATATTGGTTCCTACATATTCTACGAAGATCTATATTGGTCGAACCTCTATGTCAAGGATTCAATTAATCCCGTATGCTGTTCCCTTTGTTCTTCGGTATGTTACTTGCCCGAGATTCGATCGTCGCTATCTCTATACCTAGTTCAATCTCGTTACTGGCAAGTCTCTTTACTCGTTCCGTAATACAAGATCTCGTGGCTAACACTTTAGTCACATTGCTTGCAAGGCTCATTGTGATGTTGTATTACCGAGTGGGCCCTGAGATACCTCTCCGTCACACGGAGTAACAAATCCCAGTCTTGATCCATGCCAACCCAACAGACACCCTCGAAGATACCTGTAGAGCATCTTTATAGTCGCCCAGTTATGTTGCGACGTTTGATACACACAAGGTATTCCTCCGGTGTCAGTGAGTTGCATGATCTTATGGTCATAGGAACAGATACTTGACATGCAGAAAACAATAGCAATAAACTGACACGATCAAATGCTACATTTATAGTTTGGGTCTTGTCCATCACATCATTCTCCTAATGATCTGATCCCGTTATCAAATGACATCTCATGTCCATGGCTAGGAAACCTTCACCATCTTTTGATCAACGAGCTAGTTAACTAGAGGCATACTAGGGACACAGTGTTGTCTATGTATCCACACATGTACTTGAGTTTCCAATCAATACAATTATAGCATGGATAATAAACAATTATCATGAACAAGGAAATATAATAATAACCAATTTATTATTGCCTCTAGGGCATATTTCCAACATTACGGAGGACACCACGCGGGAGACAGAACTGCACATAAGGTATTGCAATCTGGTTTTTATTGGCCTACTCTTTTAAAGGATGCTCGCAAGTTTGTCCTATCTTGTGATGAATTTCAAAGAATTGGTATTGTTGGTAGACGTCAAGAAATGCCTATGAATTATTCACTTGCTATTGAACCATTTGATGTTTGGGGATTCGATTTTATGGGACCTTTTCCTAAATCCAATGGGTATACTCATATTTTAGTTCTTGCAGATTACGTTACTATGTGGGTAGAAGCTATTCCAACTAGTAGTGATGATCATAACACTTCTATTAAAATGCTTAAATAAGTTATTTTCCCAAGGTTTGGAGTCCCTAGATATTTAATGACTGATGGTGGTTCACATTTTATTCATGGTGCATTCCGTAAGTTGCTTGCTAAATATGATGTTAACCATAGAATTGCATCTCCCTATCACCCTCAAACTAGTGGTCAAGTTGAATTGAGTAATAGAGAAATAAAATTGATTTTGCAAAAAAACGTCTATAGATCTAGAAAGAATTGGTCTAAGAAACTTGACGATGCATTATGGGCTTATAGAACTGCTTATAAAAATCCTATGGGTATGTCTCCTTATAAAATGGTTTATGGAAAAGCATGTCATCTACCTCTTGCGTTAGAACATAAAGCATATTGGGCAATTAAGGAACTAAATTATGATTTTAAACTTGCCGGTGAAAAGAGGTTATTTGATATTAGCTCATTAGATGAATGGAGAACCCAAGCTTATGAAAATGCCAAATTATTTAAAGAAAAAGTTAAAAGATGGCATGATAGAAGAATTCAAAAATGGGAATTTAAAGTAGGTGAGCAAGTTCTATTGTACAATTCTCGTTTGAGATTCTTTGCACGAAAACTTCTCTCTAAATGGGAAGGACCGTATATCATCGAGGAAGTTTATCGCTCCGGAGCCATCAAAATAAACAACTCCAAAGGCACTAATCCAAGAGTGGTCAATGGGAAAAGAATTAAGCACTATATTTCAGGTACTCCCATTAATGTTGAAACTAATATTATTGAAACAATTACACCAGAGGAATACATAAGAGAGACCTTCCAGAACACTCCAGAACCCTGAAAAGAAAGAGGTATGTGATACGGTAAGTAAACCGACTCCAAAAATTCAACAAAAATATTTTCTGACAGTTTTGGAATATTAGAAAAAAGACAAAAATAAGAAACAGCCAAGGGGACCCACCTGGTGTGCACGAGGCACCAGGGCGCGCCACACCCCCCCCCCCCAGGCGCGCCCTGGTGGCTCATGGGCCCCACGTGAGCCTTCCCGACTCCGTTTTCTTCTGGATTACTTGTTTTGCAAGATAAAAAATCTTTATATATATTCCCAGATGTTTTGACCACCGTATCGCAGAAATATCTTCTGTTCTTGTTTCATGCTATTTTTCTGACAGATCTAGATCGCTATGGCTTCATCGAGCTCTTCCAAGGACAAGTTCTACGAGAAGGTCATCAACCCCTACCTACCGGAGGTGATGAAACACCCTCAAGCCATTGAGATGCGTGAGGGGGTGCTTCACATCTGGGATGTTCAAGGACCCAAGAAGACCAGAAGCGTGGAGTCCAGGCTCGAAGGAGTGGAGCAGGAGATCTTCAAGTGCCAAGGGATGGTGGAACGTGGACTCAGTGCCAACCACTCCATGATCACGGAATTCACCCGTAATCACAAGGTGGAGGGCCAATCGATGGGGGACATCATCTTCATGCTTAATGAACGAATCGACTATCTCCAAGGCCAAATCTATGATCTTCAAAACCAAAATTTTGAGTATGAGGCAAGATTCAAAGGTATGAGTTTAGCTGCAAGTTTCAGGACTCCGGAGACTCGTTCATCTTTTTATGATGGGGAACCTATGCCATGGAAGCCGGAGGACAAGCCCATCACTTCATCACCACCACCATCACCGAAGAAGGAGACTTGAGTACATGGGTATGGGCACTCCCCTTGGCTTATGCCAAGCTTCGGGGAGGTGCCCCGGTATCGTATGACCATCACTTTTATTATCTTTACCTATTTTTAGTTCGATCCTTAGTTATTTCGTGATCTAGTTGAATAAAAGTTTAGTATGATCTATTTTCGAGTGTTAGCTTCGTGATCTATCTATCTATGTAATCGAGTTGAAAGTTACATAATAAAGAGTAATTTGAGTTTTTGCTTCTTTACTTTCAAGTTCCAATTCTAGCAATGAAAATAATGAAAAAGATCATATGCTAATCTTATGGAAAATAATGACATTACATAAAGAAAAGTATAAGTGGTAAAATGTATTGGAAAATAACAAACATAGCATTAGTCAATGATGCAATTCATGAAAGAATTAATAAGGGAAGAGAAGATGCACATGCAAATATACTATCTTGGACATCTTTTATGATTGTGAGCCCCCATTAAGTATTTTATGCCAAATTGTTGACATTGGACAAGGAAGACAATGTAATGAATTATGTTTGTTCATATTCACATAGAAGTTATATTGTTATAGATCCTCCAACATGTGGTGCTTGCCCAATATCTTTGCTAGCCAAAAATCTGCACCAAGTAGAGATACTACTTGTGCATCCAAAACCTTTAAACCCAGTTTCATATCATGAGAGTCCACTATATCTACCTATGGATTGAATAAGATCCTTCAAGTAAGTTGGCATCGGTGCAAAAAGCAATAAAAATTGCCTCTAAACATGTCTGAACTTTTATTGTAAGGGAAATAAGCTTTGTACGAACTTGTGATGGTAAAGAAATAAAAGCGACAGACTGCATAATAAAGGTTGTTATCACAAGGGGCAATATAGAGTGACGTTCCTTTGCATTAAGAGCTCTTGCATCCAATAACAAAAAGCGCATGACAACCTCTCCTTCCCTCTGCGAAGGGCCTATCCTTTACTTTTATGTATTTACTTTTTATGCAAGAGTCAATAGTGTTCTCCTCTATTTCCTTTTATTTTTCTCTTTTGTAAGCATCATGTGGTGGGGAAAGATCTAAGCATATATATCCAGTTGGATATGAGTGATCATGAGTTATTATTGTTGACATCACCCGTGAGGTGAATAAGTTGGGGGGCGAACTCACAAGCCCCTATCTTTCTATGTGTCTGGCTGAAACTTTTTGCTCCATATATAAGTCATGAGTGTTAGCAATCATAGAAGACTAAATGATGGTTGAGTATGTGGACTTGCTGAAAAGCACCTACATGAGACCCTTCCTGAAAATATGATGAATTGCAATTGCATTGTTGACTGAGAATATAGTTTGTTAGTTTTCAAGAAAGTGTATGCCTTATACTCCATTGTTGTGATGAATTGTTACTTTCTCATGAGAAGTTTATGATAATAAATATTGCTGTTATAATAATGATCATGATGCTACTATGTCTGTATTTTGTTTTTATCGACACCTCTCTCTCTAAACATGTGGACATGATTATCGATATCGGCTTTCACTTGAGGACAAGCGAGGTCTAAGCTTGGGGGAGTTGATACGTCCATTTTGCATCATGTTTTTCTACTATTATTTATAGTGTTTTTGATCAATATAACACTTTGTGGAACAATTCTAATGCCTTTTCTCTCTTAATATGCAAGATTTACACAAGGAGGGAGATTGCCGACAGCTAGAATTCTAGACCTGAAAAAGCTGTGTTAGAGATACCTATTCTGCACATCTCCAAATGAGCTTAAATTTTACGGAGATTTATTTTGGAATAACTAAAAAATACTGGAAGCAAGAAGTACCAGAGGGGGCCACCCAGGTGCCCACGAGGCACCAGGGCGCGCCACCCCCCAGGCGCGCCCTGGTACCTCGTGGGGCCCCTGGCCAGCCTCTGGCCCCCATTTTCTGGTATATAAGTCATTTTGCCCTAGAAAAAATATAGAGAAGACTTTTCGGACGGTGCGCCACCGTCTCGAGGCGGAACTTGGGCAGGAGCACTTTTGCTCTCCGACGGAGAGATTCTGCCGGGGATACTTCCCTCCGGGAGGGGGAAATCGTCGCCATCGACATCAGCAGCGATCCTCTCATCGTGGGAGGACTAATCCTCATCAACATCTTCACCAGCACCATCTCATCTCAAACCCTAGTTCATCTCTTGTATTCAATCTTTGTCTCAAAACCTCAGATTGGTACCTATGGGTTGCTAGTAGTGTTGATTACATCTTGTAGTTGATGCTAGTTGGTTTATTTGGTGGAAGATTCTATGTTCGGATCTATTGTGCTATTCAACACCTCTCTGATCTTGGACATGAATATGATTTGTGAGTAGTTACTTTTGTTCTTGAGGACATGGGAGAAGTCTTGTCATAAGTAATCATGTGAATTTGGTATTCGTTCGATATTTTGATGATATGTATGTTGTTGATTCCCTTAGTGGTGTCGTGTGAACGTCGACTACATGACACTTCACCATCTTTGGTCCTAAGGGAATGCATTGTGGAGTAGTAATTAGATGATGGGTTGCTAGAGTGACAGAAGCTTAAACCCTAGTTTATGCGCTATTCCGTAAGGGGCTGATTTGGATCCATATGTTTAATGCTATGGTTAGAGTTATCTTAATTCTTCTTTCGTAGTTGCAGATGCTTCCGAGAGGGGGTAATCATAAGTGGGAGGCTTGTTCAAGTAAGAACATCACCCAAGCACCGGTCCACCCACATATCAAATTATCAAAGTAGCGAACGCGAATCAAACAAACATGATGAAAGTGACTTGATGAAATTCCCATGTGTCCTCGAGAACGCTTTGCTTACTATAAGAGATCGTTCTGGCTTGTCCTTTGCTATAAAAAGGATTGGGCCACCTTGCTGCACTCTTTGTTACTATTGCTACTTGTCACTTGTTACAAATTATCTTGCTATCAAACTACTCGTTACCGATAATTTCAGTGCTTGCAGAAAATACCTTGCTAAAAACCGCTTGTCATTTCCTTCTGCTCCTCGTTGGGTTCGACACTCTTACTTATCGAAAGGACTATGATTGATCGCTTATACTTGTGGGTCATCACCAAGCTCAGTTCTTTCTTCCAGCGGTGAATTGGCGTTGAGGTTCAGTGTAGATGGAAATGAAAATGAAAAATGGACATGGCCTAATTTTGTGCAGCCATGGTGCTAATTTTGAACTGGCATTAAATTTGCTGAAAAATGTTTTAATGCTTCTGAACATGGCCTAATTTATCATCAAAGGGAACTCTTTATACAATAGTATGTGAAATGTGTGTGAAATGGCCTAATTTTCTGAAGTTTACACCTATTTGCAAGGCCCCTTATGAATACATTACCGATGCAATACTATTATTGTCCGTGAACACCTTTTTTCTTTCTTTCTTAGTGCACATCAGTGTGATGTAGTGGTTGAGTGTTCAGTTTGTTGCTAGAGTAAATAAAATGAAAATGAAAATGAGGATTTTGTTAAAGTACATTGTTGCTAGAGTGTTCAGTTTCAGAATTCAGAGTTCACAATGAGAATTTTTAAATGAAAATGAAAATGAAAATGAAAATGAGCATCCCAAAACCCACACTATATATAGCTCTCTCCATGCAGATGCTAGAGGAGAGTGATGACATGTGCATGTGGTTGTTCTTGTTGTGCTGCTATAGAATGTTGTTTGGACAGATGCTATAGAATGACAGTGAGCATCCTATATTGTTGTGCTGCTGTTGTTGTGCCGGACTTTGGTTGTTTGCAGGGAAACCGATTCCAAGTGGCCTATGTTTTGCCGGAAATGTTGATTCATTTCCATTCGGCAAATTTCAGGCGCTCTATATGTGCACTTTTTAGCATAGGTCATGCCGAAATTTTCCGTGAATTTCGGCATGACTTGTGCTAGAAATTAGAACATATCGAGTGCCCGAGATTTGCTGGGACGGGAATAAAACAACATTCAGGCAAAACATAGGTCACTTTTTTTGTCATTATTCATTTTATTATATAAAGCTCGAGAATTAAACGACTAGATTGAACCCTAGGAAACATGGCCGACAGTGATGAGGCCGGAGGTTCTCGCACCCAACAAGGACAAGCACACGCCTACCTCAACTTTCTGGCGAATCAGGAGAAACAAGGGTGGCAGGACCACCTTGTCATGACGGACGACGGTGGTGGTGGCGCCGACGCCGACACTGATGCCACCAACACCGGCACTGAGATGGGCACTGATGATGTTGCTAACGAGACCACAGAAGGTGGGACCTCCCAATCGAGTTAAGGAAAGAAGGCAAAGAGGGCACACGCCCAAATGAGATCGGCGCCAGAAGACTGGTGGTCACGGCGGTGCACCCCGGCGAGTTTGAGCCAACAGAGTCGCGGGAAGTGGCAGCTGATACGTCTCCAACGTATCTATAATTTATGAAGTATTCATGCCATGTTTATTATAGTTTTGTATGATTTTGGTGCACTTTTATATGATTTTTATGGACTAACATATTGACCTAGTGCCCAGTGCTAGTTGCTGTTTTCTGCTTGTTTTTGGTTTTACAGAAAATCCATATCAAATGAAGTCCAAATGCAGCAAAACTTTTTGACGATTTTTTTTGGAAGGAAACAGACCCAGGAAGCTTCGCAGGAGCAGCAGAAGAGCCACAGGGGCCCCACGAGCCACCTGGGCGCACCTGCCCCCCCCAGGCGCACCCTGGTGCCTTGTGGGCCCCCTGTGGCACCTCTCCGCATGATTCCAACGCTAAAAAATTATATATATTCACAAACCCCCGAAAGTTAACCTAGATGAGTTTTTACGCCGCCGCAAGCCTCTGTACCTCCACGATCTAATCTACAGCGCTTTTCCGGCACCCTGCCGGAGGGGGGAATCATCACCGGAGGCCATCTCCATCATCCAGGCGGTCTCCATGACAAGGAGGGAGTAGTTCACCTTCGGGGCTGAGGGTTTGTACCAGTAGCTATGTGTTTTATCTCTCTGTCTCTCGTGTTCTTGATTTGGCACGATCTTGATGTATCGCGAGCTTTGTTAATATAGTTGGATCATATTGTGTTTCTTCCCTCTCTATCCTTGTTGTGATGAATAGAATATTTTCCCTTTGAGGTTTCGTTATTGTTGGATTGAATATTTCAGATTTGAGAACACTTGATGCATGTCTTGCATATGAATACCCGTGGTGACAATGGGGTATTATATTGATTCACTTGATATATGTTTTGGCACTCAACTCGCGGATTCCCGTGGTGACATTGGGGTAATCTATGCACATTTTCGTGGGGTGGATGCATGTTTTCATTATCTTTTCTCCGATAGAAACTTTGGGGTGCTCCTTGGAGTTCTTTCTGTGGATTGAATATTATGATTATGAAGTTGTTTGATGCATATCGTATAATCAACTCATGGATACTTGTGGTGACATTGGAGTATCTAGGTGACATTAGAGTTGGTTGATGTGTATCATTTGGTGTTATTTTAGTACGAACTCTAGGGCTGTTTGTGACACTTATAGGAATAGCTCAATAGATCGATTGGAAAGGATAACTTTGAGGTGGTTTCATACCCTACAAACAATTTCTATCTTATGTTCTCCGCTAATAGGAACTTTGGAGTGATTTTTTATCGCACGTTGAGGGATGGTTATATGATCCAATTATATTAGCATTGTTGAGAGATTGCACTTGCGAAAGTATGAAACCTAGGCCTTGTTTCTAAGCATTGCAATACCGTTTATGCTCACTTTTTTTACTTGCTACCTTGCTGTTTTTTATTGTTCGCAGTACAAAAAGCTATATCTACTATCCATACTACACTTGTATCACAATCTCTTCGCCGAACTAGTGCACCTATACAATTTGCCATTGTATTGGGTGTGTTGGGGACACAAGAGACTCTTTGTTATTTGATTGCAGGGTTGTTTGAGAGAGACCATCTTCATCCTACGCCTCCCACGGATTGATAAACCTTAGGTCATCCACTTGAGGGAAAATTGCTATTGTCCTACAAACCTCTGCGCTTGGAGGCCCAACACGAGTCTACAAGAACAAGTTGTGTAGTAGACATCAGCAGCGTGTTACGGCAACCAACTAGCATGCATCCTACGGGATACCGCTAACATCAACACCACAAAAATACGGAAGAATGAACATTTGAAGCACCTGCTCCTAACTAGGTTGCACGCAAGATTCCTGTTCCCTGGTCGGAATGACGACGTCGACCCGTGGAAAGATGATGCCATGAGAAAAATAAACAACAAAGCCCTAAGGAAGTTCAGCAACGCATTGAGCGCCTGGAAAACTAGGGTGAAAAAGGCGATTGAAGTAGACCATCAAACCTACGCCGAGATTGTTGCAGACAATCCGAGAATTACGAGAGAGGACTTTGAAAAGTTCGAGGCGACTTGCAATGAAGAAGCTGCCAAGGCCAGGTCGGAGAGAGGCAAGCAGCTTCAGGCAAAGAACATGGGGAACCACCGCCTCGGAAGCCGTGGTTACACGGGCAAGAGGCCCGTGTGGGCTAAGGAGGACATGGAACGTGAAAACCTGGGGATCCCAGACCCCTTGGCTGAGTTCACCGACCAGCAGGAGCACGACTTCATCAGGGCCCGGTTCAAGTGGGACCCCCAAAAAAAGATTTTTTTCACCGACGGGCCGACTAGGGAATTCATGAGAATACTGGTAATTATCCTTTTACCACCTTATATTAGCTTCTGATCAATCAAGCCTACTACATTCTAGTCACATTCATAAACGATTCACGCTCCATTTTGCAGAGAGACCAACACAAGCTTACAGCCGAAAGCGACTCGTCGACTCAGTCGACTCAGTCGTCGGTGAGGTACAAGTGGGACACCCCTTTCAACCGGGCTGTGAACCTAATGATGGGACACCCGCCGGACCAGCGGCCGCAATATGGACGTGTGCACGGCACCGGAGACGGCGCCACGTGGAAGTACTATTATAACGAGGACCCCGAGGCCAAAAGGCAGAGAAAGAAGTTCAATCAAGTGACTATCGACGATAAGGTGGCATGGGCAGTCGAGAAAACCAGAGCTGATACCAAAGCTGAGGCAATCCGGGAAGCGGTAGTTGCCTGTAGAAATGATATGGCAGCTTCGTTTACAAGCTTGATTCCAACTGTGGTCAGCTGGGTGCAACAAAATCCAAACACGTCCCCAACTGATTTTCCCATGCCCAGCTTCACCGGGAGCAACTCAATGAACACCGCACCCGCACCCACACCTGCTATGGCAACCGCACCCACACCTACTCCAGCACCTGCTCCCGGACCCTCTCACAGCAGCCTGTGCTCCGTCTCTGGCTTGAATGTCGGGCCGTCGACATTGGCTAAGCTCGACGCCCTCATGGTAAATACGCGTCGCACCATCATCAACATAACTAATTAATATTCAGTTCCCGTTGCCTTTTGGATCTCTGACGCCACACACGTACATGTCTTCGCAGGCCGACTCCACTCTGTGCACCCTCCTCTACCACATGAAGGGCGGGTTGGTGGATGTGGGGAAGGGTACTATAGTGAAGCCCAAGGATCGCTTGTTCCACCACCGGCAGATGCCCGATAATGCCTTAAGGGTCTCCGTGGAGAGCGTGAAAGCGGGCTACGAGGGTTTTCCTCCTCCCATACAAACCGGTGGAGAGGATGACGAGACCCCGACGCAGCTTGGCCAATGCAAAAATTGGGTGATCCTGTGGCCGAAGAATCTTCTTCGTGTGGAGGTGGCTGGGAGCACACCAACGGGACCTCAGGAAGGTATGACCACAACCCCACCTACACAACTACAACCACCGTCTGTGTTGCTGGGTGAGATCGAGAGACACGAGGAAGGGGGGCCAACCGTTCCGGTGGCTGATGACGTCGGCCCCATGGAAGAGGATATGGATCATGACATGGAGGAGGATGACCCTCTCCAATATCTCAATACCAGCTTTGACAATGAAGTAACGATGAGTCAACCATATGAATATGAGATGCATGGTGTACCGGAGCCAGAACGTCCTTGGGAGTGCAAGAAGTCTTTGTTCATGCAATCCTCACAAGACACGCCTCCAAATGCCGCCTCAACCCAAGCTCAACTAAGCCAGAGTCATGCAATGCTGAGCCTGACAACACTAGGGGTGGTGGTCAGGCAGGGTCTGACAGACCCACCAGCACCTGAGCCCACCAAGAAGAAGCAGAGGAAGAGACCGGCGAAAAAAGGCTCTGCAGCCGCTAAAGCTGCCAAAGTTGCTTCTAGCAGCTAGCCGCCTCCGTAGACCAGGGTTGCAGACAGTGTACCGATGAAACAATCGCCGTTACTCCATGTCGCGGGAAAGCCAATGGTACCGGCAGATGCGCTAGCCGCCATAACAGGGTATCTGAGGAGACTGCATGACCATGTGCTGTCGACAGAGAGAAGCCTTCTCACCTCAAATGATCCAGGATACCCGCTTTATACGGTTCATGTGCCGAGCAGTGGCAAGATGTATGTCGACACATGCCCCGTGGACCTGTTCTTCCTACGTTTTGATTACATCTTCGAGATGTTTCAAATGAGGACACTCGATTTTACGTTCGTCCGCCTGTATGCGTTGCATATGAACTACATCGTCAGGAGAGAGCAAATCACTGGTCTTGCGGTCACGGACCCGTACTACATGCATGAGGACTTCTTGTGAATCAACGAAGCCAACCGTCAATATGCGAGGGAGTACATCGAAGAATTCTTGGTCATCAATAAGGACAAGGAAACGATTCTCCTACCTTATCATCCCAGGTAAGTCATCCGCGGATAGCCACTATAACACGTACATCCTTTCGTGCATTTCAATAATTACTTTGCACGCATGGAGTCTAACTTGATCGTGTATTTATTTTGCGCAGTGGGGGGCGCGCCGTTCTCATCGTTCTTTACCCGCGTTTCTCCCGCGCTCTATATTTGGACCCGTCAAAGACCATAGAGAAGAAAGATTACACACACATAAAGTATGTTTTGGACAGAGCTCTCCTGGGCTTCAACATGCGGGGTGGCTACATCCAAGTAAAATAAACAAATAAGGGCAGGCTGTATTTTGGCCATAAGACTGACTTCTATTGTGTCCAGCGACCGGCAAGAAGTGATAATGATGGATTCTACATCATCCATCAAATGATGGAGTACAGAAGGGATGTGCAATCACTTTGCATAACATCTTCATCCGATGCCCATATCCAGAGATGGGTCGAAGCCTTCGGAACCGTGCCGGATCATCAACTTCGAAATGATTTCTACCGGATCCAGCAGGAAATTGCGTCCATCATCATGAAAGACATCCTCGAAGAGAATGGGATGTTCTACGGCGGCCCAATATCGCGGGCTGACGTCCAAACCCGCATAGCCCTACAACGTCAGGACATGACGCCTTTCACTAAGCTTGGGTGCATCGTCCCGGATATGGCCGGATGGGATGAGTGCACTGCTTGACGATGACAATGTGTCTGTTTAATTAGTTGTTACTTTCTGTACGACGAAACTTTGAATGTCTCTGTACGACGAAACTTTGAATGTCTATATACGACGAAACTATTAGATGTAAACGGTGCTGCGCTCTAGTTAATTAGTTTCGGTTAGATGAATTTCGTTAACTATGTTTACTATATGTTGCTTCTATTTGCTAACTATTTCTCTCCACTGGCGACGTATCTTATGTTGCATATTATCGTTGAATTCGCTTGATGATATATATGTGCATCTCTGACAGGTATATATATCAACGATGGCGAAGAAGTGGTATGCCGTGTATATAGGGCATGTTCCGGGTGCGTACGACGAGTGGCCAGAGTGTCAGGCCCAAGTGTACCGCTTCCTGGGTGGAAGCCAGAAAGGGTTTGATAGTAGAAGGGAAGCCGAAGCTAGTTACCTGAGGTTCATAGTGAAATAGAGGATTCAGAACTGGCGCCGCAAGAACTACTACATAATCCCGCTTTTGCTCATCGTGATCGCTCTTCTCTTCTATGCGATCATATCATAGTTTACAGAGATGATGAAACATGAGTATGTGACCATGTAGTTCCATGTATTCGAGACTTCTAATAACTTGTACCGCTATTTCGAGACATGTGTCCGACCATGATTGATGATGATGATACTGTAGTCGAGACTTCTAATAACTTTTGCTCGTCGATGCCGACGATTAGACATTTCTGTCTCACTTCTTTTTCAATGAATATGCATGTTATTGTATAAAAGATGTATCTATTTAAATACGTACACTCTCAAAATGCAGAAACAAAAAAAAACTAAAATGTTAGCAGTGGCGCGGGGTAAAATTTACCAGCAGCGCTCAATTAACAGTAGCGCTTAGTTTTCAAACGCGCTGCATAAAAGTACCAGTAGAGCGCTACCAACAAGTGCTACTAGTATCATCAATTACCAGTAGCGCTGGGCCAAACACACGCTAGTGCTAAAAAATTGTTGTAGCGCCATAACAGTAGCGCGTGTGCCAGCGCTACTGGTAAGCTTTTTCCCAGTAGTGGTTTTTCTCGTTTTCTTGTTTTCCATTGTTAATTTGCTTTCTTCGAAAAAACCAAAAACTCCAAAAACATTTCAGTGTGTTTCTCTGAATTTCTTTTCTTTGAGTCATCGCAAGGAGAAGACCACGATGAAAACGTTGAGTGGCTCTCATATGCTTTATTGTTGAACTAACAAAAATGCCACTATTACCTTGTCTTCTCCTTTGAATAAATTTTTGCATATTCCAGCTTAGTCCACGGCACTCTTGCACTATTATTATTTTCATACCATCCGGTCGTGCAAGTGATAGGCAATAATGACGATATTTGATGAAGTGATTGCGGTGAAGAAAAGCTGGTATGAATTCTTCTTGTTTTTGTCTTTGTAAATATGTTTAGCTCAGTATTCATGATTCAGCATTACTATGAGTAAACATGTTTATGATGACAATTAGAGATTACAGTTGCTCATGCCGTGCTTAAATAGCTAGGAGTGGATAATGATTTATCTTGAGTGTCAACATGCATTAAAATGGTTGTGATGTAGTATGTTAGCATGGTATCCTCCTCTGAGTAATTCGAGTGGCTTGACTTGGAGTATGTTCATACATGTAGTTGAATCGAAACCAACATAGCCTCCATGATATTTATGTTCAGGGTGTTGATATCCTACTCATGCTCGTGTTCAATGTTAATTATTTGCAATGCATGTCTATGACCATTTTCGCTCTCTAGCTGGTCGCTTCTCAATCTATTTGCTAGCCTTCACCTGTACTAAGCGGGAATACTGCTTGTGCATCCAAATCCTTAAGCCCAAAGTTGTTATAGATGAGTCCACTATATCTACCTATATGCGGTATTACTCTACCGTTCCAAGTAAATTTGCATGTGCCAGCTCTAAATATTCAAATGAACATCTTTTTTGTGTGCCCGTACCGCTCATGGAGCAACAGGGGGCATTCATTATCTTCCATGCTAAGCGGGTTATTCTCAGATGAGTGTTTATTCACTTGTCATTGCACGAGAGAGGCTGGTATTTGGGATGCCCAGTCCTATGTGCAAAATCAAATTATATAATGGAAACAAACTCCCACGGAAAGTTGTTGGTATGGAGGGCACCCGTGAATTCGGCTAGGCATGGTTTGTGTTGGTATGGTGGAGGGGGGGTAAACTTTACGTTTCCGCTAGGGAACCGCCTATAATGTGTTTAGCATGGAAGATATTGAAAACTCTCGGTCGTGACGTTGATAGGAAAAGCATACCTCTCAAAATTATTTTAATCTCTGTTTTAAAGCTTCGAGCTCTGACACCGCTGCAAATCCATGCTTCCCTCTGCGAAGGGCCTATCCATTTACTTTTATGTTATTTTACTTTTATTGTTGAGCCATCACCCTCTCATTTAAGCACCAGTTGGAGAGCACTATTGTCATTTTTATGCATTGAGTATAGTTAATGTTGGGTGTGACCATGACTGGATATCCTTTACCCTGAATTACAACATTTAGTCGCTGCTTGAACCTCAGAGGTGCTCTGCATTTATGTTTTGTGGTCTCAGAAAGGGCTAGCGAGATACCATGTTATCATATTATATCATGATTGTTTTGACAAAGTGTTGGCATCCGAGATATCTTATTATTGCTCGCTAGTTGGTTATGTTATTGCCATGAGTAAATGTGAGACCTAAGTGTTATCATTCATGTGGTTAGTTCATAATCTTTGCTGAAAACTTGGATGCTAGTTAAGTATATATACAGACAACAAGAACAAAAGAGTTTGTAAAAGTTTTTCTTTGTCACTTTCAGTTTGTCAACTGAACTTCTTAAGGACAAACAATGAGTTAAGCTTGGGGGAGTTGATATGTCCCAAACGTATCTACTTTTCCAAACACTTTTGCTCTGGTTTTGGACTCTAATTTGCATGATTTGAATGGAACTAACCCGGACTATCGTGGGAAAACGATGATCTATGGGATCGAGAGGATCCCTTTGCGGTTCGAGAGTGGGATCACAATACTACAAAGAGCAGGGCTAGTAGATATGAGCACAAGCAACGATTTATCCAGGTTTGGGCCGCTATGAGTGTAAAACTCTACTCCTGCTCTAGTGGTTTGATTGTATGTGAGCTCAGGGGTTACAAAGAGCGCAGCTTGCCGGCAAGGTGCGTCGGAAGTGCAGCGACAGCGTGTACTTGAGCTAAGAGTCGACCATTCTAAGTGTAGCCGTGGGCCTCCTTTTATAGGCCAAGGGGTTACCACAGAGGCTAACATGGTCACTACAGAGTATGAATAGTAACTTGCACCATCACCACGTGTCAGGCCCATTTCTGGGATAAATCACAGAATAGCATCAAGTCATACCAGCCCCAAGAACAACTGGTAGACTTCCTTGATATAGATAACCAGTACAAATATAATATTACACAGGGTTGAGTCAAAGGCTCAACAATTATTACAAGCTGGCCAATATATTACGGTGGTTGAATAACACAGTGGTGTGGTGGTAGAACAACACTGATACAATAAAATAAAATCAAGCGTCAGTGTGAGTCTTGACTATTTTATTTGGTGTAGCGGAAGCACTGCGGATGATACATGTGATGGACTCAAAGCTCACAGGTTGACTGACTGGGACACCTCTAAGCGTCGGGCTCGCTAGCGCAATCTCCTTCCACAAGCTCGTCCTCCTCCATGTCTGGCCAATAAAATAGCCAAAGACAAGCCAGTGAGTACGTTGGACTGTACTCGCAAACATTATGAACGAAAGATATACCGAATGCATATGCCCATGATGGATTAAATGATATGCTCATGCTGAGTGAAATTTAAAACATGGCATGAGAAATATTAGCATGTGCAGAAAAATAAATTGTTAGTGACAAACCAAGAAAATTAAAAGTGGACAATCGGGCGAGACAAGACCGCCCGAGGATCCAAGGGAAATGCCAAACGGGTGTCTAAAAGAGAATCGGGCGAGACAGGACCGCCCGAGAACTCAAGCAACGCCACGAGAGGTCTTGAAAAGAAATGTCAAACGGGTGTCTAAAAGAGAATCGGGCGAGATAGGACCGCCCGAGAACTCAAGCGACGCCACGAGAGGTCTTGAAAATAAATGCCAAACGGGTGTCTAAAAGAGAATCGGGCGAGATAGGACCGCCCGAGAACTCAAGCGTCGCCACAAGAGGTCTTGAAAAGAAATGCCAAACGGGTGTCTAAAAGAGAATCGGGCGAGATAGGACCGCCCGAGAACTCAAGCGACGCCACGAGAGGTCTTGAAAATAAAATCGAGTGTCCGGGGTAGTCTAGCCAGCCCC
The DNA here is from genome assembly GCA_039707655.1 of Elymus sibiricus. Taxonomy (NCBI): domain Eukaryota; kingdom Viridiplantae; phylum Streptophyta; class Magnoliopsida; order Poales; family Poaceae; genus Elymus; species Elymus sibiricus. The sequence continues at coordinate 215,295,377 of CM077670.1, forward strand.
TGAGACACTCAGCAAATAAAATAAGAGAAACGGGTTAGTCCACAATCATATGCATAGTAACAATAATATTCACAATCATAATATTGATGATAACAAAAATATCCATGACAACGTTAGTGATGAAACAATAATATTCTGTAAAATAATTGATGCTCAAATTAATTATTTCCTCCGTAGACCGACACCGGACCGACACTTGACCTTTCCCAGCTAACGCCCTTGACCGCGGACACGGCTATTCGAATAGATATAACTCTGCAAAGGGTGTACTCTTTACCCACGTGTATGAGATTTCTTGAATCAGCATCACGACACTGACTAATTCCCATTACGGTCTTTGGGTTGAAAACACGCCAGACCAGCACACACTAGATTAACTTTCCGGATGCCAAGAATCACCCACAGCACCGTTCAAGATAAACTCTAAGTCGGGGAGACCAACGTCTCGACTAGCATGGGATCACTATTCATACACGCGGATTACAAGGGGTGCCCCCCTCTCGGCCCAGCCGGATACACCCATGCCCCCTGGCCTGATGACGAGCATTAGTCCATGGCCGTGGAAACCCTCATCATGGCCCTCTAAGTGGTGTGCACATGGACAGGGGTTAGCAACTTACTGAGCCGTACTTCCCTCGCGGAAAGACTCGTGGGAGCACGGTATTTAGCTAGGTGTAACGGAACAAGACTTGATCTAGGTCGACTTAGGAGGTGTTGTTATTACGACAGGCATGTCTCACAAGCCACGGTGACACCGTCGTGTCACAATGGGACCATGCTCACCAGCACGTCCAAGGCAGGAGCTGCACTCCTAGTGCTCACAGCCTTTCCCCATGTCCGATGCTTGAGTGAAGTGCAAGTCATGCACAAGAAATGATATGACCATGCATGCATGCACTTGCGATAAACTACACATACGGTGCAATTCCAAACCAATGCAACCATGCAATGCAAATGCAATCACCATATCCCAAGTTCAAAATGCTTGCCTTGATCAAAGTAGTCAGAAAGTGAACCCTCGAAATTCCCGGCAAAGTCCCCCTCTTCTTTTTCTATACAAAAGCAAATTCAAATTATAACAGTACAAAAACTTGTCTCAAAATATTTTCAAATAAATACTAAAAAAACTAGAGAGAAAAATAAGAATTTCAAAAAAAGAATCAACTCAATCAGAGTTGTGGTATAAAAGTTATTAAACTTTTAAACCCAGGGGCTTTTTTGCAAAACTGCAGGTCCCTGTGTGGTTTAAACAGAAAACGCTTCGGGTGCAAATGCGCCTCCCAGCGGAGAAGGCGTAAATAGAAGAATACGTCTTCGGTTTAAAATCTGAAAAAAAAGAAAACGCTGACGGGTGGGGTCCACCCGTCAGGTTCAAATTTGAACGCGCTCGCGCGCTTGTACAGAGGAGTGCAGCGATCACTGGCGACGATCGCCGGGGTTCCAGTGGGTGGCGATGATCGGAACGTGATCAGTGAGTCCGTCCGCGTCGGTGGGTGGCGGTGGTGGTCGTCGGCGAGCAGCAGAATGACGGCGAGGTCGACGTCGGCGGACGGTGGTTCGGGTGGGGTTGGATCTCACCGGAGAGACGGGGAAGCTACGAATTGGTGCGCGGAATCGACGAGATGGAGTGATATGAGGCTACTGGCGATATTTCAGCTGTGGAGGTGGAGTAACGGCGTCGAGCCGATCGGGGAAGGTGGCGGCGGATCGGTGACCGGAGAGGAGGAAGATGACGTCCTCGAGGTCGGGGGAGTGTAATGGAGGTCGATTTGGAGGTGGTGTGGGTGGTACAAGGAGTAAATGGAGCTCAGGAGCTCCTATTTATAAGCGATCCATGGAGGTCCAGTACGGGCAGATGACGCCGGAGTTAATTCCGCCGGCGAGGTAGGTTAGGGCGGTGGCGAGGTACGGTGCATGATCGGGAGAGGTTTATGGAGCTCTCCAGAAGTCTTATCATGGACGGAGTCGAGCTCGAGTGCCTTATCCACGGCGAGGTCCGCGTACGGGTGCGGCGGCGGCATGCGGAGGGAGGCGCCGCGTGGAGAGAGATTAGGTGGGGAGGGCAACAGGAGGATTGAAGGTAGCCGGAGTCGAGCCGATCCGCTCGGCCGCTGCAGCTAAGGTCAGTGGCCGCTGCACTGGCCAGCCACTGTGCTATCGGCGGCGAGCCACTGACCAGAGGGCCCGGGGTGGCTCATTTAAGATCAAAGGAAGCATGGAGGAGAAGGGGAGGGCGAAGGAGTGGAGTACACGGCGCCGCTCCCTCTGCCTCTGAATTGAACCAAATTCAGTTAACTGAATTTGTTCGACAGAGATGAACAGTACGCATACCACCTATATGATGAAATGACAGAGAGGTCTAGGCATTTTAGGAATTTTTGGGAAATTTTGTGGTGAGGTGTTGATGCAAATAAGAGAGTTTGGCAAAGTTTCAGAATTTTTGGAGCTATAAAAATTGAGTTTGTATCAGAGAGATTGTTTCTGGTCCAAATTTGAACTGGATGAAATTTGAATTTTTTTAACTGTGGAGCCCAATGTTTTTGGTGAAATGGGTTGTGGGTACTGCCTAGTTGTTGGGGTAATTTTGGTGGGAGTAGAAGACTTGCAGAAAGTATGGTTCCTTTGTAAACCAAAGAAATCATGAATAAAATAAATTCCAACTTTTGAATTTAGTAAATATTGTAGAAATATTTTTGTAAGGTGAAAAGGAGTTGGATACTGTCCTAGAAGGTGTGAGTGACTTGAGGGATAATTTAGGAGTGACAGAAAAATTATTGAATGGATTTTCTATAAGAATGAAAGGAGATGAAAGGGACCATTTCATTGAAATGATCTAGTAATTCAAAAAAAATTGAAATAAAATTATTTTTGATCTAAAAATAATAATTGCCCAATAAATAAATCATCCAAAACAGAATCATTTAAAATTTTGAAACCCAATTAAAAATTAAAAGATGATTTTCAGAACAGAAGGAAGAGAAAAAGAAAAATAGGGCCAAAATATTTGAAAGCATTTTATTTTAAAGAAAAGATTTTGAAAATCCCAAGGAATTATTTTGGGGTGTTACAACACCTACCCCCCTTAAGAAAAATCTTGTCCCCGAGATTTCAGCTGTCCCTCAAACAGGTACGGATATTCAGCCCTCAGGTGATCCTCTCTTTCCCATGTTGCTTCTTCCTCGGTGTGATTACTCCACTGAACTTTGTAAAATTTTATCACGCTCTGTTGGGTTCTCCGTTCAGACTCCTCCAAAATCTTTATAGGACGTTCCCTATATGGAAGATCTGGTTGGATATCCAGGTCTTGATGTTGGACTTGTTTTTCTGGATTACTGACACATCTCCTCAGCTGTGACACGTGAAACATATCATGAACATCCGATAATTCTGCTGGTAGCTCCAGTTGATAGGCAACCTTGCCTCTTTTTGCAATTATTCTGAATGGTCCAATAAATCTTAGTGCCAACTTTCCTTTGACCTTAAATCTCTGTAGTGCCCTCATTGGAGATACTCTGAGGTACACGTATTCATCGGGCTCAAAACTGATCTGACAATGCTTCTGATCATAATAGCTTTTCTGACGGCTCTGAGCTGCTTTCAGTCTGTCTTGGATAAGTTTCACTTTTGTTTCTGCTTCTTTGAGAACTTCCGGGCCGAAGATTCGGCTATCTCCGGTCTCAGACCAATTGAGTGGGGAACGACATCTTCGTCCGTATAGGGCTTCGAAGGGTGATATTTTTAAACTGGTTTGATAACTGTTGTTATATGAAAATTCCGCATGTGGAAAACTATCTTCCCAGCTGACTCCATAAGTAAGCACACATGCTCTTAGCATGTCTTCTAATATTTGATTTACCCGTTCAGTCTGTCCTCCTGTCTGTGGGTGATATGCCGTACTGAATACCAGTTGAGTCCCTAAGGCTTGCTGCAGGTGATCCCAAAACCTAGAGACAAACTGAGTGCCTCTGTCAGAGACTATGGTCTTGGGTACTCCGTGTAAGCAAACAATTTGGGAGAGGTATAACCTAGCAAGCCTCTATGTTGAATATGTGGTTTTTACCGGAATGAAATGTGCCACCTTGGTTAATAAATCTGTGATAACCCAGATAGCATCATTTCCGTGTCGTGACCTCTGTAATCCAACCATAAAATCCATTCCTATCACATCCCATTTCCATTCAGGCACCCTGAGTGGCTGTAATAATCCTGCTAGCCTCTAATGTTCTGCCTTTATACACTGACAGGAGTCACACCGTGCGACATATACGGCGATATCCCTTTTCATCCCGTGCCACCAAAAATTCTCCTATAGATCCTTGTACATCGTGGTTCCTCCTGGGTGAATGAAGTACGGGGTGGTATGAGCTTCTGCCAAAATTTGTTGCTTTAGCTCTTCCTTGTTGGGTACGCATAACCTTTTTCCATACCATAGGATTCCCTGACTATCAATGGTAAATTCAGATGCCTTTCCTAAATTTACCTTCCTTTTAATTCCTTCGATGCTAGGGTGTCCTTTCTGAGCTTCTTTGATCTGATCCTCCAATGTTGATTTTATTTCTAAATGGGCAATGGTTCCTTCCATGACTAGAACCATATTAAGCTTGGCAAATTCCTGGTTGAATTCATGCTGTGAGAATTGCACACTGTCATTGTCGGTGCATGGATTTCTGCTCAGAGCATCTGCCACAACATTTGCCTTACCCGGGTGGTAATGAATTCCCACATCAGAATCCTTAATTAATTCAAGCCATCGACGCTGTCTCAAGTTTAATTCTGGCTGGGTGAAGATATACTTGAGACTTTTGTGGTCCGTGTATATCTCGCATCGGTTACCAAGAAGGTAATGTCGCCATTCCTTGAGTGCATGTATCACAGCTGCTAACTCCAAATCATGGGTAGGGTAATTTTCTTCGTGTCATCGTAGCTGCCTTGAGGCATATGCTACGACCCTTCCTTCCTGCATTAATACACATCCAAGTCCCTTCCTGGAAGCGTCACAATATATTTCAAAATTCTTGTGCACATCTGGCACGATCAGAACAGGTGCCGTGGTCAACCTTTTCTTTAATTCTTGGAAACTTTTCTCGCAAGCTTCGGTCCATTCAAACTTTTTCTCTTTCTTGAGTAGCTGGGTCATGGGTTTGGCTATGGTGGAGAATCCTTCAATAAACCGCCGGTAGTAGCCAGCCAAACCAAGAAAACTTCTGACCTCAGTCACGTTGGTGGGTTGCTTCCATCCTAAGACATCTTTTACTTTACTCGGGTCCACTGCTATCCCATCCTGTGTCAGTACGTGTCCCAGAAAACCAACATCTCGTAACCAAAATTCACATTTGCTGAATTTGGCATATAGTTGATTTTTTCGTAATTCTTCCAGGACTATCCGAAGATGTTGCTCATGTTCTTCTGGCGTCTTGGAATAAATAAGTATATCATCGATGAACACAACCACGAACTTGTCCAAATATTTCATGAAGACCTTGTTCATGAGATGCACAAAATAAGCAGGAGCGTTGGTCAAACCGAAGGGCATCACTGTGAACTCATATAATCCGTATCTGGTGGTGAAGGCAGTTTTGGGTATGTCTGACGGTCGGATTCTTAATTGATGGTAGCCTGACCTCAAGTCTATTTTTGAGAATACCTTGGCTTCTGCCAGTTGCTCGAACAGGTCGTTGATTCTTGGCAGTGGATATTTATTTTTGATGGTAGCCATATTGAGTGCCCTGTAATCAATACATAACCTCAGGGTACCATCCTTTTTCTTAGCAAATAAAACTAGCGATCCCCATGGCGATGAGTTGGGTCGAACATATCCTTTTTCCATTAATTCCTTAATTTGTTTCTTTAGCTCAGCCAATTCCGTCGGAGCCATACAATATGGCTTCTTATAAATGGGTGTCGTTCTAGGCACTAGCTCAATAACAAATTCAATTTCATGATCCGGTGGCATGCCTGGTAACCCCTCAGGAAATACGTCGGGGTATTCGCATACCACAGTAACCTTGCTCAACTCTGTCCTATCCACTTGATTTAATTTTCCCTGCGAAGTAGAAATCTTCCTTGTGCCAAATTTTATTGTCTTCCCTTGACAATTTGTGAGAGTCACTGTACGGTTGTAGCAGTCTATAAAACCTTTATTTGTGGTCAACCAGTCCATTCCCAAAATAACGTCCAGATCGACTACTTCTAGAACAATAAGATTGGCTAGAAATTTCATTCCTTTGATTTCAATATTCACATCCTTGCAGTACCATTGTGTGCTTTGCTTCGATCCCGGGGACTGAATAATCATTGAATTTTGCAAAGGCAAAAAAGAAAACTAATTCTCCGATGCAAATCTTTTAGAGATGCATGAATGGGAAGCTCCAGAATCAAACAAAATTGTAGCATTGATTGTGTTGACAGGGAACGTACCGAACACGATGTCCGGTGCGTTTTGCGCTTCCTCAAAGGTCACGTGATTCACCTGTCCCTTCCTTTGGTTGTTGTTGGGGTTGCTGCATCATGGGGCTGCATTAACACTGCAGCCATTGTTGTTGGGCTTCAGAACATTATTGTTCCCCTGTTTTGGGCATTGCCTGGCATAATGCCCTTCTCCACAGGCATAACAGGTAATGCCAGGACGGAACGTTGTGTCCTTGGTCCTGTTGTTGAAGGTGTTGCGACTCTGCTGCGGTCGTGGTGTTGGAGTTGGTGGTGGTGGTGCCATAGGCCTTTGAAATTCATTCCGGGGCCTGTTGCTACGAACCTGTACTGACTGGGTCGTATGGCGTTTGCGAATTTCATTCATGTTGCGGTGCTCGTTCTCCAGTATAATTGCCTTGTCTACCAGCGTCTTGAAGTCTGGAAAAGTGTGGATCACCAGTTGGCACTTCAGAGATGGAACGAGCCCATCAAGAAATTTCTCCATCTTTTTGTTTTCCTTCATGTACTCATCATTGGCATACCGAGATAACTGAGTAAACTGGTCCAGGTACTGAGTTACCATGGTGCTTCGCTGCTTGAGATCCTCAAATTCCCTTTTCTTCAATTTCATAATACTATTGGGGATATGTGCTCCCCTGAAATTTTCCTTGAATTGTTCCCATGTCATATCTGCTCCATTGGGATGAGTGTGGCATATATTTTCCCACCATGATGCTACTGTCCCAGAAAAATAGTGCGGAGCATATAGCACTTTTTCCTGGTCCGTACACTGAGCGATGTTCAATTTCCTTTCCATATCACGCAGCCAATCATCTGCCTCCAGAGGTTTGTCCGTGTGAGAAAAGACCGTTGGATTGGTCCTCTGGAGCTCAGATAATTTTGACCGGTGTTGATGTTGTCCTTGGTGATTCCCCATATTTATTAAGTGCTGCATCATTTCTTGGTGCTGCTGCTGGCTTTGCTCATACAGACGGCATACTTGTGAAAATGCTGAATCGTTGCTCTGCTGACTTGTCTGTCCTTGTGTAAAATTATTTCCCATCTATGCAAAGTTGTCCTCTGGCGGACTGGGCATGGAACGTGTCCAGGGATGATGCATTTTCTTTCTGGGGTATTTGTGTAACACAGATGAAAAGAAATCCTAACGGAAAGAAATAATTTTTTTTAAGAGACTGAAAATAATACCCCCCCCCCAAATATAAGTGCATGGGCGCAACAGGTTATAATACACATGCAGATTTAATTATACAAGCAGGATTAATTATACATGCAAGGCCTAATTATACATGCATGGTTTAATTATACAACATGCTTGCCGTAGCTGTATACTACATGACCACTTATTTAAACTAGTGTGCTACTCCGTCCACAAAGCACGCTGCGGTCCAAGTCTACTACACGCCATCTTACAAAAAGAGAAGAAACAGAAAATAAATATTTTACAACTGCGCTCTCATAAAATCCAACTGTGATGCTGACGTCCAGTCTGCTCTCACGGAGTGTTTGGAACGTCAATGGTCCTGCTGAGTGTAAGACCCAGATGAGGTGCTGTGACTCGACCTCCTCCTCCTCGGGTATGGTCTCTAGTCGGGCAGATGTCGATGCCACGCATGTCCGTGGTGGCACTGTGCTCATAGGCGGTGAAGCTCTAACTGGGATGGGTGCAGCCAAGCGACTAGCCTCATCGCTCGGGGATGAGCGTCGAATCCCGGACTGAGTAGAGGGATCATATGGTGGAGTCGGAATGCGAGGAGCGCGTGGTGATGGAGAGCGAAACTCACTCCTGCGAGGAATCCTCGTACGAGCCAAGTCCACTCGTGTAGCAAGATAGTCGTCCACCACTGAGGTGAAGACTGACTCTAGTGCCATGATGTACTGAACCAGGGGCTCAATCGCATCATCCCTTTCTCCCGCGGTGCAGGAGAAAGCGTAGTGACTAGTGTATGGAACATGGCATGGAAGGTAGTGGTAGGGACGTGTCTGCATGATCGGAAGAATGTCCCTAAGACGGGCGATGGCCTCTCGGGCAGCCATCTGGATAGCATGCCTCTCAGTAGGCATGGCTCTCCCCACAAACCGATAGTTGCGGTGAGACTCAGCTGGTCCACCCTGAATATATACCGAGGCCTGGTACATAATCAGGGTGTCTGTGATCCTGTCGGGGTAGATGGTGTACTCTGGACGGCCCGGAGACCTCATCGCGACTCTAGCGATGACAGCGAGAAGACGGGAAAATCCCGCAGGCTCGTTGGCGAAAATCTGGGTCGGACAGCTGCCGCCAGACATCTATAGCAGTAGACAAAAATCCAAATAGTCATGTTATAAGTATATGATGACCAAGGAAAATTGTTACAATGCATGAGTTGCATGCTAAAAATGTTAGTACTGACTATATTACTAGCGTCCGTGCCTAGGGCTTCCTACAGTCAGCCTGGCTCTGGTACCAAGGTTTTTCAGGCCCAATTCTGGGATAAATCACAGAATAGCCTCAAGTCATACCAGCCCCAAGAACAACTGGTAGACTTCCTTGATATAGATAACCAGTACAAATATAATATTACACAGGGTTGAGTCAGAGGCTCAACAATTATTACAAGCTGGCCAATATACTACGGTGGTGGAATAACACAGTGGTGTGGTGGTAGAACAACACTGATACAATAAAATAAAATCAAGCGTCAGTGTGAGGCTTGACTATTTTATTTGGTGTAGCGGAAGCACTGCGGATGATACATGTGATGGACTCCAAGCTCACGGGTTGACTGACTGGGACACCTCTAAGCGTCAGGCTCGCTAGCGCAATGTCCTTCCACAAGCTCGTCCTCCTCCAGGTCTGGCCAATAAAATAGCCAGGGACAAGCCAGTGAGTACATTGGAATGTACTCGCAAACATTATGAACGAAAGATATACCGAATGCATATGCCCATGATGGATTAGGTGATATGCTCATGCTGACTGAAATTTATAACATGGCATGATAAATATTAGCATGTGCAGAAAAATAAATTGTTAGTGACAAACCAAGAAAATTAAAAGTGGACAATCGGGAGAGACAAGACCGCCCGAGGATCCAAGGGAAATGCCAAACGGGTGTCTAAAAGAGAATCGGGCGAGACAGGACCGCCCGAGAACTCAAGCGACGCCACGAGAGGGCTTGAAAAGAAATGCCAAACGGGTGTCTAAAAGAGAATCGGGCGAGACAGGACCGCCCGAGAACTCAAGCGACACCACGAGAGGTCTTGAAAAGAAATGCCAAACGGGTGTCTAAAAGAGAATCGGGCGAGACAGGACCGCCCGAGAACTCAAGCGACGCCACGAGAGGTCTTGAAAATAAAATCGAGTGTCCGGGGTAGTCTAGCCAGCCCTTGAGATACTCAGGAAATAAAATAAGAGAAACGGGTTAGTCCACAATCATATGCATAGTAACAATAATATTCACAATCATAATATTCATGATAACAAAAATATCCATGACAGCCTTAGTGATGAAACAATAATATTCTGTAAAATAATTGATGCTCAAATTAGTTATTTCCTCTGAAGACCGACACCGGACCGACACTTGACCTTTCCCAGCTAACGTCCTTGACCACGGACACGGCTATTCGAATAGATATAACTCTGCAGAGCGTGTACTCTTTACCCACGTGTATGAGATTTCTTTAGTCAGCATCACGACACTGACTAATTCCCATTACGGTCTTTGGGTTGAAAACACGCCTGACCAGCACACACCAGTTTAACTTTCCGGATGCCAGGAATCACCCACAGCACCGTTCAAGATAAACTCTAAGTCGGGGAGACCAATGTCTCGACTAGCATGGGATCACTATTCATACGCACGGATTACAAGGGGTGCCCCCCTCTCGGCCCAGCCGGATACACCCATGCCCCTGACCTGATGACGGGCATTAGTCCATGGCCGTGGAAACCCTCATCATGGCCCTCTAAGTGGTGTGCACATGGACAGGGGTTAGCAACTTACTGAGCCATACTTCCCACGCGGAAAGACCCGTGGCAGCACGGTATTTAGCTAGGTGTAACGGTACAAGACTCGATCTAGGTCGACTCAGGTGTTGTTATTATGACAGGCATGTCTCACAAGCCACGGTGACACCGTCGTGTCACAACGGGACCGTGCTCACCAGCACGTCCAAGGCAGGAGCTGCACTCCTGGTGCTCACAGCCTTTCCCCATGTCAGATGCTTGAGTGAAGTGCAAGTCATGCACAAGAAATGATATGACCATGCATGCATGCACTTGCGATAAACTACACATACGGTGCAATTCCAAACCGATGCAACCATGCAATGCAAATGCAATCACCATATCCCAAGTTCAAAATGCTTGCCTTGATCAAAGTAGTCAGAAAGTGAACCCTCGAAATTCCCGGCAAAGTCCCCCTCTTCTTTTTCTATACAAAAGCAAATTCAACTTATAACAGTACAAAAACTTGTCTCAAAATATTTTCAAATAAATACTAAAAAAACTAGAGAGAAAAATAAGAATTTCAAAAAAAGAATCAACTCAATCAGAGTTGTGGTTTATAACTTTTAAACCCAGGGGCTTTTCTGCAAAACTGCAGGCCCCTGTGTGGTTTAAACAGAAAACGCTTCGGGCGCAAATGCGCTTCCCAGCGGAGAAGGCGTAAACAGAAGAATACGTCTTCGGTTTAAAATCAGAAAAAAAAAACGCTGACGGGTGGGGTCCACCCGTCAGGTTCAAATTTGAACGCGCTCGCGCGCGTGTACAGAGGTGTGCAGTGATCACCGGCGACGATTGTCGGGGTTCCAGTGGGTGGCGGTGATCGGAACATGATCAGTTAGTCCGTCCGCGTCGGTGGGTGGCGGTGGTGGTCGCCGGCGAGCAGCAGAACGACAGCGAGGTCGACGTCGGCGGACGGTGGTTCGGTTGGGGTTGGATCTCGCCGAAGAGACGGGGAAGCTCTGAATTGGTGTGCAGAATCGACGAGATGGAGTGATATGAGGCTACTGGCGAGATTTCAGCGGTGGAGGTGGAGTAACGGCGTCGAGCTGATCGGGGAAGGTGGCGGCAGATCGGTGAGCGGAGAGGAGGAAGATGACCTCCTCGAGGTCGGGGGAGTGTAATGGAGGTCGATTTGGAGGTGGTGTGGGTGGTACGAGGAGTGAACGGAGCTCGGGAGCTCCAATTTATAGGCGATCCGGGGAGGTCTAGTACGGGCGGATGACGCCGGAGTTAATTCCACAGGCGAGGTAGGTTAGGGCGGTGGCGAGGTACGGTGCATGATCGAGAGAGGTTTATGGAGCTCTCCTGAAGTCTTATTGTGGACGGAGTCGAGCTCGAGTGCCTTATCCACGACAAGGTCTGCGTACGGGTGCGGCGGCAGCATGCGGAGGGAGGCGCCGCGTGGAGAGAGATTAGGTGGGGAGGGCAGCAGGAGGATTGAAGGCAGCCGGAGTCGAGCCGATCCGCTCGGGTGCTGCGGCTAAGGTCAGTGGCCGCTGCATCGGCCAGCCACTGTGCTGTTGGCGGCGAGCCACTGACCAGAGGGCCCGGGTTGGCTCATTTAATATCAAAGGAGGCGTGGAGGAGAAGGGAAGGGCGAAGGAGTGGAGTACACGGCGCCGCTCCCTCTGCCTCTGAACTGAACCAAATTCAGTTAACTGAATTTGTTCGACAGAGATGAACAGTACGCATACCACCTATATGATGAAATGACAGAGAGGTCTAGGCATTTTAGGAATTTGTGGGAAATTTTGTGGTGAGGTGTTGATGCAAATAAGAGAGTTTGGCAAAGTTTCAGAATTTTTGGAGCTATAAAAATTGAGTTTGTATCAGAGAGATTGTTTCTGGTCCAAATTTGAACTGGATGAAATTTGAAATTTTTGAACTATGGAGCCCAATGTTTTTGGTGAAATGGGTTGTGGGTACTGCCTAGTTGTTGGGGTAATTTTGGTGGGAGCAGAAGCCTTGCAGAAAGTATGGTTCCTTTGTAAACCAAAGAAATCATGAATAAAATAAATTCCAACTTTGGAATTTAGTAAATATTGTAGAAATATTTTTGTAAGGTGAAAAGGAGTTGGATACTGTCCTAGAAGGTGTGAGTGACTTGAGGGATAATTTAGGAGTGACAGAAAAATTATTGAATGGATTTTCTATAAGAATGAAAGGAGATGAAAGGGACCATTTCATTGAAATGAGCTAGTCGTTCAAAAAAATTCTGAAATAAAATTATTTTTGATCTAAAAAAATAATTGCCCAATAAATAAATCATCCAAAACAAAATCATTTAAAATTTTGAGACCCAATTAAAAATTAAAAGATGATTTTCAGAACAGAAGGAAGAGAAAAAGAAAAATAGGGCCAAAATATTTCAAAGCATTTTATTTTATAGAAAAGATTTTGAAAATCCCAAGGAATTATTTTGGGTTGTTACACCACATCTATCTCTAGACGGGGTAAGACAAGCGCATTAAATGCACCGTTAGTTAGTACGTCGGGGAGGCAAGGCTTTGGGTAAAAGATCTGTACCATCGGTGCTGGCGCCCTCTTGTCACCTTGACACGTCCCAGGGACGGGTGTCATTAAAGTTAATCCTGGCGTGGCATGCTGACACGTGCCTTGGCCAGCTGCGTTGATTGCCTAACGTCTCGACACCTATCATGCGTGCTTATCTAGCCGATGATGAGGTGGAGCGGTAACAGGACCGAACGAGCTTGCCGGCGCGGAGCTTGCTGGGCCGTTGCTTGCCGGCAAGGACCTTGCCGGCAACCATAGTCTTGGTATTCACCTTGCCGGTACGGAGCTTGCCGGCAAGGGCAATCCTGATCTTCAGTATGAGAATAGTACTTCTCGATGACCTACCTTGAGGTCTTCTTCACGGTCTTGTTTATTCCAACTCTTGAGTCGTAGTTATCCTCCGTCAAGCCCTTGCCGTCAAGGAGGCTACAACTGCCTGTGCACAAGTCAGGGTACGAGGGCACCCATGCTTTAGTACATCGACAGGAGCCCCTAGGCCTAGGCCACACGCGCATGTGAGGCATCATTGGGCCAGGCCCAAACAGTGCACAGGCACGTGTGGCAGAGGATAACTATCGTAATCTTCTATGTTACCACGCCCCCCACGACGCGCATTAAATGCGGGCGTGGGACAGGTGGAATGTAACGGGCGCGGGGAGGTAGTGCGCCTGAAAAGCACGGCCACGTAGGATGGTAAAGAGCAAGCCCCCGCGCCTTCCCCATAAAAAGGAATCCGCGAGGGGCGCTGCTCATTTACCCCCCTTCTCCCAATCTCACCATCGACGCCGCCTTTGTCTTCTTTCTTGCGCCAAAGTAGAAAACACGCCCTCTGCTTCCGCCGTCATGCAGCGGAGCTCTCCCCTACCTTCTTCCACATTTGCCCTCCCCAGCGCAGCTATGGCTCCCAAGAGGAACCGAAACAAGCCGGGGAAGGCGGTCGATCCCGAGGAAGAACTGGCAGCAGCGCGGAGAAACAATGTCGTCTTTGAGCCGGTGCTAGATCAGAGCGACTTGGTGAGTCAATACTCGATCATGTGGGGGAAAGAGACGAGCATCCACACCACGCCAGAGGTCCTTCCTGGATCCATCAGGACTGGACCATACAAGTACCCCTTCTTCACTGTACACTTTTACTGTGGGCTCATTCCTCCCTTCTCTGAGTTCTTCGTAGAAATGATGTATACCTATGGGTTTCACCTTCTAGACTTCACCCCCAACGCCATGACTTGTATGGCTATTTTCGTACATATGTGCGAAAACTTCGTAGGAGTATTGCCTAGTGTAGCTCTCTTCCGCCATTACTTCACCCCACGCATCAAAGTAGATGTTCTCTCCGGCTGCATCACTTGGATCCCAGGGATGAGAATGCCTACCTTCTGGGGCTGCCCTATTAGCAGTGGAACGAGTGGCACGGGGAATGGTGTTGGATCAAGGAAAAGGATTTTCCGAAGTTCTGCCATCCCAGGACGGCAAGGGTGGAGCGCGGCACGGATTGGAACACTTTTGCCGCCGACAATGAGAAGCTCACAATCGCCACCACGCGCATCCTCCGCCTCAAAGCTGCCGGCCTCACCGCTGAAATGGTGGGGGCTGACTTCCTTCACCGCCGCATTGCTCCTCTCCAGAACAAGGGCAGGCCCACCTAGGATTACAGAACGTGGCAGATATCATGTGGGTCCAGACTGGACTTCGGGCCAACCTAACAGTGTTGTAGCACCAGGCCCTCTGCGAGCACCTCTTCCGCCCCAGCAGCAACTTCAAGCTGCCGGCAAGGGTGGTGCCTTTATGCAACAGCTCCGCCAAGGATTCCGTCATCGCGGTGATGCCATCCTGCGATGCCCATGGTGTTGAAGTGCTTTGGCAGGAGCCGCCCGAAGACGCCGTGCAAGGGTGGTTCGACACTTTGGTGAAGAGGCCCGTTAGAGAGGAGAAAGATCTCTTCCGCGACACCGCACCCGAAGAATTGGACCATATCACGAATAGGGCGGTAGAGGCCAGAATGGCTGGAGACGTTAGCGGCTCTGGGTCCGCGGCAACCAATGTCGATGAGGAATCTTGTGATGGAACAGCAAGGGAAACGCCAGAGGAACTTGCGGAAGAGCAGGAATAACCTGCCGGGGAACGGGGCGGGGACACTATTGCAGAACAAGTATCCGAAGAGCCCCCCGCTCCTTCCGCTCCGGCAAGGAGAATTCGTGTCCTTCGAAAAGCTGCCTCTGGAGAGCCAGTTCGTGGTGTACCCTCAGGTAAGGAAGTTACCGGCGAGGAGGTAACTGGCAAGGTTGCCAGACGACAAGGAACTCGACGCCAAACCCCTCAATAGCAGCGAACACGGCGTACCTCTACGAGGAGTACAGCCGCGCCGGCTGCTGGAGTGGGCAAGTCATCACGTCCTACTACGCCTATGGTGACTAAGCGGGCCAGGACTTCTACCCTGCCGCCCTCTTCCAGCACCATGCCTGAGAGCTTGTATGATCTCTCCACCCTTTGCGATGAGGAGGAGGAAGAGGAGTATGCGTCTCCAATTTTCTTTGTTAACTCTTGATCCTTGCTTGTGTTAATCCGGCTTGTCTCATTTTGCCTTGACTTGATAGCGATAGGGAGACCATGGCACAAAGGATGGCAAAAAGGACGAGGACCGCGGCGGAGGACGAGCCGGCAATAAGCACGGCGCCGGGCGATGAGGTCATGGATATTAGCTCAGACCGCAGCCCCAGTGTGAGGCCACTATCCAATTTCCTTTTGCAAGCGCTAGTGTCGAAATATTTGCGAGGAGGAGCGCCCGGAGGCAAATCCAACCGGGGTATCTCCGTCAACCGCTGCTCCGGCAAGAAGCTCTCCGGCAAGGACCTCCACAGACGAGACTGTTCGCACTGATGAAGTGCCGGCAACCGAGGTCACCGGCAACCAGGCGACGACATCCGAGGTTGTCAAAGAGGAAACTATTCCCCCTCAACAGTCTCAGCCCAGTAAGCATTCTGCCATTGAGTACCTTCCTCTTTCAATCTTTTTTTTTTGTTTTCTTGAACTTGACCTGAGTCTTGATTTTCTCTCTTCTCCATCCTTTTGGATCTTCCTCCATCTGACAAAATGGACATCGATTCCACCATTGAGGTGATTGCGAGGGACGCCCCCGATGAGGCCAGCAACATTGTTACCGGTGAGGCCGTCGCGGGGACTAACGAGGAGGCCGCCAAGGCAGCTCATGAAGAGACCACCAAAGATGCTGCTGAGGAGGGTGGCAACAGTAGTGCCGAGGCCATTGGAGACATCTCTGTCCCAGGAGCGCCAAGCACTGACTTGGACACGAGGGCAATCCTGACCAGCAGGGCGGCCACGGACGATCACCCCCCGACACCTGAAGAGCCCTTCTCGAGCGGATACATAAAGGTTGGCGACAACCTGTTTGTCAACCCCCCCTGGGACGTCAAGCATCGGGGCGCCTACTGAAGGAGAGATCTTGGACGGTGAGGTTACCGCTGCTGTCGGGCTCAATGTCGTCGATGAGCCGCATGCCAACACCAATGAGACCAAAGAGCAATGGCTCCTCAAGGCCATGGGTGAGAACTTCCAGAAGCTTCAGTCATGCTACCACAGCCGCACGGAGATCTTGGACTCCAGGGCAGCCGTCCTCGATAAGGCGGAGGACGAATTCAAGAAGTGTGTGGAGGAAACGCAGATCTAGTACGCGGAATACCTCCAAGACCTTGAAGAACGTCATACCCAACTTGCCAAGGACCAGAAGGAATTTATTCTGGAGAAGGCCGAGGCCGACAAGGCACAAGAGGAGGCTGCGCAGAAGGTAGCAGCAGAGGAGGCAATGCTGAATGAGTGCAAGGTTGGCCTTGATGCTTATGAAGAAGAGCTTGCCACTTAGGAAGCAGAGCTTTCCGCCACACTTCGTGGCAAGGATAATGAGATCTAGGCCCTCATCTCATAGCAAACTCAGGAGCTAGAGCGCCAGCACAAGGAGGCCATCGAGGCTCAAGCTACAGAGCATGCCAAAAGGATCAAGGAGGCCGTCGATGTTGCTGAAGCCGCAGAGGTTGCCAAGACCGAGCTGGAAGGCAAGGTGTGAGCGCTTGAGGCGAATATCGCTGCCAACGGCAAGGAGATCCTGGCACTCAAAGAAGAGGCATAGAAGGCAACTCACATCTTGGCGGAGCAGCAGACTTCAGTGTCCGCCAAGAGCCAAGAGTTCACCAAGGCCAACGGTACTATCGAAGATCACAAGATGAAGCTGTACGGCTTGGGGAAATCCCTTGACGAAGCCAGGAAATGCGAGAAGATCTTGACGAAGGACCTCAAAAACGAGAAGGCCTTGGTCGCGAGCACTGCCAGAACTTTCAATGAGCTCAAGGACGCCTACAAGCTTTGGACTGACCGTCTCATGGTTGCCGTGGAGGGCATTTCTGCACAGCTGGCTGCCATGGGCTTGCCGGAATACCACTACTCCACCGCCGAAGGGGACACCGCCAGCACCAGGCTCACTATCTTCTTTGAAAGCTTGATCGAGGCGCTGGAGAAGCATCGCGGGGCTCGAGCTGCATACCTTGCCAGCGAATCCCGCAAGCTCTACCGGGATGTCCTCTTCAAGGTATTCATCAAGGTGGTGTACGGGAACCCAGGCATTGATCTCTCCAAGGTCCTCACCCGCCTGCCGAAGGGAGCCGATACCAGGGTCGCCGAAGAACTCGTCACGCCTATCACCGATAGGGTTGGCCTGATCCCCAGGTAAGAGGGTGGAGAAACCCACTAATCTTGTAGCTATACTTTGTCTAGTGCACGATCTTGTAAAAGACAGATTTATCTCAAGTTAGAACTGCACTTGGCTTTGATGTAATATAACTTGTGTTTTGGATGGATGTATGCATGCTATCTCTCTTGTCTTATTCTGTCTTTGTATGATTCTTGTACCCTACGCTTGCCGAAGACTTGCTGGTGCGCGCACTCTTGCCGCGGGCGCTTGAGGAATGGGTCCTTAGCAGCTTGTCGGAACTGCCGCTGCCGGCAAGGGTACAGTGGATGATCACAATGCAGCTACTTAAGTTGCCGAGTGGACTCGAAAAAAAGTAAGAGCGCAGTCGATCACAATAAGGTTCCTTAGCATGCAGGTTTCTCATACAAAGGCCAAAATCATTCAAGGAGAAGTTGCAACTACAATAAAGAATTTACTTTAAAGTTTTGCAACTTAGCTTTTTCTTTGTTGTACGTGCCGTAGGACGATATCTTGAACGTCATTCGGTATCCATACCATCACTTCCCCCGGGAAACTTGTACGCGGGTAACCCTTCTGTCCTTTGAGAAAAAGAAAGAAGAGAAATGAGGAGGCTGGAACCTTGACGGTTCGTTAATCATCCTATGCAAGGGAAAATGTAGCACAAGGCTGCCTGCAACATATAAACAAATATGTACTTGGATAAAGAATTGTGAAACACTTATCTTTATTTATGTGCACGGGATCTACGCCCGGCTCTATACAAAGGTTTACATGCCTTCCCGGCAAACTTGTACAAAAGAGGTTGCCGGGCAGCCCGGCAACCTCGCCTTACGGGTAAAACTTGCGAAGATGCTCAATATTCCATGAGTTGAGCACCGGAGTGCCATCTTCGGTCTCTAGGCGGACTGCGCCGGGCCTAGTGACTCGTACCACCCGGTAAGGGCCCTCCCACTTCGGCGTCAACTTGTTTCCTTCATGGACTGAATCCGACAAAGAACAAGGTCACCTTCCTCAAGGTTCCTGGCATTCACTTTGCGGCTATGGTAGCGGCGCAAAGCTTGCTGGTACCGTGCAGCGTGGACAGCAACTCGGAAACGATCTTCCTCAAGGAGCGTGGCATCATCTTGCCGCAGCTCATCTTGATCCTCCTAATCAAAGGCCAAGACTCGAGGTGACCCGTATTTGAGCTCTGTGGGGAGCACCACTTCTGCACCATAAACAAGGGAGAAGAGTGTCTGGCCAGTGGCTCGACTTGGCGTCGTCCTGATCGACCAAAGAACTGCCAACAACTCTTCCACCCAGCGCCTTCCACACTTGTGCAGCCTGTCGAAAGTTCTGGTCTTGAGACCACGCAGCACTTCTGCATTTGCCCTCTCTACCTGCCCATTGCTCCTTGGGTGAGCAACAGACGCGTAGCAAATCTTATTTCCAAGTTCTTGGCAATATGCTGTGAAGGCGTGACTCATGAACTAGGTGCCGTTGTCAGTGATGATCCTGTTGGGGACACCAAAACGGCAACCAATCCTCAGAATATATAAAAAATACGGGCGAAGAGATCTACTAGAGGGGAGCCACCCAGGCGCCACTAGCCCAGGGGGCGTTCCTACCCCCAGGGCGCGCCCCCCATGCTTGTGGGGCCCTGGCAGCTCCGTTTACCCTAATTCCAATGCTATACGTACCTATTCATCCAGAAAAAAAATCAAAGAGAAAGAATCATCGCGTTTTATGATACGGAGCCGCCGCCACCTCATGTTCTTCATCGGGAGGGCTGATCTGGAGTCCATTCGGGGCTCCGGAGAGGGGGATTCGACGCCGTCATCATCATCAACCATCCTCCATCACCAATTTCGTGATGCTCACCGCCGTGCGTGAGTAATTTCTTTGTAGGCTTGCTGGACGGTGATGGGTTGGATGAGATTTATCATGTAATCGAGTCAATTTGTTCGGGCTTTGATCCCTAGTATCCACTATGTTCTGAGATTGATGTTGCTATGACTTTGCTATGCTTAATGCTTGTCACTAGGGCCCGAGTGCCATGATTTCAGATCTGAACCCTTTATGTTTTCATGAATATATCTGTGTTCTTGATCCTATCTTGCAAGTTATATGCACCTATTACGTGTTATGATCCGCATACCCCAAGGTGACAATAATTGGGATTGTAATCGGTGATTACCGTAGTTTGAGGAGTTCATCTATTCACTATGTGTTAATGCTTGGGGCCGGTTCTCTATTAAAAGGAGGCCTTAATATCCTTTAGATTTCCTTATGGACCCCGCTGCCACGGGAGGGTAGGACAAAAGATGTCATGCAAGTTCTTACTATAAGCACGTATGACTATATACGGAATACATGCCTACATTACATTGATTTATTGGAGCTATTGTGTATCGCCCTAGGTTGTGACTGTTACATGATGAATGTCATCCGACATAATTATCCATCACCGATCCAATGCCTACGCTTTTCGCATATTGATCTTTGCTAAGTTACTTTCGTTGTTGCTGCTGTTACAATCACTACAAAACTGCTACTGTTACTGTCTCTCTTACTATTACTACTATTGCTACTGCTATCAAAACTATCATACTACTATGCTACTAAACACTTGCTGCAGATATTTAATTCTCCAGGTGTGGTTGAATTGACAACTCAACTGCTAATACTCACAAATATTCATTGGCTCCCCTTGTGTCGAATCAATAAATTTGGGTGAAATACTACCCTCAAAGACTGTTGCGATCCCCTATACTTGTAGGTTATCAGCCTCTGCCGCCCTGTTGGCAATGTGCGCCAACTCTTCGGGGGTGGTGTCCCGGATAAGGTCTTTCTCCTCTCTGACGGGCCTCTCCACCAGTGTGTCAAACCACTCCCTCACCGCATCTTCAGGCGGCTCCTGCCAAAGCGCTTCGACGCCATGGGCGTTGCAAGCTGGCATCATTGCAATGATGGAGTCCTTGGCGGAGTTGTTGCGTAAGGGCTCCACGCTTGCTGGCAGCTTGAAGTCACCAGTGGCGAAGAAGAGCTGCTCGTAGGGGACCCTGTGCTGCAGCACCGTCAGATTGGCGTGCAGTCCGGTCCGCACCCGCATAATATCTGCCACGTTCTTGTAGTCCCAGGCAGGCTGCCCTTGTTCTGGAGGGGAGCGATGTGGTGGCGAAGGAAGTCAGCCCCCACCATTTCAATGGTGAGACTGACAGCTCTGAGGCGAAGGATGCGTGTCGTGGCAATTGTGAGCTTCTTGTTGTCGGCATCAAAGGAGCTCCTGTCATTACTGCGCACCACTTTTGTCGTTCTGGGCTTGCAGAAATCTGGGAAATCAGCTTCCTTGATCCAACACCATTCTCCCCGCCACTCATTCCACTTCCGATGGAGCAGCCCCTGAAGATAGACGTCGTTGTCCCTGGGGATCCAAGTGATGCCGCCGGAGAGGGCATCTGCTTCGATGAGTGGAGTAAAATAATGGCGGAAGAGGGCTACACTAGGCATTAAGCCAACAAAGTTTTCGCACATATGCACAAAGACGGCCATACAAGTCATGGCGTTGGGGGTGAAGTCTAGGAGACGGAACCCGTAGGTGTACATGATTTCTACGAAGAACTCAGAAAAAGGTGGGACATGGCCACAGTAGAAATAGGCGGTGAAGAAAGGGTACTTGTCTTCGTCAGATTTGACGGAGCCGGGAAGGACTTCTGGCGCGGTGTGGGCGGTCGTCGCCTTCCCACACATGATCGCATACCACCCCACCAAATCGCTCTGATCAAGCACCGGCTTGAAGACGACATTGTCTCTCCGCACCGCTGCCAGCTCCAACTTCCTCGCTTCTGCATCGGGGTCGACCACCTTCTCCGGCTCTTTTTGGTTCTTCTTGGGAGCCATGGCTGCTTTGGGGAGGGCGGATTTGGAGGCAGGCGGGGCCGCGGCGCGGCGGCAAAAGCGGATAGCATGCTCTATTCTTGCGCGAGGAAGAAGACGACAGCAAATGGCTAGATTGGGAGAGGAGGGTAAATGAGCAGCGCCCCTTGTGGTTTCCTTTTTATGGGGAAGGCGCGGGGGCTGTCTCTTTACTGTCCTACGTGGCTGCGCTTTTCAGGCGCACTACCTCCCGCGTCTGTTTCGTGCCATCTCTCCCATGCCTGCATTTAATGCGCGTCGTGGAGGGCGTGGTAAAAGAGAAGATTACATCAGTTATCCTCTGCCATGCGTGCCTATGCACTGTTTGGACCTAGCCCAAAGACGCCTCGCATGCGCGTGTGGCCCAGGCGCATGGGCTCCTGTCGGTGTACCAAAACACTGGTGCCTTAGTACCCGGACTTGTGCACATGCAGTTGTAGCCTTCCTGAAGGCAAGGGCTTGCTGGAGGATTACTATGACTCAAGACTCAATGAACAAGACCGTGAAGAAGACCTCCAGACAGGTCATCGAGAAGTACTAGTTTAATACTGAAGATCAAGATTACCCTTAATAGCAAGCTTCGCACCGGCAAGGTGGGAAACTGGCATGACCAAGACCCGCAAGCTACTTGCCGGCAAGTGAAGGCCCGGCAAGCTCCATCCCAGCAGGCCCTATCTGTCTCATTACCGCTCCACCTCATCATCGACTAGATAAGCAAGTATGATAGGTGTCAAGCGAGCAGGTAGTTAAATGTAGCTGGCCAACGCACGTGTCAGCATGCCATGCAAGGATTAACTTTAATGACACCCGTCCCTAGGACGTGTCAAGATAACAGGAGGGCGGCTGGACCGGTGATACAAATCTTTTGCCCAAAGCCTCGCCTCCCCGGCATAGCACCTAACGGTGCATTTAATGTGCTTGTCCTACCCCGTTAGGAGATAGACTTGGTGATGGTGCAGTCACTGTTCATACCCTGTAATGACTGTATTAGCCATTGTGGTAACCCCTTGGCCTATAAAAGGAGGCCCACGGCTACAGTTAGAACGGTTAACACCTAGTTCAATTATGCGTTGTAACTGCACTTCCCGCGCACCTTGCCGGCAAGTTGCGCTCCTTGTAACTTGAGCTCATATACAATCTAACCACCAAAGTAGGAGTAGGGTTTTATGCTCACAGCGGCCCGAACCTGGATAAATCATGGCTTGTTCTTGCATCTATCAAGCCTGCTCTTTGTAGCACACCGATCCCATAGCCGAACCGCAAAGGGATCCTCTCGATCCCATAGATCGTCGTTTTCCCACGACAATCAGGTTCGTCGTCATTTCCGTTCTCCAGTCCACTTCACACCCGGCCCCAATGCCAAGGAATTTTTCTTGGCTATTTCATTCTCCTCTACCTCATTTGTTCTCTCAGAGGAATCGGTGGCAGTGGCCCTGCAGTGCAGCATCGGCGGATCTAACCGTAGTTTTCGGGTTTCTCGATTATCAGATCACAAATTCAAGTTTTCTGTGGCATCGAACAAGGTTGGGCACTTCATTTACAAGCTGTATGACCAGGTATGGCCAGATTTCACCTGCCGTTTCCATCTGTTAAAACCCAATGGGGCAAATTGGGAGAGTCATGTCAGCACTATGCAGCTTGCAGATGGCGAGCCTTTACGTGCAACTTCTATGGCTCGTCCTATGGCCATTAGACCTAACTTGCAGGTTCTGGAAAATAATGCCCGAGGAGATTCATCAGCTTCTAAAGAGCTTGAGAAATTTGGTTTCTTGAGAGAAGAGTCTATTGGCCTGGCCAAACTTTTTGGCTGGAATCTTAATGCTGCTTTTGAGCATGTAGTATCTGATAACAGGATTGTTAATCATCCACCGGCGATGGGCTTCTCACCGATGAACTCATGCATTGCTTTTGGCTGTTTTGTCTGTCCGGTCCCACTGCCGGAATTATGGGGTCCTGATCCGGCTTCTGTTCCTCACCCTACGGAACCGCGCCATAGTTGGAATTGTATTAATGAGGATATTCTTTATCACATTTTAGATGCGAGGCAAGCAAAATATGACGGCCCAGATATTATGGCAATGTTCCAACTTGAGTCTGTGCCCACGATGGATTTCATTTATTCAAAACTTGGGCGCTGCTAGAAGTGTGACGTGATTGGTCATATGGCTGATAAATGCCCATGGATTTCTTGTGTCCGATGTTATCAACTTGAGAGTACATGTAATGCCTGCTACAATGTGATGGAACTAAAACTGGAAGGTCGCGCAGATACATGCTATTGCTGCAATAGCCTGACTCATGAGACCTGGCTATGCCCGGCTCGTCTATTTTGTATACGATGTGGATATCTAGGCCATCTGGGCCGGGAATGCTTATTGGGCCCAAAAAGAGTGCAGAGATTTTGCTGGAGGAAATCGCTAAGGGAATCTCAGTTAGCGGCTAAACGGATTCGATACAAACAAATTTGGATACCTAAACAGAAAATATCGTCTCCTAATCCCAGTTTCTCCTTTAACCATAACTTGCCTCCTCGCCTTCCTTTGCGCGGTTCTGAGACTACCTCCCTCATGGACGAAGTACCACAGGAAAATAACATGGTTGGTGACCCGACTGATAAGTGATCCACATACTCTGAAACAGAAGCTGCAGTAGGTGATCTCATCAATGGTAGATCAAATGAGGAATACCAGTCTATATGTGCAGGTGGAGAGCACCAGACTGTGGTCATCGTGGGAACCCCTATTTTCATGATCTTCTTTGGTCAGTTCGCTAAGCTGACATATACCCCCAAGATTGAATATGCACCTGAATGGAACTCTAGCAGCAGTGTCACCCAGTATCTTCCATTGAACCCTTTGATGGTACTCTCCCAGGTATGGCGTGCTGTGGCAAGTGACTTGGAGTCACATGTCCCAATCCTCAGTGCACCAATTGATCCTATCTTAGAGGCTATCAAGTTCGAGATATGCATTAATGCTAATGTGTGGTACCCTGTGGCACTAGCACTACATTTTTTGTTTGACTGCACTGACACAGCAACTTGGATTCACGTTAATGGTACTAGGTAACAGACCCAGGGTTCACAACTTGACATGGGCCAGCATTCACCGGCTCAGCCACAGTGGATAAATTCAGATTCATATCAGCTAGTGTCGGGGGGATGATCCCCGGATAGGCCACGGAGCCCGGATCCCCCTTCTTTTTAAAAAACATCGGGGCAAGGCAAGCCCCTCAATCCGGCTGGCCTGCGCGCCGGCTCCCCAGTGCGAGCCGGCTCGGCGTGGCGATCCGGCCTGGCCGGCTGGCCACCAGAGGGCAACCCCTCACGGCGAGGCAAGCGTGGCTACAGCACTCCCACCTTTTGCACCGGCCCCAGCGGGCGTGGCGACAACATTCCCTGCACCCCCGCCCGGGGCGGGCGGTGTCTGGGCGGCACGATCCTGTTGCTAGGCGGCGCCAACCGCCCTATGACGAAGGACAAGACCTGTCACAGTGTTGCGCAACCAACCGAACCCGCGCCCGGCGGACCTGGCGCACCCGGCAAACCCGGCGCACGCGGCGGACCCGGCGCGCCCGGCGGACCCGGCGACCCGGCGGCCCCCACCGCCGGCTCCCGGACAATGACACCAGGGCCCCGTGCCCATGCATCTTTACCCATGTAACCCTGGGGGTCAGCCTATAAGACCCCCCGGGATGCCTCCAAGCAGGGGGGTTGATCTCAGTTCATAGCCCACACACTCACACTCACAGGAGAGGAAGAATGGAGGTCTAGCTCCTTCCTCCTCCTCCGCTCAAACAGCTCCAGGAGCAACCTTGTAGCCCTTGAGCTTCCCATACACCATTCGGCAGGACTAGGGGTGTTACCTCTCCGGAGGGCCCCGAACCTGGGTACGTCTCGTGTCTCGCACTTGCGCGTGCGAACCTCGCCTCCAGGATCCACCGGCGTCCTCTCGTAACCCCACCTTTTTAGCCATCTTATGGCATCTGCCGTGAGAATACCACGCTAGTCGGAGCCGGCACAACCGTGCCACGACCGCTGGAGACGGCATCGCTAGCTAGACAGCTGGCGACGGCCGGGTTCAGCCGCCGGAGCCCCCCGTGCGTCCGGCTCGGTGGCCCGAGCTGGCCCCGGAAGCCCCGGCACCCCGCAGTCCCGTGGCGGACCGGATCAGACCCCGCGGCCCTGTGGCGGATCGGCTCGGCCCCCGCGAGCCCTACGACGAAAGCGACGCCCGCCACCGCATCGACCGGCTGGCGCGCTCCACGGCCCTGGAGGAGGAGAGCTCTGTCGGCCCGGCGTGCTTTGGCCCCCGCATTCGCGAGGAACCCTTCCCCAAAGGCTTCTCGCTGCCCCGTGACTCGCCCAAGTACAACGGCGCCACCAAGCCGGAAGACTGGCTGACTGACTACACCACGGCTGTCGGCATAGCCGGTGGCAACCGGCG
Source organism: Elymus sibiricus (assembly GCA_039707655.1). Taxonomy (NCBI): domain Eukaryota; kingdom Viridiplantae; phylum Streptophyta; class Magnoliopsida; order Poales; family Poaceae; genus Elymus; species Elymus sibiricus. Next base: position 215,321,367 of record CM077670.1, read on the forward strand.
CGTGGCCGTGCGATACGTCCCCCTCATGCTGCTCGGCTCGGCCCGGACGTGGTTTAACAGCCTCCGAGCCGGCAGCGTGAATTACTGGCTGGATTTCGAAGACGCGTTCATTCGCAACTTCACCAGCACCTACATGCATCCCGGCAAGCCTCGCCAGCTCTCCATGTGCGTCCTGAGGCCAGGCGAGCCCCTTCGCGATTTCCTCACGCGGTGGACGGAGCTCCGCAACTCCTGCGAGGGCGTTCATGAGGTCCTGGCCATCCAGTACTTCATCGACGGATGCCTAGACGGCACTCTGGTCAAGCATCGGCTGGTGTGCGACGAGCCGGAGACCCTGGCGGAGCTGATGGCCGTGGCGAACAAGTACGCTACAGCGGACTCCGCGATGAATGTGCAAATCACGATCGACGCAGATGGCTGCCCCGAGCCGGCTGGCGACAACAACCAGCGCCGGCAAGACAACAACAACAGCAACAACAACGGCAAGCGCAGGAACGACCAGCAGGTGCCCCGCTACGACAACCGGCAGGTCACCGCGGTGGAAGGGGAGCAGCCGGCCGAACAAGGCTCCAGCCAGCGCCCGAGCGCTGGCAAGGCCGCCTGGCAGCCCAAGCTGTCCTTCGAACAGATGCTCGACGCCCCTTGCAAGAACCACAGCGGCGCGAAGCCGTCGACGCACACGCTCCGGCAGTGCAGCTTCACCCAACGCCTGTTGAAGGGCAACCTTCCACCCCCGCCACCCGGAGTCGGCTCGCAGCAGCCACCGCTCCCGCCGCCTCCACAGCCACCCGGCGCCCTCGCCGACAACCCTTTCCCGCGCCCGGACGCGTCCTACGTCATCTTCACCAGCGAGGGGGATGACAAGCACGCCAAGCGCAAGCACGCAGCCGGGGTGAATGCCGTCACCCCCCGGTTCCCCAATACATGCATTGGTCCGACCGGCCGGTGAGCTGGACCCGGGAGGACCACCCGGCCGTCATGCTTACGACGGGTGGCTACGCCCTTGTGCTCGACCCCACCTTCGTCTCCGAGAAGTGCACCTGCCGCTTTTCGCGGGTGCTGATCGACGGCGGCAGCAGCATCAACATCCTGTATCGCGACACCCTGACCAAGCTCGGCATCGAGGCACGACAGCTGGAGCCGACCCGGACGGTGTTCCACGACATCGTGCCGGGTCTCTCCTGCTCTCCGATCGGCCGAATCCGGCTTGACATCCTGTTCGGCTCCAGCAGCCATTTCCGCCGCGAGCCGATCTGGTTTGAGGTGGTGGACCTGGCCAGCCCCTACCACGCACTGCTGGGCCGGCCCGCGATGGCCAAGTTCATGGCGGTCCCCCACTACGCCTACCTGAAGTTGAAGATGCTGGGTCCCAAGGGCCTCATCACCATCGTCGACGACTACAAGAAATCTCTTGAGTGCGCCAAAGCCGGCTCCGAGCTGACCGAGTCATTGGTCATCGCCGAGGAGAGGCGCCAGCTCGACCGAATCGTGGCACTGGCTAGCGCGCAGCCGGCCGTGCCGACTCCGATCAAGCCGGCCGACGAGGCCTCCTTCAAGCCGGCCAAGGACACGAAGAGGGTCCGGCTCAACCTGGCCGACCCCAGCTCCAGCAAGTACGTCGTCGTGGGCACCAGCCTCGACAGCAAATAGGAAGGCGAGCTTGTCGATTTCCTCCGTGAGAATCAGGATATCTTCGCATGGTCCCCCAAAGACATGCCAGGTGTCCCGAGGGAATTCGCCGAGCACAAACTTCACTTCCGCAAGGACCCCAAGCCTGTCCGACAGCCGCTGTGCCGTTTCTCCAAGGAGAAGCGAAGAACCATTGGTGAAGAAATCGCCCGGCTGCTCAAAGCCGGCTTTATCATGGAAGTGTTCCACCCCGAGTGGCTGGCCAACCCAGTCCTCGTCCTGAAGAAGAATGGCACCTGGCGCATCTGCATCGACTACACCAGCCTGAACAAGGCATGCCCCAAAGACCCGTTCGCTCTGCCCCGGATCGACCAAGTCATCGACTCCACAGCCGGCTGCGAGCTCCTGTCTTTTCTAGATGCCTACTCCGGCTACAACCAGATCAAGCTGGACACGGCCGACGCCCTCAAGACGTCCTTCATCGCGCCCTTTGGGGCGTATTGCTACATCACCATGTCGTTCGGCTTGAAGAATGCCGGCGCCACCTTCCAGCGTTGCATGCAGAAATGCCTGCTGCCCTAACTCGGCAGAAATGTGCACGTCCACGTCGACGATATCGTGGTGAAGACCAAGCAGCACCTCACGCTCCTAGCCGACCTCAAGGAGACCTTCGCCATCCTGCGCCGGTTCCGGATCAAGCTCAACCCGGAGAAGTGCGTCTTCGGCGTGCCGGCTGGCCAACTCCTTGGTTTCCTCGTCTCGGCGCGCGGCATTGAGGCCAACCTGGAAAAGATTAGGGCGATTAAGCGCATGCGCAAGCCGACCCGGCTGCGCGACATCTAGAAGTTCACTGGCTGCTTGGCCTCTCTCAGCCGGTTTGTCACCCGGCTGGGGGAGAGGGCCTTGCCCCTGTACCAGCTGATGAAGAAGACGACGGCGTTTGAGTGGAGCGACCAGGCGGACAAGGCGTTCCGCGACCTCAAGCGCATGCTGTCCACCGCACCCGTCCTGGCCGCGCCGGCTGAGAAAGAGCCACTCTTGCTGTACATCGCGGCCACCTCCCGCGCGGTCAGCACGGTGCTGGTCGTCGAGCGCCCTGAGGAGGGCAAGGTGCAGTCGGTCAAGCGTCCGGTGTACTTCCTGAGCGAGGTGCTCTCCGCCTCCAAGCAGAACTACCCTCACTACCAAAAGATGTGCTACGGCATGTACTTTGCCGCCAAGAAGCTGCGGCAGTACTTCCAGGAGCATACCATTATCGTGGTGAGCACGGCTCCCATTGGCGAGATCATGGGCTGCCGGGATGCCTCTGGCCGGGTGGCCAAGTGAGCCATCGAGCTAGCCGGCCACACGATCCTCTACGAGCCCCGCACCACCATCAAGTCCGAAGCGCTGGCCGACTTCCTCGTCAACTGGACCGAGACCCAGTACCTGCCACCGGCGCCCAAGTCGACTCACTGGCGCATGCACTTCGACGGCTCCAAGATGCGCAACGGCTTGGGAGCCGGCATCGTGTTGTCCTCCCCGAAGAATGACCGAATGCGGTACGTACTCCAGATCCATTTCGACGCCTCCAACAACGTTGCCGAGTACGAAGCTCTCGTGCACGGTCTCCGGCTGGCCAGGGAGATTGGCATCCGACGCATCCTATGCTACGGCGACTCGGACCTGGTGGTGCAGCAAGTTTCCGGCAACTGGGATGCCAAAGACGCCAACATGGCCAGCTACCGCTTCCTGGTCCAGCAACTCTCCGGCAGGTTCTACGGTTGCGAGTTCCTCCACATCCCACGCACGGACAACGAAGCAGCTGACGCGCTGGCCAAAGTGGGTTCTACCCGGCAAGCCATCCCATCCGGCGTCTCCCTCGAGCACCTGCGGAAGCCGTCCATCAAGCCGTCTCCCGAGTCGGAATCAATCTTCGTCCCGGACTCCCCCGACGCGCCCCCACCCGACCCTGGAGTTCTCGGCCCAAGCTCGGGGGCTGCCGTCCCCAGCTCGGGGGCTGCCGCCTCCGGCTCGGGGGCTCCCGGCTCCGGTTCGGGGACTGCCGGCTCCGGCTTGGGGACTGCTGTCCCGGATCCCATCCCGGTGGCCGTCCTCACCGTGGTGACGGCGCCGTCCTGGGCTCAGCCGATCCTCGCCTTCTTGCAAGACGGCGACCTCCCCAGCGATGACACCGAAGCCCGGCAAGTGCAGCGGCGAGCGTCCGCCTACAGCATCATCAACCATGAGCTCATCAAGCATAGCACGACTGGCGTGTTCCAGCGCTGCGTCGAGCAGGACAAAGGGAACGAGATCCTCCTCGACATCCACCAGGGCGAGTGCGGGCACCACGCCGCCTCGAGATCTCTGGTGGCCAAGGCTTTCCGCCATGGCTTCTACTGGCCCATGGCCCTGCAAGACGCCGAAGAGCCGGTCCTCAAGTGCAAGGGCTGCCAACGCTTCAGCAAACGCAGCCACCAGCCGGCTTCATCCCTCCAAACCATCCCGATCACATGGCCCTTTGCCGTCTGGGGGCTCGACATGGTGGGGCCCTTCAAGAACGCCCGAGGCGGCATGACGCATCTGCTGGTCGCCGTCGACAAGTTCACCAAATGGATCGAGGCCAGGCCGATCAAGAAGCTCGACGGGCCCACGGCCGTCCGGTTCATCAAAGATATCACGGTTCGCTACGGCGTTCCCCACAGCATCATCACGGACAACGGCACCAACTTCGCCAAGGGCGCGCTGGCCCACTACTGCTCTGCATCCGGCATCCAGCTCGACTTGGCCTCAGTCGCGCATCCCCAGTCGAACGGCCAGGTCGAGCGGGCAAACAGCCTCATCCTAGCCGGCATCAAGCCGCGACTCGTCGAGCCGCTCGTGCGCTCACCCGGCAGCTGGCTCGATGAGCTGCCGGCCGTCCTCTGGAGTCTCCGAACGACTCCCAACCGCTCCACCGGGGTCACCCCATTCTTCCTCGTCTACGGAGCCGAAGCCATTATCCCCACCGACGTCGAGTTTGACTCGCCCCGGGTGACCATGTACACAGAAGCCGAGGCAAAGGAGGCACGCGAAGACGGCGTCGACCTGCTCGAGGAGGCGTGCCTTCTGGCCCTCAGCCGGTCAGCCATCTACCAACAAGGCCTGCGCCACTACCACAGCAAGAAAATCAATCCCCTCGCGTTCCGCGAGGGTGACCTTGTGCTCCGGCTCGTCCAACGGACAGCCGGCCAGCACAAGCTGGCCTCCCCCTGGGAGGGCCCCTTCATCATCAGCAAGGCTCTCTGCGACCGGAACGCGTACTACCTCATCGACGCGCAGAAGCCGAACAAGCGCAAGAGAGATGCAGCCGGCGAGGAGTCCAGTCGGCCTTGGAACGCGGAGCTCCTCCGTCCGTTTTACAGTTGAACGCATGCATGTATGTATCACCACCTTTTGGGTTTAATGAAAGCAGCAAGCCCCCCTGTTTTTCGTTTCTCCCGCCGAGTCGGTCCAGCCGGCTCGGGGGCTCGGGGGCTTCCTTTTCCGTTTTTACTAAGCTTTGTGTCTGTGCACCTCCCCGTTTTTCAATTCTCCCGCCGAGTCGGCGTAGCCGGCTCGGGGGCTCGGGGGCTAGCCGGCTAGACCGCGCCACGCCATTTTTCCTTAAGTCCATTCCAAAGCGTACGAACCGCCAAAGCCCTCTCTTCGCTAGCCATAGCCGGCTCCCGGCTGTCCGGTCGGCAAGAGCTAAAGGCCGGAAGCATCGTCACGCATGAACGGCTAAGGAGGAGGGCCCGGCTCGGCCAATCCGGCTCAACCCACCCTCTCTCACTCGTTCGCCGCACGACCGGCTGCGCGCCAGCCGGCTTCGCCGTCTGCCGCCAGCCGGCCTAGTGGGTGTTTCGCTCACGCTCAACATCCGAAAAAGCCTAAGTATTGTGCGTCCCCTCTCAAGGCCGAATCTCCGTCCTAGCCACAGTCCGCCACCCGGCTGTCCGGCTAGCGGGAAGCCCGAAGACAAGACAAACAAGAAAGGGCCCAAGGCCGAACAGCAAAAAGTGAAATCGCACGCAAAATGTATATACAACAAGGGCCTTCGGCCGCAAGTTCATTACATATAACTACACCCCCAGTGGGTGGACCTGCTACCTAACCAAGTTCACGTACAGGAAGGTTAAAGATAAAAAGAAAAAATCCTAAGCGCCACCCGCGTCGTCTCCGGCCGGCGTCGGCTCAGCCGAGGTGGACGCGGCCGCCGGGTTGGGCCCAGTGCTCTCCGGCCTCTCGGTCGTGGCGTCGTCGTCCGGGTCGGCCCCGTCGTCAGCATAGACCCCCGTCTCAGCCGAGCTGCCATCCGGGTCATTGAGCAGCAAGCCGAACTCATCGGCAGGGAGCTCCTCGCCGTCTTCCGTCCGCTCCAGGACGATCTCGTCGTGGGGGGCAAACGAGGCCAGGTAGCTGGCCCGCCCGGCGATCCGCTGCGCCCTCGCCGCCAAGTCCTCTTCCGCGCCGGCCCGCTGCGCCGCCAAGTGGTCGAGGTCCACGGCCGGATACCACGACACGACGAAGCGCAGCGCCGTCTCCGCTCCGGCACGGGCCGTGGAGGCCCTCCACGCGCCAAGTCGCTCTACCCCGGCCTCCTGCCATCGCGCCAGCCGGGTGACGCTGTTCCGCACCACCGCACTCGGCCAGAGGCTGCCCGCCATGCCCAGTCCTGCCTCGAACAGGCGGTGCATGTGCCCCTCCACGGCTTGAAGACGGGCCTCGCAGGCAAGGACGATCTCCGAGAGGCTCCAGGCGGCGTAAACGCCGATCTCCGCCCCTGTCGCGCGCAGGTCCGCCCGGTGGGTATACACAGCCGCATCAGCCGCCTCCTGCGTCTCCGGGAAGACTCCTGGCAAAGGAAGGAAACAAATCAGTCAAATAAAGCAACTTGCCGGCTACGCCAGCCGGACCAAAGAAAAGATAGCACTTACGGGCGAAGGTCTCGTCGAGGTGCTGCGCCTCGCCCAGCATCCCGTTCTCCCGTATGACCGACGAGCGAGCCTGGGCCTCGAGATCCTTCTCGAGCTGGGCGATCCTTCTGCCGGCATCCGCCAGCACCTCGGCCGCCTTGCCGCGCTCCTCCGCCAGCCGGCCCAGTTCCGCCTGGTGGGCATCCTCTGTCTTGGCCTTCTCGGCCACCAGCCGGTCCACCTCGGCCTGGAGCCGGTCACGGTCGGCGACGGCGCGATCACGCTGCTCGTCGGCTTCGGCAAGCCAGCCTCGGAGGCTGGGCACCTCGGCCGCATCGGCTGCGCGACAGGATTCCCGGTCAGATGCCGGAAGCAAAGATTAGAAGAAAAAGACAAAGCTCTAAGATTCGACCTAGCTGCTCCGCTCCGAATCTCGGGGGCTACACCCAGTGGGTGTGCTGGCGCGCCCCCACTGAAGGCATGCAAGGCGTACCTTGAACCCGGCGCAGCTCCTCTTCCTTGGCGGCGAGCTGGGTTTTGGCCTCGCGGTACCGCTCCCGGAGCCGGTTGTACGCGCTGGCCCACAGGTCGTACAGATGCTGCGCGCAGACAGAAGATTAGAAGAATTCAAAATACAAGCTATAAGATTCGACCCGGCTGCTTCGCAGCCCGGCCGAACCTCGGGGGCTACACCCACTGGGTGCGCTGGCGCGCCCCCACTGATTCAACAACCGAAGCAAGTAGAGATGAAAAAACTCACCGCAATCGCCTGCTCCAGCCTCCGTGCCGCCTCCTGCTCTTCCCGGACAAAGGCCTACAGGCGCTCGCTCCGACCATGAAGCTGCGAGCGCAAGGCATCCGCCGCGTTGTCCTCCCGGGTTCGCGGCCCGACCACAACCTCGTCGGAGCTCGCCCACGGTTGCTGGATTGCGGCCCCGGCGCCGGATCCGCTTCCACCCGGCCGCTCGAAGTTCGTGGAGGCTTGGGGCGGCAAGACCACCAGGGTACCGGCGTCCCCGGTTGCGGCCTCCGGGGCCGGCGTCGGCTGCGCTCGGCCGGATGGCGCAGAGTCCGCCTCGCGCCTCTCTCCGCCGCCCTCGCCTCCTCCCGCCAGGTCGGCCCGGGGCGGCGTGTCCACGACGATGTTCTCATCGACGTCCGACTCGCCGTCAGCCGGACCCGTCCACCCTGCCGGCTCGCCCGCCCCCCCGGTTGCGGCTCGACGATCGTGGTAGCCGGCGTCAAGCCCTCCTCCATCTCCGGCCAGGCCGGATCCACGGTGGTCCTGGCCCGCCTGGCAGAAGCCCTCTCCCACGCCCGGGCCGAGGCCTCCTCCATCTCCTTCTCGGTCTCCGCCCGGTCCCGTCAGGCAGCGCTCGTCGCCGCGTCAAGATCCCGGCCGGACTGATGGGCCTCGAGTTCCTCCTCCGCGGTCCGATCCGGCTCGCGGTCGATGGCGCTGCTCCGGGTCTTCCTCTAGACGGCCTCGCCCGCCGCGGCCTCTGTCGCTGCCACCGCCAAGTCAAGAGCCGACCTGTGCAGAGCAAGTTTATCATCACGAAGGCACAAGCAAGAAACAGGCAAGAGATCAGAAAAAAGACAGGAGACACCTACACAATGACCGTCGGGACCTCCCGCCTCTGCCCCATGGACGGGGCGAGCCGGCGCTTCTTCTTCACGACGGCCCTCTCGCGCGCCGGCCCCGCCGCCGCCGGGCGCTTCGCGGCCGGCCTCGTCTCGACTACCTCCTTCCCATACGGCCGGCTGACGGAAGCCGCCGCGCGGGCCGGCCCGGCACCGGCCGCCTTCCGCAGCCGTCTTGGGGGGTCGACGTTGGCGTCCTCCCCAGCCGAGGGCGCTGCACCGTAGGCACCGGTCAGGGCCTCCTCGTCGTCATCCGGCCAGTCTCGCAGTAGATCTGGGGGCGGAGACTTACCCGCATTCCACGAACCACCGGCCGTGGCATCGGCCAGGAGCGCTTCGACCGCCCCCTCCTCCGCCTCGGCGCCGGCGTCCTCCACGTCCGATTCGGGCAAATCGGCCAGCAGGATCTGGGGATTCGGCCCATCGTGGTTCCGCTGGCTGGCGAATAGCTGCGGCCCTCCTGCGGCGTCAGGACACAAGAATAACATCGAAGCGGCAAAGAATAAAGACCAGGGACTCACCGCTGGCGCCGGGTTCCCCCGGTGATAGGGCTCCTTCCCGAAGCTCCACCCGTCCTCCTTCAGCCCGGCCTTGGAGATATAGTTCACCCGCTGGGCGATCCCGGCCGGTGTTAGCTCCTTGGTCGACATCCGGGTCGGGTCATGCCGGCCGCTCATGTCGCAGATCCGGTGAGCCCGGCGCTGCAGCGGCAGCCCCCGTCGGGCGATGAAGGCCGCGATGAGTTCGACTGGCTTCAGCCCCTCACGATCCGTCATCTCCCCGACCCGGCGGCAGATGTTCACCATTTCCTGCGGCGGCTTCTTGGGGCAGTAGCCCCAGTTCGGCTTCTCGAGCGGCGGTGCGTCGACAAAAGGCGGAAGGTTGATGACGTCCACCGCCGGGTCGGCGTTCCGGACATAGAAGAACGTCGTCTGCCACTTTTTGGCCGAGTCCTCAAGTGGCAGTTTGGGAAACGGCCCGTTAGGCCGGCCGGTGACCACCGCTGCTCCGTAGTCCGACATGACGCCGACCGATGCCCCCTGCTGCTTGAGTAAGAACATTTTCCCACACAGCTCCACATTCGGCAACATGCCGAGGTAGCCCTCGCAGAGCGTGGCGAAGCCGGCGACCTGCAGCACGGCGTTGGCACCGAGGTGATGCGGCTACAGCCCGAAGAAATCGAGGAAAGCGCGGAAGAAAAGGCTTGCTGGAAGGCCGAGCCCGCGCTAGAAATGAGAATAGAAGACAACATGCTCCCCCGCCCGCGGCTGCGGCACCCTCTCCGAGCCGGGCGTGCGCGCGACCAGCGCCTCCGCCGGCGGCAGCCGCTTCGTACGGCGCAGGTAGCAGATGTTCATCTCGGTCGTGATTGAGCCCTCCCAAGAGCCTTTCGGCAGCGCCATTGGGGAGGGTTTTCTACGGGCGAGAAGATGCGGCTATGGAGAGGAGGAGGGAGAGAAAGAGCTGCGCGCTGCGAGCCTCAAGTTGTAACCGCGAGAGATCGTGGGGGAGTGGGATCGTTTGCGCCCATGATCCCCACTCCCCCGCGCTGTGCGCGCACGTTCCCCATGCACATTTACTGCACGGGGAAGCGCAACCGCCAAGGGTCGCCGAAGTTAATCCCTCGCGCGTGGGCCGAGGGCGCGTCGTGGCGGGCCCGGTCCGCAGTCACGTCCCGTCGCGCGCGTGGGCTGGCAGGCCTCGCCTGCCGCGAGGCAGCACGTGGTGGGCTGTCAAGCTGCGGCGGGCGCGATTCGCCGTGCAAAGCAAGACTCGTCTGGCAGACGTTTCTGTTTCCCGCCCGGGCCGTGCAAAGCCGGCCCCCAGTGGGTGTTTCCGGCGGCTGCTGCCGCGTTGCCAGCATGCGGCCGGGAGAATCCGTTCGGCCGGACTCCCGCGCGCTTCACCAGCAAATTGACTCCTCAGGGGGGTAAGCTGCGAAGGCCCCCCTGCCTGAAGCCGGCGAACCTTCACAGCTTCGGGGACTACTGTCGGGGGGATGATCCCCGGGTAGGCCACGGAGCCCGGATCCCCCTTCTTTTTAAAAAACATCGGGGCAAGGCAAGCCCCTCAATCCGGCTGGCCTGCGCGCCGGCTCCCCAGCGCGAGCCGGCTCGGCGTGGCGATCCGGCCTGGCCGGCTGGCCCATGCCGGCTGGCCACTAGAGGGCAACCCCTCACGGCGAGGCAAGCGTGGCTACAGCACTCCCGCCTTTTGCACCGGCCACGGCGGGCGGGGCGACAGCATTCCCTGCACCCCCACACGGGGCAAGCGGTATCCGGGCGGCACGATCCTGTTACTAGGCGGCGCCGACTGCCCTATGACGAAGGACAAGACCTGTCACAGTGCTGCGCAACCGACCGAACCCGCGCCCGGCGGACCCAGCGCACCCGGCGAACCCGGCGGCCCCCACCGCCGGCTCCCGGACAATGATAGCAGGGCCCCGCGCCCATGCATCTTTACCCATGTCACCCTGGGGGTCAGCCTATAAGACCCCCCGGGAGGCCTCCATGCAGGGGGGTTGATCTCAGTTCATAGCCCACACACTCACACTCACATGAGAGGAAGAATGGAGGTCTAGCTCCTTCCTCCTCCTCCGCTCAAACAGCTCCAGGAGCAACCTTGTAGCCCTTGCGCTTCCCATACACCATTCGACAGGACTAGGGATGTTACCTCTCCGGAGGGCCCCGAACCTGGGTACGTCTCGTGTCTCACACTTGCGCGTGCCAACCTCGCCTCCGGGATCCACCGGCGTCCTCTCGTAACCCCACCTTTTTAGCCATCTTATGGCTTCTGCCGTGAGAATACCACGACAGCTAGTCCCGCCAGAAAGTGCCCAAGGTGACCCAAGTGGTGACCTACAGATCCAACCGATGCCCGCTTCCATGGTACATATAGCAGGGACATCGACGAATTGGACCAAGCTGACTGAAATAGACACCAAAGCAGGGTTGCAAGTTGATACTGTTAATCTGCACCGTAGCACGAGGGCTACTAAGTATGACGGCTTTAAAGTGCATCAACCCACAGATCGCAAGAAGTTGGTATCCAAAGTTACGCCTAGGAAGATTCCTTCGGCTACTCCCGCTGTAAGACTGTGTAACATCCCAAAATTCCAAATTTTGGAATGTAATATTAAATAAGTAATAATGATTTCTTGTGTGAAATTGAGTGGAATTTGAAACTTTTGAAAAGTTAAATGAGAGGGAATAAAAGGACTTTCCCAAACTTTCACTCTTGCATTTGGTTTCCATGAATTCAAATACATTTCAAAACAAACCCTAGAGTGAAGATGACATGACTTCTTCCATTAAAGAAATGAAAAAGGGGGTTGAGAAGATTTGAATTCCATTTGAGAATAATTCAAAGCAGAAACTTTATGCCACTCAATGATTTTCATGAGAGAAGATAACATGACCTCTTCAAAATATATGAAAGACAGTGGGAAGTGATGAGGAGCACTTTTGAATTCCATTTGATTCACTTTTGAAAAGTTTTCCATTTTGAGTTTCAAGATCATTTCCATTTATTCAATAAAATAAAGAGAGAAGGAAATATGACTCGCTCAAATATCAGTGAGAAATTATGGAAATTGAATTATGAAACAAACAAAGATATATTTGAAAAATATTTGAAATCATTTGCATAGCCATTTCTTGAAATTGTTGAATATTGCTTTTATTGGGTTTTATTGAAAATGTTTTTCCTCTGAAAAAGATTAATTATGAGTTAGGGTAAAATGACTCCCTCTAAAGGAAAAATAGTGGGGAATTATTTTGAAGTCATTTGGTATTTTTAAAAACTCATTTTGAATTGATTTTAAGCACCAGATTGCTTCTGCAATTTTTGAAAATATTTATATATTTTATTTTGGAGAATTAAATAGTTCACGGGGACCTACATATCCCTTAGACTTTTTGTGGAAAATTTCAATTTTTCGATTTAATTTGCTATTTATTCCGAGCACATTTGCGCGTCAGCTAAAAAAATAACAGGCCGCTCCCCCCCCCCCCCTCCCCCCACCAGGCCGTCCCACCAGGCTCAGCCGCGCCACTCCCCAAGAAAAAAAAGGAAAGGGGTGTGGGCTCCTTCTTCTTCCTTTCCTTTTCTTCTCTGTTCTTTCCTTCCAGTTCATGGACCGAATCCCTCCTCTCCGGGATTCGATTTTCTGTTGATTCTTTCATTCTAAAACCTTGTCCTATAAATACCTGAGCACGCCCTCGACCGATTCCCCTAAAAACTTTCGCCCAAACCCTCCCAAAACAACGTGTCCCTTGTCTCTATTACCATCGATACGAGATCCATAGCTCGGGACCCCCTACCCCGAGGTCTGCCGGTTTTACCATCGACACTGGTGCTTTCATTAAGAGTTCCGCTGTGTGATCAAAAAAGGATCTATGGCTAATCTGCAGATCAACTGCAACGCTGGTCAGGACGACATCTTTGTCCCTGGCCAACTGTTCGTGTTCAGCAACATGGTTCTCCACGCTAACTCGACAGGCCATCTAGTACCCATTGAGAACTTCGCCCCGGACCAGTTGGTCACTTTTGGAAGCTTGGAATACATCGCGGATTCCCGCGGTGAGCTTATCCTCTCCGAATGGGCTCCGGACCGGATCGAGAGTCCCTCGGCTGCCGCGGGCTCAACCCGGAGCCGATCTCCGATCTGAACCTCAGATTCGATCTCCCGACGGGTCCGGCCCCGTCCGAGGAATTGGCTACTGTCATGCCAGGCGAGGGCCTCGACAGCAAGTTAGTCCCTGACCCCAGTCTGACATTGAACATGGACCTTACATCAAGTACGGTCCAATCTCCCCCGTTGGTGTCCTAGAGTCAGATCGGGCTGACCAACACTCCGAGCTCACGTCAAGCAGCGCCCGGAGCATGCTTCGAGTCTGCCCGGCTTTTAGCCAGGCCATGAACCCTGAAGATCTGTCTCACCTTAATGAGATGTTGGATCGCATTCAGAATTTATCAATCTCAGGCAGTCAGACTTTGGTCTATGACAAGATTGGACTTAAAGCCGATGATAGGGAAATTTACATCCCGCCCACACCCCACCTAGTTGCCACGATCGATGACTTAACCGACATGCTAGACTACGATGAGGCTGTCAACATGGATGAAGATGTTGACGACACTCCGGAAACCACAGCGCCTTCAGCCAACACCGGCAAATGGATAGCAACGTCCACTTACAAAGTATACATGGTGGACACACCCAAGAACCCATCGAGGCATCGACGCAGACGCGCGAAGGGCACCAACGGAAGCCCCAGCAGGCAAGACACCGCTGCCACTGACAATGGCGCAGCGGCAGACGACGCTGATAACCAGGGAGAGGATATTCAAGCCTGCCCATAATAGCACAATAGCCCCGCAGGAAGACCTGAAGACGAGGACCCCGATAACCTCTTTGATGGGGCCGGTAGCAACTATCGGCCCGAATCCGAGGAGGATGAGAGCCTCATGACCGAGGACTACGTAGTCCCCAAGGACCCCTTTGAGCAAGAGCAGTTCAGATGGTGCCTGGTAGCCACTGCCAGGAGTATGAAGAGGAAGCAGCAACAGCTGCAAGCCAATCAGAACATGCTGAATGACAAGTGGTTAGAAATCCTCTCGACCGAACAAGACCTCGAGGAGCGGCGCCTCACCATTCCCAGATCTTACCCCCGCCGATGTCTTCTACCAGAATTCGACGAGGAGGTCACCGACAACGTGCTTTTAACACGCGGCCAGTCCGATCAACCTGATCGACCCCCTAGAGGGCGCGACAGGCCAACAAGGGAAGATGTACATGCTCAAACAACGACATGCCGTCACGGCAAAGACCCTGTTGAATATCCCGAGCCTTATGATGCACTGCGACCGATAGAAGCAAACCGAGCCCCTACGCGGTCCATCTACGGATCAAGGGGGCTTGCCCCCATTAGTCTCGAACCTATGCACGGATGTCTCCCGACGTCCGGCATGATACTGCTCGGTCCTGAGGACCCGCTCACCCGATCTGCTTTACGGACAGGGTGATGGAACATCAGTAGCCGAATGGGTTTAAACCCATTAACATCGAGCAATATGACGGAACGACCGATCCAGCCATGTGGATTGAAGATTTCCTCCTCTATATCCACATGGCAAACAGAGACGACCTCCAGGCCATCAAGTACTTGCCGCTCAAGCTCAATGGGCCGATTAGGCATTGGCTCAATAGCTTGCCTCCTCAGTCCATTGAAAGCTGGGAGGCACTCGAGGATGCCTTTAGGACAAATATCCAGGGCGCCTACGTCCGGCCTCTAGACACCGACGACCTTAGCCACATTATCCAACAACCCGGCGAGTCGGCCAGGAAGTTTTGGAATCGGTTTCTAACCAAAAAGAACAAGATAGTGGACTGCCCGGATGCTGAGGCGATCGCTGCCTTTTGGCACAACATCCAGGATGAATGGCTTGTGCGCCAGCTCGGGCAGGACAAGCCGAGGACTATGGCAGGCCTTACCTCACTGATGACCTACTTTTGCGCGGGAGAAGATAGTTGGCTGGCCCGCAACTCTCACAACGGTGAGCCTGGCACCTCGGAAGCCCGCGACGGCAATGGCAAACCCAGGCGCAATAAGAACAAGCGCAGGCATAAGAATGGTGGGAGCAACACCGAGGATGCTGCAGTTAACGCAGGGTTCAATGGCCCTAGAGCCAGACAGAAAAAGAAGCCCTTCCAAGGGAATAAGGATGGACCCAGCCAGCTGGACAAGATCCTCGATAGACCATAACCGATACACGGCACCCTGGATAAACCCGCAAACCATACAAATCGGAACTGCTGGGTCTTCAAGCAGGATGGAAAAATAGCGACGGAGGGTCATAGTAAAGGCCAGCCTCGCAGCGAGGACGACAATGAACCTCAGGGGCCAAACAACGGAGGCCAGAAACAATTCCCTCCTGAGGTAAAGGATATGAACATGATTTACGTCACACACATCCTCAAACGGGAACGGAAACGGGCACTTCGGGACGTTTACGCCCTAGAGCCCGTTGCCCCGAAGTGTAACCCATGGTCGGCTTACCCGATCATGTTCGACAAGCACGACCATCCGACCAGCACACGACACGGAGGGTTGGCAGCCTTGGTCTTGGATCCCATCATGGACGTGTTCCATTTAACATGCGTCATCATGGATGGAGGTAGCAGCCTTAACTTGACCTATGCGGATACGATCAGAAAGATGGGCATAGACTCATCTCGGATCAAGCCCAGCACAACCACCTTTAAAGGTGTCATCCCTGGCATCGAAGCTCGTTGCACGGGAACAATCACACTGGAAGTAGTCTTCGGCTCACCCAAAAACTTCCGAAGCGAAGAGTTAATCTTCGATATCGTCCCCTTTCAAAGCGGCTACCACACACTACTCGGGCACACCGCATTCGCTCGCTTTAACGCAGTCCCGCACTACGCATATTTCAAGCTAAAGATGTCGGGACCAAACGGTGTTATCACAGTCAATGGTAACACCGAATGCTCCCTCCGCACAGAGGAGTGGACCGCGGCCTTCGTAGCCGAGGTCCAGGTAACCGAGGAGGCGGCCCGCGCAATGAAGAGTGCACTCAGCTCGTCGAAGCGTTGTAGGATCGAAAGTATGTCTAGAGGGGGGGGTGATTAGACTACTTGACCAAATAAAACCTACCCTTTTCCCAATTTTAGTTGTGGGCAGATTTTAGCAATAGTACATGTCAAGAATCACCCTACACATGCACTTCTAAGAGTATAGCAGTGGAAAGTAAACAATTGCATACGTAAGTAAAGAAGGGGATCGGAGATTTCAAACGCAATGAAGACACGGTGGTTTTTGGCGTGGTTCCGATAGGTGGTGCTATCGTACGTCCACGTTGATGGAGACTTCAACCCACGAAGGGTAACGGCTGCGCGAGTCCATGGAGGGCTCCACCCACGAAGGGTCCACGAAGAAGCAACCTTGTCTATTCCACCATGGCTTACGTCCACGAAGGACTAGCCTCACTCGGGGTAGATCTTCATGAAGTAGGCGATCTCCTTGCCCTTACAAACTCCTTGGTTCAACTCCACATCATGTCGGAGGCTCCCAAGTGACACCTAACCAATCTAGGAGACACCACTCTCCAAAAGGTAATAGACGGTGTGTTGTTGATGAACTCCTTGCTCTTGTGTTTCAAATGATAGTCTTCCCAGCACTCAAACAAGTCCTCACAGATTTGGCTATGGTGGAAGAGGGATTTGAGTGGAAAGCAACTTGGGAAAGGCTAGAAATCAAGATTCAAATGGTAGGAATGGAATAGCTTGATCTCAACACATGAGTAGGTGGTTCTCTCTCAGAAAATGTATGGTGGAAGTATAGGCACGTTCTGATGGCTCTCCTTATAGAGAAGGGAGTGGTGGAGGGGTATATATAGCCTCCACACAAAATCCAACCGTTATAGACTTTTGACCCAACTCGGTGGCACCGAAACCATAATCTCGGTAGCACCGAACTGTGTAAAAGATATGAATGTTAGGTATCTCGGTGGGACCGATACGAACATCTCGGATGGACCAAAGTGCAATGGCTAGGGCAAACCTCATCTTGGTGGCACCGATTGCGTCAACTCGCTAAGACCGAAGTGAAGCAATAAGGCAACAGAGAGTTGGTAAGCCATCTCGGTGAGACCGATTTGCAAAACTCGGTGAGACCGAAGTAAGTGCAAACGATTACAGAGAGTTGGCAAGGCCATCTCGGTGAGACCGAGATCCATTTTGGTGGATCCGATTTGTTAGGGTTTTGGCAGTGGCTAAGTCTTGGATGAACTCGGTGGGGCCGGATAGAGAATTTTGGTGGGGCCGAGTTGGAATGTAGGTTTTGGACATATTTGGGTAGAGAGAGTGTTAAGGGTTTAGGAGTACTATCACTAAGCACTTTGAGCAAAAAGATCATTAAGCAACACCTCATCCCCTTTTAATAGTATTGGCTTTCCTATGGACTCAATGTGATCTTGGATCACTAAACCAAAAATGTAGAGTCTTGAGCTTTTGCCAATCCTTGTCCTTAGCATTTTGAGGGTTCCATGTCTCTAGTCCTTGCCATGCCAATCATTGAACATCCTGAAATCTTAATCTTGAATGGACATTAGTTCAATGAGATATATGTTGTTATGAATTACCAAAACCACCAAGGGAGCAAATGTGCTTTCAATCTCCCCCTTTTGGGTAATTGATGACAACATATAGATCAAAGCTTCGACAAATGGTTAAATGAAAGAAATACAACGTCGCTTTGAGAAGTATGTGATAAGAAAGAGCTCCCCCTAAATTTGTGCATTATTTAAAGATTTGCGTTTGAATGCAAATGCATAATCGATTAGGCTCATGGGTCACTCTTCCATGTCACATACATCTTGGTGGAGCGCGCAAAATGATATGATTGAACTAGTAAGCATGCATCACCAACATAAATAAGTGATCATACAAGATAATGATAAAGATAAGCATTGATCATCACAAGAAGCATAATATGACCAATCAAGATAGTATCTCTCAAGCATAAACGAATGAATATCTCTCAGACACTGTAGCAAGCACACACATAACAAAGTAGCATCAAACAAATAAGTAGCAAAAGAACTCTCGAGAGAAAAACCAACGACCAAAACACTCTCTCTCGAAGCCTATGATCTATACAAATTCTCCCACTTTGGCAACAAGTACCAAAAATATAGAATAAGTATAGGACTAGTCGGCACTCTAAACACGGTCCTCCGAAGCTCCTGAAGGCGATCTCTTGCTGGCAGCTCCGGTGTGCGTAGATGGCGTTGAGAGAAGAGCATCCGCGAAGGCTTCTGCAGATGTCTGTGGGGCTGGTGGAGTAGAGACCTAAGGTGGCACTGTGGCAGTAGCAGCTAGTGCAGATACTGTGGTCTGTGGATCCACAACTGGTATTGCAGCAGACCTGGCTGCTCTGGGTACTGTCTGAAAACGCTCTGTGGTCGGTCTGTCATCTCCGCTGTCATCTGATGGGGCTGTCTTGACAGCATCAACATCATTCTGCAGCTGCTCCACTGTAGTCTGAATCTTTGTCACCTTGACATCTAGGTCATGAAATTTAGTCTCAATTATCTGCTCAAAACTAGCCTGGGTCTGGGTGAGGTTGGCCAAACTTCGCTCAATCCTCAGAGTGGCTTCAAGCAGATATGTCATTTGGTCCTTGGGTGTCTTGAGATTGGCAATTGGAGTATTTGGAGCTGATGCCTCCTGAGCTGCTTTTGCTTCTTTGGCTTTGCGGATCTTCTTTTGGGCTTGTGCTGAAGTGGGATGCGAAGGATCCATCACTATCACATTGCCCTCTAACTCTGGATGCAATGGCAAATGCTCTCGATCAAGAAGGTATGTGCTGGTTCCAACCTTGAAGTTTATCAATAGTTGAATATGTGGAGCATATCTGCACGATCTCTTCTGCTCTGCTGCAGTCCTCTTGATAGTCTCTACTATCAGGCTCATCACCTTGAACTTCTGAGGTGTATCAAACAAATGCAGCAAATTGATGGAGTGGCCACGAATCATTTTATCATCTCCTGACTTGGGCAACAAGGTGTACCGCAAGATGGTGTTCGTGGTGGCCAGTCTTGGGAGCAGATGCTTTACTGATCCAAGTTTGTGAGTCTCAAGGTCTTTCTCTGGAATTGCAGTATACATGTTCTTCATGGAGTTGTGATCCATCTTGAGCTTGGCATAAATGTCTATGTCATCGTCCTCTTCCTTGGGAGCACCAAGAAGACTTGCCCACTCAGAGATGGTTGACTGGTACCTTATACCCTCAGTCATCCATATAATGCGGCCATCTGGATAGAAGTGTGCTATAGAGTAGAATTGCATGACCATTTCGTCATTCCACTTGCTCAACTTCTTTCCAACAAAGTCATCAACACCTGCAATCCTGAAGCTCTCATGGACATGGGGAAAATAATCCTCATTCTCATCGATGTATTCCCAATTCACCCATTTCATGTCACTGACTATGGGCTTCTTATCAAGCAACACTGTCTCATAAAAATCTTGTTGTTCTCGAGTGTGAAAGTGATAGTCACAAGCTGTTTTCCTCCTTGCAGCATAAGGATCTGACTGTCTCCACTGACGCTGTCCTTTATCCTTCCTCAGCATCATGTTCTCCGCAACTAGGTGTGCATTGTCATGGTATGGAATCTTAGGCTTCAACTTTCTGAGCACTAGTGGCTCTTCATCAACATTTACCTCAGGCACTGGGGCCTTGTTCTTCTCAGTTGCTGAAATGTTCCTGGTAGATCTCTTTGGTGCTGACACCTTTGGCTTGGACTTGGTGGGGGCAGCAGTTCTGATTGCATCAGACATAAGTTTTTGAGCTTTTGCAGGGGGTGCAGTGGCTGTTGGCTCCTCCTCCTCTTCTTCCTCCTCATCTATCATCATGGAGGGTCTGCCAATCACTCGAGCATGAGTTTTCCTTACTCTCTTCTTCTTAGCTCCTGCAGCTACCTCTGTGTCAATAGGCTCTTCAAGAGTGAATTGCATCGTCTGCTTAGGGACTTTCCTCAAAACAATCCTCTCTTTGGCAGTTGATGGTTTGGTGATGTACTCCTTAGCAAGCACTATCCTCTTTTTCTTGGTTGCTGCTTCGCTAGCAACAAAATGTTCATCCTCACTGTCTGAGGTTTTGTTCTTCCTTGTTCTGGTGGCTGCCTTTGGAAGATCTGGAGAGCTCCTCTCTCCCTCATAGAAACTCTCATCAGGGCTTGACCCTTCACTAAGTTCTGCATGCTGTTCAGACCTGTTCTGACTGTCACTGCCACTTGACATCTCGCTGAGCTGACCCTGTGAATAGATGGGCATGGGCAGAGTAGATGAGTCATCACAAAAAGCAGAAGTTTTTATAAAATTTGATCAACTTTTACTTTCAAGTTTTCACAGGATGCATTTCGGATGGACCGAGTTGATCATCTCGGTGACACCGAAGCATACTACAGAAACCTTACATGCCATTTTAGTCAGACCGATATGGGTTTCGGTGGCTCCGAGATGCTAGGGTTTCTCTGAGACTTTACTTTCGGTCTCACCGATACGTACAACTCGGTGGCACCGAGACGTACTAGTGCTATGGCCAGAGGCCAAATCGGTGGGACCGAAAATTTCGAATCGGTAGGTCCGAGATGCATTCGGCGGAAACTTAAACCTAGAAATTTCGCTCGAATCTAATCTACGGAATTTGCAGTGTAACATGAGTTCTCAATCTGTGGCATGAATTCAGGCAGTCCAATCGTGCATTGAATCGGAAACGGGAGCACGAGAGGGATCGAATCTCACCCTAACTTGGTGGAGATCCTCTACGGCGGCAATGGCGGGGCAGATTGCCGTTGACGGCGGCGAGGGTGCGCTGGAGACGACGGCGAAGTCCGAAGATGAAGGGCGACGACAGCAACGGGGAGCGAGAACGAGTGGGGTCGAGAAATTTCAACCGTTCGGTCCACGCGATATGTATACCCGTACGCTGTCGGTGGCGCCGAGTTGAACAACTCGGTGGCACCGATATGTGTAACTGCACGTAGTTTAGCACATCGGTGGCTCCGAAATGGTTGAACTCAGTAGCACCGAGATGGAAAACCTAGATCAATCTAAGTGATTTCGGTTGGACCGAGTTTGAGATAGTTGGTTCGGTCGAAATCATTTAGAAGGTTTTGGAGGTTCAGCCCTTTCAGATCGGTGGCTCCGAGTGCTCCTCACCCGGAGGGTCCGAAAATGACTTGTTCAATTTTTGTGATGCAGCAAGAATATAATTTGAGACAAGAAAGCATAGATAGCTAGAGAAGGTACTTAGGCATTCGTGTACATCCACTTGGCCAGAAAAACCAAGACAATCAAAACAACAAGTGGATGTCCTCGAATGATGAAAACATGTAAATCAACATGCTCACACAATAAGATAGCAAATGAAATATGTGTCAAACATGCACATCCAATTCTAGCATCTATCAAGCAATGGCGATGACTAGGTCATCTATATATGAGTATATTGACTTAGGAGCCAAATGAGAACATTTGATCATAGGTCATACTCATCGTTTAAGCACAAGTGGGGTTGCCACTTTTACATAAAGCATTGATGTGTTCACACCATTAGAGTTGTTTTAGCTCAATTGTTTAGAGCAAAGCGCCCCCTAGATGTGATATTCCCCCTAAGAGGGATGAACTAACCTTGGGTTTTGTCGATGATGACTTCATGTAGATGTTGAAGATGTGGATGCTCAATGTTGATGTAGACCATCAAGAGTTGGGAGCAATCCTTTGGAGTTTTGTGCTTTCAATACCTACATGGGTTAGTCCCACACAAGGAACATACAAGGATATCCATGGACATAGAGTGAAATACACATATGATGGTGTCCATGAATGCATTGAATACCTTGTCCCTTGCCTTACCAACAAGAGGGTTTGTGACTCCATGAACTAGTGCAAAATGTGGAAGTTGGTTGCACAAGTCCTTGCCATGAAGAATATGAGTGGAGTTTGTTGGGGGAGTCACCCTCAAGAACTCTCTAGTTCTTCTTCTTTTGGACCCACATCAACTTGATGGGAATCCTTGGAGTTGTAGTAGCACTAGATGAAGTAGAACTTGAAGAAGTCTTGGGAACCCACTTGACCATGGCTTGAGGAGCTTCTTCAAATGAATCAATCTCTTCTTGAAGCTTGTCCTTGCCTTTTAGCTTGTGGTCTTGTGGTGGAAGATCTTCTTGAGCTTGTGTTCCCTTGAAGGAAGTAGGATCAAACTTCACTTGTTGAGGAACAAACTTCGTCTTGGGGTATTGATCTTCTTCCCACTCAACTCCATTGGCATTGAACTTTCATTCAAAACCAACACCTTGGTTCTTCCAGTGCCTTCCTTGCTTGTGTACAATTTCCTCAAATTGCTTACTCCCGGCAAGACTCTTGTAGACACCTTTCTCTATAATTCCTTTCAATAGAATATTTTCTTGCTCAAGTGTAACTTGGCTAAGAGAATCATTAGTGGAATCAATAGAACTACTAGAAGCAACAACATTGGATTTAGCATTCTTATTGTTACTACTAGTGGTAGCACCATTTTTACCCTTGTTGCTAGTTTGCTTAGATTTAACTTGTGGCATAAAGGTAGACAAGAGTAAACGCTTGGCGAGATATGAAGAACTCTTCTTTCGAAGATCGTCATTGATAGATTTAAGAAACTCATGCTCTTGCTCTAAATTTAGCTTCTCGAAGCGTAGCTTCTCACGAGTTCTTAGAAGTTCTCTATGATCCTCTTGAGTTGTTTCATGAGCTAACTTAACAGCATTTAGTTCTTTAGTTAGACGCTCAATCTCCTTCATAGCATTGTCACTCGTTTCCTCTTGACTATCATGATTACTAGCATTTTCATTATAGCTCACATCACTAGCCCTATCAACAAGTAAATCATCATCACCAAGAAAATCATCTTCATCACTATTGAAATCAAGATACTCGGGGTGTGATACCTTGGGGCCTTTTGCCATGAAGCATCTTCCAATTCCTTCATTTGGTGAGTCAAATAGATCATAGGAGTTGGATGACACAAGTGCAAGTCCGGCAACACCTTCATCTTGACTATAGTCGGAATTGGAGTGATAACTTCTCTTGGAGTGGTTGTCGGAGTCGGAGCCGGGAACCCATTCACCAACATGAGCTTGATGTCTTCTTCTTGTGTAGCTCCTGGATGACTTGTCCTTCCTCTCCGAATCCTTGCTTCTTCGAGAGTGTCTTCGTTCATAACGATCATCTCTACTCCTTCTCTCCTTATGAGGTGATTCATCTCTTCTATGTCTTCCTCTTGGTGATTCGTCTCTTTTCTTGTTGGGAGCCGTACACTCATTGGAATAGTGTCCAGGCTTTCCACAATTGTAGCAATTACGCTCACGACTTGATGATCTTCTCTCATAGTGTCTTGAGCTGGAGCTTCTTTCTTTCCCTTTGTTCTTGTAGAACTTGTTGAATCTTTTCACCATTAGGCTTATCTCTTCATTGGATACTTGCTTGTCACTTGTAGTCATTGGAGCATCGGTTGAGGCTTTGTAAGCACCACTTGATTTGTTGTGTAGCTCCTCTTTGTCCTTGAGTGACATTTCATGAGCAACAATCCTTCCAATGACTTCCGTGGGCTTGAGATCTTTGTAATTTGGCATCATTTGGATCAATGTGCAGACGGTATCATATTTTCCATCCAAAGCTCTAAGTATTTTCTTGATGACGAATCTGTTGGTCAAATCTTCACTTCCTAAGCCGGCAATCTCATTTGTGATGAGAGCAAGCCTAGAGTACATCTTAGCGACTCCTTCACCATCCTTCATCTTGAACTTGTCAAGTTGACTTTGAAGCACATCCAACTTAGATTCCTTGACGGACTCGGTACCCTCATGCATATCAACCAAAGTATCCCAAATTTCCTTTGCATTCTCAAGGCGACTGATTTTGTTGAATTCTTCGGGACATAGACCGTTGAATAGAATGTCACAAGCTTGAACATTGTATTGCAACATCTTCAATTCTTCCGGGGTTGCTTCACGATCCTGTTCCTTGCCATCCTCAAAGAAATCACCTTGCAAGCCAACACGAACAACAGCCCAAACGGCGGGGTTATGACCAAGAATATGCATTTTCATCTTATGTTTCCAACTAGCAAAGTTTGTACCATCAAAATATGGACCTCTACGGTGATAGTTACCCTCACTAGACGCCATACTCTCCTAGGTTGTGAAACCAAGGCTATGATCACCAAAGCAATGGAAATCAAGGCTTACGGAGACCAATGCTCTGATACCACTTGTAGGATCGAAAGTATGTCTAGAGGGGGGGTGATTAGACTACTTTACCAAATAAAACCTAACCTTTTCCCAATTTTAGCTGTGGGCAGATTTTAGCAATAGTACATGTCAAGCATCACCCTACACATGCAATTCTAAGAGTATAGCAGCGAAAAGTAAACAATTGCATATGTAAGTAAAGAAGGGGATCGGAGATTTCAAACGCAATGAAGACATGGTGGTTTTTGGCATGGTTCCGATAGGTGGTGCTATCGTACGTCCACATTGAAGGAGACTTCAACCCGCGAAGGGTAACGGCTGCGCTAGTCCACGGAGGGCTTCACCCACGAAGGGTCCACAAAGAAGCAACCTTGTCTATTCCACCATGGCTTACGTCCACGAAGGACTAGCCTCACTCGGGGTAGATCTTCACGAAGTAGGCGATCTCCTTGCCCTTACAAACTCCTTGGTTCAACTCCACATCATGTCGGAGGCTCCCAAGTGACACCTAACCAATCTAGGAGACACCACTCTCCAAAAGGTAATAGACGGTGTGTTGTTGATGAACTCCTTGCTCTTGTGCTTCAAATGATAGTCTTCCCAGCACTCAAACAACTCCTCATAGATTGGGCTATGGTGGAAGAGGGATTTGAGTGGAAAGCAACTTGGGAAAGGCTAGAAATCAAGATTCAAATGGTAGGAATGGAATAGCTTGATCTCAACACATGAGTAGGTGGTTCTCTCTCAGAAAATGTATGGTGGAAGTGTAGGCACGTTCTGATGGCTCTCCTTATAGAGAAGGGAGTGGTGGAGGGGTATATATAGCCTCCACACAAAATCCAACCGTTATAGACTTTTGACCCAACTCGGTGGCACCGAAACCATAATCTCGGTAGCACCGAACTGTGTAAAAGATATGAATGTTAGGTATCTCGGTGGGACCGATACGAACATCTCAGATGGACCGAAGTGCAATGGCTAGGGAAAACCTCATCTCGGTGGCACTGATTGCGTCAACTCGGTAAGACTGAAGTGAAGCAATAAGGCAACAGAGAGTTGGCAAGCCATCTTGGTGAGACCGATTTGCAAAACTCAGTGAGACTGAAGTAAGTGCAAACGATTATAGAGAGTTGGCAAGGCCATCTCGGTGAGACTGAGATCCATTTCGGTGGATCCGATTTGTTAGGGTTTTGGCAGTGGCTAAGTCTTGGATGAACTCGGTGTGGCGGATAGAGAATTTTGGTGGGGCCGAGTTGGAATGTATGTTTTGGACATATTTGGGTAGAGAGAGTGGTTGAGGGTTTAGGAGTACTGTCACTAAGCACTTTGAGCAAAAAGATCATTAAGCAACACCTCATCCCCTTTTAATAGTATTGGCTTTCCTATGGACTCAATGTGATCTTGGATCACTAAACCAAAAATGTAGAGTCTTGAGCTTTTGCCAATCCTTGTCCTTAGCATTTTGAGGGGTCCACGTCTCTAGTCCATGCCATGCCAATCATTGAACATCCTGAAATCTTAATCTTGAATGGACATTAGTTCAATGAGATATATGTTGTTATGAATTACCAAAACCACCAAGGGAGCAAATGTGCTTTCAAGCGTACACGGGCCACACTGGTCAACCTCGGACAGCCATCCACCCACCCCAAATAGGGGTATGGGCTCCTCGCTCACCTCCCTCTGGAAGGACACTACGTCCCTAGGGTGCACAATTTTGCACTCAAAATTCCATGGGAGGTCGGGGAGCCAAAACACATGGCGCGTTGTTCTCGGTTCGACCAAGCAACGACGAAGTAAGGACCTGCACTTCGACAATGCACTTTAAAAGGCCTAAACAAGAGCGGAATGACCACCTGGCTTCATCCATCAAGCGGCAGCTGTGCACCCTCTCGAAGGACCCGACCGTCAATAGCATCAAGCAAACGGACGACCGAGGTAGCAGGCCGCACAGACCATCCTCGCCGTAGACGAGGTGGAGCTGGTACACAGCAAGGAGATGCAGACGTGTGGCAGGGAATGACTTAGGTTAATAATCCCAGTAGTGTCCGCCCCGTTCTTACTCCATTTCTCTTTTTTCTTATCTCTTTTATACCACATTGTATCTCTTATAAGTCTCTTTTGATAAAGCTCGGCATGTACGGCTCGACCATATGAAATAAAGGAGAATAGACCCTTCGAGGTCGCCAAGCATATTCTTATGTTCCTTTCATTAACTGCCTTTGAGGTAAGAGACCATTTTTACGGGCTCAGCTTTAAAACTAATGCCTAAAATGAAAGTCTGAAGCGACTCTTTGGCATCTCAAATGTTGCGTTATATGAATCAGTTTCGAACCTCGATTTTGGTCAATAGTTGGGTTGCCCGGCTCTTGTGCTTACCTCTTACATTCCCGATCTATTCGGCTAAGGGTGTAAAGGGAGAACCACTGCGATTGCGCTTCCAACTTGAATGGTAAAGCGCCTCAGTGGAGAAAGCCGAAAACTGACTGTCTTGGTAAGCGTAAACTGGTCGGCCAGCGGATGACAGTGTCAAACAAAGGATCGCTAGAGATCCTCCATGTCAAACGAGGGGCTTTTCCTAAAAATAAGCCGAAGTGGCTACTGGCTTAAACCCCGGCTACCGCCGAGCAATTCACACACCGGGGGCTTGTTACCAGCCCCCACAGTTAAGCTCCTAAGACTAAGTGAAAGCTATAACACCAACATAGTCCGATTGCCTCGTTTCATATGCACGGACCGCCTCCGAGAACCGAGATGTCAGCTAAGGGTCAGGACTACATATGAAACACCCTTTGTATCCTATACAAAGGGGCCCAAGCCGGTGACTGGTCGCTTTCAGATCTAAATCGGTCACACAAGAGTCAAAAAACAACAAATGCACACTCACATGTCAGAATATAAAGCCGCATTCATTTCAAATAAAAGCATGTCTTTACACCTTTCTAACTTTGGCATTCCGAAGTATAAAATTAAAAATACAAAGTGTTTTTAGGGCACTGGGCCTTGGTGATCCGAGCTCCCTCCAGCACTCCGGCAAGAAATTGCTCCACGGTCTGGACTTTCCCTTCAGGGGGCCCCGAGGCCATGAGCGACATGTCAAGGCGCGGGTAGTGCGTCTTCATGTAGGCATATGCCCGCTGGACGCCCTCCAAGCACGTAGACCGCTTCCAACACATCACTTGGGGACTGGCCTCTTGTAGACGGGCCACCAGACCGAAGAAGCTGGTCGGCAACACCTCTGAGGGCCAGAGTTGGACACAGAGATCTTGCAGCGCCGATTTCGCCATATGGAAGAGATTCATCAGCTGTTTCATCTGGTGATTCAGCAGCTCTGGATGTGATGGCGCCAGGAATTGCTGCCAGAACGCTCTCTCCGTGGCATGACCCACTCGAGCGCCGAAGTAGCGTCCGGCATCGGTTGTGCTCCTCGGGAGATCCTCGAAGGCCTCTATGGATCACCATAGTTGTGTGAGCTCGATGAACCCCTTGCGGACAAAAACACACTGAAGCAGAAATGGCTTACCAGCAGCAATCTGCCTCACTTGCTGGACCACCTCGCAGTCTGCCCGGGCCTGGCTCTAGACCTCGGCGTGCGCCGAGCGCAGCTTCTCAAGTTCTGTGTCCGCCTTCTTCCCCTTTTCCTGAAGGGCATTACACGCCCTTCAGGGTGTCCTCCACTTCGAGGATTCGGGCCTTGTCTTTGTGCCGAGCGGCCTTCTCTTCGGCCAGCTCCTTCCCGGCCCATGTGGCCGCAGCCTTTTGCTGCTCCGCCTCCTGCTGAGCTTTCTTCAGCTCAGCCTTCAGAGCCTCAAGCTCTGTCATCGCAGCTATCACATAAAACATCTTGGCATCAGCTTTATAATTCAAACAAAATTCAAGGTGCATGTGACAACACGTCAGTTTTTTACCTTGGGCACGCTCGATCTGCTTTTGCATCAGATCAAGGTCCTCCTCGGAGCGCTTGAGCTTCCGATTCATCTCCGCTATCTCCTCAGCAGCAGAGTTCGGAGCCGAGGATGAAGCCTTCACATGCACAATTACTAAACTTAGTCTCCCAGTTGAAATGTAAATCCTCTGACCGGCTTCTCTGATAAAACTAGCCAGAGTCTTGGGGGCTACTGCATTTCGGCTTTTAAAATAATAACCTATCTCGACCCCAAAGCCAGTTCTTCGAACCAGCTTTGGGCTCGGGGGCTACTGCTGGCCAGATACTTACATATGCTACTCCACTGCACAGTAAAAATTCTTTTGATAGAAGCCCCTACTTCTACATGGAGCAAGTGCTGGGCAACGTACCTCAAAGCCCTTGAGGAGGCCCTTGAAGACCTCGTGCATTCTGGCCTCTATGGACCAAAAACCGCTCAGTGTCATGCCGATAAGGGCACGGTGCTCTTCTGTAATAGAGGTGCCTGTTAAGGCTACCTCCATCTCGTCGGCACACCCCGTGGTAGCACGCCCTTGGGCGGGAGGGGTGGGAAGAACGGCCTCGGGTCCCGCCACCGTCGTGGTGGGAATAGAGGGCTCCGGATGTGGTGTTGGCGTCAGAGATGCTTGGGGCGGGGCCGCTGTCTTGCCCAACCCTTCTTTAGGGACCTCAGGGACTAGGTCCCCTTGATCGCATTCGGCCGAGGTCTTGGCCTCAGCCGAGGAAACTTGAGCCTCGGTCCCCGCAGTGTTGACAGGGGGGACCGGGTCTGATGTCACCTCCCCCAGACCTTCGAAGGCAGGAGGGGTCGTGACGCACTCAGGAGTCACGCTATCTGCCATTGAGGGCGGAGGCAGCCCGTCCGAGGCGTCATCGCCTATATGGAGAGGCTGCGGACAGAGGAGAGATGTGTTAAAAACTCTTCATAGAAGAGACTTCCAAACTTACTTCGGGAAACTTAGAATTTACCTCCGAGGTGCCGGTTTTTGCCTCTTCGGCTGGAGGAAGTCTCCGTCCGACTCGTGGGAGAGCGTGACCTTCTCCGGTGAGGCCCGTTTGCCGGCGAGATCGGAGGAAGACTGACACAGCTGCTTGAGGCCTTTGGGCTGCGCGTCCTCCTCGGCTTCCTTGGATGCCGCTCTCTTTCCCTTGAGGGAAGGATCTCCTTCCCCCGTGTTTCCCTCCTCGTGGTCCTCATGGGTGGAGGAGGCGTGGGTCTCCTCGTATTGACTCACTGAGGTGTCCCGTGCACGAAGACCACCCTGCCCCCTTGATGGCTTCGGCTCCTTGGGAGGCACCACGTATGGCTCCTCAATCAAGAGGGCCGTAAGTTGAGGGGACCTCTCCCCCTCTGGCAACGGCATCGGACACAACATCTGCTGTGCCTTGGGGATCCACTTTTGAAACTATGGAACGAACCATTCGATTAAAAATCTATAAGATGGAAAGGGATGCGGGACTCAGATTTGGGTGTTATAATTACCTCGGAGGCATCGTGCGCGGCCTCGAAGCCACAGTCCTTCACCTCCTCGGGTTTCCCCCAATCCATGCCCTTCCTTCTCCAGGAAGCAAGCCTCCTCGGAGGACCTGCAGAGAAGGCCGAGACTTTGGCCTGGCCGGCAGCGAGTGGCTCGGTGACGTAGAACCACTCACGCTGCCACTCCTTGACGGTCTTGATGAAAGTGCCTTGGAACCAGTTGGCCTTCTGGTTCTTGCTGATCATTGCTCCCCCGCACTCGGCGAGCTCGGAGACGCTGGACTTCACCTTGATGCCGAATGTCTTCAGCCACAATCCGAAGTCTGGCTTGATGCGGAGGAAGGCCTCGTAGGCGATGATAAAGGAGGCGAGGTGAAGGATAGAGTTGGGGGCCAGATGGTGGAAATACAGCCCAGAGAAGAAAAGGATCCCACACACAAAGGGGTGCAGCGGGAACCCCAGACCTCGGATGAGGTGGGGAATGAAGACTACCCTCTCCCCAGGGTTGGGAGTGGGCACACGCTGGTTTGGCTCGGGCGCCCGGGTGGTGACGTTGGCTGGGATATACCCCGCGCTCCATAGCTCTAGGATAGTGCCCTCCGTAATGGAGGAGCTGGCCAAGTGCCCCTTGAGGGCGGCGTCAGCCATGGCTAGGGGCTGGGGGCGCTAAGGGGAAATGTAGAACTGGATCTGGGCGCTGGAGCTCGAAGGGCAGTAGGTAGGGGAGAATGGAAGTGTGTTGTTGCTATTGCTTTCCCTCTGCTCTTATAGGCTGGTAAAAGGCCAAGAGTCCCCCCGGTAACGCCGTTGAAATCGCGACTACCCAAGAAAAGATGCCGTTGTGCATACGGGGAAAAACAAAATCTTGATGTTATCCCTTAAAAACTGGGCACGATCTCTATTTCGACGGGACGTGCCAATGGGAAGACTGCCTCGGGGCGTGGTTCGAGCAACCATAACTAGCTCGACTAGTTACAGGTGGTGCCGCTTCAGTAAAGTTGTCAGGCTTTAAGCACTGTTCACACATGTTCGATTGGCCTTCGAGGCTAAGCTATCCCGTGTCTTCGGATACTATCGGGTTTGAAAGAGCCCTTTTTCAGGGGAAAATTCCGTTGAGAGAGAGTCCGATAAAAAGCTTACAATTTGTGGAATGATCTCTAAACTTCAAGGGAGGAACTCGTCTGTCAAGCCGAAGACCAGCCGAAGTTATTTTGTCAAGGAAAGGTGTCGTCCTCAGCGTAGAAGACCAGTTCGGGGGCTACTAACAGTGTCCTGGACTAGGGGGTACCAACCTAATTGGCCCACAGTCCCTGGGCCGAGCTCATGGGCCCTCATTCTCATGAGGAAGTACTCCGGAAGCCTCGCTCCAGACAGCCCCTGGCGAAGACTTGACGTGTACTCCAAGGGAATCTTCGGCCGCCGCCATATGTATTTCTAGATCAGGAACAGACTATGTAACCCTAGGTACCCCTCTGGTGTGTATATAAGCAAAGGGGTTCAGTTGGTAGCGGTCTCTCTCCATTCATAATCCCATCCTCCTAGCCTTAGGGTTAGAACACAACTTACGATCTCGAGGTAGATCAAGCTTGTACTCGATACACAACCATCAATATAATCAAAGCAGGACATAGGGTATTACCTCTTTGAGAGGGCCCGAACCTAGGCAAACACCGTGTCCCTTGTCTCTATTACCATCGATCCCAGATCCACAGCTCAGGACGCCCTACCCCGAGGTCTGCCGGTTTTACCACCGACAATACCCCTTTCCCCTTTTGACCACATGAAGGATCAACTGAGACCACTCCTAGAAGGACAAGATATTGAAAAACTGATGGCCACTTCAGAGTAAAGAGGATTTCACTATGCATTAGAAGAATTGAAGCTACAACAGTTGACGACTCCGAAGACTCGTACAATTTGAAGACCCTGAAGAATTCCAAGATTTATATGACCTTTAGAAGACCAAAACCCTGTGGTATACTCACGTTAGATGCGATGATTTGTGAGTTGTCATTTTGTGATTTTTCCGACTGCAACAAATAAAAACCTATTTTCAAAACTATATTGTTTGTATGGGTATCTATATCTCTCTCTGCATTCTATCTCCCTCTAAACCCAAGACCTGCATCGGAGGATTTACTACAATGGTTACACATGTCGAGAATGGAATGAAGATGGAGGCAACACAGTGGTGAGCTCAAGTTAACCCCAGGCCTCAGGATCTGTTTAAGGAGCAAGCACAACCTTGTTGAAGAAAGAACTCTGGAAGAAGCTACGACTTCATCAACAGACGTTTCATAGGAAGTTACATAAACACGAGAGTTGTGAAGAAACGATAGATGTTTTGTTTGGCTTGCAGAACCAATGGATTTACCTGAACCCAGTTCATGGACAAAAGAAGTCTGCAATGCTTGTGAGGATGCCCGAGTGTTAGAATGCGAGATTCGCTAAACCTTATACATGGGAATGATTTGGGTGCGGAATGGATTGATCACCATGCCGACTTACTCTTATCATTCGCTCTTGCTATTTGGAATGGTAAATCTAGAGTGACTTACCTATAGTCGAGAGACGATGATGTTAAATCCCGTTTAAAACCTTAGAATGGTATGACGAGAAACCCTTGTACAAGGCAACCGTTGCCAATAGTAGGTTATACGAATAAGGCCAAAGGCCCATTTTCCTGCAGGAACCAGTATTTGTTGACCACCATGAGATTTTCGATAGTTGTTTAGCATTAGCGCCAGACCTGTCAGCCAAGAAGATCCAGTCTCGGAAGAACCTTATTTTGATGAAAGGACTCAAGATTTTGAGAAAAACGTTATGCCTATACCGGAAGAGCATCAATGAAGGAGTTATCCCGAAGATGTGAGAAGACCGACATTGTGAACAATAAGGAGGGAGTACATGAGTTTTGATGGAATCGTAACTTTGTTTCTAAGGGTGGTAGCTCCCCAGACCTTTGTGACGATCAATGTATTTTCAAGAATACCCCGAACCTAAACTTTTCTTTCTAGCCTCTTCGAATCTCAAGGGCGAGATTCATTTTCAGGGTGGTAGTTTGTAACATCCCAAAATTCTAAATTTTGGAATGTTATATTAATTAAGTAATAATGATTTCTTGTGAGATTGTTGTGTGAAATTGAGTGGAATTTGAAACTTTTGAAAGTTAAATGAGAGGGAATAAAAGGACTTTCCCAAACTTTCATTCTTGCATTTGGTTTCCATGAATTCAAATTCATTTCAAAACAAACCCTAGAGTGAAGATGAAATGACTTCTTCCATTAAAGAAATGAAAAAAGGGGGTTGAGAAGATTTGAATTCCATTTGAGAATAATTCAAAGCAGAAACTTTATGCCACTCAATGATTTTCATGAGAGAAGATTACATGACCTCGTCAAAATATATGAAAGAGAGTGGGAAGTGATGAGGAGCACTTTTGAATTCCATTTGATTCACTTTTGAAAAGTTTTCCATTTTGAGTTTCAAGATCATTTCCATTTATTCAAATAAAATAAAGAGAGAAGGAAATTTGAGTCCTTCAAATATCAGTGAGAAATTATGGAAAAGGAATTACGAAACAAACAAAGATATATTTGAAAAATATTTGAAATCATTTGCATAGCCATTTCTTGAAATTGTTGAATACTGCTTTTATTGGGTTTTATTGAAAATATTTTTCCTCTGAAAAAGATTAATTATAACTTAGGGTAAAATGACTCCCTCCAAAGGAAAAATAGCGGAGAATTATTTTGAAGTCATTTGGTATTTTTTAAAAAGTCATTATGAATTGATTTTAAGCACCAGATTGCTCCTGCAATTTTTTAAAATATTTATATATTTTATTTTGGAGAAGTAAATAGTTCACAGGGACCTACATATCCCCTAGTATTTTTGTGAAAAAATTCATTTTGTGCTTCACCTCAAAAAAAAAATAGGCCGCTCTCCCCCCCCCCCTCCAGGCCCAGCCGCGCCCCTCCCCCTTTCTTTTCTTTCCTAGGGTGCAGCCCACCTCGGCAAATCCTAAACGGCACCCGTTGCGCCCGTTTCTTCACTTCGCGCAAATCGGCACATACCCCTGCGCCGCGCTGGGCCGGCCCATTTCTTTTTTTCTTTTAGAACTGCATCAACCAAAAAAGGGTGACTGGGAGGGATGGAACTCGGGATGTCTTGTTTGAGAGAGCAGCGCAGTGACCACTTGGAAACAAACCACTTTGTGTCTGTAAA